>CM048746.1:230151055-231401055 GCA_026315105.1 Locusta migratoria | reverse complement strand
ATTCGTACCTGCAATCATTCTTGCTACTTTCATATCTGTAACCTCTACCTTATGAATAAGATAACCTGTATCCACCCAACTTTCACTCCCATAGAGCAAAATTGGTCGAAAGATAGAGCGGTGCACTGCTAACATAGTCTTCCAGAAGAGAGTAGATCTTAAGCCGCGGTGGAGTAGCCGAGTGGTCTAAAACGTCTCGCTGCGGAGCGCGCGGTTGCTCGCCGTGCAGGTTCGAGTCCTCCCTGGGGCATGGTTGTGTATGTTTGTCCTTAGATTAGTTTACCTAGTTTTAAGTAGTTTGTAAGCTACGGACTGATGACCACGCAGTTTGTTCCGATAGATTTACAAACATTTTAACATTTGATTTGAGTAGATCTTAGCTGAGCACTCACTGCATTAGCTTTGGTGCACTTTGACTCCAGTTCTTTCACTATGTTGCTATCCTGTGGGAAAATACATCCCAGGTACTTGAAACTGTCTACCTGTTCTTTGTTCCTCCTATTTGGCACTCAATCTGTTTAAATCTCTTTCCCACAGGCATTACTATCGTTTTGTAGATGCTGATCTTCATATCATAATCCTTGTACCTCGGATCGAGCTCTGAAATATTAGTTTGCAACCTTTTAATCGAATCGGCCATTACAACTAAGACATCCGCATATGCGAGACTGCTTATTTTGTTTTCACCTATTTTAATGACGCCCTATTTTAATCCCATTTGACTGATGTATGTTGTAAATGCAGTTTAAAGAATTTCTTTTAGTGATCAGAAGAGTCTCACCCTCGTCTTCCATGCTCAGTGTCCAGCGCTGGCGCAAGGTGTAACCGCACTCCGGTTGTTTGTAGAAAGTTTGTACATGGAGGCCCTCTACTTCCTCGTAGCGCCACTCCGATCGCTCAAAAATCGAATGTTTGTAGAACTTATGGGACTTAACTACGGGGTCATCAGTCCCTAAGCTTACAAACTACTTATGAACTAGCTAGACGGACGGCACAAATATCCATGCCCGAGGGGGGATTCGAACCCCCGACCGTAGTGGCCGCGCAGACCGTGACTGGAGCGCCTCAGTCTCCTCGGCCACCGCGGCCGGCTCCGATCGCTCACCAGCTGGTGTTAGCTCACGATTTGAACGTACGCGGCTCGATACATCGATGTTTTGAATACATCGATGTTTCGTCCATAAACATCGATGTTTTGAACAGCGATATATCGCCGATGCATCGACGACAGAAGTCCAAAACTATCGACATCGTTCAACAATTGATTGGCAACTCCATTATTACTTAATTAGTTGCTCAGCCAGCGTCAGCTCAAGTGTGGTGCTCCTGCTGTCGTCGCTCGTCGCTGTTTTCATACTTTTGAAATAGTAGGTAAGTGAAATATGAAACAATCTGATGATTAATCTGATGTTTGTCCAGCACGGGCTGCTGGCATTGCTGAAATTTCACCCTCCAACATCAGTGGAATCGAATCTTTGACAGTGTTACCCAGTAGGGTTGCCAGGTTGAACTCGAGGCTGGCCCGGAGACCGGATCTGACCCCCCCCCCCCCCCCAAACCAGGGTTACACGTGAATTCTAAAAATTCTCCCAGCAAGTATCCCCCCTCCCCCCCCCCCCCCCGTTGGAATATTGCTAGGGTTGGCCTTCGGTTTCTCACATCTTTAACGAGTATGTTCCAACTGTAATTCGTTGTTACTCGATCATTTGTAGGGCGACAAGGAAATCCAAAAAAATTCCAGAAAAATAGAAACACTGCAATAACAAGGTGTCACACCACGGAGAGCGCATTGTAAGCTTTGTTTACCATATATACTGTCTTCTTAACACAAAATAAGCCCATGTACCGTTTGTAATTCCGCCTTGTAATTTTGTGTAAATTCTGTCACGCAGATAATCTGAAGATGCCCTGCTAAAGGGCGAAACGTGTCATTAACTAATAAAAAAATTTGCAATCAAGACGGTTTGAAGGAATACAAATAATAAATGTCGCCAGTTGACACGTTGCCGCAACAGTGTTTGCTTAATAATGCACTAGCCGATTACTACCGATGCAACAATGAAAGGTTTTCAGAGGAAAAATAGAAAAGTAGCAATAAGAAATTGACATTTATATAAGGTTATTCATAATTACTAGAGAGGAGCCGGCCTGGAATGGCCGAGCGCACTGAGGCGTCTTGCCACGGTGCGTAAGGCTACTCCCGCCAGAGGTTGGAATCTCCCCCCCCCCCCCTAGGACATGAATGTTATGTTCGTCCTTAGTTTAAGTTACGTCAATTTCGATGTAAATCGTCGCTACATGAGCATATTACTTAAAAAGTGCCGTAAAAAAAGTTAAGATGAAGGTTACATTCAAGCCCGGAGATGAGAGTCATTGGCCCGTAGACCCGGAGAATTCATTCCAAACCCGGGCACTCCGGGCGGCACCCGGAGATCTGGCAACCCTATTACCCAGTCAGACTGTCAAAACGTCAGTTAAAACATCAAACAAAAGCCGACGAAAAATCCGAGACAAAAGCCAACAAGCCAAGTGTAACATAGATTTTCATTTCAGCAAGGTACATGCTTTGATAAACGTCATTGATGAATATTCATTTTAAAAATACATTATTAATAACTGAAAGATGCATAATGTTTAATTTTCTCCACGTCGACAGCTAAGAAAAATGCAATACGTCAAAAAAAAAAAAAAAAAAAAAAAAAGAAAGTTATTTCGAATCTAATGAAAAAATCGATGTAAAGCCCAAGTAAAATCAGCGCAATAGGTAGCGAAACTTTATTCCCAATTTCTTTTTCATTCTAATCTGCCATTTCGCTGTGTATTCGTAGCCTAGTGAAAGAAATAAGGCAGATACTTCCTTCCAACACAGCTTCATTTCAGTGTGTTTTTCCTAATATTTCTTAAACGTATGGAAACATCGGAAAAACATCGATGTATCATTTTTTAAGAGCGATGTTTTTTTAACATCGATATTTTTCTACAGGAACATCGATGTTTGTATCAACGATGTTGCATCCCTACTCTTGACACCGCATGTAGCATGGCATTTTTTTACATTCATATGCTTCATACAGTGCTGTAGACAGACTCTATCAGCGGACAGAAAGATGTGCCTTTGGTGGAGTCTTTCTTTTTTTCATTTCTGTTATAATAATCTACACTATCGCTCATAAATTTCAATACACCCAATAATTGACATCTAGTTCTCCGTAGATAAGATCAAATACCGTGGGTAGCGTTGAGGAAAGCAAAGGAATAGTGCAACAGTTCTCCACATGTCATGATTTTTGTTTGAAGTCATCGAGATACAATAGTATCCAACAATGTTGTGTACATAACCGTTATATAGCTATCTGATACGTTTGTTTACCTATTTCCCGAGGAAGGCCACATTTGCTGCACCTGTGATGTTACCTGTAGTGATGTGGTGTCCGCAGTAAACGTCAAGCACTGCTACGATACGTAACATCTGGTTCCTGCAAGTCAGTTCCTTCGTGACAGGTGAAGTGTAAACATAGCTAGTATGACTCTACGAGTGGAGATATCCATGGAAAAACGTGCTGCAATTTTAGCACTTACAAAGGGAGGCCGCCAATTGTGACATTCAGATTCGATTCATACTGCGCATAATGAAAGCTCATGAGGTGTAATTTGGCAAAGCACCAAGATGCACTTCTCAGCCGTTGTCGAGAAAATCGACAATTAAAAAAAGCCGTTGCGGTGAAATACTCTCTACGATCTCCACGAGCGGTAATATTGTATAGAGGCGTTACGTAGCGGTAAGCGTTCTGGTTCGTAATCCGAAGGTCGCAGGATCGAATCTCGCGGCAGGAATTTTTTTTTATTATTTGTTTCTTGTAATTCAAATGTACAAACACACACACACACACACACACACACACACACACACACACACACACGCGGGCATATATATATATATATATATATATATATATATATGAAGACAATTAATAACATTTGATGTTCGAAGTCGCCAGTGTTTCAACGACAAACGCCTTTCAAACAACTTATTATATGCAACTGGCGACTTCGAACATCATTATGTTTTCCGCAAACAAAGTTGTATTTCACAAATTTTATTAATTGTCTTCATAGTATTTAGCACGTATAGTTAACGGAAAAAGTATAAACAATATTCCGAAAGGAATACGTGTAGTGTAAGTCAAACCTGACGAACGATAGAACAATTTTTCAGAATGTCAATCAGGTGTGTTTCCCAACAGATAATTTATAAAACAATTGTTCTTGTAAAAACGCATTGTTTATCAGATTGCTCGATGTCGAGCTGTTTTCTGCTTTCCATATTTCTATGATAACTATCACTCTGGTTTGTACGATAATATATATATATATATATATATATATATATATATATATATGAATGACAGAAAACAAATAATAAAAAAAGTTGCATGCCGCGACATTCGATCCGACGACTTTCGGATAACGAACACGAGCGCTTACCGCTACGCCACGCCTCTGTACAATATTACTCATCGTCGAGATCGTAGAGAGTATTTCACCGCAACGGCTTTTTTTAACTGTTAATTTTCTCGACGACGGCTGAGAAGTGCATCTTGGTGCTTTGCGAAATTACACCTCTGGCCACGAGCTTTTATTATGCGCAGTATGAATCGAATCTGAATTTCACAACTGGCGGCCCCCTCTTGTTAGCCAAGCTGATTTATCTATTCTCCAAATTGCGAAACAGTGTAGTATGTCTTTAAGAGAGAGTGCAATACACCCTTCGCCTCTAGAAGACAACAGGTAACAATACGGACATACCACGAGCAGGACGACCTCGTAAAACAACTAAAAGTGATGAAAAATCTTTCACAATTACCAGTAAGACAAATAGATTCCAAACAGCGCCCCAAATTCGTGCACATTTGGTAGAAATGAGCGCGACAATATCTGTTGCAACAGTAAATAGGAGACTAACTGAAGCCGGCTAGAAAGGTAGTGTTACGGTAAGAAAACCCCTTCTAAGGCCCATAAATAAACAGAAAAGACTTGGATAGGAAACATCGTAATTGCACATTGGAAGAATGGACAAAGGTGTTATTCACCGACGAACGGAAGTTCGAGACTTTTGGAACAAGAAGGAGAACATTTGTTCTCCGATTTGTAGGGAAAAGCGTAGCCCAGCAGTGTTATACCAACAGCTAAACAAGGTGGAGGTTCTGTTATGGTTTGGGGATGTTTTGCCGGATATAGAGTTGCCGACATTGTGAAAATAGAAGGATGTATGAATCAGAAGCAGTACCACCGCATACTTCAAAATCATGCAATACCAAGTGTATTACGTTTTATAGGGAAATGGTTCACTTTACAGGATAATGACGCAAAACATCGGTCGGCTTACTGTAGGAACTTCAGTGCATCAAAGGAAAATCAGAAAGTGTAAGTGTACACCTGTCGCTGTATCTTATAGTTTGATTTAACGTAATGTATATATTGTCTTAAATTTGTTCATTTCACGTATTTTTCATTTCTTGTATGCTAGATATATTTCTAATGTAACTTCATTTTCTATATTGAATCATTTAGTGTAAACATATACTGTATGTGTAAACCCACATGAATGCACGGACGTTCTTATGCTGTAAGTTGGCAATGCGCCAGAGAAGATGTTGAATCTGTTGTATAGACTGTCTTTGGTACAGAAGTAGTAGCTGTGAGTGTCGCGCTGCTGAAGCAGTCGCGAAGCTGACTCGCTATAGTAAACACATAAATGTTTTGTTGATGGCACGGTAGGCGCAGTGTGGCGCCTGAGAGGGGTACTGTTTAATGTATTGAAGGAAGTGCGAAATAAGTTTATTTATACTCGAAAGTGGTGAGAGTAATGTTTATTCATGCGTGCAAGAAAAGTAATTGTTTGGTTATCAAGTCTATTGTCACCGAGTGTGATCGTTGTTGTAATTACGGAGACTAGGTGTATCGAGGTGATATCAATGCATGGAGATTTCAGCCAGACGAGCTGAACAAAGAGTTGTCGATAAAAATATTTTGAACCAGCAGTAAGAGTATCTATTGTAATCATATCTGTCTTGTATGGACTTCACGACGAAGACGACGAAAGCAGATGAGTACTTTTGTAACATTTTATTTTGTATGCATGCTTATGTAGTGTCAACCCAATCAGAATTTTGGTTCAATTATATATGACTTATTTTGAAACCAGTCTTAATTTTGTAAGTAGTTGTAGTCACCCCATTCTTACCATTATTAGATTATGTTGATTAGGTAAGCCTTTACATCGACTACCCAGTTCAATCATTTTTTAAAGTAATTACGATCAGTTATAAAGAAATTGCTAGACGAGTTAAAGAACTGATAAACGTGTTACATCTACAGAGACTAGTAATTAATGTGCAGTGTTGTTCTAAGTTTTGCAACCAATTATTATGCCAAAGCTTTTAACTTGCTAGAGAGTTTGCACGTAAAGTAGAGTTGGTTTCATTTATGTAGAAAGTAACCAGGCTAACAGTAGTCATAGTATTATAGTTGATTAACCAGACTTGACGGAAGTAATTTTTTTATGAAATACGTTAAATGCCAGACTCTGCTCAGCCAGCTCAGCGTACGCTACCCAGGCCCGGGAACCAATTAAAAAAAATAGTTCACGTAAAGTTTTATAAGGAACTTGAATGCTTTAAAGAATATTACCAAAATTATTGGGAACTTTGACTGTAGTATTTGTGAAGCTCATTGCACCACGGAGTTTCACTGTACTGAGCTATTATCATTGCAATCAGAGTCTATCTGCTATTACAATTTTGATTATAACACGAACACGCCATCACCACTACAGGAATTCTGACACATTTATTAGTGAGGCTGTGCTGTTCGTGAATCGTAAGAGGTGCTAGTTGGAGGCTGTAGTCAATGCTAAGTCAGATAGGGCCAAGCTTAATTAATTACCACAGTGACTGTTTCAAGTTAATTAATATATTTTTTTATTCAAAATTTTAAGTTTCACTGCGAAAGTGTTGCTGCGACCCATCAGTTGTGATTTGCTGCAACATTCAATAACGAAATTATTATTACTACTGCATATCATTACGCATTATGATTTTGACAGATTTTTTGACGACCTCCAACAGACAATTTTCTTACAAAAGTACTGAAAGATATGATATGGCCGTCCCAAAGTACCGACTATAATCCCATTGAAATGGTGTGAGATGAAGTGGACAGACGTATCAGGGAAGTTAATATATTCAGCAAGGAAGCTCTTTGGAATATTGTTAAAGATGTGTGGAATCATTTAGATTCACGATACCTACAAAACCTGATTCACCGCATGCCTCGAGTTTGTGAGGCAGTCATCAAATCCAAAGCAGCATACTTTGATGAAAGTAAGATATATTGATTATGATTGTATTATATATGTGTTAGTTAATATACTTATATTTTGTGAGAAATAACGTTTGATTTGTATTGTAAATCTGAAATACCAGGATATATTAAAATTAATGAACGGTAGTGTACATCTGTCGAAATTAGTAACATTTTCTGATTAAGTACTAATTCCAAAAGCAAAAATCTTTTTTAAAATAATGTCCAAAATTGTAATTACTCGTTAACGAGAGTGTTAGCAGAGGGTTGCCAAACTAGAAGTTCAGCACACATCTAGAGAATTAAGTAGCAACTAAACCATAAGATTAAGAAGCGCCACGAAATTTAAAAATGACTAGTCAAGTTGTTCTGAGACTAAAAGGAAGTAAGAACAGGATTTAAGGTGCCATCGACGTCGTAGCCATTAGAGCGGAGTACACGCTCGGAGCTTTTGCCAGGTATGGGGAAGGATATAGGCCGTGTCCATTGAAAGCTACCATCTGGGCATCTGCTTGGATTGATTTAGGGAAATTACGGGAAACCTAAAACAGGATGGCCAGAGGCGAGTTTCAAAATCTGTCCTCCAGAATACGATTTATCACTGCGCCCTCTCTGTGTGTATTCAGGATGCATACTACTTACTGGCATGAAGGTGTTTCACTGCGTTAACGTACGGCCTGAAGACCTACATCGAAAAAGACGACAGGTTTGGATATTCACAAAAAAAATTCCACACGATACGTATGTCTACATGTAGACTGAGCAGAAAGATGAGTGGAATAAAACATAAACTAGAAGTCATTTTAATAATAATGTTCCAAGAGGATTTCCTCAGTTTGGTTCATCTGGAACTGAAAGCACATCCAAACTTATCTAATCTATAAGGAATAAATACTTAGATAACCACTAACTTTCCTCACTCGTTTTTCTTTGGTTGTGAGAGTTGCACACAAAGTAACACACCACTTTTTTTTATCTCAGCCGGTAACTATGTTGCGAATGCGAAATGTTACGTAAGAATTATTTGAAATTTCATAACAACGTGCCCAAATTTTCTGATTCTTTCAATAGTTAACGTAGCTAAAGTACCGTTTCAGAATGACGTCTATCAGTGACCTACGTTACAACCAACGTACCACGCTTGAAATTTCATTACAGAACAACGAACTGTGGAGATTATTCACAAACGTTTGTTCAAACTCTGTCTGCTACAGAGAACAGTTACTCGCTGGTCACAAAAAATTGAGGCCATTAGGAGGTGGTTCAGTGAGGCTCTAAAATATGAAATGGCCTGGGAGGGAGGGGGGAGGAGAGACCAGATAAGGCTGTCGCACCTGACATTTTGAGCGAGCTGATGTCATTCTCGGTGACAGATGCATTACGATTCAGCAGCTGTCGCTGAACCTGTAAAGGAAATACAATTAATCGCACTCTTGCTTAGCCCCAAAGTGTGTCCTAGATGGATCACACAGTATGCGCATCACAAATCTCACATAGAGCATATTTGTTCCTATTTGTTGAAGGTTTTTGATCTTAAGTCTGTTAAAAGGTGCCATTTATGGAAGACATTTTGAGGACAACGAGTGGGTGATTCAAAGAGTGAGGAAAATGGTCCGTGATAAAAATATGAATCTGTATCGAAACGGCAGACCCATGCTTGTTTCGTGCTGGAGCAATGCCATATAACGGAACGGAAATTACGTAGAAAGGAAGGATACGTAGTTGAAACATCTTTTATCCGTATGTGTAACTATCATTATGTTCAATAAATGTATCTTGCGAAAAAATATGGTACGTTACTTTCTCGTATTGCTGGAGCAAGGCCATAGAACGGAACGGAAACTACTTAGAAAGGAAGGATACGTAGTTGAAATATCATTCATCCGTATGTGTACCTATCATTATCTGCAATAAATGTATCGTGTGAAAAAATTGGTGCATTACTTTAAAAGTTTAATTTTAAAATTGGATGTGAATTTGTTGAAAACTTTCGGAATCGTGATTTCATTCTTTCAACGCTTTAATAATATGTTTAATGAAACACAAGACAGTTGTGTAATGTTCTACAGGTTTGTTTTTTAATTATTATTTGACGAACTGATGTTACGATGTTACGCCATCATCAGGTACTAACTAAACCTATATGTACACATAACTGTGAAGTTTACGGTTGAAAGGTCTTAAGCTGGAGTATACAGAGTATCTCCATTCATTTCTGAAGATAAGTGATAAAAGCTTAGAAATATACTGAGATGAACTAATCCATAAAAATTACTGTTTCGAACTAATGAATATAGATAAAATGTGTGATACTAAATCAATAAGGTTAGTTGACCTGTTTTATCAAAATTGCCTGAATACATAGTTTTATCTTTAAGAGGTCAAATATTTGTAACCGAGAATAAGCTGAATGAAATAACTGTGACTATGCAATTTCTTTAAGTGCTTGCTTGTGGCTAATAGCTTAATTGAGAAGTATTACAAACGAAATAATCTATTTCAAACAAAATAAGCAATTGCAATTGCCAGGTTGCCAAACAGCCAGAAGTAAACAATGTAATTTTGTAACTAGGCTGTAAAACTACAGGGGAATTTTTTTAACTAGGTTAGAAATAGGAATGTGTGGCCAATGAGTAGGGGATGGTAGTTTACATAGTCTGGTTGAGGTTATGGGTAGAGTCAGAAGCCAGACATCGTTCCCAAATAGTATAAATATTATTGAACAGTACACAGTTGTTTTGTGATTCATTCAAAATGAATAAATTATTTAATAATCACAGAATATATGACATCAACTGCGATTGGGCAAAGCTGAAAATGTGTACCCGGCCGGGATTCGAACCCGGGTCTCCTGCTTTATAGTCAGTTGCGCTGACCCCTACACCACTTTTTATTTTATTTTTTTTTTCCACTGGGGACACAGTGATCAGCGCACCTGCGAGGACTACCTAAGCACGCCTCCCGTCAGATACAAATTCTCAGCTTCTCCCTGCCCTGTCCTTGCAGCTGCGGTTATATTAAATAATAACAACTGCAAGATCAGAAGTGACGTCTGTTCTTTCGGAGCAGACGCCACATGTATATATATAATATATGCCGGTGACGGGCAATGATCCTATCGTTAGTGGGGAGGGGTGGGTAAGTTTGAAGCCCTTACTCTTACGGGAATTAGTTTCATAACTACGAGTTTGAGTACTGTGGGCTGGGCGAAGCTGGGAATTTGTATCTGACGGGAGGCGTGCTTAGGTAGTCCTTGCAGGTGCGGTGATCACTGTGTCCCCGGTGATGTAGGGGTCAGCGCAACTGCCTAGAAAGCAGGAGACCCGGTTTCGAATTCCGTCTGGGTACACATTTTCAGCTTTGCCCAATCGCAGTTGATGTCATACATTCTGTGAATATTGATTAAGACTAATTTGAGAAGCACAATGAGCCAACAAAAGCTAGCTGCGTTGTCGTTACTATCAATTGAAGCCGAAATAGCGGCTAGTATTAATTATGACGTGGTCTTAAAAAATTGAGTGAGGCGAAAAGCAGACAAGTTTCACTACTTTACTTTGTGTTCGTTTATTGTAATTTTTATGATTGCAATAATACTTGTATATTATACTAATAAAATTTTGGTATACTGAATATTGATGTATAATTCAGCTATTTTATTTAACATTCTCCTCCTTAATGAAAAAATGAAACGGGCCTCGCATAGACGAGTTCGCCGACGCCCAGTTTTTGTCAAGCGCCGCCACTGTCTGATTGTGAAGAATTTATTAGTTCCGGCCGCAAGTTCTTCTTTCAGTACCGAGGTAGGATTAGAAGTTGCACCCTTCCATAGCTGTGGTTACGTAAAT
This sequence comes from Locusta migratoria, assembly GCA_026315105.1. Lineage (NCBI taxonomy): Eukaryota > Metazoa > Arthropoda > Insecta > Orthoptera > Acrididae > Locusta > Locusta migratoria. Next base: position 231,389,848 of record CM048746.1, on the reverse strand, counting down.
ATGGGAAACGATCAGTGACTCTCGAAGCTGGTAAGTGCCCGTTCGAGATTCTTTCTTTTGATTTGGTTTTGCTTTTTTCGGTTTAGTTCCATCGGATATGTAATTTCAATATGAGCTTTAACTAATGACCTCATATATAATTACAATTTTTTCAAAAAATTCATGCCTTTTCTCTCTAATTAAAAATCACACAAAAATCAAGTTTTAATGGTAATATATATTATGAATTATCAATTTCTAATAAACGATTTCTAATAAATACATTTCAATAAAAAAAATTAAGTTTCTTTCTCCTCATTGTGTACTATATCACCTGATAGTAAGTGCTTGTTTTTAGCACAACTGCAAAATGATCACGGCCATCCATGTGGTCGGAGGGCCTATTATAGAGCCATACGGATGCTCGAAAATATTGATTTCGTTGTTGTGTATTACTAAATCTTGTGAAAAAGAAGAAAGTCAATATAGTGCTCCGGTGGATTATCAATCTACTACAACCGTAAAATAAAGGTTGTTGTGGTCTTCAACCCATAGACTTGTTGGATGCAGCCAGTGGCCCCGGGGCAAAAATAACATTGGGACCCTCTTTAAACTAAAACCGTATACGGATACAAAAGTATTTCTTCAGCTCCTTACTGCCCACTGTAAGAAATAACAAGTTAAACATAAATACTGCTAAGTAAATTATGTGTCACGCAACAGATAATATAGTTATAACTGTAAAAGTTTGTTTGTTTGGTATGCTTTTACGCAAAAATTACTGGGTGCATTTGAACGAAATTTTGCCGAGGGATAGAGTTATATCTGGGCAGGACATGCAGATACAACGACTCCATGCTCCATACCGATCAGACGTATTTCGTTTAAAGCCCAGTTAAAGAAAAAAAATAAAGGAAATATTCGTGTAGCATGGTTTCAGCAAAAGGAAGTTGCCGGATTTCGTATGATAAAACATTTTGTATTGAGCCATGCCGCTACCAGGCTGTATGAAGTAATAAGTAAAAAAACGTAAATCGACATTTTCGCTTATTATGACTGGGGCAGAGGGCAGCGTCTAGAATGCACAATTCACTATTGTGACAATGTAGCCATATTTTCTCTTCTTCTTGCATGCTTTTCAGAGTGCAATTGGTTAGAGCACTTCATTGGGTTACAGCACTCCCTTGGGGGAATTCACTATACAAACAGTTTAGTTACCATAATAATACCGTTCTGTAATAATTCAAATGTGGTCATACCGTGTCAAACACACTGCTAGTAATTCGCCGCCATTTATTGTTATATCGCAAGATTGTCACTCTAACGACAGGAGGGTCGCGTCATAGTGGACAAGCAATAGACATTGTTATGTTTATATTGTGAGGTGGGAATAAAATTTGGATTTCACTTCATGCATTTGAGGTTTGTTGCTCAGGGTTCAAAAAGTTAATAAAACTTGAAAATCCTTCATTCAACTAAAATATTATGTACAGTAGATCGTCGATTATCCGAAGTAATTGGAAGACATGGATGTTCGGAAAACCGATTATTGGTATAATCAAACTGTACATTTCTATTTGCCAATAAGAAGTACTGTACAGTAAATATATTTATTTAATATTTGGAGGTGCTCGATCCTTCGCACTGTGCCGAGCGGCACGCCGCAACACTTGGAAGGCGCAGTGAGCAGCTTTGATGCTTCCTCTGCTTCTGCTGCAACGCCGACTGAAGTGTGCCAATTTGTTGTACACAGCAACTGGCGACTTGGAAGATCAGCAGCACCACCGAGCGGCGTCTAGCGAAGGCCACACTAAAAGCAATGTTCCGCCACCCGGTGGCCCAAAGCGGCTACTGTGGGAAACTTGGTTTGAGGGCAGATGGAGATAATGGACGGCAGGGTGGGAGAGCAAAAACAAAAATCGATAGTCTACTGTACTTTTTTCAAACGTCGCTCACGGATGCCGAGGGGCCCCTAGAGCTCGGGGGCCCCGGGGCACTGCCCCGCCTAGCCCTATGATAGCTACGCCACTGGATGCAGCTCTCCGTCTTAATCTGTGCTGAGCAGGTCTCTTTATCTCCTCATAAGATCGTCAACCAGTCTACCATTAGTTCAGATTAAATTGAAAACCACTGTTCTTTTCCTGGATGCGTCAGATAGGTAATCTGAGATTGCTTTTCTAGAACAGTTTGAGCAGACATGATGAAACTCACTGATGTTACAACTGCTCCCTATCACATGTATATCGTTGTTTCCTTGTCTACTGCTCACTCTGATGACAATTTATTCTACCGACTAACTCTGCGATTCAGCTATGTCTCCACGTTAGTTCCACAAGAATTGCAAAGACGTGGAAGTGTTGGTAAGTTATATTTATTGTTCACTTTCAAGTCTATGAACTGCGAGAAAGTATTGTGAAATGTTAATAACCAGCCATGGCTACAACATAAGAGGAAAAAGAGCACATGTACACCATAATTTATGACATCAGGATACTTTTTTTTGTCTGATTTGAATGCATTTAAATGTAACACATATGTGGTAATCGTAAATGCACAACTCTCAGATCTATCGCGCTTGCTTCGTTGCTACTCGTCTAGAACCCGTGAAACTTGCCATCAGGAGCAGTTACGCAGGTAGTATTTGGCTGGGGGGCGGGGCTAATTTTTTAAAAATAAAGCCCATTGAATTTATTAATCTGTGACTTATTTTTATAATTTAAGCAATTATACTACTAAAACATTTGCACAAGAAGTAAAATAAGTAGGCTAGCAATCGCATTAATTTTAATGTGAAATAGGAGCAACGTGGTGGAAATGGAGTGTATATAATCAGCTAGTAAAATATTAAGCAGCTTCTATGTTACTAGCCAAAGAGAAAGGTCTTTACAGTTTAGTTAACCGTTAACGTGAGACTCTGTGAGTAAAAATTGAACTAAAATAACACTATTGTTGTTCCTTAGATTCCTCTGGTTGGCGCCGCTGACCTGCTAGACAGCGGGTCGCCGCATATGAACAATAGGCTCGTAACTTCAGCAAAGCAGTAACAATAGCGGCAGCATCAAAGCTGGTCGCGGCGACACGAAAACCGACCACAGGTGTCAGCAGCACTCGTTTCAGTGGCGCTATCACGTTGGAGACCGTCACGTTCACTTGTGCTTGGCAATTTACAGTGACGTTGTGATTTATTACATGTGCACTATTTCAAATTTCCGGTGTCGACCTGTTTAACAAAAAAGTTAAGAAACATCGAGCTCCGACTGCGTGCTCAGCCACTATGTGGCAGCACATCTTCAACGCACTAGACATAGCTCGCCCTCTCGTTCTCAGGTAACTTCACCAAGCCGTTCGAGTTGGTACACAGAGAATTTACGAAAGAGTCTTATCCTTGGTTCTCGCAGTTCAGTGAGAATTGTGGCGCATTGGTGGTAAAATCCGTCAAACGATTCAGAAATATATAATAATATTGTTATTAGTAATATTCAGTACTGCAGCATAATTAACCCGCGGACGCTCGCGTATATTGTAGTCACGCGATAACTCCCGTGTTAGATTTTTTCTAACAATGAGATCTTCCATCTTTTGATCTCTTTGTGCCAAACAAAGACACGTTTATACAATAAATCATTTCTTTATTATTACCAAAGCATTGTAAATTAGTATAAACATGGTATGGAACATGTCATTTGTCGAATTTGTGGGTGTTTGCAAGAAGAGCTATTGTGCCGAAGCACTGACAACGATAAACGAGATGTTAGAACAATTCCGCGGAGGTTTCAAATTCAAGCAGTATATAGCAAACAAGCCTGCAAAATATGGCATCACGGTACATGCGCTTTGTGATGCCAGAACCTCTTATACGCTAAATATGGAATTATCTGTAGACAAAAGGCCTGCTAGGCAATATCAAGTAGCAAATGATGCAGAGAACCTGGTGTTACGATTGATTAGACCGATTGGCAAAACAGGCAGAAACTTGACGACGGACAATTATTTCACATCTAACAAAATGAATGCCAACCATCGATTTACATTAGTAGATACTCTACGGAAGAATAAAAGAGAAATTCCACCGGAACTTCTGGACATAAAATGTAGGCAACTAAACAGCAGAATTTGGAGAAAAACCAAGCAACAACTGCATCATTTGCTCATACGTCTTAAAAATGAAACAGAAAAAGAATGTTCTAATGTTATCCACCATGCACAGCGACAATTCAGCAGACACTGACAGTGGCGAAGCGAACAGACTTGAAGTAATTACATCCTAAATTTTGTCGACCGTTCGAAATCAGAATATTATGTTTCAAAAAGAAACCGCTGGGCCCTTTCAGTGTTTTTCAGTTTTATATACTTCCGTATCCGTCAGAGAATGTCATATACTCTGTATAAACAACTGCTTCTTTCTATTCCTAAAACTCAATAAAAATATCTTGTTTGCTCATAAAAGACGTAACATGTGCTGAACAGTTTCAGGAGAAAACAAAGGAACACAGCCGCATGTTACAAGTACAAGAAACAGACTCATAGTAAAGCAAGGCGGTTTTCTACGGAAGGAGAAGTAATTGTTGCGTCAAGACTCCCGTGTTAGAAAAAATCTAACACTGCGCACCACTTCAAATAATGCCTCAACTAACAAGCTACTGTGATATTTGATTGTCGAGTCACAGATTAATTGAAACACGAGATATGAAATAATGCTTTTCTAGATGGTCAGTTCATTAGCTTTGAAATGTGATGGAATATTCAACTAAAACGCGAGTGATCGCGGGTTAATGGTGCATTTTGTTGAGCAGGTGGTAATTGCTGGTGGTTCATATCCAGCTGTAAATGTTTTCCCTTCATTTCTTCGCAACTTTTGTTATTCCACAAGTTATTGGCTCTTCGCAGTAATAAAACATCTCAGAGTGATCACTTTATTGATAGGTTTGTGTCTTCGTAATAAACAACAATTACTTACAAATATAAGTTGTCTATTATGTACAAGATTTTAGTAGCAGTAGTAATTTGGTATTTTCATTGCTCATGGTACGCGATATTTTTTGTTTGATTGCCTGGCGCGTAAATAAATAAAGCTGTCGGTTTTCCGAAGCCACAGAAAGCAATATACAACCGTCCACGAGAGAAACATTAACGCCACCAACACTCAACGACTGACCCAGTGATTTATTTATGGTCATAGCGACAGCAAGCCGCACTGGAAATTGTAGTCGTTTAAATTCAAACGGTACGTCACTTGGAACCATTGGGATGCGGGGTAGCAACACATCTTCTCCCTTATATTTTCCATTTAGAATAAATGCTTCAATCACATTGTTCAGTAATTTCTTCACTGCTAGCCGTGTGCCGTTACAAAGTCGCGTTTGGTTGATATTTCGTAACATAATGGGTATGGGATATTTTGTGTCTCGTTTCCGCCGGTTGTCCTGGGTGTCGGTGGCCGAGTAGAGAGACCGACACAGGGAAATAAGATGCACGCATGTGCAGGTACGGAGGTGACCAGCCAGTGGGATAGCAGAAACTAGAAACACTAGAGTAAATTAGAACGAGATATATATTTCATAGAGATGGTACAATACTTATCTTGGAGAGCAGCAGACTAGTAGAATGCTGATACATAATTTAGATAGAGGCCTGCATACTGATGATTCCTAGTGCCTATCCGATAGCGAAGTCTTAACTGGTGCCTATCTGATTCCCAAGTGGCCGATGCAGTGCAGTGGTGGCCACGAGCGGAGTTGCAGCAGAGGGCGCTCGTGGCTGACGTAAGAACACCGCGCCGTGCGTGCATGGCGGCGCGCGGCGAAAGTACGTTGCGCGCACTTCATACTTGTGCGACACCACAGGATATATACCGTAATCTCTTCTTCCCTTCCTCTCTTCTCTATTTTGCCAACTCATCCTGCCCATATCTTTTTCCATCACCTTCACACCACTCCCTCTTACCCCACACCATATCCACCTCCTTTCCCTTCCTTTCTGCGTCTATATCATCCCCACTTCTTAAATCCATTTCATTCTTCCATTCTTATCTTCTCCTCCCCCCTCTCTGAACTTATCATTATTGCAATCGGGACCTTGATTGGGAAATCAAAATTGATGGGTAAATCAATTGGAAACGGATTATTGACAAACATTGTTCATTGTTCAGAAGCCAACTGATGCATCCCGTGAGTAATCGACTACTGGATCGTATGTGAACGCCGAACTTTCAGTTCTAATCGTCACATGCTGCCGTCTGTTTTGTCAACGATCGAAATTATTTTGTGCGTAGACTGGAATTTAGCGAGTCTAACTCGACTGTACCCGTTGTTCCAGAGTCATAACGGATCGCGCTTCAGAATTTCTTTCTCGATTTACCTCCAAGCACGTGTACGATCTTCGTCGGTCTACGATCACGTAGTAGGATTGCGTTGCGCGTACGCCGACCGATACTACGATGCGGTAATGGAGGCATTGTTATATAAAAAACCACGATCTGTACACAAAAGTACCACAAACTGATATCAATTCTAACTTTGCAACACTCCAAAGATATAATCACCATGGGCTGAGGGTCTTCTAAAGAAACAACATTTCATGTTAAGTCTGTCTGGCTGTTTTAAGCTAGAGTTCGTAACGCCATCTCCATTTATTCGTGCCTCCTTGGCTTATTTCTTCGCTCCGTTACAGCGTATTTCCTCGCTAGGCGAGTAGCGAATGAATAAGCTGATTGTTGGAGAATCTAGAAAGTAATCGGAGCTGGAAGCGTACTTTGAGTTGTTTTTTTTCTCAAATTCTGATATTTTCTGGTAGATTTTCCAAAAATGTTCTTTCATAGAAACCTTGTCCTGAGAATTACGAACAGTACAAAGAAAAGATCAGCCAAATCGGTGAAGCCTTTCTCGAGTTTTACGTTTAGCAAAACATTTGGCGATTTATTCATATAGATTTTCACCAACAGTAGCCCAGTTTTTTTTCGAATACGTCGCATTACCCGACGGAAATGTTAGACAGGAACCTAAGCTTACAGCTACAATTCATTACATGTCAAATAAAATATTTGTTGTTTATTCGCGAATATATGCAGACAGTAAACTAATAGTACAACTCAGATTGCTGTTAGTGAAATGGTTAGCAAAGAAATATTATTTTCTTATTCGTTATTAAGCTACAAATTGTCATATCCTTGAGAAGGGGAATCCAAATCAGGCTTTGCACAAGATCAAGATGTAAGAGATGAGATATGTGTCGGCTATATTCTCGTGCTGACTCACTTGTGTGACTGATTTATTCAGTCTGGAAATTTTTTTGAGGATGAAGTAAAGTAGTCAATATGCCGAATATTGGTTTGAACATGACAGTGCTTTACTACGCATGGTCCTATTTGTAGGTGATATACAGTTGGCTTCCTACGTCGTTGGAGCTGACTTACCCAGCCAGTCATAAAGGGACCTACAGTTTAACGTAGATTCCGAACCACGGTGCTACTCGATATTGTTTAAGATCAGCTAGAGGTGAAAGTTGTGAAAAGTGACTGATAAAAAATCTTAGGATCTGGCGGGGATCGAACCCACGACTGCCAGCCGCGGTGGCCGAGGGGACTGAGGCGCTCCAGTCACGGTCTGCACGGCCACTACGGTCGGGGGTTCGAATCCCCTCTCGGGCATGGATATTTGTGCCGTCCTAGTTCGTAAGTAGTTCATAAGTAGTTTGTAAGTTTAGGGACTGATGACCCCGTAGTTAAGTCCCATAAGCTTAACAAACATTTGAACATTTGAACCCACGACCTTCCGATTCTTACAAGGAGACCACATGGTATAGGATTTTAGAATTTCTCTATATTTATGGTACGTGAAGTTCAGAACTTAAATAACAATCAACCAAAGCCATTCGACGCAACTCTCAAAACTTCTCGAGAAAACCGACTTTTATGTTTTGCAAGGACACGTAAGTACCACTAATTAAATCGCTTGCGGCATCTGTCGGTGTAGCTCAGATGCTAGGGTACTGACCTTGGTAATCGATGGTTCGAATCCTGCCGTGGCAGTTATTTATTTATTTATTTTCGTCTTGTTCGAATACTTACTCAATTTTAATATCTAAAGGTAATCTTTCCGAAAAATGGACTTCTTTTGTTTATTCCTAATTTTCTATATTTTATAAAAGGTCGTTAATAATGAACGTTTCAATCGAAAATACATGAGTAACATTTTTTACAGTATTGGCTACACTATATACTGACGACGGTAGTCTTTGCTTGTTCAATTTGTGAAGCGCCACGACACTGTTTTATGAATGTTAAATCCATAGCTACCAATAGTTTCCAAAGCAGCTGACCTACTCAGCTATCGTTTTACGTGACGCCAGCGTGTTCATGTCGTCTACATACACATACACGAAAACTGACATGGGACGTGGATTTAGAGATCCCAAAATGTTTTATATAACTGAATTTTAAAAGGAAAAAAATTCCCCTCACAGCGGGATTTGAACCAAGGAGTCTGGTTATGAGCCCAGAATGCTACCACATGAACTACACCAACAGATGCTGCAACTGTTTCAATTATTGGTACTTGCAAAACTTCAAAGTCGATTTTCTCGAGAATTTTTCAGAGTTGCGTCGAATGGCTTTGGTTGATTGTTATTCGAGCTCTAACGTTCCCGTACGATAAATATCAAAAAGTTCTAAAATCTGATAGCTATGTGGTCTACTTGTTAGTCTGATAGTCTGCCACTATGCTACCGAGCTATATTACAAGATGAATAAATGAATAATTAAACAACTGTTACAGTCATACTACAATCGCACTAAGTCATACATGTGGAAGACGTCCTTAGTGGAGTGCCCTAGCGTTCCGAAGCGCCTCGCTGCGGAGCGCGCCGCTGCTCGCCGTCGGAGGTTCGAGTCCTCCCTTGCGCCTGTTGTTCTTAGCATAAGTAGTTTGTAAGCTTAGGGACTGATGACCATTCTAGTTAAGACTCATAGATTTAGAAACTTTTGATTTTTTTATTTGCGAAAGACAATAAGGAAATAGGCAGAAATATTACTGTTTTCCGGCTTCAGTTAAAGGCGCCTAGTGAGCGATGATCTTTAGGTAATCATACCACGTAAGGCTCGTGAGAAATTGTAATACTTCGTGGGCCCATGCCTATATATCGTAACGCTGCAGGGACGTATTAAATCGTTGCTACACCTGATGCCCAAACCTTAAGAAGTACTTATTGAATATCCTACAAGCAGTACATTAAAAATGAAGTCTTGGTGATTAAATTATCTTAATATCTATAAAAATTGAGGTATTTGAACCTATATTTCATTCTGCAGCCAAACCTATAAATCGAAAACGAATAGTGTTTTTATGTGGTAGAAGGTATCAGTCCCCATTGTGCACTATGGTGGTAGCTTGATATCGATATGTGGTCGGAAGTTATTGGAGTTGAAACTTCTTATATTGAATTCTATGTGTGGTTGTCAATATTTTGCTCTTCAGCAAAAACTACACAATGGAGACGAACGATATCTCTGCGTTGTTGTAGTACGAAGCTCCCGTTGTACACCATAGCAGTTTTGTATCGCTAGCTATAAGAGGGTGGAAAATAGTTGTTAGTCGTCAGCTTATATAAAACTCGGACTGAAGACCAGCGATGACTTTTGTCACTATAATAGCAAAGAGGTTACATACAGCAAAAGACATACGAATAAAGAAAAATAATTGCATATTGCAGTTTGAAAAGTAATCCGTTTCTAACAGAAAACAGCGCTGAAAAATTAGGGATCAGCGATCTTTCGATATTCCCATTCCTAAGGGATGAAATAGAGAATGAACATTTTTTTTACTACTTTGCTATTAAAGCAGTCTTGAAGCAAGAAATACAAAATTTCGGATTTAGATGTTTGACTGGAATTTTGAAAACACGTGTTTCGATTTTTTGGAAATTCAACCATTAAGCGGGTGAAATAAGGGAAAATCTTCCAAGGGTGCTACTAAGAGTATTTTGATGCTAGAAATGCGAAAATTTGGATTTGGAACCATCGTTAGAATTTTAAAAAATTATGTGTTTCGGTATGTTTTGAATTCTGCCATCAGTGGTGCAATAGGGAATGGCAAGTTGTATCAAAGTACTTGATTAGGAAAACATTTTTAAAGAGACATCTATGAAAATTTATATTGAGAAGTAGAAACAACCGATGCAGACCATCCAGTCTACGCGTGCGAAGCAGCTGAAATTAAGCAAGGGTTAGTAAAAGTCGAAAGTAACTACAAATAAGAAAGTCTGCTCCCACGCAGCTAGTCACTAAAGTTTACAAATTCTTGCACCTTTCGTAACCAGTTAAAACAAATCGTTGAAAAAGTCTACTTACGTTTCACACCAGTAAAGTGTGCACTGCATTGATCTGAAGGTTTCATTTCAGAACGGATGAAGTAGATAAGGTAATAGCTTTGATTTATGACCTGTACGTTAATAAACTGTTGAGATGATTAATCGGTACAAGGCTATTTAATAAAGTTAAGCTGGTTATTAAAGTCAATAACTTAGTCCATTTACTCTCTAATGATACTGAATGTAAGTAAATGAGGGAGCACGATTAATTTAGCGGCACGCTGATGAAATATGCTGTTAAACGAATTACACGGTTTGATAAATACTTGTAAAATAAAAAACGAGCAAACGAAGTTTGAATAAGATATTTGCATTCGTTGTTACTAAGCTGATGAAAAAGTACACATCAATTAATGAAAGTGAGTTATTTAATGTCTCTAACAACTACGTTGTCGATGGGACTTTAAACCGTAATATTCCTTCCTCCTTAGATTATTATTATGACGATCATGCGTCATCGAAGGTAAAGTTTAGTAATTTATTTTCCAGGAAACAAAGTTTTGGATTCTTTGTTGTTTTGTTTTTGTTTTCAAGAACATACACAATTCCGCATCCACAGAAATAATTGAGCAAATATTCATCTTCTGAAACAACTGGGGATAAAATCGTCAACAGCAAAAATAACGGTTCCAAGGCCGATTCTTCTTGTTTCCACGATTAGTTTCTCGCTGCTTCAAACGTAACACTTTTAGGCTATAGAGCTACACCTTTGACTGAAATGGAACGAATTAAACAGAGTTTCTCATAGGATTGAATGAACTGCCGCTGCAGCGGAGTGGGCGAGCGTGTTGAGGCGCTATGCTCCGATGCGCGAGGCGTTCCCGTTCCCCGTCGGGGTTTCGATCCTCCATCGGGCATGGATGTTTGCGCTGTCTTTAGTGTAAGTTTGTTTATAAGTAGTTTTCAAGTTTAGAAACTGATGACCCTGTAGTTGAGTCCCGTAAGCTTAGCAAACATTTGAACATTTTGAACTGGACTGCCGATGAATTTCTCAGCTTCAAAGGAGGAGGAAAACAAAAGTTTTAGAACCATGATATTCTTGCACTATAGCTATGGTCTCAAATATAGCAAACTACAACGGAAAGCAAGTCTCATTTGCTAGGATTCGTTAGTAAAGATGAGAATGAAACAAAGAACACTATAGCACCTTGCTGGCGATGGGCAAAGTACATTTCCGCTGTAACCAGTGCATATGGCAGTGTAGATTAGATCTATAGCTAATAACGACCACTTCATTTGCATAGTCTGCTGTTCTATGTAAGTGAGTTTAGATGCATATTTCGGTACACTGATCTATACTGAGGTGATACTATTCGATGAATAACAGAAACGAGAATATGCTATGAATCATTACGAAATAGGAACAGATATACTGGTGAAACCCACAAAAATCACACATGAAATTGTCATTGTGGATTTTTAATATGGTCATAGAAACTTGTTACAAAATATAAATGTTCAATGTACTCGAGAGCATATGCTGTCATCACATAAAACTAAACTAATACATATTATAACACTTAATTAAATAGTTGCCATAGCGCACAAGATTTGCAGAGAAGTCAGACAGTACCCACTTTTTTTAATATTAAAATCATGAACCCATCAATAGCTTGTACTAAGAAATTAAACAATGTAATAGACACAATTGACAACTAATAAATCTTTTAGACTGTTTCCATTGTAAGCTTTATGACGAGACAAATCAAAAAATCTCTTTGATAATGTATAGTTCTGAATAGTAGATACCATTCTGGACCAAAGTAGTGATTTTAAATATTTGCGACAGTTATTTGTGGAACTGAATCTAGCAACTGATATGTTGGTTTGAAAAACTGATGTATCTTTAGTGACGAATTTCAGCGAGGAATAAATATATTGAGAAGCAGTAGTTAGTATGTCCAGTTTCTTAAAGCCCTGTGCAGCACATTCTTTAGTTCACACCACAAATAATTTTTATTTCACGTTTTGGGGCTCATGAAACTTTTGTTTTTAACGACCGGCTGTTGCACGTCGGAGGTTCGAGTCCTCCCTCGAGTATGGGTGTGTTTGTTTTCTTAGGATATGTCAGTTTAAGTAGTTTGTAAGTTTAGGGATCGATGATCACTGCAGTTAGGTCTCATATATTTACAAACATTGGAACATTACCCCAGACATTGTTTTGGAACACTGCACTTTGGTTAAGTGTGACCACCAGTCACTTCCGTGCGGTGATTTTCCATTCATATTACAATAAAAGATATCATTCCACGTACGATTGGCGGTGTGTTAATTCTTACATCCGAGGAACTGATGGCGAATGTTCGGCGGTAGTACCTTGAGAGCACGGGTTGTGCATTCCTGTTCAAGAGCAAGACATTAATACGATCATCTGCCCAACCTAAGATGAAAAATGAAGTATCCTAATTGAATCACATGTTAAAAATCTAAAGGCTAAGGGAAAAAATTAATAAACAACCCTTCCTCCCCACTCCAAGGTATCTATGCCACTGCTAGCTCTATAGCCTCAAGAACATAGATGAAAACTTGTGCCGGCCGCGGTGGCCGAGGTGACTGAGGCGCTCCAGTCACGGTCAGCACGGCCACTACGGTCGGGGGTTCGAATCCCCCCTCGGGCATGGATATTTGTGCCGTCTTTAGTCTTAGCTAGTTCATAAGTAGTTTGTAAGCTTAGTGACTGATGACCCCGTAGTTAAGTCCCATAAGTTGTACAAACATTTGAACATTTTGAAAACTTGTCACATGTGTTTATCAGTAGTTTCATATTGTCCGCTCGTAATTTCCTTATCTGTTCGAAAGTAACGTAAATGAATGATTGGACGCCATTTCGACAACTTTTAACGACTGAATAACTGTTTTTTTATTGAGACTCAAAATTCGAGTATGGTGAATCACAGAGGCCTCTCATCGTTCAAATAAATTACAAGAGGATGAAAATTGCTGCTATCTTAGCAAGCAATCAACGATGTAAGAGAGGAGCTCTATCTTTCGACTTAACTGGCAACTCCAAAAACAATGAAATCAATATATCGTTAATTATTCGTACATATCTGAAGTGGCATGATTAATAAATTCATATCGTAACATGAAGCGCGATATAACCTCATCCGACATGGAATTCCTCATGTCGTGCAATATGACGTTACGTACCATTTACGTTTTGTTATGGTGCATCCCCATTCAGGGATACTTGCTACTGCATACACATAGCTTATTGCGATGGGGAATGTAGGTTAACTCGTAAGAAAGCGCAAACGTATCACTTAATTATTGATATGTTTTATAAGCTGCGAGATAGAGTAGTTCTCCTCCTTTACATCTTCCACTCTGACCAGGAGTTATTCAACTTTTGCAGTCCATATTAGAATTTTCATTCTGCGTTCAAACATTCATCATAGCACAGTTGACTAGTTCCCTTAATCGACTGGGCTGTTAATTAGGACTTCACAATTTCTTCTGCAAATATGAAATAAATGCTATTTACGATTGTTTTACTGCACTAAGATGAAAGTTTACTGTAAATAAACGAAACGCTAATGAACTGGTAAAGTATTTTATCTTTAAGTCCGCCATTGTGTGGCGCCCTAACGTGTCTCAGCAAGCGGTAAATGTCGTTGGACTATAAACCATCCTATCTCGACAACGGATAGTCATTGTTCGATAGAAAATTCATCTTGACTTTAACTACGTATTTATCACTCATCGTGCAAATTTTGAACCGATTACTACAAGTTTCAAGTGCAGTGAAACACTTCTAAAATTTCTCACAATATCTAGTAAAACAAAAGACGAATCGTGCGCATAAAAATCACAACATTGGCTGAGCATTAATTTCAGTCTTACTGGAAAGGAATGAATCGGTTCTCCTGATTTGGTTCCAGCTCCAGAAATGACTTCCTAACATTTAAAATACTATTGGATATCAAAAAATTTCGCTTCTTCAGAAACGTTTTCTTCCCATACCCATTCTGCATTTTATATCTTCTTTACTTCGCCAATCAGAATTTATCTTGCCACCCAAATAACAAAATTCATCTACTTCTTTTATTGTCTCATTACCTAATCTAATTCCTTCAGCATCGCCTCATTTTCTGACACTACATTCCATTACCCTCGTTGTACTCTTGTTAATGTTCGTCTTATTACCTTCTTTTTAAGACCCTATCCATTCCGTTTAATTGCTCTTCCAGGTCCTTTGCTATCTCTGACAGAATTACTATGTCGTCAGCAAACCGTAAGGTTTTTATTTCCTCTCCCTGGACTTTAATTCCATCTCCAAATTTCTCCTTGCATTCCTTCACAGCTTGCTCAATGTACAGATTGAACAGCATTGTCGAAAGGCTACAACCCTGTCTTACTCCCATCCCAACCACTGCGACTCTTTCATCCCCTTCGACTCTAATAATTCGTGTCTGGTTTTTGTACAAGTTGAATATAAATTTTCGCTCCCTATAGAAAGATGCTCCCTGTACCTTCAAGTGAAGAGTGTCAAAATATTTCTTCAGACAGCTAACTAATTCCCCTGCGCCTTTTCTATTCACGTATACTGAGTTTATAACACCGAAGTTTTATTATTATTATTATTATTATTATTATTATTATTATTATTATTATTATTGTTATTTATTTATTTATTTTTATATAGAAGTCTCGACCAATACTAAGTTTTGGAATAGGGACAGCTTCCTTAAGTGAAACGTGAACATGAATGTGTCTTTGTCGTCCTTGGCAAGTTTTATGAATTTATTAATAGTTTCTGTCCATTACACTGGCTTTCTTTAGTGATATTCTGACTCACGTTGTGCTTCCTTCGACTCATCAAAATTCTGGATCAGTCTACATTCCTCAATTTTAAGGAGTGAATCGTAAAGTTTGTAAGTGACCTTTTTGGAGCGCTTGAAACCGATATTAAGGGTTCGAAATAGTATTCTATACTTTTCATTGAAAATGTATTAATTTTAATCTTTTTGCAAAATTTGTTTCGGTATTGAAAAATCATGTTTTCTCATTTTCTATAGTGGCTCTAATACTTTGGAATTTTGTAAATATGCTGAACACTATTTCTCTGATTTCCTGTGAAAATTTCGTCCCTTGTGGTGTGAGAATCTCTTATAGACAATAAATATTTTTTTATCTTTTTGCTAAATTTTCTACCCTCTCTTTTCCTTTCTGAAGTTTATGCATATTTACGCCAGAACCTTTGAAAATTGCATATTGGATAATCTAGTATTACTTCGGCTGCTGCTGCTGCCACCCTTCTGCGTGTCTCTACGTTTTACAAACGTCTCTGAAAGTCGACGTTGATGTAAACAATTCGCTTGTTATAACTGCAAAGTACCCAAATTTCAGAAAATAATTTTTTGTAACTCTAATTAGGCAACTTAGTTTTCTCGGCCTGCGGGAATGGATGCTCTGTTCGGAGTTTTGTGTCAAGGATTTCGCGGCCGCTACTCCCTCAGGCAAGGGTGCGTGTTTTCTCCTTAGTGTACGTTCGTTTATGTCAGTTTCAATAGTTTGTAAGCCATTTATCACGTCTCGTAAAGACGCTGTCCAGCATATTCGTAACCCATCCCCGTTGTCAAACAAAACGCCAAATATTAAACATACACACAATTTTCAGAGTTATGTTTTCTTACATACTGTTACACCCGGTACATTTGATCTTTGTTGTGTAAGATCTTACTCATTCAGTCTCAGTCTCTTAGTTGCAATACCAATTGAGCAGGCATTTTCTGTTTTCTGCTGGTTAGTTGACTTGGCTATTGATCATCAGTACTGATAAATTTCGTTGTAGTAATGTAGAAACCTGGAGAAACGTGTTATACTGAGACAAAATTAATATCGCAGTAATTTGCCAAAATCGTAACATGCAAAACTTGGAAACGTACCTAAATATTACGACAATAATGCAAAAGTTGGCAACCCACACAATTACTGTGCACATTCATACTTATAGAAGCATTATACAGTCAGTAGACATTTTGTACTTAAACAAATTTTATTAACCAATATGTAATGGCACTAGACCTTATGTTACAATAGGACATAATTTCAGTACATATCAATGTCACCACCTTGCATGTCTAAGCACCCTCCCCCCCCCCCCCCACCTCCAGCGCTCCACTGTAGACCGTTAAACCTGCCTAAGCATGTCTGGTGTAATCTCAGCAGCTCAAAAAATCTGTTTGTAGAGCTTATGGGACTTAACTACGGGGTCATCAGTCCCTACAGTTAGAAACTACTTATGGAGTAGCTTATACTAAAGACGGCACAAACATCCACCCCCGACCGCAGCGGCCGTGCAGACCATGACTGGCACGCCGGCAAACTCAGCAGCTACGGCAAGAAGCCGCTGTGTTTGGTGTTCAGTGATGCTGATCTTCACCTGCTATACCTTAGACTTGATAAACCCCCATGCGAAAAAGTCTAAGGGTGTCAAGTCAGGAGAGCCGAGTGCCCACATCCATGGAGATGCACGACCAATCCATCTGCCGGGAAATGCTTGATTCAGATAATCCCGAACAACGAGGGCAAAATGGGGTGCTGCACCATTCTGTTGGAAAACAACAGTAGCCACAATCACATCAGATATCGAATGGGGCTCCAAAATCTGTTCCAACATATTTAGGTATGTGGTTCCAGTTACGGTTTGTTCTGTGAAGAACAGTCCGTAGACTGTGACCTCGTTATCCCTAACCGCACATTAACTTTTGCTGTGTCCCGTTGCCACTCCTGCAACACACTTGGTTGTTCGTTTGCCCACATCCTGGAGTTGTGTCTGTTCGATAGTTATGAAATGTAGCCTCATCACTGAACAAGACATTTTGCATCAAGTTATCACATTCCACATATTGTAGCATGTCATTATACATAGCTTTTTCTGGCTGCATAGTCCTCCGCTTCAAGCAGATGTACGACCTGGATATGGTACACACGTATGTGCAGATTTTAATGAAGAATTCTCCATACAGTGGTTTGAGGAATGCCAAGCTCCGTACTAAAAAGAGGAACACGAAGTATGGTTGAACCGAATTTTGATGGGTCGCAGGTATGTTGTGCGGGAACTCTTCCAGACCACCAAGCTAAAAGAATTTGTTCTAATGCGCTTTGGTTTCCAGGAAAATCGAGCTCAAAGTCCTGCGCGTAACAGCTATACCCATACTAAGTCACCCGCAGTACGTGAGCGAGCGTGGTGTAACTAGCAAGGCTCTCGACTGTTACCTACTTTTTTTTCCACTTGTCCGACGGCTGATTGTGCAAAATTAAATGCTTTCTTAGCCACTCTTATGTTAATGCTTGAGTAATTGATCATGATAATATCTTATGTTAATTGCTCAATATGTATTGCGCGCGATTATTTAATCTTATTAGTTATTTCGAAGCATTCTTTTATGGCGATTGAAAGAACAGTAAACCGTCTTTACTTATCACCTACACCATTTTTGCAGCGTTTGCTAGCTGCGTTTACAGTCTGTGGCCCCACTGCTGTTATACCGTCGGGCGTAGAATCTAGTGTGTGCCCACTTGACGCGTCCAGATGATCATTATGCAGCGGTTAGGCGTTTAGTCATTCGTAGCGTATCATTCAAATTTAACACGTTGACTGCCACGGCCAAAATGAGCAAACTGCTCCCAGAAGCCATGTTAAGCAGTTCATACAGTTTCATTTGTCATCCAGTTTGAAGTCCATCAGTATCAGTGAAACTTTAAAAATAAAATTTTTGGCGGGTAAATGAGGCGTGCGAGTTATCTCGTAGTTGGCGTACGGAGTAGAAAGTTCAGTCCAGACGCCAGCTACGAGATAATTCGTTATCAACATTCAGAGACGACCCTGAGTATTTCGAAGTACATTTGACAATATGACACATGTCATTGTTGTAAACGCGTCTGTATTTATTTCTAATATGCACTGTGGTGGAAGTTCGAAAAGTTGTCTTGAAACCAAATATTTTCAGGGACTACAACAGTGGCATGACTTGTGTTGATGAGTCAGATCAAGTGCTGTCGTATTATTCAGCATTGCGAAAAACTGTTAGATGGCCAAAAGAGCTTGCTCGACATATAATAGAAATTTATCTTCAGAATTATTTTGTCAAGTAGTCTCAACCACAGAAATCGTGTGAAAACACTAAATCATGACGCGTTTCAAGGGTCAAGCCCTCATCATCAGATAAACTATACTAGGGCTTGACCCTTGAAACGCGTCATAATTTAGTGTTTTTACAAGATCTCTGTGGATGAGCCTACTTGACAAAATAATTAAGTATACAACCGCGACCACACGTCCATTATGGATATAATTATGTTTATCTTCAGAACGCAATTGTTTCTACAATCAGGCAGCAGGAACGAGTATCAAGTCCCTAGTATTTACAAAAAATTATTTCAGGCATTGATTGACATACGTTGCCTAAAACCGAGAAGAAAAGCAAGACGGAGGGCAGGTTTCATTATTTAGAGGCAATACCACCCACAGAGAATAAACTGCGGCCAACAAAGCCTTGCAGAATGTGCATACAACAAAATAAACGCGGTGAATCGCGATACTTTTGTCCCGTTTGGGAAAAAATGGCTCTTTCCGTAGAACAGTGCTTAATATAATGTAATCAATAAAGAAAAAACTTTGTTTTCATTACCATTAGCGATACAAAGTATACATTTACGTATAAAGCTAAAATATTTGTATGAATTTTTCTGTTACTTTATTCAAACCGTGAAATTAAAAATCCTCTTCTTCCACGCCTAGTTGATTACCTTTACCTGTCCCCGACGCCTAAGACTTATAAATCGCACGTAATCTAACTTTATGTAGGAACTCGTTTCGCCGGCCGAGGGGACTGAGGCGCTTCAGTCACGGTCTGCACGGCCACTAAGGTCGGGGGTTCGAATCCCCCCTCGGGCATGGATATTTGTGCCGTCAGTAGTTGTAGCTAGTTCATAAGTAGTTTGTAAGTTTAGGGACTGATGTCTCCGTAGTTAAGTCCCATAGACTCTACAAACATTTGAACTTCTTTTTTTGAACTCGTTTCCTACGAGTTAACTCGTATTGGGTGACAGTGGCCCTTCGGCACATACAAGATGACTCGTAGTTGGCAGTCAACGTGTTAACTGTAATTACCTGATATAACTTTATCTTTGCAATAAGAATTGATAAAGTGGGAAAATGAATATAATTATACACAATCAATCGACGGACAAGGTACAAAAAAGTAATCCATAACAGGATTTGAACTGGAGTCGCCTGCTAATTACACCATGCTGACTCACGTACCACTGATGACTTAGTACAGGTATAGCTGTTCCGCGCTGGACTTTGATCTCGATTTTCGTGGAAACCAAGGCGCATTGGAACAAATAATTTTAGCTTGGTGGTCTGGAGGCGTTCCCGCACAACATACCTGCGACCCATGAAAATTCGATTGAACCATACTTGGTGTTCCCCTTGTAAGTCTCCTGGTACATGCGGAAAGGCTACGTGTGATCGCATCCTGAACAATTTGCACGTGTCTGGAGTTATGGCAGACCTCCCTTGATGTTCTTCATGTGCAACACTACCAGTACGCTGGAATTTATTAACTAGGGTCTTCATAGCAAGGCTGGTGGGGCAATGGTGGACTAAGGCTGTTCGCCGGAGGCCCGGGGCGGCGGCAAAACAAATTGAGGCCCCGCCGTCCACTCGGAAATATACCAGTGATCAAAAAGTCAGTATAAATTTGAAAATAAATCACGGAATAATGTAGATAGGTAAAATTGACACTCATCCTTGGAATGACATGGAGTTTTAATAGGAAAAAAATAAATAAATAAAAGAAGTTCAAAAAATGTCCGACAGATTGCGCTTCATCTGATCAGAAAAGCAGTAATTAGCATAACAAATTAAGACAAAGCAAAGATGATGTTCTTTACACGAAATGCTCAATATGTTCACCATCATTCCTCAACAATAGCTGTAGTCGAGGAATAATCTTGTGAACAGAACTGTAAAGCATGTCCGGAGTTATGGAGAGACATTGGCGTCGGATGTTGTCTTTCAGCATCCCTAGAGATGTCGGTCGATCACGATACACTTACGACTTCAGGTAACCCCAAAGC
Source organism: Locusta migratoria (assembly GCA_026315105.1). Taxonomy (NCBI): domain Eukaryota; kingdom Metazoa; phylum Arthropoda; class Insecta; order Orthoptera; family Acrididae; genus Locusta; species Locusta migratoria. Next base: position 231,369,415 of record CM048746.1, on the reverse strand, counting down.
CAATAATCGCATAGATTGATGTCTGGGGACCTGGGAGGCCAAGCATGACGAAAGTGGTGGCTGAGCACACGATCATCACCAAACGACGCGCATAAGAGACATTTCACGCGTCTAGCAATACTTTCTTTTTTTTCTAATAAAACCCCACGTCATCCCAAAAATGTGTGTCATTTTTTACCTGTCTATCTACATTATTCCGTCATTTATTAAGTTTTCAAATTTATATTAATTTTTTGATTACCCGGCATGTATCACTATAAAAAAGAATTGGAGCCCCCCCCCCCCAGGACAATAGTCATGGGACAGCCTCAAAAATAGCTTTTGAGATTTGGAGGCCCCAGCAAAACAAGATACCAACCGCGCTTCAAAACAAAACGAAAAAAATAAAAATTGTTTTCAAGGTATTTGAAGGCCCCCCAAGACCGGAGGCCCGGGGCGGTCCACCCCCTCCGCATCCCCCTTCCCCTTAGTCCACCGCTGTGGTGGGGCCTGTTTTCCGGAATCTACAGATAAAGTCTGTCCGCACCTGTTCTTACGTCAGTCCATGAAGACGAGCAGAAACAACAGCGATTCGTTCTTCCTTGGTTAGCATTCTGTCAGAGTACCTGCAAGAAACAAATATTCCGTTACTATATCACTGAAATGTATTCTGTCGTATGACCTGAAAGAAACAAATATTCCGTTGCTACATCACTGAAATGAATAGTGACTTTAGAATCGCCCTATATTTTCTACTCGCCCCGGCTTCACACGGATGGTATGGATATATGCGACGTTCCACAGATGACTAACTCTTTGAGAAGTGTTTCTCTCGTGGTTCAACGATAAAGGAACTTCCCTATATTCATAACCTCCGTTCCCTCGGCTAAAATGCCGTCTTACGGCATCTGAAAACTTTTGTATTTTGTGTTAATATTATACGATGTCATGCGTTAACTGTTATTGAATATGAATGACAAAACTCGCAAGTATCATATTGCGGAACAATAAAGTATTTTCACATGTACGGTAAAGTTGGTAATTTTATACACAGGTGGCAAATGGTGTTCAGAAAGATTGGGTAGTGGCGTATTTATACCTGTCACAAGCGTTTTATCCTGTATAGCCTGACAACCAAAATAAATTAATAATTGTTCTTTTTATCGACCCCCTGACACGGACGATTCGATTGCAGAAATGTTGAAAACTTGGATCACATTTCTAATACGTATCTAAAGCATACTATTTTAATTGATGGCGACTTTAACTTAGCCTCGATACGTTGGAAAAAATGTGTGTTTTTTTAACAGGAGTCAAGAATAAAACATAGTCCAAAATCATACCGAACGCATTCTCCAAATATTATCTCGATTAATTATTTTATGAACCCACTAAAGTAGTAAATGGTTATGAAAATATACTACACTTCTTAGCAACAAAAAATCCGAAGTTAATAAAGACCACCCACAAAGACAGATTAGTGAACACAGAGTAGTTGTAGCGAGAATGAACATCGGATTTCCCAAGATGAGATGTGGCCTACATTCAAAGAAATAATATCGACAACCATTGGCCGATTTATACCTAAAAATTAACAAAGGAAAAAAAAAAAAAAAAACATGCTAAAAGTAAACGAACAGAAAGCTCCCAAGTCAAGCTGTCTTTTGCAAAAACTCTAAATTTAGCTCTAACTTCAGTTGGAGAAGCTTATAATAGTTTCCACAATGAAACCTTGCCACGTATCTTAGAAGAAAATCCGAAACAAATTGCGGTCGTATGTACACTCGCGGAAAAAGCAACCAATGTCTTCGTTATGCGATAGCGATGGTGAAATTACTGATTGAAGTTCTGTTGTCGGAGATTTGCTTAACACAGCATTCCGAAATTCATTCACCAAAGAAGACGAAGCAAATGCTACAGAATTCGTTTCAAGAATAGCTGCTAGAACGCGTAATTTAGAAGTAGATACCCCTGGACTATTAAAAAACTTTTAAATCACTTAACAAAAGAAAGACTCCCGGTGCCGACTATATACCAGTTAGATTCATTTCAGAGAATGCTGAATCAATAGCCATACCAAGTTATCATGTACAACAGTTGGCTCAGCGAAAGATCCGTTCCCGAAGATTGAAAAGTTGCACAGATCACTCCAATATTCAAGAAAGACAACAGGAGTGATCCGAAAAATAAAAGGCCTGTATCACTGACGTCGGTTTGCATGAGGAGTTTAGAACATATACTTTCCTCAAATGTTATGAACTACCTGGAAGTGAACGACCCCTTTGGCCTGTAGTCAACAAGGATTCAGAAAGTATCGTTCTTGTGAAACACAGCTAGCTCTCTACACACATGATGTGATGAGTACTTTCGACAAGGGATGTCAAATAGATTGTGTTTCTAGATTTACGGAAGGCTTCTGACAGTTTAGCTCGCAAACGTCTTCTAATCAAATTGCGTGCTTATGGAATATCGCCACAGTTGTGCGATTGGATTCGTGATTTCCTGTAAGAGAGGACACAGTGCATTGTTCTGGACGGAAACTCATCGATTTGGATAGACGTGATATCTGCCGTTTCTAAAGGAAATGCTATAGGCCCCCGTTGTTCCTTATTTTTATAAACGGTTTAATAGACAATGTATCTCATTTAGATTGTTCGCGGATGATGCTGTCATTTACCGGTTAGTGAAGTCACCAGAAGATCAAAAGCAACTACAAAATAATTTAGGAATCAGCATGGTGCAAAATTTGGTAATTGGCCCTTAATAATGAGAAATGTAAACTACAGGCCGTAAATACAGATAAATACCTAGGAGTAACAATTACGAATAAATTAAGTTGGAAAGAACACGCAGAAAATATTGTAAGGAAGGTTAACAAAAGGCTACGTTTCATTGGCGGAAAGAAGATGCAAGAGGTCTACTAAAGAAACCGGCTATACAGCACTTGCGCGTCCTATTTTGGAGTATTGCGGCGCATTGTGAGATGCACACCAGATGAAATTAAAAGACGAGCTGCGGTGGAGTAGCCGAGCGGTCTAAAGCGTCTCGCTGCAGAGCGCGCGGTTGCTCGTCGTGGAGGTTCGAGTCCTCCCTGGGGCATGGGTGTGTGTGTTTGTCCTTAGGTTTTTTTTTTTTTTTTTTTTTTTGAAAGACGTATTAGAGAGAGTGAAGCGAAGGGCGGCTCGATTTGTACAATTGCGATATAGGTGAGTGAATGTCACGTATATGATGTACGATCTTGCGTGGAAACCGTTACAAGAAAGATATTATTCGTTGCGGCGGGATGTATTTGCGAAATTTCTTTTACCAACTTTCTCCTCTGAACGCGAACATATATTGTTAGCACCCCCTTACATAGGGAGGAATGATCATCATAATAAAATGAGCGAAATCAGGCCGAAAAAAGAAATATTTAGGTGTTCCTTTTTCCGCGAGCAATTAGAGAATGGAACGGTAGAGAAATATCGTAAAAGCTGTTCGATGAACCCTCTAACACGCACTTGCAGAGTATCCATGTAGGTGTAGATAACATCGACGTGTATGAGGTGCGACTTGCGTTCTGTGCTATAGTCATCCATTTTGTAATTACCATGGGCTGAAGTTCATATGTGGTGGCTGGATTGTATTCAGTTCCTGGGTCCCAAACAACACGTCACTAGTATTTAAATCTTGAACGCGAACCTCTTTTTTTTTTTTTTATCCTAGCAGAAGTGGCACATTATTCACTGGTAGCACCATACTGATATGTGACATATCGATTTCTCTAAAATAATCAAATGTGCGTTAACAAAACCAGTGCTGAATAATATAAGTTCGCGACAGAGCGAATCTACTTAGAGGGCAGACTGGAGAAGCCAGAATCAGCAAGTGTGCCATTACAACCCGGATGCTCAAGATATGTGGGTTCCTTGTCCTAGCCAAAAATCCTCTGTTTTTCTAATACTTTTACGGTTCCACAGTCGTAAACTCACTGGTATGAGGACGTTCGTTAGCTGCCCTTTACCCTCATAAAAACCCGACTGGTTTAGAGGTCATAAAATTTACTGCCGCAACACCTACCATTTTTGTGGACTGTTAATCTTCCCCTGCCTATCAATTTTCATACGTAGCGTAAATTCGGGAGAGATGGCGCACGTTTTCAGAATGACTTATATGACGATCCATGGTGCTCTTTTTTGTAACTAAGCATCCCACTTTTTTTGCACATACGTTTTTATAATTTTTTCGTGTAACATTTGGACACAATATTTGATCATGTATCTTTACATTCAGTGTCCATCCTCTTTGTTATGGGTGAAATTTCATTTCCTGCACGAAAGGCCCAAACTACTTTAAGATAGTTTGAGAATTTCTTGTAGGAAATGTAGGAAGGACACAGTGCCAGCCACCGCCGACCCTGATGAAGACAACAGTGGTCGAAACGCCGGTAGATTTTATAAAAATGACGACGCGGTCTCATACCGCGAAGAATTTTATTGAGAGTGGCTGCATTTAACCACATATGAACTTGGGAACCAGGTGATTTCAGCAAGGATGGCTATGGTAGAGAACGCCATTCCCACCTTGTAAGCGTACAAACCTTTCGCGCATGAGAAAGTTGTCATGACCGATGGCGGAACAATCACAGAATATATATCAACTGCGAATGAGCAGAGCTGAAAAAGTGTACCCAGCCGGGATTAGAACTCTGGTTCGAATTCCGGCTGAGTAAACATTTATTTTCAGCTTTGCCCATTCGCAGTTGATGTCATATATTCTGTGAGTATGTAATGCAGTTATAGTAGAAAATGTCGAATCTAAGTTATACATCGTATATATCTTTGGATAATGCAATAAATAATTACTATTGAAATATAAAAAAGTGAGATTAACCATTTAATTTATTTCGTTTTCTTAGTATAAGCTTGATATTTTTCATGCGAGGGAGCAGTCTGTAATTATTTTTTAAGAATATGTATGTCAAGATCCCTTTTTAAATATTTTATTTTAAATGACCGGTTTCGATCATCTTAGTCGTCATCTTCAGATCTCAAAATATTTACAAAATAGCACGTCACGGGACATAGTGGTATGTGTCTAAGTGTTGAGTACATATAAACAAGATGTATCAGATTTCAAATTATATGCCAAAGCTCGTCAATTTTATACCATTTTAATTCTGACCCAGTTTATATGTAATTAAAACAGTACATTTAAAATATGTATGTGACTTTCATGACTTAGACATCAAGCACAATATCACTTGAGGCGCTACTTTGTAAAAATGTTGAGAGCTGAAGATAACAACTAAGATTGTCGAAACCGGTCATCAAAAATAAAATGAAGTATTGAACAAGCGATCTTGGCTTATACATTATTAACAAATATTTCGTTTTCCTTCTACTTTTTGGTTATAATCGGCATAAAATACATCAAAATTTGTGCAGTCTGCCGCTAACCGAATCTTACAAGGTGCGCAACATATCCAATAATTTTGTTTTACTTTTCAGGTATTATTCGTCGCAGTTGTTACACGTATCTTTTCTGTTAGTATCCAGTCTGTAGGTATCTAAAAGGTTGTCCTTGACAAGCTGTCTTTCGATTACTTATTCAAGAGTTATTTGATTTGTGTGTCGCCGGTCGCTGTGGCCGAGCGGTCTGCGGCGTGCCAGTCACAGTCTGCATGGTCGCTACGGTCGGGGGTTCGACCCCCCCCCACCCCTCGGTCATGGATGTTTGTGTCGTCTTAGTATAAGATAAGGTAGTTCTTTTTTAGTTATTAAGTAGTTTGTAAGTTTAGGGACTGATGACCCCGCAGTTAAGTCCCTTAAGCTTAACAAACGTTTGAACGTTTGATTTGTGTGTCAAGTAAAAAACGAAAAACTGTCAGCTAACTGTGTCGGTTTTATTGTGGCGTGTGTCCTAATCAATAGAAGAGAGATACCGCACCTTATAAATTCATGATTTTGACAGGAAGGATCATCGCTTTCAGATCAAATCCGAACCAATAGAAGTTTCTGTAAATAAGCTACTCAAACTTTTGGGAATATTTTGTTAATTAGCACAAATTAAGTACTAATCCTGACGTTTAAAACGCTTTTGACGTGCCGTTACTTTAACCAATTTTTTATGTAAAATTTCCTCTATCGGAACGGAAACACGCTTGTAATTATGCCTGGCGTTTATTCATCAACTGCGCTTCCAACAAGGGCACACTCAGTCGGTGTTTGTCGATACTGATCGAGGTTACCCAGTCGGCATGGCGTACGGCGCTTGTCCAGGATCCATCCTACACGTGAACGCTGTACTTGGAGCAGTGACGTACTGCACATTAATCAAGCATTAGGAAGTAAAGTACGTTCTTTAAAATTAGCGAGTCGGCCAATCCTGTTAATTGGGATGTCTTTGCTCGTGTTCTGCTGCAAGACGCCTGTCCGCTGTGGTGTCGTTCTCTGCTAAAAGCTACCGATGGCTACGGTAACGGCCGCGGCGGAGTAGCCGAGCGGTCTAATGCGCCTTTCTGCGGAGCGCGCGGTTGATCGCCGTCGGAGGTTCGAGTCCTCCCTGGAGCATGGGTGTGTGTGTGTGTGTGTGTGTCCTTAGGTTAGTTTACCTTAGTTTAAGTAGTAAGCTACGGACTGATAACCACGCGGTTTGGTCCGATAGATTTACAAACATTTGAACTTTTTTTTTTTTTTTTTTTTTTTTTTTTTTTTTTTTTTTTTTTTTGCTACGGTAACGTATAATGATATAATTAGGCACATATTGACAGACTGAAGTATCAGTTACCAGTGATATATTACTAAGAAAACATGGTACCTTACATTTAGAATGTTCTGAACGGTATCTACAGCGATAAGAGCACATGATAGAAAGTAAGTCTTCATATTGCAAGACCTATACCTTGTGTATTGCATCAGACACATCTTTAATTCCATCTGCCACCTGAAGTACACGATTTACGACCTGAATTATACTGTAATTCCTGGTAGAGCATCCGCGACGTCAGCTGGCTATAAGTTCTACGTTGGTAGCGTCACCGGATTCGGCTATCACGTCCTTTCTTGGTCGCACAGCGCCGCCATCACGTACCTCGCCTACACACAATAGCGACCGCTAGGCGTCTGGCAACTGTTTTTCTGCTTCTATCACAAAGGGCCATCTCTCGCATCCCTTTCGACACCCTGCTGCCCCCCTCTCCCCAAAAACCCGCATCACCAAGAAAAATTAATACCGGTCGTTATGTATCCTACTTTCTTACATTGTTATTTAAATGATTACGTGCTTGATTGTAACTATAATATAAAGTGTAGTCAGACTTAAATAATATATAAACTGAGATCTCAGAAATTGCGGCGTTGTCACGTCAAGATTAGTTTGTAGCCAGCCACCACATCCCTTTGCTCTCCGCAGCGATATAAAACCGCTTTAACCAATATCTACCACAAAAATCAAATAAAAATATTTAAATCCACTAAAGTGTCTCTCAGCATGTAACACCTATACTCAGGTTTCATTAGAATTAGAGGTACGTCATTTTTTTTACTAATTATATTTGTCATTACAAAATTTCGCGTGTCGTATATAAACAAAGCATTGGGCATATGACTATAATAATGTGTGTGTCTTGACGTACTGTATTGGTATGTTATTGCATGTGATATACATAAGATGTACTACCTACCATGTAAACATAAACATATATGCAATGTACTGACCTCAATTGTTTTTAACTTATATCCGTGAAGATGGTCTCCAACCGAAATCGGTTGATATTTTAAGCTGATCACCCCGCAATTAAGTCCCATAAGCTTCACAAACATTTGAACATTTGATATTTTAAGCTTGTAATAACAATATCTGATGGTCAAGCTTTTAATATAATAAAACTGCTGCAGTTCATGGGCTGTACACATTATTGATTTGTAACGTAAAGTGGAGGTGGTGTCCACGTTCAATTATCTCGGTTCCCATATCTCTAATGATGGCGACTGCAGATACGAAATCAGAAAACGCTATTGTCTCGGTAGAAAGGTGATGTCAAACCTTGAAAAGATTATAAGGTCAAGAGACATAACATTAACAATAAAAATACGTACTGTGAAGGCTATGGACTTCCCAGTTCTGATGTATGGCTGAACGGCGAAGAATTGACTGGAGGAAAATTCTCAGGATTCCATGGACGGCAAAAAGAACCAACAGATCCATATTGGAGCAAATAAAACCAGATTGCTCCCTGGAAGGTCTAATATTACATCAAAAGCTGACATAATGCGAAGACATGCATCACAAAAAAAAAAAAAAAAAAAAAAAAAAAAAAAAAAAAAAAAAAAAAAAAGGAGGAAAGCGAGGTGCATTGATGCCATCACACAAGAACGTGTTCCAACCTGGGGGGTCTACGGCAGAAAGTGCAGGACAGAGGAAAGTGGCGTGTTTTGGTTCACGTGGTCAAGAAGAGTCGGAATCGACTAAACGAATAGAGAGAGAGAGAGAGATAGAGAAAACGGAAAACTACTTAACATTTCTCAATTTGTTGTTGTTATGATCTTCAGTCCGGAGACTGGTTTGATGCAGCTCTCCACAATACCCTATCCTGAGCAAGCCTTTTCATCTCCTCATAAGTACGACAACCCACATCCACTTGCATCTGTTTACTATACGCGTCTCTTGGTCTCTCTCTCTGCGATTTTTACCCCACACACTTCCCTCCAATGCTAAATTTACGATTCCTCGATGTCTAAGAATGTGTCCTATCAAGCGATCCCTTCTTTTAGACAGGGTATGCCAAAAATTCCTTTCCTCACCAATTCTGTTCAGTACCTCTTCATTAGTTATGCGATCTACCCACCTAATCTTCAGCATTCTTCGGTAGCACCACATTTCAAAAGCCTCTATCCTCTTCCTGTCCGCACAGCTTATCGTCCATGTTTCACTCCCATACAAGACAACACTCCACACAAATGCCTTCAGAAAAGACTTCCTTACACATAAATTAATATTCGATGTTAGCAAATTTCTCTTTTTCAAAAACGCTTTTCTTCCCATTGCCATACTACATTTTATATCCTCTGTACTGCGACAATCATTTGTTATTTTACTGCCCAAGTAACAGAACTCATCTACCTCCTTTATTGCTTCGTTACCTAATCTAATTCCTTCAGCATCACCCGATTTCCTTAGACTGCAATTCATTACCCTAGTTTTGCTCTTGTTAATGTTCATCTTATAAGCACCTTTCAGCATACTCTCCATTCTGTTCAATTGCTCTTCCAGGTCCTTTGTTGTATCTGACAGAATTACTATGTCGTCGGCAAAACGCAATGTTTTTAATTCTTCCCTCTGAACTTTAATTCCTTCACCAAGTTTCTCCTTGCTTTCCTTTATATCTTGCTCAACGTACAAATTGAACAACATTGGCCGGCCGCGGTGGCCGAGGAGACTAAGGCGCTCCAGTCACGGTCTGCACGGCCACTACGGTCGGGGGTTCGAATCCCCCCTCGGGCATGGATATCTGTGCCGTCCTAGTTCGTAAGTAGTACATAGGTAGTTTGTAAGTTTAGGGACTGATGACCCCGTAGTTGAGTCCCATAGACTATACAAACATTTGAAACATTTTTTTTTTTTGATCAACATTGGAGAAAGGCTACAACCCTGTCTTACTCCCTTCCCAACTGATGCTTCCCTTTCATGCCCTTCGAGTCTAATAACTGCGGTCTGGTTTTTGTACAAGTTGTAAATAACTGTCCTTTTCCTGTATTTTACCCCTGCTGACTTCAGAATTTGAAAGAGTATATTCCAGTCAACATTTTCAAAAGCTTTCTCCAAATCTACAAAAGCTAAAAGTGTAGGTTTGCCTCTCCTTAATCTATCTTCTAAGATACGACGTAAAGTGAGTTTTGCCTCCCGGGTTCCTACGTTCCTCCTGAATCCAAACTGATCTTCCCCGAGGTCAGCTTCTACCAGCTTTTCCATTCTCCTGTAGATAATTCGTGTTAAAATTTTGCAATCATGACTTATGAAACTGATGGTCCTGTAATTTGCACACCTGTCTGCGCCTGCTTTCTTTGGAATGGGGATTATTACATTTTTCTTAATGTCTGAGGGTATTTCGCCTGTCTCATACATCCTACACAACAGTTCAAATAATTTTGTCATGGTCGGCTCTCCCAGAGACAATTTAACAACCATAAAATTTATTTAATTGCTATTGAAAATAAGGAAAAACTTCCACTTACTCGTAATTCATTTCTGCAGAGTATTTTACTGTGATCTATATGTTTATAGATACGCACTGTGGAGTGATTTGAAATCACGAAACCGGTCGTTGTGCGTGAAATTCTTAATGTTCCGCAACAGCTGCCAGTGGAATTGTTTTCAATGCAACTACATGATACAGGCATATATAGATAAAAATTCACAACAACTTCTGGTGCGACGCTTTCCGACTAGTAATAATCTGTTCATAAACTGACAACTGTGAACACTCATATGAAACACCAAACGTAAACGAGTATTAAATATGAAAGGTATCTTTTAGCTGTTAAAATCGGAACTTTCTTCTGATTTGATTGTCTTCAGACAAAGAATTCTTTGAATTGCTTTGACATGCGCGCGCACCCGTCAGAGATGCTATATTGTTGGCCGCAGTCAGTGATCTCTATACAAACTGGATGTATAACTCTGGTGTCTGAGCATAGAACTCAGCGTCTCTGTACATTCGTATGTTTTGCACGCGATTTCGCATTGTCCGCCATCTTTAAATTGGGCAAACGAGTTTTCAGCAGTTATTATGTGACAAAGAATTGCTTGCTTACCTTTTGATTTGGAATTTAATTCAATATTCGATGTTGTTGGCTGATATGGGAGCGGAATCGAAACATATTTTCTTCTCTTTTTCTTGAAATGTTTCTTAGCAGCCATGTTTGAATTTGGCATGAAACTAAATATGAATATCTATGGCTGGCACGCTAATACAGCTGAAGTTCAACATCCAGAGTGTATAGAGATCAATGGCCGCAGTATTATGTTCACGCGGACACTAACAGTTGAACAGTCAAGTTGTGATAACGGTGCAATTAAGGTGTAGCCGTGAAGTAGGTTCTGTAAACAGAACGGAGAATACATTAGAATGGTGAGAGGAATTATTATATGCCTGAAGAAAAAAGAAAGGGAAATTTTTTAATTTCTAATGAGCTTAAAATTATATATTTATTTCTTGGAAGGGGATGAACAACGTAACGTTCTTTGTACTTCATTCGTAGCTATGACACGTAGATGTGTTTTAACTTGGTTCACGCGTTCAAATAGGGAGTTTTCTAATTCTATTTTTTCTTCATCGTGTTAAGTTCAAGATACAAATAATGGTGTAATTCTGTTTGCACTGTTTCTGATAATTATGTTTTAAAGAATCAGTGGTACTGTATAGTGAGATTAGTAGCATGTTTAAAGGGTTTTGAAATTACAGTTCTTGATTTGATAAAAACATAGACATAGACATATTGAATAAATGTGATACACTGTATATTTGTTCCACAATAATATTTATTTTATTGTAATCCAGCTTTCGGCTTCTTAGACCATTTTCAGACAACTTAATACTGCAGATAGTCAATATCACACCAGCTACTGTGTTTTCAGTACAAAGATTTTACAAAGGTAAATGTCCAGTTATAGAGTATGTAACCTTCCAGTATTTTATAAGAAATAGAGATGTTCAAATATTTGACGCAAAACAATAATTAAGAAATAACTATATGTAAAATTTCAATAAATAAGCCGAAACAAACATATGGCCCAGTGAGTGTACCAGTAAGTTCAATTGTATATGAAATTAACTCTCCGCCCTTCTCCCTCTCACTCACGTTCCCCCTCCTACATATGTTCTTATACATAAGTTAATGTAATATACAATTGTACTTATTTATACACTCACTGGTCCGTATGTTTGTTTCAGCTTATTTATTGCAATTCAATTTATAGTTATTTCTTACTTACTCTTTTGCTTTAATTGGTTGAGCGTCTCTGTTTCTTATAATATACTTAAAGGTTACATATTCTACGACTGGACACATAGCTTTGTAAAATCTTTGTACTCCAGGCACAGTCGATGGTTTAATGTGGATAATCTGCAGTATTGTCTGAAGATGGCCTAAGAAGCCGAAAGATAGTTTACAACAAAATAAATAGTACTGTGGAACAAATATACAGTGTATCAATTATTTTTTTTTACTAGTTCATGAGTAGGAGATACTTTCAGTTAAGCGATTTTTTCAGCTTAATTCATGAACCTCGCAAACAAAACAAATTTGATACTTATGGTGATTTATAGCTCGTTCTCTATGTCTGTGCCAGTTAAATTTTTATGTTGTTTCTCGTATGCCTCCTTACGAGAACATAAAAAGTTGCTTGACAGACATAGGGAGTACGCCTCGTTCGCCGACAACCAGTGATGTAGACTTGCATTTGGGAGAGCGGCGGTTGAAACCGGCTCCGGCAGTCTTGATTTGGGTTTTATGGGTCATATGTAGACCGCTCCAGTGAAATTTCGGGAAAGTTCCTTTGAAAGGGCACGGCAGATTTCATTTTCCATCTACGTTCAACCTCAGACAATTAAGTTCGTAGAAAAGTCCTGTAACATTTACATAGATGAACTATGAATTGCAGTTACATTACTGTCCTTCTGAATACTCACCTCCAATTACTATGCACCGCTGAGCTCTACGATACATGTCCTGGAAACTTTGCAAGAAATCTTCCTTTTGGATGTTATTCAAAAGCCCCGTCGCTTTTGATTGGAGGTCAGGACCATCGTCAAATATATTGCCTTTCAAAGGGGTTTTGAGTCGAGATTTGAGATCCGACGAGTGTGGGGGATGTTCACCTTGCACGACAACGCTCACCCAGACACAGCCAATATCGTCAAACAGTTTCTGGCAAGGTAGGAGTGGTGCAACTTGAACACCCACTATACTTGCCTTATCTCAATCCCCCACACTTCTTCCTATACCTTCGACTAAACTCGCATTGAAAGGAAAGATGTTTGACGATATTCCTGACAGCCAACGAAACGTGACGAGGTCTTTGAATACAATTCCAAAGGAAGACTTCATGCAAAGTTTCCAGCACATGTATCGCACAGGTCATAGGACGGTAATATAACCGTAGTTCAAAGTTCATGTTACAGGACGTTTCACCAAAGTTTATTGCCAGAGGTGGTATTTAACACTCGCGGCGCCTCTTTCAAGCGGCGTGAAGCCCAGGCCAGTCCGCTCGGCTACAGCTATACGAGCATTCATATTTTTTGTGTCTAATTGTTCATAGTCTAAAGAAATATTTGCTAATGCATGGACTTCTGATTCAATGTCTGAAGTACTTGGCTTAGAATTTCGTTTAAGGTACTTATAAAAATCCATGTGCTTTTCAGTTTCTTCAATAACTTTTTCTTTTTCTGCTTTCCTTTTCCGATTTTCTGAACCAGAAAGCTTTTTATTAATCGTTTCCGTCTCTTCTGTTATGATTTAATAATCTGCCAAATTATAGTGTAGACATTTATCTATTTCCCGACCACAATATTAGATCTATAACAAGAAAATAAAATCACCTATCACTAGACATAACTAGAAAAGAAAACATGAACTGAACGATACAAATGTGTTTACACTTACCAGAAAATTAAAATGTTGTCCCCGTCACGACACTCTTTTCAGTCACTATGATTCACCACGACAACGCGAACCCTGCCTGCGCTTCGTACTAACAGTTACTGAGATGTGGGTGTAAATCGTAGCGCTGCCAACGGGAGTATTCTTCAGGAATGCAGTGAATGTAATTACTATTTCACGGTGCGTCTTTTCCTTTATTTGGACCGGCAGCAACTAGTAGTTTCTGTGATGCACGAGAGATGGTATGGCTGCATGGGCGCTCCCTTTTTGCAGTTCTTGAAACAAATAATAGAGGCGCTCTGGTAGACCCGTCTCCCAGGCGTCAAACAAAGCCCGCGTGAAACGTGGATGGATGCAGCCAATAGGAAGATTGCATTCAGAGCGTTTTCTTTTCAGATAACCTGAATTCAGTGCGCGTTTGAGAGATTAACGACGTGTGTTAAATAATATTTTATATTCGCAAGATGGAGGATTGTAAATTGTAGTATTAATGGTATAGTACGGAACCGACTTTTTTTAATTTAATTTTATTTTATTTCTTTTTTTTTAATTTATTTTTTATTTATTTATTTATTTTTTACGTGGGACCGTAAAATATTCATATATATTGTTCTGTAACTGTGCTCTCACCTGGTTTGATTTCATGTTTTATTTCCTATGTATGGTTCAATGTTCACTACGATTAATGTATTTTAATGCAGGCCCCATTTAGTAAGGTAGTAAGGCGTTAACTAATTAATTATTATATTGTTATGGTAACTCTTTTCCTACCTGGTTTGATATTTCATGTTTTATTTCCTATGTGTGATTCAATGTTTCACTATCATTAATGGATATTAATGCAGGTCCCATTTGGTAAGACAGTAAGACGTTAAATAATTTATTTTGGGCATGTTTTATTGGCCGCATCTATTGTAAATTTAGGCTACTTGTGCCGCTCAGTCATTGGAATTTAGCTAATTTACAGCTTCAAGTTGTAGGGGCCTACTGTTGTAATTGTTAAATAAATCTTGTTGTGAAAACGGAGAAGTGATCCTTGGCCTAACCTTCCATGATTTCCCAGTAGTGGGTACCATGAACTGATAACTTTTTTTAATTTTTTTTCTGCTTCTGTATAAGGTTTTACCGGTTTAGCTGCATTACAACACATAACAGTCCAGTGTGTTATCGTGTAAGTTAGTTGAAGTAGTTTTTAAATCTAAGGACTGATGACCATAACAATTTTGTTCAATAGGGTTACAAATTTTTGAACATTTTGTTGGAGTGTGTCACTCATATAGCCACAGACACGAGTTGTCATCAATGCACTGTACAAATTTCATGTGGATACATACTAGTGTGGGCTCTTGTTACACGGAATGGAGTGAAGCTAAATGTTCAAATTTTTGTATAGGTTATGGGACTTAACTACGGGGTCATCAGTCCCTAAACTTACAAACTACTTATGAACTAGCTAATCCTAAGGACAGCACAAATATCCATGCCCGAGGGGGGATTCGAACCCCCGACCGTAGTGGCCGTGTAGACTGTGACTGGAGCGCCTCAGTCCCCTCGGCCACCGCGGCCGGCTGGAGTGAAGCCTCTTATTCATCTGAATTGATAATTGATTGGAGATGGTTGTGTTCCGTTACTTGGAGACCATTGGTAGCCATTATGCCACGGGACCACAACTGTCCGCGATAGGTTTGTAGAACATTATAGCAAACTATTTGGCTAACACATTAACCGACAAGAATTACGCGAAAATTTATGAGACATAATGTAGAGGACTTTTTCTTAACAGAATACTGCACCGACAAAAATTATGGACGGCCAAAGAGGCAACAAAAGTAGTTGCCTTCAAATGCGACAATCTGCAGGAATATTTCCATATTTTAAGAAAGAAGTCCGCTTTGGCTGTGAAATATTTTTATATAAAAAAGTTATGACCGGTTTCACGTCGTTTAGAGATGCATCCTCAAATATTACCGTTGCTACCTGAAATAGTTATATTCCTGTGGAATACTACTCCCGAGTAGTGTTAAAATGTAAAATTCAGAACGCTCTAAGAGGTAGTCATCGTTTAAAACGAAGGGTGAGTGAGGTTGTGGAGGCGCGACGTATAAATCCATGCCATGTGCCGAAGGTGTAGTGCCTCGGCTGTTGCTGCATGAGCATTGAGCACCTCCAGATTATATGGCACGGTTTTATGTATCTCCCAATTTTCACTCCCCTTCGCTTTGTTATAACCATTGACTACTACTCCAAGCGTTTTACATTATATTTTTCACCGCTTGACGTGAATGCGGGCGAATGATTAAGGGAAGTATCCACATCAATGTTCAGGGAGCATCTATATTATACGAAAGTGCGTTTCTTCCGTCTGAAACAGGTCGTGACTTTTTAGAACAAAAGTATTTCAGAATTAGAGTCGACTTCTTCATTAAAATGGCTCGGTAGTCCTGCAGGTTACTTACAATGACTTGTCGAGTCCATGCTGCACTTAGCCCTGCAAAAGGAGATTCGGCACAATATATTAGGAGGTAACCCTTAACTTTTGTCACCTCAGCGGAACGTCAGATTCATGTGAGTTCATTCTGCCATGGTTACTATCTTTGACTAGAAATCATAATGACTTAAGTAACATCACTGCCTATTCATAAGAATAGGAGTGGATTGGGATTGGATCTGTATTCGGAAGCAGAGGAATAAAGCTACACATACAAGTATTCTGAATTGTACCTAGTGGTGGGGGAAGTTCGATGGGAACAAGCTGATCTAGACTCACCCTAAACAATGATAAGTGTGAAATCATCCATACGAACACTAAAATAAATCCCTCAATTTACACACCCAAGCAGTTAAATCTAAAGGCCGTAAATTCAAGTAAATACCTAGGAATAACTATTACGAAGAACTCAAATTTGAAATAACACATACAAAATATCGCAGGGAAGAAGAATCCAAAGGCTACGTTTCATTGGCAGAAACTTTGAAGATGCAGCAGTTCTACCAAATGTAAGTTGACTGTATAATGGAGATTTTGCCAGCCCAAAACAATATTGCAATAAAAACAAGAAATTTCCAGCTTCGTGGTGCGGTATGAAATATTTATTTATTAAAAAAATTACATATCGACTTCGTTCCTATGATGGAACATCATCAGAGCATATTGCAAGTCATGATGACTCTTGTCATTTTAAAATTGTAACATGTACGCTAGGAAGACCTTTTCAGTTAATTTACGGATCTGACTTGTAAATGTCTTATGCGGAGTACAAGAGTCATCATGACTTCCAGTATGCACTGATGATGTTCCATCATGGGAACGAAATCGATATGTAAATAAAAAATAAAAAATTCATATCGCACCACCAAACTGAAAACTTGTTGTTTTTATACTTCTACTAAAGAAACTGCCTACCGGAATAGTTATACTAAATAAACTGCCTACCGGACACTTGTGCGTATTAGAGTATTGCTGCCCGGTGTAGGATCCGCACCATATGGGAGTGACGGCTGATATAGAGAATGTTTAGTTCTGCATTATCGCGATCTACTGAGAGAGTGTCACAGAATTCATGCGCTAGATGGGATGGAAACCATTAAAATAAAGGCGTTATTGGTTACGACGAGATTTGTTTGCGAAATTTCCGTCACCAGCTTTCTCTTCCGAATGCTAATTTTGTTAGCACTCACCTACATAGGGAGATATGATCGTCTAAATAAAATAAGAGAAATCAAATCGAAAACGGAAAGCTTCCGGTGTTCCTCTTTCCCGCTCACTATTAGATAATGGAATGGTAGAGAAATGTCATCAAAGTGGTTCGACGAACCCTCCGCCGTACACTTAAATGTGATTAATGTAGTATTTATGTAGATGTAGCTAACTGGCAGTGTTTGCAACACATCTCTGACGCCGTCGGCAGGCGAACTATGCACGGTAGCGTTATTGATGTGATCAAGTTCCGGTGGCTTTCCAAAAGTAGAGAGCAATATCAAAGAAGTCAAATATTCCAAACGTGCATTTGAACGTTGACCAACGGAAAGGAAAAACGCCACCGAAGTGCAGACTATTTCATTCCAGTATGGAGACAGAGACGCCATATTGGCTGTCATTACAGGCATGTTTTTTGTGGGCTTTATTTTTGTAGCTTCCAAAGCAAAGCAAAGAGTTTAACGAAAATGAGATTCATATAAATAAGGTGACTGGATATGTCTTATTGTTGCTTGAAGAATTTTCATTTTACGACAGTTTGTCATATCGTGACAACGGCACATTGTAGATAAATGAAAACCCGTTGTTATTGATACGGTTTATTGTAATATAATATCAATTAACAATACATCTGCAATCAATATGTTCAGCAGTCAGTAAGATACGGGTTGGGGATAAGGCCCTCGACCGATATCTTTAGCGTTATAAACTGAGTCATGTTCATGGTATGTGTTGCTGGTTCGCCCCATTGACCATCCAATTTTTTCATCTTAGCATGTACTTCTAAAACTACCTCAGTAATTGGCTAATAGTATAGTTAATAATATTCGATGTTGCGTAAATATAGGAACACATAAATATGGGAAATAATATATTTCGCACTTAATATTCCAGGTGGTTTTATTTCACGTGTTCTAAACAAATTACTACCGAATAAGAACAGTGCTCAAGTGAGAATGAGTTTTCATTTTAGAACAAAAAGTGAGAATATACAATTTTACGTAGGCTTCTGAGTTACCCAGATGAAGGCCACTGTAACGTTGGCCGAAACGTTGGTTATTTAAGTAATAGCCTTACATCATGACGCGGTACCATACCCAGAAAACTTTTATGTCATATACAATTTTGTTTATCTTCTCTTATGGTGAGAAGAACTGTAATATTGTATAACACAAGAAATTCGTTATAAGACAATGTCCTTATATACTTACATTGCCATACGTAATTCTGGCCGAAAAGGAATTTCAGCACCTCATAGGGATATTTTAATTTTTTCAGTTTTATTGGAAGCTGTTTGACACCGTCTATTTTATATAATGAAAGTGTATAAAACACATTATTGCTATAACTCGTCGCTTCCCCTGTATCAGTGCATGTTTTCAAAAATTGAAACCTGGAAGCCGTTCTCTATCAGTTGTTAGTGTCGGCCTCCGAAGACGCCGCAAGGTTTACCTAAGCAACGCAGTACAGGGAACTCCTTACCAACAGAGGAAACCGTAGCTAAAAGTAAGAACAGTGCTGGGAAACAAACAGTTTACTGCAACAACTACTCGTGACAATGGTCGTTAGAAAACTAGGTTGATGTAGGAGTACCGGGATCGATTCCTGGGCTCGAGAAATAGTTCTGTGTAGAAGTTTGGCCATGACCAAAAGAGTACGCGTACGGACCATAGCATGTAATTTATATGTTTCACGCCCTATAAACATATGCAGCTAATTTATGAACAAGGAAGGCATAATGAAAGAATTCGTGGTTCAGAGGTGGAAATATTAGTAAGTGTTATTATACGTTTGTCTGCAATAATAAAGAAGGAATATAATAAATGATATTAACTTAAACCTACGTTATAGAATGACATATCTTTATTATTGCATTGTTTATAATACAAATGTTCACTTCCTTGTTGGAAGCATTGATATAAGACTGCCAGTATTAGCATGCACACCTCTTAACGTTTCTGCACATACTGAACGTATTAGTTCTTTTAACATGTCTGGATTTTCCAGTTCCGTTTCGGAAACCCTGGATTTCATAGCTTCATTGAGGAAAGGCTGTTAAATAATGCCGTCTCGTGGAGCATTGAATGCTACAAGCATGACCAATCCACTGTTCACGATACACTTTGTTGATATTCCATAAGTTCACTACAATAAAGAGTTATTTCATCAGGTTACATATTGTTGATATTCCATAACTTCTCTACAATAATAAGTTAGTCAATCGCCGTTCTGAATCCTGTGTCTCATTGTTAAGTTCTAGGAGATACCCAAGACTAAGTTAATATATAGGACTTGAAAGTACAGCCGACTAGGTAGCCTGGAAGACAAATAATGTGATCCAGTAATGTACACCCTTAAAATACTGCGACATGCGATAAAACCGGAGTACGCTGCCATGTAATGTGGTCGAAATCAGTGAGGATTTGATTATGTCCATTGACATTGGAATAGTTGGCTAAAAAGCATCCACCTCCACGTAAGACTTGATGGTATCCAATTTCATTACTTTATTTAATAGAATAGACGTCTGCAGAAGGAAACCAGATTTTGGTAATGGTTGCCATGTAGCTGAAAGGATGACATTTTCTTTCCTTCAGAATTCTATATACCGATTACCTCGAAATCCCCAGTTCTGCTGCAGCTCATCTTAGTCGTACTACGTTGGGAAATCGTTGTTAATAAGTAAGACATAATTACTTACATAGTATTAATAACAATGATCATATTATTCTTATAAAAGGGACAAATAATACTACAATTTAAATTAAATAGCACGGTAACGTATTTCTTTATACTACTTTGTACTTGCGCTTTACTGTCATGTAAGCTATACTTACCTTGACTGGGATGTGCCCCAAAATAATATTACTCCCATAGATTGGTATTTGCTCGACTTTTTGTACCAGGAAGGCTCCTTATGGTCATAAACCCGTTTCTATACCTGCCGCGACAGCGACTCCTCTGCTGCTATGGGGCCCAATGACAACACAAATTGTTAAGGCACCTCCTCCACAGCTATAGACAGTTCTGTGGCTCCATTTCTGCCCAATCTGACGATGCGCTAACAGCGCGAAACGCGTAATTGAAGAATAAAATATTGCAACAGAGACTGAGCATTTTTTAATTATTCAACACTGTTGCTGCACCAGCCGCCACCACCACCATCATGGAATGGAATGAACCGTTTCTATACCTCTAAAAACAAGCGCAGACAACATGGCAGCTGTTACCTGTCTGACTGTAAGACCGGATTCGGACTACAGACGGCCAATTGACCTTGTCAGATCGAAACCTGGATTGAACGCACGCAGGTGTCGGCACAGCTTACTGGAGGTTCGCTTGAACTGTAGGCGCATTTTCCCTGTTGACAGTAGTGATGAAGCAACATTTCTTGCACTCACGTATGCGGAAAGTGTAAAACAACCAAGGACGACGTGTGTGGGCCACCTGTTACAGTTTGAAGGTGTAAGGGAGGGGGGGATGAGGGCGGAGGAAGGAGCGGGCACATATGGATGAAGATGTGCGTGCGACACCTAAACTTTTGACGCAATTTTCTTCCTTCGGGACATCCACAACCGTCCCTCTTCATCCTTCATAAATTGATCCGCAACAGTTGCTAACTTTAAAAAGGTTTATTTCTATACACTACCCGCGTTTCGAGACCTATGTCTAAATTAAATGGTGATGCCTGTTATGTAATAAAATGGCTACCCTACATCTCCACTAAAATGATTGATAACAAAGGGAGTATATCATCTTGTGATGGTGCAGCTCTTCCATCTTCAGTGCTTGCTATGATAGATTTGGGAAGAAATCCGCCTTACTTAAGACACCTTGTTTGATTTTTATTACCTAGACATGTTTCGGCACTTCTTGTGCCATCTTCTGTGGGTTTTTGCCTTTATTTTCTGCAATAACATGTCCAGGGGAAAGCATAATAAATCGGTTAGTTTCGACATAAGAACGTTTTGTTGTTTGCAGATGACAAGCTGTGTAAATTCGTCTGAATTAAATCAGTACGTAAATCCTGCGAATGACATTATGTAAGTATTGTAAACAAAATTGCCCCAATATAGCTAACATAAAGGTCGAATCAAACAGCTCATCCAAATGACTGTATAATCAAAAACTATAACATGTTATTGCACAAAGTAAAAGCAAAAATCCACCAAAGATGGTATAATGTGTCGAAACCTGTCTGGGTAGTAAAAATAAAAAGTGTGTTGCATAATGCGGATTTCTTCACAGATAAAAGGAAGTATACGTACTTAGTGAGCCCGTAAACTGTTACTTAGAGCCAGAAATTAAATTAGTGGATCCCTGGAACACACAACAAGCCGGGAGGCACTGTTCGTAGCTTGGGCTCGACATGACCATTCACTATGTAAGGCCTGCATGTAAAGCAATAAGTCTCATAGTTAAAAGGTAGAACATCGAAAAGGTAGAAAATCAGCACTGTAATGAACAGAAAAGTTGATGTACAGTCTTAGACAAAAAAATTGATCGCCGGCCGGCCGACGCAGAGACCAAGTCCGAGTCGGTCGCGCAGTGTGGACAATAAAATCGATCGACCCTCAGAATTCTAAGTCCGGCTATATGCACGATCTGGCAACACTGTAGAATGCGGTACTATCAGGAGGAAGTGTTACTTCCTTCTCAAGAGAGCTCTGTACAGAAAGAGCGCGTGGTCTCGTGGTAAAAGTCGCGTTTACAAGCGTGTATGTAAGTAGTCGCGAGACCGAGTCTAACAACTTCCAATTATTTTTTTTTAAAGACCACATATCGGCTGTCTTTGTTATCAGTGTGGAAGAACCTCAGCTTTAACAGCGAAAACTCCCGCGAAAGAGCTCGCTGCTGCATGAAAACTGAACTGTTTACTCTCGGGAGTAGTGGGCAGCGGCTACGGCGACGCGCCAGCGGCCGCATCGCGGCAGCCGCCTGCGGACTCAGTGACAGCGGCGCGCCGCTGTGAGTCTATTTACCGACTGTTATATCCTTACCTCAAGTTCTGGTACTTATATTACAGACACGTATTGAATTATTCTGACTGATATATATATATATATGAACATAATCTAAACGTCGTAAAGTGGAATCGGTATAAAGGGTCATAGGAGTGACTATTACCACATTTTTCGTGAACGTCATCAGGGCGCTCAATCAGGATTCCTACTCACGACTGTTACTAGTGACGAGTTATGATGCTCTCATACTGACGTCTTAAGAGAAAAATAATGACTGAGTACTAAAATATTTTTATACTCAGCAAAGTGCAACCACAAAGCCAGGGTGCGCCCAATTTTTGCAAACAACTGAGACACCATTTAAATCGCACTCTAAGGACAAACGACCTAAAAGATTACATCATGTTTTAGTACTACACCATAATAATTCACACACAAAGCATCGAATAGTGTGCTTTGGAAGTCACCCATTCCTCACCTACTCTTTCGATCACTTGTTCTCAAATGTTTATCTTTCCTGCCCCTCCTCGAATAACCTTCGACAAAAATTATTTCCAGACGAAAATACACGTCGAACATCGATTGGCGTCATAATTCGCTTGGAATCAGTTCGATTCTGCAGCGACAAATTTGGTAAACTACCAGAACGTTGTCAGACTTTCCCATAATCTGAGAGAATATAGCAAGTAACCACAAAAGGTTTCTTGTTGTTTTCGATGAGGATTCGTGCAACTCCTGTCACGAAAACAGCTAAAAAGTGCTCCTCGAACGAGACCCGAACCAACGACCAAAGCCACCTCTCTGTGGCAGACTACCACTTTACCTTTTTTTTTTTTTTTTTTTTTTTTTTTTTTTTTTTTTTTTTTTGCTCTATTGGTAGTTCTGTTCGTTGCGGACGCTGTTCGTGATTGTTCGTTCTTGTTCGATGTGATTTTGGCTCAGCTTTTTTATTACAGAGGACATTCAGTCCTCTGACCGGGCGCGCTGAGCCACGGCGCCCGGCACCTCAGAGCTAGCGAGGAGCTATGCACGCCAGCTCTTTCTTACTGCCATATACATCACTAGATCATATAACTCGCAACGTAAGAGACGAGATTAGTTGGAATTTCACCGTGTAAACAATTTTCTGGACCCAAAAGCATGAAATAATAGCCTTCTGTCGCCTCTCGACTGAGAAACCATTCAGATTATTCAATGGAAATTACAGGAAACATCAAGTGAATTTATGAGCATAGTTCTGTGCCAACCAGGAAGTAAGACCTCGGTACCAGCGTTGACAGACTTACACTGCGATGTTGCCAAGCTTTAGTTATACTATCAACAGGAAGAATAAGAGCCGAGGTGATTGCCAAGCGAGCTCGACAGAGACTTAGCTCGCGCCTCGCGCGCCTGCTGGGGATCCGAACACCTACAGTATATGTCAATGATCCCTGCTCGCAATTCCGTAACTAGCTTTAATGAATCGATCGTTGTCACTAATAAAAATATACACATGCACTGACCGCTAATATAGTAATAAGTGTCTCAATTATTTGCGTATTCTGTCTTAAGCGCAATAACAACAAACGTCATTCACCAGTGCTGTTTCACACTTCTTCGTGCATTTCCATTGATTATACTGAAAACATTAGATGTAAGCGTCAGTTTTCTTTACAATTATAGATCAGAAAATATCTTTCTTGATATAGCTGTCAGTGGCACAAACGAACGAAGATAGACAAGCATGCGAAGAGAAATCAATGCAGCATTGTTTTTAAGATGTGAACATTTCTGGGAAGGCTTCGTAACATGGAGTTCAAAATAAGAAGAGCTTCTGTTATCCAAACATATAATTAGGGACAGTAATGTATAGATTTATTTATCTTTAAGCCAAACTGTCATCCAGTCTACAAATATTGCAAAAATGAAACGTATCACCTGTTGGTTAGAGTCCCATTATATCACCTATCAGATTCGAACAGCAGATATATTGAAAACCTTTTGACTGTGCAAAACATTCAGGACAGAAAGATTCACATATCCAAAATAACTATGGGTTAACGAAGCCGAGAATAGTGCTGATATTAGATGCAGCAGTTGCACAGTGTGTGTGTGTGTGTGTGTGTGTGTGTGTGTGTGTGTGTGTTGGTTTTTTCTTTCTTTTTAGGCCTTAATATGATGACAGAGCTGATCAGATGGTTATAGAAATTCCAGTGACTGTTTTTATGCTTCCAATGGGTTACGCCAAATTGTCACTATGTCGAAATATATTCCAGATTAAGTTCTGTTTGTGAAAGAATTGCTGAACAGTTGGTGAACAGGATCGACACTGCATGTAACACAAACCCATCAGTTGCCAATTATACGCTGCTAAATTTCCATTACTTGATTTTCCTATGAACGATTTCATTCCTTTCACAATAGCGTTATTACTTACTGAATGTGTTCAACAAACATGAGTTTATCACTTCTCGTTCACGTCCACTTCCTGTTCTTCATCACCCACCCACTGTAGATATCTAATAAATTATGAAACAAAATACAGGTTTATATATACATTAATGGAGTTGTTGATGTCATTTTTCCCGACAGTATTCTGCTATTGTTCTGAAGATGAATACTCAACGTAAATACTTATATTCATTTGGATGAATATCTGAGGTGTCCATTTCAGTTCCACAAACCAAAAAATGGTGGAACTAAGCGAATAAAAAGCGTCTATATGCCAAAAAATAAAAATGAAGTAACAGTTAATGGAAGTTTACAAACTCCATCTGAAGAACTTGAAAAATACTTTATTTACCTACAATTCACTGTAATACAAATTCATGGATTTCACAGAAATGCATTACTTAGGCCCTACTTTTGTTTTGGTCCATATCACTGTCACTAAACAAGGGATAAACATGCGAATATTTCATCAGTATTACAGGTCCTGGAACTCCGTCTATTATTACCGAGTTGACAATCACTTTCCTTGTGATATACGTTGTTTGAGACTCATTAAAGGGGCTTTACGACAAACTTTCATTAATCGAATCCTTTAAATTTCGCGGTAGTTGCAGGAAAGTGAATTCAGGTAGACAGCGGTAATACTGAAAATTTGTGCCGCAGCGGGACTGAAATCCTGCTTTCCTTTCCCTAGTAGAGCTATTCTTTGCTTTTGTTGAATAGTTTATGTTCTTTGTTGACTGGTAAGCTTG
This sequence comes from Locusta migratoria, assembly GCA_026315105.1. Taxonomy (NCBI): domain Eukaryota; kingdom Metazoa; phylum Arthropoda; class Insecta; order Orthoptera; family Acrididae; genus Locusta; species Locusta migratoria. Next base: position 231,343,953 of record CM048746.1, on the reverse strand, counting down.
ATCTTAGTTTCCCTCCCTTAAAAAAGACAACTAAAAATTGCAGATGCGGTCACTCCTCTGGACGAGCGAGCTGGAAGAATCGCCTTGGCTATTTTTGCAAATAATATTCAATATGCTTCAAGTTTTTCAAAACATGTTGTCATTGGGTCTCACATAGGTATGACAGCAGTGGAGATAGCTCGAAACGTATGAATGGTGCGAGTACTTTTGTGCAAATCACCTCACAAAAGAGATTTTTCGTTTCAAGAAATATCTTTCTGGGCCGGCCGCAGTGGCCGAGGGGACTGAGGCGCTCCAGTCACGGTCTGCACGGCCACTACGGTCGGAGGTTCAAATCCCCCCTCGGGCATGGATATTTGTGCCGTCCTTAGTCTTAGCTAGTTCATAAGTAGTTTGTAAGCTTAGGGACTGATGACCATGTAGTTAAGTCTCATAAGTTCTACAAACATTTGAACATTTTTGATCTTTCCGGTATTCATGATTTTACACATGAAGGAAGACTCTTATAACTCACGTAAGTCATGGACTATGATGAGTTGACCATCGTGCGACGTTGTCACTGGCCAGATAGGATTCAAAAGTTGGGAGCGGGAGTATTACATACTCACTTTCAAAGCGTCAAAATCCTAATTATTGCGTTTTTGCATAGACGTCATTAGTTCACTCTTTGAGTATAATGCTGTTATTAGTGACTTATTCTGTAGCCTTTATGCTATCTTCTTAAAAGGCTAGTAGCTCTATCAAAATAGGGTTAAAATACTGATCTACAGAGGGACTGGAACCATGACCCAAAGCAGCCCTCGCTTAAGAAGTAGACACGTCATCTCAGGGCTACTGACGCGCTGCTACGTCTCACTTCCTGCTTGTTCCACTGGTGGCTACAGCTAATCGCCAATTTCCGCATGGTATTACCTTCTTGCACTTGTAGTAGGAAGTAATGCGCCGATGTCGCACCGTTAAAGAAAGTAACTGAGACTATTCAAGCAAACAGACAAGTAAATATTAAGTGAATTTATCATGTTTCTGCGCCATCTCGGAAGTAACTCGGCGATCACGCCGGTGCCAAAGAGTTCTCAAACTTGCACTGCGCTCAGAATAGAGACTTACCGAAATTACAATACGTTCAACTAGCTGAGACTGAGCTCATTTTCCATAGAGTGCTCCTGAGTCGGACAGGCAGACAGATATTGTAGAGACTATCCTTGCGCTGCTGGTTCTTGACGCTCAACTACGTCGGATTGTAGGACTTATTTCCTGCCCGTGAAAGAGTTTCTCAGCAGTGAGTGAAAAAGCATCCACATTCTGGTACCATACACATAACCAGACAAATAATATGCCAGTCAATAGCAGTGAAATACAATATGACCGCGTCTTTCTGGCAGGGACTATATTTTCCTTTCTTCTGTTTTCTGCTTTGCAGTAGTCTGTCACCTCGTTTTGGAAGTGAAAAACGATTTTTGCAGTCCACCGCAACATAATTCACACCCTTCCTGGACAAAGAGAATTGCAACCGGAGATGTTAAATAAAATATGACACAGTATCCAAATTCATACCTACCCTATCTGCTTCTCGTTGTCAGCTATTTTTGAGAGGCTATTGTACTTTTATTCTGAAAAAATAAACCCCTCCATTCTTACAGATACACCAATCAAAATGCAGTTCAATGACTGACATAAATTCGTTTCTGACAGATAAACAATATTATAGTAGTAACTGGCAAGTGTGGCGAATTCTATAAGTCATTTGACGATTGCGAACTCAGGTGTTTCGTAGTATTCTTGTGTAATGGCTGGCATTTCAATTGCGTAGCAGACGGTAATTTTCCTAAGCAATTATTTGCAGAATTCATTATTTACCATACGATTTAACTTTGTTTCTTCTTATTCCTATTCAGACAGGTGTATCGTATATTGGAATGGAGCAGACAAACCAGTGTTTTCTTTCAAATGTTAAGGGATCTTGGTTTCATTCTCTGCTTGTTCTTGATGGTCTGCTGGTCATGAGAAGACGCCACTGATACCTACGATGTCAGCGCTAGATTAACCCCACCAGGACTAACACATTGTAAAGCCGGTAGACAGCGAGACGCCGTGTTGCTCTCTAAGCATCGCTACTGTTCTGATATAGAAATTCCAACATTAGCGATGCTTACAATATAACAGCTGCTGATGCTTTTCCGCGAAACGTGAGAAGCGCCTTACAGATTAGAATTTTTGTTTCAGAATGCCTAGATTCTTGAGTTAGTTATAAATAAATTCCAGGCAGTTCCACACTAACGAATATTTTCAGCTATCAAATTAAACGCATAGGAATTATCTAAGTGTAACTGCGGGATCTGATTTAAGTAATATTAAATTTTTGAATGAATATGGCTCGGAAAGCAACGTCAATTTTATTACAGTTCATTTCTGTCTCTGAATGATCTGACAGTTGCGTGAATTATGTAAAGCGTTGTGGCAACTGTGATTCTGTAATGAATGAACACATCCGCAGCGATATTCACCGATGAAAGGAGGGGGCGGGTGAACTTCCCTCCTTATGTCCCTACGTCTATATATAAAAATGGTAGGCGTATAGCAGTTAATCTCCGAAATTTCTTGACCCATTCCTTTGGAATTCTGACTCAATGTCGCATTCTAGCCCAGGATAGTTCTTAGCTACACATTTCTTGAATATCTTATATGTTGTTATTGTGGTCTTCAGTCCGCAGACTGGTTTGCTGCTGCTCTCCATGCTACCCTGCCCTGTGCAAGTCTCTTGATCTGAGAATACGTTCGGCAACCGACATCCTTTTGAATATGTTTACTATATTCGTCCCTCGGTCTCCCTATACGATTTTTACCCCCACACGCTTCCTTCTGATGCTAAGTTGACAATTACTTGATGTCTCAGAATGTGTTCAGACAAATGCTTTCAGAAAGGACTCACTAACATTTAAATTAATATTGGATGTTAACAAGTTTCGCTTCTTTAGAAACGCTTTTCTTCCCATAGACATTCTGCATTTTATATCTTCTTTACTTCTGCCATCATAAGTTATCTTGCTACGCAAATAACAAACTTCATCTACTACTTTTATTGTCTCATTACCTAATCTAATTCCTTCAGCATCGCCTGATTTTCTGACATTGCATTCCATTACCTTCGTTACACTCTTGCTAATGTTCATCTTATATCTTCCTTTCAAGACACTGTTCAGCCCATCCAATTGCTCTTCCAGATCTTTTGCGGTCTCTGACAAAATTACTATGTCATCGGCAAACCGCAATGTTTTTATTTCTTCTCCCTGCACTTTAATGCCTTCTCCAAATTTCCCCTTCCATTCCTTCACTGCCTGCGCAATCTACAGATTGAACAACATTGGGGAAAGGCTACAACCCTGTCTTACTCCCTTCCGAACCTCTGCAGTCCTATCTTGCCTCTCGACTATAATAATCGCAGCCTGGTTATTGTATAGGCTGAATATAGGCTGAATATAACTCTTCGCTCCCTATATTTTACCCCTTATACATTCAGAATTTCGAAGAGTGTATTCCAGTCAACATTGTCCTTAGCCTATCTTCTAAGATAAGTCGTAATGTGAGTATTGCCTCTCGTGTTCCTACATTTCTCCTAAATCCAAATATATAACCTATAAATGCGTTACTTTTGCGATTTTTAGTATAAGCCTTTTTCAAATTATAAAGTTTATATAAATTCATGTATAACACATATTGAAAAAATTGGTATATGAAAACATGCACATATTTTATTAGAACGTAGTGTCAACATTTCAAAGCTTTAGGTCAAGAACTTTCGGAAATATACGGTTTTGAACATAACACTAAACATGGCTCTAGGTTAGAAAGAGTTCTAAGAGGAAAGAGGACGACAAGACGAACAGGGAGAGCGTAATAATGAGGCGTAGATGGAGAGGGAGGAGGTGCAGATGCACAGAAAGAGGGGGGGGGGAGGCTCGGATAGACAAAGAGAGAGGGGAGAAGATGGTCATGGAGTGTGGGAGGGGGGAGGATATGGACAGAGAGAGGCGGGAGGAAATTATGGACAAAGAGAGGGGAACGAGGAGAGATACAGAGAGAGGGGACAGAGACAAGGGGAGCAGAGAATGTAGGACGTATATCCAATTCCCATCCACAAGGCAGTAGGAAATTACGCATAAAAGAAATGTATGGTTCCTCTTATCTTTCTTTTCCATTTAATCTGCAACAAGCCAGAGCAACGCGTGGACGGGTAAAGCTAGTGCCATAATAGGTGAAGTAACACATCGATCAGTCACAAGAAAAATTTGATGTCCGCAATTCCATAAATAAAGGGTTGTGAGGAATAGTTACGTAGGAAGGAAAGTCCTGGAGTTTATGATGTTTACGATCCGGACTACTATTACGGAAAGGCATCATATCAGACTTCGCAACCCTAGCATATTGATTTTATCACTTCACACTGACACAAGGGCTGTGATGCGAGAGAAGGAAATTTATTATATGCTTCTCACAAAAGGTTACTACTTCTGTACCACTATCGAGTGCAGGAAAGCTCCTCATTTTCGCGTGTTGCATGAATTTTGGTCTCACTTAGGTTGTCTTCCTGTGCGGGTAAGAAGAGAGTCATCGGAATAGAGTCTGATTTTAGTTACGAGAAACCTGTGCAGATAGTGTCGGCACCCTGCGTTCAGAGCCAAGACGACGTCTTCCTGTTTGTGTCTTGGCGTGTGCTGGAGTGGGGCGCTGTTTACAGATGCACTTGTTGCGAGTCTCTACACCCGGAACGCACTGCCTTTTGAAGCCTTTTACAAACGTAAAAAATTCTCCATTATTTCATTTTATGTAATTTAGAGTAAATTGTTTGGGTAATCTTGAATTTTGTAGCTTTAGAAGTCATAAAATCATTCCATATTGATGTTTTATGCATTCTTAGTGTTGCTTGTCTTTTACATACTCGCACACACGCCCACAAGCGCGAGCGCATAGGCGTGCACACGCACACACACACACACACACACACACACACACACACACACACACACACTGCATTACTTTTTGAGAAGGGACTATTCCTATAGCCTACCCATACAGCATCATTTCGTAATATTTCTCTAAGGCGTCTTGGAACTGACTCTACCAACTGCCTTGATAATTTTCATTGTGGTTTGAAACTGGAAACCTCTCTTCATTGTGGTTTATTTGTCACCATGTATGTTCTATATTTTCCCAACTGTCGCTTGCGTTTCTCGATCCTAGTGGCAAAGACCTCGTTACTTCCGCCCAGATATTCTCAATAGGATTAAGGTCCGGTGACCGTGAAACGAACTCAATCAGCTTTATGCGATCTTGGCTGCGAAACCATTCTTGAACGACGCAGCTTTCATGGATGGGGCTGTGGTCCTGTAAATAAATAGGTATCAAGTTATTTCATCTATTTATATTTGAAGAACGTATTTGTAATTCACGCACTTTATTAATGTTTTCTATACGGTGTCTAACAAGTGGGGTTCAAATATCGCTTAGAGGCCTTTGTCAGTTAAACATTTCCGTGCCCATCATGTCAGATTGAGCATGACTGGCTGAATCATACCAAACGATGCAGTTTATTGCTGATAAGAAGACCATCGGAGCAGTTGCCCAACCAGGAGGAACCTCCACTGAATACCAGGCTTCTAACTGAAGTAAAATGCGTGCCGTCTATACCACTAACGTGATCCCTATATTTCGCAACTAACAGAAGTGCAGCGGCTATAGTCGGAAGTTATCATGCCGACAGTACAGGTCATAATCTGCATAAATATATGGGTAGCTTCTTATTGAGATAAACGCCGTTTTAATTAGGAAACGTGTATTTCTATTCTGCTTTGGTGATCATTTGCAACTAAGTGATGACCAAACTAACATGCATGCGTATTCACTCCACGTTTAGTAATAAAAATGGCATTTATCTCAGTTATTCGCAAACGACAGATGTCCGCCTTTGATAACAAGCTACTCATATCATCGTACAGCAAGACCGCAGGTAGTATACAATTTATGCAAACCCCAGTCAGCTTTTGTGAGAGCCGAAGGGCATGAAAGGGGCACAGTAGTTGGGAAGGGGGTAACACAGAATTGTAGCTTTTTCCCCATTGCTGTTCAGTTTGTTCATTGAGCAGGCTGTGAAGGAGAGAAAGGAGAAATTTGGAGAAAGGATTAAAGTTCAGCGACAAGAAGTAAAGAATTTGCGATTTGCCGATGACGTAGTAATTGTGTCAGAGCCTGCAATGGACCTAGAAGAGCAGTTGTATGGAATGGACAGTGTCTTGAAAAGAGAGTATAAAATAAACATTAACAACCCCAAAAAAAAAAGAAATTTAGTCTAAGAAAATCAGGTGATTTGTAAGGTAATAGATTAGAAAACAAGACATTATAAGTAGTAGATGAGTTTTGTTGGTTGTGTGTGTGGGGGAAGGGGGGTGGAGGGTTGGATTGTGGTTTGGATGCACTAGACTACTCAGGTCATCAATCCCTATTTCAGATAATGATGGAAAGTAAATCGGGTGTGCCATTTGAAAGGAAGCATCCTGACTTTCGCCTGGAGTGATTTAGGGAAATAATGGAAAACCTAAATCAGGATGGCCGGCGATGAATTTGAACCACCATCCTCCCGAATGCGGGTCCAGTGTGCTAACCATAGCGCCACCTCGCTCCGCTGAGTTTTGTTACTTGGGTCATAAATAACTTCTGATGTCCTGAGTAGTGAAGACATAAAATGTAGAATGCAATTGGAGGAAAAGTATTTCTGAAGAAGAGAAATTTGTACAAAGTGTGGCCTTGTACAGCAGTGAAGCGTGGACGATAAAGCAGTTGAGACAAGAAGCCGATAGCTTTCGAAATTTCTTGCAACAGGAGAATGTACTGAATAGAATTGGGGAAAAAAGAAATTTCTGGCATATCTTGTCTAAAAGACGGGAACGATTGGTAGGGCACAATCTGAGACACCAACGAATTGTCAATTTAGTATTGGAGGGGAGCGTATGGGGTAAAATTCGCAGGGGTGGAGGACGAGATGGATACAGCAAGCAGATTCAAAATGGATGTGAGCTGTCTTTCTTAGAGACGAAGAGTTTTGCGCAAGATAGGGTAGCGTGGAGGTGGAGACCTGCATCAAACCAGTCTACGGACTGAAGACTACAACCACAACAACACACCAAATCATCAAGTAGTGTATCTCGTGTAAGATTATTCAAAATAGTCATTTTAGACACAGTAATTTCATTTATGAAGCGCCATCATTACGGCAGACTTTCTTCAAATATGTAGTCCGTTTGTTACGGAATGACTTGCAGTATCTTTCTTACATATTATCGTTTGCTGTACCATAAAAGAATTAGGAACAGAATTCGTCCCACAGGTAACTGAAACACCAATTCTTGGAGTGCTGTACACGTTTCATGGAATATGCAGGTGATACACGAAAACACAGTTTATTTAAATTCCAAAAATTTTTATTACTGTGTTCAATTTTGACGTTAACCACGCATATCTCATCTTCAGTGTGAAAGCAGGCACGTTAAACAGATGCAGAACAGAATGTTGTATTTTTATAGAAACTCCAAATTCAAATGTTCAAATGTTTGTAGAGCTTATGGGACTTAACTACGCGGTCTTCAGTGCCTAAACTTACAAACTACTGATGAACTAGCTTCCACTAAAGACGGCACAAACATTCATGACCGACGGGGAATTCGAATCCCCGACGGGGAACAGCCTCGCGCATCGTATCATAGAAACTCACCTCGATATATTTTCTCTATTAGGCTTAAACAAGTTGCCTGCTTTATACATTTTTAGTGAAACCTTCAACCTGCCTGCAAAAAGAAACATCATAGATTCAGTAATGTGGAGTACCTGTTCGCGATATAATTTTATACTGCAACAGTCTACATTTCTTCTCTCTACTAAGTTTTGATGGAAAAGTGCCTGATCAGTCTGGACTCAAGCGAATGTTATCCACACACGTGAGATTGTAACTACCTACCACAAATATAATTCATGTTTGAAGAAAGTTTGTTTATTAATGCAACTACTGCGACAAAAGCACTTTTTTGAATGATTTTCCATGGCATATTATAACGATGTTCCGTATACATCCGCATGATAACAGCAAACCATAGCAACAGCACCACTCCCTCTATCTCAGAACAACACTCACGTTAATGCTACAGAAGACGCGCAAAAACAATATCTATTTCGTCGGAAAATCCGGTAAACACGTACTGATTTTCGGGTCTAATGGTCACCTTAGGAGGTATAAAAACTCTGATCAGTTTGATATTCTGTGTTTGCAACAATACTGCCCACATAACTCCCATCGACGTCGTTACAGCTAAAGACCGCAAAAGGGATGTTGAAAATTATAAATAGTGCCAGCAAATTCTTATACATTAAGATTATGTGATGCTATTACTAGAATGAATATTAAATATTAGTTTAAGTGTTGCAAATATACACCTAATCGGATATTCAGACGACACAAAAAGAATAATAGACGGATTATAAGAAAGAAAAGCGTCCAAGAGAAAGTACAGATGTTTGGAAACTCCATAGTGATGAGACCTACAAAAATATGGAAAAAAATATTAGTCGGAGTGGTTAAGTGAGGGTAAACTTTTGTTGGACATATGTATTAAACGAATGATAAAATACTAAAGAAACAATTATACGTATACTTCTTAAAGAATAAACCGATATTAGCGTGACCAAAGAAGTAAATAAATACTTAGAAAGAAATAAAATCAAATAACCTGAAGCAACCACAATAAAGAATGTAATAAAGTTAGAAGTTATTGAAAGAAGACGAAATAAGAAATTGGAGACAACCTGAAAAAAAGAAGTAAAATACAACATGGGAGATTATGACGGATAAATTAATATATACATTACTGTCCCTAATTATATGTTTGGATAACAGAAGCTCTTCTTATTTTGAACTCCATGTTACGAAGCCTTCCCAGAAATGTTCACATCTTAAAAACAATGCTGCATTGATTTCTCTTCGCATGCTTGTCTATCTTCGTTCGTTTGTGCCACTGACAGCTATATCAAGAAAGATATTTTCTGATCTATAATTGTAAAGAAAACTGACGCTTACATCTAATGTTTTCAGTATAATCAATGGAAATGCACGAAGAAGTGTGAAACAGCACTGGTGAATGACGTTTGTTGTTATTGCGCTTAAGACAGAATACGCAAATAATTGAGACACTTATTACTATATTAGCGGTCAGTGCATGTGTATATTTTTATTAGTGACAACGATCGATTCATTAAAGCTAGTTACGGAATTGCGAGCAGGGATCATTGACATATACTGTAGGTGTTCGGATCCCCAGCAGGCGCGCGAGGCGCGAGCTAAGTCTCTGTCGAGCTCGCTTGGCAATCACCTCGGCTCTTATTCTTCCTGTTGATAGTATGACTAAAGCTTGGCAACATCGCAGTGTAAGTCTGTCAACGCTGGTACCGAGGTCTTACTTCCTGGTTGGCACAGAACTATGCTCATAAATTCACTTGATGTTTCCTGTAATTTCCATTGAATAATCTGAATGTTTTCTCAGTCGAGAGGCGACAGAAAGCTATTATTTCATGCTTTTGGGTCCAGAAAATTGTTTACACGGTGAAATTCCAACTAATCTCGTCTCTTACGTTGCGAGTTATATGATCTAGTGATGTATATGGCAGTAGGAAAGAGCTGGCGTGCATAGCTCCTCGCTAGCTCTGAGGTAAAGTGGTAGTCTGCCACAGAGAGGTGGCTTTGGTCGTTGGTTCGGGTCTCGTTCGAGGAGCACTTTTTAGCTGTTTTCGTGACAGGAGTTGCACGAATCCACATCGAAAACAACAAGAAACCTTTTGTGGTTACTTGCTATATTCTCTCAGATTATGGGAAAGTCTGACAACGTTCTGGTAGTTTACCAAATTTGTCGCTGCAGAATCGAACTGATTCCAAGCGAATTATGACGCCAATCGATGTTCGACGTGTATTTTCGTCTGGAAATAATTTTTGTCGAAGTTTATTCGAAGAGGGACAGGAAAGATAAATATTTGAGAACAAGTGATCGAAAGAGTAGGTGAGGAATGGGTGACTTCCAAAGCACACTATTCGATGCTTTGTGTGTGAATTATTATGGTGTAGTACTAAAACATGATGTAATCTTTTAGGTCGTTTGTCCTTAGAGTGCGATTTAAATGGTGTCTCAGTTGTTTGCAAAAATTGGGCGCACCCTGGCTTTGTGGTTGCACTTTGCTGAGTATAAAAATATTTTAGTACTCAGTCATTATTTTTCTCTTAAGACGTCAGTATGAGAGCATCATAACTCGTCACTAGTAACAGTCGTGAGTAGGAATCCTGATTGAGCGCCCTGATGACGTTCACGAAAAATGTGGTAATAGTCACTCCTATGACCCTTTATACCGATTCCACTTTACGACGTTTAGATTATGTTCATATATATATATATATATCAGTCAGAATAATTCAATACGTGTCTGTAATATAAGTACCAGAACTTGAGGTAAGGATATAACAGTCGGTAAACAGACTCACAGCGGCGCGCCGCTGTCACTGAGTCCGCAGGCGGCTGCCGCGATGCGGCCGCTGGCGCGTCGCCGTAGCCGGTGCCCACTACTCCCGAGAGTAAACAGTTCAGTTTTGATGCAGCAGCGAGCTCTTTCGCGTAATTATTTCTGGGAGTTTTCGCTGTTAAAGCTCAGGTTCTTCCACACTGATAACAAAGACAGCCGATATGTGGTTTAAAAAAAAAAAAATTGGAAGTTGTTAGACTCGATCTCGCGACTACTTACATACACGCTTGTAAACGCTTCTGTACAGAGATCTCTTGAGAAGGAAGTAACACTTCCTCCTGATAGTACCGCATTCTACAGTGTTGCCAGATCGTGCATATAGCCGGACTTAAAATTCTGAGGGTCGATCGATTTTATTGTCCACACTGCGCGACCGACTCGGACTTAGCCTCTTCGTCGGCCGGCCGGCGATCAATTTTTTTGTCTAAGACTGTACATTCCTCGCACCTACCTATACCGAACCATAAACGTAATCCATAAAATGTTCTCGAACAAATGTTTAAATGTTTGTTAAGCTTATGGGACTTAACTACGGGGTTATCAGTCCCTAAACTTATGAACTACTTACGAACTAGGACGGCACAAATATCCATGCCCGAGGGGGGATTCGAACCCCCGATCGTAGTGGCCGTGCAGACCGTGACTGGAGCGTCTCAGTCCCCTCGGCCAACGCGGCCGGCAAACGTAAGCCCCATATATAAATGCAACTTACCGAGATGCTCGAGGATCCCTTCAGCCTTCCAACGGCCACAGCAGTTGAACTGCCGGCAGGCAGGCAAACAGCGAGAACGTCAACTATACTCTAGTGCCGCCATCCAATAGTGGAACTGTCAATTGTTGTGTTAGTGATCATACGAAAAGGAGTTTTATAATTGGATTGTTGTGAGTTTTAGGGGGTCAAAATTGGGAAAGTCATCAGTCCCTCCTGAAAAAGAACTTAATAAGTAGCGCCCAGTGGTTCTCAATGTTACCCTGACTGCATTACCGAGCGAGGTGGCGCAGTGGTAACACACTGGACTCGTATTCAGGAAGAAGGTGCTTCAAATCCACCTCCTGCCATCCAGATTTAGGTTTTCCTTGATTTACCTAAGTCACTCTGGGAAAATGCCGTGCCGGCCGCGGTGGCCGAGGGGACTGAGGCGCTACAGTCACGTTCTGCACGGCCACTACGGTCGGGGGTTCGAATACCCCTCGGGCATGGATATTTGTGCCGTCCTAGTTCGTAAGTAGTTCATAAGTAGTTTGTAAGTTTAGGGACTGATGACCCCGTAGTTAAGTCCCATAACCTTTACAAACATTTGAACATTTTTTTGAAAATGCTGTGATGGTTCCTTTCAAAGGGCACGGCCGATTTCCTTCCACATCCTTACCCAAAAAATCCGAGCTTAAGCTCCGTCACTAATGAGAACGCTGTCGACGGGGCGTTAAACACTTTATCTTCTTTCTTCTGCATTCATATACCAGAGAGGTACTAGTAACACGAAATTGTACCAGGAGAGATAGGACGAAAAATTGTATTACATATAATTCAAAAAATAACTTGATTGATACAGTATATACTAGAAGGGCCAATGAGGAAAGAATATTACAAACGCCACCACACCATGCAAATGGGTGGCCCCAGAATTAATTACGATCACTAAAATAAGGTCAAAGCACCGAGGAAAGGACTTACCGGTATTGCTTATGCACATCACAAACTAAAAAATTTGACTAGCATTCACACAAGGGCGGAAATATTCTCTTTAATAGATTACTTTGTTGTTAAAAAGTAGTAAAAATTCGTCTGTTTCTAGCTCTTTGTGCCCTTTTACATAACTATATTGGTGACCCTGAATGCTACATCAAACATGTGGGAAGAACTGCCAAGTTTCGATGAACTGATAAACATCTGAAGAAGAATTCTAAGAACCGCAACCAATCGAAATGGAACAATACAATTATGCAATTGATTACTGCTTTTCTAACAAACGAATTACAATACGTAAAGTTCAAATGTTTGTAGAGCTTATGGGACTTAACTACGGGGACATCAGTCTCTAAACTTACAAACTACTTATGAACTAGCTAATACTAAGGACGGCACAAATATCCATGCCCGAAGGGGGATTTGAACCCACGACCGCAGCGGCCGCGTAGACCGTGACTGGCGCGCCGCAGTCCCCTCGGCCATCGCGGCCGGCATACGTAAAGTTTCTGAGGATGGAAGAAATACTATTATTTTCATTGAGCTGATAAGAAGAGCTAATAAGACGGAATTATACGACATTCCGTTACGTAAAACGTGTGATTACCGAACCTGATGATACCAACTGCCCCTGGTGCTCAGTGCGATTGTGTACAGCTTAAAACTCTGAACAGGAAAAGGACGGGCATCCTCTTCCGCGTCGCTTGCCGCCTTCTCCAACTCGTGATTGGCTGACATCGAATCACATGATACTCTCCGTCATCTTTTTTCTGTACGTTGCTTGCCTGCCATAAGAAGTGTTGTGAATATTCGTATGTTTGGATTTGAATAATTCCCCAGTGTTGCACTTTAGAGTGTTCTTTATAAGTCAAGAAGGAAGGTAAATATTACAGAACTTCCATCTCAATTCACAAATCCAGAAAGAAGAGTCTGGCTAAGGAAAATTGTCAGAGAAAAACTAAGGGCGCAGAAGAGACCCTCGAATATGTGCTGTGATAATTTTAATTCATAATAAAAATTAGTAGAGTAAAGATTCACTGATGACTTAATCACACCGTGGAAATCTACACACTTTTTTTCTTTAACTTGAAAACATTTTTGAAGAAAATTCCCGCATAATATCTTGAGGTTAAATTATTCACAAGTCGTTGGTGTTACCTGCAGGTAAATGTTGAAACACAGAAAAATTTTCACTTACTACCGAGTAAACTAAATAGATTCTTGTTCGACGTCTGGGGTTCGAGTCCCCCCCTGGGGCATAGGTGTTTGTGTTTTCGTTAGGTTAGTTTACCTTAGTTTAAGTACTTTGTAAGCTGCGAATGATAACCCAGTAGTTGGGTCCGATATATTTACAGACAAACAAACGACAAAACCAGATCTTCTTTCAGATATGAAATTAATATACAGTTCCTGAACAATCTTTTTTTATTCGTGTAAGTGCTTTTAGCGTATTATTACAAGAAACAAAGAATTGAAGCAGGAAAAATATTAGACACACAAATGTAATTGATATTGAATAGACACTTCTGTCCTTTTGCTAAAAGTTATATAGTGTGTATCTCCTTGCATTTTCCGAAGTTCATGTAAGGTTTAAGTACGTAATTGGCAAGAAAATACTCATCAAAGAATTGTCCTTTATCAAGTACGTAATTCGCAAGAAAATACTCATCAAAGAATTGTCCGTTATCTCAACTGTTTTCTTAATTTATGCATTGCTCCGATGAGGATATGTTCCTGGTTTTGTTTGAATACAAGGTTACACTACAGGTTAGTCTAAATTCATAGTTGAGCTCTTTCGGTTTGGAGCCACAAACCAAACTATTTTCTTAAAATCGGATGAGAAGTATTTCATAGAGCCGCCAAGTCCGCATGGACAGAAATGCGCGCACTTTCCGCATCAGCCCGTCGGACATTACACATTATATCTCGAGAATAAAATTAGTTATCGTTTTGCTCTCAACCTTAAATAAAATGTAGATATCTTATCTACATTTCATCCTTAGCTTTGTATGTGCTAAAATCAACCGTGCGCAAAGTTTACGAAATGCGATTTTTCGTCTGCGAACTCATTAAAAGATCGTTCAGTAGATTACTTCAATTGATGTAGCATAGCAACTGTAAGGAATAACAGAAAGTGAGATCATTATCGAGCAAATACAGGGTGTTACAAAAAGGTACGGCGAAACCTTCAGAAAACATTCCTTACACACAAAGAAAGAAAATATGTTATGTGGACATGTGTCCGGAAACGCTTTATTTCCACGTTAGAGCTCATTTTAATATTTCTCTTTAGATGTAAATTGAAATAATTCGTGCAGAAAATTGTCAAAATACCCAATAGAACATGTGCCTTTACAAGTACGACACAACATGTGGTTTATGCATGATGGAGCTCCTGCACATTTCAGTCGACGTGTTCGTACGCTTCTCAACAACAGATTCGGTGACCGATGGATTGGTAGAGGCGGACCAATTCCATGGCCTCCACGCTCTCCTGACCTCAACCCTCTTGACTTTCATTAATGGGGGCATTCGAAAGCTCTTGTCTGCGCAACCCCGGTACCAAATGTAGAGACTCTTCGTGCTCGTATTGTGGACGGCTGTGGTACAATACGCCATTCTCCAGGGCTGCATTAGCGCATGCGACGGAGGGTGGATGCATGTATCCTCGCTAACGGAGGACATTTTGAAAATTTCCTGTAACAAAGTGTTTGAAGTCGTGTTGGTACGTCCTGTTGCTGCGTGTTTCCATTCCATGATTAATGTGATTTGAAGAGAAGTAATAAAATGAGCTCTAACATGGAAATTAAGCGTTTCCGGACACATGTCCACATAACATATTTTCTTTCTTTGTGTGTGGGGAATGGTTCCTGTAAGTTTGGCCGTACCTTTTGTAACACCCTGTATATCACACAAGAGGTTTAAAAAATGAAAATTTGTCATTGAATAGTTTCTCAGAATAGATTGATAAGCACTCAGAACGCTGTGGCGGTCAGAGTGTAAGCAGCAGCGGAATAGGCCCAGCATGGCCGACGCTTAATTGCGGATTCATCAGTCCCTAAACTTACAAACTACTTATAAACTATCTTATAGTAAAGACAACACAAAAATCCATGACCGAGGGAGGATTCGAACCCCTGACGGGGAACGGCCTTGCGCATCGGAGCACAGTCCTCAATGCTTTCGGCCACTCCGCCGCGCCACAGAGCTTTAGTACAGCGCATTGAGGCATACGGTTCTTACAACTACTCTCTCATTTTCAGTGTTCAGCAGCACGGTGAACTCGACACGCTCAAGGCTGACTTAGAGAACGCGGTCCGTGTACCTCCGGGGTTAACATTTGACCCCGCGGCCTGCGGTGGGCGGTCGCCAGGGCGGCATTTCTGCTGCCGCGGCCTTTACATTCCTCTCAGGCCGTGTTCTCCACAGGCACGACGGAGAAATATTGCGGCCGGGGACGTTTCGGAATCTTCGGCATTAACCTTGTTGGATGGCAAACCACAGAGCTCGTGGGAATATATTTTTAAAGCGCTAATTCCTCCGCTATCTTGCGTGATGTTAACCTCAGCTGTTAATTACCATTATTTTTTCTTGCCAGAACCGGAACAAAGGAAGATTTATTCTTATGTTCATGTACGGAACACTCCTGCCTCTCTTGAGAAGAGTGTGTTAGTGGTTATCCTGATGATTCATTTTTACATGTAATTACATGGACCTTGTATTTACAGGGTAACAATTATTCAAGCTATATGAATTAAATCGTCACAACGTCTGAACTATTTGCGTTATAACGTTCGAACTGCCCGTTTAACCGCGGGGTATGGTAGGGAGTAGTATTGGCATGGGCATCTGAATGTGGATTCCTTTAGAGACGAAGCCTGCTTTCTTTTCCATGGGTTCGTCAACAAGCAAAATTGGAGCATTTGAAGGACATTCCTTGATGGCACGTTGACTAATGAACGGTATGAAATTGTTGGAAGATGGTTTCATCCATATTCTCGAAAGTAACACAGATTTCGACAAGTTGTGGTTCATGCAAGACGGAGGTCTACCTCATCGAAACAAGACAGTCTTTGATGTCGTGGAGTACCTCTGTGGGGACCGTGGACCTCGTTTGGCGGCCAATCTCAGGATCTGAACATATGTGACTTCTTTTGTAGGGCTATATTAAGGACAAGGTGTGCAGCAATAACTCCAAAAACTTTGTTGAGCTGAGAAAAGTCATTCACGAGGTATTCGACACCATCGATGTACCAACACGTCAGTGGGTAATGCAGAATTTCACTATTCGTCTGCGTCACATTATGGCCACAGAAAGCAGGAACATCCAACGTGTCATAAACTAAATACAAATATCTGCAGAGACGTTTACATCTTGAATAAAGTGTGTGCACTCTGTGGTTTGTAAATCATTTACTTTTTGTTTCCTATAACTCAATAATTGACACGCTTTATATAGAACTAGCTTAAACCCGCGGCTCCGCTCGCGTGTTCGTCGATTATCTATTTATCAGGAAAGAAAGTACTGTAGATCAAATCACACGTAAAAATGCACTAGTTTCGAAGAATCCGATAACGAAATTCAACAATAATGATTGTAGTAATATCACAGATTGATCACTTGATGTAATGCGCGAAACGTCAATTACATTTTTTTAAAGAGATGTATTAAAGGAAAAATCTTTTTACTGCTTTTTTAAATTTATTCTTATATTTTATTATTCGTATGCTCATCCTTACAGAGAGAGCTGAAGACATTGTAACACGCATAGACCAAAGATATGATCTGAGGCATAACGTTTCACTTCATGTAACCTCCTTGCTGTAAAGTCGCAAACGTCATCGCTGGCCTTCAGCCCTTAATTTTTTTTTTTTAATTTGACGACTTTCAACCACCATATCTTATACCCCCGTATAGCTATCGACGTGGAACTGCTATGCTGTACAACGGGAGACTTCGGACAACTATTACACACAGCCCATTCGTTTGCGTTTGCAGAGCGAAATATTAACACACACACACACGTAGAATTTTATATACACCGCTAACTTTCCATCCCAATATAATCCACCCTTTTATCATTATCTATCCTCAAGCAACAATGCAACCAATAAAATAATTTTTATAGAGTAAATATAATTTTCAAAGAGTAATTACTGTTCCGCATTTCGCGTTATATTCTTCAAATTACTAAATATCTATCACAGCTATAAAACCTTGCCTAAAACCTTCCTCAGGTATAAATTAGTAACTGTACAAATATTTAAGTCTCTGCGTCTTGTCGTTCGGACGTGATAATCGTACACCGAACAGACATTCACATTAATATATATAGATAAATAGCTATCCGATCGCCATAAAAGTGCCTAAAGCCTTCACGGGGTAGACATTAGTAACTGTACAAATTTTTAGCTCTATGTCTTGTGGTTCAGACGTGATAAACGAACACCGAACAGACATTCACATTTATAGATATAGATTATGTGCATCCTTACCGCTATATAATGTTTGGTCCAGGTGTTGTTATTACTGCGAACGACTGGATTTGTTAACTTCTTTTTACTGGTATCAAAGGCACGGCGTGTTCTCCCACAAAATACTCAAGATTTTCCAACAAATTTTATTGAGTTCATTTATTAAAAATCTCACATTTATTTCAACTCCTTTGCATTCGCTGTTACAGTAACTAGTTATTAAATCTGTCTTAAATTGTACAAAGTTTGCAACTATTTATTTCTATAGTGCATGTGCGGGACCAACCGATCGTTCAGGTTCAATTCTGATGCGTGTTGTTTTAAGACCTTTCCTTCTGTTTTATCGCCGAATTCCTTGGGGTAGTTTATTTTATGGGTTCATTTAAATACCTTCGCAACCTTATTAAAGCAGGAATGCCGCGTGCTATGTGAATACACACTTGCAGTTGATTTTATACCCAGGGAAAACCTAATTTCATTAAATATAAAACGAAAGAATAAGAGGCTAGAAAGGATATTGGTTTACTTAGACATACTGTTCAAAATATTTACTAAGGGCTATTTATATCGAATATTTACTGAAAGTTACTGTTATTCACTGTAATTGCTACCATTATTCTTACCACGTGGACTCGAATGCAGTTTTTCAATTTTTCTGCCTTGCCTTGATGTCTGGGAAGAATGAAATTACATTAAATCAAACTGAAAGAATTAGGGGAAGGAAAAATTGGTCAGTAATTTAAATATGGAGTCCAGTATATTTACTGAGAGTAACTATTAAAGTTTTAATATGTAATGTACACTTCTGTATAGAAAAATCAAAATACCTTGAAATATTAGAGATAACGTGTACATATTCATTCGATATAATAAAACCTTCACTCTGCAGCGAAGTGTGAGCTGATATTAAACTTCCTGGCAGATTAAAATTGTGTGCCGGAACCAGGACTCGAACGTGCGACCTTTGCCATTCGCGGGCAAGCTGAGTAGGAGGCGAGGAACTGGCAGAAGTAAAATTGTGAGGACGGTCCATGCAGCGTGCCTCGATATCTCGGCCGGTAGAGCGCTTGCCCGCGAAAGACAAAGGTCCCAGGTTTGAGTCGCCGTTCCGGCACACAATTTTTATCTGCCAGGAAGTTTCATTCACTCGACATGTTTATTAGAATGTTTTGAAGAAATGATTAACGGTTCAGTGACCTCGGTTCAGCATATATCCTGTGGCCTAGTACGCACACGTTCCGTCATGGGATTTGGCACATTTCTCATGCGTGATGATATCGGCGTGTATGAGGCACAAATGGCGTCCCATGACATATTCATCCCTGCTGCATCCCCCTATTTCCAAAGTTCGTAAGTGATAGTTGTCATTGGGCTAGAATTCTACGCCATCACAAACCTATTCGGTTTGGGTAGAAATCTACTGATATGGCAGGCCCGAGCAGACGGCACGTCTTGACAACAAGAAGACATGGGTTTGTCCAGTAACATGTGGTCGTGCACCGTCTTGCTGAAAAATGGCGTCTATGGTGTTATGGTCAAACGGTATGACGACGATACGCAGTTTGTTAATCACCTGGGTGAATCTCTCCTTGACAATAGCCAAGGAGAACTTGGCCGAAAACTCGTGGGTTTTTAAACACCTGACGTGGCTGAAAGCTCGAGAAGATTTTGTTTATGTTGTAAATAGTCTTCATGAGTTTGCCACCGGCTTAATGTGCATATTCCACATTTCCTCGGAGCAATTGGCCGACATCTTTTGTTGTTTGTACCTTGCCGGTAGGCATGTACGACTGATGATAGCTACACATCGATGTCCTTATACATAGAGCGAGAAGAACACGCAGATGCACAAACTACGCATTCACAATAATTTGGAGACAGAGGGCCTCAAACTCATTCGCCATCTCTAGAGAACTACAGACCGGCCTGTCGGCACGTGCTCTAAATTCTTTGTTTACCAACAGTACCGCCAGACGTTGTTCACTAAAACTAAACAAAATTGTTGGAGGGCTGTTAACGAAAAATGTTGCCTTCTCGCCGTGATTTAATAGCAAACAATCCACGGTTACAGGATGTTTTCAGTTGAAATCGCGCATCCCTGTTTCTAATATTATCTGCTGCATCGAAGTGTGTTGCTTCCTTAATGACGCAATCGCAATAAGATGAATCCGGGAATAAAATCTCAGAATTTGCATTAAAATGCGATGTTCTCTGTTCAGACAGTGATGCTAATGTAGATCACAGCCTTTTTGAACTGTGTGATTGTGTGATATGTGCTGACTTTTGTATGCAGCTACAAACTAACACGGAATCTTGTACGCACCACGTTTCCTCAAGGCAAGGTCATTCGCGACGGAAACTAACACGTTGCTTTGTTTTGAAGATAATCGAAACACACACTTAACATCATATCGTCCACGAATTCATCCGATTCTTGATGACATGCCATTAAAGTATGGGAAGAAGGTCAAGGGTATGAGTTTCTTAGTATCTTAATTATGCTTCATGGATAGAACGCACTAGGGCCTGAATAGATTACGTATCTGTCTTCCAGAATAACCACTTTGTCGGAACACTGACTTCAAACGTTGTATCTCACTCCACAGGCTTTGAGGACCAGTTACCACAAGCGCTCTATGATCAAGTGTACGTAATGCACTATCGCATAGTGCAGGATGATGGCAGCTTGTGGCCTGTAGATATATAAGAGGATTGGAAGTAAAACAGTGGCAACACTGTTGTGGAGACACTAAGCAATGGAATCTACTATTGTCGCTGATAGCACATATTGTTGACATACCTACCTTACATCCGAGGTAAGGATTCACCCGTCCCACGTCAACGACGTGCGCACAATCGAGGGAAACAGTCACTTGTGAGCGAGCGGACTACCGTAACGGTGTTATGTTCCTCCACGGCACACCGTCAATGCACAGTATTACAGTTCGTTTTTGGAGAATCCCCTGCGACCAACATTGCGAAAGAAGCTGCAACACTTTCTGCTCCAATCATTTTGCAAGACAATGCGCGGGTGCATACAACGCAAGCTGCTCTGTGCAGCCGATGGGACTGGGAAGTACTGTACCATCCACCATACTCCTCGAACGTAAGCCATTATGATTTTTATTTGACTCCGAAGATGAAAGAACCACTTCGTGGCATTCACTTCAGAACGGTTCCAGGGATTCGACACGCAGTAGAGCACTTCATTCGCACAATCAACAGAACAGGCTCTGCTAAAGTTATACTAAGCCTTCCAAAACGCTGGCAATGGGTTCTACACAACGTTGATAACTACTTTGAAGGAAAGTAACGGGTGAAAACATGTAACGCTTCCATTGTGATGTTTAGAATCGAATAAAACTAATTTAACTGCTGAAGAAAAGTAAGTGTAGTGTCAAGTCCATCTGGTCACACCACAAATGTATCATCCACAAACCGCACAAAACAAGGTCTAACACTAGCTGCCGGTAATGCATTTTCTTAAGGTCCTCCATGAATTAATTGGTCACCACTGGAGACAGTGGGCTTCCCATGGTGACACCGCGCATTTAGTCGAGGTACCGTTGCTGAAATAAGAACTATGTTGAGGTACGCACATGTTTAAACAATAAACACAGCTTACAGCGCAGATAGGCCGTACTGTAATTCCCTGAAGGGATCGTTTCAGTTTGTCACTCTTTATCTGCAAATTATTGGGCTTGCGTGGCTTACAGGCCTGGGAATTCTTCGCTCGCGTGTTCTGTATACAGCGGCGTCCAGTGTCACTACCATCAGTCGTACGTGGCGACCAGCCAAATTCAGCCCCTGAAGATGTCGGACAGGTGCCACGATGAAATTCCGTACGCACTTTCATCCAACGGCAAATTCGTGAAGACTATTCACATTATTTCTGACACCAAAATTTTTCTTAGCGTCATAGCAATGACTGCTAATATCCTACTTGACTGCTGTTTTTGGAGACGCACCAGAGATCTACAAGTTCCGCTTGCAACTCGAATTCCCTAAATTCGCCACATCCTTTAAAGCAGCTCAACCTCTCCCGACGGATACCCAAAAGTGCGCGTATACTCAAGAACAATGTAGTGGGACGAAGGAATAAAGAGCCCTACTGCCCTTCATCGGCTCTGTTTGGCAGGATACCTTTAAGAAAGATATTAATTTTTGTGTATAAATATTTTATTTGATATATTTTAATGCTATTTGTGTATGCTTTTTTCATGTACGATCGAGGTTCTGCAATTCGGGGGAGCACGAGCTTCGCAGCCGAAGCCTAATCAGAATTACTGGACGATATTCACTCCGTGCCGAAGGCTTGGAGGCGACGAGGAGTGCTGGCTGCCCCTTGCTGACTGAAACTCTTCATCGATCCAGAGAGAGAAAAATAACTTACATTATTGTAAACGCTTTATTTAGTCTGTTTGTTACTTGTCTGATGTTTAGTAGTAAGACTTATGATCATGTAATTTAGTGGTAAGAATAAATCGACGTCTTAAAAAGATTATCTGTCTACCACGAACTTATTATGTGTACCTGTATACGAGACGAAACATTATTAATTTGTGCATATTGCAATTTACAATTTTGGAGGAAAGAAGATTATTTTTTACTTCGGAGAAATTTGATTTCAAATTGAATTTTATATGACCAACGAACATCTGTTCAAGTATTGACTGAATTTTATCTTGTGCGTAGAGAATTATCGATTATATTCTGGACGATCGATAAAAGAAGCCAACGAAAGTTTTCCGAGGATTATGTGCAGGCTATTCTAGGAAGTGAGTGTTCTTAAAGATGATTATTAGGGTTTATTGTGGGAATTAATGCTTCGTACAAGGGCATCTAATGGCTACTGGGAAGAATTGTATTGTGAGTGAGTGTGTGTGTGTGTGTGTGTGTGATTTATAGTATGAAGTTCGATTACGATCAACAGTAGATAGTAAACTCTCTGGGATAGATCGTTAGGCAAAACAAAAACTCTCACGATCTGTCAAACCAATATTTTAGTGATTGAATTTCTTGGTTGAATGTAGTACTGTTAATTGAAGTGCGGTGTATGAATCAGACTTCATTAATCGCCCGCATCCCACGACAAGAACCGTTAAAGCAGCCAAATTCCAACCGAACTTGCTAAATTTCAGGCAACATGTTGGACTTGATGCAGCTGGTAATAGGTGGCCATGACGATCCAATTTAATTGTAAATGGGTACATGTATTTCATGAGATTTTGATTTGCATCCACGCAACTACAAGGACAGTGACCAATCGCCTTTCGAAATGTTCAAATGTTTCTAAATCTCTGGGACTTAACTACGCTGGTCAACAGTCCCTAGGCTTACAAACTACTTAAACTAACTTATGATAAGGACGACAAATACACCCATGCCCGAGGGAGGACTCGAACCTCCGACGGCGAGCAGCGGCGCGCTCCGCAGCAAGGGGCCTCGGAACGCTCGGCCACTCCACCCCGCCTTTTAGTTTATTTCAATAAAACCTCTGAAAGGTATCCACAGCGTGATTTGTTTCTTAGATCGAAAACTGTTCGTTCACAAAACGTATAACTTTTATTTTCGATGTTTTATGCTTGTTATTTGACTTCACAGCGTGAAACGCCATCTGCTTACTAGTTAATTGGTCGTTTCCTCGATGTGGAGTGTTGATTTCGCACTTTCTTTTTTTTTTTTTTTTTTTTTTTTTTTTGCAGTAGTGTTTTTATGTTTAACACAACGCTACGCAGTTCTGTCACTGTTTATTTGCATATTTTGTCCATGCATATGGAGTGCGTTTTTGTGTCATTGTGCGAACATTGCCGAAAGTTTTTTTTCTGTTATTTCATTTCATTAAGTTCCTCTAATGAAACTAAATGCGTCTGTTGACAAAATCACAAATTAAAAAAAATGCAGCTTGGCTGGCGATTGTTTGCGTAATCTAAGAATTTAACAAATGTGACTGTTAGTATTTTGCGCTGTAACGGCTGTAATTATTGCTTCTAATACGAATTCGACGATACTGTCTCGCATGCAGTAATCTTGTTCCAGTTATTGGATCTCCCTGTAGTAATATTCCTTGTCAACAGGACTTACAGGCAGAACAAATTTACTTTCAATTTTAAACAAATTGTAATTGCACAAGTACTTTGAAAATTTCCATTTATTAAATCGTAGTTTGACAATTTCTATTCAACAGCCCTCAAATCATAATTAAAGGGTGGCAAGCGGACAATTTCCATTTATCCTTTTGGCCTACTGCATACTTTTCTTTTTAGCAAATCTGTTTTCCTGAATTAAACTGGACTAAAGCTGCTTCCCCATGCTCTCATTACATCCAACACTCTCCTTCGCAGCCATTCTAGCATCTTGGCAATAGTATCATAATGTGTTTTGTATTTTATGGTATGGAGCACTTGATAGTGTAATGATTGGATTTGGAGAGAAGTTGGAATGAAAGAAGCGAGAAACATAACATCAGCATATCGATATGGGTGAACACGTCAGAAATGAAGCTAAGGGGGGAAAGAACTGTCGAGAGGTAGGAAAATAAGGAGATGCGACCTGAATAATGAAGGAACGTGAGGTTCTTGAGAGTTTCAGAGATAGCTTTAGGCAACAATTTAAGATATCAGGGGGAAATAATACAGTAGAAGACGAATGGTTGTCTTTGAGAAATAAGTTAGTGATGGCAGCAGAGGATCAATTAGGTAGAATAACCAGTAAAAAATTGTAGGATATCAAAGGAAATACTTATTTAATTTATGAAAGGAGAAAATATACAAACGAAGAAAATGAAACAAGTAAAATAAAGGCTAGACGACAGAAAATGGGTCGGCCGCGGTGGCCGAGCGTTCTACGGCGCGCCAGTCACAGTCTGCACGGTTACTACGGTCGGGGGTTCGAATACTTCCTCGGGCATGGGTATGTGTGCGGTCCTTAGTATTAGCTAGTTAATAAGTAGTTTGTAAGTTTAGGGACTGATGACCCCGTAGTTAAGTCCCACAAGCTCCACAAACATTTGAACATTTGACTGAAAATGGGACTGTCAGAAAGTGCAAAATCGCTAAGCAGCACTGACCACACGAGAAATTCAAGTCTGTTGAAGACTGTATACCTAGATGAAAGAATGCTACCATCCCTTATAGAAAAATAAAAGAGAATTTTGGAGAAAAGAAAAGCATCTGAATGTGCATGAGTCGAAAGGCATAAAAAACAAGCATTGGTCGGGAAGGGAGTAAGACAGGGTTATCAACTTTCCCCGTTGTTATTCAACATCTTGACTGAGCAAGGAGACATACACAAAAGTAATCAGCGGTCATGGTGAAGAAATATAAACTTTGCGGTTTGCCTATGAGAGCAAAAGACTGGGGAGAGCTATTGGTCGGAAATGACAATGTCTTGAAAGGAACGTATAATATGAATATTGACAAGGGAAAATAAGTGTAATGGAATGTAGTCTAAAAAAATCAGGCGACGACGAAGAAATTAGATTAGGTACCAAGAACATAGATGTGGTAAATGAGCTTTGTTACTTGGAGTGTAAAATAACGTACCATATTCGTAGTACAGATAATATAAAATGCAGAATGGGAATTGGAAGAAAAGCTTAGGAATGTTAAAAGTCTGTTTTGGAGACATTTGTGTGGAGTGTTGCCTGGTAAAAAATGTTCAAATGTTTGTATAGTCTATGGGACTTAACTACGGGGTCATCAGTCCCTAAACTTACAAACTACTTATGAATTACTTACGAACTAGGACGGCACAAATATCCATGCCCGAGGGGGGATTCGAACCCCCGACTGTAGTGGCCGTGCAGACCGTGACTGGAGCGCCTTAGTCCCCTCGGCCACCGCGGCCGGCTTGCCTGGTAAGAGACGTCAAATAATTGATATATAAAGAGGATAGAAGCTTTTGAAATGTGGTGCTGCAGGCAAATGCTGAATATTAGGTAGCTAGATCGCGTAACAGAATTGGGAGATAAATAAATTTTAGGCATATCGTGACTCAAAGAAGGAATCGAGTGGTAGGACACATTCTTATAAATCAAGGAGTCGTATATTTAGCATTGGCGAGAAGAGTGTATGCAGATAACTAGAAGAATGCAGTTACTAGGTTCAAATAAATGTCGGTCGCCGTTCTATGCGCAGATGAAGAGCCTTTCTTGGGAAAAAGTAGGGTGGACAGCTGTTTCAAGCCAGCATCTGGACTGAAGACCACAACTGCTATATCTCGGGATGCAGCGGGATCAGGAGGTGGACGGTGACGGTGACGGAAAGTGAGAAAAGAACACCAAGAATTCAACCCAGCACAGCGAAATTTTATTGACACATTCTTGAGGATGTATACAATACATGATCACGCACATCAGTACAGTCACCAGAGCGTGCACAAGGTCGGCGCTAGTGGCAAGGGTGCAACTTTCTCATGAAGACGATTGTAGTGATGCCGAATGAAGTCTTACGGTATGGCCTGCCATGCAGTTTCCATCTAAGGCATTAGTTGGACCAGATCTCGTGCCGGTCGTGTAGACCGCGCCAAGATGACGTTTCATCTGGACAGGAAGAGAATAGAGGCTTTTGAAATGTGGTGCTACAGAAGAATGCTGAAGATTAGGTGGGTAGATCGCATAACTAATGAAGAGGTACTGAACATAATTGGTGAGAAAAGGAATTTCTGGTATACCTTGACTAAAAGAAGGGATCGCTTGGTAGGACACATTCTTAGACATCGAGGTATCGTAAATTTAGCATTGGAGGGAAGTGTGTTGGTTAAAAACGGTAGATGGAGACTAAGAGACGCATATAATAATCAGATTCAAATGGATGTGGGTTGCCGTTCGTATGAGGAGATGAAAAGGCTTGCTCATGATAGAGTAGGATAGAGAACTGCATAAACCAGTCTCCGGACTGAAGACCATAACAACAACATCGCCCCTCTTATACTGACGTCGCGACTTGCGTGTACTCAGCCATTGTGCCGAATAGCGACGCCACAACAGCAACAACAATAGCGCCAGAAAGAGTTTACTAAAAATATTCATTTGGGGCGCAGCACTGGCAGATAATGAAAGATTTACAATGATAAAACGGTAAGGGAAGAGATACGAAGCATCTGAAACGTGGTTCAAAAGAAGAATGTTGAAAATATGCTGTACTGATAAGATAACAAATGAAACGGTTGTCCGTAGAGTGGGCGAAGACTTTAATATTTGGGAAACATTCTCAAGAGAAAGGGGCAGGATGATTGGACATGGTTTACACATATATTTACATAACCACCTTGTTACTATAGGGACCTGTAGTGGCAAAAAGCTATAGGGAAAGACGAAGATTGTAATACATCTTGTAAGTACTTTAAGACTTGGAAATGTGGTGATTGTGACTCTCCTCTTTCACTAAATTTTGCCAAAACTGCTAGTGAATTACGAGTCTGTTTGACTCGCCAAAATCATAAATGGGTTGGAGAAAAACGGTTCTCATATATTTCTTTTATGTATGTTTTGACTATGAAAGTTGGACCAAGATTATCTAAATAGAACTATGTAAAATACGTAAGTAACATAACAACTCAGAACTACTTCTGAATCTAAAGAAACAGTAAATACCACATTTACCTTTTCTGTTGCACATACCAACGCCCTGCTTGATGGGTTATTAGCATTTTGCAATGTGACATAGCAAATGAAACACTGGGAGCACCGTACAGTCTATGTCACTTGCTTATCTACATCTGTGCGAATATCTAGCCAATGGTGTGCGAGCAGGTTTCTTGTGATTGGACATTACATGGCGGATGTCAGGACGTTACGCATAAATATTATCGAGAAAACATATTTAGCCGAAAAATTTACTGCAAGTGTACTCCAAATGACACTTAAAAATAAGCAAACAATGGAAGTTGTTCTAAAATACGAAAGAATTTTAAACAGAAAACAATAATGTTAATAGGTATCAACGAAAAGCACAGTAAATTTCGTGAATCTACACTTACCAAAAAAAGGTGCCAAGTTTTGTTCTTAATTTTAAATCTATTTTGAGTGAGCGATGGTGAAGCGGAGTAATGAAGAGGTTTGGTATCGAAGTCAGCTCGTCGGCGTGGCCGACGTGTTGAAAGCATCTCCGTTAGTTGAGTAAAAGCTACCGACATCTCCTCTCTTGCAGAGATTTCTCTCTCTTCGGCGCAATTGTCATCAGCGAAGTAAAGTAGGCCGTCGGTAATTTTTAAGTAGTTCGGGTTTGCAGGTAGTCATTCATTGTGTCCTTTACACATACGACTGTCATAACACTGTCTATGAAACAGTACTATAATATTACGATCGCGAATAATGATGTCCAATAATAATGAAAATTCCACGACGACGTATTCACCGCAGTTAGCGGGAGTCGTCACGTCCAAATTATACATTTTGTATGAGCACCGTACTGTTCATTTTCCCTGCAGTTCGTCATAATGCATATGTACAGTGAAGCTCGGAAGTAGTTAGCGTATACACGGTACAGTAAAAGCGAACACAGTACCGTTTTGAACATCACGCTACACTGTAGCTCGATCACCGCTGTATTGTGAGAATGATATGACACA
Source organism: Locusta migratoria (assembly GCA_026315105.1). Classification (NCBI taxonomy): domain Eukaryota; kingdom Metazoa; phylum Arthropoda; class Insecta; order Orthoptera; family Acrididae; genus Locusta; species Locusta migratoria. The sequence continues at coordinate 231,315,614 of CM048746.1, read as the reverse complement.
GTTTAGTTGACAGTTTTACACAGTTCGACCTCTCTGTCCACGATAAACATTTCCATAATTCGATACAAAAAAAACCAAAAGTATAAACTGTCATTTGGATGGGCTTCATTCGCACCGACTACGTCGTAACACGACACCGTTAACAATACCCGTCCTCACTCCTCCCATGATACACACACACACACACACACACACACACACACACACACACACATATGAAAACATACTATCATAAAGTTTATTTCATATTACTCACTGTTCGATTGTCATTATCGGCAACGCTCTGAAAGAAAGAAGTAGAGACACGAGGAAAATTCTCGGCCCAACACGTCAAACCTTTCATAAGACTCAAAAAAGTAAGACAGATTGCAAATAACTAGGAAAAGTCCCTAACATAATGATGGTCCTTTTGTATCCGTATGTACGGAGCTGTTGTTTATAGCCCATAGATAAATACAAAGTTGTTATAAAACTCATTTATATTACTACCAGCAAACTGGGCAACGTTCGCAGTGGTTAATGTGTATGAGATGTATACTGCAATGTCTTCTATTCTTCTCCCTATGTCTATCCCTTCCTCCTTCTTCTATTTTCCCATCGCCTCGTCCCCCTTTCCTTTATCCATCTCCTCCTCCCCCTATCTGCACACCAGCCCCTCTTAACCCACACCGTATCCATCTCCTGCCCCATCCTCTCTGCGTCTATATTATCCCCTCATTTTAAAACCATTTCATTCCTCCAATCTATATCTCCTCCTCTCCGTCTCTCTGATCTTAATTATTGTTATTGCAATCGGTACCATGATTGGGAATAGAAGTCAAAATGGATGGGTAACTCAATTGGTAACGTGTTATTACATATACCTTGGGAGGTACTCTAACTGTGATGTTGGTATCTTTAACGGCCGTACTTTTGATGGTTGTATTCTACGTACTGGTATGATTATAAATTTAGGCATAAAAAGAACTTTCCTGTTTTATATTAAAAATGACCGGGAAAAGGCAAACTAAACCGCATATTTTTACAGCACAGCTTAGCATGTTTTTCTCGCAGCAAGCAGAATAGAAATGCTTTTGATAACATGTTTATATCTTCTTGGAAGTTTTTAAATTGAAAACAAAATAATTGTAGCATGATCGTACTTTGACAGAAATTCCACATAAAACAAACAAACAAAAATCTTTGTCGGTCTCGTTGACTCAACGAACACGTACTAGGATTGAGTTGCGCGTACCCCTGCCGATATTACGATGCCGCAATAGAGGTGTTGTTCTAAAATAATAAACTACGACTTGTACTCAATTTGTTTGTAACACTCAAAAATACAACGAGCTGACATCAATTCTATCTTTGCAACGCTCCAAATATATGATCACCACCGATAACACCATGGAGGTTATAAGTAATACCGAAGGGCTTCTAAAGAAACAAAGTTTCTTGTTGAATGTCTGGCGGTTTCAACCTTGTGTGCATAACACCATGTCATTTTATTCTAACTCCCTTGGCCTATTTGTCGCACCGTTACACCGTATTTGGCCGCTGGGCGAGTAGCAAATGAATAAGCTGATTGTTGCAGAATCTAGAAAATGATCCGAGCTGGAAGCGTACTTTCAGTTTTTCTCAAATTCCGATATTTTCTAGTAGATTTTCCAAATATTTTCTTTCATATTAACCTTATCCTGATAATTATTAACAGGACAAAGAAAAGATTAGACAAATCGGTGAAGCCATTCTCAAGTGATGCGCTTTTATACATGCGGCAATTAAGTTTTATTAATAGAGATATGAAATTGATATAATTTTACACGATTAATGCCGTCAACTTTCACCAGCTAATTTGGTGTTGTTTTTTAAAGTAATAAGATTATCCGAACTTTGCAGTTTACGTAATCGTGTATGTCACAGAAAAGTGCAATATATATAAAGTTATCAGTAAGTTAACGTTTCTTTAAAAAGCTCACATAACAATATTAGCAGAACTTGCAGTGATTGTAGGTCATTTGTTTCTGATTTCAAGTAATAAATCCATCTAATCATAACTTATAAAATGTTCAAATGTTTGTATAGTCTATGGGACTTAACTACGGGGTCATCAGTCCCTAAACTTACTAACTACTTATGAACTACCTACAACTAAGGACGGCACAAATATCCATGCCCGAGGGGGGATTCGAACCCCCGACCGTAATGGCCGTGCAGACCGTGACTGAAGCACCTTAGTCTCCTCGGCCGGCCATAACTTATAAATGAATTCTAACCAACAAAACATTCTCTACGAAAATCATGCTGCAACGAACCAAAAATTAGAAAGTATGTTTAGTGAATCCAGAGTAAGAATCAATATCAAATGTAACATTAAAATCTGACATTGTGATCATATTTACCTTCTCTAAAATATGTTTTACACTTATTTCTTTTACACTTAACATAAAATCATATCATGAATCCTACACCAGAAGTCTTTGAATATATTCACGTATGACGAGAAGTTCATTTGACTAAAGCAGTTTCGACCGTCACTGTCAGCTTCAGACGCGGAGACAAGGTGGGAGGCCTTACCCACGTGTCTCCCCCCCACCTCAATCACATGCCACCTTTTATTTCACAAACCTCTCCATAGTGCCAAAAAGAAATAACAAAGTCGAAACAAAAACAAGTAACAAAACAACGATGCGGACAGCAGCTGCTGGCGCCGCGATTATCCACTGCCTTGTCCCTGAGGAAAGATTGAGCATGTTGGCGAAGAATACCCGAGATCGGGGCTGTTGAAAGCGAGACAAATAAAAAGTAGATATATAGTGGCAAAAAGCTCTGTGAAGTCAGTGTAAGAGAATAGAAACGTCAGAGAAACTGGATTGTCAGGTGCATAATTGATAAGCACGAATGGTTACAGGGAAAATTTGAGGAGACAGAACCAGGTGAGAAATTAAAAAGTGATTTTAGGAGAAAAGAAAAATTCAGCGGTGGACTAAGGGGGGGGGGGAGGGGGGAGTACGGACTACCCCATGCCTCTCGACCTGAGGAGGCCATCAAATCTCAAAAGATACTTTTTTTATAGCAATACGCGTATTTTCTAGTGAACGGGGGACCTCATTTTGTTTTGGCTAGGTCCCGGGTCTCCGACAGCCATAGTCTACCAGTGGAAAAAGATGGAAATAAACGCTAAATGAGGGAAGGAGATTTAAGGGAAACGAAGACAGGAGATATTGCGAGAAGAATCTGACAGCATTGCGATACCTAAGACAAATCAAGGTGCATGAAATAATTGATGTTACATCAGAATTTCCGAAAACCACTGAAGTGCCAGTCCATGGAAAAACTACACTAACTAGGTACAAGTTCCTCCTTTCCAGTGCTTGAAACAGCAACAGATTTTCAATTCAAGGAATAAAAATCGACTCTGTTGCAATTATTAAAAATTTATTTATCAATACAGCTTTTCACGCTCGTGTGGCATCTACAGATCTGGGTAAATGTTACAATATACAATGCTGTTCCATAATGGCATCCTTAATACGCTTGCGTATTCATGCTCGTGTGGCATCTACAGATCTGGGTAAATGTTAAAATATACAATGCTGCTCCATAATGGCATCCTTAATACGCTCGTGTATTTGTCTAGCACCGTTTATAAACTGCAGAGGCTGCATTAGTCAGTATTAAATTTATGCAAAATGGCAATAAAGTGGGTCTTTGCCAGTTTGTTGAAAGACCTGAAATGGCAAGTGAAATTAGTGCATTTAAAAGTAAAATCGCAATGTAGAAGTAAGAGGGACAAAATCACATAAGAACAGACTCAGTTAGGAGACGAACGTAACGCAGTATGATAGGGGTACAGTGCTACGCAGGCTGGCGAATACAGAGTTTTTGGCACAAACGTACATCTGTCTGACAGTGAGTTGACAGCCAGGCACTGAATTCAAATGGGGCAGAGTGATGGCGCTGATAACCAAAAACATCGAAAGTTATTTGTTACAATATAAAAATGTTTCAGAATAAGAAAGCAATAAATTACATTTAAAATGATAAACACGTATCATGTTGCGTAAAGTTCGGCTCGTTACTGAATCTGTTCTTAGACGATTTTATCACTCTTACTTCTTTACCTACATTTTACTTTTTATTTCATTCGTTTCACTTGCCATCATAGGTCTTTTAAAGATAATTACATATCCAATTATATGGCTGATTTCTTTAAATTATCTAATGATTACCTGTGCTGTTTTCTCAGTTTAAGACAAGTCATTCAATTTATTTCTTGTAATCACTCATATATTCCAGTATCTAGTCACATTCTCATTACCGGTTTCATGTGTTTTAACGGATCTTATATTACCTTTATTAATGGGTACGCGAATATATTAAGGATGCATTTATGTAACAGTATTTTATATTATTTACAGGTACTCCGATCTGAAGATGCCCCACGAGCGTTAAACGCGTTATTGTTAAATAGATTTCAATAATTGCAACTGCAAATGTTTTATTTATTGTAGCCTTACCAGATAGGTGACGTAGGTAGAATACCCTCAGACTTAAAGAAGAACGTGATAATCCCAGTTACAAAGAAAGTAGGCACTGACAAGTGTGAATATTACCAAACTATCAGTTTAATACTTCATCGTTGCAGAATACTAACAGAAAATATTGATGGAGGAATGGGAAACGATATAATGTACGAAGTTATAAAACACAGCGGAATGTAAAACTTATCTTAGGGAAGTTCAGTTTTGATTTCTGAAAGTTGTAGGAACTTGCGAGGCAGTAGTGATCCTAAAACATATATGGTAAGAAAAGGCAGACTTGCGTCCATAGCTTCTGTAGATTTTGTTGAAGACTTTAGCAATTTCGACTGAAATACACTCTTTAAAATTTGAAGGTAGTAGGAATAAAATTTTGGGAACCAGGAGTTAAATATAAATTGTACAGAAACCAGAAAGAAATTAAATTTGATGGGTATGAAAGAAAGTCACTGTCTGGCAAGGGAGTAAGACAATGGTGCAGCTTTTCCTCTTATTAAAACTGTACACTGAGCAAGCTGTGAAGGAAATCATGGACATTTGTAAACTGAATGATTGAAGTTCAGTGGAAGAACGGTTCGACGATCACTTTGTAACTTTGTAAACAGCCAGAAGAATAGTTGAACACGACGGACAGTGTTTTGAATGGAAAGATAATATGAACATAAAAAAGGTAAACAAAAGTGATGGAATGGAGTCAGATTAAATCAGGCTATGCTGAGGGAACAATATTAGGAAACGAGACAATAACAATATTTAACAGGTTTTGTTACTCGGGCAGGAAAATATCTTGTGTCGACCTACATAGATAGGATATAAAATGTGTACTAGTGGTGGCAAAGAATTTGTTTCTTAATAAGAGAAATCTGGATTTGTTCTACTAATTTTTGTTTATTTACGAACTAGTTTTGCTACGGTTTACAAAAGTTGTCCAATAAGTAAGCTAAATACAGTGTAAAAAACGTGCTTAAAGTAAACCAAACATGATAATCTCAACGAAAGTCACGAAGTCAATAATTGTACCGCAGAATATAATGGAGTAAAATTAAGTATGTCAAGTGTTTTACTTTGTCCAATTCTAAATTAGAAATCATATGTGTACCACGTCAAATGTCGTAAAAGAAGTAACTGATAAACACATTTTAAAAACGCATTTAAAGCACACCAAAAGTGATGATCTCATCATGTGACAATTTCAATAATATTACCGTAGCTTACAATGAAGTAATCATGAGTATGTAACGTGTTTCACAAAGTAAAATTCTAAATTAGAAAGCATTTATCACACAACATAAACCCATATGGCGAGAGATGAATTTGACAACTTCAACTAAAGTCATAAGAAAAGAACAAAAATTTGCGTCTTGTATCTTTATTTAACATGTTTGTGACATAAGCACTAGCTTTTCCTGTTGACGCCTGTCAAATGTTTACCTGAAGATGCCCTAATAAGCCGAAAACTAGTTGTTAAATAATAATAAAAAAAATTAGTAGAACACAGATTGTTTCTTTGCAATCTGGAATATATATTAATGCATTAGGACGTCTTTTCTGAAATTGTTTGTCTTAGCTGTAATCGTGTAACGAAATGAGATTTGAACGATAAATAGGAAGAGATTTGAAGCTTTTGTGTGTGGTGATGCAGCATAATAATGAAGATAAGATGAGTAGATCATGCAACCGCTGATGAGATACTGACCTCTATTGGAGAGAAAAGGAAATTATGATATAAATGGACTAAAAGAAGTATTCAGTTGATAGGGCATATTCTGAGACTTCAAGGAAACGCTAATTAAGTACTGGAGGGAAGTGTGGGGAGATAGAAACTGTAGAGAGAAACCGCGAGATAAGGAAAGTAATCAAGTTCAAAAGGATGTAGTTACAGTATTACGTTTATACAGGATTTAGTAGAACGGAGACCTAAATGGAACTAGTATTCGGACCGAAGACATCAACAATCACAAAGAAAAAGAACGATTACAATAAACTTCAGATGCTAATGGCGAACACTTTGTTAAAGAATTATTACAGATAGCAGTTCACTTGAAACTGACTGGTGTAAATCAAACTGAAAATCACAGATGGTTGACAAATAAAAATAGGAACAATAAAAGTAAGTGCGAAGAGAACTTGAATAACGGTAGATATACGGAACCTGCTCTGTGAAAGAACACAACAGTACAGAATTAAACCCCTCAGAAAAGAAATGAAGAGCAAGAACAGCATTAAACCCCTCAGAAAAGAAATGAAGAGAAAGTGTAGGGAAGCGAAGGTGAAATGACGCTGGAGAAAAGCGCAGATAAAAAAATGTTTGACAAATGAGAGGTTCAGCGTACACAAAGACCAAAACAACCCACGGCTGAATTAAAAGCAAGGGAGACAACATTAAAAATGCTATCAGAAATGGTATGCTAAGGGGAGAACTCTTGCATAATGACCTCATAGACACACGAACTTGAAGTCGACATGAAATAGACAAGAGATGGTGTATTAGAATCAGATTGAAGAAGCTGCGAAAGACTTAAAATGAAATACGTAAGAAAGAATTGATAACATTTTATCGGAAAGTACAAATTCATTAGGGTAAGCTATAGAAAAACGTGTATTATAACTAGCTTGTAATCTGGAGATTGGCTGTGAGTCATCGGACTTTCAGAAAAAAAAATCACTCTCGCAGTTCCGAAGACAACTGTGTCAGATGGGCATGAGAATTGTCGCACAGTCAGCTTAACTGCTTATATATTCCAACATACACAAGAATAATGCACAGAAGAACGATCAAGTAAATTGAGGATCTCTTACCTGACGATCGGTTTGACATTAGGAAAGCAGTACTGATATTGCGCTAGATTATGAAGCAATAGTGAGGAATGAGCAAGGCATGTCCATAGGATTTTTCGACCAACGAAATACACTGGACAATGTAATAAGGTTAAAGCTGTACGGTATTCCGAGAAAAGTAAGTGGTAGTTGTACAGGGCAGGATGGTAATCCACATTATGTACAAAGATTAGATTATGTAGATCATAAGCGAAAGTGTTCACATAAAAATGGTTTGAGTCAGGGTCGCAGTCCTTCGCCCTTACTTTTTACCAGTATTTAGTAGAAACAATGAAAGGAACAAGATATACGTTACAAATGTTTGGGGTCAAAATCAAGCTGGTAATGATAAGACTCAGTGAAGACGTGAAAAGCCTCAATGAAATTTGAGATTTATATGATCTGATGAATTGGGAAACTACCCTGGTTCAAATATAAGTACTCAATTGAGGACAGAATTTCTGAGATTGTACGTTTGGAGCCAATTATTGCTTTTTAGTGACTCATGGACAGTGGGAAAACCGGAACAGAAGCGAATCGAAGAATTTGAGATATAGGGTTGCAAAAACAAGTCGGAAAATACGTGAAAGCCAACGATAACGAGTGTGTAAAGCGCAAGAACGGTAGGGAAAGACAGTAATTGAAGTACATCCAGCAAATAATTCACGATGTATGGTGCAAGTGTTAAATACATGCATATAAAAAAAACCGGATTGTGTAGGTGTGTGTGTGAGTGTTCCATGTCTTTCCGTAACGTACTGGATGGCCATGCAACAATCGTTGTGGGATTGCGACTTTCTTCGTTTATTGGTCTACCGAACAATAACGTACAAACAACAAGCAGATAGTATTCTTAGAGGAAACGTAGCTACTCTGCTGACACGTGGTACAGCAAAAAACTGGAATTGGGTTATACAGAACTCTGGGAAATGAATCGGCAAGTTCAAGTCATAGGGGTGAGTTCTGCACGTCCTGATTTCATACCAACAGCAATTACTTACACGCCCAAATATCACGTACCACAACTGTGTACTAATACTGCTAAGCGTATGAAGGTGCATGTAGATAGCATGTATGAAGTACCATACATGATAATGAACGTTTCAGAAAATGCAGTTAATTCAAAACGATAAATAATAATGGATATAGTTTATGAGAAATGATGTAGTCGACACCGGGCTATAAGGTTTACTATGTGCGTTTTATTGCAAAAACAACAAATCTACAATTTTATGCAGAGAAGGTCCTTCAGGTATCCGTTCATTGAAATATAGAACACAACTGATATGCAGTAAAGTTGACTTCGTGCAAGTGAATGTAAATTATCGATTCCTCACTTGAAATTAATGAGACGTGAAAAATAATCTTATTATTTTCACAACATGTCCGTTAAATTGCGCTGGTCGTAATACAGTCTGTACAAACTTAGAAATCCTCATGAAACACCACATAATTTGCGATATAATAAGTCACACTACAATCCAGAATTAAAGTACTTAAAATGCACACATCTTTCCCAAAAGTCAACATAACCAGCCGCCTGTGGAGCATATCTCTGCCCTCCACTGGTTCTAAGCAGCTTACATGCCATCCAAAATTACATGATTTAAGTTTTTTACATTTTTAAAATACAATGTGCACATTCTATGAATAGCTAAAATGAATAAACAAAATACCACAATTAAGACATTACATAGTCAACAAACATCAAAGATATGAAATATACATTTACTATCAATGGAAACTAACATGGCTGCATATGTGCGATCGTCTTCAACTGCGCTGGAATAAGTGTCCACCTTTACATATAAATTAGGTTTACTTTCACATTTTGTCATTATATATATTAAACATAAATAAATTTAGATTCCATAAGCCTCTCTTCAGTAACTCACGATGAGAATTTCCCGTTTAGAATTGGTAAAATCATTATAATTCGTATCATATTTTAATAGTATATATTTACATCCACATGAGCGCAATGCTGAGTTCATGTTTTGTCACTATGGGAGATTAGATGCTCTGACAGCAGTACAGTAATAAAACAGCACAGAAAAGTATAATTAATTACGTAATAATCAATAAATAAATAATCAGCATTTATTATGGTAGCAGGACACAGTGCTTTCCATTCGCTCTATAGTTTTTTACACCTAATATTATAAGACAATAGTGTAGATGCATGGTTAGTCTTAACATTATTCTCTCCCAAAAAGTACTTTTTGTTGTGTATGAGATATCGAATTGGATGTTGTTTCACTGGAAGCGCCTCATTTTTCAGAGTTCATTGGTATATTCAGTTTTAATGTTCGTGAAAATATTTAATAACTATTAAACGACGTGGCCTCATGAAAAGCGATATTTCCACTTACTTTTAGCCATCGCCATTTTGCGTTCGACGCCCCTGGTTCCCTGCAGATACCACACCCACTACACCATTAACCTTGGGTTTTGCCCGGTTACCGGTTTAGTTAATACCTGCTTGCTCTCCTCCTGCGGCCGTCTGTCGGTGTGGCCATTTTCCCAGCAAGTAACTTTTTTCAGGTACCAAAAATGAAAAAGTGTTTCAACTTTATGTTACTGGCTTCAGAACAGCATACCTTTCAAACGCATGAGGGCGATGGAAAGACGGGTACTCCTATTCGTGTGAGTAAAGAGATCCTCTTCACTCACAACAACGGGCGAATTAAGCAGTTTGTAACTAACTTTAGACATAGACATAATCTGAAACATTTACGAAAGATTTTGTCTGTGACGACACTTCAAAATTAATAAAAGGAAGATATAATTGCTTACTACTTTTCCACTATTCATATATTAGAAGTGCGACACTTGAAATAAGCTAAAAATTCATTACTTCTGTACTAATCACTGTATTCGTGAGCCATTTTGAAAGTGATCACATATACCAGTGGTCGCACCTTTTACCTTAATACACACATGGTTCAGGAGATATGACGTCGTATAAATGATATGCATACCCCGTCACACAGAAGGTTTTTATTTAATACTAGCTTAAACCCGCGGCTCCGCTCTCGTGTTGGTTGATTATGATAGATAACCTATCTTTCAGTAGTGTGCTATGACACTGGTTTTGAAGGATGAAATGAAATAAAAAAACTTCTTTAGAAACAAACATTTTAATCAACATTCAAAAATAAAAATAAAATTATGTGAAGTGATTAATGATTTACAATAAATAATACATACATTATTCCTTATAGACTGTTTTGCAATATCTCAACACGTATGGTGAGAGTAACGTACAAATTCATTTTAATTTCATTTTAGGGCATTCTCGTAAACTACGTTATTTGTAGTATTGTACTTGATGCAATGCGCGAAACGTCAAATCGATTTAGATTAAAGAGATAGATGAAAAGAAATTTCTGTTTTACTGTTTTATTTATTTATTCTTATATTTCCTTATTCGTATGCTTATCCTCACAGAGAAAGAGCTGACATTGTAGCACGCATAGACCAAAGATATGGCATCACGTTTCGCTGTATGTAACCTCCTTGCTATAGAGCCGCAAACGTCATCGCAGGCCTTCAGACCAAAATTTTTATAATATTACGACTTTTAACCACCATATCTTCCACCCCCTTATAGCTATCGGCATGGAACTGCTATGGTGTACAACGGGAGACTTCGGAGAACAATTACACACTGACGATTCGTTTGCGTTCTGTAGTTTTCGCGGCAGAGCGAAATATTAACACACACACACACACAGAGAAACGTAGAATTTTAGATACACCGATAACTTTCCATCCCAATATACTCCACCCTTATATCATTATCAACCCTCAAGCAACAATGCAACCAATAAAACTATTTTCAAAGAGTAATTATTGTTCCGCATTTCGCGTTATATTCTTCAAATTACTAAATATCTATCAGATCGCTATAAAACCTTGCCTAAAACCTTCCTCAGGAATAATTTAGTCACTGTACAAATATTTAAGTCTCTGCGCCTTGTCGCTCGGACGTGATAAGTGTATACCGACCAGATATTCACATTATTATATACAGATAAGTAGCTATCCGATGGGCATAAAACCGTGCCTACAGCCTTCCCCGGGTAGACATTAGTAAATGTACTTTAGCACTTTATATTTTGTGGTTCAGACGTGATAAACGTACACCGAACAGACATTCACATTTATAGATATAGATGTGTTCACCACCGACTCCTTTCTTAACAAATTTTGAACTTTTGCACACAGTTGCCTATTATATAACTAAACCTACTGAAACATCATAAGTACGTTGTTCAGGCATTGAGATAAGAAATAAGTCGCTAAAAACAAAACTAACGACCGAAGGTTATTATTTTTAGCACAACTGAAAATAGAAAAAGACACTTACCAATGCCGTTTGTTACAGTGCATACATAATTACATCCAGAATTATTGTAACCTAATGTTGGCACCTGAAACGTCCGACGGTCAGTCGCTTGTTGTAACAAATAGGATACATGATCAGCGATCAGCATCTGTAGGGGAATGTTTACGGCCGGCCGCGGTGGCCGAGGAGACTGAGGCGCGTCAGTCACGGTCTGCACGGCCACTACGGTCGGGGGTTCGAATCCCCCCTCGGGCGTGGATATTTGTGCCGTCCTAGTTTGTAAGTAGGTCATAAGTAGTTTGTAAGTTTAGGGACTGATGACCCGTAGTTAAGTCCCCTAAGCTTTACAAACATTTGAACATTTCATTTGGAATGTTTACGAAGAAATGTTAAACTCCTGCTGAGGAGTTACTCGAATGTCAGCTTGCAGTTACTATATCTCTGGATATAATTAAGAATTTAAAATGTAACAAAGGACACTAAGAACTTTTTTCTATTTCGATTTATGTTAAAATTGACAGCTTTCCATAAAAAAGGCTTGTATTAAAAATCATACTTTCGATCATTTTTAATGTTAAACTCCTGCTGAGGAGTTACTCGAATGTCAGCTTGCGGTTACTATATCTCTGGATATAATTAAGAATTTAAAATGTAACAAAGGACACTAAGAACTTTTTTCTATTTCCATTTATGTTAAAACTGACAGCTTTCCATAAAAAAGGCTTGTATTAAAAATCATACTTTCGATCATTTTTAATGTTTTGTGTTAACCAATTAGACAAGCTCCTCTCTTCACTTTCGGTCTGTAGAACACACAGGGTGTCCCAGCTATCTTGTCCACCCAAAATATCTCTGGAACAATAACAGCTATTGGAAAACGACTTTCACCGGTATCAATGTACGGCTGGGGCCCATGAATGTACATATTTGTAAACATTCTAAAACGAATGCAAATGTGTTTTTTAACACAAACTGATGTTTCTTTTAAATGGACACCTATATTTTTTCTTCAGCAATCCATAGCATGACCAATCACATAAACAATGGCGTTGATTGCATCGCAATATTCCAATTACATCCCGATATATTGCGACGCGAAGTTGACGCTTGAAAAACCCGAAATACGCTGCTAGCGCACGCCCTGAGCAGCAAGGGGTTCTTGCCTGAGTCTCAGGACGTGCTCTAGCCGCGCGTTTCGCCTATTTCAAGCGTCAAATTCGCGTCGCAATATCTCGGGATGTAATTGGAATATTGCAATGCAATCAATGCCATTGTTTATGTGATTTGTCATGCTATGGATTGCTGAAGAAAAAATACAGAGTGTCCATTTAAAAAAACATAAGTTTGTGTTAAAAAACACATTTGCATTCGTTTTAGAATGTTTACAAATAGGTACATTCTTGGGCCCCAGCCGTACATTGATACCGGTGAAAGTCGTTTTCCAATAGCTGTTATTGTTCCAGAGATATTTTGGGTGGACTAGATAGCTGGGACACCCTTGTTTGCCTCTGTAACTTATAAAAGAATACGTGACGGGAAATTTTAATGCGGTAGGTCAACACACGAAATGTTACACTTTCTGCGGAGCTATGAACATAGTTCATTTATCATTTTCCACAGAGTTACAGCTCAAAGATATATTTTTTTAAATGGAACAATAGTTTTTTCTATCGTGCATTGGAATCGTTGAAACCAGCTGCGTCCTAATCAAGTTAAACCACATTCCTATCACTGTTAGCTTGGGAGCTACAACCCTTCAAAGTTTAGGGGGCGAAGGCTACGACAGTGTAGCTGACTGGCTGGTGGTCATGAGACAGTGGGCCGTGCCCCAGGGGATAGCCACTCGGCCAGTCAGATACGCTATCGCAGCCTCCGCCCCCGGAACTTTGAAGGGTTGTAGCTGCCAAAGTAACAGTGATAGAAATGTAAATTGATTTGGAAAATGATACAATAAACTATTTTCATAGCTCCGCAGAGAGTGTAACATTTCTTGTGTTGACCTACCGCATTAAAATTTCCCGTCACCTATAATTTTATAAGTTACAGAGGCAAACACACTTATTGTATATATACCGGGTGTTACAAAAAGGTACGGCCAAACTTTCAGGAAACATTCCTCACACACAAAGAAAGAAAATACGTTATGTGGACATGTGTCCGGAAACGCTTAATTTCCATTTTAGAACTCATTTTAGTATTTCTCTTTAAATGTAAATTGAAATAATTCGTGTAGACAATTGTCAAAATACCCAATTGTTTCGTTAGTATGTACTGTACTTCCTCGATTCACCGCCAGTTGGCCCAATTGAATCGGAAATGGAATTGTTGGTAATGTCTTGATTGGGCCTCATGTTCTTCCACCTACGCTCACTGGAGCACGTTATCATGATTTCATACGGGATACTCTACCTGTCCTGCCAGAAGGTGTGCCTTTACAAGTACGACACAACATGTGGTTCATGCACGATGGAGCTGCTGCACATTTCAGTCGACGTGTTCGTATGCTTCTCAACAACAGATTCGGTGACCGATGGATTGGTAGAGGAGGACCAATTCCTCGGTCTCCACTCTCTCCTGAACTCAAGGCTCTTGACTTTCATTTATGGGGGTATTTGAAAGCTCTTGTCTACGCAACCCCGGTACCAAATGTAGAGACTCTTCGTGTTCATATTGTGGACGGCTGTGATACAATACGCCATTCTCCAGGGTTGCATCAGCCCATCAGGGATTCCATGCGACGGAGGGTGGATGCATGTATCCTCGCTAACGGAGGACATTTTGAACATTTCCTGTAACAAAGTGTTTGAAGTCACGCTGGTACGTTCTGTTGCTGTGTGTTTCCATTCCATGATTAATGTGATTTGAAGAGAAGTAATAAAGTAAGCTCCAACATGGAAAGTAAGCGTTTCTGGATACATGTACACATAACATATTATATATATTTGTGTGTGTGTGTGTGTGTAGGCGTGGTTTATTTTTATTTAATTTAATTTAATTTTTTTTTTGTGGTCTTCAACCCTGAGACTTGTTTGATGGTTGTTACCACGTACTGCATCCTGAGCCAAGCCTCTTCATTTCATAAGAACGGCAACGCACATCAAATTCAACCAGCTTCCTGTATTTGTCTTTTGGTCTCCCACTGCAATTTTTACCCCACATCCATTGCTAGATACACGATATCATGATATCTAAGACTGTGTCCTACCAATCGATCTCTTCTTTCTGTCTAGGTACGCCTGAAATTTATTTCCCCAGTTCTGTTCCGTACCTCCCCAGTAGTTACGCGATCTATCCACCTAAGGTTCGGTATTCATGTTGTTGTTGTTGTCTTTAGTCCGAAGACGGGTTTGATGCATTCTCCACACTACCCTGTACTGTGCAAGTCTCTTTACCTGAGAATACGTTCGACAACCTACATCCTTTTGAATCTGCTTACTATATTCGTCCCTTGATCTCCCTCTACGATTTTTAGCCCACACTCTTCCTTATAATGCTAAGTTGACAATTCCTTGAGGTCTCAGAATGTGACCAACCAATCTATCCCTTCTCTTAGTCAGGATATGCCAGAAACACCTTTCCTCCCCGATTCGATGAAGCACCTCCTCATTAGTTACGTGATCTACCCGTCTAATTTTCATCATATGTCTGTAGCAACACATCTCAAAAGCTTCTATCATTCTTTTATCTGAACTCCTTATCGTCCACGTTTCACTCCCATACAATGCTACACTCCAGACACATGCTTTCAGAAAAGACTATCTAAAATTTAAATTAATATAGGATGTTAACAAGTTTCGCTTCTTTAGAAACGCTTTTCTTCTCAAGGTCATTCTGCATTTTATATGTTCCTTGCATTGTCCATCAGAAGTTATCTTGCTACCCAAATAACAAAATTCATCTACTAAATTTATTGTCACGTTAACTAATCTAATTCCTTCAGCATCGCCAGATTTTCTGATATTGCATTCCATAAACTTCGTTTTACTCTTGTCAATGTTCATCGTATATCTTCCTTTCAAGACACTGCCCAATCCATTCAATTCCCCTTCCAGATCTTTTGCGGTCTGTGACAGAATTACTATGTCATCGGCAAATCGAAAAGTTTTTATTTCTTATCCCTGCACTTTAATGCCCTCTCCGAATTGCTCCTTCCATTCCTTCACTGCCTGCTCAATGTACAGATTGAACAACATTGGGAAAAGGCTACAACCCTTACTCCCTTCCCAACTTTTGTGTCCCTTTCTTGCCCTTCGACTCTAATAACCGCTGTCTGGTTTTTGTATAGGTTGAGTATAGCTCTTCGCTCCCTATTATTTACCCCTGCTACCTTCAGAATTTGGAAGAGTGTATTCCAGTCGACATTGTCAAAAGCTTTCTCCAAATCGACAAACGCTAAAAACGGAGGTTTCGATTTCGTTAGCCTATCTTCTACGATAAGTCATAATGTGAGTATTGCCTGCCGTGTTCCTACATTTCCCCTAAATCCAAACTGATCTTCCCCGAGGTTGGATTCCAAAAGTTTTTCCATTCGTCTGTAAATAATTCTTGTTAGTATCTTGCAACCACGACTTATTACACTGATAGTCACACTTGTCTGCACTTGCTTTCTTTGGAATTGGAATATTCTTCTTGAAGTCTGGGGGTATTTCCACTGTCCCATACATCTTGCATACCAGGTGATACAATGTTTTCACGCCTGGCGCTCCAAACGACATCAGTAGTTCACACGGAATATCATCTACTCCAGGGGCCTTGTTTCGACTCAAGTCCTTCAGCGCTCTGTCAATTTATTCTCGCAGTATAGTATCTCCTATCTCCTCTTCCACCACTTCGTCTTCCATTTCCAGAATACTGCCTTCAAGTTTATTTCCTTTGTATATGCCCTCTATATACACAGTTCAGCTGTCCACTCTTTGCTTAGTACTGGTTTTCCGTCCGAGTTCTTGATATTCATAAAGCTGCTTTTATTGTCTCCAAATATCTCTCTTATTTTCATGTAGGCGGTACTATTTTTCCCCTAGTTATGCATTCTTCTAGGATTCTGCATTTGTCCTCCACTCCCGCTTAGCCAGTCTGCACTTCCTGTCAATCTCATTTTTCAGACGTTTGTACGCCCTTTTTTCTGTTTCACTTGCTGAATTTTTATATTCTTTCCTCTCATCAATTAAGTTTAGTGTATCCTGTGTTATCCAAGGATTTCTATTAGGCCTTGTCCTTCTGCCTACATGGTCCTCTGCAGCCTTCACTACCCTATCTCTCAGAGCTACCCATTCTTCTTCTACCGTATTACTTTCCCCCGTTTCAGCTAATCCTTGGCTAATGCTCCCTCTGAAAGTCTGAACCACCTTTGGTTTCTTAAATTTGTCCAGGTTCCATCTCCTAACCCTTCTAACTTTCTGCAGTCTCTCAAGTTTTAATCTGCAGTTCATAACCAATAAGTTATGGTCAGAGTCTATACCTGCCCCTGGATATGTCTTACAGTTTATAATCTGGTTTCTAAATCTATTCCTTACCACTATAAAGGCAATCTCGTCCCTTCAAGCGTCTTCTGATCTCTTCCACGTATACATCATTCTGTCATGATGATTAAACCAAGTGTTGGTGATCATTAAATTATGCTCTGCGCAAAATTCTACCAAGCGATCTCCTCTTTCATTCTTTTTCCTCAGTCCATATTCACCTACCACATTTCCTTCTCTTTCCTTTCCTACTGCCGAGTTCCATTCCCCCATCACAATCAAGTTTTCGTCTCCCTTAACTTTCTGAATGATTTCTTTTATTTCCTCATACATTTTTTCGATATTCTCGTCATCGGCCGTGCTAGTTGACATATAAACTTGCACTACTGTGGTCGGATTGCCTTCGTGTCTATCTTTACTACGATAATGCGTTCACTATACTGTTCATAGTAACTTACCCGCATTTCTATTTTCTTATCCATTATCAGACCTACTCCGTTACCACCAACTGATTTTGTATTGAAAATCCTGTACTCACCTGATCATAAATCCTGTTCATCCTGCCACCGAACTTCACTAATCCCTACAATATCTAACTTTAACCTATCCATTCCTCTTTTCAGATTTTCTAACATGCCTAAGCGATTAAGGGTTAGAACATTCCACGCTCCGACCCGTAGAATGCCTGTTTTATTTTTTTTATGACGATATCCTCCTAAGTAGTCCCCGCCCGGAGATCCGAATGGGGAACTATTTTACCTCCGGAATACCCAAGAAGACGGCATCATGGTATAGTCATACAGTAGAGCTGCATTTCCTCGGGCGAAGTAACGACTGTAGTTTCCCCTTGCTTTCAGCCGTTCGCATTAACTGCATGGCAAAGTCATGTTATAAGGCCAGCTCAGTCAATCACCCAGACTGTTGCTCATGTAACTAGTGAAAAGGCTGCTGTCCCATTTCAGAAACCACACGTTTGTCTGGCCTCTTGACAGATACCCCTCCACTGTGGTTGCATCTATGGTACGGCTATCTGCATCGTTGAGGCACACCTCGGCAATGTCTGTGGTTTATGGGGGTGTTTCCAAAGCTTCTATCCTCTGCTTTCTGCTCATTTCACTCCAGTAAACTGCAACAATCCATACAAATGTCTTCAGAAAATACGTCATAACAGTTAAATTAACACTCGATGTAATAAATTTTTCTTTTTTAGTATCGCATTTTATCCCATTGCAATTCTTCATTTTATAATCACTCTACTGCGATCGTCATATGTTATTTTACTGCGCAAGTAAATAAACTCACCTACCACTTTTATTGTTCGTTACCTAATGTAATTCCTACAGCAGCGGCTGATTTTCTTAGAGAACACTCCATTACGTTGTTCTGCTCTTGTTAATGTTAATCCTATACGCTCCTTTCAACACACTCTCCATTCAGTTCAATTTCTATTCTGTCCTTTCCTGACCGGATTATCATATCATCGGCAAAGTACACCGTTTTTATTTCTTCATCTGATCTTTAATTCCGCCTCCAAATTTCTCCGTGCTTTCCTTCACAGCTTTGTTAATGTACAGATTGAAAAACTGTGGGGAAAGGCTACAACTCCGCCTTCTGCTCTTCCCAGTCAATGCCACCCTTTCATTCCCTTCTTCTCTTTATAGCTGTTGTCTGACTTCTGTACAAGATTTAAATAACCTTCAATTCCCTAGTTTTTATCCCTGCTGACGAGTTGAAAGAGTATATTCCGCTCAATGTTGCCAAAGATTTCTCCTAATCTACCAAAGTTAGAAATGTGGGTTTGCCTTTCCTTAATCTACTTCCTCCCTCGATGTTCATTGTATGTGTGTGTGTGTGTGTGTGTGTGTGTGGCCTTGGATGGTTGAGTAGGAAATGAACAGAGTGGGGCATGGGCAGGGGTAGAAGAATAATACGGAGAGAGAATAACATAAGAATGAAAAATACACATCCGAGCAACAACAGGCACTGAGGTCTGTTAATAAAATAAAATGATTCAGTCAGTGAACTTTCATTTACTTCTGAGATTATCCGAATACAACAAGCCTTGAGTCTGATCTAACATATGCTCGACTCACTATTTAGGTGTTGCATAACAGTATCGTAGAATACTTGATAAGCCTTCGAAAAAGTTGTGTCATAGCGTAAGCGTTGCAAATCCTTTGTATCTCTCTACAGTTTGAACTTCCGTGAGCCTCTCTATTAAGGTGATGAACATGTAATTTCACTGAAAGTCGTAAGTTGTGGTGCAGTTGGATGTAAACTATATATATGTGGATGTGAATATAAACTGGTGATATGTAAATGGAAAGTAAACGTCCATTTAGTGTGTACAAACGACAGAAAATAAATTTGAAGAAAGAAGAATTGGAAGGCATGCTGACCGCCGAGTAGGAACTTTCCGTTGTTTTTCGCAAGTCACGTTCTAGAGTAACCCATTATAAAATATTACTTGCTGTTCGACAAGGGATAAGATCGTACGTCACGATTATTTTGCAGGGGCTTACCCGCGCACAGGCGTCATTGCCGAAGGTAACGGTCTGGTGTATCGGCTGCAATGTGACGCAGGCTTCTCCGCGGTGTGTATAAACCGATGTGTATAAATCGCTATGATCCACTTCTTATCTTCTTCTTTTGCTCCCTTCACAGATTTTGTGAAGTCACCGTTGTGGTAAATTCTTTCAAAACACCTCTTCATTATTCCTCATCTTTGTCTTTTCTCCCTAGGTTTGTAGTCAGTGACTTGTTTTTGAACTCCGTTGTTATAGTTTTTTAGAGGGTACTAAACCACTAAATCATCAATATCCTGAACTCAGTTCGAAGAATGTTATTAAAATATCCCCAATAAATAAATATATTCTGGTGCATTGAATGAGTTTGTAATTCAATCCTCCACCTATGTTGATACACACTCTGGTAGACCCACTTAAAGTTCCTAATACAAAGTCATGAATGATAGTAATGATAATAATAATTATGCTTCTGCTGAGTCAAAGTTGATAATTGGAAAGTAACGATGATGGTAATAATAGTAATTGTATTGCATATGCTAAATGAAAGCCGCCTGTTGGGTAACCTTAAAATCTTTGCTGTTGTTGTAGGAACTTGTTAAATATTAATGAAATTTGTTAACAAAATAAATCATCAAATGATTAGCGTGGTAATTGCAGCTGATTAATAATATGTTGTCTGACTCGGCTTTGGTATCTTCTCAAACAAGTTTCCACGTGTGCTGTTTAGAATGATTGATTGTTATGTGTTGTATAGGTCTGACACTAATTCTGCAATTCAGCTGCAGCTCATTAATCTGTTATCTACATCTACATCTACATGGGATAGTCTGCAATCACATTTAGGTGCCTGGCAGAGGGTTCATCGAACCACCATTATACTATTTATCTCCCTTTCTATTCTCGAATAGCGAGCGGGAAGAAAGAACACCTGAATCTCTCCGTTCGAGCTCTGCTTTCTCGTATTTTATTCTGATGATCATTTCTACCTATGTAAGTGGGAGTCAACAATATATTTTCGCATTCGGAGAATAATGTTGGCGATTGGAGTTTAGTAAGTAGCCCACGCCACAGCGATAAGCGCCGTTGTTGTAATGATTCCCAGTCCCAGATCCTGTATCATTTCCGTAACGCTGTCTCCCCTGTATCGCTACAATACAAAACGAGCTGCCCTTCTTTGGACTCTTTCGATGTCCTCCGTCGAACCCACCTGATAAGGATCCCACACTGGGCAGCAATACTCCAAAAATGGACGGACAAGAGTAATGTATGCAGTTTCTTTTGTAGTTCTGTTGCATCTTTTAAGGGTTCTGCCAATAAAACGCAGACTCTGTTTCGCCTTTCCCACGATATTATCTACATGTTCTTTCCAGTTTAAGTCTGAAGTAATAGTAATTCCTAGGTACATTATGGAGTTTACGGCCTTCACTTTTGATTGATTTATCTCGTAAACAAACATTAACGGATTTCTTTTCGTACTCATGTGGTCGACTTCACACTTCTCATTATTTAGAGTCAGTTGGTTGGTTAAAGTATAATTTGAAAATCAAACAAAAATCATAAGTACGCAATGAAGCAAATTCAGAAATGACTGATTGACAAGAATACGGAGGTACGACAATTATTCCTGAAATATTTCTCTCAACTGTTAACACTTTCCTGTTTTATGGCCTACCTGTGTGCAATGATATGCTTTTGAAGCATCTGCTCTCCAAATTACTGTAAGATAACAATAACTATTGAATTCGCGGAGGTGTAATGCGAATTCACTAACTACCACACAGATATAGTCCATGTTTGTTGTCTTCAAAGAAAGTATAAATTAATTTTTTTAGGTGAATGATCAAGTCGACACAATTATTAAGTAAGTTTGAAGTATAATCCTTTATCAAATTGAAATGCATTATCACATAAGGCAAACATGAGTTAGATAATATCTTACAATTTTGTCTATTAATTTCTTACAAGTTTGTTCATTACGACTTTTCATTAAAACTACAATTGTAAAATAAAACGCTCCTTACTTTCTGGGCTACCCTCTGCCAGGCACTTAAATGTGATTTGCAGAGTATCCCATGTAGTTGTAGATGGGGGATATTAAAATTCCTGCATTCCACTCTTGCTGAAATTGACGACATGGATCACATCTACGCAACACGTACAATAATCAAATTATAATCCTCCTTACCTCTAATCTTCATCATGTTCCAAAAACAGATCAGTCCAATTATTTCCTTCACATCGTTGCATAAAAAGAAAACGCAGAAGACAGGGAGCTAAGCTAGTCCAACAAATTATAAGACCAT
The DNA here is from genome assembly GCA_026315105.1 of Locusta migratoria. NCBI lineage: Eukaryota > Metazoa > Arthropoda > Insecta > Orthoptera > Acrididae > Locusta > Locusta migratoria. The sequence goes on along the minus strand of CM048746.1, from coordinate 231,293,633 downwards.
TCCATTACTTCTTGCATAACATGCTCCTTGCTCAGTCTCCTGAGTGCAGGCCACAACTACTATGGTGAGACGCGGGACAGCGTGAACCAAAGACTGCCCTCGCAGAGCCAAAGATATGAGTCAGGAGACATCCAATCTAACATTACTACGTTTCACCGTTAAAGTAGGCTGATATCTCATTTACGAAACCTGAACAGGTTTCTGTGCGGTAGACGTCATTTGCATTCTGTAGAATTAATAATGCCCTACCACGACTTTGTAAATAGTAATCACAGTCTCGTGGGTTCACTCTAGTAGAATGTTTTAATTTTTCCAATAATTGTGTTAAATTTCAGAATTTTTTACTAATTTCAGTGTCAATATTTTGTCCTTAGGCATAGTCTGGAAGTTGGTTACGTGTTGCGGTATTTCATCAGTTTTAGATGTAACAGGAAATTGTCCGTCGGATTGTGAAACTTTCGTTTTGCTAACACCTATTTTAATGTTACATCTACATTTACATTGATATCCATACAATGAAAGGCCACTCAAGTTATGTGGCGAAAGGTACTTTGTGTATCAATGCCACCTCCTCCTATTGCAGTATGCTTCGCGGGAAAAACGACTGCTGGTATGCTAATTTTTTCCTTCTGGTCTTTCAGCGAAATTTACGTAAGAGGAAACAACAAACTTGTTGACTCTTCATGAAATTTACGCTGTTGGATCTCTGACAGAAGCCCGTACCGCGCTTCAGCACGTCTCTTTTGCAGCGCCTGTGTAACGATACACTTAATTTTTTTTGTTTATCTTTGATCAGCGATGCTTATCGCCTCTGATTCCCTCTGACTCGCAATGCAACTAATTTAATTTCGTTCGTCATTTTTTACTCCCAAACAAGCGAGAAGACGGAACCGAGATAGTTGTTTTACTCACTCTCTGGTCTGTATCTAATCGGTGTACACGTCTTTCATACCTGTATCTACTTGGTAAGAAGTATGCAAGCTGTTGCTGAAAATATATTATTTAAATTTAAAAGCATTCCCTCTCCTTGGTTTTCATTTTAATCAAACTCCTCCACGCCAAATACTTAATTTCTTAAGGTTTTCAGCTCCTTCGCCTTCGTAATAGTTTAACGTTCAGACGCCATTACAATCGCTTCGCATTGTCTGCAAAATTTCAACCAATCAATCATCCTTATACAATACTTTGCTTCATTTTAGAACCTGCAGTCATTTCTTTTGTAATTTCACGAAGTTCCATCATTTTTTAAACTATTCTATCATTACTAGTAACTTCATAATCCACCCACGGTCACACAACAATGAAAGACGAAGTGAACAGTCTGAACATTGATCAACTACGGAAAGTATCTTCAACGTTCATACATTAAATTAAAAAAAAGTTATCATTTCCAGCTTCTACAATACGAAGCGCAGGATCCAGCTAGATGCTTTAAGGCTCACTACAAAAAGGCTCACTAACCCTCCGACGTTATGTGTAGAAGCTAAGAAATTGAGATTATGTTTACTTTCTTCAATTATGTTTCAACTTGGACGTGTAAAATGCTAATAAAATATTTTCTCTTGATATTCATGCCACTGATGACATTGAATTTCAATACACGTACTAAATCATCTACACCGATGCTCAGGAAGCGTTGTTAAGGTTTCAATCAAGCTATAAACTTCGATTATAATTGTCTCTCTGTAAAGAATATTAACGAAGGTAACGATGATATGTCAGTGAAGCTCTTTTTCAATATCAATAAAATTCTTCAGGCTATGACACCGCGTCGTCATTTTATAAACTGTACCGACGTTTTGGCCACTGTTGCAGGCGGCCTGCATCAGGGTCTGTGTCTGACTGCTGAATGTACGATCGCTTCGGGTTTATATATCAGCGGATGAGGGAGAGGAAAGGGGACGTTGGTTTTCCTTTATTGGTGGTTATATTATTGCACACCTTTGGTGGAAAGGGGCGTTGATGATTGGTGTTTTAATGGCTTATTTTTCATATTTTTCATATTTTCCCTTATTGGTCCAAATGGACCTTTCCGATTGGCTTTGCATTAGAAGTTGCTATTGGCGGAATGGACATGGGAGAACGGACAGCAGTTGTGGCGTGCCGCTGTTGACTTGTCGCCTGGCGCAGACGGCGGCGGGCCTGTGCTCTGCGTGTGCGCGGCCGCTGTGGTCTCCGGGGCGCCTGCGCGAGTCATTTCGCCCGCGGTGCCGTCACGTAGCGTTGCAACTGCTGGCAGCCAAGACGCCGGCAGCCTGTAGCCATCCTCCCTGTTCATATTGGCGGGATGCTTGGCTATTTCTATAGCCTCTCTAATCTTCCTCCTCGACGAGAAAGGTTGTTTTGCAAGCACCGAAAGATAACTGTTTTCCGCACTGATTGTGGTGCTCAGAGACTGCTGACTTTGTGTGCTGTCCAAGCCGTATGTACTTTTCATGTTCCGAAAGCCTCGAGCAGATTGCTCGTCCGGTCTCTCCTATGTAGACCACCCCTTTCAACCAATGGTGTACAATACTATAACCACTAATAAAGGAAAACCAACGTCCCCCTTCCTCACCCTCATCTGCTGATATATAAACCCCAAGCGATCGTACATTCAGCAGTCAGACACAGACCCTGATGAAGGCCGTCTGCAACAGTGGCCGAAACGTCGGTACAGTTTATAAAATGACGACGTGGTGTCATACCCCGAAGAATTTTATTGATAGTGACAAATGCCGCGGAAGCCTACGTTTGTATCTTTTTCAATAATTTATCAAAGTTGTTGTTTGTTGATTTTGTCACAATAAGTTTCACAATCTAAAATCTCTACATGTTATTATAAACACCATCAGTGTTTAAATCTTCAAATGTTTGTAAAGCTTATGGGACTTAACTGCAGGGTCATCAGTCCCTAAACGTACAAACTACTTAGGTATTAACTTATACTAAAGACAATACAAACATCCATTCCCGAGGGAGGTTCCAACCTCCGACGCGGGAGGCCGCGCGATCCGCAACGTGGCGCTCCAGACCGCTAGGTTTCAAAAAAAATGTTTGTTAAGCTTATGGGACTTAACTACGGGGTCATCAGTCCCTAAGCTTACAAACTACTTATGAACTTCTTACGAAATAGGACGGCACAAATATCCATGCCCGAGGGGGGATTCGAACCCCCGACCGTAGTGACCGTGCTGACCGTGACTGGAGCGCCTCAGTCACCTCGGCCACCGCGGCCGGCGCTAGGTTACACCAAAGCGGCCAGCATAAGTGGAATAACGTCCTTTTCTAAAATTTATTGATTCTTCTTATGAAATTCTTACAGAGACAGAATGAAGTCTAATATGTAACATAGTGCTATGGATTTTATTGCTTTTATTAACGATGCTAATTACCTTACAGGTATTTGCATCGTTTTGTTGTATTACTTTGCAGGTAACTTACCTGTTGCCTACCATAGGCTAATAAGATGTGGCATGAATCCTTTGAAGGTACACCAAAATTTTTGACCAGTCACTCGAGATTATTTAATTTACATGCCCACGAATATTTCATTCAAATTAATCTGAGAGTGCTTTTAAACACGGCGATGCACACCACATTTTAGTTCTGCTGATGACCTACTAACCTGTAGTGCAGAAAACCTAACTATGTGCTTACTTTGCGCGAGTAAAGTTGTAAATACCACACAACTGCTGCCGAATCCGCATGCACAGAACACGACACACAGTACGAGTCAGTTAGATATAAATGTCAATACCTGAAGAACGATATGAGACTCATAATCATATTATACAGACTGATACCTTCGTTCAGTAAAGGATTGCATTTCTTTGATTGGATGTTCCGTTGGCTCTTGGTACAATATTTGATATATGATCACTAAAACACACGACACTGGTGTAATATTCTACATTTTTTTATTTACACGATCTAGTTTACGACTGTTACGCCATCGTCAGGTACACAGATTACTATAAACAAATGTTATGTCAAAGATTTTACAAAATGTGCATCTAAGGATTTCGTATACAGTCAAAAGGTAAACTTACTGTAGGAATGTATTCAAAGAATTGATGCGAAATTATTAAGTACTGTACTAAGTGGTTAAGAAAGGTAAGCGACAAAATAAAAAGAATTAATTACAAGACAACTGCTACAAAAGTAGCCGACAATTCGACAAAAAATTAATTGCATTGTTTGTTTGCGAAAAAGGAAGTCATATAAAATAATATAATGTCTTGCGTAAAAATTTGTAATGAGATGGTAAATAAATGTGTGACAATCATGAAACTATCACAAAACAAGTAAATTGATTAGGTGGGAATATTAGTATTATATGCAGTTAGAAGAGGAGAACAAGGGAACTGTCTACCTACCCAAGTCTGGTACTCAACGATCAAACAAAGTGCTCTTGTTCTCCACATCTAACTGCAAACAATACTAATACTCCCACGTAATCAATGCACTTGTTTTATAATAGCGTTATGATTGTTACACATTTATTTACCACCTATTTCCAAATTTTTACACAAGACACTATATTATTTCATGTGACCTCCTTTCTGGCAAACAAACGGCTCAATTAAATTCTTTATCTAATTATCACTTACTTTTCTAACAGTTGTCATGTAATTAATTATTTTATTTATCGCATACCTTTCTTAGCCACTTAGTACAATACGTAATAATTTCGCACCAGTTCTTTGTATGTCTTTCTACAGTACGTTCATCTTTTGACTGTTCATGTAATTCTTTGATGCGCATTTTGTAAAATTTTTAACATAATATTTGTTTATAGTAATCTTTGTAACTGATGATAGCGTAACAGCCGAAAAATTGTTTGTATGAATCAATAAATATTGTAGAATATTACACCAGTTCAACCGGCCGCGGTGGCCGAGGGGACTCAGGCTCTCACGGTCTGCACGGCCACTACGGTCGGGGGTTCGAATCCCCCCTCGGGTATGGATATTTGTGCCGTCCTTGATTTGATTTTTCCACGGAAGCCAAAACAATCTTGGTCCAACCCGCCACTGCCCGCACCGAAACTAAGTTTATTGTGCCGTATCGCTCCCTGTATATCATGTAAAGCCAACAACTGCACTTGAACAGTGCAAGGAGTCCCTTTACCAGTTCTTTATTAGACACAATTTCTTCGGGTCTGGTTGTCCCAAATGTTCTGTGCCTTTTACTCTCCAATGCAATGCATTCGAAGATTAGATGTGATGCAGTTTCATCACCGTCATCACAGATCCTACATTTAGGGTCCTCTTCTGTTATTCCCATTGTATGTACGGCTTTTTGGAAATTCCCATGACCTGTCAGCAATCCAACTACGAGTCTAATCTCTCTCCTGTTCAGGCCCAGGATTGCAGAGCTTCTTTTAAAACATGGCTTTGGCATCATTACCTTGCCATGTTCTTGTTGATGGACTTTGGTCCAATATTCTACGTGCTGTCTTCTGAGTCAGTTACGTAACTCCAATTTGATCATTGCCTTGGTAATTGTCACGACAGGTTCCGGTCCAATAAATGGAGACTCTGCCCCCATCCTGGCTAATCTGTCGGCATGTTCGTTGCCACTGATCCCCGAGTGGCCAGGCACGCACAATAGGTTTACTCTATTGCTTTCCCCTAGCTCCACCAGAACCCAGTGACATTCTGCAACAATTTTAGATCTTGTTGCAAGAGCTGCCAGTGATCTCAGGGCTGCCTGGCTGTCTGAATAAATGTAAATGCTACGATCTTTGTAGCACCTACGCAAATTCTCCTCCACGCATGCCCTGATGGCAGTGATTTCGGCCTGGAATACTGAGGCCAGTTTCCCTAGAGAGATGACGCCCTCCAGTCTTGGCTGCACCCCGTATACCCTGGCCCCAACGCCTTGGTCTGATTTCGACCCGTCAGTAAACCAGACAGTATCCCCCGTACGGTGTCGAACTATTTTCTCCCACTGCTCCCTACTTCCAATTGTTGTACTGAAAGGCTTGTTGAAGCAGTATGGGGTTATATTATAGTCGGCTGGCATTTCCCCAACCTTTCCTATATTTACCTCACTCACTATTTTAGTGTGTGACGTGCCGTCTTTAGTCTTAGTTAGTTCATAAGTAGTTTGTAAGTTTAGGGACTGATAACCCCGTAGTTAAGTCCCATTAAAAATAAAAAAAAATAAAAAAATAAAAACCACCAGTTCCTGTGTGATTTAGTGATTATGAATGTATTTCTTTTTACTGTTCGTTAGACTCTCTTACATAAATGTGTGGAACAACAGGCTATCAATAATACCGTCCAGTTAGCCGCACGGTTTAAGCGCTAAATTTCGAATCCACCCGGCAAAATAACGACATGCTTCGATGTGATGACTGGCATGAATGGGTTTTTAAGTAGTTTTCCTTACCCCTTGGTGAATGTGGGCTAATTCCCCTGTTTCACGTTGGTAACTGCCGTACAAACATTTCATTGAAGCTTACACACTCCACTTCCTACACTGCATCCACATTCGAGGTAGACGTGTGAGAATTGTCGCTCAGGAAGGAAGGGTTACACCTGTGAAGAAGCCGTACAGTAACCATTGAGGTTCGTTTGGGCGGAACTGGGGTAAGGGACAGCTACTGACTGCAGCTGGAGGCCGCGGTGGGCCGATGTCTCCTTGTTGTTTACGGTTCCTTGATTAAATTCATGTCACTGAACAGTGAAAACTGTATTTACACACAGAATTCGTTTGTATAAGCGGTATACTATGCTGTAGCAGGGTAAAGGAGACCAACCGAAAAAATCTATTCTCAGACAGCAAGAAAGAGGAATATGTTACTCTCTAAACGATATGGACAGAGATAAGTTGGAACCGGCTGCCCCAATCACCTATCTATTTTCTTGATTAAATTTTTTTACATGAACTTATTCACACTTTCTCTACTGGAAGACAGTGGCAGATACTTAATTAGGGTACAATAAATCACATAGACGTGAAAGCTGCGATTCCAAAGAAAGGCACGTAACTGAGTTTTGGGATGAACGCCTATAAGATTCAGTTAAAGAGATAGCCTATATTAAGCTTGTCCGTGACACCACTAGGGGTTGCCCGCAAGGAGGAGTTCTTTCCCCTTCATTGTGGAATCTAGTGGTGAATGATGTCATTGGAGAATTAAACTCTAATCAGTACTTTCGCCAAGGATACGCAGTTGATCTTGTCATAGTAATACTTGGAAAATTTGCTGACACAGTCAAGAATATGACACAAGGTGCGTTGGACATTGTGCAAGACTGGTGGAGAAAACAGGATCTGGGCATTAGTCCTAAGACGACTGTTGTTGTACCATTCACAAAGAAGCATATCCAACATTCAAGTTGGAATCTAAAGCTTTTCAATGAAGCGCTACCTGTGAAGGGGACAGTGAAATATCTAGGGGCTCCCTTAGATGAGAAACTGACATGGACCCCTCACATTAAGAATATTTGCTCGAAGGCAAAAGGTACTCTGGTAAGTACCAGGAGAGCTAGTGGCAAAAATTGGGGCCTGAGCCCCAAGGGTATCCACTGGATATACACCACGGTGATGAGACCCAGGATCACCTATGGGGCGGTTGTGTGGTGGAAGAAGGTAGAACAGCAGGTTGCTGCTAAGGAGCTTGGTAAGGTGCAGAGATTAGCCTGCTTAGCCATAACGCGGAATTAGCAGCACACCAACTACCAACTGCTGGGATGGAAACCATGCTGAATATGCCCCCATTACACCATTGGGTCAAGATGGAGGCTGCGTCTGGTGCATACAAACTGGCAAAAACTGGAACTCTTTGAGATATCCAGAATCACACACTAAAATAGTGAGTGAGGTAAATATAGGAAAGGTTGGGGAAATGCCAGCCGACTATATTATAACCCCATACTGCTTCAACAAGCCTTTCAATATAACAAATGGAAGTAGGGAGCAGTGGGAGAAAATGTTCGACACCGTACGGGGGATATTGTCTGGTTCACTGACGGGTCAAAATCAGACCAAGGCGTTGGGGCCAGGGTATACGGGGTGCAGCCAAGACTGGAGGGCGTCATCTCTCTAGGGAAACTGGCCTCAGTATTCCAGGAGAATTTGCGTAGGTGCTACAAAGATCGTAGCATCTATATCTATTCAGGCAGCCAGGCAGCCCTGAGATCACTGGCAGCTCCTGCAACAAGGTCTACAATTGTTTCAGAATGTCACAGGGTTCTGGTGGAGCTAGGGAAAGCAATAGAGTAAACCTATTGTGGGTCCCTGGCCACTCGGGGATCAGTGGCAACGAACATGTCGACAGATTAGCCAGGATGGGGGCAGAGACTCCATTTATTGGACCAAGGCAATGATAAAATTGGAGCTACGTAACTGGCTCAGAAGACAGCACGTAGAATATTGGACCAAAGTCTATCAACAAAAACATGGTAAGGTAATGATGCCAAAGCCATGTTTTAAAAGAAGCTCTGCAATCCTGGGCCTGAACAGGAGAGAGATTAGACTCATGGTTGGATTGCTGACAGGCCATGGGAATTTCCAAAAAGCCCTACATACAATGGGAATAACAGAAGAGGACCCTAAATGTAGGATCTGTGATGACGGTGATGAAACTGCATCACATCTAATCTTCGAATGCATTGCATTGGAGAGTAAAAGGCACAGAACATTTGGGACAACCAGACCCGAAGAAATTGTGTCTAATAAAGAACTGGTAAAGGGACTCCATGCACTGTTCAAGGACATTGGTTGGCTTCACTAGATATACAGGGAGCGATACGGCACAATAAACTTAGTTTCGGTGCGGGCAGTGGCGGGTTGGACCAAGACTGTTTTGGCTTCCCTGAGAAATCAAATCAAAAATCAAGCTTGTCCGTCCTCTGCTAGATTATAGCTGTTTGGTTTCGTACTCTTACCAGATGTGATTGGCAGAGGTCATATATACTTCATAAATAAGAACAATTAGTTTTTATTATCACGAAATAGTGTATAGAGTGTAATAAAATGGAACGTGTGAGCACTCATGAGTAATAGACAATACATCACATATGGGTGTATGGGTCGATTAGGGAGTCTTGCAAGACAGTCCGCTGGACTAACAGGGATTCTTTTATTCATCGCTTCGTCCTACCTCGTTAGTGTCTGGATATATAATGGAGTCGTGAATGTGCCTCCTTGTGTGTGTGTGTGTGTGTGTGTGTGTGTGTGTCTGTTTGTGTGTGTGTATGTGTGTGTGTGACATGGCAGTTTTCTCGTAACGACCTTCGTTGGATGTGTGTGTGTCTGATAGAGGCCTAGTGCGCTCCCGTAATTCCTTTTCCCGTATGGCGTACAGGATTGTGCCACGTTAAGTTATTCGTTTGATATTTAAACACGTAATGCGCAGCCCAGATGTCTAGAAATTCATACCGCTTTTCTCGTTAGTTGGCACTTTTCGTGTTACTTCGGACCTAGTACAAACGGCCTTACATGACATTGAGAGTAGCGTGTTTCTTATTTATTTTTTATTGTATATTTTGGGTGAATATTCGAAAACGTGGTAATCATTGGTGATCATCGCGGATTCGAGCATTAACGTACCAAAGTTCGAATACAGAGTCTTCCTCCAGAGGTAGATGATACTATCTTAAGGAAGGAATAAAGTGACGTAAGATGCAATCACCATAATGACTAGTCAAGTTCGTCTCCTATTTTATAGCGGAATGAGATCGGTGGAGATGTACATCAAAAAGAATATTCTATCTCTCTTGCAGGTTTGCGCGTATCGTATTCATGCTACTTACAGCGGACGTGAGATGACATGTCTTCTATGCAACGAAAGAAGCCTGAGATGACATGTCTTCCTCTAAAAGAAAGAGGCTATCTTTGCACCAATTGACCGTGGCGAGTGTATGTTTTTCGATCTCCCTTGGAACAGCGTCGTAAGTTGAAACTTTTCTGTTTAGTTATTTTAGTTGAGGTGAGACTTAAGTTTTACTTCGAATAGAGATGACTTAGAAATGTGTGCCCTTTGTGTATATCTTGCTTCTCAATATTTTTATCAACGCAAATTCATTAGGTAAATTCAGTTAAATGAATCGCTGATATAAGCTCTTCAGTCCATAAGTGCATATACAAGCACTTTCGTTCCTAAGCTTGTATCTCTGTTTATGGTGTATCTTGTGTGCTGAGACCGTGATTGCACTGACGTGTACCTTTGAGATTACAACTGACTCCGCTTGGAGCGATCTTGCAACAGTATTTCGTGAGCTACACGAATGAGTAATTTTTTGTTAATGAACTTGGTGGCCTGGCAACGTCGTTATGACAGTAAGTGAATAATACATAAAGCTTTATGTGTTTGCCTTCGTTTTAGTTGGTGATAAGTGATGTTGAAAGACTGAAGAATTATCTGAAATTCAGAAAATGTGTACTGTTTCAATTTTCCTGTGCAGTAAATGCTGTTTTCACAGTACCTTGGTCATTGGTGTTTACTTTTAGGATAGCTCTGTTTTGCATAACGTACTGTACTATGGAAACTCATGCGCTAAGTGCTGAAGAGATATCAATCATACTGAATGTAAGTGATGTAGAATATTCAAATTCTGAATCTGAGGATGACTTATTTGCTTAAATGAATTAACAACCTACAAGTTCTGACTCAGAATACGATGCTAATGACAAAAAAGGCCTCAAAACATTGAAGATTTAATAAATTGCGGTGTTAAAAATACATAGGAAGTTTGATGTAGAGACGTACGTGTTAATATAGCCATTTATTTTCAAGAATATTTTTGTTTGTTACTTTATTTGTAACAAAATTTGTAAATTGTCACGTAAAATTATGTGACAACCTATAATTTGTTACTTTCTATTACAGCATGCCTGAGATGCGCACATCTCTGGAGTACAAACTGGAAAGTGATTACAGTCGAACTAAAGGAGTATTGGAATCTTTTGAGCTGAATTTTGGGTCCTCATGGCATATCAGACGAACCTGAAATGTATTACGACTAGCTCACTTAGTCTGGAAACAACATCATCAGAAATTTTGCGCGATCTTGGGATTGAAATTATCATGGAGAATCATACAAAACCATTTGTAAATAAAAAATACTAGTAAAACATGTAAAATTTATTATTGTAAATAAGATTGTACAAATAAAACATACTGTAATTAATTTTCCTTCGAATACAGGAGGTTTCCATAAGAAAATTTAAGAAATACATGTTTGATTGAAACCAGAGTTGCACAACTATGTAAATCAATTATCAAAAAATGAAAATTTTCTAAATTGCAAAATACAAAAATCTGGTGCCTGTGCAACTTAATAAACCAAAAAAGAAGACAATTCCAAAATCTTAAATCAATCTTACTACTGGGACTGAAGAGGGTAGTAATCTAAACTGTAATATGTATCCGAGTAAGTTTCACGAAATTGCTGAATCTAAAACTAGGCAAGTAACTGACATTGCATATGAAACGCTATAATTTGTTCCTTTACTTTCAGAATTCCGGTGAAATTCGTGTCAGAGAAATGCACAGCAAGAAACACTTTATGGAATGGAAAAACATTGCCAGAATGTACGACTTGCATGATGAACGAACTGTAAAGCAAGACAGTAGGTACATAACTACACCTGATTTGTCTTATTTTATTATGATGACGATGTGTAGATGGGTGCTAACAAAATACGTTCGCATTCTGAAGAGAAAGGTGGTCACAAAAGAATCTCGTTGCAACGAACAACGCCTTTCTTTTAACTACTTACACCCCAACTAGTGCATCATTTTCGTGACAATGTCTCGCCTCTATATAGCGATAATACAAAAGGAACTACCCTTCTCTGAAGTTCCTCTAAATTCTCCGTCACTCCCATTCGTGGGGATCAAATCATGCGCAGCAATAATCAATAAAGGATGCACAAGAGAGCCAATTTCTTTAGTAAAACTGTAGCATCTAATAACCGTTTTGACAATGAAACGTAACCATTGGTTCATCTTCCCTACAATACTTTCCACCGGTTCTTTCCAGTTTAAGATATTCATAATAATTATTCCTAGGCACTTTGTTGAATTTAAGGCCTGTAGATTTGATTGATTTATAGTGTAAATGAAGTTGAACGGACTTCTTTTAGTGCTCATATGGATGACTTCATATTTATCATTTTCTAAGGTTCATTATCCTTTTTTGGACCATACAGGTATCTTCCCTGAATCATTTTACATTTGCTTATCGTCTTCTCGTTACTTCACTAACCGACAAATGACAGGATTATCCGAGAAGTCTAAGAGATCTGCTCAAATTGTCTCCTAAATCGTTCATAAAGATAAGGAACTGCAGGGTTCCTATAAACCTTCCATGGGAAACACTTCTGTTTTACTCAATGACGTTTCGTGAATTTGAACGTACTTTGTCCTTTCTGAAAGGAAATCGAGAATCCATGCAGTCTACCTAATGTGCGAATATCTGTAATGTGAGTGGTGAAGTTGTTGTGAGGCCCACATTCTGTTGGAAGATTTTACCTGTTATCTGCGCAAGAATATATGCCTAGTTCTGTCACCTATGACCCTTAAATCTTATAGAAAAGTGTACTTAGAGCAGAAAACACGATGTGCAATGTGCCGCTAGCACTCAGTACTGCAGGGTGCAATACAAGTACGAAATAATTAGAGAAAACTAAGTTTGTTGTCTGCTAAGCGAGGAATTGTTAGCTTAGGTAACACTACCACATCAAATTCTATATGCAATCAGCTTACAACTTGTTGTTGGGTTTCAAACGAATAACAGTGAATGTTCTTTCACAAACAGAATGCCTTTAATAATACTGGGGCGTTGTTCGTTTAAAAACTCCTTAGAAAAATAAAGGTAGGAAAAGAAAAAATATTCCTTCTAGCACTGTTTGGAAAGGGAGTTAATACATATCATCTTCCTCTGCTTGCAAAAACCTTATACTATGAAATGCGGTATCGTGATCGCATCGAATCCTACAAAAATGGCAAAATCACAAGGTAAATGTTAAAACATACTGTGCCATTACATAAATACCTTTACAGTTATTATGCTGGTGAAATGTAGATAATATGAATCAGTTTACCAATACAGGTCCAGCAACTGTCCAACACAAGATCCGCTCTTTAAGAAGAACAGAAAAATGCAGACTGCTAGTTTACGGAAGAGATATACTCAACAACCAAAGCGATTCCTAGCAAAGTTATATACCCTGCACAGGAAGAGCGTCACAACAAACTCTCATAAATACATACATACATACACTCTGAAGACTATTGAAACTTTCAAAGTAAACGGTAGGCAATCTTGTACCCCGAGGTAACAGACTTGAGGCTATCTGTCCCCTCGTTTCTAGTGATCGTTCGACAGCTGCCAATATCATTGTGAGTGATTTCCCTCCGTTGAAAGCAAAGCCTGACCCCCATTTCTCTTGCTCCTATCACAGCGGCCCCTCGCAATTCTCTATAAGCGATAGGTCGCTGTCAGGATTATGATGATTTAGATGTGCCTTAACCTGCACCGCCTTCCCCAGAGCTGTGTTTGGTCGCTACTCTCACAAGTAGTATCGTCCCACTTAGTCCTAATGAGGTAGAGAGCAGGGAGGCAGTATCTACGGGCCTGTTGCAGCTAGGCTGGTTGGTACCTACTCCCGAAAAGCCACGGAGCGAGTGTGTGACCTACTCATCTCGTTCGCAGCCTCCACTACTGGTGTAATCGGTGATAAAGCAACGAGTTCCTACTTGTTTAGCTGTTCTCGCCGATTGGGATCGTGGCTTGCAGCCTACAGCACCTCCTGTGATGCGATCTTAACTTCCTTTCACCTACTGCTTCTGAGATCAACTGTGCCTTTCATCTGAAGTTCGGTATCCCATGCTTAGTAACCCGTCTGTAGAGCAGGCGTCCGATCTTGTGATGTCTAAGATAATTATGGAACTGATACAAGAACTCATACGCCACCGACCGCTGTGGCTGTCATGCCACGCGACTGGCCTAAACAGCATACGGTGCTCAAAACAACCTAAAGATTCATGTGCGGCTGGTGTTAGCGCTTAATATTCTGACTCGTTATTTGACACTGATGTACTGTGGTGCGGGTTTAGTAGTATAACCTCGGTGAATGTGGAATGGTGGCTCAAACGTAAATCAGAGTTCCCCCCCCCCCTGCCGGCCGCGGTGACCGAGGGGACTGAGGCGCTTCAGTCACGGTCTGCACGGCCACTACGGTCGGGGTTCGAATCCCCCCTCGGGCATGGATATTTGTGCCGTCCTAGTTCGTAAGTAGTTCATAAGTAGTTTGTAAGTTTAGGGACTGATGACCCCGTAGTTAAGTCCCATAAGATTTACAAACATTTGAAACATTTGAATTTAGAGTTCCCCTTAGATTTGCTGCGTCAGTTTATTTATGATTCCTGCGTAGAAGATGCTTTTATCAAAGGAGCTCTATTTACCAGTTACCTTCTCTCTGGGTTTAAAAATGTTTTTATTATGGCTCCAGAATTTTCGAAGGTATCTGCCTTATTCGTTCTGGAAAACATCACAGTTTTGAGGTAGGGATGCTTGAGTCTGCCATAGGAAAAGCTTGCAGTCGTTTCGATCTCATGATGGTTGTCGTATATTCTTCACTTGGTTCTATTCACAAACTGGAACTTCTGCGCTTTTTGAACAGAGATGTGCTTATTTATTCCTCAAATAGAAGTCCTCGGGGTTTACCTTTCGATGATGATATAAAAGAATGTTCTGCGTCCTGTTGATCGTCTCCTAATTTCAATTATTGCCAGGAGTTAAATGATCTGGCTCGCTCGATGCTCTTTATAGTTGAGTTGTGAGTAAAATATGCGACGTTGATCAAATTTATTCATTTTACTGCGACTTTTAGTAGCAGGCACGACCGATACTTTTTGGATAGGATGTGCGATTGCATTCTTGTAGTCTCCGTTACCGTATTAAGTTTTCTAATTACTGTGCCTTAGCTGATATGCAAAAGTTAAACTTTTTCTTTCTTCGTGGATGTTAGACGTCATTTACTTGGCAGTTCCTCCCCTTGATTATCTGTGGGTGCATTGTCTAAGATCCACTGGAAGATACTCTATCACTTGGTGGCCTGACATAAGAAAGCCGAAGCTTCTTCAAATTTTGGTCACTTACCGTATTGTCAGGGCAAGAAATTTTCTTAGAACTCACTAATTTTTATTATTCCCTCTAATATGACTTGTATGATAGGGAATATCACGCCACCCTCAGAATTGAAAATCTACGAAGTATTAAAAAAAATTGTTCGAATTCAAAAGGCGGTAGGTGCAAAAGCTATGGGTGCGATCGAAACCACAAACACGAGTTTCAGAGGAACTGCACTCTACTACCTGCTTCAGTAACTTGTTGTGGGTGCTCTTGGGTTAATTCTCTCACAGCAGCTGACGAGCTTCAGTTGACAGCACGGAGTTGACATAATCCATGTCGTCCATCAGTACACCTAGCGAACTTTCCTTTGATCCGTATGGGGATTTTAAGTATGTCACTGACACTCGACCAAGCTAGGTGGCATCCAGCCCCCTGAATTAGATTGCCACGCTCAATGGCTGCGTGGTCTAAGGCCTTCTGCTGCAGACTGGACGGCTGTTCGGAGGTTCTAGTCTTCCTGTGGCATGGGTGTATGCGTTTCCGTTGGTGTGAGCTACTTCAAGTAGTTTGTAAGTCTACGGACCAGTTTCGACCAATAGGTTTTCAGACATTTGAATTTGAATTTTCTTGCTTTAGATTTTCCGTGATTTACCTAAATCGCTCCAGGAATATTCGATGATAGTTCCTTTGAAGTGGCACTGCTGTTCTCCTCCTCAATCCTAACAAAACTATGTGAATGTGTGCTCCTTCTCCACTGTCCACGATGTCAATGTCGTCCATCCAAATCGAGCAAAACACAGAATTCTTGGAAACGTTTCAACTCTATGAAGCTTATAATATTAATTTTAACTCTCCTCCTCGTAAATCAACAGTTTTGGATAAGCTCCCTATGGACTCTTGTGGGTACCACATTTACATCCAAGATGAACAAGGTGATATGGAATGGAATTGAGCCTGCTCCATTAATATTAGGGAAATTTGTATTGATACCTAAACGCATTTGTTGTAATCATTTTCGTAATTATTATCACCTTATTACGTTACTGAATTTTTATTTTTGGACGGTGGTGAGAGAGGGAAAATACAGGAGGTGTGCCATCTCATCGCTGATTATCAGAGTTACATTCCTGATTGGCCAAATACCCTGATGCCGTTCTCGTTAATACCGTCAGTTATGTTCACCATGCACGTCTCTTCCTTGGATTTTTATAAGGCTTCCCATCATGTAAATCATGATTTCTTACATCAAATTATGGAGATTATCTGGTTTACCATCAAGGCTCATAGGATTTTACCGAACTTGTTGTTGGGTATTATTCCTTCAGTGGTAGTTAGTGGTCCTGATCCGTCCGATCATCATCCATCAAGGAGTGCAACAAGGGAGTCCACTCATGTCCCTGTTTTCTGTATCTCTGGAGCCACTGCTCAGTTATCGACTATTGCTCAGTTATGCGACTCTCAGTTGGAAAGTGGCTGCTGATAATATACAAGAGGCGATGCTAGACCATGAAAGAAGTTATCTCACCCTTTTCCAGAACGAACGAATTTTGGATACACATATGTTGTGCAATGCATAACATGTCGTACAACTTCTCCCACTTCCCTCCACGATGAATAAGAACAGAAAGCCATCTTCCTTTCGATTTTTATAGAAGCCTTGTATTTTTTGGTATTGATATGAGTGGGTGACAAACCCATATTCCCATGCTGTACTAGGTCTTTGTCAGACTGAAAAGAAGGCGTTGGCTTGTGTGTTCAATACACCACCTTGTTGATCTCCAAAGAACTATAGATTTTTATGTCATGGCTATTACCTTGGTCTGTCGGGAGAGTCTAGGTGCTAATATTTTGCAGCACCAGGTGATAAAAGGCAAGTTACCTAACCTTGAAGGGATTTCCTGCCCGGATCTCGTAGAAATCGTAGCTCCATAATTACAGTATTGTTAACTCCATCACATTAACTTCAACTAACCAACATTCAAAATCTACTTAAAATAGTCCACAATAAGGAATATGTGAGGAACATTCTTCGTTTATTATATATTTAATGCACGCTTTCCAATCATGTACACGATATTTTTTATTTCATATTGCGGAATGTTAGCAATTCATGTCATGATAATACCTTTCATAACTATAGCACCGGAATGTTGAATTGAACAAATTAATGCATAGGAAAAACAGGTATTTGAAGGGCAGCCACTTCTTATTCAAATTTAAAAGAGTTCCGTATATTCACTGAGGACGATGAGAGGCTGCTGTCAGCGTATTTTTGAAAGAATAGCTGTAAGCAATGCATACTGTTCTGTAGTGTGAATGTTTGTAATGGGAATCCAACTGCAGTATGTTATTGCCTCGTACTCCACACAGTAGGCAACAATAATCATACTACTGACTGCTAAACTATGTGTATAGTTATCTTTTCTTAAAGCTTGTCCAAAACATTAATACCAATATCAACTCAACGGATTTGTTTGTTTGAAAACAATGGTTAATGATTAAATTACTTTAGAGGGGTTTAATTTATTAAAATGCTGTTGTACGAGGAAACTGCCAGATTCTTGCCTATCGGCCGCTAAGAATATATTTCCAATTTGTATTTAAAGTAGAATGTTAGTATTTTATATGATGATAACACCTTTCAAAAGTATAGCATTTGAATTGTGAACTAAACAAATTGATCCATAGGAAAAAACAGGTATTTGAAGGGCAACCACTTGCTATTCAAAGTGAAATAGTTCCGTATATTAACTGAGAACGATGAGAGGCTGCTGTCAGCACATTTTCGATAGAATAGCTGTAACATCAATGCAAACTGTTCTGTAGTAAGTGCGAATGTTTGTTATGGGAATCCATATGATCCAACTGCGGTAGTTACTGTGTCATACACCACACAGTAGGCAACAATAATCAAACTACTGACCGCTAAACAGTGTGTAAAACAATCTTTTCTTAAAGCTTAACCAAAACATGAATACCAATATAAATTCAATGGAATTCCTTGTTTGAACGTTAATATTTGACTAACAATGGTTACTGGTTAAATTACGTTATATGGGTTTAATTTATTGAAATGCAGTTGTACGAGAAAACTGCCAGATTCTCGACTGTCGGCCGCTAAGAATATATTCCGAATTTGTGTTAATAAAATATGCGAGAATTAGCCAAAACCAGCTAATGTTACAAAACTCTCCATCAACAGAATGGAAAAGTCTGTAGACAAACTTCAGTCTTCCTATTCTGTCAATGGAAATGGCCTCCTTGTACAAGGTACCAAAGAACGTCTGTATCATATCGAAGCTTGCTATACAGATAAATGCAACAGGTGTGGATCCATAGTATGCTGCAGTACCGCTGTTCTTATTGTAGACAGCCGGCCGCGGTGGCCGAGGGGACTGAGGCGCTCCAGTCACGTTCTACACGGCCACTACGGTCGGGGGTTCGAATCCCTCCTCGGGCATGGATATTTGTGCCGTCCTTAGTATTTGCTAGTTCATAAGTTGTTTGTAAGTTTAGGGACTGATGACCACGTAGTTAAGTCCCATAAGCTATACAAACATTTGAAAATTTTTTTTCTTATTGTTGACATCTGTCTAACTGCTACTAGGTTAGGAAAGCAAATGGGTTTCCCCGATCGGTGCGCCGAATATGCGTATTCCACTGATAATTCTGCGTCAGGTCACTTCTCTTCTTCTAAAGCAGGGCAGCACAAACACGGAAAACCGCACGCAAAGCGAGGTGCAGAGAGTGTTTGCACAGTGCATCGGTTCAACTCGGCATACTTCTTCTCAACTCGGCTTGCTGGGTGAGGCCATCGCTGTACGTTGCCGAATGCGCTGCCAGACGGTTTAGTCAACATTGGATTAAGTAAGCGCAGGACAATTACTACAATAATGGAACCACCTACAAAAAAATAAAATAAAAAATAAAATAATAATAATAATAATAATAATAATAATTCCCGAAAGTCAATTCAAACCGGAATGGGAACACTCTTAAGTTTTTGTTCGTTGTGACGATAGAGCCAAATGTCTAATCTGCGGTACACTAATTACGTGTGTCAGAAAATCGTCTACTGAAAGACAATACAGCAAACTGCATTCAGAAAAGTATAATGATATCACAGGGGATGCCAGTGAATAAGGATTACGGAAGTGGCACCACATTTGTATGTGAAAGGTTTTCTTCTGTTTTGTCTTGTACGAAAACTAGATTGCGTGAAGTATTTCTAATAGTAATCGAAAAAGTGCTCTCAGAGTTGCTGTCAGCCGATCTCTTGTTCCAGATCTTAGTAGCATAATTGCAAATAAAAAAAAGAGAATTTGTGTTGAAACCAAATTTAAAATTGTTATCATTACAATTATTACTATTACTTAAAACTCTTTTATACCGGTAATCGTGTTTCGCCAAACTAAGCTCTCCGCCTAGTGTACGTAAGTATTTGGAAATGAAGAAGAAAACAGGGTAAAAGTTTTGAAAAGGTCGAGACAGGCGGAGCGAGCGACGCAAGGGTAAGGAAAGAGAGAAGCAGCGCAAAGCCGAGGAGTGGGGGTTTTGCACCGTCGTCAACACAGCGCAGCCGTCTTCTGCACTCTGCACTGTGCGATGCGCCGGTGCAGGCACCTTGAGCGACACTGTTCTATAGAAAAAATCTAATACGATCATCTGGTGGCTAGGTCACTTTCTAGGTTAGGCCATTACTGGTAAAGTGGTGATGATTATTTGAACTTTCGACAGATTTCGAGAATTTAACAGCGATATTTTGAACCTTACCTGTCACAGACAAGAAAGTGGATAATTCCAGTGGCAGATGTTGCTGCATTCTATGTTTTGTTGCTTGTATCTTGTTAATATTCTGAATTTTTAAGGACTTTCTATGTTCCGAGAGGATACAAAAAATATGATGTGAGGGGCAGGTCATTAAAAGGTAAGGGGGGACGTCGTTGCCGGGGATCAGGTTTCGACACCTGCCTTCCTTTTCTCCACCGTCCTTAACTGCCAGTGACCATTATTACAGCTGTAATCAAATACATTTCCTGTTTTTGCACGTACTCAGATACCTCTGGTGTAGGGGATCAGGTTTCGACACCTGCCTTCCTTTTCTCCACCGTCCTTAACTGCCAGTGACCATTATTACAGCTGTAATCAAATACATTTCCTGTTTTTGCACGTACTCAGATACCTCTGGTGTAGGATACATACGACTTTCTTTATTG
The DNA here is from genome assembly GCA_026315105.1 of Locusta migratoria. Taxonomy (NCBI): domain Eukaryota; kingdom Metazoa; phylum Arthropoda; class Insecta; order Orthoptera; family Acrididae; genus Locusta; species Locusta migratoria. Next base: position 231,273,343 of record CM048746.1, on the reverse strand, counting down.
ATTGTATAATAAATGCGTAAGAACTTTATTATTCGAGAAGTGATAGTTTATTTACAATGTCATATTTTAATGTTAGATCCTTATGTTATGACCGGACTCCAGTTATGAACTTATCCAATTATATTTTCGATAGTTTACCTTGTTTGAGCACGGGTTTCGTTGAGATATTCGGTTCGTTTAACATTATAGTATTTTGAATAACTACTTAGTTCCAGTAATTATAATTACATCAAAATAGTCTATAAGTAGTAAAAGCTCTACTAATAATGTATATTTCTCTATGGTTGAGAATAAAAACCGCTATCAGTTTACATTAAAAAAACGTATTATTTATTTATGACATAACCGGTTTCGGGCTTGTGCCCATCTTCGAGTGCCTAAAACATTCAGAATATTACATGTGTAACATGTTGGTGTTCACTGTTTGAAAACAAATTATCTGGTATTAATAATAGCGAAACCAACTGCAGGTGAAGAAATACCATGAACAAAAACACTGTTTACTTACATTTAATTTTGTATCCAAATCGCGATTGTCCATGTGATAAACATTTTATACACTTTTGTGAACGCACCTTCCTTTGTTAATCTCCTTACTTTTAATACTATTCTGCTTTCAAATAAATAAATAAATAAATTAATGGTAATAAAAGTAATGAGATTAACAAAGGAAAATAGTTCGCAATAGTATGTAAAAAGTGCGTCACATGGACCATCGCGATTTGGTTACAAAATTAAATGTTAGTAAACAGTGGTTTTGTTCATTTCATCTCGCCACCTGCAGTTGGTTTCGCTATTAATAATACCAGATAATTATTTTTCAAACAATGTACTGCACCAACATGTTACACATGTAATATTTTGAATGTTTTAAGCACTTGAAAATGGGCACAAACCCGAAACCGATCGTGTCACAAATAAATAATTCGTTCTTTCATGTCATTGGTAGCGGCTTTTATTCTCAACCCTATATTAGGAAGAGTCGAGGAGTTCAAACACATCCTTCATAGATAAAACACAATTTTTTTCCTTAACAAATTCAACTACTTATTGACAACTTCGCTGTTTTGACGCATTGTTATATTTGAATGATACAATAAGCTGTAGTTGGGTTAAAGCGACCACTCACGAATACCGTGAAATGTGCGTTTGAGTCCCAGTCGCCGTGGTGGAGTAGCCGAGCGGTCTAAAGCGTGTCGCTGCGGAGCGCGCGGTTGCTCGCCGTGGAGGTTCGAGTCCTCCCTGGGGCATGAGTGTGTGTGTTTGTTCTTAGGTTAGTTTACCTAGGTTTCAGTAGTTTGTAAGCTACGGACTAATGACGACGCAGTTTGGTCCGATAGAATTACAAACATTTGAGTCCTAGTCAGCGTACATTTTTGAATGTCCACTCCAAAGTGCTATGCTGATAATCATTTTCGCAACTGCAAAGAGATTTATTGGAATCTAAAAATGATTCGATTAGCTCTCTGCAAGGCACTTAAATGTTAAATTAAGAGTAGTCATGTAAATGTCGAAGTACATAATGTCTGCGAATAGGTTTCGGGTTTTAATAATTTTTGTAACTCTTCAGCCATGTCAAGTTAGAGTATAAATATTATTATGTTACAGACATAAATCCACTAAATGTATTAAAAGACTACTGGAAACTGACAATCCATATGAAAGATTTAATATATTGTTTTGTGAAACGAAAAGCATCGTGTTAGGGAAATTAGAAGTGAGGCTATTTGTGACAACTTTCAGTTTGCAGTCAATTCAAACTATATCCTCCATGCATTTAACATTTTGCAAATATTTATGGTTATTCGTAATGAAATTGCTGTAAGTACTTTCTAAATATTAAGTATTAATGAGGAGTAACTCACAACTTTTCAAGTATATGTAACTGTCAGAGGAAAATGAGTCAGTTCATTGGACCAAGACCTTCGCTGACCTTCGACGCAGCCTCTGAGTCAGGAAAGCCTGTTTCACTGGGGCTCTAAGTCCTGCTAAAGGTTAAGGTCTACGCATAAGAACTGGAAAAGCCGTCCGCAGGGGTCAGCGTGCGGAAAGTGAAAATGCAGATGAACGATGCTGGCTGCATTCTCGGAAACGACGAATACGGCCGTGCAGGCAACTTAGTTGATAGGTTTTGTTATGTATGCGATGTGCAGTGTGGAGGGCGAAGGGGAAGTTGAGACTGGTGTGAAAAACCCGTGACGTCAACAGCGGATCATTCCTGCAAAGTCACTGGAGTAATTCCGAAGAGAAAGAACCAGGAGGCTCTGATTGAAGATTAGCCCGATTCAAAGTGACGTAAGCGACATTACATCTTGCCCGGTGAACAGGGTAGATACGATCTGAAATACCTGACTTGTCTTCTTGTGTGGTTGCCTGTAAGTCGTTTTTCAGTGAGATTGATGAACAACAAAGACATATATAATACTATTTGTATATCAACGAGTTTCTGGTAAATACTGACTCATACAATGAATTCAGTCGTAGTGAGGTGTACTAGCCGCCTTTCGGAATATATTAATGTCTCCAGTAACGAGAAGAGACGTACCTCATGATATCAGTAAGTCTTGATTCTGTATGAACGCTTAAGCCCTGCACAGACGGAGACACTTCTTGCGCCACAAATGGTGCAATGAGATTGTGTGGCCGGCCGCGGTAGCCGAGGAGACTGAGGCGCTCCAGTCACGGTCAGAACGGCCACTACGGTCGGGGGTTCGAATCCCCCCTCGGGCATGGATATTTGTGCCGTCCTAGTTCGTAAGTAGTTCATAAGTAGTTTGTAAGTTTAGGGACTGATGACCCCGTAGTTAAGTCCCATAAGCTTAACAAACATTTGAACATTTTTTGAGATTGTGTGCCCAATGGCGGCTGTGTTTTGACACACAATGACTGCAGATGGCGTAACATTATTTTTGATGCCGTTACATCTCGGCGACGTCGACGAAGAAATTTATGTCAGCACAATAGAAGGTGGTACAGCAGAACATGGATTTTTAAGGTGTGATAACGGGGGTCGGGAATTAAACGGTCTATTACGCCATGAACTCAGAAGTTTGATGAGTATGGGCGAAACAGAATTCATGACATTGCTTCGTCTAGTACTCTAATAGGACCAAGAATAATAAAGAAAAACACTATTATGTGAATGGATACTTATGGAAAATACAAAACATAGTGCACGGCATCCCAAAGTTCACGTGACATTTTATTAATATCTTAAGTAGTTTGTAAGACTAGGTACTGACGACCATAGCAGCTTGGTCCAATAGGTTTACAAATACTTGAATCGCGTAGGTAAGTTAGAAAATTTGAAAACAGTAACGAGTAAGTTAGATGTATGGGGGGATTAGCGAAATTCTGTGACAAGATACACAAGTTTCTTGGCCAACTGAGTACAGCGTTATAAAAACAAAATCAGTTGAGGGGGAGGGGACGTAGGAATAGCTCTAATAAGAAAATATGAATGAGGCTAAGCTACTATAAACAGCACAGTGAACGCATTATCGCAGTAAATTTAGACTCGAAGCCAACACTGAGCACAGTAGTACAAGTTTATGTGCCAACTATCTATGCCGATGTGAAGAATGAAGCGGTAAAGAAAATTATTCAGACGTTTAAGGGAGAGGGAACCTTTATTGTGATTGGTGACTGGAACTCAGTAGCAGGAAAAGAAAGTGAAGGAAAAATAGCAAGTGTATAAGGACTGGAGAAAAGGAATGAAACAGGAGGTTGCCTGGAAGAATTTTGCATAAAGCACAATAAAATCACAAAAATTTCTTAGTTTATCACTTTTCAAAAGGGTAGCATATGTCGCAGCTATCAGGAGGCATCGTAAGGTATCAAAAAGACTTTATAATGTTTTAGAAACGAGGTTTTAATGTGTAAGACGTATCCAGGGGCATATATAGACTCTGAAAATATCTTATTGGCTATGAACTGAACTTGAAAACGGTAGAAAAATAAGAAGATGGAAGCTATAAATTGGAAAACCTGAGTTTGTTGAGACTTTGAGAGTGACCATTAGCCAACGACTGACCGAAACGGGGGAAAGCATTGCAGTAGAAGAAGAATGAGCAGCTAGAGAGACACTAGTGGAGGCCGCAGAGAATCATATAGAAAGGCAGTGCCTAATACGAATCCTTGATAACACAGGAGATACTTAATTTAATTGATGAAATGAGGAAGTCTAAAAATTCAACAAGTGGATTAGGCAACAACAGGTACATGCGGCTGAAAAATGAGGTTGACATGAAGTGTAGAGTGGATAAGGAGAAGTTGCTAGAGGACAAATGCAAGTCCTTAGAACTTTGTATAACTAGGAGGAAGATAGTATCGCCAACAGGAAAATAAAAAAGTCGTTTGGTGACAAGAGAAGTAGGTCCAGAAATATTAAGATCTCATACGGAAAACCAGTACGAGAGAAAGTTGAAAGGTGGAACAAATATCTTCAGGACCTATTCGAAGCAAGTGAAGTTGAGCGCAGTTTTGTAGACAGGGAAGCGGAAGTAGATGATGATGAAATAGGAGGTATGATACTGCGAGAATAACTTGACAGACCACCCAGAGATGAGTGGAAACAAGGCCGATGGATTAGAAGATATTCCCTCTGAACATCTGACATTGTTGGGAAAACCAATCATGACGTTACTGTTCCACTTTATGAGCAAAATTAATAAGACAGGTGGACTACCCTCAGACTTCAAGAATAATATTATATTTGTAGAAATGTGTCAGCAATCAGTCGTAAATATTGAGTTATTCACAGATCTTGATGTCGACCAGCGTGTGACATTATCAATGCTTAAAATAAAACGATTAAATCATGTAAAACATTTCGACCACTTGACGCGGGTGGAATCCCGAGAGTATTTTATCATGTTTTACATGTTTAATCGTTTTATTTAAGCATTGATAATGACCATACAGTGTTCGATATCCAGAGGTGAACAAATCATATATATTACTTGTCATCGGTGTTTTTTGTGGGTACGCAATATCTCCCGTATTACTTATCCAAAATTAATGACTGCGGTAACATTTTCAAGGTTTCGTTCTCCACTAATGACGAAACATACACAGATAGTTTAAAGTTATTGTTTTCGCAAAAAAACTTTTTTTAAAGTACTTTTTGTACAGTCTAAGTTGTTACCCGGCGAACGATTGTAAACAGGACATGTATTTACGGTTGCTCCCATCAGGCACCGCGCCGAGTATCAACTTAGTTTGCGTGGGCGATATGAAAGCAACGTAGAAGGTGCCATCTATTGACAATCTGTTTAACTAGCATGAACGATAACTCTTGCAGTTGTTTAGATTCTTTATGCAAGCCAAAGACCTTCTTTGTTGCAAGCATTGTTTATCACACAATTTAGGTTATTCACGTCGATGTAACGACGAAAAATACGTAAATAATTTACGGTTTTTGTTTCTCACGTCGAGACACAACAGCTGTTGGAATTGTTCACTTTGTTTAAGCAAGCGTTGTGTACTGCGCGAATGAACTAAATTTTGTAAAATAAACAAGTTTTCCAAAAATAAACATGAAAAAGTCAATATCTGATTTTTCATGTGTTTCACAATCACAATGAGGAGTGACGCGATATGTACACTCCCACTGGCGGACAAAAATTAGTTTGAAGCGAATTTCTACTCTACAAAGTGTGATACAACGATTATGGTCTTGTTTTAATTCAAAACGATAACCGTTTAAATCAGGTGCAAAATTTGGCTTTCGGTTCAAAGTCCAATGGGTTCATGAGTCGAACTGATTAAAATCATGATAAGTCCATTTATTGTCGATTACTAACGGAAGTTTTTCAGTAAGACAAATACAATCTTTGGCGCCAATAGAGAATGCGTTTGAGAACTTCACTACAATGTATCTGTTGTATTACCGTACCACTTATTGTTGTGGCCAGTGTAATGTCACATGAAAAGATTGGCTGTCAAGTATGTTGTTAAAGTGGGAGCTTGCTGTTTGTGAAAAATATGACTGACCTGGAAGGAGCTGTACGTGTAAGGGACCACACCTCTGGATCTAGGAAGCGGCAGAGAGGCATTGTGATCGAGCCTCTTTTTGTGACATTGTCTGTTAAATTGCTTTTACTATACATACTAACTAGGTGTTTCGATTTAATTTCTGGATAGGAATCCACTTAAAAATGTACTATTTATGTGTTTCAGATACCGTGGTTAGGATCCTGATATGCTGGAGCTTCAGTCTCCTCCTGGACACAAAGAGGGAAGATTCAAATCTTATAGCATCCCTGTATACCATCTTATCAGTTAAAATATAACAGGACAAGACACTTGTTACTGCTTCATTTGCGGTGTCTTATTGGTGGAAATAAAAAACCATGACTTAGCGGAAGTAGGAAGACCTCCGAAGATGTCCGGCGCGGCTCTGGACGAAACGTTAGGGACAAACTGAAAAGTTTTATGGACCAAGTCCTTATAACCCGGACTTTCTACCAGCAACTATGGCATCTGGTCGTGAAAGCCTACATTGCCTGATCAAAAGACTGGATACTTCTTTTTTTTTTTTTAATTTCATAAATTTGCTTCAAACCACATTAGTTCCTTTTAGCTGATGCAAAACAAGAAAAGTCCGTAAATTTCAACACTTCAGTTGGCAACACTGCCTTTGTCTCACTGATTACATGCTTTTAACTTCTTGAAGTAAATTCTCATACAAAAATCCTAATTTACTCCATATCTTTGCCTAATATTAGTTCGTTGCTTCTCTTTTTTGTAAAATTATTATTTGTGGACTAATCGCATTTTGAAAAGTTACTCCTCATATATACAGAAAGAAGCCGAGAAAGTTGGCAACACTTACGTAGCAAACTACAGTGGACACAGTTATGGAGCAGATGGCCGTGGGACTATGAAAATGCAAAGTTTTTTCTGAAAATAATGTAACGTTTCGTTCTGGTTGCAAGATAGAGGGCGATGTGGAGTAGCAAGTGCTCTAAGTGTACAATTGTATAGCAAAAAAGGGACTGTTTTGAATCAGAAACAAAATGTTTTGTACATATGTAAACACCTAACCTGTATGTATAAACAGAAACATGTAAATATTTCAGGACACCCATTGATGATGCCTTGTGAAAAAGGCGAAACGCATGTGGGTGAAATGTAAAAATAAAAACCCTTCATTTGCTGTAGCAAAAGGCGTTTTCTTTAAAAAAATTCTGCAGTGAAAATACATAATATAATTTATTTCATAATATGCAAATATATAAAGGAGAAACGTTGTTACTAAAAATAACTTGAAACGGTATTTGCCGATTCACTTGAAAATTTCGCATGATACATTACAGTAACAAATTTACAGCTGCACAAAGGTTGTCGACTTTTCTAATGACAGTGTAAAATCTTTTCGTTATTACTGGCTATGAGAAGAAAATGTGTGTGCCGGCCGCGGTGGCCGAGGAGACTGAGGCGCTCCAGTCACGGTCTGCACGGCCACTACGGTCGGGGGTTCGAATCCCCCCTCGGGCATGGATATTTGTGCCGTCTTTAGTCTTAGCTAGTTGATAAGTAGTTTGTAAGCTTAGGGACTGATGACCCCGTAGTTAAGTCCCATAAGTTCTACAAACATTAAAATGTGTGCCTTTGTTTTCCTCCTCTCATAGAGTTTCATGCATCTTAGCAAGGAATAGTAACTGAATATTTCTTCTTATAATGTACCATTATTCTGATCTACGATTGCAACAAATACTCTAGACCAGGGCTTCCCAATCCTTTTAGCTAGCGGACCCGTTTTTCAGGCGAAAGTCAAGTACGAACCCCTTGTCAGTCAAACGCATACTAACTGTTAACATTAAGAGCTAAACCCAAGGGAACTGAAAACTTGCAATCCAAGTGCCATTTTTCCACTAAATCCCGATTTAGAGATAAATGGAAACAATTTTAAATCAATGATGATTCCATTTTTTCTGAATCCTTAGTATATTCGGATACTGTTTATTGGTTTTACTCTGACTGTTCAGCACACTATAGCCTGATAAAATATACTTGTCCTTTGCCAGTTTACGCATTGGAGCTGCCTTCCACTAATCAGTGTCATCAACATCACGCCCTTACAGATGGTCAGTACACTTTGTCTGGTTAGTACTGTGTAAGAAGCAGAAGCATACGTAAATTTTGTTACTATTATTGTGCGTGTTTTTTTTTTTTTTTTTTTTTTTTTTTTTTTTTTTTTTTTTTTTTTTGTTTTTTTTTCATATCGATGTTATGTCTGGTGAAATGCGCGGAAAAGGGGCAGCAGACACACGTTTCGGGCCGCGGCGGAGTGGCCGAGCGCATTGAGGCGCGATGCTACGATGAGCGAGGCCGTCCCCCGTCGGGGGTTCGAATCCCCTCTCGGGCATGGATGCTTGTGCTGTCTATAGTATAAGGCAGTTCATAAGTAGTTTGTAAGTTTAGGGACTGATGACCCCACAGTTAGGTCCCTTAAGCTTCACAAACATTTTGAACATTGTTTTGAACACACGATTCTGGATGTAAACGCATCGGGAAAGCAAAGCGGGCAAGGAATTACGTCTAAAGAACAAGCACCACAACTGATATGCAGTATTTCGTAAAACTATGACACAGTGGCGGAAAATTGAGGACGTCTTTTACCAGTTTCCAAATTAATCGCACGAAGCGCTAAAGCGATTAAGTTTAGTGAAGCTGCGGTAATGCGTATTGGTAAAGACAAGTACGAAAAGAAGATAACTGCAGAAGGATCCTCTTGCCTTCATATTCCGGAAAGATGAATAATGTTATAAAACGCGTAACAAAATTACATTCTTTTACACAAGAAGCGATTAGCGGCACGTGAAGTCACACGCTACCGCGGCGAGACGAATTGTCCCCTTTGTCTTCCGCGCCCGCGCCCTTCTGTCCTCGAGAAGATAGGACGTACCATTGCGGCTGAATGAGCAGGACACCGTGCTAGCACCGGCACTCAGTGAATTTACTCCTGATGACCATGGTGGAGTTTGCCATCGAGAGCTTGGCTATTTTATTCGACGTTATGCTGTTTTACACCGTGATTTTATTGACGAAAGTCAATAAAGAAAGACTCCAATGAGACATATACAGTTACTAAGAGGTAAAGCTAAGATTCGTTTGAACACCACAGTGCTTTACTAGGCATGGTCCTGTTTGGAGGTGGTATGCCGTCACCTGACTTACGCAGCCAGTTATAGGGGGACCTACAGTTTTAAAGTGGGTTCCGAACCACGGTGCTACTCGGTAATTTTCACATGAGCAATACTGCCAGTGGTGAAAGAAATCGAAAGTGACAGATAAAAATCCTAGGACCTGGTGAGGATCGAACCTGCGACCTTTGGCATTGTAGTCTGGCACTCTACCACTGTGCAACCGAGGCGCCCCCTTCACAACAAAAATCGTCCTACATCACATAGGCTTCTAATATTTTATGTGAGGCCAAACTTTAAGAATTTAACAAATCTTCGTTACGACTAATTCTGCCGAAACTTAGTTTTAAATACGAAAGTATTTTAGGCTGAAACATATTGTTCGAACAAGGTCGCCGCATGTCAATTTGATGGTGAGTGCAGGTTCTACTGTTACAGAAGTTTGGAGTGATGACAATGGAGAAGGAATTGTATTTTTTAACCATTTATAGGACTCCCCACTAACGAAGGTGACAAACCTACCGTGGATTTATCTCAGCTGTCAACCGGTATTCAGATCTAAGAAAACGTCTCAGTACCACCGCAGTCTAGCATATACAGTCTCGACACCCACTGCTGTGAAATTTGATACCAACTGACACTTGCAACGACGCTAGCGCTCCTAGTGGTGGGCAAGCCGCCGAAAGAGTGATGTTTGTTTATAATTACTTGTGTACGTAATTAACGAAATAGTTAGTATAATTTTTGCGTTACAAGCATTACTGAAATATCAAGAGAATTACACAATACGGAAATTAATGTAAAACAGCCGAACTTAACTGATTCAGTGGTATAACAAAGAACTTCGTCATGAACCATATTTGTAGCATAATCCTCTGAAAGTAAGTAGAACGTAAGCATATGGGAAACATAAATTTCTATAATGGTCCGTTCTTACTATAACAAAGAATTTTTGATACGTATCAGTTCGGTATGATTCGCACATTTTAGGCTTCACTCGTCTTGATTATATGAGCATATTCTTTTGATTGTGATACTTTAGCTTAAGACGACAATGTATTGAAGGTTCTTGCCGTTTGTGGTTCAGCTGCAGCAACAATCGTGGAATGGGGTTCTTTGACGACAACAGTTTGATTGCTTTTTCCGGTTTCTTGCCACATCTGTGACGTTGTTCCTTCAGCTACAGTTGTGGTGCGTTAGATACTGTACTTACTCCATTGTATATTCGTTTCCTACGTTCCACCTTCACCGATTTTACTGGAATTGTAGTGAAGAAACGTTAACGTTCCTGGATATAAAAGCGGCGTCTTTCTGGCAAAGGGCACGTCTTCTGGTGTTCCCTAGCCCTTTTTCTATGTTTAATATTAAATTAAATTTGTCAGTAAAGGCCTGTAGATTATAATATAATTGTGAATAAGCTGTACTACAACATACTGTTTCGTACCTTGTCAGGGATCCTATGTAACCTAAGTAAGTTATTACCTATGTTATGACAATACATACGTTGCCTAATGTAAAAAGTATTTAAAAATCAGTATAAATATTAGCACTCATCAAACATCGTATTCAGGAATTTAGCTTACCAGCCACTAGGAGCGCTGCTATCTCAGCGTATAGGAAAAATCTATGGGAGTGTCGTGACTGTATATGATAGACTGTGATACCATTATGAAACGAATCGTGATACGTTTCTAAATTGGTTCGAAAACATGTTGCTACGAACTTTAGAAAATTCATCCATAAGTATTACCATCAGTGTTCCATGCCATTTAGTTTTAAAAAACAATGTTACAAGCCTCTCCTCTCTAAAGAAGATATTATGCAATGGTTAAGACTACACAAAGTTATTGTCGACGATACAATGGAAAAGTAGAGTTATTAGAACTTGTATCACTTCACAAAATACAATTCCTAAAGTATGGTATCGACGAAGTAGCTTATAAATAGGGACGTAGAGTGATAAGACTACTACCATATTAGTCCCACTTTAAAGCAACTGACCTTATTTGGGCGTAAGTGAAAAAATATATTTCTCGTAAAAATAAAACTTTTACTATGGGTGAAGCTAGAAAACTATTCAGATCCTGGCTAATGTAACCGAAATGGACTGGATGGTGGTTGTGGCACAAATGAAGCGAGTAATCGACGAAGCATGGAATAATGAAGGTCTTCTCGAAGACAAGGTTAACGGAAATTGTATCACCTCTAGCTGCTCAGCCATTTCGGAAAGTCCCAGTTATTCTGATGTGAGTGGTACTGTCACTGTTCGGACGATGCAACTACCTGCAGTTAGTGATAGCTGGAGGTATGTACGCAAAAAATTTTCAATACTTCTGAATCGTATGCTGCGTTCATGCAATGTATATTTCCTGAATGTGTCACCCGTAACCTGTAGCGCGTCATCTCAAGAAGAAAGTGTGACGATAATTTCATTTAACCAATGAAAGCGATAAATTGCAGTATTATTTAAATGTTGATTTCTATTTCGAATTTGATCGTACAGATTAATTTTAAATATCCTCCATTCAGATGTTTGCAAAGTTTCATGAACCAGCCGCATAGCGTCAGTCCGTTCATTTTTTTGAGTTAGTGTCTGAGCATGATTCTCAGATTTAGTTTTCAAAGTAATCTGTAAACAATGTTAATAGAACTACGGAGTAGTAGTCGTATTTATTACGTTACGATGGTGGAGAGAAAATTCATTACATATTACGCCATTGCTTTCTTTATTCATTTGGAAACATATAAGTCATAATTATATAAGTCTTAATTCAGTAAATCCAAAATACATATAATTACGAGAAAACTAAAAACAAATATTTCACGTTAATTACCCGAATTTATCGTTGCAGGACAGTTTATTTTACAGGTTTCAATAACATTGTAGCTAATTTATTGTTTTCTGATATTGCAGCACTAAACTGCCTGTCACCAGTAATTACAGTTAGAGTAAATTTAATCTCTCACCGGGCCTGGTTGTCTCCACATTACCGACTTTTGTTTCTCTCTGTAATGTCGCGTCAACATTAATAATTTGTCCTGAGATTTGGGACTCATGCGAAAATAGTTTATTAAATCTTTCGAGTTCGTGCTTGTCGTTTTATTCATCAAATTGACACACAAAACAGGTTCTTTTTCATCCATTATGACATCCCGTCTTTTTCATTGTTTTTTTTTTATGTTTAACAGTTATAGAGATAATATAGCGGTTCACGCTTTCTTTTGGGTGTTAGACATCACAGCCTTGTAAAATCGCGTTGTCAACTGACCATAACAATGACCGTACACTCCCGTTAGTGATCTACTGCGAATGGCGAACAATTTGAAAAGTGTAAATTATGGAGGTAAACTAGGACCATTCGTTACAACACACCTCCCTTTGAAATATGTGTCACACATGATATTTAATACGAGTACATACGTACAATAAAGCAATGTAATACAAGAACAATCAGCAATCAGACCATCAATAACAATCTTTTTACACACCACGATAAATTTCTCCAGAACTGCTAAAATAAAAGTTGGATATCTATTTCATTTTCGGAATAAAACTATCAATAAAGTCAGAATTCAATAAATTATTATTAAGTAAATGATAGAAAATACAACAAAATTCCTACATAGATAGCACGGGAAAGTTCACTGCGCCCTGACGAAAAGAATTGCGTTTTTGTTTACTGTATATGAGTCTGTATGAAAAACAATCGAATCTCAATTAGACGAATGTGGCTTCTTCTGCTGACACAATTTAGAAATGTAGGGTTCAGTACTTGACAACTGAAGACAGAGTATTGTTCAGCATCTAGACAGGTTCGGCTCTTAGTTTTGTTGGCGTCATAGATCAAGACTCCATATTCGCTCATATATCTACATCTACATCTACATACATACTCCGCAATTCACCGTAAGGTGCGTGGCGGAGGGTACACTGTACCACTACTAGGCATTTCCTTTCCTATTCCACTCCCAAATTGAACGAGGGAAAAACGAATGCTTATATGCCTCCGTACGAGCCATAAATTCTCTTATCTTGACTTTGTGATCTTTACGCGAAATGTAAGTAGGCGGCAGCAAGATCGTACTACACTCAACTTCAAATTCCCGCCCTCTAAATTTACTCAACAGAAATTCACGAAAAGAACGTCGTCTTTCTTCCAGCGATCCCCAATTGAGTTGCCGGAGCATTTCCGTGACACTAGCGCATTGGTCGAACCTACCGGTAACAAATCTAGCTGCTCGTCTCTGAACCGCCTCTATGTCTTCCTTTAAACTGATCTGCTGCGGGTCCCAAACACTTGAGCAATACTCAAGACGTGGTCGTACAAGCGTTTTATACGCGGTCACCTTTACATGTGAAGTGCATCTTCCCAAAATTCTCCCAATAAACCGAAGTCGGCTGTCCGCCCTACTCACAACTGTCCTTACATGCTCGTTCCATTTCATATCGCTCTGCATTACGCCTAGATATTTGAACGACGCGACAGCATCAAGAAGGTCACTACTAATGCTGTATTCGAACATTATGGGATTGGTTTTTCTACTCATGCGCATCACCTTACATTTTTCCACATTGAGAGCTAGCTGCCACTCTTCGCACCAACTAGAAATTTTGTCTAATTCATCCTGTATGCTATTACAGTCAGTTACAGACAACACCCTCCCAAACACCACAGCGTCATCAGCAAACCGCCGCATATTACAACTTACTCTGTCCATCAGATCATTTATATAGATAGAAAATAATAGCGGTCCTATCACACTCCCCTGGGGCACGCCTGACGATACACTAGTCTCTGATGAACATTCGCCGTCGAGAACAACGTACTGCGTTCTATTACTTAGGAAGTCTTCCAGCCATTCACAAATCTGTGAACTTGTTCCATAAGCTCGTATCTTCGTTAGCAGTCTGCAGTGTGGCACCGCGTCGAACGTCTTTTTGAAGTCGAGAAAAACACAATCCACCTGTTGCCCTTCATCCATGGCTCGCAAGATGTCATGTGAGAAAAGGGCAAGCTGAGTTTCACATGAATGATGTTTCCTAAACCCATGCTGATTCATGGAAAGAAGCTTTTCGATTTCAAAGAAATTTACTATATTCGAACTGAGAATATGCTCCAAAATTCTACATGAAACTGATGTCAACGATATTGGCCTGTAATTGTGTGGGTCAGTTCTCTTTCCTTTTTTATACACGGGAGTCACCTGCGCTTTTTTCCAATCACTAGGAACTTTGCGCTGAATTAAAGATTCGCGATAAATGTAAGCTAAGTAGGGGGCCAACGCCGCAGAATAGTCTTTGTAAAACCGAACTGGTATTCCATCCGGACCAGCAGACTTTTTCGTATTTAGCTCTCTCTGCTGCTTCTCTACACCGGAAATACCTATTGCTATGTCCCCCATTTCGGAATTAGTACGTTGATCAAATGATGGTACATTTGTACGGTACTCCTGCGTGAAAGATTTCTTAAAGGTTATATTTAGAACTTCAGCTTTCCGTTTGCTTTCTATTACTGCCCCGGAATGATCAACGAATGGCTGGACAGTGGGCTTTGACCCGCTTATCGATTTTACATAGGACCAGAATTTGTTCGGGTTCTCGGAAAGATCTTTTGCTAAGGTATGTTCAAATGTTTGTATAGTCTATGGGACTTAACTACGGGGTCATCAGTCCCTAAACTTACAAACTACTTATGAACTACTTACGAACTAGGACGGCACAAATATCCATGCCCGAGGGGGGATTCGAACCCCCGACCGTAGTGGCCGTGCAGACTGTGACTGGAGCGCCTCAGTCTCCTCGGCCACTGCGGCCGGCACTAAGGTATGGCTGTGATAATTATTGTATGCTTCGCGCATCGATCTTTTTATAGACGCACGAATCTCTACTAACTTTTGCCGGTCATCATTTGCGTGTTCTTTTTTGAATCGAGAGTGCAACAGCCTTTGCTTTCTCAGCAGCTTTCTAACATTATTATTATACCACGGTGGATCTTTTCCATCCTTAATCGTCTTTACTGACACATATTTCTCTAACCCGTTATTAACAATGCACTTAAATTTAGTCCACAATTCCTCTACATCCATAGTCCCGGAATTAAACGATGCCCATTCATTTTCTAAGTGCGATCGTAACATTTGCTTATCGTCTTTTCCCAACAAAAACACGCTCGTAGCCTTCTTGATTGGTTTATGAACTTTGATCATCATCGACGCTATGACGATATCATGATCACTAAGTCCTGTCTCTACACAGACATCGTTAATAAGGTCAGGCCTGTTTGTGGCCAAAAAGGTCTAGAATATTTCCATTTCGCGTGGGTTGCCTGTTTAACTGCTCAAGACAGTTTTCGGAGAAAATGGCAAATGGAAGTAGAAGTCCGGATGAGTATCCTAAAACTGATTCGCGCGCAAATTACACTCTGATCTTTACCCTCTTTCGTCTCGATGAAGCCAATTTCTAAATATCATTCGATCTATTTAAGATTTTTTATGCCACTTTCACAGCATACTGTAACTAATGGAGCACTTTAAGATTTTTCAGATAATAACTCCGACTATGGCGTTTCATGTGACTGTCCTTCATTTGGCCGTCATCCCTCATTAATTTCCACCGGGAGCTTCCCTTGCTGTGAAGGCGATGGAGAAATTGCTAGGTTCTTCTGTTATCCCGACTTCAGCCATCGATCCGTGTTGGCAGTAATTTACTGGTGAAAATGAACAACGAATGATTAAAAGGAGATTGTGCCCTGACGAACAAAGTTTAACATTGAATGATGTCTGCGACTGCATATGTGGCAGTGAGCGCTCTCATTGGTCGACTGAGCCCTCACCATTTCGGAATACCTTGCGCGGGAGGTTACTGCGCATTGAGCGTTGTGGATCGGCGCGCAGCGACCCCTGGATTGTTGCAGAACAGCGGAGCAGAGAGGCTGCACCCAGCGGGACTGAATAAACTACGAGACGTATAGCCAAATCTTCAGTTGGAAAGCGTGATCAGCGCTTGGGAACATGGCGTGATCATACGTAGTTTTCAAATCAGGAAAATGTGCTCAATTTGATTCTCAAAATTCAAATGTTTCTAAATTAAATTTATGGGACTCAACTAGGTGGACATTTTTTTTTTATGGACTTAACTACGGGTCATCATTCCCTAAACTTACAAACTACTTATGAACTAGCTACTACTAAGGACGGCACAAATGTCCATGCCCGAGGGGGGATTCTAACCCCCGACCGTAGTGGCCGTGCAGACCGTGACTGGAGCGCCTCAGTCCCCTCGGCCACCGCGGCCGGCTAGGTGGTCATTAGTCCGTACTTTACAAACTACTTAAACTAAGATAAACTAACCTAAGGACGACACAAAGACCCATACCCGAGAGTGACTCTAACCCCCGACAGCAAACGGCCGCACAAAAAAAACAATAATAATAATAATAAAATAATAATATTAATAATTAATAAAGCTGTATGTTTTCTTTGCCGGCCCTGGAGAGGTGCTTCTCATACCTCTTATATCAATGATCCAAAGCGATTTACTATTTATTCTACGTGGCTTCAATTGTCCATTAAGGTTTCGTTTGTCGCAACAATAAATAAGCCTAAGGAAAGGTGTCTGACGTGTACATCCAAGTCACATAGATATTTAGCGGATGGGAAGCAATGTTTGAGTCGCTGGTAATACAACATTTTCCAAGAAATTTACACACAACAGTATGTAATTTTCGTCTAGAATGTGGCATCACTGCTGATCCTGAGGCAGATGTTTTTGTAAAAAAAAAAAAAAATGTTCAAATGTTTGTAAAGCTTATGGGACTTAACTACAGGGTCATCAGTCCCTAAACTTACAAACTACTTATGAACTACTTACGAACTAGGACGGCACAAATATACATGCGCGAGGGGGGATTCGAACCCCCGACCGTAGTGGCCGTGCAGACCGTGACTGAAGCTCCTCAGTCCCCTCGGCCACCGCGGCCGGCATGTTTTTGTAGAAACTTGTGATGATGATGTATGTTCCAGCTTTGCCACTCTTGCATCCATCATATTTCTTTTTCAAAATCTGCGCTGATTTCACTAGATTTCATTAGGTTTAATGGCTATAATTTCACTACCACTACCGATGTTCAACCTAATTTTGATAATTACATTCCAATCGGAATTTAGGTTTTCAGAGCCATTTGGCCAGTTTAGAGGCAAAACTACCTCTGGGCAATTACCATACATTCTCATGTACTTAAATAATACTACACCATTATTCTTTGTCTGATTTGTTTGACGAAAGCTCTCTGTTTTATTACTTCGGGTCGTATTCTTTCCTGTCTCAAACCAGAACGTATAAAATCGTATCTGCGTAGAGATTGCTGTAACACTGCATGTATACACCACACCTACTCTGCTATTCTAGTCGCTGTAGAGCAGTAGAATAAAGGTATAGATATTGCAGTATCTCGGAAACACTAGGCAGGATGTGTATACTAGACAGACACAGTTGTGTCAGAAATGCCTCAACGATTAAGATTAAGAGCCATGATTTGACTTACTCTATGACACCAGCAGTAAAACTGTTGTGTCAAAGGAACAGAGCGTTACCTGTATAAATACTTTTATTTACATTTTCCTGTGAAAATCTTATAACAAGTTGATGGACTGGGCTATGAATAACAGTTTTCCTCCTATTACTAGGATGTCGCTACATAGACAATAGGTCATGGAAGTACTCTTAATGGGACAAGACCAGGTGTCTTCGAGAAAGTAGAAGTAGCGTCCTAACTCAAAGTAAATCACTTAGACTGGATGCTTCTGTAGAGGCATGGAGATATTTGTTAATTTTATCAGTTAACAAGTGCAGTTATATTGTGGTTTTCGCGAGTATATGTTTTAGAAGCAGAATGTGTTGAAACAAGTTTGTTGATGACAGTAACCCGGTGTAGTGTAATTGCTTGCCTGACTATTTAGGTTTGAAAAATTGGCCGTACAGAAGTTGTTGAACTATTTTAAAATAATAATCAGTGTCTAAGACTTCAATTTAGACGAACTGTTAATTAAAAAATTTAAATGAAGTGAAATGGCCAAACATTTAATAGTTTAAAACATCTTGCAGAGCAAACAACCTACAGAATTCGACGAATAGTTACTTTAAACAGCGGTGTAGTTGATCTGGTTGATAAGCTGTAATCAGATTGGTTGTAATCCGCGTAACTATCCGCCTTCATTGGATGGAGGTTCGGAATATTAAGATTCAATCCATGTGCAGCATAATTTTGAATGAAGGTAATTTAATCAATGAAAATTAATAATTGATACAGATTAATAGCTAATCAGACTTCGAACTGTTCATTACATAAAAGTGATTGCAGGTTCTAAGACAATAAATATCGCAAAATTTTTAATTACAGTCAAAGATACTATGGCAAGCTACACGAGATACGTAAGTTTAACATGTTTAATTACCGAACCATCCAAAGTCGTAATAGTTAGTTATACCTGAAAACAGCATGATCACTAAATGGAGGGACTGGAAAAATAAATAACTGAACGACTGACTGAAGTTAACTTTAAATAAGGGGATTTATTAATTTGAACAGAAAGCATATAATTCGTATCTGAGTATCCATTTTATATCTGAAGATTTTGTACAATCAGTTAAGAACAATAATCAATAGTTAATAACGTTCGTTTCAGCATACAATTCGGACAACAGAACAATCAGATCAGAACAGACAGTAGAACAGAGAGCGAGTACGATGGGATTATTACTTTTATAGTAAAAGTCAGAGATTTTAATTAGTTACAGTGATATTATAATTAGAGTTTCTTTGTATGTCTTTTACGTAGCCTATCGATTCCAAGGAAGAAAAAAATGAATTGAATATTTATCCTAATTACATTTTATCTGATTTAATATTTCAGATGACTTTAAAATATGTTATTTATGGGGCTCTTGCTATATGGTAATATTAAACTGGAAACTGGGACGACGCGGTCGTCGCTCTGAGACCACTGACCGACGGTATGCAGAGCCTCAGTGTTCGGTGTACGTAAGTGGCACATGCCGGATAACACATAAGCAGAAAAGCAGTACTTATAGGCGCTGTACTGGGCAGTGGGCGTTCGATGACGCAGAATGCCGTGACAGGAACGTCTCTACATCGGATGTCGGCGCCGCGACCTAACAGGGTAGCATGCCACCGACGGCGGGCGTCGAAGTGAGGACCTCCAGCGGCGCGGCTCTGGCAGGCCGCCACTTCGACGTCATCACGCGGGCTGGCGGGTTTCCCTCAGTGGGCGCCGCCAGACACCACGACGTCGGCAGGCAGAGTGACGTCATCAGCCTACATCTGCTGGGCGGGGTCGGCGCCCCCGAGGCGTACAGCAGAAGGCGGCGCGTGACTCCAACGGCAGCTTCAGCCGGCGGCCGGCGCGGTGCCGTCAGCTCAACTCAGCGGAATCAGAGCTGCGTCTGCCGGCCGGCCTGGCGCCTTAAGGCTACTTTACACGACTACACTGCGTTTAATGAAACTGCGCTACTGGCCAGTGCGCATGCGCGGTAACCGTACGCGCAACTCGTTGGCGAAACTAAAACAGTTTCGGCTCCTCCCAACTTTTGCGAAACAGTTTGCGCGAGTTTTTAGGTTAGGTGATAACTAAATCACAAAATGAAGTGGGGAACGGAAGAAATTGTTCGGTATTTCGACATATATGTGATGCATAGGTGTTTATGAGCTTTTAAAAGCTTTCTGGAATAAGTAGCGGCGTGTTGGTGCTCTTGAAGCAATCATTCGTAAATTAAATATTGATGGGTGAACGGTACCTAATTGTCTGGTTAAAATACATTCAAATCAAAATACCTGTACAAAGGAACCGTGCAAAATGCAATCTAGTAAAACATCTGGATGTTGATCAGCGCAAGATAACAAGACCAAGATCACGTGGTTTGAACTTGCAGACTTTTTTTAAGGAAAATTGTACATAGAAGAAAAGGCTACACAAATCTGTTAAGCTGAATTCGTTTACTTAACATTATTCGTTTATAACGTGACAGCTTTTACATTTACAATTCTTTGTAAATATTTATTTAAAACGTGTTGTTCACTTTTTCCTGGTTAAGCAATTGTAGATTTCGGAACACGATGCAGGGTCTGTAGAGACGAATATGAATCCCCACTTGAGGAGAAACGTAATGTAATTTTTAATTTCATTTCTGGTGACAATGCTAAACGTATTAAGAGTATCTTGTTTCCTTATTGCATTACTATATTTGAAAAAAAAAAAAAAAAAAAAAAAAAAAAAAAAAAAAAAAAAAAAAAAAAAACCAACGTAAAATGCTCTGGTGACATTTTAAGATAGTTAAAATAATTTGTAGAGTCTTCAACCACAATCTTTTTCAGCAAGGCTGGAGATCAAGCGAACTGACGTCTTCCATTTAACAAACGAAATACCTTTCTTAGTCTTTTTATGTTTAGTCTTATGAAGTGACTTCACACAGAGCAGTAATAGCTCCGCTGCAACTCTTACAGCTGCCAAAACTTTCATTTTACTACGACTGCGGCACTCCAAAACAACGAAACTGAAGGGTATAGTTTCGGTGACGTGTCTACAGACATACACGAAACCAGTTGCGCGCAATTCATTTCACGCGAGTGTCGCAACCTGGAGTCGTCGTGTAGACTAGCCTTTAGCTGGCGCTTCCGGCCACCACTCGCAACGCCTGACCGAGTCACGGGCAGAGGAACCATTCAACCACAAGAAACTAATAAAGAAATTAATTGTTTTTCCCAGGCACAACAAATCTTAATCTGCCACCTTCCACACACATGCAATCCGCTAAGGCCATCCCCGTTACACTTCTTTCTGCCCTACCATCTCCCTTTTTATAACAAATATATGTGCTATTTTACGATTTTTACCAATATTTTTATCGTAACGTACGGTTAAGAAACTAAAAGTCTGTTTTTTAAATAAAAGTTTTAACAGTTACAATGCCGTGTTATTCTAACGCTAAGTTTTTAGCTGTGTGTGATCTATCTATAGTCGTGGCACCACGCCAAACTCTGGCGCTTGCGCTGTTATGTTAGCGACAGGTTAATTACGTCTTTAAGCACACAATAAATATGACGAAAGAAAATAATATGGCGTATATTTGGTATTCAAATGAAAATTTACTTCATTATTGATACATAATAACTCATAATGCACTTTAAGTAAATCAATGATGGCGTCTGTCTAACTGTTCTTCACTTATTTAAATTTTGTTACCTAATAACAGAAAAATGAACAATACCTTCTTTGAAAAATCAAAGAAAAGAGTCTGATTGTTGGTTATTTGCTTTAACATTCCCACCTCGTAAAGAATACAATGCATTTCTTTCGCACAGCGATAAGTTCAGATTTTGTAAAGAAATCATCTGCGTCAAAAGAAGATTAAATAACTGTTCGGAGACTTAAATTTAGTAAAAGAACAGTACTAAGCTAGCCTAACAATAGTAACTTATCTATACAGACGTTTAAAGAGAAATTAAATATTACAGTAGGAAGGAATCTGTCCAAGTAACTTGAAACAGTAGCGAATCTAGGCTGGGTGGATATATGAATATATTTTACTGCATTCGTGGATTCAATATAGTAACAGGAATCCCATCCTGGAGAGCGAAAACAAGGGCTCTTTACGATCTTGCGTTCATACGTAAAATTATCTTTGGAAAAGATACGATAACAGGACGATATAAGGAACTTTCGTATTAACCTTCAGCAAAATTAGCTAATAGAATGAATGAGAAAATGCAATGATCAGAAAAAGTCACACTTCACCATAACAAGGCGATTCGAACAAAACCAATACTATCTGGTGGCTGTTCTACTTATCTCTGATAATTGTAACTGTTACCATTCATATGTCCATTCAGGATACTCTCATACGTTTTTGAGCATTTTTTGTCTCCCATCTTAATCATCTTGATATTGAAGGTATTTTTCATCTATGTGTGCTTTATAAATATTTAGGATCTGTCTTAAGGTTTTATTGTCATATAGAAGTAGATGTTTCGCTCTAGTTGTAGCATCTTCACTAGGTCCTTTCTATTGCTATAATATTGAACAACAGAATTAGTTTTAAGTTTCTACAGGGTATCATAAGTCCGTACTGTTAATTAGAAATTTGTACAAGAATTTCATATATTATATATACCTTGTTCTGCATGCTGAATTAGTTAATTACGTCAACAAGTAAAACGAGGTATATACACATAAAATTATTGTACAAATATCTGATGAACAGAACGAACTTATGAAAACCTTGAGAAACTAAAAACTATATATGTTGTTCAGTTTTGTAGCAATAAAAAGTACCCACCGAAGATACTACAACTGTAGCGAAACATGTATGAGTACATATAAACAAAAACCAGTGTTTTGCTCAAGTTAGATCCTCGAAGCGAAGCAACTAAATATGTATGTTTCACTGTTGACGCATCGTTCTTATTAGTAGTGCTGCCTTAACTTAGTGATCAAATTCAAATATCATTGTAAACTAAGTTGCCGTAAATTGAGAGAAGTATGCGACGTTTGATAAACGACATTCCCCGTCCAAAAAGCTCCAGCCTAACGACCTACACGAGACTGCTTTTTCCTACAAACTTAGACTGCACTGCTGAAGCGATTGCTCCGTAACTTCCAACTCACCTCACTTCTGGAAAACGTAATAGATGTAAATTAATGGAATACGTATTTTTAGGAATAATGGCAGAAGCTCTTTGCGTGCATAAAAATGTACCTGTGGATTTCCCGACGCCATTCATCACTGCCCCTTCAACAAAACATTCAGCGCGGAAACGTTATGCACGAGTACGTCTGATTCGAATGCCGCATACATTGCGGCGGAAGATGGCGCCGCAGCTCTCCGGCCTCATGCGTTATGCAGAAACACACGCGTCTGGGTCTCAGACCAGGGGAGTCTGGTCGCATGCCTGTCAGCTGTCATGTGTGGAAGACAGCCGAAGCAGACTGCTCTCCCACCGCAGGTGAGATGCAATATCCGGGCTGCGGCTCTGCCAGTGCCAATCTGCACAGCTCGCTTAGGAACACCGTGTTCCGAACTTTGCGATCTCAGTTTCAAATAGAGGATATAAGGCATTTTACTCAACTGTGGCGACTGGAGTAGCTAATTGCGTCTATCAACTCTTTTCTTCAGTAGTATACATATTTTGTAGCGTAGCCGTTCATATGTGTTCAAACAGAAACTGACCATGTGAAAAAAATAAGGGCTACTACTTTATACTTTAAATGGTAAAAAATCATGAGTACTGACAGTAATCTCCATTCATGAAGTATATGTTGACATTCTTGAGAGTAGGCCTGGCTATTCCGTTCCTGCGTAGCCCCAACTAAATTAACTTTCTTCATAACTGACAAGGAAAGTACTCGGGCTCGAACAAACACAAATACACCAAAATCGTGTGAGAGATAATGTTCAAAAGTTCAAATGTTTGTAAATCTATCGGATCAAACTGCGTGGTCATCAGTCCGTAGCTTACAAACTACTTAAACCTAGTTAAACTAACCTAAGTACAAACACACACACACACCCATGCCCTAGGGAAGACTCGAACCTCCACGGCGAGCATCCGTGCTCTCAACAGCGAGACGCTTTAGACCGCTCGGCTACTCCACCGCGGCCCAGAGATAATGTATAGCTCCCTTATTGCACTAGTGATACTCCAGCTTCTGCAAAACTCTGCAGTCGCCCGTTAGAGGCCTCTGGTGAGCCACGCCTTATTGCACTTTGACCTGCTGGTACGACAGTAGTGACGGTGCAGTGTGCCACTGAAAATGTATTGCGCTTGGTTGAGATGAAATTCCGAAAAGCCCTTCTTCGTGAAAATTGGTGTTGAAGATGAATCATCCGCATGTTTTCTGGAATCTATTATAGTGCAGAAATATGAGTATAGGTTGGAAACATTAAAATAGATACCAAGTAACATGTGAATGATTCATCTTCTACACAAATACCATCTTCACGAAGGTTTCTTCGTAACTTCATCTCAACCAGTCGCACTATGTTAGCAGGATTTTTTACCAGTCGCCGACCTATCCGACGCTTCACTACACAAATAACGTCACAAAACGTAACTTCAGAGGCACACTGCACCGTCGCTACTGGTGTACCGGCCGGTCAACGTGCAGTGCGGCAGGGCACATACAGAGGCCTCTAATGGGCGACCGCCGACCTCGGTGGCCGAGGGGACTGAGGCGCTCCAGTCACGGTCTGCACGGCGACTACGGTCGGGGGTTCGAATCCCCCTCGGGATTGGATATTTGTGCCGTCCTTAGTCTTTGCTAGTTTATAAGTAGTTTGTAAGCTTAGGGACTGATGACCCCGTAGTTAAGTCCCATAAGTTCTACAAGCATTTGAACATTTTGTAATAGGCGACTGCAGAGTTTTGCAATTGCGGGAGTATCACTAGTGCAATAAGGGACCTTCACATTGTCTCTCAAACGATTTTCGTGTATTTATATTTGTTCGAGTCAAAGTACTTTCTTTGTGAGTCAAAACGCTCATACCCATAGTATAATTCTATTAAAATTAATCTTCAACTACTTATTCAATTAATCTGCCACCTTTTAGCTTTAAAAGTAAATAAAACGTTTTATTGTATCTAAAATAGAATAGAAGTAGTAATCTTACTTTTCAGATTCGATCCACAATCAAGAAGTATGAATAATTAACAACGTTCTAACTTAAAAACCATTTTTCATGGAATACTCCATTTAACAAGCGTCCATGGTTTAAGGTTCTCCATGGCAGCATGTACTCTTAAACTTGGCCAGACACTTGCTGAATTCAAGTGCTCCTGAGGAAAGAAAATTCTCTCACAGTATCTCTTCCTGCCTTTAAAATAAATCCCCCATAAATAAAAGTTGATATCTTGTGCCTTACCGGAATAAGTGATGTAAAATATAGTACATCACAAAATTGTACTACTGTGTTTTCTCTTTTTTCTCTTTTATCTTTTTCCAAGTAAAAAAGACGTAGTTTAACACAATAAAATTGATACAAAATTTATTCTCAGCCCTATCAGTCCCACATTATGAAATCAGCTTTCGAAAAATTAAAAATCAATGTTTTCTGTATTAAGACAGTGCAGTAAACATCACACTACGTTTTTTAAAATTTATGGTGCGAACTATTGATTTTTATATCATGTATTTCATGCACAACATTGACGTTTGTACTGAGGTATTTTCCTATTTGGACGTTATTTTGTTGATAGTTGACACTGCCAGATCAATAATGCTAGCATAATCTTCGCTACAGCACCAAAGACAAGACAATTCACTGCTGGAATAAAATAAATGGTACCACACTCTCAGTCATGTGCAGACGGCAACGCAACACAACCTCCAAGATGGAGAAATTAATGCCTGAGAAATGACTACACGCCGTACCAAGCGCAAAAACGTCGTACTAGAAGCATGTTGTTCATCAACAAAAAAGCAACTTTAAGGACTGATGCACAAAATACGGAATAAAACAACTTTTAATACGTTGTTGGCCAGGAACAACACTGGAACTGAAAAGGTAAATTCCTGCGTTTATTTAACATCTTGGAAACCAGTAAAGTTATTTGAATGAAAAAATTTATAACTAAGAGCGTTTATTTTTTTTAACTTTAAGACACACCGTTATGTACTGTACATTCTCAAAGTAATTAAGTGAATTTATTTGGAGAAACTTAAAGACATGCCTAAAGCTGCTTGAAAAGTGTTCCATAAGCTCTGTAAGTCACCATAATCAACAGCGAAACGAAAGTTTTCTAGAATATTTTTGCTTAACGTTTCCATGTAGAGCACTGAGCCAACATATTTCTTTCCCGCTCCATTCCCCTATTAATCTTCTGGAGAATAAAAGTCCATTAATACATGATGCTCGTCATTTACATAACTTACATGGTAATATGAATATTTGGCTATTGACAAAATGAGGCTTCTTACGAATTAACATTTTTGTATTATTTACATTGATCATAATCTTTTATTGCTGCCATGTAATAAAACAACAGATATCCTAATGCATACTCCTAACCATGTTTCGATTCGTAAAGTTCGGACAAAAAGTATCCCCTTGCTAAGCACACTTTCCAAATTCCAACCCAAAGACGTCTAAAAGCAAGTTCCTCTCTGTAGCAACTTCTTCTCTGCAGTTTGAGTGAGTGCTAATTTCAGTAATGTTTAAATGTTTGTGGGAGGCCGTTTCCCGCCGGGAGTTCGAATCGAGTCTTGGGCGTGGATGTTTGTGTCGTCTGTAGTATAAGGTAGTTTTTACGTTTCGTGACTGATGAACCCGCAGTTGTCCCATAAGCTTTACAATCATTTGAACATTTTACCTTATCCTAAAAACAACACACACACACACACACACACACACACACACACACACACACACACACACCAATGTCAGTGGGAGGACTCGAACCTCCGACAGGGAACGCCCTCCCACTCCGCAGCAACGGGCTGAGAGTGCACGGCTGTTCTCGCGAAGCACTAATTTAAGACATCATGGCAAGTTAAATTTGTGCTTGACACGTTGTCTCAAATCTGTCTCTTCCATTTCCGCCACCTACGTTATCCAAGCACGAGTCTCTAACTACCCTCTCAGCGTTTCTTCCACCGATCCTTCGTTTAGGAGTTCTCAAATTAAAAAGGTGTCCTTCATACTTCGCGGAACTAGGATTTCGTGAGGAAGTTACATAACCGACCATCTCTCTTGTTATAAAGAACCCTAATTAACTCATTCGAGAAGCTGCTAATGAGGAAATCGTGCTATGAATGCGTGTTTCCATTTCGTATGTTGGACTCACATTTACGGAGGTTTTTACTCTACTGTTCTCAACCTAATTTAAACCTGTAAGAAATGCCTTCCTGTGTACAAAGAAACTCAAAGGCACAGGGTACGTTTACTATACTGCTAATTTTCCTCAGTTCTTAAGGCTATGCCTGATTTATAAAGGAAGCAAAGTGTTTTATGATTGTTCGACACCAGTCATAAGCATTGATTGTCTACAACCAGAATATTTCTGATATTAGACATCACACAAATACCTGTAGGGGAAAGAGCGTTTCTGGAGCTGCTGATTTCTCGTCTGAATCAAAAGCGGATAGGAACACCATTAAGTTACAGATTATGTATAACAAAGTGTAAATGTTGTTCGTGTAAAGAAATAAGGATGAGAATAGAAGAAGTGAGCCGCGGTGGAGTAGCCGAGCGGTCTAAAGCACCTCGCTGCGGAGCTCGCAGTTGCTCGCCGTGGAGGTTCGATTCCTCCATGGGGCATGGGTGTGTGTGTTTGTCCGTAGGTTAGTTTACCTAGCTTTAAGTAGTTTGTAAGCTACGGACTGATGACCACGCAGTTTGGTCCGATAGATATACAAACATTTGAACATTTTTGAGAAGAAGTGAAATATTGTGTCACTGGTTATTGCGAGCGTGAAGGTCGGGGTTGGGGTTTAAAATAGGGAAAGATTAATTTTTAAAACTCACAACCACCAGCTGCGAACCAAATTCCTAAACATGCAAAACACTGGAACTGTGATTGCGACTGTTTGACTCGTTTTCTAGGGGATGATATCACACGTTCGCAGCTTTCCTTCCCTGCATATGATCAACAAAACAAATTCATAATAAAATCAAGTTTATGAGAGAAAGGAGTGTACTAACTACTATTTTTGAAACACGTGAAAGTTCTCTTTATGTTGTTTATTTCACTATATTAGATCCCTGTGGCTGATACGTCTGTATGTCGACACATTAATCAAATAAAGTTATAGCTCGTGAGCCCCCAGACAAAATTAATATTTGTCGCGAATTGTTTTCACACCATGTGGCTGTCTCAAACACCGTTTATGTTCATGCCTATGCGACGACACGTGTTACATTAACAAATCACAGTCATTTTAATTCAATGCGATGCACACCTTGTTCCACCGGCTAAATATTCACAAACACACAGTAGCACTCGATTCAACTTGGTGCAGTCTACGACGTGCAACCACACGTGGCAAATGCCACACACAAATCTATAACCCCCACCTCGAGGTCCACATGCCGACTGCCCGCCGAGCGACGCCGCCCAGCCAGCTCCCCACGTGCTCCCGAGTCCTCACTTCCTGCCCTCACGCGCACGCGCCAAAAGTTCAACTGCCGGGTTTTTTTCCCCTAAGTCATCAACTTCCCCATGTGAGCTGTTCTAACCGATTTGCCAACGTACAGCGCTCAGCCAATACATTTCTAAAACTTTACTTAAAATCAAAATAATTACACTACACATTAAATAAATTGTCTTCTTAGGTTTTTATATTGGTATAAACATACTTTGTACTATTTATCATAATCGTGCAATTTCTTATGTCACAGATAAGTGATTTAACTGAATACTTCAAGATAAAATACACGAGATTAATTGAAAATAAAATGAGAAATAGTTAATATATTATTTTTATAAACAAACATTGCCATGCTAGTTGTGTAACTGTCTTGCCTTCGTTGGTAATTTATTACTTTTCATTGTCAATTAAACATATTACGCCAGATGTGACTATATCATCTAATGTATTGTTTATTTATCAACAGGCTATTTTGTAATGAGGGCCTTAAAGGTTCCTAACTGCATCGTATTACTTCAATTGCCAGTAGTATTATAATATTTTATTTCACGCTGTGCACTGCACTGTGCCTGGCACTCGCCATTGTCCCTCTCTCCCCTCACCGGAAACGAACTGGAAAATCCTAAGCTGGAACAAGCCACCAACGTCGACCTGCTCGCTGGACTCCCGTCAGCTACAAGCACACAGCAAATCTCAACGTGGAGAATTTCTACCTATGGCCTAACTATAAATGTTGTCACCCAACTGTGTACACACATTGCTACCATAATTAATAAGATTAAAATTGTGTAACATTTAGTGCATTGGCATGGTCAATGTTTGCAGTGAACTTCATACTGTTTAATTATCAAATGCTTTTAATTACCAGTATTTCTATTGGGCGGTAATCTTACAATACCCCCACTCGCGGCATCAAAACCATGTGCAGGATGGCGCAAGTAGCACCAAAATTAATGCATTCAAATGAGCAGAATTTAAAATTACAAAAGTATTGAACCGGATTGACTCAAACACTATACCAATTATGACCTCAAGTAATGCAAAAGTAAAATAAAATAAATAAATAAATAAAAATAAACACGGCAGTGAGAAAATTTCCCAATATTTGTACCATTGAGACCACTTATAGTGTGTGCATATTTTTAAGAAAAGAATCCTTACAACTAATTACATCCATGAAATTTAAGTGTGCCTGTTGTTTATACACAGAATTGGCACCAATTTTATAATATTATTAACCTTTAGTCTTTAGTGGACCTTGTCCTACACGGAAAAACTAGAATTATCCCTATAAAAACTTTTGACGGTGTTCACTCCACTTGTTTAAAGGAAATCTCTCACCACTTTGACACTGAGAACCCCAGAGTCATCGGTGCAGCAACTCTGGTCCATGGTGTATGGTCCTATGTCCCCGTCATTTCAACCAACATGCTGTTGCACCTTAGATTCATGGCACTGGATCAAGCGTTCTTGTTCACACACGTCATATGCACCCTACATGGAACAGGAAGAGCAGAAGGCACTCATGAATCAACATAGACAAAAGTTTGTCTGGACACCAGGGTTCGGTTGGATTAGTATCCCACCCCTCTGCCATCCAGACTTGGTGCAATTGAAGCTAAGCATTGAGACATGTACAGTAACATGCAAATCAACAGAATTAAGAACTCAAAGTGGCTTATGTTAGTCATTATCATATCAACCCAAACCACCATGCCTGCACTCTCATCAGCTATAGCTTCAGATGAAACAGACAAGAGAATATGTGGCCTTCTTGGAGTAGTACTCCATCAAATATAAATCAACAACCTGCCTATGTCAAAAATATATCTTAAAGCTGAAATAATACTACCAAAAGAATGTTATCATAGAGAATTTTCTCTTCTATCATAATGACAGCTACAAACATAAATACAAATCCTACCCCCTCGCACCAAAAAATTATTTTTGCTGGTGTGAGATTAAATTTGGATCCTTGTCATCAGCCTCATGTGCTTTCCACAAGTACTCCCCACAATAAAATATCTAAGGTTAAAGTCTAATTTCAAAATTAGTTTATCACAAAACATCTACATTATTTAAATAAAATATCACCAAACCCTATTGATACTCAGGCTAGACAGAAAAAAAGTTCTCGTCAACTGTTGTTGCAGAAATTGTTCAGTCAACAGTTGAGCACCATTAAAGAAACCAAAATGTGTTATCAGAATCAATTTGATATAACAGTACAGAGCATTCCCTATTAGACACGTTACCTACCAAACACTCAAAAGATACAGACATTAAAGAGCAAACACTTTCTCTCATTGAAACATTTCTCAATCCAACCCACCTTTAGCCACATCAAACATACATTCCTCACTTCTGACCCATATGGTCAGTCACACCCACATATGCAACACCATCAGCTGACATCTTCATCACAAATTATATAAGCCACAGACCCCACTGCCTGCATCGATGACCACCACTTTCTCATTCTTCGAGTCACCCCACAACTCACACCACATAGCCAGCCCTGCTCACATATACACACACATAAACAGTACACTCCCACTTCCTCTATCCTTTAGTGTTGGCATACATACATACACATTTACCTCATGTACCACTGTTGAACTGCAAATCTGATTCAAGCACATGTTTTAACACAAACAACAAAAGAAAAACATTTACAAAGAACTCTTGTAAACTTGACCCCAATGCTTAAATCTAAACACATAATTAGATACTAATACAGACCACAGAATAAATATACACAAATTCTTAACCTACTATCTAGAATGCATTGAACCTCATACTTCATGACATTTACTTTTGTAAACATGCCATTAAATCTTTATCACTTATAAAATTTTTGAGTTTCACCCTCTTCATGCATCCCTCCAGACTTAATTCTATCACTTTATCCTTATATTCCAACTGAGCTTCATATTTGCACAGAAAATCACTTCCTAACACTAGATTTAGACATAGACCTTTCATCACCAATAAATCTTGAATAAACAGTTCCTCCTCAATGATTACTTCAAATTCTGAGTTCCCTGCATTTAACACCCCTATTTTTCTTGCAAAATCATAATTTTCTTTTTCCCATGCCACTGGCTCTACTGTTTTTAAATGTTTGAGGAATTGGATCCAATCATCTTGCCCATACTCATGTACTTCTTTATTAACCCAACCTGACTTTAACCCATCAATATCCATTTCATGACACTGTTCATTATTATGAATCATAAAAACTTGTATTTTCTCCTCATCATCACCTACCCCCTGCTGTACAAATCTCTGTCCCTCACTTATCTCATCATGATCTAGGGTACACATGCCTAATCTCCTTAATTGATCATGCTCATTGTCCCCAAACTCTTTCAACAAATTGTAATAAGTCTGGTCCCAATTATATTGTTTGCCTAGTCTGTCCAAGTAATCATATTTGTGTAATAGCCAATCATTTAGTGCCCATTTCGTAATCCAGTTTATTTTCCCAATTACATTTCTGGTTTGTGCATCTACACTGTCAAATTGGCCTTCATTTACAGTAGGTCCGCTGTCATTTATTGTCTCTACTGGACCACATTTATTTACATTTAATTCAGAAAAACATTCACTATCATTCATACATTCCACAACATCTATGCTGGCTAGAGTATCATCAATATTTACATTCATACTTTCACATTCAGTCAACACTTGTGCCTCTGACCTATCCAAAATTATGGCTAACCCAACACTGTTTTTATCCTCTTTAATGTTGTTATCAAATAAACTTCCCACAACATACTCTCCTTTATTGTCCTTGTTTCTATTATTCCTCCTCCTGTTTGCATTTCTCTTGTCATGTTGCAAAAACCAATCCCCAAAAATTTCCTCACTACCTATAACAGCATCCATCTGACACATACTTTCTTCTCTTTTCTCCCTTTCCTTATTTACTCTATTTATGTTTTCTTCCTTCTTTTCTTTATCCTTGCCCTTGTGAACTCCTACTTCCTCTTTCCTGTCATCATCTCTGTCCATTGCTACCATAATTAATAAGATTAAAATTTTGTAACATTTAGTGCATTGGCATGGTCAATGTTTGCAGTGAACATCATATTGTTTAATTATAAAACGCTATTAATTACCAGTATTTCTATTGGGCGGTAATCTTACATTATTTACATGACATCCAGAGATGACATTCCTCAGTCATTGACCATTTGTATGTTGAATGTGACAGGTTGAGAACGGCACTTCGTTTACAACTGAAACACTGGCTACAAACATATACAACGTTCAGTAAAAACGCGAACAGGAAAATTGAATTACGATGCGTAACATAAATTATACAAGGAGTTAAATGAAACAAATATAATTCAAAATGGGCTTCGTCATAGATGTGGTTAACTGGGGACGTGGGGTGTTCACTGAACCCCTGTTGTAAAAGTTTACTGGTATTTAGTGAAGCTGGTTGGTCCCACTGTAGAGCGGGTTGTTACTTTCGTTGAAATAGATACACTATTTTGTTCTCCCCCGCCTATCTTTCAAAAATGTTTGTAACTCTATCGGACTCTACTGCTGTGTTATTAGTCCGTAACTTACAAACTATTTAAACTAAGTTAAACTAACCCAAGGACAACACATACACCCATGCCCCAGAGGGGGGTGGGGGCTCCAACCCCCACGGCGGACCCTATCTTTCAGGAAGGGATCTGCTCTGGACGCGTGGAATGCTTGGACAGCTAAAACAGCTATGCAGATTAATGATACAAGTTTCATTTTCTAAAGTACTCAAATACACAAGTTCTAGAGAATATATCTGTTCTCGCGGTGGCGTCTTCTTGCACAATGTTAGCTACGCGGTGTCCTGGTAACTGCCTATTTTGGAGCCGAGTTCAGAGGTGCCCTTCCAGACGTATGTAGGCCTAGATACAGCTGCTTGTAGAGGGTGCGCTACTAGGTTGTTCCCTCCAGGAGGCGCGGTGCCGGCGTGTGATTGGCTGCCGGTCGTCCGCTACCTTCTTCACGATCGTTTTCGTGCGTCTGGCGTGTGGCGCTGACTTTACGCCACAACAACCCCCCCCCCCCCCCCACGCCAAAGTGCCGGACTGTTGTCGTGTAAGGAGCTTGACTACGGGGGAGGAGGCAGGCTCGTGGACGCAGTGATTGACCGGAGTCTGCAGCTGCGGAGGACAGCAGACTACCAGCCAGGCCCCACCATCCGGCCTGAGCTCGCTATGGAACTGTGGATACCTCCGTAGGGCCCTCGTCCACGGCCTGGGTCCCAGGTGATGACGTAGACGGTGACGTCAGTGTCAGCGTCGGCGTCGGATGCTGCGTGACGTGTTGGTCCAGGTTCATGGGGATGTCGAGGAGTGGCGGAGGCGGCGAGGGCTCGGTTTCCATGAAGTCGGGCCTTGATGCCGTGGAGATCTTCTGCAGGGGCGACTGCCGAGGTCGCGCGAGCGGCGGAGGCCGCGCGGTCTGCGTGTTGTGCGCATCTACGAGATAGCGCAGAAGGTTCACAGGGTACATAAAAAGGGCGAATTTGGTAGCCTACGTATAACTCCGACAGGTCCTGAAATTTCAAACACGGAAGCACCGAATCATTTGACGATCTCATTCCGCTCCCATCGTCTCCAACTCTGTAAAAAACTGGGTTACGCGGAGCGAAGCGATACTTGCTCCGGGCGGCGCGTTGGGTGGAGCAAATGGAGCAGGGGAGTGTGATAAGACCGCTATTATTTTCTATCTATATAAATGATCTGATGGACAGAGTAACTTGTAATTTGCGGCTGTTTGCTGATGATGTATGGTAGGGTATCGTCTTTAACTGACTGTAATAGCATACAAGATGACTTAGAAAAAAAATATCTAGTTGGTGCGAAGAATGGCAGCTAGCTCTCAATGTAGAAAAATGTAAGGTGAAGCGCATGGGTAGGAAAAACAATCCCATAATGTTCGAATACAGCATTAGTAGTGAGCTCCTTGATGTTGTCGCGTCGTTCAAATATCTAGGCGTAACATTGCAGAGAGATATGAAATGTTACGAACATGTAAGGACAGTTGTGAGTAAGGCGGACAGCCGACTTCGGTTTATTGGGAGAATTTTGGGAAGATGTACTTCATCTTTAAAGGAGCCCGCGTATGAAACCCTTGTACGACCACGTCTTGAGTATTGCTAAATGTTTGGAACCCGCAGCAGATGTGTAAAGGAAGACATAGGAGCAGTTCAGAGGCGAGCAGCTGGGTTTGTTACTGGTAGGTTCGACCAATGCGCGAGTGAAACGGAAATGCTCCGGAAACTCAATTGGGGATCGTTGGAGGAAAGACGACGTCCTTTTCATGAAATGATGTTGAGGTAATTTAGAAGGCTGGAATTTGAAGCTGAATGTAGCACGATCTTGCTGCCGCCTACTTACATTTCGCGTAGTGATCACAATGACAAAATAAGATAAATTAGGACTCGTAAGGAGGCATATAGGCATTTTTTTCCTCGTTCTATTTGTGAGTGGAATAGGAAAAGAAATGCCTAGTAGTGGTACAGTGTACCCTCCGCCACGCACCTTACGGTGGATTGCGGAGAATGTATGTAGATGTAGATATATCGAAAGGCCACAGTGCGATTTACGCTCCAAGCACAGTACGACGTAAGACCACGAAACAGAACGTTTCCTGCGTGAAGTAGCGTACGTAAACCCACAAGACCTCACGGGAATACACTTTTCGATCGTCTCTAGCAAGGTGTATTTGAAATTGGTTGATCCGGCGGCGTGCGAAAAGCTTGTTCGCATTTCCACCAATTGATACCGCTTCCAACATGCGGATGGCCACATGGGCACCGTAAATGTAGACCATGTTGGCCTTGTGTCAGGACCAAACCAGTCTTCGAGCTACGTTTCGAAGTAACGCAAAAACTCGTTGAGGACGCAGTGCAACCGTACGGAGAAGTATTAAGTCACGCCGAAGAAGAAATACGTTCAAGACATACACCGTTCTGACTGGTATCCGTAAGGTGCGCATTGCACTGCGCAAACACACATCATCGTATGTTGTGACGTTAACATCTAGATGTGTATTTAAAATATGTATTACATTTTAAATGTATATAGGTTTTGCTGATGCTTATCACCATAACAGATATTGTAGTATTGTTTAGTTTGTTTATGTGAATTTATGTTATTTATTATTTATGTATCTGGGTAATCGCCGATAGGGAAAGTAGGAATCTTTGGAGTGTGTGGTATGTGGTCCTTGAAGCAACAGAGCGGAAGCAAATGTAGTAGCTGTGGAGTCAGGGAGTCGAGCTTTGTCGTTTGAACAATACGGGCGCTAGCAAGTGTGCAGGAGCGTGCAGCGCCACGCTCTTTGCAGTTACCAGGCCATGTTGGCGGAGTTCCATAATTAGCGCTCATGTTTCCAATATCAGCGGGATCACACGGCAGTTCATCTGTATATGTCAAGATTCTTCCCTCAAATCTCTCACTGGATTGGATCCGTGCCTTATTGTGACCTGCAGCATTGTCTGAGTCGGCACATCCTGCTCTTCAACAACGAGGACGCAATGTAAGACCGCTCCAATAATTTCCGACCACAAAGAGTTTAGACGTTTTGTAATGCGTTGCCCAGTTTTGTACTTGAGAAACTAGTTTTCCTAATAGTAACCTAAAATTTAAAGAACTTCTACCACGTCACTGCCCTAAAACATTGTTACCAAGTAATGTCCTATTCTTTCCAGAAGTTTCCCGAATGTCGTTGAAAGTGAAAAGTATATTAAATTCAGTGCCAAACTATAAAATTTAAATAATCGAGGTTTAAATGTTAAAGCTAATTTTAACATATTAAAATTATGGGATGGAAGAACTTCTTTCTTTAAAACAAAGTTTGCACAAATAAGTACTTAACAAAAATAGATATCAATTCTGAAATAATTGGTTCATTAATATTCAATATTTCATTGGTGAAAATTTTATGTGCGAAGTTGGCTTGCTATGTTGGTTCATATTTTGGCGTTGTCCTTTTGTTATCTAGTTGCAAGTTATTCTGAGTACTTTCTGCCAATCAAGTGCTTTGCTGCCCACTGTGTAATTTTCATGCAGGTGAGGTGTGAATGGACGTTAATAACCGAGTGCAACATTGGCCTCCGATCCAGCACTGTTTCCGAGTTAAACCAGTTCTTTTCAAAATTAATTCGTAGTTTATTTTCTTTCTTACTATAAACTGATAAAACCAAAGCATCATTTTTTAGTAAAAGTTATTCAATTGCAAAAGTGTTTGCCAACCTTCTGTTGTGCAACACTAACGTGTGTGATTACCCATTCATAATTGTTGTGCTCAATTGCAACACACTTTGAGTGCAACATTGGGCTATCGACCGTGTTAATTTATTGAGATTTGTACTGTTTCTTTATTTGTTACGTTCTATAATTTGCAATACTTTCGTTTGTGAGTGTGATTGTTACGAAATTAAATCAGTCCAATTAGTAATCAGTAGAGTAGGAGGAACGGGCTATCTGGTGTGGTAGTTCGTTGCGGCAACATTACCTCACTTGTTGGTTTCCGTTTGGACAATATTTTTTCGGTAAAGATACCTTGTCCAACTTTTATTGTAGGCAACACAAGGGTCAATTTAACGTTCATCTGTCACAGCATTAAACAACCGGTTAGTGAGGGGAGTGTTACAATGTGACCATTGGTGGTTGCAGAGCGCTCGTTATTTACATGGTGCGAAAACTGGCAACTGACACTAAATAAAGAAAAGTGTGAAGTAATGCAAGAGACCACTGAAAGGAATCCGCTGAACTTCAATTACGCCATAAATCAGTCAAACCTTAAGGTCGTAAATTCTACCAAATACCTAGGAGTTACAATGACGAACAACTTATACTGGAGAGAACTCATAGAAAATATTGTGGGGAAGGCGAACCACCGTTCATTGGCAGAACGCTTCGAAGATGCACCAGCTCCACCAAAGAGACTGCCAACATCACACTTGTGCGTCCTCTCCTGGAGTACTGTTGCCCACTGTTGGACCCTCACCAGGTGGGACTGACGGAAGATATTGAGAAAGTTCAGAGAAGAACAATTCGTTTTGTTTTACCACGTTACCGGGGGAAAGCGTCACGGAAATGACTTGTTCGGGTTGCGGACAGGAGGGACTTGTACGATCAGCATGTTTGCAGAGAAACTTCGTTCAGCAAAATTGTTCAAATGTTTGTATAGCTTATGGGACTTAACTACGGGGTCATCAGTCCCTAAACTTACAAACTACTTATGAACTACTTACCAACTAGGACGGCACAAATATCCATGCCCGAGGGGGGATTCGAACCCCCGACCGTAGTGACTGTGCAGACCGTGACTGGAGCTCCTCAGTCCCCTCGGCCACCGCGGCCGGCTTCGTTCAGCTGCATCGTGCTAACTCATGCACTACGTCGCAACCGATGATCCTGCCTCTGACCTGCGTTCAAGCTGCGAGAAATATGAAGCACGACGTCTTTGTGGGTCCTTTACCGATCCGTCAGAGCTCGGCTCCCGAGCTCCTGGTTACATGGTCTGCACCGAAAAGTCGACGTGCGTGGCTGCAGCGACCACATCTGTCCCTTCTACATCTTTTTCTACATAGATATTCTGCAAATCACATTTAAGTGTCTGGCAGAGGGCATTCTCTAATAGCGTACGGGAAGAAAGAACACCTAAATCGTTCCGTTTTCGATCTGATTTCTCTTATATTGTTGGGATGTTCTTGTCTCCGTAAGTAGGTGGGTGCTAGTAAAATATTTTCACATTCAGAAGTAAAAGTCGGTGATTGAATCTTCGCAAACAGATCACGCCGCAATGAATAACGTCATTCTTTTAATGATTTCCACCCCAATTCGTGCAACATTTCCGTGACGCTTTCCCCCAGTAACGTGATAAAACAAAACGAACTGTCCTTCTCTGAACTTTCTCAATATCTTCCGTCAGTCCCACCTGGTGAGGGTCCGACAGTGGGCAACAGTACTCCAGGACAGAACGCACAAGTGTGATGTTGGCAGTCTCTTTGGTGGAGCTGGTGCATCTTCGAAGCGTTCTGCCAATGGAACGTAACCTTTGGTTCGCCTTCACCAAAATATTTTCTATGAGTTCTCTCCAGTCTACGTTGTTCGTAATTGTAACTCCTAGGTATTAGATAGAATTTACGACCTTAAGGTTTGACTGATTTATGGCGTAATTTAAGTTCAGCGGATTCCTTTTAGTGCTCATGTTTATTACTTCACACTTTTCTTTATTTAGTGACAATTGCCAGTTTTCGCACCATATAGAAATTTTGTCTAAATCGCTTTTGATCCTCTGTTGACTTGACTAACCGATAAACGACAGCATCATCCGTGAACAGTGTAAGGGAGCTATTCAGATTGTCTCTTAAATCATTTATAAACACAAGGAAGAGTAGGGGACCTATAACGCTTCCCTGGGGAACGCCAGATATCACTTCTGTTTTACTCGATGAATTTCCGTGAATTACAACGAACTGTGTCCCTTCTGATAGGAAATCGTGAATCCAATCGCACAATTGGGGAGATATTTCATAAGCACGCAATTAGAAGCCGGTTGTGGGGTACAGTGGCAAAAGCCTTTCGGAAATCCAGAAATATGGAATAGATTTGAGATCCCTTGTCGATGGCACTTATCACTTCATGTGAATAAACGACATGCTGAGTTTCGCAAGAGCGATACTTTCTGAATACTGATTAATAGGTCGTTCTCTTCGAGGTAGTTCATAATGTTCGAGCAAAGTATATGTTCCAAAATCCTGCTGAAAAATCGACGTCAATGATATTGGCCTGTAATTTTGGGGATCATTCCTGTTGCCTTTCTTGAATATTGGAGTAACTTGGGCAACTTTCCAGTCTTTGGGTACGGATCTTTCGCTGAGTGATCGGTTGTAAATGATAGCTAAGTACGGAGCTATTGCATCAGCTCTGAGAGGCATCTAATTGGTGTAAAATCTGTCCTTCTACAGATCTGGAAGCGGAGAGAAAAAAGATTGAGTCCAGCTCGGATATTGAGATGAAGGATGAACCAGTAGCTCGTGGTGATTTGGCGGAATCAGAGATGCATTTCCGGAACAGCGGCAGACGAAACGACAAAAGACGAAAAGGCTGACCACAAAAAACACTCACAAGACAATGAAACACTGCAGGAAGGAGACGATAACTTTGACGCAGGTAGAATTGTGGACCAGACAGCATGTGGATTAGCAGCGGCTGCCCGAGGACAACGGCAGTCAAATGACTCCACAGCAACAACAGACGAACTGACGCATTCTGTCCCGCACTTTCAACTTGGTCACTGGACGACGGAGATGGAAAGAGCAGAGAGTCCTGATACCTTGACGGCCACGGCCACAATTCGTCGAACGGACATCCTGTTACGAACGTAACATGGCGCCTATTGGATTTGTCGAAAGCAGGATAGGCACTCATACTGCCCTATGACACACGTCTGTAGGTTAAGTACGATTAATGGCAACGGTTTCAATTTAACGGTAATAACTCAATTGATGCAGGACACTATGGATATTGGTATCGTGCTTCTTCAAGAGGTCCAACCTGAGCTGCGTTTGTATTTTGTGGCTACAATTCCTATTGCAATCCCACTAAGGAAGGTGGTGGTGGTGTTACAGCCATCCTATTACGTGACGGATTAGCAGCTATGGTCATACACTGATGACCAATAGCACAATGTTCAAAAATGTTCAAATGTTTGTTAAGCTTATGGGACTTAACTACGGGGTAATCAGTCCCTAAACTTACAAACTACTTATCAACTACCTTATACTAAGGACGGCACAAATATCCATGCCCGAGGGGGGATTCGAACCCCCGACCGTAGTGGCCGTGCGGACCGTGACTGAAGCGCCTCAGTCCCCTCGGCCACCGCGGCCGGCATAGCACATGGCATTGCCCTTATCGTGGGTGCGGTTCGCCTTGTGCATCTGTACGCCTCGTTCGTAACTGCAACGTATCGTGAGCGGAACAGCAACTACTTCACCAAGGTGGCTCCGCTGTTTCAGGTAGTTTAATAGCGTCCTACAGCCAGAGGTTCAGATTCCAAACTATGTCCCGACTGCAATCCTCAACCTGATGATCAGAGACCTCGTATTGCTTGATAAATAGACACTGGTACACAGTAACTGGAGTGATTACACGTACACAACTAGTTAATCGGTAAGCAGGTTAGACAAGTAAATGTTGCATTCATGAGCCACAATTATTACCGCCATTTCACTGTATTCTTTTATTACGTTTCGTCACAATCCGGATTTCTGCTGTATAACCATTTTCAATTGTACAATCATGTCGGTTGATTGATACAAGTAGAAAACCAAATCGTCATTCTTGAGTAACAGTTTACATACGCACAACCATGTGGATCGTCAATAAATAAAAGAACCATGTTCCAATACA
This sequence comes from Locusta migratoria, assembly GCA_026315105.1. Taxonomy (NCBI): domain Eukaryota; kingdom Metazoa; phylum Arthropoda; class Insecta; order Orthoptera; family Acrididae; genus Locusta; species Locusta migratoria. Next base: position 231,232,602 of record CM048746.1, on the reverse strand, counting down.
TCTTGGACGTATTAATGTCAAATACCAAATGACGATTTGGTTTCCTACAAGAATCAATTAATAGACAGAATTGTACACTCGAAAATGGCTATACAGCCGAAACAGAATTGTGACAAAACATAATAAAAATAATACAGTCAAGTTTAGACAAGGTTTACGTTTCCCGAGGTCTTCGGTCAGCGACCGTTAGTGCCGAGCTGTGGCAAACCACATTCACCTACCATCTGGCATTTATATGCGCCGTGACACTACCACGACAACGGACGAGGCGCAGTAGAGGACCATGGACTCTAAACGTCGCTCTTCTCTAATGAGAGTCCTGCCGCACAGCCATCACTGATACTTGGCGCCGTTGTGAACGACGACGTCACACCTAAGTTTCTATGTTACGGTGGTGGAAAAACTACGCCACGCAGCTTTTCGCTGGACTCTCATGGCGTGTAGACGCTACAGAGCACTCTGGCAACGGTTAACGTCCGAGTTTTACAACACGATCTTCAGAAAACCTCATTCGTCAGAACGCCAATTGGCCTTCCGCAAAGCACAGGCGCGGATACTGCAAGTTGCGGCAACCAAATTCGACGGCACACGAATTCGATTATATCATGATTATATCCCCCGATGCTCTATCACGTCGTTCGTAAACGGCGTCATCGTAAGAGGAGGCCCATAACGGCATTTACTGCAGCGCACGGACAATGAGAACAGACGCAGGCCGGCATCTCACGTGCCTTGGTCGATTACTATCGCGCCCTCTACGCGGCAGGTCTGTAACCACGAATTAACGTCGAGGACTTACTGCACGACCTAGCGCCTTCACGAAGAGCACAGGCAGAAGCTTCATTTTTAGAGGATCTCACGATGGAGGAATTGTCACGGCCCTATTGCTGAGAGCGACACACTAATCCCGTGGCCCTAATAGCCTTGCACATGAATTTTATAATTTCTTCTCGGATCTGACGGGAGATATCTGGCGACAGATGTTCTGCGAACTTCTGAATCCAGCTGTTCGCGCTCCCCGGGAATTTTTGGAGGGCATGGTCATTCCTGCAGCAAAATCAAAATGCGGATGCAAGACCGCAAGATTTTTACCCGCTGACGTTGCTCATCTCTGATTTTTTCACGCATTCTTTGTGCACGTCCCTTTGTTATGATCAAGAGCGCCATTCCCATCGACCAAACATGTTTGGGAGGCGATATCAACATACATATGGCTTAAGCGCCTATGGAGATGTAGTAGAAATCATGTCAGCGTGTCGCTTGAAAGGCGCACTCTTCGCAGTCGACTTAAAGCACCGAGTTTGCTGCTGGGGGTAGTATTACATAAGTTGGGTATGTCACCCATCTCAGCGGGGCACCATCCACGGTTGTAGTCAATGGGAGCAATTCGTCACCATTTCCACTTGGGCGCTCAGTGAGACAAGGCTGCCCTCTGTCGGCCCTTCTCATTGCTGTTGCCCTCGAACCTGGACTCTACTGTCTACGAAAACGCTTGGAGAGCATTAAGCTACGCAATGCTCGATTTCAGTGTTGTGCTTATGCGGATGACGTAGTTTTCTTAGCGATGTCGGCGGAAGAAGTCATTACGTGGGAGCTTGGCTTGAACGATACGGTGAGGTGGCAGGGAGCCACATCAGCTTGCTGAAGTCTCACTACATGGACGTGGCGAAAGGATTAGTTGTCCGTACGCCTTTACCCGCCATCAAGGTCCCAACGAGAACGTAAAACGTACTGCAGCAGCCACGTACCGTAAATTGCTAAACGTGATTCACACACAAGCCCGTCTTTATACGTTTGAAACGATAATGCTAGTCCACTCCCAACCGAAACTTATTCACTGCATGCAAGTCCTCCCGCTGGCTGCTGTGGTCGCAGCTAAGGTACAGGCGGCTGTTGGCAATTTTGTCAGTGACGGTCGAGAAACTGACGTTGCCTCCAAACACAGGTGGCATTGACCTGATAGATATGCAACTTAGAACACGTGTCCTCTTTCTGCGGACAATGCATCGTCTCTACATCTCGCACAATGATAACCGAATTTTTACACTGATTGGACATATAGCACCGCCGCTGCATCACATTAAAACCTTTCTAATGGAAATGAGCTTTGTGATGGAGACCCTATCCACTACAAGGGAGCCTAGTACCGAGAACTTTCAAAACACACCACCTGTAAACGTGATTGCACACCGTCACCCGTCGACTGGAGGGGTGTGTGTGGTAGCATATATTCGCTCCTTTTCCCACCGCTGTAAGGGCGTTGTGGTATTTGGTTGCGACTGAAATATATACCACCCGCCAGCGACTGCAGTAGGAGAACCGCTCTGTCCAAGTGTGCCTCGATTGATACCAATACACATCGTTTCGTTTGTGATATGGCAGCCGACTGCTGTTGCTGTATGACTGGATGCTTCAATCCGTAAAACCGTAGAATTGATTCATCATGAGATTATTTACTTCCCAAACAAGAGAAATAATGTCACAGTTTGGGTCAAAGGAATGGCACTGTCATACTGTTTTCGTAAGGGAGAGACTGAGTTGGTGAATGTTTGATACTATTCATCAGTCAACTTCATGGTATAATGACGCAACTCACTGTACAGATAACTTTATGCTAATTATTTGCGGTCGTTTTTTACGCGTCCAACGGGGCGTTGGGGTGAACCGGGTGTAAGATGAAATTTAAGAAATACAAAAGTAGTTGTCGATGAGAGTACTCCACCGTAACAAGAGAGGGTATACCTTCCTTAACAAGAAGACGGGGACCCGACGCTGGACGCTGTGAACACCGTCTCTAAAGAAACGAAGAAAATAGATATAACATAACTGAACTCGTTTTCATTCTTTTCTTCTGTTTTCTTTCATAAGATTATCATCTTTCCTCTTTCTTTCTTTTATTTTTATTTTGGGCGCCTAAAAATTGCCCACGTCATGTATTCAGCTTAGGGGGAAAGTGGCAGTGGCACCAGATTTTTTTTTCTTTTCCGTAGGTGTAGGTAGTTAATATAGGTGGTAATATAGGTGATAGGAGCCAATACCTAAAGTGGCACAACTGAGGGTAAAACTTAAATAAAGGAGAAATAAAAAAGCTAAAAGGCGTAAAACCAGTAACAATAGTAAAAAGTGAGTTGTAACGCGGTCTTATAGTCGGCGCATGAGAGATGGGGCACAACGTATCCCACACAGGACTAGGTTGGAATTTTCCCGTACGACTATTTCACGAGTGCATCGTGAATATCGGAAATTCGGTAAAAGATAATATCTCCGACAAGGCTGCGGCCGGTAAAAGTTCCTGCAAGAATGGGACCAACGACGGCTGCAGATAATCGTTCAACGTGACAAAACTGCAAGTTTCCAGAAGTTGCTGCGGGTTTCAGTGCTGGGCCACCAACATCTATCAGTGTGCGAATAAGTCAATGGAACATTATCGGTACGGGCTTTACGAGCTGAAGGCCCACTAGTGCTACCTTGGTGACCGCGCGACAAAAAACCTTGCACCTCGCCTCTGCCCGTCAACGACTGTATTTATTTATTTGCTTATTTAACCTGACCAGATTAGGGCCTTAAGGCCCTCTCTTACATCTGACCAATAACAACATATACAAAGGATTTAAGAAACAGCCGGCCGCGGTGGCCGATGGGACTGAGGCGCTCCAGTCACGGTCTGCACGGCCACTACGGTCGTGTTTTCGAATCCCCCCTCCGGCGTGGATATTTGTGCCGTCCTTAATATTAGCCAGTGCAGAAGTAGTTTGTAAGTTTAGGGACTGATGACCCCGTAGTTAAGTCCCATAAGCTATACAAACATTTGAACATTTGATTTAAGAAACAAAAAACACAGTATTAATAATATTAATAACGACAATAGATTCTAATACTAGTAATAATAACGATAATAATAATACGAAAGTCACAGTATCAATATTAATTTGTGCTGATGCTAATAATAACAATAGATATTTACACGGAGATTGACTGATTTAACACATTTGAACTAAGTTTAATATAAACAGAAAGAAAAAAAGATTAATGAAAGAGGAGAAGATTGAAAAATGAAAACAGTGCCTGTGGGTGTTAGGAAGTGGAGTTAAATATGAATAAAGATCTCTGCTGACGAAATGACAGGGAAACATTTTGTGGGGGGAGGAGGAATTGACAACAGTGAGTTACAGACTGGTAAGTGGGAAAAAAAGATGGCTATTGTGACAGAAGGTGGACCCTTAGCCGTCTTTTGAAGTATGGAATTGATTTAATCTCTCTTAAATTTTGAGGAATATTGTTCCACCGACGTGTTCCAGGTACAGAAAATGATTTAGAGAAGATTGCAGTGTTATGTGATGGTACGGAGAGAGTTTTATTTTGGTGGGAGCGTGTGCTCCTGTTCTGCTGTTCAGATAGTAGTTTGAAAGTTGAGTATAAGTAAGAAGGTTTGCAGTGATTGAGGAAGCGAAGCAGCAAACATAACGTAGCCAAGATAACTGCTTGTATGCGGGACTGATATGGTCGTAGAAGCGTAGGTTACAAATGTATCGGACACAAGCCTTTAACGCCAACTCCAGCCTATGCGAATATTCGTGTGACAGTCCTTGCAGAATAGCATCACCATAATCTAGGATGGGAAGTATTAGTGTCTCAACGAGCTTCTTCTTCGGATGCAAAGGAAATGCTTTTTTGTATTTCTGCAGTGAATGAAGTGACGCATATACCTTCTCACAGACTGTGGTTGTGTGCTCTGTCCAGTCCAAGTCCAAGTGCTGATCGAATATTACACGTAGGTTCTTTGCTGAATGAGAAAAGCGTATTAAAGGTGGAAGAGATTCTCTGAGCTGTGGAGTGACGAGTCTTTTATGTGCCCCTAAGATTGCCTGCGTTTTTGATGGATTCAGTTTCAAGCCAATGCTATGTGCCCATCTTGATAGTGAAAGTAAGTCCGCATTTACATGCGGATGGCTGCGCTTAGGTTTTTAGGGCTTACACTCAGATATAAATGAAGGTCATCAGCTTATAGGTGATATTTGCAATGGGACAGGATAGTGGACACATCATTTACATATAGTGAGAAAAGTAAAGGTCCCAGTACAGATCCTTGTGGAACTCCTGATATGACATCCTTGCTGATGTTGCCTGGTCTGACGAGTCTCGTTTCCAGTTGTCTCGAGCAGATGGGCGTGTACAGGTATGGAGACAACGTCATGAATCCACGGAACAAGACTGTCGAAGCTGGCGGAGACTCTGCAAACGAGTGGAGGATGTGCCGTTGGAGAGATACGATTCTGACAGCTGACACTACGTTCGAATCCTGGCTGATCACCTGCATCCATTCATGTCCATTGTGCACTCCAACGATACTGGGTGATTCCAGTAGGACAGTGCAAAACTCCACACGTAAGAATTGCTACACAATAGATCCAGAAACACACTACTGATTTTAAACAACTCCGTGACCACAAAGGAATTAATACTTGGACATATAAAACCTGTAAGTTCTTTTTTCATTTCTATTGCCATTGAATTTACATTAACCCTGGAAAGTGCAGTAAAGGTTCAACGAGTATCAAAGACTGAGGCTGCAATTCATTAACAGCACAAATCTGTAAAAAAACACGAGTTCTTTCCCTACCTCCAACTGTGGATGATACGCAAAGAATGTGTTCCGCTTATGATGAAGTACAGTTGACCATGCATCATTGTTAGTGCCAGAGCTCATATTTCCTTTAAACTAAAAAAAATTAATCTTCCAGGACGTTTCATATCAGCACACACTCCGCTGGAGCGTGAAAGTTTCACTCTGGAAACATCCCTTAGGCTGTGGCTAAGCCATGTCTTCACCAAATCCTTTCTTCCAAGAATGCTAGTCTTTCAAGGTTCGCAGGAGAGCTTCTGTGAAGTTTGGAAAGTAGGAGGCGAGGTAATGGCGGAAGTAAAGTTTTGGGGCGGCATCGTGAGACGTGTCGGAATAGCTCAGTCGGTAGAGCGCTTGACCGCGAAAGGCAAAGGTCCCCAGGTCGAGTCCCAGGAAGTTTAATAAAATAGTTCCTTCAAAAGTACACTCTTTTCCATGGAAATATACTGCACATTGTGAAAAATGAACTTCGTGGTATTTTACGGAATGGTAGTTTGCATTCACACAAAATATTTCGACCACACTCGGAAGTTCACTCTTAACGAGGGCGTAGAGACTACATTGTTTACCCTTTCATTAAAATTCGTATGATACAGTGGACATATCAGACTAATTGAAGTACAAACTTCAAATACCGATCACTTACAAATATTTATGTTCTTCTGGGCCTGCAGCATATTTCTTCTAATGACATGTTTACTATAGTATAGCAGAACGCTGCCGTTTACGATATTTATTAAGATATGTTCAAATGTTTGTTAAGCCTATGGAACTTAACTGCGAGGTCATCAGTCCCTAAACGCACAAACTACTTATAAACTACCTTATACTAAAGACAACACAAACATCCATGCCCGAGGGAGGAGTCGAACCCCTGAACTGCCTCAATGCGCTCGGCCACTCCGCCGCGGCTTTATTAAGACATATACAATTAAGCTATAAGCTTATTCCGGCGCCAAGGCCATTTTCAAGCTATCTGCTATAAATTATGAAATGCCAATAGCGAATTCGTAAATATACTTGTTAACTTTATTACATTCTGATTAATATCTATCGAAATTATACGACATGAAAATAACAACAGTAACATCTAATGTTGCATGAATAGCAATTAATCTAGCTAAAATGTCAAACACATATATTTGGCAGTAATTTCCTCAAAGATGAATTATGGACGTAAGTATTAATCAGAATGTAATAAAATTAACAAGTATATTGTAGACTGCGAATTCGCTAATGGCGTTTCATGATTTATTGCAGATAACTTGAAAATGGCCTTGCGGTCGAAATAGGCTTCTAGCTTAATTGTATATATCTTAATAAAGATCGTTAACAGCAGCGTTCTGGAATAGTATAATAAAAATTTGAAAATAATGTATCCGTGGAACCATCCTGGCAACGTTTATTTCGTAGTTGATTTAGTATAATGTTTTATGGATTTATTGTAATGTAGAACGATTAAGTTTTAGCAATTCATAAATAAGTATGTGTACATGCTTATCATTCTATTATTTTACTGTTGTGAGTTAGTAATTCTTATATACCACGTTTTAAAAGTTCTTCTTTGCAAGTAGGATTGTGTAAAGAAGCAGAAAATTACAGTTTGTTTTCAAGTTTTACATATAAAATTAGCATATAGGTACCACACAACACTCGTAAGCGTATTAAGGTGATAATTAAAACAGTTACATTACTACAGTGAATCATCAAACATATTAAGTATACTAACCATTGTAATAATTCCATTTACATTGAATAAAAGGATAAGGATCGTAACTAGGAAATCTGTACCTGAACAAAGATTAAAGAAATGTTCAAATGTCTGTAAATCTAACGGACCAATCTGCGTGGTCATCAGTCCGTAGCTTACAAACTACTTAAACCTAGGTAAACTAACCTACGGACAAACACAAACACCCATGCCCCAGGGAGGACTCGAACCTCCACGGCGAGCAACCGCGCGCTCCGCAGCGAGGTGCTTTAGACTGCTCGGCTACTCCACCGCGGCTAAGGTTAAAGAAAACAGTAAAATACGAATACGATACTGAATCTCCCATACGGCCAACGGTTGCGATAATGGTTGGTCGTTTTATGAAAAATATTGAAAGATGGAAAGATAAGAACGAACACGGAAAATTGCTGACGAGCATCAAACGTTACAGCAGTGTACTTAAGTTAACAGCCTCTTATCCCTTTCGATCTGGCAATTATATAGTCTACACATTCCTATCAAACTGATTCGCCGCGGAGGAGGATGACCGCAGAAGTAAGGGCTGGAAATTTTCAGATCCGTTCCGTCTCGGTACTCAGCGCTAATATACAGACGTCGTTCTGAGCAGTAAAAAGTGTTGCTCGCTGTGATAGTCTTGCAGTCTCTCGTGCGTTCTCATCGATCCTCCGTACTCGAGTAGGGATCCGTTTCGCTGTATTCTGAACGTGACTAATTTTGCCAGCCCCGGAATCTCACTGGCGAACCACAGCAGTAGGTCGTAAGTTCCGGCCGGTAATGATAGTGTAAAAAGCGTTAAACGTACTAGTACTTTCGCCCATTTTGCCTTAATCTGTAGCTACACGTGCCGTTGAAAGATACGCCAATACACGCTCGCGGCACTCCGTGGCGAGATCCATTTTCCGGCAGTCACACCATACAGTATTTGAAAATATTCATTGAACAATAAAATTAAAGTAGTAAAACTGTTACAAATGACTCATGATGCCAAAATAATACTTAATATTTGAGTAGAAATGTGTGGGAAACAACCTATGAAGTAAACACAGAAATTAGACTTAGAATAAGGTATGATGTAAAAAATAGAATTTATCTGTAAGACATCCTGAATTATACAAATGTATTATCACCTTGAAAAAATTTAAATATTTTCAATATAATTTATTACGTAATAGTAACTAGGATCAGGGTTCGTCGAATGTCGTATTGTGGGCATTGAAAATAGTTTTGGACAGAAATGCTGTTTGCACAGAAATCACGTACACTCTGATCTAGGTATTGCAGTTTTATTGTTGCGTTGTTTATCGCTCTCATGGCGTGGACCAGATCTTGGTGTCTCTCTTGAGGCTTGAAGGATTACTGGTATATCTGAAGGCTCCTTGTATTTGGCCAAATACGCTTTTACATCTAAGGACAGTGACTGTATGGGAGCCCTTTTTTTTTTTTTTCAGATGACTTTCAAGTAATCTAGATCCCAAGTTTTCAATAAACTCTCCTTGGCTTTTGCCTTTTCGTTTCCAACACTGAAATGTTGTTAGCAATAACAATGATATGGGTATTTACAACTGACATATCTAAAAATCTAAAATCCTTGTCCTTCGTCTCGAAGAATAATTGGTACAATTTAATGATGTGAATCAACGCCAGCTTCAGTAGCGTTATAATCAAAAATAAACTATAAACTTTGATTTTTCCGTTTCCTTGCATACAGCTTGCTTATCGTGCATTGTGGACACCAAAATTACTATTTCTGTTTTTTTTTTTTTTTTTTTTTTTTTTTTTTTTTTTTTTTTTGTTTTTTTTCGGAACATGAGATACCAGAGTGCAACAATCTTGAAAGACAAATAAAGCTGATACTACTGGGCGATTTCGGTTAGGAAGGAACTCAAGAGGGATGTCTGGCTTGTTATTCTTCATGGTAGTTGAAAAAGTAAGGCCATTTTCAAGAAGGAGCTTAGCAAGGTCGTAACTTGAATAATAGTGATTGGTTGTTCTATTTTTCTTTGAACGTTTGAATGGTTCTACCAATCTTTTTACGATGTCCATTAGCTTATTCGATAGTAGATTCTGCCCTGTACGCTGGACAGCATAATAAATTTCAAAATGTGACACTAATACGTTGTCGCATCACATAAAGCATACATTTTATGTCACTTTTGGCTGGCTTACCCTTGGATATAAACTTAGAAGCCACATCGGCCTCGAAATGGGTGGAGCATTTCGTCAATGGTGACAAACTCAGATAAACAATAACATTTCGTAAAATTTTCATTTCTTTCTGAATAAACCTAAATGGAGATATCTACCGCACATCTCTGAGCTCGACTGCTGAAGTCGTCAAAGCGTAGGGATTGTAGTGAAAATCAAAATCTGTTTACTCCAAAAGCAGCTCTGGCCACCATAAGACCGGCACCATTCGTCTTCCAGGCCCGGGAAGCATCAGCTCTGCAACTCTTGTTGGCAGCTAAAAATATACAAAAGGCCTAAAAGACCCGTGATTTCGGACCGAGAAGTGTCCTTATAATCTCTGTCTCTGGAATAAACGCCACTACTTTTCTTCCTGTCTGTATATAGATGAGTGTAATGCACAATTTTATCTATTATTTCAATTGTAAAATACTTCATAAAAGTATAAATTTCAGATTTAGCATCTCGTGAGACACGTGTGAGTCCAGGAAAAATTTTCAATACAACTTTTGAAGACTTTTCGACGTTTAAGTCGCTGGACTGCTAAGCCAAAATGTCTCAGACATTTTTCGCTGCCCAAAAAATGCTTGAATTTCACTTGACAGTTCCAAAGTTTCTTGGACTTCGTCCCCTGACTGTTCACTTGTAACGCAACAACACAGTGACCAACGCCATTGTCTGCGTGTGTAAACACAATAAGATGAATGACAGCGGATAATATGAGAAATATGTATAGTCTTTATGTATATATATATCGCGTGTAAATTGGTTAATTTTCTTGTGTAAGTAAATTATGTAAATGACAAATGTTAAACGATTTCATATGGTACTGAGAAACAAATGTGAAGCATTATCGTAGACACGATGGCTTAGCGAGGACAATTTTCGTAGCATCTTTGCGTGGAGCAGTGTTATCGCTGGAGTCTGGCGCGAGGCGCGAGAGAGAAAGGTTGTTGTTGCTGAGCTCTCGAGGTAATGGTAGAAAAGTTGGACAACAGCAGCAAACTGTAATAGTGTGGTTTTACGACGCGTTGGTACGAGCAGAAGTTTGGCTAACTGACACTGGCAAATAATTAACGTGGGCACGGCTTTAAAACTTCAAGAGGAACAATGTCAAGAGCAATGCTGTGGGTCCAATGTTTAAACAGTATTTCGTCGCGAAGAAGTTACCATTTTTCCAATCATTGTAAGGTACCAGCACCAATCACCAGCCACACTAAACCACCGCTGAAATGTAAGATCTAAGCAATTAACCATCTTTAGATCTGTAATGTTAAGCCAACATTTAGTTTTACATAGAGTCAATAGAGAACTTGTGTAAAATTAATCAATGTCGATAGAATTATTCACCTACGGAACTATCCAAACAGGTTCCTATTCCGTTACCTTTAATATTCCGAGGCTCGACCTGTACAATAAAAGACGTTACGTAAATCTAACTAAAATCAGTTGTATTTCAAAAGATTTCAGTGCTCGAGGAATAATTAGTAATATTGCAAAAACTCAGAGCACAGTTTCAGATCATTGACTGTGAACATTAACATGCAGTGTAATCATTCAATACTACTAAGCAGTGAATATTAATTTTGAGTTTAGTATTCAATTCTCTTGTACTAAAAGACGCACTTCAATATTTGCTTAATGAATAAAACTAAACAATTCATTTATACTGCTAAAAATGTTTGATAGTAGATCCTTGATACTACATGGAACAATACTCCATGCCATAATATTACTTCTCAAAATTAGCATTTGATCCAATTTCCTAAAGAAAGTTAATTCCATAAGGGTAAACGACTCACTTAATCAGTCAACTAATCATTGCAGATACAATTCAATTGCAACAATTTTAATTATTATTGCTAATCAAGATACAGTAAAGTGGCTTAGCAGGCATTACGGTGTTGGCTGGACTTTACGTTGAATTGTTGCATGCATGCTCATTCTTTAAAAACAAAGCTTTATGTTCATTAGAGGAATTTGTGATAATTGCTTCCACTGCATAAGTAAACTAAGTTTTCTGATTTTATATTATTCTGTTTCCTCCTGCTGTGGCATGTGTGCTTAACCTGCTTTCTGTGACCGCGTTGTTCCCAATTAAGTAATCGGTGATTATTGCTATTAGACAGTACATTATATTAATTAAATTTGTTGCTGGCGACTGTATATATTTACTTATTCAAAATTGTTCTCTTGGTACAGTTTTGTACCGGGCTTCTTAAGTCTAAGACAAGTGTTGAAGATTTCGCTCATCAAACGACCGTTATTGCGAATTAAATCGCAAAGTGTCGTTTGTATGTGTAACCTCCGCTACGTTATTGGTTTCGCCTCTGATGGCCTTATCCGGGTAATTAATTCATTAGGCACACGGATCAATCTGAAGTCTAATTACTCACGATTATCGGTAGCGTAGGCGTAGGCGTAGGTTACACACTCTCGCTGGAATGGTCATCTTCAATAATTCTCTCTTTTTCGTCACTTTCGTCTGAAAAATGGAAATTATCTTCTTGTTCTAATCTGCTTTTACTCTTTTCATCAGAGAGCTCTATTAGTAGTTCTACAATCTCTTCTGTCGTAGTATAAAGTCTAGACCTGAAAGATGAGAAACGAGGGAATAATGAAAGGAAAAGTATATCAAATAAACAACGAACGTCAATAGAACATTAGATGCATGAAGTAAAATTTAGCTTATTTTTGAAATGGAAGTAATAATAATTACTCATTTATAAATGTGCAGTACTAAAAACAGTTAATAAAAATACTTACATCATCATGTTTTATACATACTACTGTAGAAGACCAACACATGCAAGCGGTACGGGGTGCCGCAAACAGTAGAATCACTACACGCAAGCGGTAGGGAGTGTCGCAACGTCACAGTGTCTCTGTTAAGGGCTTTCAGCCAACTAGCTGTAAATCACATAGGCAGGGAGTGATGCGGGGATCACGTGGAGACTCCTGGTGGGAGAATACCTGGCAGCTCAACCTCAAACCTCCCTTATAGCTGCCAAACTAAGAAATACGCAGTTTGCTGCTCGGAGTGCCCCTAAGCGTTTAGCTAAGTGTTATTTGACTGTGGAGAAGTAGCGTAGAGGTGGAAGAAGAAAAACCTGTTTTTGTTGTACCCTATGAAATAACTTGCGTGCCTTCTAAGGAGACAAACGAAGTCAGTCACTCACAGAGCCGATTACTAAATTATAAATAAAACTGTGGCTTCAGGAAGAAAGGAAGATTCCATCGTGTGGCATTATGAAGGCAGTGTCTAGCATAGATTTTATCCTTGTTGAAATGATTCTATATTTTTACGACAGAAAGAACCAGCCGGCAGACCACCTGTAGTGTGAGACTCAGAATTCTTAGCTGCAGTACGAAACAGTTTCAATTTAGAAGCACTTTTACAACCTTGACGAACTGAATTTTGGTCACCAGTCATTTTTACTGCAAACTGGTTTCCTCGTCCAACATCTTCAACGGACCTAAGACAGAAACAGCACTTACGTATATATCAACTATATTCTTATTAGGCTCAGGATCAAAACACCGTTATATACAATAAATAAAATAAAAAAACCATTGTTGGTCATGCTGTGATCTACTTTCGACGTTTTTCTCTGTTGTTAGTCGTAGGATTTTTATCTCTTACTTTCCAATTCTTTCAACTGTGCGAATGATTTTGACGTAAAAAATTCCGAGTTGCAAGTTGATTCGAAACACACGTTAAACTGTATGTCCCTTTATAACTGGCTGAGTAAGGAACAGCATAACCACCTCCAAATAGTCAACTGGCTTAAACACGTCACAGATAAAATAAACAGGCGCTTTTTTATTTATTGTTTGTATAATTTGGTAAACCTGTGATTAAGTGGATTTCTACGACGAGTAACTCATCTGGAGTCCACACTGTAATTTATTGATCCCACTATTGTTGCTCAAATGTAATGTTATTCTACAATACGTAACGTACTCATAAATTTCGAAAAATGTTGTTAACAGGAAATCTAGTAAACCATTATTGACGGCCTTCTTCTTACCTTTCTTGTAGAGGAGATCGAGATATATCGATCTCTCTGGGGAAAATGACATAAGGTATGGTAAAAGATCTTCATTATTGTATTGGAAACGCTAGCAAATCCAGATGGGTTTCTGTTTTTGTGAAAATATATTTTATTAATTTCAGAATAAGTAGCTTGTAAAACCTTCGTATAATTGAAATAAATGTAAGTTGATCCTTCACCGTAAATTTAAAACTTTGCTGCTGTTCGTCCCAATATTTCTTTATATATTTAAGACATGATTCTTAAAAATACTGAATACGGATGACCTCCATTCATTTATAGTAATTCCAACGAAATTAATTCATACGTTACACATTCCGTGAGTTTTCCAGTCTCTCGTTTGGATACAGTCTTAAGTCTTCTGACAATTGTTGATTTGTTGAAAGTACATTTTTCATGAGTAACTTGTTCTCGATAATTTTGAGGAGTCTTTCTCAAGTTAATTTTGAGGAGTCTTTATGTAAGTTGGATGTCAGTTTAGCTTTTGGAAGATTATCTAATTGGTCTAGTGATTTGTATTTTCCAACAGAGCTATTACGCTCTTCCTGAGAAGCGTAAGGGGAAAGCCATAGTGAAAAAAGGATATGAATTACATTGCACAAATTAAATTTCATGCCTGTTTGTAATCTAATATACACTGGTCAAAACAAAAATTGTTTGACGTCTTTCAGTCGGTTCTAAGGAGTAGAGACAAAAACATTACGGCAAAAGGCATAAAGGTAATAACAGAAAGTTTCCGCAGCGAGTGGGTGTTGACTTGTGTTTACGCTACGAAACGAATTACGCAAGTTGTTGGTTGCACGTAGTGTAGTGAGCAGGTAGCAACAACGTAACTTATGCGAAGCTATGACACGGAGAGCCGTAAGAAGGTTTGGAAGCGGGACAAAGAGGGGGGTGGCTGCAGCTATTGTAACGTAACAAAGTTTAATTTCCAGGACATGGTTCTGCTTCGGACAATAGGAACCCTTAAAAGGAGGCCAAGGTCGTCCACGTATAATATCAGCAGTATATGACCGACATATCCTATTAACAGCCCGTCGAGACAGGAAGCTGAATGCAACTCAGCTGCAACGCACTCTCCATGGGATACAAGACGCGCAATATCAACACAAACAGTCCGAAATCGCTTTCAGAAATGTGGTCTCTAACCACGGAGGCCTATGATGCGTGTCCCCGTTTAGCCCGCAGAAACTGGGAGGCGAAATATCAGGACCAGAATCGTAACGAATGGCGCCGTTCCCAGAGTAGTTAAGATTTAGTGTTCAGAGGGAGAATCGTCGGTCCCTTATCTGGAGAGAACGTGGAACTCGGAGCAATCCTACTTGACGTGCAGGAAACATCACCATATGATAGCGGTGGACAAATGGCTTTGACTGCTCAGAAGTATAAATACGAGTTCGTAAGACCTTTTTTATGCCCTACGCTGGAGCCATAGGAGATGAGTTCCTTCTGACGGACGATGATACTCGTCCCCACAGAACTGCACTGGTGGACAACATATTTGAAACAGATTGGAAATGAACGAATGGAGTGCCCAGCTTATTCACCGGGCACGCACTGGTAGACTGGTAGACGCAATGCAGCTAGACCATTATGTACCACCAGTTTTGCCAGGTGGCAGAGAGAGAGAAAAAACCTACAGTATCACAAAAATGTACCTACGTTTTCCCTACTTTCTACCTACCAGCACATTAATGCCCCTACATCATGCTCATAGCCAGGATTTGGGTCTGTCAGGGGCTGAATCCAGGAGTTCGGCCAGCAGAGGTTAACCAGTTGATTAATGTGACATGTTACAATTTTGAAAAACTTTAAAATAAATATTTGGCATCATGCTTCATTTGCTGTATATGTTTTTCCACTGACTGATCGTTACTGATTGATGGAGTCAAGTGTAGATTATGCCGCCAATTCCAAGTGCTCTGTTGCAGGAGGATTACTGATTTATTGATCGGGGTAAATCGAGAACCTGTCAACCATAGAGAGGAACAGCTTTAATTAGTTTCCCCCAGATGCCGCTAATTTTGAGTGCACTGTTACACGAAGATAACTGACTTATTGACTGCACAAGGATACATAGAGACACTATTAACCATAGAGTAGGAACAGCAGTAATTATTTAGTTCACAGCACAAAAAAGGAAGTCCGTCATTCTACATGATTCGATTTTCAAAGACTAATGCTATAACAACGAATATCTAGCGCTTTGTTCATTATAACGTTGTCGCAAATGTTTTCCGTTTTCTAGTCAGAATCTTCTGACTAGTATATCGTCCTGACGTAAGTAAATCACAGTCTAGTCAAGGTAATAAAACGTCTTTTGTTCATGGAAACAATGAATGTTTCTTGTGCTGACATTTTCTAACACTATTTCAAAACCGACTCTTCATTCCACTGATATACATTGAAATCATCACATTTCGCATCAATTTTAACGTGTCTGAAACTAAATTTTCAAATTAATATTGTTTACTATGAACAGAAAACAAATATGCTGTATAAAATATCATTGGCTACTTCAAACTTTGCCACAGTTGGTCGGCTTCATTCCCGCGTGCTGACAACTGTTCTGTTGCCAACATTACCGGATTGGCCTGTGTCGGCCTTTACCAAAGTACCTACGCGTTGGGGACTTTTGGATGAAAATTCCCTACATGATTTTGATGCTTAAAAGTATCTACGTGTAGGGAAATTTCCCTACGTCTTGCAACACTGTCTATCACAACGGTAGCCCCGCTGGATATTGCACTCGCCGAAGAATGGCCAAATATCACACAAGATCTTTAATTGAGGTTAATATAGCGTTTAGTTACAGCAAGGCACCATGGGGCTACAATTACAGTCAAAACGTCATTCTCGTTGCCCTCTAATGTGGTGTATAATCACCTTGGACCACCAGAACAGATGCACCTGTGAGACATGGACTGATACTGCCCATTCCACGCAGGTGTACATCTGTTCTACTCGTCCAAGGTGATTATACACCACATTAGAGGGCAACCGAGAATGATTTTTTCATTATAATCGCAGCCACATGGTGCCCCGCTCCAAGCAAACGCCATGTAAACCTCAAGTAAAGAGCTGAGAAGCAAAATATCTAACTGTATCAAAAATAAATTACAATTGTAGCCATATCTGAATAAAATACATTGCCATATATGTATTGTTTATGATGTCTCCCCTGATCCTCTAACTGTTTTGAGCGGTATATAAATATGAATCTTTGAATTTTTGTTCGTACTCTATTCGTTACTGTACCGTTCATTTGATTGTCGCCGGCCGCGGTGGCCGAGGAGGGTGAGGCGCTTCAGTCACGGTCTGCACGGCCACTACGGTCGGGGGTTCGAATTCCCCCTCGGGCATGGATATTTGTGCCGTCCTAGTTCGTAATTGCCGAGCTGGGGTGGTTTGCGTGCCTCAAAGTTGCAGATAGCCGTACCGTAGGTGCAACCACAGCGGAGGGGTATCTATGGAGAGGCCAGACAAACGTGTGGTTCCTGAAGAGGGGCAGCAGCCTTTTCAGTAGTTACAGGGGCAACAGTCTGGATGATTGACTGAGCTGGCCTTGTAACATCAGCTAATGTGGCTTTGCCACACAGTTACTGCGAACGGCTGAAAGCAAGGGGAAACTACAGCCGTTACTTTTCCCGAGGACATGCAGCTCTACTGCATGAAAATATGATAATGGCATCCTCTCCGGTAAAATATTCTGGAGGTAAAATAGTCCCCCATTCGGATCTCCGGGCGGGGACTACTCAGGAGGATGTTGTCATCAGGAAAGACAATACTGGCATTCTACGGATCGGAGTGTGGAATGTTAGATCCCTTAATCGGGTAGGAAAATTAGAAAAATTAAAAAGGGAAATGGATAGGTTGAAGTTAGATATAGTGGGGATTAGTGAAGTTCGGTGGCAGGATGAACAGGATTTCTGGTGAGGTGAGTACAGGATAATAAATACAAAATCAGTTGGGGGTATCACAGGAGTAGGACTGATAATGAATAAGAAAATAGGAATGCGAGTAAACTACTATGAGCAGCACAGTGATCGCATTATCATTGTCAAGATAGATACGAAGCCAACACCGACAACAGTAGTACAGGTTTATATGCCAACTAGCTCTGCCGATGATGAGAAGATCGAAGAAATATATGAGGAGCTAAAGTAAATTATTCAGACAGTTAAGGGAGAGGAAAACTTAATTGTGATGGGAGACTGGAATTCGGTAGTAGGAAGAGGAAGAGAAGGAAAAATAGTAGGTGAATATGGACTGGGCAGAAGGAATGAAAGAGGAAGTCGCCTGGTAGAATTTTGTGCGGAACATGATTTCATAGTAACAAACACGTGGTTTAAGAATCACAAAAGAAGGTTGTATACGTGGAAGAGACCAGGAGACACCTGAAGGTATCTGATAGATTTTATAATGGTAAAACATAGATTCCGGAACCAGGTGATAAACTGTAAAACATACCCAGGGGCAGATATAGACTCTGACCATAACTTGTTAGTCATGAAGTGTAGGCTGAAACTGAAAAAACTGCAGAAAGGTAGGAAAATAAGGAGATGGGACTTAGATAAATTGAAGGAACGTGAAGTTCTGGAGAAATTCAGAGGGGGATTTAGGCAGCAAATGACAGAAACAAGGGGAAATAAAACAGTAGAAGAGGAATGGGTAGCATTGAGAGATGAAATAGTGAAGGCAGCAGAGGACAAAATAGGTAGAAAGGCAAGACCTACAAAAAATCCTTGGATATCACAGGAAATACTAAATTTAATTGATGAAAGGAGAAAATATAAAAATGGAGTAAATGAAACAGGCAAAATTGAGTACAGACGACTACGAAATGAGATTGACAGGAAGTGCAAAATGGCTAAGCAGGAGTGGCTAGAAGCCAAATGCAAATCTGTAGAAGAATGTATAAATAGGGGAAAAATAGATACAGCCTACAGGAAAATAAAAGAAACATTTGGAGATAAGAAAAACAGTTCTATGAATATCAAGAACTCTGATGGAAAACCAGTACTCAGCAAAGAAGGAAAAGCTGAAAGGTTGAAAAAGTACATAGAGCAGCTCTACAAACTAAATGAACTTAGAGACAAAGATGTAGGAAGGGAAGAGGAAGTAGATCGAGATGACATAGGAGAGACTATACTGAGAGATGAATTTGACAGAGCCCTGAAAGACCTTAGTCGAAACAAGGCCCCAGGAGTAGATGACATACCCTCAGAGCTACTAAAGTCTCTGGGAGAGCCAGCCATGACAAAACTATTTGAACTGGTGTGTAGGATGTATGAGACAGGCGAAAGTCCCTCAGATTTTACGAAAAATGTAATAATCCCCATTCCAAAGAAATCAGGCGCAGACAGGTGTGAAAATTACAGAACCATCAGTTTGATAAGTCATGGATGCAAAATTTTAACACGAATTATCTACAGGAGAATGGAAAAGCTGGTAGAAGCTGACCTCGGGGAAGATCAGTTTGGATTCAGGAGGAACGTAGGAACCCGGGAAGCAATACTCACTTTGCGTCTTATCTTAGAAGATAGATTAAGGAAAGGCAAACCTACATTTTTAGCTTTTGTAGATTTGGAGAAAGCTTTTGACAATGTTGAGTGGAATACACTCTTTCAAATTCTGAAGTCATCAGGGGTAAAATACAGGGAAAGAAGAGTTATTTACAACTTGTACAAAGGCCAGACCGCAGTTATTAGAATCGAAGGGCATGAAAGGGAAGCATCAGTTGGGAAGGGAGTAAGACAGGGTTGTAGCCTTTCTCCGATGCTATTCAATTTGTACATCGAGCAGGCGGTGAAGGAAAGGAAGGAAAAATTTGGAATAGGGATTAAAGTTCAGGGGGAAGAAATAAAAACATTGCGTTTTGCTGATGACATTGTAATTCTGTCAGAGACAGCAAAGGACCTGGAAGAGCAGTTGAAGGGAATGGACAGTGTGTTGAAGAGAGCGTATAAAATGAACATTAACAAGAGCAAAACAAAAATAATGGAATGCGGTCTTAGAAAATCAGGCGATGCTGAAAGAATTAGATTAGGTAACGAAATAATGAAGGTGGTAGATGAGTTTTGTTACTTGGGTAGTAAAATAACATGCGATGGTCGCAGTACAGAGGATATAAAGTGCAGAATGGCAATGGGAAGAAAAGCATTTTGGAAAAAGAGAAATTTGCTAATATAGAATATTAATTTAAGTGTAAGGAAGTCTTTTCTGAATGCATTTGTGTGGAGTGTTGCCTTGTATGGGAGTGAAACATGGACGATAAGCTGTGCGGACAGGAAGAGAATAGTGGCTTTTGAAATGTGGTGCTACAGAAGAATGCTGAAGATTAGGTGGGTAGATCGCATAACTAATGAAGAGGTACTGGACCGAATTGGCGAGAAAAGGAATTTTTGGCATACCCTGACTAAAAGAAGGGATCGCTTGGTGGGACACATTCTTAGACATCGAGGAATCGTAAATTTAGCATTGGAGGGAAGTGTGTGGGGTAAAAATCGCAGAGGGAGACCAAGAGACGCGTATAGTAAGCAGATTCAAGTGGATGTGGGTTGTCGTTCTTATGAGGAGATGAAAAGGCTTGCTCAGGATAGAGTAGGGTGGAGAGCTGCATCAAACCAGTCTCCGGACTGAAGACCATAACAACAACAACAAGTAGTTTGTAAGTTTAGGGACTGATGACCCCGTAGTTAAGTCCCATAGACTATACAAACATTTGAAACATTTGATTGTCATGAAACTTCGTACACTTGATGTTCAAAACAAGAGGAAAGTCAGTGTCCACGGGAAACTCTGTATGGCACATGGTAGAGGTTATTTTCGTTGCGACCTTCCTACGGTTTTATTTCGATCTTGATGAACTTCTTCACACTTAACTATCTACCTCAGACTTCGGTACCTTGGAATAACCTTAGACCCATGTCATTGATCACCGTAAAAATAAACAGAGTAATATTATTTTTCACAGATGGAGGAGGCAATGGATTTCGAAGGTGGAGAAGGAGTAGGATTGATGAGGAGATAATTGGCAGGTAGAGTGAAATGTGATGGGCAGTGTGGAGGAGTGTATGGGACAAGGAAAACTTTTGACATTTAATGTAATATAATAAATCAAACATCTGGTGAGTGGATTTCGGCGGTCGAACAGGGAATTATTACGATGGCGTAAGCTGGCAGCGTCGCGAAGCAGAGTGGGTCGGGCGCTCAGCAAAATTACGTAGCCCAAAGCAAACTTCAAGTGTCGCAAGTGTGTCTGCAGCTGCGCAACAACTCCAAAAAGCGGTGTTGCTTAAGGGAAGAAGCAACCACGTCTACGTGACCGAAAAATTGGATTCAATCACGTGGTGCAAGTCAGCTAGCCTACATCGATGAAACACAAACCAACGTGGTCAACTCCGGCATATAAATATTGGAGGAAAAGGGAGGCTACGCAGTGTCAGGGTGTCAGCCACGGCTGGGCAGATACTTGCCGCTTGGACTGTGCCACTCGTCGCCGCTAATGTTTTTTTTTTTTTTTTTTTTTTTTTAATTCTTTATTATGGCTTTTGGTGACAGTGACCATACAGCCAGCGGTTATTACATTGACAACATTACAATAGAATTGAGATTCTTACAATGTACAGCACAATATTAATAAGTATGTTACATCATATAGCCTTAGAATAAAAGTAGAAAAATAACATGTAAAGACATTAAACAATACATATTTAACAGTACGACAGATATTTGTAATACAATAAAAGTGCAGAAAGCATAGGACCAAATGAGAGGTGCAAAGACAAATAAAAGTCAAAATATAATATAAAATCACTTATGCAGTTTCCCGCTCTGCATGTTCAAGGTAAACACACTAGCTCTAAAATTAGAGCTGTATGCCAGTGACTTTGAGGTAGTCCTTCAGTAAAGTGTACTTAAGCTTGTCGAATCCATGAAGGAGGACAGTGACACTTGTGGGGAGGGGGTAACCCCTCGCGACCAGCGTTCGGTAGAATACACTTTGTGCGGCCGTGTACTTGGTGCATGCCAGTATAATGTGGTTGAGATCCGCCACTGCCGTTACATCTTTGTCGCAATGCCGAGAAGCGATGATTTTCAAACGGTGTAGGTGGGCAGGGTAACATCCATGCCCCAGACTCATCCGAATGATAGACGTTGCATGACGTCTACTAAGCGTCATCGATGAAAACCACGGTCGTGAGGAGACATTTGGTTTTTATAGCTGCCAGGTGCCCTCCCTTAAACACATGAGAGAGGTGCCATTCGTGCTCCCAAGTGCGATAGGCAGCTTTCCGAATCGTCGTTCGTAAGTCTGTATATGGAATCGGCGTGGGGCGTTGTTGTCCTTCCGTAATACTTCTCTTGGCAAGGCGGTCTACTGTTTCGTTATGGGGTATACCTCGATGTCCTTTAATCCAAAGTAAGTGGATCCGCTAATGTTAATCTTTAGCTGAGTTGGGTGCAGGTTGCGAGTTCTGCAATGAAGCGGCTGGGTCGCTGCGGTCCACACGGCTTCCTTGGCGGAAAGTAGAGTCTAGAGTCTACGAGGACGGCGAGCAGCGGGACCTCGACCTCAACGGGGTGCTGCTGGGCATCAAACCAGGACCGGGCGCAGCAAGGCGGTAGCAAGCAGCACATCATTATCCGAGAGCGCAGTACGTACGCAAGGACGCGGCCGTAATAGGAGCGCTCTCGTGACCTGTCCAAGGGCGGAGGAACAGCTGGAGGCGAAAGGCGACCGGGGTTCAACGCCCGCGCCACAACACCATTCTACGATCGTTGGCCGGCTACGAGGTCGGCGAGGTCAGGCGCGGTGCAGCGCGGCAGGGGCAGAGGCGACGTCACTCGGTGTGGACTCGGCGCCTGTCAAATTACGTAAGCAGCGGAGTCGAGGCCAACGAGAGAGACTGGGCCGCGGGGCGCCTGTCAAATTACTAGGCCTCAGCCGGCGAGATCGCTAGCGGATTGGCCGAGCGCTGGGGCACACCCTACTTCCTCGTAGCAGCGGGCCACTCAGCTAGCGATCGCGCCATTTCAGACCTAGTAATTTGACAGGCTCGCCGCGGCCTGTCACTTTCGTTGGCCTCGACTCCGCTGGTCTTACGTGAGCTGCGGCCAGCGAGCTGAGACGTCAGCACCCGCCTCCATCGAGGCAGAGCGTTGTCAGCGGCTTCGTCAGCGAGCCGTCGGCGTGGTCCGTGACACTACGTGCACACTCTCCACTGGCATTCTGGTTGTAAGAATATTTCAATGAATATTACTGTCGACGAAACCGCTGTTTTACTGTCGCCCTTCTCCCAGATTGAGTACAGCTCACAGCCCACAGATGCATCGCTATTCTGACAAAATGACAAATGATAATAAATACGCAAAAACAGAGAAAAAAAGAAAAAACAGATGCCTCAAGTAAACAAACTTTCAATCACAAAGAACACTTTACAGCAGGACGAGATAAACAAGGTACGGGAAAATGAGGAGATGAACCGAGAAAGAGAGAGAGAAAAAAATGTTCAAATGTTTGTAGAGTCTATGGGACTTAACTAAGGGGTCATCAGTCCCTAAACTTACAAACTACTTATGAACTACTTACAACTAAGGACGGCACAAATATCCATGCCCGAGGGTGGATTCGAACCCCCGACCGTAGTGGCCGTGCAGACCGTGGCTGGAGCGCCTCAGTCCCCTCGGCCACCACGGCCGGCAAAGAGAGAGAGAGAGAGAGAGAGAGAGAGAGAGAGAGAGAGAGATGAGATGAGGGGATGGACAGATAGAGAGAAGGAAAGAGAAGGTAAACAGAGAGAAAAACGTGGAGATGGACTAAGACTGGAATAAATAGGCATGGGGGTAAACCCAGCATTTCGGCTAGTTCATTATACACTACTGGCCATTAAAACTGCTACACTAAGAAGAAATGCAGATGATAAACAGTTATTCATTGGACAAATATATTATACTACAACTGACATGTGATTACATTTTCACTCTATTTGGGTGCATAGATCCTGAGAAATCAGTACCCAGAACAACCACCTCTGGCCATAATGACGGCCTTGATACGCCTGGGCATTGAGTCAAACCGAGCTTGGATGGCGTGTACAGGTACAGATGTCCATGCAGCTTCAACACGATACCACGGTTCATCAAGAGTAGTGACTGGCGTTTTGTTCGCCCACCATTGGCCAGATGGTTTTAATTGGCGAGAGATCTAGGGAATGTGCTGGCCAGGGCAGCAGTCGAACATTTTCCGTATCCAGAAAGACAGGACATGCAACAGGACATGCAACATGCGATCGTACATTAACCTGCTGAAATGTATGGTTTCGCAGGAATCGAATGAAGGGTAGAGCAACGGGTCGCACAGGACATGCAACATGCGGTCGTGCATAAACCTGCTGAAATGTAGGGTTTCGCAGGAATCGAATGAAGGGCAGAGCAACGGGTCGTAACACATCTGAAATGTAACGGCCACTGTTAAAAGTGCCGTCGATGCGAACAAGAGGTGACCGAGACGTGTAACCAATGGAACCACATACCACCACGCCGGGTGATTCGCCAGTATGGCGATGACGAATACACGCATTCAATGTGCTTTCAGCGCAGTGTCGCCAAACACGGATGCGACCATAATGATGCTGTAAACATAACCTGGATTCATCCGAAAAAATGACGTGTTGCCTTTCCTGCACCCAGGTTCGTCGTTGCGTACACAATCGCAGCCGCTCCTGTCTGTGATGCAGCGTCAAGGGTAACAGCAGCCATGGTCTCCCAGCTGATAGTCCATGCTGCTGCAAACATCGAACTGTTCGTACAGATGGTTGTTGTCTTGAAAACGTCCCCATAACTTGACTCAGGGATCGAGACGTGGCTGCACGATCCGTTACAGCCATGCGGACAAGATGTCTGTCATCTCGACTGCTAGTCATTCGAGACCGTTGCGATCCAGCACGGTGTTCCGTATTGCCCTACTACATCTACATCTATGAACAAACTCCGCAATCCACCGTAAGGTACGTGGCGGAGGGTACACTGTTATTACTACGCGAAATGTAAGTAGGCGGCAGTAAGATCGTACTACACTGAGCTTCAAATTCCGGCCCTGTTTCCTCAACAGAATTTCACGAAAAGAACGTCGTCTTTCCTCTAACGATCCCCAATTGAGTTGCCGGAGCATTTCCGTCCGATCACACTTCCCTGGGGCACGCCTGACGATACACTCGTCTGTGATGAACACTCGCCGTCGAGAACAACGTACTGCGTTCTATTACTTAGGAAGTCCTAAACCCATCGATTCCATATTCTGCTAACAGTCATTGATCGCGACCAACGCGCGCAGCAATGTCGCGATACGATAAACTGCAATCGCGATATGCTACAATCCGACCTTTATCAAAGTTATAAACGTGATGGTACGCATTTCTCCTCCTTACAACGTTTCACCGGGTAACGCCGGTCAACTCTCGTTTGTGTTTGACAAATCAATTGAAAACTCTCCTCATGTCAGCACGTTGGTAGGTGTCGCCACTTGCGCCAACCTTGTGTGACTGCTCTGAAAAGCTAATCATTTGCATATCACAGCATCTTCTTTCTGTCGGTTAAATTTCGCGTCTGTAGCACGTCTTCCTCGTGGAGTAGCAAATTTAAAGGCCAGGAGTGTAAATTTCTTGTTAAGACATCTCTACTTAAAAAAGTAAGTACCTGAGACATTTTTTATTTTGATTCGTTTCCAGTATCGTTACTGTATAGTGTTGCCTTCCTTGTCCTGGCTAAGAGTGTCATATGATCAGAGTGAGAATTTGTCTCTGTCCATACAATAATTATTTTGTTTTGTGATTTGTCGAAGAGATTAACCGTTAGGTTTGTATTCTCTTTATCCAACTGTGTTAGAATGATAATATCTTATATCAAGTTGCAGGATCGAAATGAGATTCCATATCATAATACATATTGGTGTCCTTTAGGAAACCAACTTCTAAATCTGCACAGATTGTTCGTTCGTGACAAACAGAAAGATTAGTATTTTTAGTATACATTCAAAACCACATACTTCTAAATAAAGATTATTAAAAAATCACTTTATTTTAATGTTTTAGAACTCTTTTCTGTCTTTATATATGTAGTGCCTAACAGTTTCTCATTTTTTCATGTCATTACTACACGATTAAGATGCTAAAGTGTATTCTTTTCTGTTTAACTCTATTATGCCTAACAGGTCTGCCACCGAATGTCTCTTTTCAGAGGTCTCTGAATCTTGCATTGGAGATCTTTAAAAGTACATTTTGAGTCCTTTAATATTCTGATGAATGAGGCTACAGTTACTTTTTTATGCTGTCTTAAACATTTTATGACGCTCATTTGTTGTTTGAAATTCTTTCATCATGAGGAATCTTTTTTATGATTGAAAATGTATTAAAAGATGTTCAAACGTTTGTGAAGCTTATGGGAATTAACTGGGGGATAATCAGTCCATAAACTTACAAACTACTTATGAACTACCTTACACTAAACACTAAAGACAGCACAAAAATCCATTCTCGAGGGGGGATTCGAACCCCGGCGGGGAACGGCCTCGCACATCGTAGCATAGCGCCTCAATGCACCCCGCCGCTCCGCCGCGGCTGAAAATGTATCATTACAGGGGTTTATGCCTTACTGTTCATAGTGTTTTATGACGAACATCACACTTCAGGATGAAGTTTTTACTCGAATTCCACACATGGCACCACTGATTTTATAATTTGTGTCTTTAGTCTCGCAATTTCCTTAATTACTGGCTACTATCACAAGATAGTCCTAATCAAAATCGTTATATAAATTCCTTATGTCCTATGTCATCCTATTAAAGCATGCACTTGTATTCACAATATTTTCGACCTGGTACACTTCAGGAATTCTTCAGCGTCTTGAGTACGCGTCCTCCATAGCTGCTACTTAGCAGACAATGATTTTTTAACCACTTGGAATGATAAACAGACTTTTATAGTAGTAAATAAAGATCACACTATATATTTGTAATGTTAATTCTGTCGCCAATAAAGTTAAGTTTGAACAATTTAGCTCTTCACATTATATAACGTCACCACTAGACATGATATTTCAATTACTTTTTAAACAAAAACTTCATTGGCAACATAACGTCCCTATTCACATATATCATTCATTTTATCGACCGGGAAAATTATATCATGTTGCGTCGCATGTATCAAGGGATAAGATTCCATGAGCACTGAGATGCGTGTAAACTGGCTTTTGTCTAGAATGGACAGCCTTATATCCTATATTCATGCAGTGTTTGACAATCAGATCACGTAGTGGCTTCTAACAACCTTTAAACACAATTTCAAATCATTTATAATATTTTCTCTAGTACGTGGTAAATATTCAGTATGTTAAATTATTAGTAATCAAACGTTTGAAGCAGTTTTGTAAATGGAAATGATATACTTTTATCGAATCGCATTTAAAAGCGAAAGTACAGCGTCCTTGAGACGTCATTAGACGGGAGGATAGTTTCCAGTTAGGAAATAATCCTTGCGCAGGGAACTTCGTGGTATCCGTAACGTACACCTTCTTATGATATTGATGAAAATTTTCGACAAAGCGAGTACCTGTCTTTTACTGAATTTTGGAAGAACTGCTAGGTAAATTCAGGTTACTACTATAATATCTTTATGAAATAGGAACGCCTGTAAAGTCATAAATTAACGTATAAGACAAACATTTTCAGTTCATAATGCTGTTCATTCTCTCATCGTAACGCATTGCAATAACAATTTGCTTGCAAGTGAAGATAATTTTGTACCTATAAAAACAACCCGGGAAAATTTCTTGGTTATCATAACTCTATGTGTTAATTTACAAGGTTGGAATATAAATTTGGCATTTGCACGGCAACGAATGTATCAAACTGCCGGATGCGAGTATTCATAGAATCAGCCGACAGGATAAATTGTAAAATGTACGTGGAACCTTGATTTCAAATCCAAATGTTTATATATCTATGGGACTTAACTACTCTAGTTATAAGTCTCTAAGCTTACAAACTACTTTGACCTACGCTAAGGACAACAAATATATCCATACGCGAGGGAAGACTGGAACCTCCGACGGCAAGCAACACGCGCTCCGGAGATAGGCGCCTAGGAACGCTCGGCCACTCCACAGCGGCACAATGCGTTCCAAGAGGTGCTATTAAATTATGTGCCTACTACGACGTCCTCCCTCCATTTAGCAACAACAGAGGCACAAGAAAAGGGGATTTCCCTTAAACTTCCCAGGCTGGTATCGAAATGCTGCGTGCGGGAATTCGGAGAAACCCTCCACATTAAAGTCCGGAAGAAGATAGTGCTGCTATTCATTCGTGTTAAGTTTCAGAATTAAGGTCGATGGAGAAGCTATAAGGGAGATCGTCTATTAGCATTTACATTCATTCCTTCCGGAGACAGATTTCATACAGTGAAGAGCCGCGGTGGAGTAGCCGAGCGGTCTAAAGCACCTCGCTGCGGAGCGCGCGGTTGCTCGCCGTGGAGGTTCGAGTCATCCCTGGGACATGGGTGTGTGTGTTTGTTCGTAGGTTAGTTTACCTAGGTTTAATTAGTTTGTAAGCTACGGACTGATGACCACTCAGTTTGTTGCGATAGATATCCAGACATTTTAACATTTTTTTGAACATACAGTGAAGAGTTTTTCCCAAGGGCAATAGTATTTTATTTATTTATTCATTTTTGATTAGTTTGAGTTGGCCCCTTACGAAAACATCTTCTGTACATACCTATTCATCTTACAGTAGCACTTACAGTAGCATATCCCTCTGTAGTACCAGAGGGTCACATTCTCTATTCAGGTAGGTCGTCTAACTACTTCAAAATGTTAGAGTGAAATACCTCACAGCCAAAATAATAGATTTATTATAAATAAGTCTAATATTATTTTTGTGGGACAATGAATAAAGTAGGAAAATTTTTTAGTGGTAAGATAAGCTATAAACAGTTTAAAAAATTGTTTGTCGAAATTATGGGACTTAACTACGGGGTCATCAGTCCCTAAACTTACGAACTACTTATGAACTAGCTAATACTAAGGACGGCACAAATATCCATGCCCAAGGGGGGATTCGAACTCCCGACCGTAGTGGCCGTGCAGACTGTGACTGACGCGCCGCAGGACGCTCGGCCACCGCGGCTGGCTATATAAACAATTAGAATGAATTTTGCAACACATTTTAATTGAAAGGGATTTAATTAATTTGTTCTGTGGCTTGCCAAGATCACTTCGTTGAAACTCTATTTTATATATATATATATATATATATATATATATATATATATATATATATATATATATATATATATATATGTGTGTGTGTGTGTGTGTGTGTATTGGGAGAGGGGAAGGAGTAGGTGTTGAGGAATTGAAGCAGGTGTTCCTGAATATGTCGACACAGGATGGTTTCAAATGTTCAACTACTTTGGTCCTAAGTCCGTAGACTTAAGAACTACTTAACCTAACTAGCCTAAGGAGATCACACATGTCCGTGCTCGAGGGAGGACTCGAACCTCCGACGCGGGTGGCCGCGCGTTCTCTAACGTGCCGCTCCAGACCGCTCGGCTACTCCCGCGCGGCAGGACCGTACTGAACAACGAGGTGAGGCTAATGGGACGGTAAGAAGAGGTATCGGAAGCGCCTTTTTTTTAGTTTGGTGGCCATCAGGATGCAGTAGGTATTCCACATATCAGGGAAGAAACCGGTGTGAAGCATGACATTGTAGAGGGGGGCCAGAGCGACATGGAAAAAACGAGGTCAGGCACAGAGGCATCGTAGGTTAAGTGGTTATGGCCGGGAGTGGTGTTGTGTTTCGCGTAGTCAATAGTATGACCTTGGTCGGTGATGGGTGTATTTAATTCTGAGGGAGGCATGTGGTCCAAGTACTGGTAACCAGGGGCAAGTGGAGGAGCAGCGATGTCGGTACTCTCATGGACTGTCTGGATATAAAACATAATGCCACATCACAAAAGTACATACCACTTCGTCTTCGTCGAGATGGGAGTGTGTTCAAGATATAAAATACATTACCATATTGAGACGTCACAGTGATAAAATCTTGAATAATTTTTGAATACATCAAAGATAAAATCCTGGTCATAAGTGGTTACATTCTTGTACGTGTACTCTCGGCGCCAACTGGCGATGATTGATACGCTTCTCAAAGAGTGTATACAAGTCACACATTTTGTCACAAGCGGATAGGACAGTGTTGATTTGTATAATCAATGTTTAAAACTCTACTATAGCTATAATCATGACTTCTATTGAGAACTAAACAATAATAAGGCTCATACCAAAAGACAAACTAAAACCTGATTTTGAGTGAATATAAATGTAGACATACAAAGTTCTCTTAAGGCTTTGGTAGAGTCTGCGCAGGATAAGGTGGACAAACTGCAGAGACGAGTTTTCGTCTGAAGAGCCAGATGAGTTAATTCCTTCTAATTTCTGTGACGTCCGAAAGATGCAAGCGTGTTAGTAAAAACGGTAGACGTGACGAAGCGTATTCCCCACAGCAGGTGCCAGAAAAAGAAGTGTGCTGAATTAATATATCAGGCTTCTCATTCAATTACACCAGCGACCGAAGCTCAGGTCGATGACGTCAAACATGCCGCCCGCCTCTCTGCCAGCAAGAGTTAACTCTTAAGAGTAAACATGGCCTCCAGCCGGCGACAGAACCGCAAGTATACACACGCACAAAGCACCTGCATATCAGAAATTGAAACAAACTGTCATCACCATACTAAAGTGTGTATGTGTGTATGTGTGTGTGTGTGTATGTGTGTTTGTGAGTCAAGATTATGAGTTCACACCTGAGAATAGCGCTTCAGCAGATATTCCGCCTGCTGCTGCTCCGATGCGCGAGGCCGTTCCCCGTCGGGGGTTCGAATCCCCTACTTGAGCATTGATGTTTTCTGTAGTATTAAGTAGTTCCTAAGTAGTTTGTAAGTATAGGGACTGATGACCTCGCAGTTAAGTCCCTTAAGCTTCACAAACATTTGAACATTTGAAATTTGATTCTTCCTCTCGCAAAGTTACTGGTGACGTTTACTCAGATAATTCTTGCCACATGCTAGCTGAATTAACAGTTCTTCCCATCAGAACACAGCCTCAGGCACCAGTATCGAAATTTCTGATCTCGATCCTCTCACTTCGCCTGGCCTTGAATCTGGTGCACATAAAACTCGCCACATAATGAAAGTTCCACCAAGTTTCATGCTATGAGGATCATAAACGAAACACGTGATAGACGACTCTGGTTTGTCTGAGATAATCCACAATTTATGCTACAAGCGTGTGCTATAATTCCGCTAAATATACAAGCGTAAAATTTCTCTTGAAATTAGCTATGTTGCAGAAATTTAATCATGATTCTGCTACAGATATTCTTTTGTTTCAAGAACTATCAGTGTCACAATTGGTTATACCTAATTGTGCAACGATTTTCAAATTCTCGGCTGTATTTTTGATGGGTACTTTTATTCTCTTTCGAGAAGGCATACCGATTACTGATATTGAACTATTAGCTACTGGAAGGGGTATTGGGTGTAAATTATGTGAGTCCACCTTAATAAATATTTATGCTCTATCCGGAACTAGCAAAAATGTTCAAATGTTTGTAGAGCTTATGGGACTTAACTATGGGGGTCATCAGTCCCTAAACTTACAAACTACGTATGAACTAGCTACAACTGAGGACGGCACAAATATCCATGCCCGAGGCGGGATTCGAACCCCCGGCCATAGTGGCTGTGTGGCCGTGTGGAATGGAAGGCCGCTTGAGTCCGCTTCCGCCTGCTGGCCAGTCAGCTAGTATTTCCCCTCCAGCGCTCGCTCACTGCTCCGGCCGCTACCCCCACCACTGCCGCTCTCCCCACTCTTGCCCAGTCGTCTGTGCATCTATCGGCCAATTTATCCTGCGTGCACTCTAAAAATTTTTTTATTACAAAATTAACCATCATCTCGTAGTATAAGTTTAGCGCCAAACATCTATGGCACACACAGGGCTCAGAGGCGACATGGCCGAGCATTCATCACAATGCACCCACAAATCAACCATTCCGTCACACAAACACAGAAGAATGCAGTGGTAACCAACATCTGGGTCTCAGGCTACTACATTACGCAATTACTCTACATACCAACTAGCTATTGTTGAACATATTGGACTATATATAAATAGTTCATAATGCGCGAATGTTGCTCAAATGCTTCGGGAACTCAAATGGGAGTCACTGGAAGGAAAGGCGACGTTCTTTTCGAGAAGCACTGTTGAAGAAATTTAGACACGGACTGCAGAGTGATTATACTGCCGCCAACCTACATTTCGTATAAAGACTACAATGATAAGATTAGGGAGTCCGTCAATGCTTGTCTACTACACGGTACTACTGTGTTTATTCCACACTGACTAATGATACGCACAGGCAAGAACAATGTCTGTATCCACTTCTCGGTAGAGTGTACAACATCTGCATGAAGGAGATGCTGCCACTCGGCAAGATTTTTACCGATGGATTACTGCCAGCCGTCGATTAATTCCACGTATTCTGTTCACTGAGTCAATAATTTACCCATAACGAAATCAACAACAGGCGCTACTCTGACATATGGGCAGATTAAAATGTGCACGCGACTATAGAAACGAATTTTTAACACTTCTCAGTTCACTTGTGGTGTGGAATTATTGATGACCAACTTATGAGTATAGTTGTTTTAGATAAAAGTCTTAAAGAGACTCGGCAGCTCATTTTCTTGAAAATCTGTTACCAAAAAACGTGGAAGACACCCCTTGGGAAACACGAGCACGGGTGTACTTTCAGATGGAGCTCTTACATATTCCGCACGACCAGTGACACAATATCTCTATACAAAGTAACCTGGTCGTTCGATTAGTCGCCGTTGCGCCTTTGCTTAAGTCACAGAGGTCACCCGACCTCACTCCACTGTATTATGTTTATGGGGTCTCTGTAGAGTGAAGTATTCTTAGTGCAGAGTGAACACAAGAGAGGAACATTGTTAGTTCTTTCCTGTCCTCTCTTCCCAAAGTTGCGTCTTATATTATAATGTATATATTTGCATTCCTGGTCATTAAAATGCTACACCACGAAGATGACGTGCTACAGACGCGAAATTTAACCGGCAGGAAGAAGATGCTGTGTTATCAAATGATTAGCTTTTCACAGCATTCACAAAAGGTTGGCGCCGGTGGCGACACCTACAACGTGCTAACATGAGCAAAGTTTTCGATTTCTCATACACAAAGAGCAGTTGACCGGCGTTGCCTGGTGAAACGTTGTTGTGATGTCTCATGTAAGGAGGAGAAATACGTACCATCACGTTTCCTACTTTGATAAACATCGGACTGTAGCATGTCGAGTTTGAGGTTTATCGTATCGCGACATTGCTGCTCGTGTTGGTCGTGATTGATGACTGTTAGCAGAATGTGGAACCAGTGGTTTCAAGAGGGCAATACGGAACGATGTGCTGGATCCCAACGGCCTCCTACCACTAGCAGTCGAGATGACAGGCATCTTCTCCGCATGGCTGTAACGGATCGTGCAGCCACGTCTCGATCCCTGCGACAACAGATGGAAACGTTTGTAAGACAACAACCGTCTACACGAACAGATCGACGACGTTTGCAGCAGCACGGTCTATCAGCTCGGAGAGCATGGCTGCGGTTACCCTTGACGCTGCATCACTAACAGGAGCGCATGCGATGGTGTACGCAACGACGAACCTGGGTGCAGGAATGGAATAACGTCATTTTTTGGATGAATCCAGGTTCTGTTTACAGCATCATGATGGGCGCATCCGTGTTTGGCGACATCGCGGTGAACCCCACATTGGAAGCGTGTAATCATGGCCGAGGAGACTGAGGCGCTCCAGTCACGATATGCACGGCCACCACGGTCGGGGGTTCGAATCCCCCTCTCGGGCATGGATATTTGTGCCGTCCTAGTTCGTAAGTAGTTCATAAGTAGTTTGTGAGTTTAGGGACTGATGACCCCGTAGTTAAGTCCCATAGACTATACAAGCATTTGAACATTTTCATGTATTCATCATCGCCATACTGGCGTATAACACGGCGTCATGGGATGGGATTCCATTGGTTACACGTCTCGGTCACCTCTTGTTCGCTTCGATGGCACTTTGAACAGTGGCCGTTACATTTCAGATGTGTTACGTTGCTCTACCCTTCATTCGGTTCCTTGCGAAACTCTACATTTCAGCAGGATAATGCACGACCGCATGTTTCTGGATACGGAAAATGTTCGACTGCTGCCCAGGCCAGCAAATTCTCCAGATCTCTCATCAATTAAAAAGTCTGGTCAATGGTGGCCGAGCAACTGGCTCGTCACATTACGCCAGTCACTACCCTTGATGAACTTTGGTATCGTGTTAAAGCTGCGCCATCCAAGCTCTGACTCAATGACCAGGCGTATCATCTGCATTTCTTCTTGGTGTAGCAATTTTAATGGACATTAGTGTATTTATATAAGCCATCTTTGCATAATACAAAAATAAAATTAAAAAATAACTTGTCTTATTCAGTTTCTAAGCTGGCTTATATAAACAAATATCTTCATTATAATACAAGAGACGAACTTCTCGCTCGTATTTTAATTGTTTTGCTCAAATAAAGGAAAGCAGAACTGAGCTCCGATCGGCGAAACATTAGCTGTCTACAAGGCCAGAAAAATAAATTAAATTTGACGGTGAACTGTCTGAACATACTCTATGAGAATTCTTACACAATTAAACAAACCATAAAATAACATTTTTATTTACTGTCTGCTGCAAGTTTCCTATTCCTAGTTGTTTTCATTGGAAACGGTTAACGAGGCGACATATGTTGATTAAATGTTTTTCGTTCACAATCACCAGTAGCATGTATCTTTCCTCTTGACTCACTCACTCTATATTTTTACCATGAACATTTGTCTCTCTGTTTAAAGATTTGACTAATATAAAATGGATTCTTTGGAAGTATATGGAAAGTAGAAAAACCTGCGTACTCCTGCGCAATTGGTAGCCAATTAAGGATTAAAATATAACGTGCAAAAGTGTAAATCAAATATTTTAAAAAGTTAAATAACTCCAGTCAGAGATAAGAGATCGTCATTTCGTTCGAAAATCATCAGCCTATCCGTTTCGCCACTGAAGCAGACATGAAACCTTCGTCATTGAGGTAATGCTACAGCCGTGGAACTCTTATATTTCAACCGTTTCTAAGTGCCCGAATAACGATTTTCAGAAAATATGAAACAATGGGATAAAATACTGTAAATATAGACATGTTCAGTATCCTATTATGTTGATTATATTGGCTGATGTAAACACCAATATGAAGCGCTACTATGCGCACGTTTTGAGAACACCGACACTTCTGAACTTGGGCATGCGAAATGCTCTGTTCAAGGACTCTGAATTAATTAGGGCTGGGCAATATTTTTGCCTCTAATTATTCACTGCCTTTACTGGTCTTGTATCTCTTCCTCACCTTCACTGACGAAAGCTATGTGATCAGTGGTTACTATAAATGATATCCTTTCGTCCAGAACTTTCGTCTTGAAATTTCCGGACGTCCGAAAGAACAGACACCACACCAATACAATATTGTTTACCTGAAACGATACTTAAATTAACCGATGAATACTTTCAGGTAAGTTTCAAGTCAACCCTAGTCACATGATCTTTCGCGTCTGCTTCGACTTCTTCTGCTATTGAATTTCAACCGCAAACGTCGCGAAAAGATGTTACACAAAATTTTACTCTAATGGAAATTTCTGTGACGTCCGAAAGATGCAAGCGTGTTAGTAAAAACGGTAGACGTGACGAAGCGTATTCCCCACAGCAGGTGCCAGAAAAAGAAGTGTGCTGAATTAATATATCAGGCTTCTCATTCAATTACACCAGCGACCGAAGCTCAGGTCGATGACGTCAAACATGCCGCCCGCCTCTCTGCCAGCAAGAGTTAACTCTTAAGAGTAAACATGGCCTCCAGCCGGCGACAGAACCGCAAGTATACACACGCACAAAGCACCTGCATATCAGAAATTGAAACAAACTGTCATCACCATACTAAAGTGTGTATGTGTGTATGTGTGTGTGTGTGTATGTGTGTTTGTGGGTCAAGATTATGAGTTCACACCTGAGAATAGCGCTTCAGCAGACATTCCGCCTGCTGCTGCTTCGATGCGCGAGGCCGTTCCCCGTCGGGGGTTCGAATCCGCTACTTGAGCATTGATGTTTTCTGTAGTATTAAGTAGTTCCTAAGTAGTTTGTAAGTATAGGGACTGATGACCTCGCAGTTAAGTCCCTTAAGCTTCACAAACATTTGAACATTTGAAATTTGATTCTTCCTCTCGCAAAGTTACTGGTGACGTTTACTCAGATAATTCTTGCCACATGCTAGCTGAATTAACAGTTCTTCCCATCAGAACACAGCCTCAGGCGCCAGTATCGAAATTTCTGATCTCGATTCTCTCACTTCGCCTGGCCTTGAATCTGGTGCACATAAAACTCGCCACATAATGAAAGTTCCACCAAGTTTCATGCTATGAGGATCATAAACGAAACACGTGATAGACGACTCTGGTTTGTCTGAGATAATCCACAATTTATGCTACAAGCGTGTGCTATAATTCCGCTAAATATACAAGCGTAAAATTTCTCTTGAAATTAGCTATGTTGCAGAAATTTAATCATGATTCTGCTACAGATATTCTTTTGTTTCAAGAACTATCAGTGTCACAATTGGTTATACCTAATTGTGCAACGATTTTCAAATTTTCGGCTGTATTTTTGATGGGCACTTTTATTCTCTTTCGAGAAGGCATACCGATTACTGATATTGAACTATTAGCTTCTGAAAGGGGTATTGGGTGGAAATTATGTGAGTCCACCTTACTAAATATTTATGCTCTATCCGGAACTAGCAAAAATGTTCAAATGTTTGTAGAGCTTATGGGACTTAACTACGGGGGTCATCAGTCCCTAAACTTACAAACTACGTATGAACTAGCTACAACTAAGGACGGCACAAATATCCATGCCCGAGGGGGGATTCGAACCCCCGGCCGTAGTGA
The DNA here is from genome assembly GCA_026315105.1 of Locusta migratoria. Lineage (NCBI taxonomy): Eukaryota > Metazoa > Arthropoda > Insecta > Orthoptera > Acrididae > Locusta > Locusta migratoria. The sequence continues at coordinate 231,195,867 of CM048746.1, read as the reverse complement.
CCGTGTAGACCGTGACTGGCGCGCCTCAGTCCCCTCGGCCACCGCGGCCGACCCGGAACTAGCAAACAACAAGAAAGAGCTTAAAATTGGTTTGTAAATCTATCGGACTCAAATGCTGGGTTATTAGTAACTTACAAACTAATTACACTAAGGCAAACTAACGTAAGGACAACACAAACATCCATGCCCGAGAGGGACTCGAATCCCCAACGGCGAACGGCAGCGCGCACCGCAGCACGGCGCCCCAATGCGCACGGCTAATCCGCCGCGGCAAGAACTAGTTGGTTTTTAGAAAGAGGAATTGATCTATCTCTTACTCAAAAACCCGATACAATTGTTCTTAGGTGTAGATTTTAACTACGTATTACATGCAAATGACCAGCTTCCTAATTTTAAGTTTTTCTTGGAGCTGCAAATTATAGTACGCTAGCTAAAATTAAAATATGTTTGGGAAGTTAAATAACCCACTCTATTTAAATTAACATATTGTTTTGCAACTACCGCTTGCATGCTACTAATAAGCTTAGTGCAGGTGTTCTAAATGTTGATGTTATTCCGGCCAGTTTTACGGATCATTGTGCTCTCGCAATTATAACTCATTTGGAGCGACAACCATTCAGGGTCAATAGACCGCATTTGAAATTACATGTTTCTTTGTCGGAACACGCTGGATTGGAAAATCTGCTTACGTTTACAGAACCGCTGTCCTTCAAAACTTATATGGTGGAGAGAATGTGCGAAGCCGAGATAATGTCGTCTGTTGATATATAGATATTACAGGGCGTGAAACTTGAAACTGAGTTTCGATAATTATTACTCACTTATGCTTGAAATTCATGAGACAGATTTACATACGACCGTTTTCCCGAGATCAAACAGATTAAAGGCCGCGGCAAATTAGCCGTGCGCACTGACGCTCCGTGCTGCGGTGCGCGCTGCCGTTCGCCGTCTGCGGTTCGAATCCCCCCTCGTGTATGACAGTTTACCTTGGTTTAAGTAGTTTGTAAGCTACGGTCTAATGAGAACGTAGTTGAGCCTGATGAATTTACAAACATTTGAACATCTGAATAGATTAAAGGCGTCAAATGGAAGGACTAATGATAAAATCCAAGCCAAAGTCTATCATAGCCCATGTGGCATTAGTTTCGCCATCATAAAAACCGTTGGTGTGTGCTTATAGATGGCCTTCATTCAGCTGACGGCCAACAATTAACATCGTAGCAAGGAATACGCCGCGATCTTACGTCATACTTTGACATCTGTATGATTGCTCCTGATGTTGATGATACTGGGTGATCAAAAAGTCAGTATAAATTTGAAAACTTAATAAGTCACGGAGTAACGTAGACAGAGATATAGAAATTGACACACATGCATGGAATGACATGGGGTTTTATAAGGAAAAAAATCACATCTGTCGTTATCGGGCCTTTTTTCTGCGAGGAACTGCGTGATTCTGGTATTGTAACTGCTACCGTGACGGGTGAGAGGTACGCCGATATGGTACAGAATCGCATTATCCCCAGCCTGGCTGATATCTGCTGGAACGTACGATTCTAATGCAGGATGGCGCTCCATCCCATATTGCTAGACGCGTGAACGATCTCTTGCGCGCGTCGTTTGGTGATGATCGTGTGCTCAGACGCCACTTTTGTCATGCTTGGCCTCCCAGGTCCCCAGACCTCAGTCCGTGCGATCATTGGCTTTGGGGTTACCTGAAGTCGCAAGTCGACATCTCTAGGGATGCTGAAAGACAGCATCCGAATATGCTTTACAATGCTGTTCACAACATTATTCCTCGATTACAGCTATTGTTGAGGAAAGATGGCGAACATATTGAGCATTTCCTGTAAAGAACATAATCTTTGCTTTGTCTTAATTTGTTATGCTAATTATTGCTATTCTGATCAGATGAAGCGCCATCTGTCGGACCGTATTTTTTTTTCTCTAATAAGATCCCATGTCATCCCAAGCATGTGTGTCAATTTTTACCTCTCTATCTACATTATTCCGCGATTTATGAAGTATATATGACTGTATATTAACAACTTCACCGCCAGTTTTAACAGGAAGCAAGGAAGTTTTGGAACCCTTACGTGATTTTATTGCATCTTCGCCATCACGTAAGTCACCTGGTCCTGATGCCCTTACAAACGAACTTTACTAGCGATTTTGGAATATTATAGGAGCAGCTTTCATTGAAGTTGTAAATAATGTTTTAAATGGCTGCACGATTGACCCTAATTTTAAATCTGGTGCCATTGTATTGAGTCCGAAAACTGTTGGCTTGAAGACAGCTCTTGATTTCTACCAGTGGTGAATCCAGATGGAGAGCCAGGGGGGGGGGAATGTCTATGAGGCTGTAGCCCCCCAGCAGAGCATGATAAAACCTTCTTATATGTTCAATATGAGTTTCTGCTTTAAGGTAAGACATCAGAAAATTTATATGAGCTCAGCCCCATCCAGAGCTAAATGCTGGATCTCCCACTGATTTCCGTCCATTAACGCTTTTCAATTTTGATTACAAGACAGTTGCTAGCGCTGTTAATGCCAGATTAACTCTGCTACTTGAGAACTCAACATGTGCTGGTTGGTTTACATTGGCTGTTGTATATTGTGAGCATGCATCACTTGATGGTTTGGAGTCATTTCTTGACAGATATTATACCTTATAAGACTTCACATTGTGGTGTTGAGGGACGTAATTGCACTACATCTAGTTATATATAAATATACCCTTGTTAAAAATAATTAGGGGAACTGGTGAGATATAAACAGGGTTTAAATATTCGTTAATCTATGGGACTTTACTACTGAGGTTACCAGTCCCTAGGTTTAAAAATTACTTAAACTAACTTATGCTAAGAATAACACACACAACCACGCCAGAGAGAGGACTCGAACCTCCGACGAGGAGCAACCTCGCGTTCCGCAGCAAGGCGCCTTAGAGCACTCGGCCATTCGATCACACCGAGCGAGGGGGCGCAGTGGTAACGCACTGGACTCGCATTCGGGAGGACGGTGGTTCAAATCCACCTCCGGCCATCCAGATTTAGGTTTTCCGTGATTTCCCTAAAACACTGGGTCCTATCAAAGGGCACGGCCGATTTCCTTCCCCATCCTTACCCAAAACTCCGAGCGTTAGCTCCGTCTCTAATGACCAAGCTGTCGACGGGACGTTAAACCCTAATATTCCTTCCTTCCATTCCACAATAGCGGGTGAGTTAACATACAAATATATATGTTGTAACGAATTTTATTCACATATTGGCTGCAATTGCAATTTTTGTGTGATACAGTAAGATATATTATGTCTCAACTCCCCTACTTGAAGATTGCTTGGTGTTTGCTTAGAGAGAGGCACCATGGCGCTACCATAACAATCTCATAGTACTCTATTATGGTGTGTGATCACCTCGGATGGTCAGTACAGTTGCACACCTGCGTGGCATGGACAGCTCTTGAGGGATCTTTGGCCATTCTGCCATGAGTGCAATATCTAGCTCTGCAACCTTTGTGGGAAGTGCTGGTCTGACCGAAGTACATCCTAAATCAACTCAATCGCGATTAATTCCAGTGAACAAGCTGGCCCCTTCATACGTTCAATTCTGTCAGCCTCAAGCATGTTGTCCATCAGTGTGACTCCGAGGGAACGATGTCCACCAGAAGGAAACCAAGCTCCTATGACACCAGCGTAGGACAATAAAACGTCGAAGGATCTCGTCTGTACATCTCTGAGCAGTTAAAGTGTCATTCTGAACGACATAAAGTCCGTACGTCTGCCAATACTAACTCCTGCCCATATCATTCATGGAATATGGAGATTACTAGAATCTCTCCATATTTTTTGTGCCTCTAGCATAGCAACGTAATTGATATTTTGGTAAAAAATAGTCTTGGTTTCATAAACTTCTTGTTTCATTTATTTATACATGACGCGTTTCGCCTCTTCTGGGCATCATCAGACGTTGAAAGGGGGGTCATTCCATGTCAAATCATCCAGATCATGGCACACATGTATGTGATGTGCTGCACAATTCTTTTGAAAACTCTAAAACTAATTTAAATGACCACAGTTTCCATGTACATTATTCTAAAACTATGGAATGTGCATTGCACATTCGTCGTAAACTGAGGTTTAAACTAAGGTAAAAGTTGTTGTGAAAAAGATATGAACATGGTCCTGTTCTTTTTTTTTAAATTGATTTTTAAAAAGAAAAAAATCAATTTTGTTTTCAATGTTCCCCCCTTATGAAATGTAATGGATTTTTTTTACGTGTTCCACATACATCACACATCCTATAGAAATGAAATGAATATGGAGAAACGAGGAGACATAATATTTCTTAAAACTAAAAAAGCATAAAGCAAGCAGAAGTTCACATTTCTAGCAATTATGTACAACAGAAAACAGAAAAGTTTTTTCAAACCTAAAATCGGTCTTTAAGCAGGACACATTAAAAAAAAAAATTAAATTACGATATCCTTGAAGAAAGACAGTTACATGCCACAAAATGCAATTTTTTTAGGAGTGCCAATGTTACTGCCACCTTGTTTGGTATGTATACCAATAATCATGCATATGTAAAAAATGTGGCTTTTCCATATCTCGCCCGAAGGAAACGTGATTCAGCAAATACACACAGCAGAACCTGATAACTGCAGGCAAACAGTATCAGCTTACGTTATCGGTGCAATTATGCGCATATTGCAGTCACATGTCTGTCAATTTTGGAATAAAACCACAAACTACTTAGCTACACAGTTTTTAATGTATCTCATTGGACATCCGTTTTACTTTTAAGTAAGGGCCATTTTGATTCCACCAATTTAGAAGAGACTTGACTTACACTCTAAGTACGTCCAGTTGTTGTTTCGATTTCTACATGACAAAAAATGTGGGAGACTGGAACATTATGAGTGTCATTTTCAGGTCAATAAAAAGATGATGATGGCTCATGGGGATGCATAATTCTAACAGTTATATCACATTCCTCATCATTCAGTTTCAGAACAATACCAAACTACTTAGCTACACAGTTTTTTAATGTATCTCATTGGACATCCGTTTTACTTTTAAGTAAGGGCCATTTTGATTCCACCAATTTAGAAGAGATTTGACTTACACTCTAAGTATGTCCAGTTGTTGTTTCGATTTCTACATGACAAAAAATGTGGGAGACTGGGACATTATGAGTGTCATTTTCAGGTCAATAAAAAGATGATGATGGCTCATGGGGATGCATAAATCTAACAGTTATATCACATTCCTCATCATTCAGTTTCAGAACAATACCTAGATACCAGTAGGAATAGTTCACACAAGCTACATAGCAATTAGCGTGTACGTGAACTTCAGCACGAATGGCACACTTAGAGAGAAATAAAAATTCACACTGAAATTTAAATGTTTATCTCGAATCTTAGATTCTGGAAGTTCTAAGAACTGGTGCATGGATCTAGTTCCAGGAACAGTTCTTGCAGACGAAAATCGGGCAGAAAAACAACTACGATCTTCAGCAAATTCCTGGTTTGAAATAAAGAAAACTTACAATTGTTACATGTTTTCTTGGAAAAACTGAAAAACTTTCACAGCGCTGAGTATTTGACCTTGAAACGGTCTTTACAGACTTGCTTTTGTAACAAGCCTCTATATTGTTCCACCAACTCCATTACAGGGCGATTTACCGTGGCTGGTCGGAAAAAATGACCAAGCATATTTAATTCCAAAGTCACGTTCGTGATCACATATATTCAAAAAATTCTTGCAATTTTTTACTGTGCAGAACAGCCAGATCTGAAGCACTTGATGTCACTTACTGGAAATGCAGGTTCTTGTTTCCTGTGGTAATAGATTTCCCGTATTTTTTTCAGGCTGTGATAAAATTCCCTTTTGTTTCAAATATCAAATATTTGGAGACTTGAAACTTCTCATACTTTTGCCGAGGTCAAGTCTCTGGCACGAGAGTCAAAAGTTGAATTTTTTCGGGATTATTAGAATGTTTAATTTTCTCTTTTACGTCTTCCATTAACTTACAAAAATGAGCTACTTTTTGTTCATGCTCATAGTTTTCATGCTTATTTCTCTCACTTAGTTCAATTGTACACATATGAAAGTTTTTATTTTTTAATCTTCTACAAGTCGGGCATAGCTTTTCACCAGGAACAACTGAAAGTCCTTTCTCTCTTAGTTCCTTTTCTTGCAGTAACGTGTCACCTGAAAGGGTCAACACATCATTTTGTGCGCAGTGAGAATCTGTTATAGTCCTTTATGTTTAGAAGTACTCGCATTCTAATGGGAAAGATAAAACATCACAGAGCCATAATGGTAACTTCAGCTCTTTTTCAGTTAGATCTAAAATAGTTGTCAGTGAACCATCACATTCATCTGCAATGTAGCATCTCTGAGAACATTCACTATTTGAAGAGCCTTCCATTCTTTAACCTAGGAAATGAGGAAATATTAGAGTCTTAATTTGATATAATTATGTACTAGTAACTTTTCAGTTTGTTAAAAAAATTCTGAAGGATGGAAAATTACATGTATACTTACAGCAGTGCTCATATCTGTCCACAAATTCGGTAATGTATATACAGATATCATCAGCTTCGAGGACTTTAACAGAACGAAAGAACGCTTATAATGTCAAAGAGAAGTTGCCAAACCAATGATTTTAAAAAGCATAGAAAAATTAAAAAAGTCCCTGCATAACTGGTGTACATTTTTATCGGAAAGACTTTATTGTTGATGAGTGTCTTCCATTGGTAGATGTTTTTCTTGGAATAAAACATTTTCACAACAAGACAATATTTTTCAGAATATACAAACGTTTATGTACACCACTGTTTATATTTCCTTTGTTTTTGAATTTTTATTTAATCAGGAATTGTAGTCTTTCAGAGTACAGGTTACAGAGGAACCTATGCGGAAACATTTAAATAAAATAGGAAAGTTTTGATTTTTTTTGTATTTTTTAAGTAAGAAGTTAATAACGTTATGTAAAAACGAAGAAATATCATGATGCGAATAAAAATTTATTTCATTGTATGTGATCCATAAATGGTTTACTGTAGTCAACAGTTTTTTTATAATGCATATTCAGTATTGGCTCCAAAACATTTTCTGTGGTTTCTACATTGGTTCCTAATGACACTGGAAAAGTTTGAATATAACCCAATGGGGGAAATTTGAGAAAGAAATAATAACTTGTAGGCAAAGGTTTTATGTCACCTTTATAAAAAGAAGCAATACAAGACAAAATAAATGTATGTTCCTCAACTTAAGGATGTTGCTTTTATAGACCACACTATCCACTTTCATTTAAAAAAAAATCAATATCCTACTGCGAAAAATATTGTAACTATAAGAACATGTCCTCAGTGATAAGTAAAGCTTCTTAAATTGTGGTTAAAAATGCGTCCAATTTATTTATATTTTATAAGCACAACTAAAAATATGTTAAAATATGTTAAGCAAGAAATATTACAATAAGGAGGGTGCAGACTGAAAAACCAACAGCCCACATGACCACATTTACGTTTCGACGTGGGGGAGGGCAGGGGGAGTGAAAATTGAACTTACAAATACCGCTAAAAAGCATAGATCAACAATTAAAATTAGTTATCTCTGAGGTAGCAGAGCGTCAAATTATTAAATTAAATAAAAATTTATGCAATTGTTGTTCAAGAATGGGATGGGGTGGGGGTGCAACGTAGTAAATGGTAAAACCTAACTCAGCCACTGGAAGCTTTGTTTACTCACGTAAGAGCCGCTCCCTGCCGCAACGCTGGACAGCTCGAGTCTTGCTTACCAACAGGCCACACGACCGCATTCACGTTTTGACAAACTGAACTAATAAATACCGTTAAAGAGTATAGCTGTAGCGGTATTTATTAGTTCAATTTTCATTCCTCCCACGGCAATACGTGAATGTGGTCATATGGCCTGCTGTTTTTCAGTCTGCGCCTTCTTTATTGTAATGTTTCTTATTAGGATATTTCTAGTTGTGTTTTAAACAAGTTTGTAGATCTTCCCCCCTTTCAACGTCTGATGATGCCCAGAAGAGGCGAAACGCGTCATATATAAATAAACATCAAGTTTATGCAACATAGACTGTTTTTTTTACCAGAATTTGGAAATTTTACCTGCACATAATCAAGATTGTTCGAAGTTCTCTGCAGATGAGAGAACGACGGTTCTCCGCCTGAACACAAAATCCTGACTACTCTGCGAACAGAACGCGGCGCCATTCGTTATGGCTCCAATATGGATGTTCCTCCGCCCATTTTCTGTGGGCTGAACGATGTCGTGATTTTAATGGGTGATACACCATAGGTTTCCCTGCGTAAAGTCCACATTTCCGAAAAAGATTTCGGACTGTTTCTGTTGATGTTCTGCGTCCTCTTGCTAGCTGAAAGGTGCTTTGCAGCTGAGTTGCATTCAGCTTCCTGTCTCGACGGGCTGTTAACCGGAGGTAACGGTCATCTCTTGCTGTTGTTACCCGTGGACGAACTTGACCTTGCTATCTTATAACAGTTCCGTTGTCTGAAATCGCGTCCAGATCCTGGAATTTATACTTTGGGACACTCCAAGTCATAGCTTTGGGTAACTCATGTTGTTGCATTGTACTACCTGCTCACTATACTATGTGAACCCAACTGGTTGTGTAATTTGTTTGGTAGAGTAAGCAAAAGACAACACCAACAGTAAGAAGTCGAATCATTTTACATCAATCTGCCGTTGACGGTACTTCAGAACCTATATATCCCAACTGATCGCCTAATTATTTTGACCCATGTACTCATATGGCCTTTAGTTTTATAAAAGATGATGTAGAAAATTTTCAAATGATGAAAAAAAAATCATGTATCAATTAGGCGTCAAGAGACTGAAAAATGTAGCAATTACTGGTGATGTAACATTGTATTACAATGATTGATAAAGATATCAACCTTTTGATGTTCATGTAGAGCCATTGTCTCAAGTATGCAACAGTTTGAGAAAAATGAAATATTGATTCACATAAAACGGCGTTGGCCATAGGACATTTGGTAGAGTATCGTGATGATGTGTCAACCTGCTGTCACTATGCTATATAATTTGTTGATTTTCCTAAGTCTTTTGATCGTTTCACTGACTCCTTTTTAAAATAACTGCTGAGTGGACTTGGTTTTAATGAAGGTGCACTTTTGGTTCTAAATAAGATGATTACCGGGCATATTGCCAAGATTAATATTAAAGGTCACCTCTCAAGGAAAATTGTTATTAACGAAGCGTACTACATGACATCTCTGTCCATGACTTTATTTGCTTGGATTTCTCAACTGTAACTAACAGGCCTTAATTCAAGATTTAGTGGTCTCACAATTTCAGAAGTCACCTAAACTGCAACGGCTTACGCTGACGAGTTAGTTGATTTGTTTCTCTCTGTTGCTGACGTGCATACTTCTAAACAGGAAACAGACATATATTTTACAGTTATAGCAGGGTTTCGCCTTAAATAAGGTTAAATCCAAACTATTAATCTGCGAGGCTTTGCAAATGTGATTGTTCCATGGGTCACTATTGACTTCACGATTGTGGCGCCACATATTAACTTAGGGTCTTTCAATGCAAAACTTCGTCATAAACGCGTATTTTAAATGGAGATCAATTATCTGGATATCCAACTACAACGTCGACCTGTTCTCACTATAAAAACATTACTGACAAAATGGCATGTCTTTCTTCCCAAATGCCATTGCCCTAAAATCATAGTTTGAAGTGACTTAACATTAGCTTACCGATACATTCAGGAGCTGTTGCTTCTCAGTCTTATACAGTAGTTATGATCTGGTCCCTGCCAACGACCGACTCCTTCATATTGGACTCTGCGCCTCGACCTCTGTACAAGGCCGTGCGGAATGGACGCGTGGCCTAAGGTGTCATGCAACGGACTGGGCGGCCATTTCTGCCGGAGGTTCGACCTCCATCAGGCATGGGTTTGTGTGGTGACCTTAGTGTAAGTAGTTTGTAAGTCTAGGGACGGATGACCGTAGCAGATTGGTCCAATAGGTTTTCAAACATTTGATTGGTCTGTTGCCAGTGTGGTTCCGTTGACACGTTACGCCATAGATTTACATGTAACGAACGTCTTAACATGTGGCACTGGTTACGCCGACAAAAATTTGATTTCTGCAATTAACGTTGATGGTGACATTAAGGATTTCACCACATTCAAAATGGACATCATAGATTCGTATTTAAAACGGAAATCATGCCAAACTTGAAAATGGATTTTTCGAACGTGCTTACTATTCCATATCCTTACTTCCAGGAGTGCTAGTCTTGCATGGTTCGCAGGAGAGCTTCTGTGAAGTTTGGAAAGTAGGAGGCGAGGTACTGGCGGAAGTAAAGTTGTGAGGCGGCATCGTGATTCGTGTCGGGATAGCACAGTCGCTAGTGCGCTTTCCCACGAAAGGCAAAGGTCCCAGGATCGAGTCCCGGTTCCTGCACACAATTTTAATCTGCCAGGAAGTTTCATATCAGCGTACACTCCGCTGCAGAGTGAAAGTTTCATTATGGATGCTTACTATTCTCTTTGAAAAATTGTTTGTTGGTTAAGATTTCATAGGCTTGTCACTTGACCTGATTTCATTGGTTCATTGTTTTAAACAGAAGAATAATATACAAAGAAACAGTTGACATCCTGTGCAGCAGCGGAGTAGCCCTGCACACTATGGCGCCTTACAGCGCAGCGCGCGGCCTATCCACGTCGGAGGTTCGAGCCCTCCTTTGGGCATATGCGTGCGTGTGCGCGAGCGCGCGCGCGCGCGTGTTTATGTGTGTGTGTGTGTGTGTGTGTGTGTTGTTCTTCAGTAGTATAAGTAGTTTCTATGTTTGGGGAGCGATGACCATTGCAGTTACGTACTATAACTTAATAAACAATTTAACCTTTTTTGAAAGTGTGCAAAAGAAATAATAATAAAGACAAGGTGGCAGAGTTCCATAATAAATAAAGAAAAATATAAAAAAAGAAAAAAAAATTAAAAAATGAAATAAGAAAATGTAAGCCAGCCGGCAGTATTTGCAAGGTTTTTTTTTTCCTTTTTTGCGCTTTTCACTGTCATGTAAACATTTCCTTCAAAGTTTTCTTTAGTTTACTTAACTAACATTCTATCTTGAGTGTGTTTATTGCTCCCTTTCTGAATTGTTTTTCAAGAATGTTATTGGTTTCCTAAGTGTGATGAAGGTGTAATAAACAAGTTTTGTACTAAATAGCAATTGGTTCACATAAACCTTGATCTGCTCTTCCACTACTTGATTTGTTCTCCCCCTATCACAGTTATATGCCAGGCGTCGTCTCACTGTTGACTCACTCATCGGTGTATCCCTCGTTGCCTTTAGTGTAGCAGTCAATTCACGGGCAGTTTTTAATTTGTTACGTTTACTGGTCACTACCAAATACTTTTCCTGGCGTTCTGATACTTTCCTGGGTGCTCCTGAAGGAGGATAATCTTCATAGGAGCCTGTTTCTCGATGCCGGTGTATGGTTTTGACAACTCCGCTAATGGCAATCTTCAGTTTCTTTGCTATTTGTCGGACATTATTGCCTTCTTGGTGAAAAGTGAATATCATTACCCATGATTCATAATGAATCTGGAACTCTGAGGACATTTTCAGTTACTTTCGTGGCGTGTTATACATTTATGCACTTACAAGTTAACAGTAAACAACGTACCTCTACAAAGTCATGCGCCCTACTAGCGACACCTGTGGTGTTTAGTAGAACTGCTTAGACAGGTAACGTCGGTTTAATCAAAACGGAGCAATACTAGTACGTTCCCATAAGTATGCATATGTACAATAATTAAGTGTACAATCCTGTGTCACTATAAACTGTTATTTGAAGTAGCTATTTCGCATTCTAATCAATAACTTAGCTCAGCTCTAATACCCAGCAAGGTGTTTCCAAACTTATTGAGGGCACTGTATGTCTTGGGAATGTACAGAAAAAATATGAAATGTAGAATTCTGAATTCTGAGGACAATTTTCTCTCTTTTTTTGTTTTGTTTTTCGACATTAAACTTTAAAACTAAAGAAACTAATGAAGTTAGGGACTTCATAACCCTACATGATAGTAATGCTTTCAAAATCGGCCGAGTGGAAGTTGTGGTGTCGCACAAGTCTAAAGTGCGCGCCACATACTTTCGCCGCGTGCCGCCATGCACGCACAACGCGGCGTTCTTACGACGTCAGCCACGAGCGCCCTCTGCTACAACTCTGCTCGTGGCCACCACTGAACGACATCGTTCACTTGGGACTGAGATAGGAACCAGTTAAAACTTCGGAATCAGATAGGCACCAGTGAAGACTTGGCTATCGGATAGGCACTACGCAGGCCTCTAGCTCAACTATGTATCAGCATTCTGCAGTACTGAGCTATGTAAAAGTTAAGTATTACTAAGTCTCTAAGAAATATAGATCTCGTTCTAATTTACTCTAGTGTTTCTAGTTTCTGCTGTCCCACTGGCTGCTCAGCTCCGTACCTGCACAAGCGTGCTTCCTTTATTCCTGTGTCGGTCTCTTTCTACTCGACCACCGACACCTACGACGGAAACGAGACACAAAAGCGGCGACGAGGCTAGGACACAAAAGTGGCGACGAGGAGTGATAGAAGAAACGTGGACCAGCCCATTTGCAGCAGCCAGACAGCAGCAGTCGGAGCACGCAAAAATTGCTCCCGCCCACCCACCCTTATTATAAGATTTTTGGGGGACAATATTGTTACGTGTTTTGTGGACTTTTTTGTTGCAGTGCGTCCTCATTTACTTTGCATTTGTATTTTGTTATAATTTACTTGTATGAACGGCGCCTACTCGGTCAGCATGGCCACTACCCCGAACCCAAACTTAATTGAAATTATTCAGTTACACACCGCGCAAATCACGCAACTACTCCAAGTGGTGTCGCAATAACGGCACAGGCAGCTAACCAACAACAACCGTCGCATCAGCAGCCCACACCTGCCGCTGCGCCGCTCCCTACGTTCCGCCAGTACAACGAACGTGAGGAAGAATTGAGTGATTATTTGGCGCAATTTCATAACACCTTCGTGTTACTGCAAAAACTTTTCCTCCACGCATCTCCTTGCAATCTAGAATTTGATGCAATAGTAGATGCACTGAATACTCATTATGGGAGAAAAGTTCTTGTAGCCGCTGCACGGTACCGATTATTCAGAATAAAAAATTACCTGAGCAGTCACACCAGAAGTGGATTACGGAATTAAAGGGCTTAACCCGCAAATGTAAATTTACTTGCTCTTGTGGACTTTCTTATAGTGATGTTATATTAAGAGATGCGATTACGAAGAACATTCAGGACCCCAGAATTAGGGCAGCAATTCTAAAATAGTCTGACCCCTCATTAGACAGTGTACTGCAGCTTATTGAAGCGCATGATACCTTTGACTTAGCAGATGTAGAAATGCAAAGCCATAGTGTTAATTCAGTGCGCCACAACGGACGCTTTCCTAGCCGTCGTTCTCAGTCTAGCTCTAGCAATTCTTATTTTTCTACCGGCCGTGCTAAACAGACAGTGAACAGTAGCCAGTGTAAAAGTGCGACACAAAGGTCGCACCGTTGTGTTCGAAAAACTAATGTGAATAACAGGCGCCAACGCTCTTTTCAGAAAAATGTTCGTAAGTCTTGTCCACAGTGTGTATCTCGCCACAATCGTGTGCATTTCCCTAGTTGCAACGCAATCTGTTATCAATGTGGCAAATCGGGACATGTAGTCTGTGTGTATGCAAATTAAAAACTCAAAGAACATGCCGTTAGGAATAGTGCTTCGCAAGGTGTGAGAACAATTCATACAGTAAATGTTATACACGCTGTGAACTTGGACAGTGTTTCTCTTGAATCTCAAATGCAAGATATTTTTTCCACACCTACAGAAAACTATGTAGTGAGCCACGTCGCAAGCGCCGCCGAGCGCGTAGAACTGTGCAACGGAAAAGGTTTTGGGACAAGCAAAATGACTATGTACAGTGCAATCCTGTAGTGGACCTAGTGCCTCCTACAACTTCTCCTTGTAAAAGTGCCCAGTGCTGTGTAGCTAGTGACAGTAGACTTGATGTAGCTACTCAAAGTAATTTTAGTGCAGAAGCCATGCATTGCGCGGACGCCGAACCTGCGGTAGTGCCATCTAGTGACAATGTTTTTAAACCCGCTGTGTGCCGATTCTGCACCGCTTCCTACCGTACGCAGCCCGCGCATGCGTCAGCGCAGCAAAAACACTGTAGCAGACGTAGCCCACATTCGCGCACCTGTCGAGTGCCACAAGCAAAAACTTTTTGTAACGCTTTCCATAGATACTAAGACTGTGCAATTTCAGCTTGATACTGGTTCCACTGTCACATTAATAAATAAAGATACTTATGAACTTCTGGGTACGCCACAATTGTCGCCGTCACAGCAAGTGTTAACAGCGTACACAGGACAAAATATTCCCGTGCTAGGAACGTGTAGCCTGCCCGCCTCTTCTCAAGGCGTAACAAAAACAGTTGCTTTTGTTGTTCTTCAGGCCAAATCTAAACAGAACATTTTTGGACTAGATGCATTCGACTTGTTTGGCTTATCAATTCAAAGAGATGTGCTTCAAATTTCGTCAGTAGTGCCTCAGGACAAAATCAATGCATTATGCGAAAAATGTAGTGTTTTTTTTTTTCGCCAGAACTAGGTTGTGCAAAAGACTTCGTGACACATGTAACTTTAAAAGAATCTGCAGTACCAAAATTTCGTAATGCTAGACCAGTGCCTATCGCAATTCGTGATAAGGTTGCCGAAGAACTTAAATGTTGGCAGGATAGTAGGGTGATATCTCCTGTTTCTGCGAGTCAGTGGGCCTCGCCTTTAGTAACATAACAAAGCCGACAGGAAAACTTCGTCTCTGTGCGGAATTCAAATCAACAGTGAACAGTCAAACAATTGTAGACACTTACCCCCTGCCCCGACCTGAGGAACTTATGGACAAATTAGGACAGTCTCGCTTCTTTTCTAAGATTCATTTAGCAGAGGCATACTTACAGATTCCGTTAGATGACGAGTCAAAAAAGTTTTTCGTCATTAATACTCACATGGGCCTTTTTCAATTTCAATGCCTACCCTTTGGCAGTTCTTCCGCCCCCGCTATTTTTCAGCGTTTCTTGGAACAGCTGAAAGTTTCTGTAACGTGCTGTTCGAACTATTTAGATGATATTGTGGTCTCAGGACGTACAGTTGAAGACAATTAAGCAAACCTGGAGTGCCTTTTCAAAGTGTTGACTGCAGCAGGTCTACGTTGTAATAAAGCAAAGTGTTCGTTTTTTCAAACTGAAACAGAGTACCTAGGCCATGTGATTAATGCCCAAGGAATTCGTCCCTTATAGTCACATCTTAGAGCAATCAAAGACTTGCCTCCTCCTAAGAATGTGCACGAATTGCAAGCAGTAATGGAAAAGCTTAACTATTATTTCAGATTTATTCCCAATGCCTCTCAGATTGCAGCTCCACTTCATCACTTATGTAGGAAGAATGTTCCTTTTGTATGGTCTAAAGATTGCCAGGTTGCCTTTGACAAATTAAAGTCTGCACTACTCAGTGAAGCATGTTTGATTCCCTTTGACCCACAGAAGCCTGTAGTACTAGCAGTGGAAGCCTCGTCATACGGTCTGGGTGCAATATTGTCACATCGTATTGGTTCTCACGATCGTCCTATTACCTTTGCATCCAAGATACTGACGCCAACGCAACAGAATCACAGTCAGACAGAAAAGGAGGACTTAGCAATCATTTACGTCGTCACAAAGTTTCCTTATTTATCTCTATGGCAGAAAGTTCTATTTGTTGACAGACCACAAGCCTCTCACGTCGTTGTTCTCACCCACAAAGCCAATTCCGCCACGAACGGCACAAAAGCTTCAGGGATGGTCCTTGATATTGTCAAATTATCAGTATGAGATTTTGTACCGACCTACCACTAAACATGCCAACGCGGACACACTTTCCCGACTTCCGGTTGGCCAGGATGTATCATTTGATTCTTCAGAAATGGCATGTTGTCAGATAGACTCCAGAGATGCTACCGCTGTCGCAGACTTTCCTTTGAACTCTCGTCGGGTTGCACAGGAAACAGCTGCGGATGCAGACCTAAGTGTGGTAGCACGTTTTGTTCGCTCAGGGTGGCCTGCCAGAGCCAAAGACATTGAGCGGCCTCTAGTTCGACGTTATTTTGCACAACGTCATGCATTGTCTTTAAGTCAGGGTGTTCTATTGTTACATACCGACAACGACCAAGCGAGAGTGATTGTTCCTCGTTCCCTGCAACGAGAAGTGTTACGCCTCCTGCATCAAGGACATTGGGGTATTGTTAGGACAAAGCAATTGGCCAAACGTCATTATACCTGGGTTGGTATGGACGACCAGATAGAGAGCATGACGTCACATTGTACAGTTTGTGCGGAGCATCAGGCGGCTCCTCCGCAACGTTTCTCAGACTGGCCACGCACCAAGGGACCATGGCAACGTTTACACATTGAATTTGCGGACCATTCCGGAATACGCGGTGGTTGATCGTTGTAGACGATTTCAGCAAGTTTCCTTTTGTGATTGCCATGAACTCAACGACGGCGTCTAGTACTATCAGTGTTTTGCATCGAAGGTTTGCCTGAAACTATCGTCAGTGACAATGGACCTCAGTTTGTTAGTGCGTAATTTCAACAGTTTTGTCGTGCGAATGGCATTCAGCATATCACCACCGCACCTTTTCACCCTCAGTCCAATGGTGAAGCAGAACGTTTCGTTCGAACATTAAAGTCTCACATGGAAAAGATGAAAGGTCAGCACTCCAGGCAGCAAGCTCTTCAAACTTTCCTGTCTACGCATGCCAGCTGACAGCCCGTCTGCTGCCGAGCTGCTACACGGCCGCCGTCACCGCACTCTCCTTCACCTGTTGCAGCCTGCAACCGAGTCGGTTCGTATGGTGCTTCGCGTTTTCAGGTTTCGACACCGGTGCTGTACAAGGTGTTTGCTGGACGTACAAGATGGTTGCCGGGCACCATTCAGCGCGTGCTCTGTCGCAATATGTATGTTGTACGTTCTTCCACAGGGTCGGAGCTGCGGCGCCACGCAAACCAATTGCGCCTGCACAGGCCGCGCGACCTCAGCTGCCAGCGTCAACGAGAGGGACTTCGGGACCGTGCGTGCCCCCGCCGCCTGGGCCACGCACCTCTGCTCCCTCTGGGCGGAGGCGTGCGCCCTTCCCCTGGTTTTGGTTGGGTTTCCCGGGGGATCGCAAGGTGTATACCGGGGCGCGGACGGCGTCTCGATCCCAGCCTCAGCTACGACGCCCGTCCCACCAGTAACGCCCCCGCCCAGGCCCTCCTCCCAGTGCCGTCGCCGTGGCCCTCAGCCCTACGCCACGACGACGCGGCGGTTTGGGGGGGAGGGGTATGGTGTCGCACAAGTCTAAAGTGCGCGCCACATACTTTCGCCGCGCGCCGCCATGCACGCACGGCGCGGCGTTCCTACGATGTCAGCCACGGGCGCCCTCTGCTACAACTCCGCTCGTTGCCACGACTGAACAACATCGTTCACTTGGGACTGAGATAGGAACCAGTTAACACTTCGGAATCAGATAGGCACCAGTGAAGACTTGGCTATCGGGTAAGCACTAGGCAGGCCTCTAGCTCAACTATGTATCAGCATTCTGCAGTACTGAGCTATGTAAAAGTTAAGTATTACTAAGTCTCTAAGAAATATTGATCTCGTTCTAATTTACTCTAGTGTTTCTAGTTTCTGCTGTCCCACTGCCTGCTCACCTCCTACCTGCACAAGCGTGCGCTCTTTATTCCTGTGTCGGTCTCGGTCTACTCGGCCACCGACACCTACGACGGAAACGAGACACAAAAGCGGCGACGAGGCTGGGACACAAAAGAAGTAAATGTAAATGTTTGGAGTCCGTCCCTAAGAACTAGAGGGTAAAAAAGGTTCAAATGTTTGTAAATCTATGGCACTTAACTTCTCTGGTTACTAGTTCCAAGGCTTACAAACTCCTTAAACTAACATAAGGACAAACACACACACACACCCATGTCTGAGGGAGGACACGTAGCTTATGCGAACAGTCTTGTTTTGTTCAAATGTAGTGAAATATTTTATAAGTGTCCGACATAGAGCCTTAGATCGTGCTACTTTAACCTGGCATTCCGCCCTTGTTTACTTCGATATGTGGATTAGACACAAAAATCTCGCTTATTCTTTACTTATTGCTGCTTACCTTTGCTGTCCGAATAAAGAATAAAATCTCAAGAAACCTATACATTTACGTGAAAAATCGCATACTACGTTTAATTCGTCCGAAACTCGTCATCTAGGCAAATGTTTTAGGCGATCTTGGCTTGTATTTGAATAATGACTGTTGATATAAGAGATTATGCTGCAAGTGTTTATTGTCTGATGTGGCAAACACACCACATCGTATTTTTGTACTCACATTGCTGAACGTACTTCTGTTACGTTATTCAGAAAATTTCAGAATATATTACAAACACTACAACGAAAAAGAATATTACAGTACAGGATCTAAAGTTTACGGTCGTAGAAGCACACAGTGCCGAGTTGGCAACAACCGTTGAATGCTACTTGAAAACCTAATTGTAGAGAATAATCCTTTGTTTTGTCCATGAAATAAATAAATGTTTATGATCTTTCTCTAGGGGTGACCGGTTTTTGTATGTAACAGTGCCCTTGTCTTGTCAGTAATTTAATAATACTTGTAAATCAAAAATTTCTCGGCGGAGTGACTGAGCACATTGACGTGCTATGCTGCTATGCGCGACGCCGTTCCCCGTCGGGGGTTCGAAGTCCCCTCGAGTATGGATGTTTATGCTGTCCTTAGTATTAGATAGTTTATAAGAAGTTTGTATATATAGGGTGTTTCACTAAGTGTGCTTGCCTCTGTAACTTATAAAATAATAGGTGACGAGAAATTTTAATGCGGTAGGACAACACAATAAATGTTACACATTCTTCGGAGCTATGAACATAGTTTATTGTATCATTTTCCAAAGAGTTACAATACAAATATATATTTTTATATATGGAACAATAGTTTTTTTCTATCGTGCATGGATTCGTTGAAACCAGCTGCGTCCAAATCAATTTAAACTACATTCCTATCACTGTTAGTTTGGGAGCTACAACCCTTCAAAGTTTAGGGGGCGGAGGCTATGACAGAGTAGCTGACTGGCTGGTGGTCATGAGACAGTGGGCCGTGCCCCAGAGGATAGCCACTCGGCCAGTTAGCTACGCTATCGCAGCCTCCGCTCCCGGAACTTTGAAGGGTTGTAGCTCCCAAACTAACAGTGATAGGAATGTAGTTTAAATTGATTTGGACGCAGCTGGTTTCAACGAATCCAATACACGATAGAAAAAACTATTGTTCCATTTGAAAAATTATATCTTTGTGGTGTAACTCTTTGGAAAATGATACAATAAACTATGTTCATAGCTCCGCAGTAAGTGTAACATTTCTTGTGTTGACCTACCGCAATAAAATTTCCCAAACTAACAGTGATAGGAATGTAGTTTAAATTGATTTGGACGCAGCTGGTTTCAACGAATCCAATGCACGATAGAAAAAAACTATTGTTCCATTTAAAAAATTATATCTTTGTACTGTAACTCTTTGGAAAATGATACAATTAACTTTGTTCATAGCTCCGCAGAAAGTGTAACATTTCTTGTGTTGACCTACCGCATTAAAATTTCCCGTCACCTATTATTTTATAAGTTACAGAGGCAAACACACTTAGTGAAAGACCCTACATATCAGAATGACGCCATAGTACGTCGAAACTAGTAATACATAGGTAATTAGATGCAAATTCCTTAATTTGGCAAGTGAAGACGTTTTTACCTGGGGATGTCAGCAGCACAAAACAGCTGCACTACTTGAACGACATCCTTTTATTTCGGATTGCTGTCAACGTTACGCTGCCCCTAGAAGCGAAATATTACGTACACGTTTATACGGGTAACGTTTCCAGCGCTGCTACGCTGCCTTCTGCTCGCTAATGCTCGCCCTCCCCCCCTCCCCCCCCCCCCCCCCCCCGCTCCCTGGCAGCCAATTTACCGTGGCTGAACAGTACCGTAACCGGAGTACGTGTGTCATTACCAAGCGATGCAGAAATTGGAAAAACAAAAAGGTCGCCCAATTATGGGTCAGAAACTAAAAGCCAGTAAATACGAGTATGACACGCTAAGTTTTTTGACATTCTCTCAAAACTTAAAATCAGATTTCCTGTGTTTACGTTGTACTGAATCAATTTCTTCTTTGTAAAGTTGCTATACAAAACGAGATACGTTTTCAATAAAGTTATCGCGATCACCAAATTACACTTGACACATCCTGACAGATTAAAATTGTGGGCCAGAAACGGGATTCGAACCGGGGACCTATGTCTTTCGCTGGCAACCGCTCTACCATCTGAGCTATCCTGGCACGCTTCACGGTCCGTCCACACAACTTTACTTCTGCCAGGACCTCGCCTCCTAGTTTCCAAACTTCACAAATGTTCTCCTGTGAAGCTTTCAGGACTAGCACTCCTCATTCTGGAAACATCCCTTAGGGCCGGGCGCCGTGGCTCAGCGCGCCCGGTCAGCGGGCTGAACGCTCTCTGTAATAAAAAAAAGCTGAGCCAATAACACTTCGAACGAAAACGAACAAATGAAATCAGCGTCCGCAATGACCATAACTACCCACAGAGGGGAAAAAAGTGTACAATGCGTTGGAGTGTGACGCTGACGGTCACTGATTCGGAACCCGCCATTTCCTAAATTTTTGCCGACCGCGGTGACCGAGGTGACTGAGGCGCTCCAGTCACGGTCTGCACGGCCACTACGGTCGGGGGTTCGAATCCCCCCTCGGGCAGGGATATTTGTGCCGTCCTTAATATTAGTTAGTTCATAAGTAGTTTGTAAGTTTAGGGACTTGTAACCCCGTAAT
Organism: Locusta migratoria; assembly: GCA_026315105.1. NCBI lineage: Eukaryota > Metazoa > Arthropoda > Insecta > Orthoptera > Acrididae > Locusta > Locusta migratoria. Next base: position 231,174,838 of record CM048746.1, on the reverse strand, counting down.
TAAGTCTCATAAGCTATACAAACATTTGAACATTTTGAAACATCCCTTAGGCTGTGCCTAAGCCATGTTCCCATCACATCCTTTCTTCCAAGAGTGCTAGTCCTGCAAGTTTCGCAGGAAGACTTCTGTGAAGTTCGGGAAGTACGAGGTGAGGAACAGGCAAAAGTGAAGTTGTGACGATGGACTGTGAAGCGTGTCGGGATAGTTCAGACCGTAGAGCACTTCCCCGCAAAGTCAAAGGTCACAGGTTCGAATCTCGGGTACAGCAAACAATTTTAATCTGTGAGGAAGTTACATATCAGCGCACACTCCGCCGCAGTGAGAAAATTTGATTCTGAACATTACACCTGACTGTGTTTCAAGAAGAATTTCTACTACCACGAAAATCCTTTGTATCGGATATTTCTATTTTTTCTCCAATAACAGAAATATCGAAACATGTAGCTTCAAATAAAACTGTTTATAATAAGTGGGAGTATCGTTTCTTAGTATCTAGGAAAATATCAGATAAACCGTTTGCATCTGAATGCTCCAGTAAGAAAACAGCCCTTGAAATTCAGTTTTTTTACATAGTTAAATCCTCTAACTTTATTTACATATGACTAAAACGTGCACAATAGCTCATTCATCTCCAAAGAAATCACAAAACAATAAACAACATTTATTTATTTTTATCGTAAATTACTGACATAAAAGAGCAAGAATCAATTAAATGGAAGCATAACACAAAAAGTCAAATTACGTTACGTTAATTTTGCATTTTTAAACTCACAATTACATGCTGCCCATAAGTAGAAGTCAATTATTCTCTCTATCTCTATTTTTTCCCTCCCTTGTTTCTCTCTCTGTCTCTCCCCACTGTTTTTTCTCTCTCATTTTACGTCTGGACGACTGGGGGGGTGGAGGCATGTGCCCCCCTCCCCTCACGAATCCGCCCTTGCAGCCAACAGTGAAATGATTTGTGCCGTATATGGATGGCAACACAGCCACCCATAATGCCGTGCTAAAGTACTGTGACGCAAATCCTACAGCTTCACAATATGTTTAACTGACTAGCTACGGGAATAAAAATGGTGGATGTGTCAGCTCGTACTTACAGGAGCCTTAGAAAAATATAGGTCTGTGATGTAAGAGAAAGGTAGACAATGTCATAAATAGTATTGGACGAATTTTCTGCATGCATATAAACTTTGTTTTCTCCACTATTCTGGTAAGGATTTTTCTAATTGTTTTTTACAACACTGTAATTCACCGACCTAGGTTATGCAATCTGTTTTGTATATCAGACAGATTAAATGTGTCCCACAATAATGAGGAACAGAATAAATACACACACACGAACGCACACCCACTACCACCATGCAATTGCTTTGGTAGAAATGTAGCTATTTTCTTGGATTTCATTTTCTGATTATTGTGTTCACTACATTATTTGATTAACAAGTATCAAATATTAGCAAATAACGTGGTAACTATCTTCCTGTACACCTAGTTTTATACTATTTCTTTGGTCTACTCAAAAATAAAAATCTACATGTGTCTCAAATATAAAACACAAAGTAAACAGGAACTTCTGTACTCGTACATGCTACTAGTAATATCAAATGAGAACGTATGAGGTAGCAGTACATGAAAGCTACAAAAATATTACCCACTCTGAAGACTGAAATATCAGCATTTATCTTAAATACGTTTTCTGAACAAGTTTTGAACAGAACGCTTTCATTGTGTAACACAGTACAGGTATCCTCAAACCTGGCTAGTATGTTCTACGTTGCATAGGAGGTCAACAGACAGAATAATCAAACAATAAAGAATCGAAAAAATACAACATAAAAGGTACAACATAAGGCACCTTGTTCGAGTGTACATTCAACTTATGACTATCATAAAACATTAGTACATAAGATTCATCGTATGTGTTATTATACAATCCCCTTGTGCTGTTTACATGGCATATGCCTCAACAGACAACAATGAAGAAATAAATACTACCTTGGCAGATGTACGTTGTCATGCAATTTCCATTTCTTGAAAGAGAGAGACGGTGGGGTGAAGGAGGGGGAAGGGGTAGAAGTGCAGTAATTAAATGTCACACAGATTTATTATTTATTTATTTATTTTACATTTAACCAGTCAGCGGTCTTCTTTCATGTTTTACTTCTAGTATGATACATTGGGGCCTCTAGGCCTATATAAAATACGTCAACCACACAGATATGTGAACAGTAAGTAAAGCTGTGCATTACCCTAGAAAAATAAATATAATACATAACATCTAATGGCTAAGAAGTGGGTAATGTAATCGCTAATGTACGTAAAATCAAGTGTTTTTGCTCATATTGCATGGTACTTGTTTGCTATCAAGAAGTTTTGGAGGACTATCATAAGAAAAACTTACAACAGACTTGCCAATCTGATTTAAAATGAGGTATAAAAACGGAAAATAGCGACGCTTGTCATGGTAATGAAATAAATTGTTTCGTCTGATTGAGATCTGTGATACTTGTCGCAAAGATCGAAAGAGCTTTTCACTTTACTGCTTAATATCTAAGAGCCAAGTTCATCCCAAGTATCAGAAGCAAACTGTTACGATATCTACAAAACGATATATGTAACCCATGACATCTACGAGGAGAATCTGATCTTACGCTATACAGCTGTACACGGCACTCTACGGAGGAATCTACTTCATCACGAGATATATATTTACAATACGAAATTGGTTTTGTGCATCTGAATGCTGACTCCAGAGATATTTACTTCATGATAGCAACCACAGACATACATTACTAGATTGGCAAACTTGCCTCTGTGACTGAAACCTAACGCCGCCATCTTGCTTCACCTCACGTCAAAAAGTTTCCGTATGGTACTACGATGATCTGATACTATATGACGCCGGCCGCGGTGGCCGAGGAGACTAAGGCGCTCCAGTCACGGTCTGCACGGCCACTACGGTCGGAGGTTCGAATCCCCCCCTCGGGCATGGATATTTGGGCCGTCCTAGTTTGTAAGTAGTTCATAAGTAGTTTGTAAGTTTAGGGACTGATGACCCCGTAGTTAAGTCCCATAGACTTTACAAATATTTGAACATTTGAATACTATATGACGTTGTAAGCTTTACTTGGTTGGTATGAATATGATTTGAGCAAATACTTCCGCAATAATTGAATTCAAAACATACGCGTACATTGTCGAATCCTGTTACATGAAAAACGTGTTACGTAGGTTCAATTTTACTTAGCGACCTGGCGGCCTCGCCTGCTTATGTTGTCATTCATGTGACGTTGGCATCCGATCGCGTGACAACACAAATGTTTTGTCATTAAGTCTTCGTTTATGAGGGATATTAGTTTACTTGTGAACGAGGGTACATACAAGAACCTGTCAACCATAGTGCAGGAACAGCATTAGTTATTTACTTCATCGTATGTACGAAACACTAATCAAGTCACTCTCTGTGGATTTCTGAGTATATTAACAGCTTGGAGAGGGCTTTCTACCTTTTGTTGGTGTTACCAACATAATCATGCGAGGCCGGAGGGATGGTAAGTAAAATTTTATCGTTACGTACAGTTAAAACAATCTTTAGTTATCTGAAAACAGTCAGAAGAATAAAGATATGTGTTAACCACTACAAAAAGCGCAATTATAACTGTCATACTATTAAAAGAAAAGCCGTAGTTTACCGAAACTGGTAACCGATTAATAAAAACAGGAAACGTATGTGTCAAAGTAGACTGTAGATTTCATAAGAACTCTCAAAAGAATAAGAATACGTATTATTCACGATAACCAATACTTTTATGACGATCATACTACTGAAAGAAAATCCGAAGCTGAGTGAAATTAGTACAGATTAATAATAACAGAAAATCATTGCAGCTCATTACCGTATTTGTAAAAGTTCACTGCAGCTGAAAAAAATACAGCCATATACAACACACGAATTTCCCATATGTCAAAGGTCTAGAGTCATCGTAGTTAACGTCAGTTCATCCGTGTTCTGTAATAACACGACTGCTTACACGTTTATAGTTGGCCTACACAAATACGGCGGCGAGACTTCACCGACACCAATGATGATGTATGCGGTATTGCCAGTCTAGTAATGTGTGTCTGTGGGAGCAACAGATCATGGCAAAACGTCTAGCAAACATAAGTTTGTTGCTAAAGCGTGCAACACCTAAAGAGAAAATTTTCGTGGAATGAGCAGGAACATATTTTTGACGAGACAGAAAGCCACTTAACGTAATTTAAATCGGCGTCAGCAGCCACCATTAGCCGTGATCTATTTTGATCTATTTCAACTCAGCCCATAGCGCAGTAGGCACTGACAATAGCTCTTCATGTTATTCGTACGCTACAGTATTAAATTGCGGTACATACATTTTGTTGTGTTGAAGTAGCTCCGTCTTCTATTTATGGAGAGAAGAGGACAGTGTGTCATCCGATGATAGTGCACAAGCTTCCTATTCCCAGTTTTAGCACTAGAAAATTGTTGCTGATCATTTGCGTGTTTCATTACGTATCTACAAAAACGGTCAAAGATATTCTACGACTTGGTTTCAAAGATACAATGCTTACTAAGACGATGTACAACGTTGCTATCTTCCAGAAGTTCTGTGGAATATGCCTGTTATTGTTGCGCAGGCAGAGGGGAGGGCTATGTCAGATTCCTAACCATATATAATTTTGAAAAATGAGTGTTCTATAATAATATCTGTGAAAAGTATAATACAAAGTATTGACAAAAAATTTAATAAGTATTGTTTCTTATATTTAACGAATCATTGTTATGCAATAATTAATAATGCAATAATTGCAATAATGCAATAATTAATAAAAGATAATAATTAATAAAAGATTGGAAACTGAAGTTGTTAGGTAGTTGATGTTTCTTTGTATAGTTCATCGTAACGCGGAATTTGCTGCTTCCTAAGACATTTTCAAACACGAAATATTTATTGTTCAATTGTGTGTGTAACTTGAAATAAAACTAATACATCAATGTGAATTTTAGATTCTTACTTCTTCACAACTAAATCTCTCAACTGATTTAATGAAACTTGACATGGAGGCAAGTTAAATCCTGAGGAATGACACAGGCTACATTAAAAGCGTTCATCTACATCGACATAAATACTCAGCAAGTCACATTGAAGTGCCTGGCAAAGGGTTCATCGAACCACATTAATGATGTTTCTCTACATTTCCATTCTCTAATAGCTCACGGAAAAAAGGAAAACCTAAATCTTTCCGTTTTCGACCTGATTTCTCTAATTTTATTTTGTTCAAATGTTTTCAAATCTGAGGGACGTAACTAAGTTGTCATCAGTCCCTAGGATTACAAACTAGTTACACCAACTTATAGTAAATTATGCTCCCGCCGACGGCGAACGGCCGCGTTCACCACAAATGGATGCCTTACTGAGCACGGCTATTTTAGTTTAATGATCATGTCTTCCTATGTATGTGGGTGCTAACAAAATATGTTCGCATTCGGAAGAAAAGTTGGTGAAAGAAATTTTGCAAACATACCTCGTCGCAACGAATACGCCATCGTTTTAATGATTTTCACCCCAACTGTTACATCATTTCCGTGACACATCATAAGCTCACAGTTTGATTAGAAGAAGCTTGTGAGATACAATGTCAAAATCCTTCCAGAAATCTACAAAAACGGAATCTATTTGACATCCCTTGTCGATTGCACTTGTAACATCATGTGAGTAATGTGATAACTGTGGACTCGTATTCTGAAGGGTGGTGGTTCAAATCCACCTCCGGCCATCTAGATTTAGGTTTTCCGTGATTTCCCTAAATTACTCCAGGCAAATGCCGGGATGGTTCCTTTCAAAGGGCACAGCCAATTTCCTTTCCCAATCCTTACCCAAAACTCCGAGCGTGAGCTCCGTCTCTATTGACCACGCTGTCGACCGGACGTTAAACCCTAAAATTCCTTCCTCCTGATACCTGTTTCCCGAGAATGGTACTTTCTAAATCCGTGTTGACTAAGGGTCAATAAGTCGTTCTCTTCCAGGTAGTTCATAATATTTTAGCAAAGTATATGTCCTATAATCCTGCTGCAAAGCGACGTCAATGATATAGGCTTGTAATTTTGCGGAGTACTCCTATTGCTTTTCTTGAATATTGGCGTAACCTGAGTAACTCTCCAGTATTTGGATACAGAACGTTCGTTGATCGAGCGGTTGTAAATAATAACCAGGTATGGGGCTATTGCATCAGCATACTCTGAAAGAAAACTAATTGGTATACAATCGGAACCGCGATACTTAATTTTGTTACGTGATTTCAGTTGCTTAATACACCAGGGGTATTTACGTCTATATTACGAATCTTGGCACCTGTTCTTGATAAAAATTCTGGAGTATTTGCTTCGTATGCTTTGGTGAAGGAATTTCGGACTCTTGAGCTAAGCAATTATGCTTTATCAGATCTGCCATCAGTAGCATCATCTTTTCTATTGCTTAATGAAGGCATTGATTGTGTTTCACTGCTTGCATACTTTACATACGACCAGAATGTCTTAGGATTCTCTAGTAAACAAAGTGTCAGGATCTGGAATTTATTATAAGACTCTCACAATGAAGTTCGAGCTCAGTAAGTAACAGTAAAAGACTGCCAGTGTTTTTGTGTCCATTTAACTTTGGCTTTTGTAAGAGTGATCTGCCTTGTGTACCACGTTGAAACAGATATTTACGTGAAATATGGAAAAATATTCACTTTTCTGAAAATGTAATTACCCTTTGACATTTGAAACAGAGTGGGATATTTCAGTTAGGAGGAAACAATGCAATTACCAAAAAAGGGCTAGACCCGAAATGAAAATTGCAGCTTGATTCCAAGTCGCCGCGGCGAAGCGGCCGAGCGCATTGAGGCGCAATGCTACGATACGCGAGGCCGTTCCCCGTCGGGGGTTGGAATACCCCCTCGGGCATGGATGTTTGTGCCGTGTTTAGTATAAGCTAGTTCATAAGTAGTTTGAAGTTTAGGAACTGATGACCCCGTAGTTAAATCCCATAAGCTCTACAAACGTTTGAACATTTGATTTGATTCCAAGTCTTTATTAAAAACAGGAAATATTAATACTCCACACTTTGACAACAAATACGTAAAAGCTCTTTATGCAAGATTACAACTTACGTTTATCACATGAAGAAGACTGCCTAGTCAAATATGCAAGGAAAACAATATTACAAAAATTAATCAAACAAGGGAAACTAATTAGAAGACATAAAATACTGTTGACAAACGAGGTCTTACCCACAAATTCTTAGCAACGTATTTCTTTCTCCTTTGCCTTTTTTTTTCTTTTTTTATTTACCCAAATCTCTTTTACAAGTCCTTATTTTTAATAAAGACAACAGAACTGTTGGCAGCAGTGATTATGCTGTTTAGTTTAGTTTAAACCAGAACGACTAAACAATCACAGTATTAAAATTTCAATCAAGATTATTACAATTCGAGTAATGTCCAGTTAAGATACAGCTTAGGCCAAGAAATTTGACATCGATCTGTAACACACCAAAAACACCTGTTTAAGGGTACTAAACGGGAGACCAAATACAGATGCAAATCGCACTTAACGCAAGGGAAATGTACTGCAATTTACAATATCGCAATGATTTTTCCGGAATAAAGTTGTATCAGATGGTAATTTAAAAGGGAACCGTCAAGCTGGAGCAAAAGGTGACTTCGATAGATAATCAGGTAACTGTAATGAGCAATAGTAGGAGGAGGCTCTAGATTAAGATGAGGTAAAGGTAAAACGGCTACAGAACCCCGGAAAGCAAGACAAGGACTAAGAATAAATGAGAAAATAAATTGTTAATCAGCGACTGCCAGGAATCGTAGATTAGATTAAATTAGTTGTTAGAGGTAAACTGCGCGCGATCACTGCGTGACGACAAACTCCGACCAAATGCAGCATGCCAGAAAGACCAGAGTACACAGCACAGTGCGGTAACAGTCAGCCGAGAGGCCGACCAGCCCTGGACAAGAGTTTCTGGTTACAGAAGTACAAACAAAGAATGATAATCGATAGAAATGAAAGCGTGAATGCTTTCCTGACCCAGCTACACCACTTCGAAATCTTTACACAATACATTCTGCTTACTAATTTCAAACAGTTAAAACTTATCCAGCATATTACACTGTTACAGACAGTAAAAACACAACTGTGATGGAAATACCAGACGCCTTAAGCGGCAACAACTGCCTACTATAATGTCAAAACAGCGGTTCAAGCAACTTAATAATTGGCTCTGGTTTTTTTATCACATAAATATTACAATATCTTGAAAACTAACTAAATAATTTATAAAAAATTACGTAACATAGAATAAAAGTATTCAGAGCTCTGAAACTCCTAAATTAAAAGAAAATTATCTAAATTGCCGTGCATCAATAGCTTGCAAAATATAGAAACCTAACAGGTTAGAGCAGTGTCTAAGATTATGCATTAACAAGAGACGTTTAACTTAAATTAGGCATAGATAATGTTTAACAACTCCGTGTGAACAGCATGTCCAAGAGATATCAATTTGCACAGGCTTCTCATTCTGGGACCCTTGGATTATTAAGTCCAGGATAAACTGTGCACATACGTCACTCAGGTAGACTACTATTTCATTACGTAAGTACTCCCTTAAAAATTCCTCAAACAAAGGAAAAATACTAATATCTCATCATCTAATTACAATTCACGATGGTGCAAGAAAAGAAAGTTAAACAGATGACCACATAGAGTGGAAATACGTAGACTGACCTAAACTAGAAATGGTAAACAAATACATACCTTCAACAATCATATTGCGTAACTGCTGGACTAAAACTATGCTCCGACATAATACACACAACCGTCAGCTGCGATGGATTAGCCGAGCGGTCTAAGGTGCCTCACTGCGGAGCGCGCGGTTGCTCGCCGTCGGAGGTTCGCGTCCTCCCTGGGGCATGTGTGTGTGTGTTTGTTTGTGTGTGTGTTTTGTCCTTAGGTTAGTTTACCTTAATTTAAGTAGTTTGTAAGCTACGGACTGATGACCACACAGTTTGATCCGATAGATTTACAAACATTTGAACATTTCAGCTCGCCTTGAAACGGCGAAACTTCCGCGTTATCCCGACGACGCTTCCAAACCTACGGCGTTCGCATCAGCCTGAAGCACCAATTGTCACAGTGGTTGTGCTTCTGCCCGCAGCCCTGCATCAATACTTCGTACACTCGTAACCTCAGGTCACTCCAAAGCAAGTCGACCCATCATTACACCAAGGCTGTCCCATAACTACTGTCCTTTATCGCCGTGGATGACAGAGTTACCCCTCCGGGAGGTGGCATTCTCGCTTTATGGATAAAGATTACATTAAGAGTGTACGGCCGCAATATATCGAACCAGCGGCACGGTACAGAAACATCACATTTGTTAAAATACTTTTAACAGTTTATATGTAGTAAGTTATACGATTTAATGTAATGAATACAGTGCTTACACGAGGCCTTAACGTGATTAGTCCGTATTGCCCTAGTTATGTCTAACAAAGACTTTCGAGGCACCCACTACTATGACATTTCTTACCGTCTGACACTTGAACCGCCGCCAGCGCCTCAAGGGGAGAGGAAGTCAGCAGTGAGAATGATTTTAATTAGTACTTATAATTCTGTTTAATTAAAGATACAGTTATGTAGTTATTATGTTTTGTCTTCTAAATATTAGTAAATCGTCAGGAGACCGTAATGATTGCAAAGGAAATGTAAAAATAGCCGAATGACACTGATTTAGTAACATAATCTAAATTCGCGAAGAAATATTTTGGAACATGTGAATAATTTCAGCTTATTACGTTGCAATCGACAGAATAGAGACACGTTATGTCATATGTGATTACCATGTATTTCTGCCGCTGTTTCTTCTCATTTTGTCACGTAGCAGTTTTGCATAGACTACAAGGATTCACAATTCCTTAAAAATGTTTGTATAGCTTATGGGACTTAACTACGGTCATCAATCCCTAAACTTACAAACTACTTATGAACTAGCTAATCCTAAGGACGGCACAAATATCCATGCCCGAGGGGGGATTTGAACCACCGACCGTAGTGGCCATGCAGACCGTGTCTGGAGCGCCTCAGCCCCTCGGCCACCGCGGCTGGCACACAGTTCCTTACACTTCTGTCGAACTTTTAATACATGCACATTTTTGTAAATGTAATTATTTGTTCAAAATTCGCCGAATTTGACAATATTTGAAGATAGTGTGTTTGTGGCTCAGATATAGTAACAGTCCCAGAATTCGTTTTTTAGGTGTTGAGAAATTTTTATTACATCTAATGTTTTACTATCACATCTGTGTGGTGTATCATCTACCGCTATGGTGTCTGATTTGGCACGTTAAGTAATGTAGGTACTTCATTCTATGAAGGTTTCCTACATTTCACATTCACCAATTTTACAGGAAGTTCAGCGAACTAAATTTCGCTTTCTGAGAGAACGTACCATGTCTTTCAAAAGTAGGTCACGTATTTGCTGTTTTATATCCATTTTTATTCATAAGGGAAAAATACGTTTTTCATTAAAATTGTGTACATCACATCATACTCTCAGAGTATCCTGTAGTGTTCCATTTCATACCTGTCAAGGACCTTAGGAAACTATTTTTCAAATGTGTTTTAATTTTCTTTGTTATTGCCGATTTTCATCAAAAAGCTACCTATTTTAAAAGCACTTAGAAATAACTATAAACGTTACTATTCGAATTTAGAAGTGTAGCTTAACCACCCGTGAACCCATCGAACTGTGTAGCAAAATAGAGCAACAACAACGCGAATGTTTGTGTTATTCTGCGCAAATACTATTAAATGCGGAAAAAAACTGTTACTTTTCGGGCACTAAACAACTGAATATATTTCAGTGAGAGATGCTTCAATCATAGTGTTCGGTATTTATGAACAAAGTTATCAAATGGATGGATAGTTTCGTGGCGAGTTATGCTGATAGAATTCTCTCGGGTTTTCAGCCGAGTCAAGTGGTTTATCAGCATAACTCGCCGCGAAACTATGCATTCATACATTATGTACCTCTACGGAGAGGAAATGTTTGGGCAGCATTAAACGCCTTGGAACGCTGCGTGTTATGAAGGATAATTTTTTAAGCTCTTTAGCCTTCCTACTGCGCTAAGAGAAGACGATTCCACATTTTGCCTTCGTGAGCCACCATGTCAATACCACTGCGGCCAGAAGAATATTTCGCCGAACGAGCTTTGTATAACTACGAGAGAGGATTCATCACACTAGGAAGCAGTGGGATACAAAAGGACGCGAACTAATGTCTGTTCAGCAGCAGTTGGCGGAGTCTCTTTCGGTTTTGGATTTTGATTGGATTCACGCAGCCACAATGGCACAACAAATGTCAACTCAGACGAAAACCGCTGAAAGGCAGAAAGGAAAGTTCAGTCGGCTTTCTCAGAAACAGTATGGAGCAGAAAGTGTAACAGCAGAACGCACCGTTATCAAAATGACGGCGAGTAACAATAACGCGAGTGCCATGTCGGCTCTCAAGAAAGGACTTAACTTCGCACCTTCACCTAGGACTATCCCTTTTACGGACATAATAAATGATGTGGAACAAGCAGTTCGCTAATGCCCAATGAAACTGCGGAATAAATTCGTCGTGAAACAAGTCGCATTCTGTCAAAATCCAAGGAACCACGACCGAAACTTGACAAAAGAGGAACTTATTGGCATTCAAGAACTTCGGAATGACCTTCTTATCGTAGTCTTGCCAGCCGACAAGGGCAATACAGCCGTCATTAGGGGACGAGCCAACTACGGTAGGAAGATTCGGGAGATTCTGGAGGAAGAGACATACCAAAAATTACCGAAATACCAAACATCTAAAATCCTGAGGAAGACGTCCGAGCTTCTCAAATGGTCTTCACTACAAGAAAGTTGCATTAAAAATCGCGTTCCACAGGTACCTCGACCACCTACGTTATATGGCCTCCCAAAGGTTTCACAAAACGAACACTCCTCTTCGTCCAATCGTGAGTACCATTGGCTCGCCGACTTGAAGACTCACAAAACTTCTGGTCACCCTTCTTTCTCCACACGTCGGTCATTGTGAGCATAATGTCAAGAATACGGACGACTTCATCAGAAGAATGAAATCCTTGCGTCTTGGAGGATATCATGGTCAGCTTTGATGTGGTGTAATTACTCACAAATGTTCCCATCAAAGATTACATCGACTTGCTGTCCCAGTTATTCGACGACCCTGTTGTGGATTTGTTCAAACATACTCTGACGTCATCATATTTTTTATATGGTGGAGAATATTTCAACCAGATTGACGGTGTCCCAATTGGAAGCCCATTAGCTCCTGTTATTGCCAATCTGTTTATGCAATACTTTGAGAACATCGCCATAGACATGGCTCCTGCAAAGCCTTGCTGTTTCTATCGTTATGTTGACTATACGTCAAAAACTGGTTGAATTCTTGGACCACATCAACAGCATCCATGACAAAATCAGTTTCACGATGGAGGTAGAGAGAGATGGTGCTCTGCCGTTCCTTGACGTACTTGTCAGGCGCAAAACAAATGGATGCCTTAGCCACAGTGTCTACCGGAAACCCACCCTCAGAGACCTGTATCTGCACGCTACGAGCCACCACCACCCATCGCAAAAATGGTCTGCTCTAAGGACTCTGGTGCACAGAGCAGAAGTAGTCTCGGACAATGAACATCTGCAGAAGGAACTGAGCCACTTACGGAAAGTGTTTAAGAAAGATGGCTACAGCAACCGCCAGATAACAGAATCTCTCCATACGAAGACACGCAAACAAAAGACCGCCGAGGAAGAGACAAAGAAGCTTGCGGTTTTGTGGCTCGGTAACGCGAAAGATTAGCCGGATTCTTAAAAGACACGGTCTACAGGCCTCCTAAAAATTGCGACAGATGATGAGACCTGTGAAAGATGATCTAGGCCTTAGAACACCAGGTGTGTACAAGATACCGTGTGGGTGTGGACAGTTCTACATTGGACAGACAGTGCGCGATATTGAACAGTTCTGTGTTGAACATGAAAGATGTTTCCGAATACGTTATCGCGAGAAATCTGCAATTGCGGAGCACGCTCTAGAAAAAAAAAAAAAAAATAATAATAAAAAAAATAAAAAATAAAATAAAAAAAACATCGCATTGCGTTCGAGGATACATCAGTCATTACCAGAACAAATACTTTCTGGGATAGCGTAATAAAAGAGGCTATGGAAATCAAAATATCTGAAAAATCTCTTAATAAAGACGGCGGCTTGCAGCTGAGCACAGATTGGGACGCGGCCATCGGACGGTTGAAATGGGCACGGCGGACACGCGGCCAAAACAATGCCATATATGGCGATGCGCCTGAACACCATTGACATCAAAGGAGGCCGCGCAGGTATATAAGGACGGCGGCAGCAGTGATAAGACAGTCACCACTTGACAATGGCCGAGGAGATTTCGGTCGACAACTTGTGGATATCAAACGACTTGACGGGGCTGGAAGCCCGAAAGAATTTTAAAAGTTATCAAATTGTTGTATTCGATTGTCTTTGACTTAAAAAATGTTCAAATGTTTGTAAATATATCGGACCAAACTGTGTGGTCTTCAGTTCGTAGCTTACTAACTACTTAAACTAAGGTAAACTAACCTAAGTGTGGTGTCGCACAAGTACAAAGTGCGCGCCACCTACTTTCGCCGCGCGCCGTCATGCACGCACGGCGCGGCGTTCTTACGACGACAGCCACGAGCGCCCTCTGCTACAACGCCGCTCGTGGCCACCACTGAACGACATCCTTCACTTGGGACTGAGATAGGAACCAGTTAGGACCTTCGGAATGAGATAGGCACCAGTGAAGACTTGACTATCGTACAGGCACTAGGCAGACCTCTAGCTCAACTATGTATCAGCATTCTGCAGTACTGAGCTATGTAAAAGTTAAGTATAGTATAAATTCTGTGCAATTTATATCTCGTTCTAATTTACTCTAGTGTTTCTAGTTTCTGGCTGCTCCCCTTCGTACCTGCACCAGCGTGCTATCTTTATTCCTGTGTCGGTCTCATTCCACTCGGCCACCGACACCTACGACGGAAACGAGACACAGAAGTGGCGACGAGGCTGGGACACAAAAGTGGCGACGAGGCTGGGACACAAATGTGGCGACGAGGCTGGGACACAAAAGTGGCGACGAGGATGGGATACAAAAGTGGCGACGAGGATGGGATACAAAAGTGGCGACGAGGCTGGGACACAAAAGAGGCGATGAGGATGGGATACAAAACTAAGGATAACACACACGCACACACACACACACACACACACACACACACACACACACACACACTCATGCCCTGGGAGGACTCGAACCTCCGACAGTCAGCAACTGTGCGCTCCGCAGCGAGGCGCTTTAGACCGCTTGGCTACTCCACCGCGGCGTCTTTGACATCATCGCCAGTTTTGATGCGGGTAAAAGCTAGCTAAAAGTAAGTCATTTTTATAAAATGGTTAACAGATATGAGTTAATTACTACATTATTCAGTGATTTTTATATTATGAAGTAAATATTTGAACTGAAAGGAAAAATACGATAACATATTGACCGAAACAAGAGTCGAACCAGCGAAAAACTGTCTCCAGAAGTTACCGATTTTCCCGAACTTTATGTATTCCTCGCTTCACGAGTATGCTTGTGGAACATCCGATTTCAGTTAAAGCTAAGCACCGAGTGTGAGCTTCACCCATTTCGATGCACGTGGCAAGTGTTCATTCTGCCACAGAACAACAACAACAAGAAAAAAAGTTGTAGGGTGTTCAAATCACTCTGTAAACAACATTTCCTCGAGAGTTTTGAAGAGTGGCACTGAACTGCTGTGGTTCAGCTTCACATGTCATAAATACGGCACAGTAATCAGATCATACGATCTGGTCTTCCGATAGAAAAAATAATTGCCGCTTTAATTAATGGAGTGATTTACTTATTCGAAACAATGGAATGTAACGACTCGTTTAGAATGGATTATCGTTTCGAAATTCAGAATTACAAATTTGAGAAACACATAAGAACACTACCTACCAATCCTGTTACTCCACAAAATACCTAGGAATTACTATTACTTCAGACTTAAATTGGAAAGAACACGTTGATAATATCGTGGGAACGGCGAACCAGAGACTGCGTTTTATTGGCAGAACCCTTAAAACATGCAACAGACCTACTAAAGAAACTGCATACACTACGCTTGTCCGTCCATTTTTTGAGTATTGCAGCCCAGTGTGGGATCCGTATCAGGTGGGTTTAACGGAGGACATCGAAAGAGTCCAAAGAAGGGCAGCTCGTTTCGTATTGTCACGATACAGGGGAGACAGCGTTACGGAATTGATACAGGATCTGGTATGGGAATCATTATAACAAGGCGCTTATCACTGCGGCGTGGGCTACTTGCGAAACTCCAATCGCCAACATTCTCCTCCGAATGCGAAAATATATTGTTGACTCCCAGGTACATAAGTAGAAATGATCATCAGAGTAAAATACGAGAAATCAGAGCTCGAACAGAGCGATTCAGGTGTTCTTCCTTCCCGCGCGCTATTAGAGAATGGAATGGGAGATAAATAGTATAATGGTTCGACGAACCCTCTGCCAGTCACTTAAATGTGATCTGCAGATTATCCCATGTAGATGTAGATGTAGAATGTGTATTTCACTTTTCCGCATTATAGTACTTCTCCAACCTTATGACGAGAGAGAAATCTGGAGTTTCATTACTAGTCTTTAAGTCGCAATCATTGTGGAGAAATGTGTGAATTTTTCAAATAGTTGATGTTTCTTTGTATAGTTCATAACTTCGAAGACGTTTCTGCCTCCAACGAAGACGTTGCGCACTACTGAGTATTGCACTATAATATTGACTGCCTGTCATCGGTATTGACCGTATTTCAGTATACTGGACTTCATTGCTTTAATAACACTGACACTCGCTCACTAAATTTGGGCAATATTTTTCAACGAATAAGGGGGCGATTGCGACAACACGGCGTCTTCTGACGAGACTTCTTTTACTTACACAAATAACTTAGAGATTCAATATGAATATGAATAGATAAGGAAAGACACACGAAAAACACGCGCCACGCAGGAATTGCCGCGTAGTCTAAGGCGTCACGTCACGTATTGTTTGGCCACACCCGTCGGACGTTCGAGTTCTTCGTCTGACTTAGGTGAGTGTGTAATTTATAAGTCTAAGGATTTATGACTTCAGCAGTTTGATCCGTCAGATTTATAAACACTTGAACATTTGAAAGACTCGTCTGTTGAAGTGCCTTTTTGGAATTGGTCTGACTATATCCATTTCCTTTTTCTTGCACCCTTCTCCCGTGTTCGTGAAGTCGGCGTGTTTAACTATGGACTAGGTTGATTAATTCTTATGGAGATTCTGGATGCCCCTCTTGTCACCAGGTAAGTGTGATTATATGTTAAAAAATTCTCAAAATCTAGTTGTAGAACATTACAAAAGAGTGTACATTGTGGTGAAATGTGACTACATATTCTTAATTATTCTGTTCCAAAGTATGAATAATTTCAGCACCTCTTACAAACACAATGATTGTGGAGAACCTCTGAATCACAGAAAAGTGACTGGGAAAGCGAGCAGAGCAAACACAGCTGATCATCAGGCGAGGTCGGGAAGCCGGATTGAAAAACACAAACAAGAACTACACAGTCTTGCACACGTAGACGGTTCTATGACCAAACGGACTTATAACTATGACAACTTAGGAATGTTGGTACACACCTGCAACCCAGGAGAAATCGCAGGCGTTCAACTGCTGGAACAGATCAATCGGTCTGACTGTTTTATGACGAACCTAGCTATGATAATGGTATCGACTGATACCCGCTACTAACAATACCATATCACTGCATGATCAATAGTACAGGGTGTCCAGAAAAGGGCTCCCTGATTTCAAAATTATATATCTCGAAAACAAATATCGATAGAGGAATGCAGCAAATGGTATTATTGTTTATTGTGAAAGCTCTAAGAAGTTTATACAGCAGTTTGAAATAATAGTTACAAAAGCTGCTAACAGATGACGCTGTACGCTGTACAGCTTTTAGCAGCATACATAAGTGAAATAATCGTATGAAAACACTCTTTGCAAACAATCACATCACAATGTTTTCAAAAACGGCAAACGAAGAATGAAATTTGACATCACATTTCGTAGTGTCTCAACCGAAATGGATTCACATGCCACAGAGATCGCCGATTCAAGCTCGTACAGCGTGGCGGATGCTTCGGGTAGACCATGTCTTTCACTGTGCCCCACAAAAAGAAAGTTACAGGGAGGCAAATCCGGCGAATATGAAGGCCAATCCATGCCTGCACCAGTAAATTTGGGACATTCCAAAGCAAAGACTCGATTCCCGAAGTATTCCTCAAAAAAGCTAAACACTTGTTCTGTCCTATGTGGTCGGGCTCCATCTTGCATAAAACCATTCAGTACCGGGTCGATCCTCCAACGCTTGCTATGTGGCACAAATTGTTCCAAAATTGCAACGTAACGTGCACCAGTGACCGTTTCTCGAATGGAAACGGTCCAATAATGCCTCTGCTGCATACTGCAGCCCACACAGTAACTTTAGGAGAATACAGGGGTTTCGCTTCCCACCAATATGGCTTTTCGGAACCCCAAAATCGCCAGTTCTGCTTATTCAAGTATCCATTCAGGTGGAAGTGTGCTTCATCTGTAAACTAGATGCAGCCAACATCAAATCCTTCACTATCAATCAAATGTTCAAATGTTTGTATAGTCTATGGGACTTAAGACTTAACTACGGGGTCATCAGTCCATAAACTTACAAACTACTTATGAACTACTTACGAACTAGAACGGCACAAATATCCATGCCCGAGGGGGGATTCGAACCCCCAACCGTAGTGGCCGTGCAGACCGTGACTGGAGCGCCTTAGTCTGCTCGGCCACCGTGGCCGGCCACTATCAATCATTGTGAGCATCTGATTAGCAAAGGCAACCCTTTGTTGCACAGCTCGTAATGGTATGGCCTGGTGCGTTTGAATTTTGAATGGATACATGTGTAGGCTCTTTCTCAGTATTTTCTGCGTGCTATAACGCTTCAAACCAGTCTCAGATGCAATTCTACTGACGCATGACATTGGATTTTGCTGAATAGTTCCAGAAACTGTGGCGATATTTTCAGGCTAACTGCGGTTTGCTTGCGGCCAACATGCCCCACTAGAACGCTGCCTGTTCGTTGAAATTTTGCGAAGAGCGTACGAATGTTTTTCGCATCGGGTCCTTTTGGAACATTAAATAGGGCTTGTTGCCGTAGGACTCTCTTCTTACCTGTGGTACTCTAGCACCAGAAAAACGCGTTGTTCAATGGAGTACATGGTTTTAATCTCTTCCTTCGGTACGCTTACCTCCTTCATGTTTCAATAGTGGAACTGATCACTCTGGGCCTCGGATCACTATTTATACTAGGCATTACGTATGGCGATTACAGCACCATCTGTTAGCAGTTTTTGTAACTGTTATTTCAAACCGCTGTATAAACTTCTTACAGCTTTCACAATAAACATACCGTTTACTGCATTCCTCTATCGCTCTTTGTTTTCGAGATATTTAATTTTGAAATCTGGGAGTCCTTTTCTGAACACCCTGTAGATAGCTAGCTTACCTCTACTACGCTAACTGATCACTCCTGAGTCAGGAGTCCTGACTGATGTAAAGGTCTTTCTTTCCTTGGCACTTTTCTTGCCACTATTTTTCCTCTCCCCTTACACAGATCCCCTTGGAATAACTTTCGACCACCTCTGTCTCCAGATGCGACGTTATTAATGGGTGATCATTTACACACGTATGGACAACATCACGGTCCCTACATCTAGTGATCCTCGTAATCATAAGCTAAACAAACAAAGAGGTGACAGCAGACCTTATGAGTTGGTCACCACGTTGGTATTCGGCATGGAAAGCTCCCATCCTTCAAAGCTACCATTTCTTACACAATAGTGTATCGCACTCTTAAAGACACAATAGTATTGTACAATAAATATTGAACGTGTGAGACATCCTTTATCAGAATTTCAAATTTCCTCGTACTATTTGTCGCGTTTTACCGATGAGCACTGTAATGCCTCCTATTTGTGTATACATGAATGTTGCTTGTAGACTCCAAGCCGCCTGAAGGAATTTTAATGAAACCATCAGGAAACTTTCAGATTAGCACAGTTGGTGATCCTATAAAGGGTGGCAGCGATCGAATCAAGATATTTACTAACGTATATGTAAAAGTTTACGATTGGCACTTCCAACGTCAGTAGCGCCATAAGGGGAGAAAGGGCCAACCATTTGCATCATGGCATTCTTCTGTTATTGCAGTGCTACCAAATAGCTTATAAAGATAATAGCGGAAACATGCGTTTGTCAGGCGACACCGCTAGTAGAGCCATCTCTTCTTTCGAGTTGTAGGGTGTGCTTTCCTTCACATCCGTGATTTCGTATTTTAATTCGCTGCTTAGCAAAATTACTTTGTGAGGTTTGTATTTGTCACACTATTTAAGATATTATGTTAGATGATAAGTTTTTGAAGTGTACGGCAGAAGGAAGTCAAGAAATGTCACGCGAAAATACAAGAAAAAATTACCGTAAGTAAAAAAAAAAAATCTATATTTACACATTTTTATCTATATTTACACATTTTTAACGAACTGTTTTCGATCTATGGAAACAAAATTGTTGAGAGTTCACATTTCAGAGCACTGCATAAGTTTTACATTCGGTGAAACGAAACGCGTGTAGTGAAAACCGATCCCACTTGTAGTTGCGTAGACGGACAAATAGTGAGCTTCATAATGTGCACAGTTTATTTGGATAGAATTCGAAATGAGAATAACACAATGCATGACGTAAGTTTTAACTATATAGATGGACGCAGATTCCATGAGCAGTTATACAGCAGAACGGAAGGCTGTTCGACAGGCCAAATACTGGAAATGACAAGGAAAACGTAAGACATTATTTTAAATTTCTGTTCATCCTTGCGTTTCATAAAATACAATTTTTACTTGAACACAAACAGCTGACAGTGATGGTAATGTGCTGATGTTACGCCTCGTCTACGCTTTAAATTGATTCAAATAAAACTTGCTATTATAGATTTGTTGTTATAATACATTAACGATCCTGTTTTTCTTTTCATTAAAAAGAAAAAAAACTACACGCAATGAACACATTACATTTACCCTTGGTCTTACCATATCTTATTTCTGAAATCTTTCTCCACAAAGCAGTCTGGGCATAATACCGAGTGATCAAAAAGTCAGTTGTTGCTGTGGTCTTCAGTCCGCAGACTGGTTTGATGCAGCTCTCCACTCTACCCTGTCCTGTGCAAGTCACTTCATCTGAGAATATGTTTGGCAACCTACATCCTTTTGAATCTGGTTACTGTATTCGTCCCTCGGTCTCCCTCCACCATTTTAACCCCGAGTCAGTATAAATTTGACAACTTAATAAATCACGGAATAATGTAGATAGAGAGGTAAAAATTGACACACATGCTTGGAATGACATGGGGTTTTATTAGAACAAAAAAAAAAAAAATGTTCGACAGATGGCGGTGGACAGCAAAACGTCAGTGACTGCGCATGAAATTCGTGAATAAAAGGAGCTATAATGAGAGAAAATCAGATGCACCAGCAGTCAGCATGTTGATGTTACTTGAAACGGCGCTTTTATTGAAGCTGTGTTATCAGAATGGGAAATGTGCTGGTCGCTGCTCATGCCACGTCTGCCGGCAGCGGTGGCCGAGGAGACTAAGGCGCTCCAGTCACGGTCTGCACAGCCACTACGGTCGGGGGTTCGAATCCCCCCTCGGGCATGGATATTTGTGCCGTCCTAGTTCGTAAGTAGTTCATAAGTAGTTTGTAAGTTTAGGGACTGATGACCCCGTAGTTAAGTCCCATAAGCTTAACAAACATTTGAACATTTGAACATGCCACGTCTGTATGCGCTGACGGCCGGCCCTGTCGTCAGCTCGGGACGCGCTCTACTCTAGAGGTCTGCATTATGTCCGATTTTTACCGGCGAGTCCCGCTCGCCCCTCTGTCTCTCGGGAGTACGCGGCCGAGCGTCCTCTTTAACCGGTTGCGGGCAACCGAGCGCCAGCGCTCGGCCGAGCCTGCCGAACGCTCGGTCGGTCGCCAGTAACCGGCGCACTCAGCGCCAGCGAGCTGCGCTTCGCCCCAATCCTTGAGATCAGAGGCCACCGCTTCACATTAACCACTCACTTATTTCTTTTACAAATGTCTGTCGTTGTTTACTATCAGTTCTATAGAACTGATAGTAATATTACAATTGCATATGTTACATTTCCACTCCCATGAACCACAGACATTGCCGAGGTGGGGTGGCTTGCGTGCCTCAACGATACAGATAGCCGTACCGTAGGTGCAACCACAGCGGAGGGGTATCTGTGGAGAGGCCAGACAAACGTGTGGTTCCTGAAGAGGGGCAGCAGCCTTTTCAGTAGTTACAGGGGCAACAGTCTGGATGATTGACTGAGCTGGCCTTGTAACATCAGCTAATGTGGCTTTGCCACACAGCTACTGCGAACGGCTGAAAGCAAGGGGAAACTACAGCCGTTATTTTTCCCGAGGACATGCAGCTCTACTGTATGAACACATGATGATGGCATCCTCTCGGGTAAAATATTCCGGAGGTAAAATAGTCCCCCACTCGGATCTCCGGGCGGGGACTACTCAGGAGGATGTGATCATCAGGAAAGACAATACTGGCATTCTACGGGTCGGAGCGTGGAATGTTAGATCCCTTAATCGGGTAGGAAAATTAGAAAATTTAAAAAGGGAAATGGATAGGTTGAAGTTAGATATAGTGGGGATTAGTGAAGTTCGGTGGCAGGATGAACAGGATTTCTGATCAGGTGAGTACAGGATTATAAATACAAAATCAGTTGGGGGTATCACAGGAGTAGGACTGATAATGAATAAGAAAATAGGAATGCGGGTAAGGTACTATGACCAGCACATCGATCGCATTATCATTGTCAAGATAGATACGAAGCCAACACCGACAACAGTAGTACAGGTTTATATGCCAACTAGCTCTGCCGATGATGAGGAGATCGAAGAAATATATGAGGAGCTAAAGGAAATTATTCAGACAATTAAGGGAGAGGAAAACTTAATTGTTATGGGAGACTGGAATTCGGTAGTAGGACAAGGAAGGGAAGGGAAGATAGTGGGTGAATATGGTCTGGGCAAAAGGAATGAAAGAGGAAGCCGCCTGGTAGAATTTTGCACGGAACATAATTTAGTTATGACAAACACCTGGTTTAAGAATCACAAAAGAAGGTTGTATACGTGGAAGAGACCAGGAGACACCGGGAGATACCAGATAGATTTTATAATGGTAAGACATAGATTTCGGAACCAGGTTTTGAAGTGTAGGACATACCCAGGGGCAGACATAGACTCTGACCATAACTTGTTGGTTATGAACTGTAGGCTGAAACTGAAGAAACTACAGAAAGGTAAGAAAATAAGGCGATGGGACCTAGATAAATTGAAGGAACCTGAAGTTCTTAAGACTTTCAGAGGGAGCTTCAGGCAACAATTGACAGAAACAGGGGAAAATAAAACAGTTGAGGAGGAATGGGTAAAATTGAGAGATGAAATAGTGAAGGCAGCAGAGGACAAAATAGGTAGGAAGGCAAGACCTACAAAGAATCCTTGGATATCACAGGAGATACTAAATTTAATCGATGAAAGGAGAAAGTATAAAAATGCAGTAAATGAAACAGGCAAAATGGAGTACAGACGACTAAGAAATGAGATTGACAGGAAGTGCAAAATGGCTAAGCAGGAATGGCTAGAAGGCAAATGCAAGGATGTAGAAGAATGTATAAATAGGGGAAAAATAGATACAGCCTACAGAAAAATAAAAGAAACATTTGGAGATAAGAAAAACAGCTCTATGAATATCAAGGACACTGATGGAAAACCAGTTCTCAGCAAAGAAGGGAAAGCTGAAAGGTGGAAAGGGTATATAGAGGGGCTCTACAAAGGAAATGAACTTCGAGACACTATTGTAGGAAGGGAAGAGGACGTAGATGATGATGATGATGAAATAGGAGATACTATACTGAGAGATGAATTTGACAGAGCACTGAAAGACCTAAGTCGAAATAAGGCCCCTGGGGTAGATGATATCCCGTCAGAGCTACTGAAGTCTCTGGGAGAACTAGCCATGACAAAATTGTTTCACATTGTGTGTAAGATGTATGAGACAGGTGAAGTACCCTCAGACTTTAAGAAAAATGTAATAATCCCCATTCCAAAGAAAGCGGGTGCAGACAGGTGTGAAAACTACAGAACCATCAGT
This sequence comes from Locusta migratoria, assembly GCA_026315105.1. NCBI lineage: Eukaryota > Metazoa > Arthropoda > Insecta > Orthoptera > Acrididae > Locusta > Locusta migratoria. The sequence goes on along the minus strand of CM048746.1, from coordinate 231,151,349 downwards.
TTGATAAGTCATGTTGCAAAATATTAACACGAATTATATACAGAAGGATGGAAAAGCTGGTAGAAGCCGACCTCGGGGAAGATCAGTTTGGGTTCAGGAGAAATGTAGGAACACGGGAGGCAATTCTCACTTTACGGCTTATCCTAGAAGATAGATTAAGAAAAGGCAAACCTACATTTCTAGCTTTTGTAGATTTGGAGAAGGCTTTTGACAATGTTGATTGGAATAAACTCTTTCAAGTTCTGAAGCAAGCAGGAGTAAAATATAGGGAGCGTAAGGTTATTTACAACTTGTACAAAAACCAGACAGCGGTTGTCAGAGTTGAAGGGCATGAAAGGGATGCAGTGGTTGGAAAGGGAGTAAGACAGGGTTGTAGCCTTTCCCCAATGTTGTTCAATTTGTACATTGAGCAAGCTATAAAGGAAAGCAAGGAGAAATTTGGAGAAGGAATTAAAGTTCAGGGTGAAGAATTAAAAACATTGCGTTTTGCCGACGACATAGTGATTCTGTCAGATACAGCAAAGGACCTGGAAGAGCAATTGAACGGAATGGACAGTGTGCTGAAAGGTGCATATAAGATGAACATTAACAAGAGTAAAACTAGGGTAATGGAGTGCAGTGTAAGAAAATCAGGTGATGCTGAAGGAATTAGATTAGGTAACGAAACAATAAAGGAGGTAGATGAGTTTTGTTACTTGGGCAGTAAAATAACAAATGATGGTCGCAGTACAGATGATATAAAATGCAGAATGGCAATGGGTAGAAAGGCGTTTTTGAAAAAGAGAAATTTGTTAACATCGAATATTGATTTAAGCCTAAGGAAGTCCTTTCTGAAGGCATTTGTATGGAGTGTTGCCTTGTATGGGAGTGAAACATGGACGATAAGCAGTGTGGACAGAAAGAGGATAGAGGCTTTTGAAATGTGGTGCTACAGAAGAATGCTGAAGATTAGGTGGGTGGATCGCGTAACTAATGAGGAGGTACTGAACCGAATTGGGAAGAAAAGAAATTTCTGGCATACCTTGACTAAAAGAAGGGATAGATTGGTAGGACACATTCTTAGACATCAAGGAATTGTGAATTTAGCGTTGGAGGGAAGTGTGTGGGGTAAAAATCGCAGAGGGAGACCAAGAGACGCGTATAGTAAGCAGATTCAAGTGGATGTGGGTTGTCGTTCTTATGAGGAGATGAAAAGGCTTGCTCAGGATAGAGTAGGGTGGAGAGCTGCATCAAACCAGTCTCCGGACTGAAGACCATAACAACAACAACAACATGTTATATTTATGTTTGTTAATATGATGCAGACTACTGGTGTTTCGTATTTGATCTTGTATTCCAGTAATTGTATCGTTTAAACTGTAATGTCTGTATGTAGTATTTTGTTTCGTAGACAAACGGGAACACAGTAGTCTAATCGTGGGCTATGTGTAGCGTATCTCCAAATTCGCCCTCGTATACGTTGTAACATGCGCGTAGTCCGGGGTGGTGGTTTTTGGGGTTCAAACCCCTCCAGAAATGTTGACAAAGCTAACAATAATTGGAATTATTGTGTATCAGGATAAAATCCGGCTACATTTTGCCAAGTCTGGGAAACAGTTAAACGTGCTCCATACCGTCTCGATTTCTCCCCACGTGATTCCATATGTTTTGGAACCCTGAAAAGAGACATTCATAGCCATAGGTATGTTTCTGGTCAGCATGTGTACATCTGGGTGAAAAACATAGTTCTGTAGCTAACTGCAAACATCTGTGTACGCAGGAATTGACCGTCATCTCTCACAGTGGGTTAAATGTATTAACAGTTATGGTGATTACTACTGAAATAATGAACAGTTTTACTATCGGTAATTAAAATTTCAGTCATATATTACAATGTCAGTCAGCAATATTTCTTGATGTTCTTATGTAAACGACTCTAGGTTCTCGTCTAGTCAAAGCGTATTTACACACTTCTTTCTTGTCACTGATAACCTACACGTACCGCCTTTCCGATTACCGTCCGTGTTTCGATCAGAACTTTCCTATCTTCATTAATTAATTTGCCTTGTTCCCAATTTTGTATATATAGCCTGATGACTCTCTAGTATACAGTCCTTTGGAATGAAATGTAACTTATACACTATTGGTGCCGTTTGTGATTTTATTAAGAGTTCACGCTATTACAGTGTTCATTCATTGACAACCACTCCCGAAATCTTGGCTACGCCTATGCGTTGTAGTACTATTGAATGCAGGATCGGGAAGGAATGACGGAGTTAGGAGTAATATTTTCAAAAGTTTGTTTTTTATCTACTTGGAACGGCAAGTGGTCGTTGGAATCCTGCTCTGTTCTTACTTTTGCGGTGTCAAATCATACCTGTTGACTGGCACGAAACTATAATATTACATGTGGTACATTGCACGAAACCAGCAGAAGCCTGCTTGACACCACCCACTACAAGTGCAAACTATTTCCAAGCTTCACTTTTCGCCTCCTGTTCCGACATGTATTTCTTCTTCAGGACTAACGAGCCGCTCCTAATTCTCTTGATAATACTTCTCTTCGTTTCATGAATTGAGCATTTATGCCCCTATAATTCGTTAATCCATAACGCTATGTGTGTTTCTCAAGCCAGGTCGGTTTCTAATGCGATTCCGCAGTGTTGAGCGCGCGGCGGTCGCGCTGTCACCGGCCGAGACTACGAGCGCGCTCGAGCGCCCGGCAGCGCTCGACACTTCCGCCGGTAACCGAGAGGCGGAGGGCGACCGGCCACACGGGGCATCAGACGGCCGCAGCCGTGTCACAGCGTGGGCCTGCCCCAGCCGTCGAGCAGCGGCACGAAATGGGAAAGGCTCGAGCGGTTGTTTACATCGAAATGCAGAGCTCTACTCTACTCTTCCCGCTGCTCCCGCCTACCGCTCTATTTACTTCTCGCCGCTCCGCGCTCCCAATCGCCTTTGCTGAACGGCCCTCTTCTAGACGAATTCTATCCTCATCTGCTAACATGAGGTCTTTGACTGTCTGCAAATGTTCTCCAAGTACCAGACCATAACCATTTCTAATGAATGATCGGTCCAGTTGGATTAGAAGACCCAGTGCATTCCGTGGAGAAACAGATACCATCAGTTTTCTCAGTGCTTCCTTGATAAGTTGGAGCTATTCTTTCATGGGGTCCGCGGCTCTCTTGACTCTTACCATGAGACCTTCCCAACTGAAATCGGGGCTTATCTGACCGGGACACTCTTTTTCATTCGTCGATGGTCCCACCTATATGGTAAAGAGACCAGGAAAGACGCAGTAGGCGATTCCGCGCTGTTAGCAAAGGAATTGTCGAGTTGGTCGTCTCCTGCCATATTAACGCCAAATAGCGCTGCACTGTTCCAACGGTACACTCATCGTATGCCTAATCTGTTAGCTGTTATTTCACTCAGTGATGCTTGTCTTTCAGCACTGAACACTGCAAGTAGACGCCGTTGCTCTCGGTGATCAAGTGCAGTCCGTAAGTCACTGCGTTGTCCACGGTAAGAAGGAATGTCTGAAATTTGTTATTCTCGGAATATTATTGATACCGAGTATCTCGAAATACAGAACTCTTTCACCATTTCCGAAATGAAGGACTGAGACATTTCAACTGTTGTGGTCCTCAGTCCGCAGAACGGCCTGATGCAGCTCTCCACGCTACCCTGTCCTGTGCAAGCCACTTCATCTGAGAATACGTACGGCAACCTACATCCTTTCGAATCTGCTTACTATATTTGTCCCTCGGTCTCCCTCTAAGATATTTACCCCACACACTTCCTTCTAATGCTAATTAGACGATTCCTTGATGTCTCAGAATGTGTCTCATCAATCTATCATTTCTCTTAGTAAGGATATGCCAGAAACTCCTTTTCTCCCCAATTCTGTTAAGCACTTCCGCATTAGTTACGTGATCTACCCACCTAATCTTCATCATTCGTCTGTAGCACCACATTTCGTAAGCTTCTATCATCTTTTTGTGTGAACTCTTTATCGTCCACGTTGCACCCCAGACAAATGCTTTCAGAGAGGACTTGCTAACATTTAAACTAATATTGGATGCCAACAAATTTCTCTTCTTCAGAAACGCTTTTCTTGCAATAGACATTCTGCTTTTTTTACATTCTTTACTTCTGCCATCGGAAGTTATTCTTCTACCCAAATAACAAAATTCAAAACGTATGTAGAGCTTATGGGACTTAACTACGGGGTCATCAGTCCCTAAACTTACAAACTACTTATGAAATAGCTAAGACTAAGGACGGCACAAATATCCATGCACGAGGGGGGATTCGAACCCTCGACCGTAGTGGCCGTGCAGACCGTGACTGGAGTGCCTCAGTCCCCTCGGCCACCGCAACAAAATTCACCTACTGCTTTTATTGTCTTATTACCTAATCTAATTTCTTCAGCTTCGCCTGATTTTCTGACACTGCATTCCACTACCCTCGTTATACTCTTCTTAATGTTCATGTTATACCTTCCTTTCAGGTCACTGTCCACTGTTTCATTACTGTTCCAGATGTTTTGCTGTCTCTGAGAGAATTATTATGTCATCAGCAAACCGCAAGGTTTTTATTCCCTCTCCCTGAACTTTAATTCCCTCTCCAAGCTTATCCTTGCATTCCTTCACAGCTTGCTCAATGTACAGATTGAGCAACACTGGGGAAAGACTACAACCCTGTCTTCCTCCGTTCCCAATCTCTGCGTCCCTTTTATGCACTTCGACTCTAATAACCGCTGTCTGGTTTTTGAAGAAGTTGAATATAGCTCTTCGCTCCCTATATTTTCCCGTTGCTACCCTCAAAATCTGAAAAAAGTGTATTTCATTCACCACTGTCAAAAACTTTCTTCAGATCCACAAATGCTAAAAACGTCTGTTTGCCTTTTCTTAATCTATCTTCTAAGATATGTCCTAATGTGAGTCCAGCCTCCTCAGTCCAAATTGATCTTCTCCAAGGTCGGATTCCACCAGTTTTTCCATTCGTCTGTAAATTATTCATCTTAGTATTTTGCAACCATGACTTATTAAACTGACAGGTCTGTAATTATCACTTCTATCTGCACTTGTTTTCTTAGGTATCGGAATCACTATATTCTTCTTGAAGTCTCAGAGTATTTTCCCTGTCTCATTCATCTTGCATACCAGGTGGAACAATTTTTTCATGACTGGCTCTCCTAACGTTGATAGCAGTTCAGACAGAACATCATCTACTGCAGGGGCCTTGTTTCTACTGAAATCATTTAGTGCTCAGTCAAATTGTTCTCGCAGTATAGTATTTCCTGTCTCATCTTACTCTACTTCGTCTTCCATTTCTTGAATATTGGCTTCAAGTTTTTTTTTTACCTTTGTACAGGCCTTTTATATATTCCTGCCATCTTTCATCTTTCCCTTCTTTGCTTAGTACTGGTTTTCATCTGAGCTCTTGATATTAATACGCTGCTTCTCAGACATCTTGAATACCAGGTGGAACAATTTGTTCATGACTGGCTCTCCTAAAGTTAATAGCAGTTCAGACGGAACATCATCTACTGCAGGAGCCTCGTTTCTACGCATATCATTTAGTGCTCAGTCAAATTTCTCTCGCAGTATAGTATCTCCTACCTCATCTTCCTCTACTTCGTCATCCATTTCTTGAATACTGTCTTCAAGTTTTTTTTTTTTTTTTTTTTTTTTCCTTTGTACAGGCCTTTGATATATTCTTGCCATCTTTCATCTTTCCCTTCTTTGCTTAGTACTGGTTTTCATCTGAGCTCTTGATATTAATACGCTGCTTCTCAGACATCTTGCATACCAGGTGGAACAACTTCTTCATGACTGTCTCTCCTAAAGTTAATAGCAGTTCAGACGGAACATCATCTACTGCAGGGGTCTTGTTTCTACTCAAATCATTTAGTGCTCAGTCAGATTATTCTCGCAGTATAGTATCTCCTATCTCATCTTCCTCTACTTCGTCTTCCATTTCTTGAATACTGCCTTCAAGTTTTTTTTTCCGTTGCATTTGCCTTTTATATATTCCTGCCATCTTTCATCTTTCCTTTCTTTGCTTAGTACTGGTTTTCCATCTGAGCTCTTGATATTCATATGCTGCTTCTCTTGTCTCCAAATGTCTCTTTTATTTTCCTGATCACGGTATCTATCTTTCCCCTAGTTATTAATTCTCGTACAGTCTTGCATTCCTTCTACAGCCACTCCTTGCTAGCTAGTATGCACTTCCTGTCAAATCTCATTTTTCAGACATTTGTTCTCCCTTTTGCCTGCTTCACTTGATGCATTTTTATATTTTCTCCTTTCGTCAATTAAGTTTAGCATCTCCTGTGTTATCCAAAGATTTCTAATAGGCCTTGTCCTTCTGCCTAGATAATGCTCCACAATTTCGCATTCACATTCTGTTAATTCCCTTCGTGTCGGCATTGTGATTTCCGGTAACCTATTCTCACGACTCACCGGACTACTAATGACAGCGCTGACGATGCACGACCCTTTTATACCAGGTATCTGTGGTACTAGGTATACGAGAGACTGTGCAGAAAGCTACCCTATGAATTCTGTCATACTCATGTAAGATTCCCCCCACATCAACGCAGTTTCGGCTTGCAGTGAGACAGCAGAACAAAACACGCGATGCAGTAAGCTCCCCGCTAAAGTGCCCCGCGTGACGCAAAGTGGCGGCGGCTGGTGCCAGAATCCGGCGAGATTACGCGTCGCGAGTGCGCGCGTTTTATCGGCGCGGCGCGGCGCGGCGCCCTGTTACAGGGTTTCGCTCTCAGTGGACGGCCCCCTGTGAAGTCAGAGTGCCACTTAGGCTGCTGCGACCGCCTAAGCCAATGCCGCCCTGCCTGCTCCTCCTGAAGAACGGATCAGCGTCAACACCACTCCACCGTCACCGAAGACTATGGCCCAACTTTTAGAGCACGGATTAGATTTGAATTTTCTTAACTAAAGTGTCTGCGCTGTAGAATACATATGGAATGATCACACTAATTATTGCGTAGGATTTTTTTCCTGGTAAATGCAGTCGTGGGAAATTTCTGTAGCGACAGCACTTTCCACTTGAAAGTAGTACGAAATATAATTTTCACTTAATTTTACCTGTCATTCATGCTTGAGCATATTTTGTTATAGAAACTTAAGCTGTAATTCTGTAGAAAACAAATTTATATAATGTTTTGTATCATTTTACTAATAGATATAACATTTTGCAGTCATTTATCTATCTCTGCTGTAAACCAAAGACTGTATAATTATTTTGTCAAACAAGTAGACTCAACCATAGATATCGTGTAAAAATACTACAATATGACGCGTTTCAAGGGTCGAGCCCTCATCATCAGATTATCTGTACAAGAATCTTAAAACATAAAACCACAAAAATATAAAAATGAACAAGTTCAAGGTAATAAATACAGCTTTTTTTTTAAACTTCGTGGACCTATTATAAGCCGGCTGCGGTGGCCGAGGGGACTGAGGCGCTCCAGTCACGGTCTGCACGGCCACTAGGGTCGGGGGTTCGAATCCCCCCTCGGGCATGGATTTTTATGCCGTCCTTAGTATTAGTTAGTTCATAAGTAGTTTGTAAGTTTACGGACTGATGATCCGGTAGTTAAGTCACATAAGCTATACAAACATTTGAACATTTGGACCTGTTATAACGAAAGTAATTTATTTTAAATTTCAACCTCTGCCATACTATGCAAATGATTTCGTGACATCTGAATATACCCACTAGCTTGTGGATGATCTTTGGAATTTGGAGGTCTTTGTTTTCATGTGCATACGTACACCCCAGTCGTGTTGTTGACTCGTTGCATTTTGGTTGTGTTAATGTACAAGAATCTTAAAACATGAAACCATAAAAATATAAAAATGAACAAGTACAAGGTAATACATAGAAGCTTTTTAAAAACTTGGTGGACCTATTATAACAAAATTCGTTTATTTTAAATTTCAACCTCTGTCATACTATGCAAATGATTTCGTTACACCTGAATGTACCCACTAGCTTGTGGATGACCTTTGGAATTTAGAGGTCTTTGTTTTCATGTGCATACGTTCGCCCCAGTTGTTGTTGACTCGGAGCATTTCGGTTGTGTTATGCGCCGCCAGTGCTGGGGTGTGGTTTGAATTCTGACGTAGCACAGTATGCTGAGGACCATTCTTCGTAGACACGGTTACAAGGGAAGTAACCACGTTTTCTTTTATTACGTTTTATATTTTTATGGTTTCATGTTTTAAGATTCTTGTACAGATTATCTGATGATGAGGGTTTGACCCTAGGAACGCGTCATATCTTAGTGTTTTTACACGATATCTGTAGTTGAGCTTACTTGTATGACAAGTAATACAACCATGACCTCACATCCATTATGGATATAATTAAGTCAAAGATAGTATGTTTTATCTTTGGAGTGTGTCTTGCACTCGCAATTGTTGCGTTAAGAGAGTCGTTGTGTGACTGTCGTAGAGCACAGTCGATGTAGAATTCGTTGTGGATCTGTCGAGTAAGACAGTCGGTGTGTAAGACTCGAAGAGTAAAAATCCGCAAGTTTAAGGCTTTAGCCGTTTTGAAGATTCGCAACGAAGTCTGCACATTGTAATTTTTGTACGGAAGCTGATGTTAATGACTACTATCACAAATAAGTTAAAATGTGTACATTTCTATAGTTATGCATGGTACCTTGTACTTGAAGTGTTGTAGCTGGTGTTTATCTTTTGCTAACGAATACAGTTAAGTGCAGCTTGCATTTATCATTTAACCCAGAACCATTTTACCAGTTTCTCTCTCCTCTCACCAACTTGAAAGTTAATTTCCAATCAGATCTGATCATTGATATCGTTGAGATCATTGTTGATAGTGATAGTGTTACAGAAGAATAGTGTTATTAATTTATAAGTATTAATTAGAACAGTTCAGTGTAGGCACTTTTGACATGATCAATTTGTCTATCAATGAGAGTAGGAAGTAGCTTGTTAGTAAGTTCAATAAAGTTCATAGTTGGAGATTTTCTCAGAGTTAATAAAAATTCACATTATTAGGTCACTTAATTTTAGTAACAGTTAAAGTGATTTGTCTGTTTAGAAGAGCAATAGTTATATCATGTAATGAGAAAAGCAATATTTTCAGTGTATGATATTTTGTAAACATTACCAGATTTGAGGGACATTTTTATATCATTGAATCAGTATGTTGTACAGACTGGCGCATTATCAAGTTGCAGTGATTATGGTATCCCATTAATCCTAAATGTTTTTATTTGAAATCATATTTATTCAGGTGACAAAAGTATTAAGTCGTAGCTAGCTGGTTTGTTTTCTCTTGCAGTCGAATTACGCATGTAGAGTCTGGCCACTAGTATGTGGTGCACGCAAGCAAATCTGAACATTTCATTTGCTCACATTGTTTCTCACACACGAGATAAATATGTAAACAAATTACGAATTTAATTACATTTAATTTATCAACTACTGTACAATTTAAAGTGTTATTCGTTGTGCATAAAACAAAACCACATAGACGTAAGATTACTGCATTTCACGTCATTTGTAATTTATTCTAACAGGGCAGAGGAAAGTACTAAGTATCATTAGTTAGTCAAGGTATTTTGTAGCGAAAGTCACTACAGAAAGTTTATTTGTGAATTTTATCGGACGCTGTCACTTAACACAAACAGAGACACGATATTGTTCCGACACACACACATATTAGTTTGAAATAACCATCCAAACACACATACAACTTTTACACTATGCCCTCGTGACTTGTAACGGAGGTATGATCCGGAAGAAAGTCTCATTGCACAAAACGATTGAGTTCGGGTACATTACATACATTGAATATTTTTTTTAACATCATACTTGTACAAGTATATATTAACTTGATGTAATAACAATTAAGTACGTTTAACCATTATACTAGATATGTGTGAAATCCGTTGTGTCTGATTAATATCTATAGGTAGCCCAGTCAAACTGTCAGAAAAAGAGCCTATACCTTGCAAAAGGTGGGGCATAAGACTTTTTTTTTTTTTAACTCGTTCATATGGTTGAAAAGATGAGAAAATCAGGTTTTGACAACAAAATTTCTCTTGGGAAAACTTTCTGCAGCCAGAAAACTTCGAAAGTTGAGAACTTTTTTCAGTTTTTTTTTCAAAATATCTCCGTTTCTTGTACTCCCACCGCTTTTACTCTATGTTCTTTTTTAGAGAGCACAAAATTCTCTACAAATTAGATTCTTACCATTTTTATCTACTCCAAATACCTGAGGCGCTACAGTGCATCAAAAAATGTCAGTCTTGCAAAATTTGTGCACAGTGGCAAAGTACCTAATTTTTGAACACTGTTATTTCAGTTTCTGTTTGCTTAATATAAATATATATCGTGTTATATGGAATTTACCATCTCATATTCAGGTATTCAATTTATCTGTATGCAGCGTGGTGATTTCAGGGCACACACACACACACACACACACACACACACACTAATTAGGTAGCCAATTTTCTTGAATATTAAGTAATCACGCAGTCAACATTAAAAATAAGTAGCTTTTTAAAATTAAAATGCATAATGAGTTACTAACAAACAATGACACTTCTGGGTGTGTAATACTCGTAATATTGTTCTTCAACAAGATTCGCTTGATCACACATCTTAAAAAGGAATTTAGGGGGTGTTGCATTAAGATGCACCAGCACAAAAAGATGCTAAAGCTATGATTGTAACATCTGCTATTTCAAGAACTAAATATTTTGTAAGTGTTGCCATTGTGAGAGAAGCTGTTGACCTGCTTATGCACATGACCATTTTAGGACAAGGCATAAAACTTTTTTTTCTTAAAATAGCTGGGAAGAGGAAGTAGAGAAGACAAGTGGTTTTCCACTACATCTAACAAGAGATGCACACAACAAGAGATGTAAAAAGAGGGTGGAATAAGATGGGCGATAGAGTGGGAGGGAAAAAATGAACAGAGGAAGGAGTTGGCTGGCATAGAATGGCAGGAAGAAATGATGGGCAAGTAAGAGGATCGTATGACAGAGAGGGGGAGAAGCAGTTCAACGCAGGAAGAAGAAGTTGTTCTATTGGATGATTGTAATAAATACAAAATTGAGTCATTAATATTGTGATTTACATGTACGATGCGGAGAAGACAGAGCTAGATAGAGGGCACGAAGAGATGGGTGTAGATGGACGGATATAGAAGAGAGGAGGCTGAGCCGTGTCCTTTCGCTTTGTGTTTTTATATTTAGTATTGCGAAATTTCAAATCTCTTTTGGTGTCAGGTTGAGCTGTTTCGGCTCTCTCTAGTGCCTAACATGGTCTTCATCTCCAAATAAAGCTTGAAAGGGGGGAGGGGTTGAGCCATGGCGCCTCTTGTTCGAGTTTTGTGCATCTTTCTTCTTGTTGTTGCCCCTTTTCTAACGCTGTTTGAGGATTTGTTGGTAGTCCAGTTTTCTTTCTCTAAATTCCTTCTCATTTCATCTCGGATGCTCGTTATCTGCTCACTTCTATTACTTTTCTTTCATTCTGTCGTCGTTCTCGTTGTGTTTGAGTATTATCGATTGCCTTTCCTCCTGCTATCAATGGGGGCGCAATTGTGCTTAGTGCGCGCTTGTTATCGACGTTAAGCTTCATGCGCAAGGGCAAGTGGGGGGGGGGGAGGGTTCCAGTAGTGACTAATGGAGAGACCATTAGTGTGTACCGTGGGCCGGTTACTAATCGGTTGTGTTGGCTGATGTCCACCAGTACTAAGAGTTAGGCAGACGCCCTGTGCGTCTGTTGTGCCCTCCGATCGGCCTGCGGCTGTGGCCTGCCCGCTCACTGCCCGCGAGGAGGTAGCCCCCCAATCCGTGGTGGATTGGGAGGTCCCCTCAGCGCTTGTCAGGCGGCGTAAGACTTCCCGGGGGACCGAAGTGGAGGCCTCCCCGGTTAGTCTTGCCAACAGATTCGAGGCGCTGTCTGTGGCAGGGGATGTTCCTGATGCGGATGGTGTCACTTGTCCTGTAGTCGCCCCTCTGCCTTCAAGATCCGGGCACTCACAGAGGGTGGGTTTGTTGGTAGTTGGGAGCTCCAACGTTAGGCGGGTAATGGAGCCCCTTAGGAAAATGGCTACTGGGGAGGGGAAGAATTCCAATGTGCACTCCGTGTGCATACCGGGGGGAGTCATTCCGGATGTGGAACGGCTCCTTCCGGATGCCATGAAGAGCACAGGGTGCAGCCAACTGCAGGTGGTGGCTCATGTTGGGACCAATGATGTGTGTCGCTTTGGATCGGAAGAGATCCTCTCTGGTTTTGAGCGGCTATCAGAAGTGGTTAAGACTGCCAGTCTTGCTTGCAAGATGAAAGCGGAGCTCACCATCTGCAGCATTGTCGACAGGACTGACTGCGGACCTTTGGTTCAGAGCCGAGTGGAGGGTCTGAATCAGAGGCTCAGACGGTTCTGCGACCGTGTCGGCTGCAGATTCCTCGACTTGCGCCAAAGGGTGGTGGGTTTTCGGGTTCCGCTAAATAGGCCAGGAGTCCACTACACTCAGGAAGCGGCTACACGGGTAGCGGGGGCTGTGTGGCGTGGATTGGGCGGTTTTTTAGGTTAGATGGCCTCGGGAATACACAAAATGGGTTTCAGTCTCAAAGGGGGCAGGTCAGACACGGGAAGAAAGTAGACATAAAAACCATTGGTGTAACAGTTGTAAATTGTCGTAGCTGTGTTGGGAAAATTCCAGAGCTCCAAGCGCTGATAGAAAGTACTGAGGCACAAATCGTTATAGGTTCTGAAAGCTGGCTGACGCCTGAGATAAATTCGGCCGAAATTTTCTCAAAGGGCCAAATGGTCTTCAGAAAGGATAGAATAAATAAAACAGGGGGTGGCGTGTTTATTGCTGTTACAAACGGTTTATCCTGCAACGAAATTGAGGCAGATACTTCTTGTGAATTGGTCTGGGTAGAGATTATACCTGACCACCGAAATAAATTAATAATTGGATCTTTTTATCGGCCCCCTGACTCAGACGATGCGGTTGCAGAAATGTTCAAAGAAAGCTTGAATCATATTTCAAATAGGTATCCGAAGCATACTGTTATAATCGGTGGCGACTTTAATTTACCCTCGATATGTTGGCATAATTACGTATTCAAAACCGGGGGCAAATATAAAACATCGTCCGAACTAGTTCTGAATGCTTTTTCTGAGAACTACTTCGAACAGTTAGTTCATGAACCCACTAGAATAGTACGTGGTTGCGAAAATACTCTTGATCTCCTAGCAACAAATAATCCCGAGATAGTAAAGAGCATCAAAACAGATACAGGGATTAGCGAACATCGAGTTGTAGTAGCGAGACTGAATATCGAAATTCCCAAATGCACCAAAAATAAACGAAAAATATATCTATTCAATAAAGCAGATAAAAATTCGCTTCACGCTTTCCTGAGTGATAGTCTCCATCCTTCAAAACTAAAAATGCGAGTGTAGATCAGTTGTGGCTTACATTCAAAGACATAATATCAGTAGCAATCGAGAGATTTATACCAAATAAATTAATAAAAGAGGGGGCTGACCCCCCGTGGTACACAAAACAGGTCAGATCACTGTTGCAGAAACAAAGGAAAACGCATGCAAAATTTAAAAAGACACAGAATCCGCAAGACTGGCTATCTTTTACTGAAACTCGCAACCTAGCGCGGACTTCAATGCGAGAATCTTATAGTTGTTTCCACAACGAAATCCTGTCTCGTAATCTTGCAGAAAATCCAAAGAAATTCTGGTCATATGTGAAGTACACTAGCGGCAAAACACAAACAATACCTTCACTACGCGATAGCAATGGTAATACTACCGACGACAGTACTGCTAAGGCAGAATTACTAAACACAGCTTTCCGAAATTCTTTCACCAAAGAAGACGAAGTGAACACTCCAGTATTCAATCCAAGAACAGCTGCCAGCATGCAAAACTTAGAAGTAGATGTTCCTGGAGTAGTAAAACAACTTAAGTCACTAAACAAAAATAAATTTTCCGGGCCAGATTGTATACCAACTAGATTCCTCTCAGAGTATGCTGATGAAATAGCTCCGTACTTAGCTATAATTTACAACCGATCACTCAGCGAAAGATCCGTACCCAAAGACTGGAAAGTTGCCCAAATTACTCCAATATTCAAGAAAGGCAATAGGAGTGATCCCCAAAATTATAGGCCTATCTCATTGACGTCGATTTGCAGTAGGATTTTGGAACATATACTTTGTTCGAATATTATGTACTACCTCGAAGAGAACGACCTATTAACCAATAGTCAGCACGGATTCAGAAAGTATCGCTCTTGCGAAACACAGCTTGCCCTTTATTCACATGAAGTGTTAAGTGCCATCGACAAGGGATCTCAAATCGATTCCATATTTCTGGATTTCCGGAAGGCTTTTGATACTGTACCCCACAAGCGGCTTCTAATGAAATTGCGTGCTTATGGAATATCTCCCCAATTGTGCGATTGGATTCACGATTTCCTATCAGAAAGGACACAGTTCGTTGTAATTGACGGTGAGTCATCGAGTAAAACAGAAGTGATATCTGGCGTTCCACAGGGAAGCGTTATTGGTCCCCTACTCTTCCTCGTGTTTATAAACGATTTAGGAGATAATCTGAATAGCTCCCTTAGACTGTTCGCGGATGATGCTGTCGTTTATCGGTTAGTGAAGTCAACAGAGGATCAAAAGCAACTGCAAAGCGATTTAGACAAAATTTCTACTTGGTGCGACAATTGGCAGTTGACACTAAATAAAGAAAAGTGTGAATTAATACACATGACCACTAAAAGAAATCCGCTGAACTTCAATTACGCGATAAATCAGTCAAACCTTAAGGTCGTAAATTCTACCAAATACCTAGGAGTTACAATTACGAACAACTTTGACTGGAGAGAACACATAGAAAATATTGTGGGGAAGGCGAACCAAAGGTTACGTTTCATTGGCAGAACGCTTAGACGATGCACCAGCTCCACCAAAGAGACTGCCTACATCACACTTGTGCGTCCTCTCCTGGAGTACTGTTGCCCCTTGTGGGTCCCTCACCAGGTGGGACTGACGGAAGATATTGAGAAGGTTCAGAGAAGGGCAGCTCGTTTTGTTTTATCACGTTACGGGGGGGAAAGCGTCACGGAAATGTTGCACGAATTGGGGTGGAAATCATTAAAAGAAAGACGTTATTCATTGCGGCGTGATCTGTTTGCGAAGTTTCAATCACCGACTTTTAGTTCTGAATGTGAAAATATTTTGCTAGCACCCACCTACTTAGGGAGACATGACCATCCCAATAAAATAAGAGAAATCAGATCGAAAACGGAACGATTTAGGTGTTCTTTCTTCCCGCGCGCTATTAGAGAATGGAACGGTAGAGAAAAGTTATGAAGGTGGTTAATGAACCCTCTGCCAGGCACTTAAATGTGATTTGCAGAGTATCGATGTAGATGTAGATGTAGATGTATTCCGCACCTGACGAATGGACGCGGATGATTGTTAATTCCTTGGAGGAACAAAAAAAATGTTCAAATGTTTGTAAGGCTTATGGGACTTAACTACGGGGTCATCAGTCCCTAAACTTACAAACCACTTATGAACTACTAGCTGCTCCCCGCGGTGTTACCCGCGGTTCAATAGTCAGACATTAAAGAGCCAAGAAAGGGCATAAATAACTACATGACTGTTTGCGACATTGTTAGCACGGAATATATAATTGTCTTGGAACGGATGGAGAGCTTAAAATCTATTGCAATACGTCCCTGTAAACGACGTTTCGAGACTTCTTGTTCTCAGAGTATATGTAGAGATTTCTAGGTCTCGATACACGGGAGCAGCCTACGTAGAGCTGTCCGTGCGAGAAACATGGGGTGGCCAGATGAATACCTGCCACTTTTAATGTTTGTCCTTGACTCTTGTTTATAGTAATTGAGAAGGCCACTTTCAGTGGGAACTGTGACCGGTTACCCTGGAATGGCAAGTTTGTTGGGATGATGGGAATTCGTGGTATTAATACAGTCTCTCTCTTGGCTCCACCGGTGATGATGGTGGCCTGTACGATATGCCTTCTCAGGTCCGTGATGCGTAACCTGGTGCCATTGCATAATCGTGGTGCATCCAAGTTACGCATCAATAAAACAGGCACACCCACCTTCAGCTCCAACTTGTGGGATGACACCCCTGACAGTAAGTAACTACAATAACAACAATACAGTAATCGAAAACAAATGCCAAGTAAAGGAACAAAATAAACAGCAAACCTAACGGAGAAAAGTAACGAAATTAACAACAAACGTAACGGAGAAAAGTAAAGAGATAAAAAAAAAGACATCTAACTGAGAAACGAACTGTTGAGATCCTACAAATGCAAAGCGAATCAACAAAAGAACTAAATGCAAACGTTCGAATGCTATAAATAATCGAAATCACCAAAGAAACTATTATTCATTGAAATCCAAAGAGAATACAATTTAAAGAATTACGATAACATCAAAATGTTCGAACACCTATAACGTTTCATAACTGCAGCGTACCGCCTGACATCTGTTGAGTGCATATGCTACTACTTTCGTTGCAGTTTACGTACGCTATTAATACGTGGCACTTCGCGCTTTACACACAAAATAGGGCTTGCTATCTAGATCCCATTCTACACAAAACGTCAATGTTTTTTCTTGCCATGGTACTTAGAGCACATTTTATTTAAAGTCTTCAATTTATGTACATACTTCCTTCATTTGTTACAACAAATGAAAATGAATGTGGCATAAACGCGAACATTCAGATTTCTTGTGTATGTAATTATATATCAGTTAAGCTTTTTTGGCAGTATGCAAGAATCTTTTTGTATATTCGAAAGTAAGAAAGATAACAATAACAAAGAAACAATTTCACTATTGCAGGACCCGAACCATTGCCTAACGATATTGTAAGTCTATTACATGACGCGTTAACCGTCGCGGCCAAATACGACGTACCCTACAATGATCTTCTGCTACTATATTAGAAGCTTCTTACAACCGTTACGTATTTCTATGGATATATTTCAAATAAATAATTTCTAATAAACATTTTGAAAAGTAGCCTATGTCCTAATCCAAGACATAAGAAATCTCTATATGAAATTTCAACTAAATCAGTGCTGTAGTTTCAGCGTGATGCGGTAACAAACATACAAACTTTCGGATTTATAATATGTATAGGACTTACGAACTATGACGGCACAAATATCCATGCCCGAGGGGGGATTCGAAACCCCGACCGTAGTGGCCGTGCAGACCGTGACTGAAGCGCCTCAGTCCCCTCGGCCACCGCGGCCGGCTTGGAGGAACCTTGGATCGTTCAATTCGGCTGTCCATTGTTGATAAAACCACCGTTTTATAAAACCCGCGACATCGGTGCTTTCGCCGCAGCGGAACTTATAAATTGCACTATATTTCTTGTGATCCTTTCCATATGAATTACCATCTTGGTGTGAATTCCGCCTTGACGCCATTTTCAGAAAGTTTTACTGCACGTCGTGGAACTTGCGACAATCAAGCTGTTTGAATTGAATGTTTCCTTAAGTGTAACTGGGGAATGTATCAACTTAGGAAGCTGTTTGCGCGTCAGTTACCTGCCCTGGCCGCAGACGTATTCTGAGACAGCGTTCTTTCCGCTCCTCTACTGGTTAGTGCCCGGGAGGTGAGTCCTTTGATTTCAATTTCATGATAAACGACACCATTCAACCTTGCAAAGAGTTCTTCCTGCTATTCGGCTACTTGGCCTGCTTGACGTATTATGGTCACACTATCGTCCCTCCACCTCAGAAAAGGAAATCTGACTACAATAGTGTATATTTGCCCTAGTGGGGAGTTTAACGGTTGTTGCTGCTGATCACCCCCAGTACCTTTTGGTCCTGCATTTATTTGTAATCCTTGCTGCAGGTGTTGACTGAACATTGTCCTTAAATGCCAGTTTGGCTAAATAAGTATTTATGTAGCTTGAGCAATCTATTGAGTGCAACATAATAACTGTGTGGCGATTTGGTATGTGCTAATAGTGTTTGAACAGATTTTATTTAAGCCATCCAAGTTTTAATTTGTTGTTCAATTTTGATTTGCTCCTTTTATATAAGGAAGGTTAAAGCGTGGCACTTTGCTTTCAAATGCCCTGTTCATAATTGTATAAAGAACCTATTACAATTTGGCGTCTTTATTTAATTTTTCTCCAATATTTTTAATCCTGTTAAAGGTGGTTAAATATTAAAGCACAGAAAATTTTGAAGTGAGCAAAAGCGGCTTCAACTGTTGAAAGCTTCCTAAATTATCATTGTTTTATACTTCAAATTAATACAAGCTATTGTTTAAATTCTTTAGCAAATTAATATGGGCTTCACCCAGTTATCAGTTTCATTTATTCAATTTCAAAGAAAATAAATTCATTTAAATAGCAATTTCCTTTATTAATTACCCTCCTACACTTACCACTATGTCTTTCATTCTCTTTTAATACGAATTTGAGGTCTCAACTCGTAGCAGAGAGTAGTTGAGATTGTGTAAAACTTCCGCCCTCTGCTAAAATCAATAGCGGCTTTGTTTTTGCTTGGATCTTCCTTGATTTTATTTCTTTGCTTGGTAGTGAGTATTTGTTGCTTGTTGCAGGTTGCGGCATAGAGTATCTGACGGTGTCCTGGAACTGAGCACCTGTGCAAGACATTCCTCATTAACTGCCCGGAGGCAGTATGGCCGAATTGACAGTCCAGTTGCAAGGAGCCCTGGATCATACTATTTTCGAGTCTCGCGAAACTCCAGGCGAGTTAGCGGCAGCTGTTAAACACCTATTTAAGAGTAGATGGTAGCCATTCAGCCAGAGTTCAGAGACACATATCGTAGTTCATGTTCACAGGGTGTCGTCAGTCCATTGTTGTAATTTCGTAGGGCTCTCAGCTACTTCAGACTAGACGGCGTTGTAGTCAGTGGGCATGGGTGAAGCCATCGGTTTGGATGGGGTGATTCGAGCTATCCGTTCACGTTGGTGGCCCTAACTATCGGCGTTGATGTTGATGATTTAACCATCGGTCGGTATCTGTAAGAGGCCAAAGGTAATTAAGAATATCGATTTGTCTGTGACTGGGTAGTCGAAGTGAGGCCAAACGTGGTTGCGGCTATAGG
The DNA here is from genome assembly GCA_026315105.1 of Locusta migratoria. Lineage (NCBI taxonomy): Eukaryota > Metazoa > Arthropoda > Insecta > Orthoptera > Acrididae > Locusta > Locusta migratoria. The sequence goes on along the minus strand of CM048746.1, from coordinate 231,132,187 downwards.
CTTGTCTTTCGTGAGTCGTTAAGGCCATCTCTGGTTGAGTGGTTCCGCTGTCGGTATATAAGGGGGGTGGAAACTCTACGTTCGTGGCGTGCTGCTTCAGGTTTGAGGAGAGGTATATGAGTCATGTTGACTTGTTCTGGTGTCGTTTAGAGTATGTTTTGTGCATTTTACTTCCTTTTTAGCTTTTAGCTATTGAAGTGCCTGACAATTTTAGTTTTTTATTAATACATTTCTTGGGGTGGTTTAGTTTAAGGCGAGGAGGTTGATTTTTGTCCTGTGTCAGATTGAGCCGTTTCGGCTCGTTATAGTGCCCAACGTTGTCATTAATACAAAGGATTAAGTAGTTTTTATCCCCAGATCAAGTATGAAGGGCCGATTTAAGCCGTGGCGACTATTGCTTCAATTTTCGTACACAAAGGATTAAGTAGTTTTATGTCTCCAGATCAAGTAAGGCCGATTTAGCCCTGGCGGCTTTTGCTTCAATTTTCGTCCATCTTTCTTCTCGTTGTTGCCTCTTTTCTAACGCTCGGGAGCGCCTTGCTCTGGGGTTTGTTGTTAAGACATATTAGTCAAGTATTTCCTATCATTACTGACCTAATCGGTAGCAATGACATAATGAAACAAAGTCGTCATAGCTTAATCTAGATTACTAGCCAGTTAATTTTAACCCATTTTCCATTTTTTAATAGATTTATCGACTCATAAAAAATTGCCGTTTTTTCGCTTGTCCGAATGCTTGGTATATAATATCATTTTCTATGTTTCCACTGACACAAATCATAAATATTGTAAAGCCCCCGGTATATAGCTCGTAAATATGATCGACAGGTCTAAAAATTGAATAAAAACCAATATGCTGGTACCTGACTTCAGCACGGCCTATTGCTAGTCAAATGCAAAGAAAAAGCTGTCATAGAAGCGGCAATCGACAAACTACAGAAATTTTCAAACTATTTCTAATTTCAAAACCCCTTCCAAAAATTTTCGTTTCAAGATACAACCCATTGCTAATATTAATGAGACAGATTCCGTTGCAATAAATTTAACTCTACGAAATTATTGATTTTTCATTATTCATTAGTAAGTACAGTGCACGCCAATACAAGTAAAGGCTGTTTCGTAAACTCATATGATAATTAAAATGCGAACAGAACTATTTAAAAGACCAGAGATAGGAAGTTGATATTCATAGGACATTTTCATTTGTATGTTCTGAATATTGGTACACTAACATCGGTTTAGCATGTTTTGAGTTGCCTTTTAAGAAAAGGTTCCTTGTTTCATGCATGAGTGGTGACATCGAAGCGTATTAGGCGCGAATGCAATCCACCCTGCACTAACCTGCCTGCAAGGTTCATCTGTAGTGGTTCACAGTGGGTCACAGCACTGCAGCCGTCGCTTCATCGTATCCCATACATTATCAATTGGCGTCAAGTATGGTGATGTGGCAGCCTAGGGCAAAATGATGTTCTGAGACACCAAGAAGCCACACGTTGGTGCAGAAACATGTGCCCGTGCATTGTCTTGCTGAAATCTACCGCCTGGGATTTGGTGCAGAAGCGGTATGTCTATTGGACGCAAGATGTAATTCATGCAGTTCAAGCGGGTCACAGTGCTCTGAACAGGCATTAACTGTGATTTATGATTCTATCGAGTAGCACGCCGCACAATAAGGCGATGAGTTGTCTTGCGCAAATGCAGACACAGTGTTACCGCTCCCCATGCCTGTGGAGAACCGAATTGTAGCTTTCATTTTGAACCACTAACTGATGCCATTACTGCCCACACATCATTACGTTAATAAAAGATAGCTGAGATATGAACGTCGTGTACCACTGTCAGCCCTGATAGTCTACACGTGTTCCACTGCTAAGCCACTGACGCAGACGTCGCAGACCTGTCCTGCTATGGCATTCACATGAGGTGTCCAGCGTCCCTGGGAGTGGTCTGGGTGGAGCGACCTAACTCATCTGGTCGTGTTTTACGGCCTTCTACACACACACACACACACACATACACCTGTTGCACAACCGTTCCCAACGAGCAGCAATTTACCGGACGGTTGCATCATATCCTCGCATGCCAATAATATGCTTTCTTTCAAACTAATTTGATTTGAAAGTACGGTTCGCACATGTACCTGCGAGGTATCCTTCACATCTGCTCAAGTCACACTGTTCAGGTACCTTCGGTTCGTAGCGATAACGAGTGGCGAAGACATATTTTACTAGTAGTTAGTGTTGCCACGCTGTATCGCCGTTGACATTGGGGTTGGGTTGCTTGTTTGGGATAGCGGGACTAAACTACTGAGGTTATTAGTCCCCCGGTGGGAACTGGAAGAACTGAGGATAGGAAAGGAGGGGAAGGGAAAGGAAATGCAGTCCGGGAAGTAAAAAAGGAAGGAAGACTGCATTAGCTCGGGGCCCCATGCTCGCTATCGTGTACTCACGAAAGAGCCGTGAGCCCCCCTAGGGGCCGTTGACATTGAACCCGCGCTTTGACATACTAATCTACATCTCCTGTGAACATCTACTTCCTGTCTGTAGTCTTTCAATGTCTTCTGTGTTTTCACAATGTAGGTATACTTTTTCATAGTTTCTTAAACTTGTATTACATTCTGAATTTAGTATTATTGCGGCACCCTTGATGACCCTACTCAATACACAGTGGCGTCGCGAGACCCTGTTTGGAAAGTTCTCCTAGAGATAACAACATCTGCAATAAGTGAACACTGGGGCGTTGTCCTCCTCTTCTGGACAAGATAACGAAAACCCGCAGCAGCTAGTACTCTGAAGGTATGATGTCGTATTTTCAGTGAATATATGGACGAAATTTACATTCGCCTGAACGGAGTACACGCCATCTCTTAGTACATGGAAGATTTAGCACTAAGACTTCGTCATTTTATGTAGTTTAAACACAGCGAGGTGACGTCACACACGATATATGGAGCTACTTAGAAACTTTTGGGCCGCGGTGAAGTAGCCGAGCGGTCTAAAGCGTCTCGCTGCGGAGCGCGCGGTTGCTCGCCGTGGAGGTTCGAGTCCTCCCTAGGGCATGGGTGTGTGTGTTTGTCCTTAGGTTAGTTTACCTAGGTTTAAGTAGTTTGTAAGCTACGGACTGATGACCACGCAGTTTGGTCCGATAGATTTAAAAAAAAAAAAAAAAAAAAAAAAAAAAAAAAAAAAAAAAAAAAAAAAACTTTTGGAAGAATTTCTGACAGATCACTGCGGACCTGTTTTTGTCAAGGTCGGTCACAAGATGTGAGAGCTATGGGTCTCTTCTTCTACTGTAAGTATGTAATACTACAATGTGAAGAACCGAACACAGAACAGATTATAAACATCATGATAAAAGTGTATGTCTTTCATCTTAGGTTGTTACATTATTCTGAGTTTTGTGTTGTTAGTTTTGGTGAGTGAATGTTGCGTAGGTTATCAGTGTTATAGTTTCGAAGGAATAACGCGCGTATCGAACAGAACATGTCACGTTTCAATTATTATTCCGCAATGCGTCACTCAATACTCCTGTTTCTTATACCAAAGTACACATATTCTTAAGAATACCAATCGAAAATTTTGTTGATGGAATTAGGAAAGTTTCGTGGCAGCGAATTGTATTACGAATTTATTAAATAGGTACGAAAACTACATGAAACAACTCGTCAAGCTGATACAACATCAGTGAATACGTCAAAAATCCTAGGATCATTTATTTGGAAATAAAAAATATTCTCACTACATCTAATTTTTTTCCATGCACTTCAACCCCATTCTAGAAATATTCACCTACATTTTCGGTTAATTGTATTTGTTCGGATTTGAAAGAGATGTTGGTTTTCGCAAGGAAAAAATACAGTCAATTGGAATCGAAGTATGAACTGAAATTTTAAACGTAAATTTGTTCCTTATTGTAGCAGTGGCCACTGTTGTGAAGTGCTGACGACACATTATTGAACTCAAATGTCAGATTTAGAAAAATGAAAACAGGCCACGAGTTGACAGGCATTGTTCTAAGTAATTTATGTTTGTAGAAGTTCTTAGTTGTCTTAGGAATTTGGTTGAAAATTATTAGGGATGTAACTACACGATAGATTATACCTACAGACTAAAATATCTACTTTATATAGAGGGTGCCCATGTGTTTGTGTGAACGAATTGCATACAATTCGAAAGTTTTGTTCCAATCCGAGTCAAATTTTGCACTCTTGACCTTCAAACCAAGAGGACGTTCGCAGTCGGTGTAAGGATCATAGTTGAGGAGAGAGGTCATGAACAATGATATTCTCCAGAAACTGCTGATCACATGACAACCAAATAAGGTGCACATATTTCATACCGTGTGGTAACAATTGCTGTAGGTGTAAGACCCACGTACGACACATGGTTCAGGAGTTATAACGTCATAAAGAATAGGTCGCTAAAAGAAAAGAAAAAGAAAAAAAAATGCCACATCATTTGACAAGACTTTATTTCTACACCTACATCCACATGAATACTCCACTAATCAGCGGATGGTTCATCGAACCGCTTTTATGATATATCTTCACTATTCTGCATCTACATTAATACTCTGCAAGTCACATTAAAGTGCATGGCAGAGGATTCATCAAACCGCTTGTATGATGTTTCTCCAAACTTCCATTCTCTAATAACTCGCGGGAAAACCCGTAAATCTTTCAGGTTTCGATCAGATTTCTATTATTTTATGTAGGTGCTAACAAATTGTGTTCGCATTCGGCAGAGGATGTTGGTGAAAGAAATTTCGCAAATTGTTCTCGTCGTAACGAATAACGCCCATCTTCTAAAGCGCGCGGAAGAAAGGAACACCTGAATCTTTCTGTTTTCGTTCTGATTTCTCTTATTTTATTAAGATGATCCTGTCTCCCTATGTTTGTGGATCTAAAAAAAAAATACGTTCGCAATCGGAAGAGAAAGTTGCTAACTGGAATTTCGCAAATAAATCTCGCCGCAACGTAAAACGCCTTTCTTTTATTTCCACACCACTAGTCCATCACACATACACTGTATGATAATGATTTCCAACAAACTTTCGATATAATTGCAAACCTATATTATACTTTTGTCTCGCTAAAAACCACAGCAGAGCGATGAAAGGGAAAAAGTTTCTCGCTTACTGGTTTCCCGCTGTTCATGGAAAAAAAAAAAAAAAAAGCACCTGCGCGATCGTTATGGCGTCACAATTTATGAATTCCACACTAAAAATTGGCCTCGCAGAAAATTTATAGCCATTATACACACATACAGTAACATACAGATATATGAGGACCTAAACATGCAAAAACGCCGCATCACAAATCAGATTTTGAACTATTTTGCTACTGAACGTATTTGTAACTGATTTTAAAGACATAGAGAACTTGTATAAATGAATATGCACTAGCAACATTATACAAATGTGCAACCAATAATTCAGTAAATATGAGATAATAGTTTCTGCGATGGGTAAAAACCTGTCACATCGTGTACCATGTCGAGTCAATTTCTTATTTACTACCAAAATATTCCTGTACTCCATTCAGCTTAACGAAATTCCCGAAAGGTGACAGTTCTGTTGAAAACTTTGAACTGTGACGCGCACGGTACAGAAAGCCATAGCAAATGACGTATATAGAGCTGCAAGGACAGGAAGAGAATGGAACAGTGTACATCCAACGAGTATGCATTATTTCCGACACATTTTTATTTATCTACAAGAGACTACAGTTTACAGTGAGACTTCCATTTTTCTATTACGATTAATAAATCACACGACAGTCTATGAATTACTGCTTAGTGGATTTAACGTTCCCACGTTTCTCACACGAAAAACTTTACGTCGCTTGCTCAGGAATGCGCTTACCAAAGAGTTTATTCATATCAGATTCTCGAAAAGTAACAAGAAGTATTTTTTTAGTAAACTTTTAAATTAAATGAACTTTGTATATTGATTGCGACCTTTCTTTGTTGGAATACTGCACTTAATATTTTGTACATAATGCAAGACACTCCTGTTTCTTATATATTCTCCCAAGCTGATAACATCATCATAGAAGAAAAATGAAAATGAGCGTATGGCGTTCTTGGCTGGGAGATCCCTTGCGGGATTGTTCGGTCGCCGTAGTAAAAGTCTTCTTATTTGACGCCGCGTGGGCGACTTATGTGCCACTGATGATACGATGACGATGATTAGGACCACACACAAGACCCAGTCGCCTGCCGGGAATCGAACCCGAGCCTGCTGCGTGGGAGTCAGCGACGCTACCGCTGAGCTACGGAGGCGGACATGTTAAAAGAAAGGAGATGGCAGATAAAAAACGGACAGGGAAAGTACTAACTCAAGACTTAAATAAATATATACTCGGACAACACCGTGTTTCCACCTAGTAATCGATTCGATGAATCCTCTGCCATGTACGTACATGTGATTAGCGGAGTGTTTATGTAGATGTGAGATAAATTCGCTGCCTGGACTGTAGCAGCGTAGTTAGTATTTGCAGGTTAAATACTTTTTATAACAGCTACACTCCATCTTCTTATCGGTATTTACATCGACTATTGTTCTGTAGGAGCACGACGTCGGCCCACATGGAGGCGTTACAGTAAAATGTTGTAAAAGGCTTTCCGTGTTGAGAGACGGGAAAAACGTTACTCGCCGTATGTAACAAAAACAAGCACCGGAAAAACCAGACGTCAGGAGTAGGCCTTGCTCGCTCGCTCGTGACTGTAGATCAAACTGTCAGAAGACAATACCTGCAGTGTTCGGTTCTCGGTAGCTGTACTTCACAGAAGCGAGGGCTAAATGCATGCACAACAGCAGACGCCTGCGGTCTGAGCGTCCTCGCAGTGGCGCGCAAATTCCTGGGAACTGAAGCAGAAGTTCCCACCGCGCGGTTATGTGGCCACGGACGGGGCAGCACGCGTACAACTCACAACGGTTCATAATTACTCATAATTTAGCCCGTTAACAGTTTCTGAAGCTTGAAGTTGGCAGCAAGCTGTTGGGGAATTTCATTCGCGCCAGAGGGTAAACATATAACGGAGGCCATAAACAGGCGGAGCGGCCGGAATAGCCGACAGACGGAGTTATATCTCCCAGCCGCAGCGATTCGGGCTCCTCTATGTCCCTCATACATTTAAGACTAGACACTGGTATTTTACTGTCCTCAGTGGAAGGGCTATGCTCCCCTACACGTCCAAGGGTGTCTTTTTATTTTCAGTCTCCGTATTCATCGGACAAATTTCGGTCACAGTGTGCTCTAAAATTTCACATGCAAATTTCTACGACCTGAGGAAGATACGGAGAGAGTAATACTTTCAACTAAACTACTGAGAAACGAAAGACTGTTGCACTCTCGGTTCAAAAAAGAATACGCAAATGACGACAGGCAAACGTTAGTAGAGATTCGTGCAGCTATAAAACGATCGATACGCGAAGCATACCATAATTACCACAGCCACACCTTAACTTAAAATCTTTCCGAGAAAGCCCACGGTTCAGTTACTCGATCATTCCGGGGCAGTAATAGAAGAAAGTAAACGAAAAGCTGAACTTCTAAATTTAACCTTTAAGAAATATTTCATGCAGGAGGACCGCACAAATATACCATCATTTGATCAACGTACCAATTCCGAAATGAAGGATGTAGTAATACGTATTTCCGGTATAGAGAAGCAGCTGAGAGAACTAAATACGAAAAAGTCTGCTGGTCCGGATGGAATTCCAGTTCGGTTTTACAAAGACTATTCTGCGGCATTGGTCACCTACTTAGCTTGCATCTATGGCGAATCTTTAATTCAGCGCCAAGTTCCTAGTGATTGGAAAAAAGCGCAGGTGACTCCCGTTTATGATAAAGAAAGAACTGACCCACATAATTACAGGCCAATATCCTTGAGCCGGCCGCGGTGGCCGAGGGGACTGAGGCGCTCCAGTCACGGTCTGCACGGCCACTACGGTCGGGGGTTCGAATCCCCCCTCGGGCATGGATATTTGTGCCGTCCTTGTTCGTAAGTAGTTCATAAGTAGTTTGTAAGTTTAGGGACTGATGACCCCGTAGTTAAGTCCCATAAGCTTTGAATACCGTTGACATCAGTTTCCTATAGAATTTTGGAGCATAATCTCACTTCGAATATAGTTCATTTCCTTGAGACGGAAAAGCTTCTTTCTACGAATCAGCACGGGTTCAGGAAACATAGTTCATATGAAACTCAGCTTGTCCTTTTCTCACGTGACATCTTGCGAGCCATGGATGAAGGGCAAAAGGCGGATTGTGTTTTTCTCGACTTCAAAAAGGCGTTTGACGCGGAGCTACACTGCAGACTGCTAACGAAGATACGAGCTTACGGAATAGGTTCACAGATTTGTGACTGGCTGGAAGACTTCCTAAGTAATAGAACGCAGTACGTTTTTCTCGACGGCGAGTGTTCATCAAAGAGGAGTGTATCGTCACACGTACCCCATGGGAGTGTGATAGACCACTATTATTTTCTATCTATATAAATGATCTGATGGACAGAGTAACTTGTAATTTGCGGCTGTTTGCTGATGATGCTGTGGTGTATGGGAGGGTGTCGTCTGTAACTGACTGTAATAGCATACAGGATGACTTAGACAAAATTTCTAGTTGGTGCGAAGAATGGCAGCTAGCTCTCAATGTAGAAAAAGCAATCCCATAATGTTCGAATACAGCATTAGTAGTGAGCTTCTTGATGCTGTCGCGTCGTTCAAATATCTAGGCGTAACATTGCAGAGCGATATGAAATGGAACGAGCATGTAAGGACAGTTGTGAGTATGGCAGACAGCCGACTTCGGTTTATTGGGAGAATTTTGGGAAGATGTACTTCACCTGTAAAGGAGACCGCGTATAAAACGCTTGTACAACCACGTCTTGAGTATTGCTCAAGTGTTTGGGACCCGCAGCAGATCATTTTAAAGGAAGACATAGAAGCAGTTCAGAGGCGAGCAGCTAGGTTTGTTACTGGTAGGTTGGACCAATGAGCGAGTGGCACAGAAATGTTCCGGCAACTCAGTTGGAGATCGCTGTTAAGTAAATTTAGAGGGCCGGAATTCGAAGCTAAGTGTAGTACGATCTTGCTGACGCCTATTACATTTCGGGTAAAGATCACAAAGACAAGATAAGAGAAATTAGGGCTCGTATTGAGGCATATAGGCATTCTTTTTTTCCTCGTTCTATTTGGGAATGGAACAGGATAGGAAATGCCTAGTAGTGGTACAGTGTTCCCTTCGCCACGCACCTTATGGTGAATTGCGGAGTATGAATGTAGATGCAGATGTAAAAGGTGCGTCTGAAAAGTTTGGTGAATGGTTCTATATTTTACAAACCGCGCTGTCGAGAATAAACACACAGTGAGCGACATGTCAACAAACGCACCCTATCGTGCAAATCACTGCCGAGATGCGGTCGTTACACGCTGCTAGCCATCTAACAGTGTGAGAACTCGTGTCATTGCAAAATGGAGTCATGAGTTAACATCAAGTGTTTTTTTTTTTTTTTTTTTTCAAATTAGGCAAAACGGCCATGGAGATCCATGGGACGTTATCGCAAGTGTATGGTGTTGAAGCAGTGTGTTGGGAAGGAAGGTGAGACACATTCGGCTCGACCATCCACAATCACTGTCCCAGAAAACATCGAACGAGTGAGGCGGATGTTCGCGGATGATCGGCGGCTGTCTCTGAGAATGGTTGACCTAAAAGGCTTACGGAGATCCAACAACGCCTGAACTCAGTGCTTCGAGCAGTTCTACAAAAAGCGTTGAGTTTCAAAAAACATGCGATGTCAGAGGTGTATTGTGGCCAATGGCGATTACTTTGAAGACCAGTAAATGTATTTTGTTTGTAACTCTTGTTTCCTATACCTCCTGAGACCATTCACCGAACGTTTCAGACACACCTGTAGAACCCAAGTCTGTTATGTGTAGTTTCAGTAAATCAATTGAAAAGCATGTTAATATCCTGATCACTTTTAGAAGTTATTCATTAGGCGTGAACCTCCATATTACTTTCTATACAATTGAACTCATTAATAAACAATGATACAGTAAGGAAACTTAATCATTTCCACAATGTTATTTTAAAGTTAAGTGTAAACTAGTTTTCTTCTTTCCTAAAGTTGGTTAGCATTCTGGTCTACGTCAAGTAACGTCAGACGTGTTGACGACGTATATACACGTATTCTCCCGCACCTATATGTCTGCAATTTATACTATAACGACCACAACGCCTGCAACAAGATCTCGTCTACCTCTACAAGATTCTCCCAATTCATACTCTTCATATGACCAGAGAGGATGACGTCTACTGGAGTCTAATCGGGAGGTCGTAAAAAGCGACAGGACCACCTCGGTCTTTGCGCCATTGTCAGAATATGACGGGAAATGTGAGTTCGTGCGTCATCATTCTGTCATATATCTGAAGGGACGTTTGGTGTCCTTGTTGTATAAAGGTAAAGCAAGTGGGAAACTTTAATCACAGTCCACACATCGTCACAATGTTGCCATCTCTGGACACGTACGACATTAGGCTTTTCCTACGTCTAGACAATGCTGTTTACAGAATAGATAAGTCATGGTGATTTAAGAATCATCTGGGAAGAAAATTATTCATGATAACATTAGGCACTCGTTGACTAAGCGATGCAGTAACTACATACAGAACTCAAAAAATTCTGGCTCAATCGGCTGCTGGTTTTAGTGGCTGTATTCATTGGAGGTTTTATGGACGTAGTCCCTGGTCATGTATAACATATCAGACAGTGTTGGAAGCAACATAAATTGGATACTCCTCGTGTACTCATGGGCGGGTTTCTCTTCAACGTGCCGTGGTGGAGTATCCGAACGGTCTAAAGCACCTCGCTGTGGAGCGCGCGGTTGCTCGCCGTGGAGGTTCGTGTCCTCCCTGTGGCATGGGTGTGTGTGTTTGTCCGTAGGATAGTTTACCTAGGTTTAAGTAGTTTGTAAGCTACGGACTGATGACCACGCAGTTTGGTCCGATAGATTTACAGACATTTGAACATCTCTTCAACGTGCCTCTTCCAAAACGCGATTTTGGACCGCATTTCTTTGGAGTACGACAGTCACGCCTGCTGACGGTTAAGCCGTTGGGTAATTGTGGCGAAAATAGTATTTGGTGGAATCGGAGGCTTCTAGTTGAAGGCGACGAGCAGTTCCTTCATTACCTTGAGCTCCTCCACAAGGACCATTTCACTGGTTTCTGCAAATGTCTATACAACAACGGTGTCTAAAACCTTCCCGTCAGTAAGACTGTAATCCGGCCATGGAGGTAGGAAGGAAGTCAAATAACCTCAGTTGCTGCAACTCAGTTGCTGTACCTACATCCCCAGCTCCAAGACTACCCCTTCTCATCCCTACTTTGAGAATATGATTTCAAACGGCTATAGCTCGGAAATGGGATCATGCCAGATATGGATTCCATTTCAAAATATTTTCTACTCAGTCACATCTGAAAGTTATATATGTGTGTAACTGATATTTTCGAGCAAACTGTATAAGTTCTAATGTTCAAAACTTTGTAAATCTATGGGAGCAAACTACTGTTGTCGTGTGTCCCTAGGCTTACAAACAGCTTAATGTAAGTACAACACACACACACACACACACACACACACACACACACACATTCCAAGGGAGGACTCGAATCTGTAAGCAGCCGCGCGCTCCGAAACGAGGCGCTTTAGAGCGCTCGGTTATTCCGCCACGGCTGTGTATAAGTAATTTATGGAGATGTAAATGTATGCCCCATTACCCTAACCTCTCTTCTACACACCACCTATAACAAAATGCCTATAAAGGTTTTATTTATTTTCCGGTTTCCACACAATCCTTGATTCATCTTCAAAACATAATCTGCTCGAGGCGTATACTATAATAAATTATTATCTCTAGTTTTTTACTTTGTTTTATACTGGCCATCTTTTAGCGAGTGGTCGAGCACATAAAGGCGCTATGCTGCGATGTGCGAGGCCGTTCCACGTCGGGGGTTCGAATTCCCCCCCCCCCCCCCCTCGGGTATGGATGTTTGTGCCGTCTTTAGTATAAGGTAGTTTATAAGTAGTTTCTAAGTTCAGGACCTGATGACCCTGCAGTAAAATACTGTAAGCTTTACAAACATTTGAACATTTTTCAGTTTATGAAAATTCATCGTGAAGATGGGGCAGGATGAGCAACTGGATATGTAATGAAACCCGTTTATTTTTACTTTTTCGTCACAGTTGTACTATTTAGAAGTTGATAACTGGTGTCGGACTTGTTCGTCCATTTTCAAAGCATAGGCCTTATTCAAACCGTAACAATACACTGCATGAAGCAAATGACTGATAAAAATCTGTACGTTGTCCACTGTTAAAACATGATTACATTGAAATTTAAAATAGGCATCATTTAGTTTAACCTATTTTAAATTTAAAGGTAATCATGTTTTAACAGTGGACAACGTACAGATTTTTATCAGTCATTTGCTTCATGCAGTGTATTGTTACGGTTGGAATAAGGCCTATGGTTTGAAAATGGACGGACAAGTCCGAAACTAGTTACCAACTTCTAAATAATGCAACTGTGACGAAAAAAAGAAATAAATTCTTTTCATTTTTTAATTTGTCTGGTAACCGAACTTAGAAATAATTTCTTTTATTTACTGAGGGATACTCAATTTTTGGTGCATTTAGTTGCCTTTCTTGGTTTTCATAGACACTGCATTGTAAGGATTATTGAACAATTACTAAAGAAGGTAGTAGAGAATGTTTTTTGTAACTTGCAGTAGACTTTGCTCGATATATTCTTAGACGGATTTCTTCATTTTCTGCTGCGATTAGTCTATTATGACAAGGGTATCTGCATTGCGGATTAGAGACAGGTGCATGAATTGTTTTTCGGCATACTTACTCCTTCATCTTGACGCTGCATTCTCATTGTTAGTATCAACTTTCTGTCTGTTGCTACACATTGATGTGAGAGGTTAGAATTGTTAAGGGCAGAATGCAGTAGATTGATACACTTTGCATCGTTCTTAATTTATTTTTATACAAAATGAACCATAAACGTCAAATTATATTGAATGGCTGACAGTATTTTGTATTTTTCTTTGCTACACTTCTTACTTTTCACTGTGCACTTTAATTTTGTGGTGATTGTGAAGTACATTACTTCTGTAAATTTCATGCTTTAGATGTAGTGGACGGTTTGAAAACATTTTACACCAAAAAATTTAGTTTATTTCCACTTTACTTAGTGAAACAGAAAACTGATATTCACATTCAACTGAAATAGGTTCAAGGAATATATTTCATCACGTTGACGTAGATATGAGAATCGATTTTACGTAATGTCTGCGACGCTTTAGCAACGGTTGACATCTTGAGTCATCGAGACGTAAACTACATGCAGAAAAATAAGTCTCTTTATGTCTGTTAGTGATTTTCTCATAGGATTGCATCAGGCGTAATAACTAAATCCTGCATTTTATGGCTAGTATTGGATTCTGCATAACGATGACATCAAACGTAATTATTTTTATGTCTTTTCCTCGGTAAGCCACTGTGTTGTACGACGCTCCCTCAATAATATGCCCCAGTGAAAGCTTACGCAATAATCGTCGACGAAAGAAGGAAGGAAGCTTAGTTTATAACCTCTTGTCGTCAGTGTGGTCATTAGAGACGGAACATACTGCTCAGGTCGTTTGGATGAGTACGGAGAAGGAAATGTGCGTAAAAGAAGCAAAATGGCATTTATCTAGTTCTGAAATGAAAGATTCAAAACAAAATAAAAGAAGTAAACACAGCAACCTTACTCTCCAAAAACTCATGTAAACCAGAATTTACGAAAATAGCCGATGAAATACTTATTAAGGTGAAACGCGTATGGCAAAATATTTTATATTATTTTAGTTGCATAGACGGTCTATATGAACGAAAATCTACATTTTAAAATAAAAAGTAACTGTGGGAAAACAGGACAGAAAAGAACCAACAACGTTCCTATCAAAAATAATAATAATAATAATAATAATAATAATAATAATAATAATAATAATAATAATTATTATTATTATTATTATTATAATTATAATAAATATCAGACAGTATCCAATTATATTACGGAATTAACATGCAAAATTACTTCGTGGTATTACACACAGTTCAGGCTTTAAACACAGTTTCAAACCATTTCTATATCTCTTCTCGATTACACGTTTAATCTTTTTCTGTTTCTTTCATTTTCCCTAAGGGACCAAACTGCTGACATCTTAGGCCTGTGCATCTTCTGCCACACTCCGCAAGCCACCTTACGGTGTGTGGCCGAGGATACTTTGCGATCCATAGTCAGTTGCTCTTAATCCAGTCGTGTATGGTTCGATAGAAAAATGATTGCCTATATGCCTCTAATCTCTATGATCTTAACCTTGTGGTCGCTTTGCGAGATATACGTAAGAGAAATCAATATTTTGGTTCACTGTCTATGAAACTCGAAGCTTTGATACCGCTATACATAATCTTCTAGCGTCTACACCAGAGTCTCCTAATTATGTTGGTGACGCTTCCGCTTTTACTAACTGTCTTATTGAATCCATCATTACTGATGGAACCGGGACTGCGGCTGGTCAAGAGTATGTAGGAAGTAGGATACCAACAGCCGTATGTTTAACTGAAACATTTATTCCTTAAATACCAATTTCGGCATTCCATTAGCCATCTTCTGCCACCTATATCGGAGTAGTCCAGTTTCTATCCCTATTTCATGGATATAATACTCCGATATAGGGGCCTGAAGATGGCATAATGGAATGCCGAAACTGGCAGTTAAGGAATAAATGTTTCTGTTAAACATACGGCTGTTGGTAACCTACTTCTTACGTACTTACCAATTGCGCCCGTTAATGAAGCGTGTTCCTCTCCGTTGGATCTTCTCTATTTCCTCTATTAACTTTACCTGGTACGGATCCCAAACTGATGAGCTAAATCGCTTTCCGAATGGGAATTTTGTAACCTACTTCCGTTGTTGATAGACTGCACTTCCTGAGGAATCTTCCAATGAAAATCAGTCTAGCATTTGCTTTACCCACGATTGATTTAATGTGGTTGTTCCATTTCAAATCGTCTTTTACCGCCGCCTCCCAGATATTTTGCGGAAGTAATTACTTCCAGTGTTTGTCCTATTATTGTATAGTTATATAATAAACGATCTATCTTTCTTTTTTGAGGCTTACACATTACTTAAACTCACCTGTGCTAAGGGCAAAACACACACACCAATGCCCGAGGGAGCGGCCTCGCAATCCGTGATATGACGTCTCAGACCGCGCGGCCATTCCGCACGACCACACATGCTAAGAGTCAAATATTTAGGACACTGATTTGCAAGGAAATGAGACGTTTGTAGTAGTATTAAAATGACTACTAGACTACTAGACATCTTCATCTTAATAATTGCATCCGTAACAGTTGTTAAATTGAACCATTTTTATTTTATGCACTAACCGATTTTAGAGACCAATATCTCATCATCAGGTACATTTAGTGAGTCCATAAAACTGTTACGGTGGCAGTTGGAGAGCTCATGTGGTGTTCGGGCGGTTCGATTCTGCCTTGTGACTGGCTATGTCGCGCCCAAGAAGCCTAAAGTGCCTCCAGGCTTGTTGCATGTACCAGAGACTCACTATTTTAATTTGTTCCTACATGTAACCGTTTTACGGACATACTAAAAGCATGGGATATAACTCTTGAAACTCGGGTAATGCATAAAATGAAAAACAAGTTTAAAATTTATAACTGTTGCCGATCTAATTATTAAGATGAGATTAAAGTACGTTGGGATGAATCTCGTTGCTACCATTTGTATTTTTACGTCACTTTTACATGTAGTCATAATAATCATCTTCGTATAAAGCATTGAATGAAAGTGTGAAACGATGCGCTCTGGAAATCATTACGCTCACGCTCTAGAAACAACCCCGTATTGTTAACATTCTTGTGTAATTCTTGTAATTTTCCAGCATAATAAGGATTTGTTGAAAATTCGAGATTGTAACTGAATGGTATCGCCATATCGGCTATGGACTGTTCGTACATGTTCTGGTGAGTTTCACACTTACAAAGAAAGTACATGTGCTCGAACAAACATATCTGTATGAACGTTTAGTTACAGGATCTCTACGTACACGTCAATGTGCTGGTGGGTGTCGTTTTTCTGCAAAGCTCTGCAACCATGCTCTAGGCAGCACTGTAGATGTAATTGTAGACGCCATACGTAATGCAGATATCTTAACTATAACTTATGTAGTAATCATCGTACATGTTCTATAGCGAATTGTCATCAAAAGTCGTGACGATAGTTGCAACTTTAACCTTCTTCCCGAAAGACTGTTGGTATTCACTGCCACTGCTTCCATCGCCTCTTCCCGCACTTACCGTAGCACTACCGCTTGCAATGAGTTGTTCGTCATTATCATCCCTATTATCATTATTATGTTTGTAACAACAGTATCTAACTTATGCTCATATTTCTGTACCATAACACATACGAGAAAGCATGCAAATGATTAATCTTCTACACTAATACCATCTTCACGAAGAAGGGTTCTTCGTAACTTCATCCCAACTAATCGCAATACATTAGCAGGATTGTTTAGCAATCGCCGCCCCATCTGACGTTCCACCACACAAATAATATCACAAAACGCAACTTCGGAGGCACACTGCACCGTCACTACCGGCGAACCGACAGGTCAAAGTGCAATGCGGCATGGCACACGCAGAGGCCTCTAACGGACGGCTGCAGAGTTATAAAATTTCATTATAAAATGTTTGTAAATCTATCGGACCAATCTGCGTGGTCATCAGTCCGTAGCTTACAAACTACTTAAACCTAGATAAACTAACCTAAGGACAAACACACACACCCATGCCCCAGGGACGACTCGAACCTCCACGGCGAGCAACCGCGCGCTCCGCAGTGAGGTGCTTTAAACCGCTCGGCTACTCCACCGCGGCAACTTCAGAGTTTTGCAGATGCGGGAGTATCACTAGTGCAATAAGGGATCTTTCCATTATCTCTCATACGATTTTGGGGATATGTGTTTAGTCGAGCCCAAGTACTTTCCTTGTTAGTTCCATTTCTAGCAATCAAGGACATCCGCATGCACTACGACGTACTCTACATGAAGCTGTAAATTTGCGCATGTCACATGAATACACAAGAATGGAAACAGAAATAAACCTTATGATAATGTATAACACTGAAGCAAAGTTTTATTAATCAATCAGGCAAATAATCCTGTACCCTCCTTTCTTCACTGATATCTCAGGAAGTCCAAAGATCCCTCTGTTCACAGGTAATACCGTTTATAAAGACCAGTGCCATTATGAATGGAAATGCTAACTAATGTATGGACGAAAGCAGAGGATTATCATACGTAGTATTGAATTCAGAATACATGTACTTTTATGTTATGTTTTATTACTGTAAAATGATGCAGCGATGCGGTATATTCGTGATTTATACTGACAAATAGAATTCGACAATTGGTTTTGATGTTGTGGTCATCAGTCCTGAGACTGGTTTGATGGCAGTCCTGTGCAAGCCTATTTGTCTCAGATTAACATCAGTAACCTAAATTCTTTTGAACTTGCTTAGAGTATTCGTCTCTCTGTCTCTCTCTGCCACTTTTATCCCATAAATTTGCATCCCATGCTAAATTCATGATTTCTTTCTGTCTCTGAATACGTCCTCTTAGTCAAAGTATGCCAGAAATATTTTTTCTGCCCAACTTCCCTCGGGGGAGAATAGTGTTCATAAAGCCAAATATTTGATGGTTGAACGATCAAACGCATATATTGCATTCAGATAATTTTAAACTACGAAATGTGCAAATTCATATTTAATCACCTTTTAATTTTGTTTAACCAAGTCCTCTACTATTTTTGCATACATTGTAAAGTTTCAGTTCATTTGGCACTTAAAAAGGATTATCACGGACGTTTTAGAATTGAAAATTAACCCCTCTCGCACAAAAGTAGAGCCATTTCACTGAAATGTTTTTCAATAGTATTACAGAACATATACTGTGTTTGAAGATTAATATCACCTGTAACAGATCGATCTGTTAACACAGTGTCAGAGCACATCCATAAAATATCGTTCTCGTATAACAGAAGTAAATCTGTTTTTACTAGAAATACTGTGTAGTGTCGGCAGTGGATATCATGTTTCTTCTAAACTTCGAGACATCTTGAAGGCTTTTAAAACGTTTTTGTACAAATGACATAATGATATCACGTGCGTATAAAGAATCGTGTCGTTGTGCCACCGGAGTCGCCATTTCCTGTCGCAAAGATCACAGTTCGCAGTAATTCACGAATAATACCTTTGTTGTCTCTGCAATTCCCCAACTAGTTTTATAATCTGTAAAAACGATTTAGGAGACAATCTTAGCGTCCCCCTTAATTGTTGGCTATCAGTTAGCGTCTAATAAGCTTGGCAGAAAGTCATTACGAATTACAATATAATCGAAACTTCCTGGCAGATTAAAATTGTGTGCCGCAACCGGGACTCGAACCTGGGACCTTTGCGCTTGCCCACTTCTTTCATCTCTGGCAGTATCGCTCATGTGAAAAATACCGAGTAGCTCCGTGGTTCGGAACCCACGTTGAGCTGTTGGTCTCCCTATAGCTGGCTGAGTAAGTCACTTCGGAGGAAGGCAAACGCATACCACCTCCAAACAGGACCATGGCTAGTAAAGCACTGTAGTGTTCAAACCATTCTTCGGATTGTTGACTGCTTTACCTTTTTTTATGACTTAAGCAAAATATATGACCTGTGCGAAATGCGCTGTTGATCATGTACAATAGAATCAAAACCTCCACATGAGTGGTAAAACAAGCCGTATAATTTAGGTTACACGATGATTCATACAAATTTGGTGGTATTCGATTCAATCAAACGTAATTGATTACTATTATTCAACATTTAAAACGGATCCATCACAGAAAGATGGCAGTGAATAAGGCGAACTAAAGACTTACTGCAGAACACTTGCTACTGACAAAATATGTAGGCCCTGCCTGCTGATACTGTGGGCACTAAGCCTGTCGCCGGCCGTGGTGGCCGAGGGGACTGAGGCGCTCCAGTCACGGTCTGCACGGCCACTACGGTCGGGGGTTCGAATCCCACCTCGGGCATGGATATTTGTGCCGTCCTTAGTATTAGTTAGTTCATAAGTAGTTTGTAAGTTTAGGGACTGATGACCCCGTAGTTAAGTCCCATAAGCTATACAAGCATTTGAACTAAGCCTGTCCTTTTGTCTTCACGGATACTTCTGTGCATTATGGCACCTTATAGAGCCATGCGGAAATAACCGAGCGGTTTTAGGCATCTTGTCAGACTCTGCGAGGCTGTTCCCACCGGAGGTTCGAGTCCCCTCTCGGGCGTGTGTGTGTGTGTGTGTGTGTGTGTGTGTGTGTGTGTGTGTGTGTGTGTGTGGAGGGAGGGGGAGTTGTTCTTAGGTTATTTTAAGTAAAATTAAGTAAAGCCCAGGAAATGATGACCACAGTAGTTTGATTCAGTAGATTTACATACATTTGAACGAGAGAAGAAATACAGAGAAAAGCGAATTTAGGTTCCATTAAAACCAGAAAAGTTACCGTTGTGAAGAGATAATTTCACTAAATTTCTATCACTAACTTCATCCTAAGATGTGAATATTATTTAGACATGGACCACAAGGGCCGAATCATCATCGTAGTAAAATAAGTGAACTGGGTCACATCGTACTAATGAAAAGTGGAACCGTCGAGAAGTCCCATGAAATTGAGCTCCCTACAAATCATGTTTCAATTACCGGATTGTCGTCAGCAAGTGACGTACTGACAGTATTCGCTACACTTTTTATATTAGACTACTCAGTTATTACTTAGCGAAATGGCGCAGTGTTTACCACTGCAGCGGGACTTTTTATTGCCAAGTTTACAATAAAATTAATCTCTGGCCGTGGCCGCTACTGCAGTAAAAACTCCCGCGGCGAAGAGTTCCACTGACGTCTGTTGTGCGGAATCAGCTGGCCGGCAGTCGATTCAGTGAAACGTGGAATTCTGTTTTTCCTGTGGCCGCTGTCGTCGCTGTACGAAACGCACGAAAACCGCGACAGAGCTCACTGTGTCTCGCCTCAAACAGTGTTCGAGATGCTACGATGGTTCACTTGTAGACCTCGGCCCCACCAGGCCGTATTCAGAATGATGTATGCAGTGCAGAACTGAAAAACTCTTTCCCGACTATCTTCTACAGCAAACAGCACTTAGTGTGACAAACATTGCAACGGTGTTAATTACTCTCGAGTTCTGCTATCACTGATTTGTGAACTGAGACCCGTGTAACACTCAATTAATAGCTCGTGTCTATTTATCCAAGGTAACATCGATGTAGTGTATCAGATGCAAAGTAACAGACAAAAATGTCACGGCCAAGTAATGCTGGTAACATCGTACACTATCAGTACCATCACTCTCGATGGCAAAGAACAACGACCAAGCTGCTTGCCGGACAGGGTATTTATAATGGCTGGCTGCTAGCCTTTACATAATGAACGGTTCGTAAAGATACAATGTATCCTGGATCTGTTCCTTGTTGTTGTTACGGTCTTCAGTCCGGAGACTGGTTTGATGCAGCTCTCCACCCTACCCTATCCTGAGCAAGCCTTTTCATCTCCTCATAAGAACGACAACCCACATCCATTTGAATCTGCTTACTATACGCGTCTCTGGGTCTCCCTCTGCGATTTTTACCCCACACACTTACCTCCAATGCTAAATTTACGATTCCCTGATGTCTAAGAATGTGTCCTACCAAGCAATCCCTTCTTTTAGTCAGGGCATGCCAAAAATTCCTTTTCTCACCAATTCTGTTCAGTACCTCTTCATTAGTTATGTGATCTACCCACCTAATCTTCAGCATTCTTCTGTAGCACCACATTTCAAAAGGCTCTATTCTCTTCCTGTCCGCACTGCTTATCGTCCATGTTTCACTCCCGTACAAGGCAACACTCCACACAAATGCCTTCAGAAAAGACTTCCTTACACTTAAATTAATATTCGATGTTAGCAAATTTCTCTTTTTCAAAAATGCTTTTCTTCCCATTGCCATTCTGCATTTTATATCCTCTGTACTACGACCATCGCATGTTATTTTACTACCCAAGTAACAAAACTCATCTACCACCTTCATTGTTTCGTTACCTAATCTAATTCCTTCAGCATCGCCTGATTTTCTAAGACTGCATTCCATTATTTTTGTTTTGCTCTTGTTAATGTTCATTTTATACGCTCCTTTCAACACACTGTCCATTCCATTCAACTGCTCTTCCAGGTCCTTTGCTGTCTCTGACAGAATTACAATGTCATCAGCAAAACGCAATGTTTTTATTTCTTCCCCCTGAACTTTAATCCCTATTCCAAATTTTTCCTTGCTTTCCTTCATCGCCTGCTCGATGTACAAATTGAATAACATCGGAGAAAGGCTACAACCCTGTCTTACTCCCTTCCCAACTGATGCTTCCCTTTCATGCCCTTCGAGTCTAATAACTGCGGACTGGCTTTTGTACAAGTTGTAGATAACTCTCCTTTCCCTGTATTTTACCCCTGCTGATTTCAGAATTTGAAAGAGTGTAGTCCAGTCAACATTGTCAAACGCTTTCTCCAAATCTACAAAGGCTAAAAATGTAGGTTTGCCTTTCCTTAATCTATCTTCTAAGATAAGACGTAAAGTGAGTATTGCCTCCCGGGTTCCTACGTTCCTCCTGAATCCAAACTGATCTTCCCCTAGGTCAGCTTCTACCAGGTTTTCCATTCTCCTGTAGATAATTCGTGTTAAAATTTTGCAACCATGACTTATCAAACTGATGGTTCTGTAATTTTCACACCTGTCTGTGCCTGATTTCTTTGGAATGGGGATTATTACATTTTTCTTAAAGTCTGACGGTATTTCACCTGTCTCATACATCCTACACACCAGTTCAAATAGTTTTGTCATGGCTGGGTCTCCCAGAGACTTTAGTAGCTCTGAGGGTATGTCATCTACTCCTGGGGCCTTGTTCTGACCTAGGTCTTTCAGGGCTCTGTCAAATTCATCTCTCAGTATAATCTCTCCTATTTCATCTTGATCTACTTCCTCTTCCCTTCCTATAAAATCATCTCTAAGTTCATTTCCTTTGTAGAGCTGCTCTATGTACTCTTTCCACCTTTCAGCTTTCCCTTCTTTGCTGAGAACTGGTTTCCCATCCGAGTTCTTGATATTCGTAGAGTTGCTTTTCTTGTCCCCTAATGTTTCTTTTATTTTCCTGTAGGCGGTATCTACTTTTCCCCTTCTTATGCATTCTTCTACGGATTTGCATTTGGCTTCTAGCCACTCCTGCTTAGCCATTTTGCACTTCCTGTCAATCTCATTTTTTAGTCGTCTGTACTCCATTTTGCCCGTTTCATTTACTGCATTTTTATATCTTCTCCTTTCATCAATTAAATTTAGTATTTCCTGTGATATCCAAGGATTTTTTGTAGGTCTTGCCTTTCTACCTATTTTGTCCTCTGCTGCCTTCACTATTTCATCTCTCAATGCTACCCATTCCTCTTCAACTGTTTTATTTCCCCCTGTTTCTGTCAATTGTTGCCTAAATCTCCCTCTGAAATTCTCTAGAACTTCACTTTGCTTCAATTTATCTAAGTCCCATCTCCTAATTTTCCTACTTTTCTGCAGTTTTTTCAGTTTCAGCCTACAGTTCAAAACTAACAAGTTATGGTCAGAGTCTATATCTGCCCCTGGGTATGTCTTGCAGTTTATAACCTGGTTCCGGAATCTATGTCTTACCATTATAAAATCTATCTGATACCTTCCGGTATCTCCTGGTCTCTTCCATGTATACAACCTTCTTTTGTGATTCTTAAACCACGTGTTTGTTACGATTAAATCATGTTCCGTGCAAAATTCCACCAGGCGACTTCCTCTTTCATTCCTCCTGCCCAGTCCATATTCACCTACTATTTTTCCTTCTCTTCCTTTTCCTACTACCGAGTTCCAGTCTCCCATCACAATTAAGTTTTCCTCTCCCTTAATTGTCTGAATAATTTCCTTTAGCTCCTCATATATTTCTTCGATTTCCTCATCATCGGCGGAGCTAGTTGGCATATAAACCTGTACTACTGTTGTCGGTGTTGGCTTCGTATCTATCTTGACAATGATAATGCGATCACTGTGCTGCTCATAGTAGTTTACCCGCATTCCTATTTCCTTATTCATTATCAGTCCTACTCCTGTGATACCCCCAACTGATTTTGTACTTATAATCCTGTACTCACCTGACCAGAAATCCTGTTCATCCTGCCACCGAACTTCACTAATCCCCACTATATCTAACTTCAATCTATCCATTTCCCTTTTTAAATTTTCTAATTTTCCTACCCGATTAAGGGATCTAACATTCCACGCTCCGATCCGTAGAATGCCAGTATTGTCTTTCCTGATGACAACATCCTCCTGAGTAGTCCCCGCCCGGAGATCCGAATGGGGAACTATTTTACCTCCGGAATATTTTACCCGAGAGGATGCCATCATCATATGTTCATACAGTAGAGCTGCATGTCCTCGGGAAAAGTAACGGCTGTAGTTTCCCCTTGCTTTCAGCCGTTCGCAGTAGCTGTGTGGCAAAGCCACATTAGCTGATGTTACAAGGCCAGATCAGTCAATCATCCAGACTGTTGCCCCTGTAACTACTGAAAAGGCTGCTGCCCCTCTTCTTTGGCTTTGAATTTGCTCAACGACTCGCTAACTGCATCGTCAGACGTCCCATACTCCGTGTCCCCCAGTAAATTATATTCTGTCACTGCAGAGTGAGACAATGAATGTTTACAAACGTATTCATCTAAGAATAGTATTCTGCCGCTTGAGTTACGTTCCTTCGGCTATGACAGAATGTCATATCACAGTGCTTGTGGGTTGTTTAATCTTTACGCACGCCCGGAACGGCTTTGCTACCATCGCTGTCCTATATCTGTTGATTACTGCAGACGGAAGTTTCACTTTCTTGCCCTTTACAGTTCTGCTACACAACACCACAGTGGACTGTAGTCGGGCCGAAATACGATGATCTTTGGCTCCGCCTACTGGGCTGGAAGACCGACCCGGGTGCGGGAACTGAATACAACCATGTTGCCAAGTAGTTAAGTTCGCTGCCGAACAGTATAGCTACCGGTCGCTGTTGTCTGACAGAACTGGCAAAAGTGCACAGCGCAGCCGAAGGCTCGCGTTTGACTTACTCCGATGGTCTGCTGCTGCAACCGGCGCTCAAAGCCGATTGGCGCAAGACCCAGGGATCATCCTATTTCTGTTCGATTATAGCCTTTCCGTGATTTCCCTAAATCACTACAGGCTGATACCAAGATGGTTCCTTTGAAAAGGCACGACCGAGTTCTTCTCCCAGCCTTAATAAAACATCTCTAATTACCTAGCTGTCAACGAGACGTTAAACTCTCATTTTCCTTCTACTCAACATCGTGCCTACAGGAATAATATGTTCTGTGTATATCCTTAATATTTGAGTACCATACAAGGCACATCAACTCGTGTGACTTGCTTCACTTTTTGCTGACTTACTTTAGATGACTGTGTCCAAAGTATATCAGCCGTAAAAGTACGTTAAGCACCGTCCTACTGCGTTCTGTACGCCAAGAACGCGTACCTTATTCTTGTTTTTCTAGATAATCCCTAACATCTGAAGGAACTGAGATACCAACAGCCGTATGTATAATGAAGTATTTTTTATATTACAACCAGTTTCGGCATTCCACTATGCCATCTTCAGGTCCCTACATCAGAGCATGATATCCAAAAGTAGGGGTATTAAAACTGGATTCGTGGACTTCGTCTCTTAGTTGGAAACAACAACAGCCACTGACAGTTTAGGAACTGATGATCACGCAGTTAATCCCTTAAGCTTTACAAACATTTTAACATATATCTCTAACTTGCTTCCTTGCCAATTTGCGGCTACTGTTCTTCAATCTTCAGGAGTCAATGAAATATCGTACACATTTTACCATCTAGTACTTATGAGGGGCGACTCAAAAAAATTAAGTTTTCGTCTACTCTGCCGACATCAAACAAATTTTAAAATCATGTCTGTCACAGAAAGTTTGGAAGTCCAAAGTTTCATTACATCCTGAGTTATTAATTTTAACGATTTTTTAAAAACTCTTTTCCTATTTAGAGATAAAAATCTACATAGGTCAAAGTTCATATGCACTTATTTTACGATATAAATATATGTACTTACTGTATTTTTCAACGTATTTTTTTAACCTGGAAATTATCTAACACCTTGCGTCATGACAACATTAGGAAAGAGCAAACAAACTCTGGTAGGAACCATCACATTCATGAACAGAATAATTTTCAATTCCATAATGTTGTTGTGGTCTTCAGTCCGGAGACTGGTTTGATGTATCTCTCTACAATACCCTATCCTGAGCAAGCCTCTTCAACTCCACATCAGAACGCCAACCTACATCTGACTAAATCTGCTTACTGTACCAATCTCTTGGTCTTACTCTGCGGTTTTTACCCCACACACTTCCTTGCAACGCTAAATTCACAATTCCTTGATGTCTAAGAATGTTTCCTATCAATCGATTCCTTCTTTTAGTCAAGGTATGCCAGACATTTCTTTTCTTCCCAGTTCCGTGCAGTACCTCTTCATCAGTTGCGCGATCCACCCACCTAATCTTTAGCATTCTTCTGTAGCACCACATTTCGAAACCTCTATCCTCTTCCTGTCCGCACTGTTTATCGTCCAGGTTTCACTTCCATACAAGGCAGCACTCCAAACAAATGCCTTCAGAAAGGACTTCCTTAGGCTTAAATCAATATTCGATGATAACAAATTTCTCTTTTACAACAACGCTCTTCTACCCATTGCCATTCTGCATTTTATATCCTCTGTAATGCAACCATCATTTGTTATTTTACTGCCCAAGTAGCAAAACTCATCTACCTCCTTTATTGTTTCGTTACCTAATGTAATTCTTTCAGCATCACCTGATTTTCTTAGAGTGCACTCCATTACCCTAGTTTTGTTCTTGTTAACGTTCATCTTATATGCACCTTTCAGCACACTGTCCATTCCGTTCAACTGCTCTTCCAGGTCCTTTGCTGTCTCTGACAGAATTACTAGGTCGTCGGCAAAACGCATAATTCCATAATACTCGAAATGAACTATCAAATATAATTATAGTTCGAGGTATTTAGATAATTATGATTATGTAGTCTGCATATTAGAAAGACACAGTGCCGAAACTTTTAAACGTCTGTGATTTTGAGGAAAAAATTGCAACTAGAAATGTTTTAAATACGCATAAGACAGATTTGGAATATTATTATTGTATGGAAACTAAATACTTGCAGTCTAATTCTACTCTCCTCAAAGTATCACCCAGAAGATGGGCGCTTGCAATAGTGGCCGAAACGTCGGTGAAATATCTTATATATTGACGAAGCGGTCCATACCCAGAAGAGTTTTATCAACAATGACAACGGCCGCGGAAGCCTTCGTTTACATATCCCATTTTGACTTTAATCATTGCTCTGAAATTCGTGCTGTCAGCTTCAGCAAACCTTCGTCGGCTGTATGCCCCCCCCCCCCCCCCAATTACTCTTGTAGGCTGGTACCGAGGTGATTATGTTCTTTAGTGCTCCATCCAAGTTATCCCAAAGTAGTTCAATAGGATTACATTCCTGGGCGTTGAGGCAGTCAGAACATATTTTCAGGTTTTTCTTTCCTCTAAATTTTCCAAACACTCTTCACGTTGTTCTGAAGTATGTTTAGAGTCGTTATCTTGCTGTTATACGTATCCCTTGCCAACGTCGCACACACAGGGTTTCACGATACTGTAGAATACGATGGTAACCCTGATCCTTGTATCTCCGAGATAAACAGGCTTCCTCCCTCTAAAACATCCGAAGACTGTGTGGAAACCAGTTCCATGCTACTGTTGGAGACAATCGTACACTCCCAACCGACGAACGAGTTTTTACATTCAGCGGATTGTCCCTATATCATTAATTTTGACAACATTGTCAGAGGAGAAAACAGCGATCTATTTGGTATTATCAATATACAGAAAAACAGTCTTGATCACAGAAATTAACAGTTTCAATTAACCGGTTTCGACCTGATGTAGGTCATCTTCGGAATTACAAGTAGCCCATGTGACCAGTGCTGGACTCGGCTGAGCTGCCAGTTGTAGCTGGCAGTAGAACAGCCCAGGACAGCCCAGCCCAGCCTAGTGCAGCACTGGCCACATGGGCTACTTGTAATTCCGAAGATGACCTACATCAGGTCGAAACCGGTTAATTGAAACTGTTAATTTCTGCTATCAAAACTGTTTTTTGTATATTGATTGTCCCTATATTGTGGGTGACTTCTGCTGCTAGTACTGGGGTTGTTTTGAAGCTATCGCGTTTACCTGTGATTACTACACATCTTTCATCAATTTTTAAGTGACGATTGGCCAACTCTAAAGAGGTCGGTATAATCGATACATCTCAAACAAATATGTTACTGACGTGCTGTTTAACGCACAGTAAGACCGGCTCCAAATAAAAACACGAATGCAGGTTTTCTGTTGAAGCTCCTGTCATCGTCTCATTATCGATGTTTGCACTGAGTAAGAACTAAAGTTTACTGTTTGCTATCTCGTGCTTAACTAGAGTGTCCCTTTCTTGCCCGTAACCTTGTTTTTAGAGTTGTTGACGTCATATGACAGTGAGGAAAAATTATACTATACCACAAAATATAATATTAGCGGTAAGTTATGTTTGGAAAGTGAAATGCGTAACAATGGCAAGTTATTTCTTGAAAGATGTAAGTGTTTTTAAACGTGGAACAACAGTCTTAAACGTTTTGTTGGTCATGACACTGGGGAAACAATAGAGATAATTAACATTAACCTGATAAATAACTTATTTAATCTTAATTTCCGGGCGTCGAAAACTTTTGAGTGATTGTGTACATCTCGGCAATTGAAGTATCCGTCAGTATCTCAGTCTTTTATTATCCTTTTCGCATTGACCATTTATGTTCATTTCGTCAGTTATCCGGAATTCTCTTCTTTCTGTAGTCCTCTTTCCCGGTCGCTATTCTTCGCCGTACATCCCTTATGATGTCGTACGTAAAACCCTTTCCCGACACTTCAATGTTGCTAGTATTTGTATGTATCTTTCATCTTACGTATCAAAATCTAATTCCACATTTTGGCAGGATATTTCACAATATCCCTGCTCATGCAAATCCAATTTTGAAAAATCTCTAAAAATTCCCCTTGTTGTCATCTCTCAGATCACTGGGTGGTCGCTATCGATATATATTCGCATTCTGAAGCGAAAGTTGGTGAAAGAAATTTCGCAATCTCGCCGTAACAAATAACGCCTTTCTTTTAATGATTGCCACGGCAACTCGTGCATCATTTCCGTGACTCTCTCTCCCCTATATCGCTATAATACAAAACGAACTGCCCTTCTCTGAATTTTCTCCAAACCGTCCGTCGGTTCCACCTGGTGTGGATCCCACAATACGCAGCAATACTCCAAAATAGAACGCACAAGTGTTGTGTAGGCAGCTTCTTTAGTAGAACTGTTGTCACTTCCAAGTATTCTGCCAATGAAACATAGTCTTCGCTTCGCCTTCCCTACAATAAGTTCTGTGTGTGCGTTCCAGTTTAAGTTGTTCGTAAATTTTACTGCTAGGTATTTACTAGAATTTATTTATCGTGTAAATGAAGTTTAATAGGTTTATTTTAGTGGTCATACGGATTACTTCAAACTAATCATTAATAAGAGTCAATTGCCATCTTTCGCACCATACTGATAATTTATCAAAATCATTTTTCAGTTGTTTTCGATCTTCTGGCGACTTTATTAACCGATAATTGACAGCACCAACCGCGAACAGTCCAAGAGAGCTACTCAGATCGTCTTCTAAATCGTTTATAAAAATATGGAACAGTGGAGGCCCTATAACACTTCCCTGTGGAACGCCAGATATCACTTCCGTTCTACATGATGGCTTACGGTCAATTACAACTGTGTCCTTTCCGAGAGGAAATAACTGATCCAATCGCACAACTGTGGCGATATTCCATCAGCAAGCAATTTGACTAGAAGACGCTTGTCAGGTACTGTGTCAAAAGCCTTCCGGTAACCTAGAAATACGGAATCTATTTGACATCCCTTGTCTATATCACTCATCAAATCATGTGAGTAAAGAGCTAGGCGTGTTTCACAAGAACGATAGTTTTTCAAATCCGTGTTGACTATGGGGCAATAGGTCGTTCTCTTCGAAGTAGTTCATAATATTTATAGTAACACTGAATCTACGTAACTAATGTTATCTACGTTTTCTTATATTTTATCAAAAATATTAACTTCAATCGTTCCTGATAACCATGTAAAAACCAGTTCGTTAGAAGTGGCAACATAAGTCTAAACTCAAGTTGTCTACTTTTTACTCCTATTATATCACGAACTTTATCGTCCTTCATACCCTAGTAAAAACCACTTTGTTAGTCGCTTCGGATAGAAATATAATAATAATTTCGTATGGCTCATTGGCCTGGTACGAGTCTTTCAAATGGACGCCACTTCGGCGACTTGCGTGTCCAAAAAAAAAAAAAAAAAAAAAAAAAAAGAAAATGTTCAAGTGTTTGTATAGTCTACGGGAGTTAACTACGGGGTTTTCAGTCCCTAAACTTACAAACTACTTATCAACTAGCTAAGACTAAGGACGGCACAAATATCCATGCCCTAGGGGGGATTCGAACCCCCGACCGTAGTGGCCGTGTAGACCGTGAGTGGAGTGCCTCAGTCCCCTTTTTTTCGGCCACCGCGGCCGGCTTGCGTGTCCCTAGCCTACCCCAGTTATCCAGCCGGGGAAAAGGGACCTACTGCTTAACGTGGAATCCGAACCATGTGTCGTTTCTGCCGACTCCTCACATCGTTGAGAGGTGAGGGATTGCTTAAAGTGCAGACTGAAAAAGTCCGAGGTGCGATCGGGTTTTGGACCCGCGATCTTTCGGTTTCCAGTCGAGCACTTTACCACAAGACCACAGAACCCGACTCGGAGAGAAGTGGCAATGTAATTCCGCGGAAGATGGCCATCCAAACAAACACATTTTGGTGCTTTACGAACAGTTTACGAAATAGTTACAAAAAAACCTGCAGAATATTCCCCATTTCACGGATGTAACGCGCAGGGCGAGCGCTTTAATTTTCATACAAGGGGCGGCGCTCGCTATTGGATAAGACCGCAGGCTCGCCCGCCAGCGCAGTGAATCACACGGTCCGGCAAATTCGGCACGCCTCCTCGCTGGCAGTAACGCTTGCCAAAACGCCGCACTCCCGATCCCAGATATCACTACAAAACAACGCGCGCCCGCCGCCTAAGTTATTGTTCAGCATTGTGCTGCAGCCAAGCTATTTCTTCGCCCGCAGAGGGAGAAAGCGGTCTCTGCGAAATAAACAAAAGGCCCCGCAAGGGAACAACTGTGGCATTCAAAGCCAGGCAGACGACACACACAGCTGCTAGCCGAATTCATATTGGTTCCGTTAGTAGTGACAATTTGTTGGCAGACTGTTCACGAAACGTATCAATCTGGCCATGTAATGGCATGGTCTTTTATTGAGCACAAAACAAAAGGAAGAAAAACATAACGTTAGAAGGAAAAAAAGAAAAAAAACAGACTACATAAAACTTCAGTTTTCGTAAAAGAACACACTGTAAAACACAACAAAATAGATAAATAAGTCATTCTCAGCGTAGGTAATACCACAGTCTAACATATACAGTCGCGACACTATCGCTGATTTTTGTTATACTAGGCGACTGCAGCGCTCCTTGCGGCCGTAAAGCCACGTTGTTTATATCTTATACGAGACGTGTGTTGGATGTCATGTGTTTTGGTGTACGAAATGGTTTTTACGAAGGGAAGCGTGTGTAGTGCAATAAATTGCAGCAACAACAAGAAGAAGACGCCACATTTGTCATTCTTTAGGTTTCCTACAGAGCCTGAGAGGTATGTAACATCATATTTCGGTAATGCTTATTTACGATTATCTTGAAAGCAACAGACTCTTATTGAAGATTATTTCTTTTTAGGATCAAGAAATGGCTTATAAATAGCAGACAACAAGATCTGTTGGATAAAGATTCCGCGTTTTGGGAGATGAACTATCCTTGTTCAGTTAATGCTGAGCATTTCTGTGTGGGCATTCGAAAATAATTTACTACTGAGGCAAATGTATGGAAAAGAAGTGTTCAGTGTGGTCGTTATTAATGTTCTCTGTTTTATCTAAGGAAAACCACAGTCTAACACACAAACCTATTTACCTGAAACCACAGAGCCGTCTTATTTTACAGACGATTGTCGCCCCGCCCCCTCCCACTCCTCCCTCTTTTATCAACCATAAAATGACAGACTGTGTAATTACTGAGGATCATCCATATAATATGCATTTAAACTGTCGTGCAATCGACGTATTATCTTAAAATAACGTCTAGTTGAAATAGCCTCCCAGTAAATTTATATTAGACGAAAGTTTCATTGCCAGTGGGTGTTCTCATAACTAAAGAGCAGGGGAAAAACCTTTTTTCGCAGTTTTTAACACCGGGAAGGCTAATTACATGTTTTCATGTGCGAAATACTGTGTTTACCAGAAAAGTAAGGTGCAATGTCTGAAGAATTTTGTCATAAATATGTTGCAGTTAGCGTCAGTTTATTCACGAGTTTTTGCTAAATTTACATTTATTGATATTTAACTGGCTCTTGGAAGTTCAATTATATGCTTGTCTGCGCAAAATACTAAGTTTATCTATCACTACCAGCACGTTAAGCTGCAAGGAATTTGTAAACAATTACTTCGTAATATATTGCAGTTTGTATCAGATCACAACGAGTTTCTGCTCGGTTTACGTTTCTTTTAGACTCAGTCGTGTCAACATACTTAAATAAAGCTTGACGTGCAAGAATATATACAATATTTAGAAAAAAACACACATAAAAGTAATTACAAGCGGGCATTATAATGTGTGGTATACCGCTGTAAGAGACAGCCGGCTTTACGACCGCTTGGAGCGCTAGTGTCGCTCCAAATGCCAGGCGGTAACAGCTTTCACAGCAGTGAGTGTCGCGACTGTATTTATTAGACTGTGGTAATACAAACAGCAAAAAGTTGCTAATGATATTCCTCCATAGTAGAAGGACAATCCGTTTCATCTTCTCAGTCCATAGGTATCGCACAGTTCAGTGTTTAATGCGCGCGGCAGCCCACTGACTTATAACAAGCCTCAAAACCTTATGATACAATTTAACATGATCCAAAATACACTGAACATGCACAATACGACTGCGAGAGCCAACAACTACTGTAATACGTTTATCAATTTCATAAATTCGATTTCAAGTAAAATCATTTAGGATTAATGGAATACCAAAATCACTACACTTGATAATGTACCAATCTGTACAACAATTACCAAACTGCTTTAATGATATAAAAATGTCCTACAAATATGGTAATTTTTTCAAAAAATAACACACTGCAAATATTTCTTTTCTCATTCCGTGGTCTAACTTTTTCTTTTCTCATCAGACAAATCACTTTTACTGTCACCAATTTTAAGTGAGCTAATGATGTGAACTTTCATTAACACTGAGAAAATCTCAAACTAAGAACGTCATTGAATTTATGAAAAAACTACTTCCTACTCTCTCTGATAGACAAATTGATCATATCAAAAATGCATACCCTGAACTGTTCTAATTAACACTTATAAAATTAATAACACTATTCTTATGCAACACTATCACAACAAACAATAATCTCAATGATTAGATCTGATAGCAAATCAGCTTTCAATTGGTGAAAGAAAAGAAGAACTGGTAAAATGACTCTGGGTTAAATGATAAATGCAACCTGCACTTTACTGTATTCATTAGCAAAAAAGACCAGCTACAATACTTCAACTACATGCTACAATTAATAACAATAGACATGTACAAGTTTTACCTCATTTGTGACAGTCTTCATTAACACCATCTTCCTAACAAATATTACAATCTGCGGACTTGGCTACGATTCCTCAAAACGACTAAAGCCTTAACCTTTCCCATTTTTACTCCTCGAGTCTAACACACAGACTGAATTACTCGACAGCTCCACAACGACTTCTACTCATCGACTGTACTCTATGATAGTCATACAACGACTCCCTTAACGCAACAACTGCGAGTGCAAAACACACTCCAAAGATACAACATAGTCTTTGGTTTACAGCAGAGATACACAGAGATACACAAATGACTTCAGAATGTTATATCGTTTAATAAAAATTTTCTACAGAATTGTGAGTTTCTATAACAAAATATGCTCAAGGCTGCTCATCTTTGAATAACAACGGCAACTTACAACCTGCTGAAACCGTAATAATCTCTGCGGCCTTTACCCCACACACTGTTCAAAAATGTTCAAATGTTTGTATAGCTTATGGAACTTAACTACGAGGTCATCAGTCCCTAAACTTATAAACTAATTATCAGCTAGCTTATCCTAAGGACGGCACAAATATCCATGCCCAAGGGGGGATTCGAACCCCCCACCGTAATGGGCGTGCAGACCGTGACTGGAGCGCCTCAGTCCCCTCGGCCACCGCGGCCGGCCCCACACACTGCCCTCAAATTCTAAATTGATGATTCCTTGATATCTCTCAGCAATCGTTCCCTTCCCTTAGTCAAGCTATGCCAGAAATTTGTTTTCACTCCAATTCTATTCATCACTTCCTCATAGCTTGTGCCTTTTCGTGACCTGTCTGCAAAGACATGTCGCAATATATTGCCTCGCATGTTCCTACATTTTTTTTCATGTATGTCATTATTATGTCATTAATTCAGGGACAATATCATCTACTCCAGGGGCCATGTTCGATGATATCTTTTAGTGCTCTGTGAAATTCTTCTCGCATTACCGAATCTCCTACTTCATCTCCTTCCTCTTCCCCTCCACAATATCGCCTTTAGGTTTAACTCTTTTACACATTCATTATATTCCTTCTACCTTTCAGCTTTACTTTTTTGCTTTAAATGAAAAAAAATTTGGTTTAGGCTTTACCGTGACTCTTGCTTGAAATTGATTGAAACACAAGGTATTACTGTTACCAGTCACTTTGACTGGTAACTGTAATACCTTGTGTTTCAATCAATTTACTGCTTTGCTTAGTCGTGGACTGGGCTCTTGATATACATGGAACTGCTTTTTTTGTCTCCTAAACTCTCATATCCCTGTAGGCGTTATTTGTCTTTCTTTTGGTTATACATTCTTCTACGGAATTGCTTGCGTCCTCTAGCCACTGCTGCTTAGCCAGCCGGTATATCCTGTGAACTTCGTTTTTCAGCCGCCTGTACTCTCTTTTGTTGCGTTACTTGCTGCATTTTTGTATTTTCTATTTTCATCAATTAATTTCAGTATTACCGAAGGATTTATATTAGGCCTTGTCCTGCTACCTATGTAATACTTTTCGGCCTTTATTGTCGCGGCGGAGCGGCCGAGCGCATTGAGGCGCTATGCTCAGATGTGCGAGGCCGTTCCCCGTCGTGGGTCCGAATCGCCCCTCGTGCATGGATATTTGTGCTGTCTTTAGAATAAGGTAGTTCGTAAGTAGTTTGTAAGTTTAGGGACTGATGTCACCTCCGTTAAGTCCTATAAGCTTAACAAATATTTCATCATTTTCGGCCTACATTACTGTGTCTCTCATCCTTCTTCTAATGTATTATTTTCCTCCTTTGGAAAAATCCATGCCTAATGCTCTATCTGAAAATTCCAGGAACCTCTGGTTACTTCAATTTATCCACATTCCGTCTCATTGCTTTGCTACCTTTTCCAGTCTCTTAAATTTTCTAATGTTCACATGTCTGTAAAGCTAGACGATCAAACAAGACTTAAAAATCACTTATGCTGAGGACAACAGTGACGCCCATGCCCGAGGGAGGACTCGAACCGTGCACAACGCAGGAAAGCGCCTTAGAGCGCACAGCCAATCCCGTG
Organism: Locusta migratoria; assembly: GCA_026315105.1. Classification (NCBI taxonomy): domain Eukaryota; kingdom Metazoa; phylum Arthropoda; class Insecta; order Orthoptera; family Acrididae; genus Locusta; species Locusta migratoria. The sequence continues at coordinate 231,097,030 of CM048746.1, read as the reverse complement.
TGACTCTTAATATTTAACCTACATTTCATAGCGAATAAGTCCTGGTCAGATTGTATGTTTGCCCTTTGTAACGTTTCTGCTATTTGCACATCCCATACATCGCGAGTTATTTGGCATTGCCAACATCACAAACACAAAATATGAGAAACCTTAAATAAAACTTAACCACAGGACATGTAAAATATCACACGTTCGTACTCTGATTAAAATACTTTTGACACTGTTATTAAAACACAGTTAAGACATAGTATGTTGATTTAAACTTAACTTTGGCTGTCTCTTTAAGTAACATTCAACTTTGACACTTTCGTAAATGCTAACTACAAACACTAAAAATTCATTACGCATGGTTATGGAATATGCTGTTCCCATAAACTTGCGGATTATTATTAAAAACAACAATACTACAACATAACTATTGCACAACATTATTACATATTTACCTTTTGTTTAAATGAAGTATGGCGACCCAAGATTTCTATGTATCTGGATTTTAAATTACTTATTATTACTGCAACACTAATTTCATCAATCCATTTGGTTTTATGAAACCATAACCGAAATTAACAAAATTACTACGACTTTATACAAATCCGTATTTATAAAAAAATAAACCACAATTTGAAATATATTAAATTTACAAGTCTAAATAACAAATGACCAAAACGCTAATTACAAGCTATTGACTTACCTACGAAAAAATCACAAATGGAACCTATAATTTGAGTAGGCGTAATATATAAATTTACGAAATCACGTTAAAACTTTTAAATTGTATGCATAGTTTAAATAAAATGACCGTAACTGAGTACAACCACATTACCAAAATATATTATCGTTGTGAAGAGGAAATTTAGACAAAATTTATAACCTATTTTTGATCTTGGTTTAACGTGTGTATACAGTTTACGAAATACTGTGTTTTTCATGTTTATGCGGTACTCTCTCAAATGTTTGGTGAGAGGCCATGTTGTGTTAGAATAGTTTGGGCTGAGCTGGAAAGTAGTTGACTTTGGACTGTTTGACCAAAAAGTTGTTGTGAAGTATGAAAATGGAGTAAGAAGAAAATAAAACATTTGTATTGTTAACTACGCGAGTTCGTCATTCAACCTCGACAAGCTTTTAATTGTCAGTGAAAGTAACTGCTGCAAGATCCTGGTTAGACAGACTACTACAACGCAGATAGACCATGTAATACAAGCAGCTAATACAAGATAAGTAGCTCTTGTTTTATAATACAGAGGACCTCACTAACCCACGTGTCCTCTTAATAAAACTGTCTTGCAGTACAGACAAAGTTTGTCTGGACCTATTATAGGGATCAGCAAAGGACTCTGACACCATGTACGAGCAATGTAGTTGATTACATGTGCCTAATCTTACTTTTAAGGGATAAAATTCTCTATATTTTGTTTTGTTAAGAATATCATCGAATCCGTAAAATATGACAAATTCTTTGAGGAACTAAACATAAGTAGAGGCATTGATTTAAAATTTACTCTCTGGTCAGGATTCGAACCTGGGTCCTCCTACTTACTAGTTACGTGCCTTAGACCACTCAGCTAACACAGAATTCTAGCCACAGCACCTACAAGGACTGTATTAAATTACGTTTCCCTCCACACCAAATACTTTAATTCTGCCTCGTGTTCCCTGTGAAATGCCTATCAAATTGCCAGGGTTACAATGCTGTGTTAGCTGAGTGGTCTAAACCACCTACCTAGTAAGTAGGAAATCCCAGGTTCGAATCCTGGCAACAGCATAAATTTTAATTCCATGCCTCTCCTTAGGTTTAATACCTTTGGTACAACGAGACAATGTTGTCTCAAAGAATAGTATTCTTTGAGGAATGTTTATTTATAACTAACAACCTTCAAAAGAGTGAAATCATGTTTAGTAGCAATGTAATATTTTCATAATATCACAGTAGCGAGAAATGTTTCCTTGTCGATTCTTAGGGGCACAGTATGTCAAATGCTTCCCTCGCCTTCTCAGAAGAAAACCGTACAGTTTCAATCCTGAGCGTCGCTGTTTTGACTGACTTCACACGGGTGTCAAAAGATGGGGGCGACATGTGGGTTTCGAACAAATGATCCTTCGTTTATTTTTCATGTTATTTCGTGTAAAGTATCTTCATCGACTTGGATGACAACTACGGTGTACGTGGAAACTACCTGTATTGCACAGTTATCGAAAAGAGAGATTGTAGACATAATCAGAGTGGAATCCGGGGGGAAAAACTGATTGGACGTAGTAGACAGGGTGTGTGTGTGTGCTGTTTGCATACTGAGGCTCACTTCAGACTGATGATAGCAATCACTTAGTATTTAACTGCCCATTAAGCAGACCTAGAAATTTCCGTGGTTGGAATGGACGCGTTGGGGGGGGGGGGGGTACGATATGAGGGTGACTACAAGCCGCACTAGGCGAACCCGTGAGCGCCGTTCGTCCACAGTGCGGAGTGTTAATTACGGTAATAACTCGAACTTTAAGTGGGGTCCGATGCAGTAGGCGTAAACGGGAGCGAGGCAGGTAATCCGCTTAATGTGTTGGACTTCCTAGGGGCGCAGACCCGGGGCTGATGCATGTTTAAAGGCCTCCTCCCCCCGCCCCAACCCCCTTCCCCACTTCATCCTCCTGCTCCTGTGCTCCTTCCGTCCACGTTGCTGGCGCCAGTGAAGGTCTCTTCCCTGCCCTACACTACAGTCTTTCTACATAACTGCAGAAGCCTTGGGTATAAAAGTTAAAGAAAATTAAATTTTTGCCAAAATTTATGAACTGTATTTCCATATTAGTTCACACAATGAAGCAAACTCAGAACAATATATACATATTTTTTCTTTATTATTATTTCACACTGAACATATAGATTCCAGTAGGCTGGCAGCAGCAGTTAATTGCTGCTATTTAGCCGAAAGAACATGAGACATGAGCATGAGGACTTAAAACATGAAATGGAGTTAGAACAGTAGAGATTTAAAATACAGGGTGTCTCACGAAAGACGCCTGCCAGGCGTCCGCGGGTCGCGTGGTACGGCTCCCGGCCGCCGCCACCGCATCCGCCGGCCACGGCAGCACCCGATTCTCGGACTCTATTGGGCCGCGGGCGCATACACTAAGTTAAAGTCTAAAAACATTACCATTTGAGTATCCTAAGCTTACCTTTATTTACAGTAGATGTTCAAAATGATGTCCCTCTATGGAAAGAGCGGCCGGACATCTCTTGAACACATTTGCGAACACTCGACGAATTTTGGCTGCCAAAATCTGGGAAATGACTAGTCGAATCCTGTTTTCCAACTCTTCGAATGTATGGGGATTGCTTGCATACACCTTTTCATTTAAAATTCCCCAAAGATAAAAGTCACAGGTATTATAGTCAACTATATTATCATCAAAATCATGTCGTATTGCTGCCGTAGAAGCATTGGCAATTTGTGGTCTAGCATTGTCCTGCATGAAATAACCGTACAGCTTTTCGTTGTGTGAATGTTCCTGCAAAAATGGATACAGGATATTGTTCACATACCTGTCAGAATTTATTTTTTCGTGAAAAAAGATTCGACAAGTCATTTCCCAGAAGTCGGCAGGCAAAATTCGTCGAGTGTTCGCAAATGTGTTCAAGAGATGTCACGCCGCTATTTTCCATAAAGGGACATCATTTTGAACATCTACTGTAAATAAAGGTAAGCTTAGGTTACTCAGATGGCAATGTTTTTTAGTCTTTAACTCAGTATGCGCTCACTTCACAACAGAGTCCGTGAAACGGGCGCTGCCGTGGCCGGCGGATGTGGTGGCGACGGCCGGGAGCCGTACCGTACCTGGCAGGCGTCTTTCGTGAGACACCCTGTATATCTACATCTACATGGGATACTCTACAAATCACATTTATGTGCCGGGCAGAGAAAATACAGATGAATAAAATATACGTATTCAGTTAAAAAAACGAGCCACAGTGACGTTAAAACCATGCATTATGACATCAAACACAAGACGAGACGAAGTCACTCTGTGACATCGTGTAAAACTTAGCGATTGCGACACTTGTCTGGAAACGGCGGACGCAGATAAAAACACACAAATGCACTTTACACACAACACTGGACGAAGCTCTGTTAAGACTAATGGCGCAGGTCCCCGTAGGACAGGGAGGGGGAGTGTGGGAACCGCGGGGGAGGGGTAGGACAGAGGGCGGAGCGGAGGCGGCGTAGGGACTCCAGGGCATGAAGGGGAATAACCAAGCAGGTGGAGGGAAGAGGAGGGGTGGGAGAGGTGGCGGGAGGGCATCACAGTTGGTAGTACAGGTATATTTCAGGTCGGAGGGTGCCATTTGGGAGGGGGAGTTTGAAAACTCCATGCTGCGTATTACAACGGAGTAAGATGGAAGTGATCTATGTGAGTTATTTGCTAGAATACGGAATAGCAAGCTCAAATAATGATTAATAATGACATTCATACTGGTACATACTAGTATTGCTCCGTTTTATGTAAACCGACGTTACCTGTCACAGCAGTTCTAGTAAACACGCCAGGTGGCGCGAGTAGACCGCATGGCAAGGTAGAGGTACGTTTTTTACAGTTCTGTTCGAATGTATGTAAATCTAAGAGACTTCACTACGTTAGTCATCAGTCCCTAGGCTTACAAACTACTTACACTAACTTACAGTGACTTACACTATTGACAACACAAACACCTATGCCCGAGGGAGAAGTCGAACACCCGACGGTGAACGGCTGCGTATATCGCAGCTGAACGCCTTAGTGCGCACGGCTATTCTGCCGCAGCACAGTTCTGTTCACTTGTAGTTGCGTTTGCATAAAGGTATAACACCCCGCGAAAGCAATTCAAAATGGCTCCAATGGTCCTGATGAATCGCGGGTGATGATAATCCATTTTCGCCAAGAAGGCAATAGTGTCCGACAAATGGCAAAGAAACTGAAACTTTCCATCAGCGAAATTGGCAAAACCATACACCGGCGTCGAGGAACAAGCTCTTACGAAGATCGTCCTCGCTGAGGAGCACAAAGCAAAATATGAGAACGCCAGGAAAAGTATTTGGTAGTGACCAGTAAACGTAATAGATTAAAAACTGTCCGTGAATTGACTGCTGAACTAAACACAACGAGGGATACACCGGTGAGTGACTCGACAGTGAGCTGACGCCTGGCAGACAACAACCTTCGAGGATATGTAGCAACAAGGAAACCACTATTGCGCCTGTTGACAAGAAGAAATAGCTTCAGGGGACCAAGACACACCAACATTGGACAGCTGGGCATTTGGAAAAAGTCTTATTCACTGATGAATCCACGTTCGAAATATCTGGAAGTAAAATCCGTCAATTTGTAAGCTGTTTACACCATGAACGCTTGAATCCTAAGTGCGTAAATCCAACTGTAAAGCATGGAGGGGGTTCTGTGATGCTTTGGGGAGAATGAAGTAAGAGATTTGGTGAAAGCAGATGGAAAAATGAACCAAAAGAATTATCATGCCATTCTCCAGCGACATTCTAAGACATCTGGTTTGCGTCTGATTGGGAAACGGTTTGACTTGCAGCAAGACAACGACCCGAAACATAGTCTTGGTTGTGTCAGAACTATTTGAAGCCTCTAGAGGTTCGTAAAAAAATTGAAAAACATGGAATGGCCGCTCCAATCCAACGATTGTAACCTAGTCTAGCTGGGACAAGAAGGATCCGAAAACAGACATCATGAATAAGACACAATTGTGGGAGGTTCTCCTGTAAGATCGAGATTAATTCCAAACGAAACCTTGGCAAAACGCAGCGCATGCCGACAGTGTGCAAGGCAATGATGAAAGCAAAGGGTGATTATATTGAAGACTCGAAAATTTAATTGTTGCATCTTCCTGTATAACATTTGCAAAACAAGAAAATGCATTTTTATTCTGTATTTCGTTTCCGTTGTCTATAATTACTAAGTGTTTCCATACTTATGGAGGGTAATGTACGTAGCTTCATGATATTAATATGTGAACAAAAATACTGAAGATCCAGTTTTGTCCGCACGATAGTAACAAGTGGGCCTTTGTGATCGCTTTTTGACAGCTCGAAATTTAAATGAAAATAACTTCTTAATGGTACATCTGACACGATAATTTAACAAAAGAATTTGTAGAGTAGAATATTCTGTACAACTTTGCTTTCCTATATTTTTTCATATTCGTATCGTTTCAGAGATATTTTCATAAACAACGGCGATTTGGCACTGCCTGACTGTTTGTCAAGTGTTCCCACTTTTTAGGATGCGCCGTTCAACCGATCGGTACCAAATTTTACAGAACCTCCATTTTTCAAATATTTTTGACAAAAAATAGGTTTGTAAAACTAAAAACAGACCGTTTCTCGTGGCCTTTTGACAGCAGGAAATTTAATTGCAATAACGCCTTAACTATTCATCTGAGACGTAAATTGAATAAACGTGTTGATAGAAAATTCTGGCCGCGGTGGATTAGCCGCGCGCACTGGGGCGCCGTGCTGCGGTAGGCGCGGCCGTTCGCCATCGGGGTTCGAGTCTCCTCTCGGGCAACGGGCACGGGTGTTTGTGTTGTTCTTAAGTTAGTTTACCTTAGTTTTAGTAGTTTGTAAGCTACGGCCTGATGACCAAGCAGTTGAGTCCGATAGATTTACAAACATTTGAATTTTTGACAAAATTCTCAACAACTTTTCTCTTTTATGTTATTTCCATAACTAACTACGTTTGAGATATTTGCAAAGAACAATACGGCAATTTGAGACTGTCATTTCCTTATAAACAACACAGGCAAAGAAAATAAATTTGAAAAAGAGGAGAAACTACCACAAGACAGGTGATAATATTTTAACGGAAAAAGAAAATGAAAATATGGAGGAGGTAACAGAATAATAGTTTACAGACGTAAAAGTTCAAAATCTGTATGATTGTTGAAGCTGAACTCAAATATGAAAGACGCAATTAATTAACTATACAGGAGGTCGATTAAACTTGCGAAATTAAAAAAGTCATATTGTCACAGCTGTACAGAAAGTAGAAATCACGTGTTTACGGAGCAGTTAAGAGTGGTATATCTGAAAGTCTGAAGTGATCGTCTTTATAAGGAATGGAAACCTCTTCAGCTGTATGGAACTCTTTTATTCACCCAACTAGTTTCGAGGCTTCAGAGCCACTTCACCGGGGTTATCTTAGGCAAAGACGAGCAAATGTCACTATCAATCACGTTATGGTAATTTACATTTAGGCTAAAAAAAAAAGAAAACTGTAGGTGAAAAGTACTCACAAATTATTTCATATTTTTCTCGGTGACTCTAGACGACCCAACTTTCTCTGGCCCTATTCCATAAAATGAGAAATAAATTGTGTTGCTCGAATTGAAACAATGTCGAAATGATAAATAATGGAAAATATTTACCATTTCCAAATTGTTTCAATTCAATATGATCGAAGTCTACTGATGCGGATGAGCATAATATGTAGAGAAGATATGATAATGTTCACAAATTAAAATAGTTTGCACCTAGCCCATAAACACTTACTAGGCTATTTATTTATGTGCTGTTTATATTTCACAGTCTGTGGAAAGTAGCATGTCTAGTACTGTTGAAACATACTTACGAGATTACAAAGCAGACAGTGCGGTTAGTTCTAGGTGCGTTTAATTTTCTCTTTTCCTTCGTATCTCTCGCGCACAGACCGCAATTGTAAGAACTATACCAAATCAAACACGGCAAAAATCGTTCTCAATTGCGAATATTAGCAACTGGAAACCAGGGACACAGCAGGAACCACCTACTACACCCCAAATGTTCAAATGTTTGTAAATCTATCGGACCAAACTCCATGGTCATCAGTACGTAGCTTACAAGCTACTTAAAGGTAAAATAACCTAAGGACAACACACACACACACACACACACACACCCATGCCCCAGGGAGGACTTGAATCTCCGACGGCGAGCAGCCGCGCGTTCCGCAGCGAGGCGCCTTAGACCGATTTTTTGTTTTTTAAGTAGATCTATGTTTTGCGGTCGTTCGATCATTTTGTTCTAGGTTGTTCATTGCATATTTGGCTCAGATTTTTTGTTACAGAGAGCTTGTAGCCCCCTGACCGGGCGCGCTGAGCCACGGCACCCGGCAACCGCTCGGCTACTCCAACGCGGCTACTAGACTCCAGAACGAAAGGTAGCTACTATTGCATTGTCATCCATTTCTGAACTACGCCGAAAATATTAATTATCTGGCCTTGCAGGAAGTTGCTTTGAAATCAAATGCTGATCTGCACGGCCACTACGGTCGGGGGTTCGAATCCCCCCTCGGGCATGGATATTTGTATGGTCCTTAGTCTTAGTTAGTTCATAAGTAGTTTGTAAGTTTAGGGACTGATGACCCCGTAGTTAAGTCCCATAGACTATACAAACATTTGAACATTTTTTCAAATGCTGAATTTGTACAATAGAAAAACGAAGTACCCTAAGCAACACACCAGATACGAAAGCAAGCTACTACAGCAGTATGACTCACTTATGAGTAGAAATTATAATTTTAAGTCTGTGACGTACAGACATTTACATTAAAAACAGTTGAAACATTTTAGTGAACAAATATATCTAATAGAAACATGTTAAAATTAATTGTTCATGAATACAAACATAAATTTACAATGCAGCACCAGAAACAAATTTTAAAATGAACCTAAGATTTATATTTAGTGTTACAAGTACGAAAACTCGTATTTGAGTACATAACAGCCTATATATTGAATATAGTTTTAAAAACTTTAGCTTTTTGAAAGTCAAAGTGTACAAAATATCATCAAGATGGGAATTAAAGCGTGTATTTTGTTTCGGCGAAGTCCGTAAGAAATTGCCTTCCGTCATGCGTCTTATTAAGCAAAATTTCATCATGATCGGAAGAAAACTATAGATCTTCTCGAAGTCGATAAGTAAACTACCCTCAGCCATGCACCATTCGAAATGTATACCCTGACCTTCTTTTCCCTTTGAAGGTCAAGTGTGCAATATTTCAGAAAGATCGGAGCCAAACTGTACATTTTATCGCAGTCCGTATGTAAAGTACACGCCGCTATTAATTATACGAAAGTTTATATAAACAGTGACCATCGTCTTGCTTTGATGGTTAAGTGCGCAAACAAACTGTCAGGCTTAGAGGTCAGTAGGTAAAGTACCCTCCTAAACCATGTGTCGTAATTGGTTCTTACCCATACACCAATTGTTACCTCACTGTGAGATATTTGTTTGCCAAACTCACTTGAAGAGCTACACATGGTTTCGAAGGAAATGTGCAACGTTGTTGCGTGATGGGACAGTTTCTCGCGCGTTCCATTGTTTAGGGCGTCCTATACCCTGAACTATGTTTTCTACGTGATCCTTACACCGACAGTGACCTTCCTCTTGGTCTGAAGGTCAAATATGCAAAATTTCATCCCTATTGGAACAAACTGCAGATTTGTATGCAATAAACGTACAAACCTATGGACTCCTATACATAGGGACTTGCCTTTAAAAAGTATCCATATGGTTAATGTATACCAGAAAATCTGAAAAAGTATGTAAATGAAATCACACAAACTAGGTGAGTGAATGGAAACATTCATGTAAAGGCCGTATCCGATAGACTTCTTTCATTCCATTGTCCCGCAACGAGGGAAGCCACTAAAACCTGCTGAGTCAGTGAAAACATTCACATAAAGGCCGCAACCGACAGTCTTGTTTCACTCGGTTGCGCTCATCGAGTGAATGAAATCATTCATACGGCCGCGGAAACTATTTTCATTCGGACTGAAAACAGTGAATGGACGAAAAAAAAAAGAAAAGAAAATACCAATCGACCGACCAATCGGTTGGTAAAAACTGTCGGCTCTCGCATCATTTGGTCTTCTTCATGTCCAAAGGAGATGCAGTATCGCTGATTCACAAACATATGACAATGAAATCGATTTTCAATGGATTTTTAACATAAATTATGTTCGATTATTATCACAAAATTAAAAGAAAACGATGTAGTGACACACAGAACTGATCCAGAAAATATTCTATGCCCATGCAGTATCGTCTAGGTTTGAGAGTGGATTAGTAACTTACCGTTAGTTAAGGCGTAGGTCGTGAGGTGTGGCGTTTCCCGAGGAACTGTTGTACATCCTGTGTCCTTTCTTATTATATAATAGGCTGAAGACAGATTTTGAACAATTATTTTTTGATTGATTCAAAATGATACTACATTTCACCGTCGAGTCTAATCATCACAAGATGGAAATCAATGAGAAAGTGATGTCTGTATAATGCGAAAAGTGACAATCACCAATAAACAATAGAAAGGATTAAGTCATCCACAAGAGTAAAAGGTAAGGTAAAGCAGTCAACAATCCGAAGATTGGTTTGAACATCACAGTGCTTTACTAGGCATGGTCCCTGTTTGGAGGAGCACGTGTGTTCCGAACCACGGTGCTACTCGGTATTTTTCACATGAGCAATACTGCCAGAGGTGAATGAAGGGGAAAGTGACAGACAAAAAGCCCAGGACCTGGCGGGGATCGAATACGCGATCTACGGATTCACAGTCTGGCACGCTACCACTTTGCAACCAAGGCAGCTTGCAAAAAATGAATTCTTGAAATGTCAGTTACAGTATATTTTGCAAAAAATGTAAAGTTATCGATGGTACTAAATATATGATTAAAAAATCGAATACTGATTTCGAAATAAACAAAAGAATGTCCTGAGGCAGGTGCACCAGACCTCACGTTTTATCTTCCATAGCAGTTGCATGACATACTTAAGTCACAGCGTACACCATTCTTCTTCGTCATGGAGTGTTGCTGGTATCCTTACCAGATAGAATCGACAGAGAACGAAAAAGTTCCAAAACTGCAGTCCATATTTTACGATCATTTAGCAAGACTTCAATTACCAAATTTCTTCTCAAAAACGAAAATATTTTCTTGGCACTCGCCGGCGCAGAGAAGAACCTTGCGCTGAAGCCTTTAGCAGTTTAACTGTTCATTTTCATGCGTACTGTTCGAGGATGGAGTATTTTATGGAACCCTTTGCCAGACCCTATGTGTGATTTATAGGATACTCATCAAGAAGTGGAACTCTACATCGAAGAGAAATTTGTCCCTTGGCCCCAAGATCTGGAATTAATTCAACAATTTTCTTTTCAGGGTATTAATGCTTATCACTAATTTTAACGATAATTCGTATCTGCGGATAGAAATAGGTTTGGAGAGAAACGACAAATAGGAATTAATGTATAACCCCTTCGGGCACGAAAGGAAAAGTGACTATCGTCAGTAATTTATTTTGTACAAACACCAAATGGTTCATCAGACTTGCGGCTCAGCCTGGTTTCTGGTAAAACTTAGTGTGTTGTAGGATCTGAGTCGACCAGTAAAACAGAACTTATATCTCAGATATAACATCTGATTATAGTGTCACAGCATCTAAGCGTCAGTAAGTTCATTAATACTCGGGACAAAGTAACCTTCAGAGACATTTTCTAGTTTCAAATAAATATGTAAATAAATAATTGGTTCCTAGGTAAAGCCCCAAAGAGAGAAACCATCTTTCTATTAAAAATCATCTAATCTTGAGAGAGTTACATAATGAAAAACTTTTCATCAAGGACTTTCTTAGTGCTTATCACAACCGTTTTGAAATTTTAATCAGGAGAGCAGCGTCTACATGTCCGAGCTTATGCATTCCAGTAGCTTCCATGTGTAATCTACACAATAATCGATTTTTCTGAACCACACTCGTGAAATACTCTAAACTCTGGAAGTTATGTTCATAACTATGTGCGTCTATATTTTGCCGTAGAAAATAGCAGCGTCTTGAAATGATTGTGTTCAGATTTTGGACTCAAGGTGATTGAACTCAATTTTTCTTTTAATATGTGTAGAGAATTATACACTCGGCTATAAGAACCTGAATGTACATATAGGAAAGTAGCGACTAAAGACAAAAAGTAAGTGAAAGACGAACTAAATGAATTATTTATCTTCTAATGTTCTCTTATTACATGCAGTTAATTGGGAGAAACATCTACTTCTTACATATGATTTACCAGTGGTGTCCAACTCAGGTTTCTGTCTCATAAATATTATTTGGCTTGTATAAAAGTTTTTAGTACTATGAACTGGTTTAAAGTATTGGAAAACTAGAAATGGAATTTCCATGGACTTCACATTTGCTTTAACGTAAATCATAAATGCCATCGGTGGCGTATTGAGGATTCTATATTTTGTGAAGATGTACGAAATGTTTGGAGACAATTGTTGTGACCTTGCTGCTAAGAATTTGACGTATGTTACCAGTCAACGTTATTCCATGAATATCTATCGAATGTTATATGACTAATGAACTTCGCTATGTGGTAGGTTCAAATGTTTGTGTAGCTTATGGGACTTAACTACGGAGTCATCAGTCCCTAAACTTACAAACTACTTATGAACTAACTAACTCTAAGGACGGCACAAATATCCATGCCCGAGGGGGGGGGGATTCGAACCTCCGACCGTAGTGGCCGTGCAGACCGTGACTGGCGCTCCGCAGTCCCCTCGGCCACCGCGGCCGGCATATGGTAGGTAACAAACAATGAAGAGTTATGTAGTTGAAAAAATGACCGTTACCGACGACTTTCAAGCCATAGTGCTACTCACGAATCGTTTTGCATTGCGACGTAAATATTTACTCTACACTAAACGTATTTCGCAGCATATAACAAATGTCATCTACCATCAGAAAAACTGTTGCTGTAGTACTGAATTTATAAATTCATGTAACTAGAATCAGGTGGCGAGTAGATAGCATCTGGAACTTGGTATTTCGGAACGAAACAGAAATAGCCGAAATTGGGGGGATCGGGAGGAAAGGGGATTACGGGGGAGGAACATAGCTGGCAGATAGATGTAGTCTTGAATTGGTTCCTGAAAGTTAGTACCTGTTCCGTCACATATAACAAAGACACCAGAGAAATTATTTGAGAGACTGGTATTAGTGCATTGATGATCCTGTTGATATCTCACAGTACGTAACCCATATGCTGGTCTACTAGGATTTTATCTTACAACAATGTGTGGTAGACGACAAATGAACAGGAACGAGCAGTATGTCAAATGAGTTATATCGATAGTCCAATTAAAACTGCCTTCTAGTTGACGTATCGTCTCAGTTCTCCTTGCGTCGGATTTAGTTTCCATTTCGTACTTATAGTCCGCTCTCCTTGGGATGCTGCATATCGGGTTATCACGGTTAGTCATGTCAATATGACTACATTACCAAGTATTCCAGTAGTCCGATTTTGTTGTTATTTCCAATGGGGAGCGAGTAGGAGTCAGTTTCCACAGTGTTCGCACATGGGTTATAGAAGGCACAAACAAGATGCAACACTTCACAAAGGCTGTTAATGTGCAACCCGAAGTGATGTCGAAGCGCCAGCTCAGTGTAAGGAACAAACAGTTCAGTTGTAGCAGAGGAAGCATTTTGTAGCCCTGAATTAAACCTCATCTACTAACTTTACTACAACCAACGTGCAATACAAGCAAAACTAATATTACGTCCACTTCAATCACGGCGATTACAGCCATCTACTAGCAAGCTCAAGAAAGAAGAATTTCAAAATGTTCAAATGTTTGTAAATCTAACGGACCAAACTGCGTGGTCATCAGTCCGTAGCACAAACTAAGGTAAATTAACCTAAGGACAACAAACACACCCATGCAGCAGGAACCTCCGACGGCGAGCTACCGCGCGATCTGCAGTGAGGCACCTTAGACCGCTCGGCTACTCCACCGCGGCAAAGAAGAATTTCACTTTCGGAACTAAAAGTAAACTGTAGTTTCTCACTGGCAAGTGAGTTCATGAGCTGTTTTGTCACGAACGACTAAGCATTTACAGGTTATAAGCGACACATGCAGATTCCAATCAACAAAAGAACGATAGGTTGAGAAATATAAGCAAATAGAAAGTCAAAACGATTATAAAAATGACGTGACTAAATATTATGATTAAGAATTACGGTGTCGTCTTTAGTATAAGTTTGTTCATAAGTAGTTTGTAAGTTCAGGGACTAATGACCCTATAGTTAAGTCCCATAACCTCTACAAACATTTGAACATTTTTTTTGTTTGAACGATGACGTCTAGAATTATTATTGTTATTATTATAATCAAAATATCCACGGGTGTACTGTCGATCTATAGTGTCCAACGGCCACAATATTTCGGCGATCATACATGTCGCCATCATCAGGTGAACTGACGGACTGAGCTCCTGGAAACGCGCCGGCACGGAGATCCGCACGCTACGGCTGCTCGAAGGGAACTGAGTTCTAGCCCGGTAGCGGGCGATTTAAATACCCTCGGCCCGCGGAGCGACCCCTTCGCGGTCCGCGCCCCGCGCCGCGGCCGCGCAGTGGAACCGATTGCGCCGGCGTCTGAGATGACGTCGGTGTGAGGGCTCTGTCCACCGTGGTCGTCACTTCGTTACGTTTGCTAGACTTACTCTTAATTAACCCAATCGCTGGTTCCCAAGCTTTGCTAAGATTATAGCCACAGTCACGGTTTATGAGGTCGTAAATTGCCGTTCCTTGACGTCTTGGTCAAGAGAAGAGTTGATGGCACTCTGGGTCACAGTGTATATCGGAAGACAACGCACACTGATCTGTATTTACACGTAGACAGCTGTCACCACCCTTCACATAGGAATGGGCTACTTAAAACTCTAGTACATAGGGCGCGCACTATCTCCGACGCAGAGAGTCAACCCCAGTAATTGGAACACCTGAGAACTGTATTTCGAAAAAATGGGTACTCAGAGTGGCAGATTCAGCGGGCTCTCCGTCCAACCACTAAATCACAACGTGTGGAAACGGAGGAAAACACGAGGGAGGATGTAGGCACTGCGTTCATTCCATATACCGGCGCACTCTCGGGGAAGATCGCCCGCATTTTGAAAAACACCAGGTTGGGACTGTTTTTTGTCCGCCGAATAAAATTCGTGCACTGGTGGGGAGCGCCAAAGATGATCTCGGTTTGAGGAAGGCCGGCGTGTACCAGATTCCGTGTCAGTGTGGAAAGTCATGTATTGGACAGACGATGCGTACCGTCGAGGATCGTTGCGTTGAACACCAGAGACACACACGATTGATGTATCCGAGCAAGTCGGCGGTCGCTGAACCTTGTTTGTCGGAGAATCATGCGATGGACTATGAAGGCACTAGGATTCTGGTACAGACGTCGAGATACTGGGACTGCGTCGTTAGAGAGGCCATTGAAATTCGCACAAGTGACGACCTCATAAACCGTGACTGTGGCTATAATCTTAGCGACATGTATGATCGCCGAAATATTGTGCCCGTTGGACACTATAGACCGGCAGTACACCCGTGGATATTTTGATTATCAAATAAGCCGGGAGAAACTGAAGAATCACGTTATTATTATAGTTATTTCAGCAGATGGCGGCTCTCCCTCGGACCAAACGCTCTGTGTTACAGCGCCAGCACGCTACGCCGCACTCAGTACGATTTAGGATCTCACATCGATGAATTGTAGGCTTAGATAATTTCGGCTTCTCCTGTCTTACGAATCTCCTTGAACCGTACGATTCGATTTTAGAGTTCCGCTCCGTGGAATTGCGATTATCGTTGCCATTTCCACCGATATATATCTCTGTTTCCCCGAGTGGGAAGTGATTTTCGGGGTGGAGGCGTGTGGCGGTTGGAGACGTGGCACGCACCAGGGGGCAGTACCTTCCGTGGGCCGGGCGAGTCGGCATGCTCGCGCAGTGAGTCAGCAGACGGTGGATTTGGCGACGGTTACACCTGTTGGCGGTTCTTTGCCCCCATGGTTCTCTAGCAAGAGAATGTGGAAGTCAAGTTTGGTATCGGAGTGTGACACTTACCAGCGGATGTTTGAGTGCTGTACTGTAATACATCTGTCTGTTTCAGAAGTGTTGTGTATTATTTAAGTCGCCAAGTGTCTCGCAAATAATTTGTACGTCGTGGATGGAGATGCCTGTTGTTATTGCTGTGTAATATTGTGTGGCTGGTATAGAACCGTGACGCCTCACCTCAATACGGAACTGTTAGTTGGTGATGCACTTGGTAATAAACTGATTACAAGTTGGTAAGCTTATGCTCGGTGGACTTGAGGTAATATCATTTCCAGTAAGTTGTCACAAGATCTGTAAGGTTATTTGGTAATAATAGCGCTCTCGAACATTTAATTTGTATCTGTGATACTATTTTATATTTTATATTATATATTTTATATTTTATGTGCACCGATTTTGTGAGCGCTTATATTTGATATTTATTCATTGCTGGCACTCTGCGCTACCTTTCCGTGGTCCTTAAGGGTAGGCGACTATTTAACGCGGGGTGCCAATGCCTATGTTGGCGCATTTTCTTCCACATTTGGATTAACATTAATCTGTTGTCCCGGAATATTTCAAAAATTTTTTGTAGTGTATTTGATGTCTTTTTAGTTGTTGTTGATTTATGAACATTTTAGTAATTTTTCCTTTGTATTTGTATGTTCCAGTTGTGCATTGAGGTTAAAGATTTGTAGTCTGGCGGCCGAACCCAGCGGACAGGGCCCGGTTAGGTTTCCATTCCAGTGGTGTGCGGGTTCCTGCACTTAGTGTTGAAACCTAGTATCTGAGTATCTGTAACTGGTTTCACGACAGCTTTCTCCTTACGGGCTCTTGCCCACTGCGTTTCATCGTCAAGTTATGTTAAATTCTTGTCCTGTAAATACTGGTTTTCTTAAGTTGCATTTGTAAGTTCATATCCTTGTTTTGTTTTTAAAAGGAGGCTCGCGAGCATTTTCCTTGTTTTTAAGTGTTAATAATGATTAAATTGTTCCTGTTATATATATATATATATATATATATATATATATATATATATATATATATATATACAGTTTCTTTAATTAAGTTTTGCCAATGTTCATCCTATGTAAAAAAAAAAAAAAAAAAAAAAAAGGCTTGTAAAGGTTGATCTGTCTGTTAGCAAAATCTATCTATTTTGCTTGATTCTCTATTATCGAGATTTGTTTATAGAATAAGGAGCTATTCAGGTGTCCTTTAAATAAATTGTTCTTTAAACTGGCAAATGTTGTTACTTGGGGCTTGGGCCTTCCGTCAATACCTCCTTTTCACTCCTGTAATGCAAGCCGATTTCTGTGATTATAGTGACTGCATAGTGACACTATAGTGCAGTTCTAGCAGAAGAATAGAGTTTGGTTTACGTTGTTTATGAAACGTAACTATTTCGTTTGCATTATTGTGCATTTATTGTTTCTCGTGCGGTTATCATGTACGATAAAACGACAAATAAGCGGGTTAGACCTATGAATCGTCGTCAAAATACAACAAGAAAGAAATCCGGACAAGCAGTTTGAATAGAATTACGCAGCTGTTGTGGCAGTTCGGTAACGACGATTCTTTCGGGCGCGACGTTGAGCGCTCCGAGGAAATCAAGTCCGACATCTGACGTGTAAACAAGCAAGTAATTTTAATCAGACTACAGAAACATTTCTCGTAGACGAAACCGCGTTGTAAATTTTTTGCCGGTCGCTAAGCAACGCCCTGCTCACCTTCTCGGCAGTGGACACGCGTGCCATCTGCTGTTGTGGGCCTCTCCCTTGACAGTGGTTGCCCACGCTAACAGGAAGGAGGCCATCTGCTATCTGCCAGTGGCTGTTGTGTAGCACCAGACTGGAGGCTACGAGCACATGCCGGAACCGGGTCGTGTTCTCAACGAAAGACTGCGCTGCCAAATTCACTTGGCTGGGAAACACGGCGTTCGAATAATGTGAGACGACCTTGGTTTGCCCCAGCTGTTCGTTAAGCTACACACGCGGAGTGGAAGCGGCGGGGACATAATTATGGCCTTTTTCGTGAGCATCTAGTTCTGCGCTGCAGGCCGCTTGTTATGTGTACTTCAGTGGACCCACTTGCTAGGAAGAGTTTATCGGGATTTACGTTCGTGAATTTGATTTTTCCTTACATTTACAACGGTAGAGCAAGGATTTTTGTATGGAAGGGGCTTGCCGAAGTTAAAAAAAAAGCTAAGTACTTTAAGACGAGGTTGAAGATACGTCTTGTTAAACACGAATAGCCATGTGTAATTGGGGGCGCGGAGACGGGGGGGGGAGGTTTGGAGGGCTTGAGCCTCTTTAACTCCTTTCACCCCTTCTGCCTCTCGATATGCCACTGTACGCTTATAAGCTTATATGAAACTTCATGACTTGAGAATCGCTTACAAGAACAGAATACTGATAGTTGAATTTATATGTTCACTCTGCAGATTCCCTGCAGGTTTAAGGGGGGGGGGGGGAAGGGGGGGAGGGCTTGAGCCTCTTTAACCCCTTTCACTCCTTCTGACTCTCGATATGCCACTGTACGCTTATACGCTTATATGAACCTTCATGGCTTGAGAATCGCTTACAAGAACAGAATACTTAGAGTTGATTTTATATGTTCATCCTGAAGACTCCCGCTCGGTTAGCCGTGTGGTCTAACGCTCCGCTTTCCGAGACGAGAAAGCGCACCAGTCCCGGTTCGAATCCGCCCGGCGGATTATCGAAGGGGGTCTGAATGCCGGCCAGCCTGGATGTGGTTTTTAAGCCGTTTCCCACATCCCCCTAGGTGAATACCGGGCTGTTCCCCTAGTCCCGCCTCAGTTACACGATTTGGGGTACACATTTCCTCCCGGGGGAGATGGGGGTGGAGACAGGAAGGGCATCCGGCCACCCCGTTACTACTAAAACGTCAGATCCGATCAACAAAGCTGACCCAGCATGTGCGGGAAATTGGTTTAAAGGAAAGAAGGTTTTTTTCCCCATTCTGACAAATTCAGTATTATAGCTCAAACAAGGACATTTTGACTCTAACTTTATTTATAGATTCGTTTATAAATTTGTCAAACTTGTTGATTGGTTTTAAGGGCAAGATGAAATTAGGAGTATTACTTGTGCTGGAGTGCCACCTTGCGCCAGTCACAGTCTGCACGGCCGCTACTGGCGGGGGTTCGAATCCCCCCCTCGTGCACGGATGTTCGTGTCGTCTTTAGTATAAGTTAGTTCATAAGTAGTTTGTAAGTTTAGTAACTGTTGACACCGCAGTTAAGTTACTTGAGCTTTATAAATATTTGAACATTTTTTTAAATACTCGTTTTATGCAGACGCAACGAATTCTTCTGCTGTGTCAACCTCTACCATTCCTCAATTATTTTCAGGGCTTATCGCGATCTGCTGCGTGTTCTAAAGCATTATGCTAAGGACTGGGCGGTTCGGGTCCAGTGTGTGTGTGTGTGTGTGTGTTTGTGTTTGTGTGTGTGTGTGTGCGCTTGTTCTTAGCGTGAGGAAAATTAATTGTACGTCTTGAGACTGCTGACCATAACTTTTTTAAAATTATGAAGCAAGCAGAGGTGAAATATAAGGAACGAAAAGCTTTCCTGCTATTATTCGAGCTGTCCGTTGAGCAATGCATGAAGGAAAGCAAAGATGAATTTATAAAAGAAATTTAAGTTAAGGGTTTGCCGATGTCATTACAATTTTGTCAGACAGAGCCAAGGATTTGGAAGCGGAATGGAACGGAATGGATAGTGTCAGAAAGAATGCTACAATAGGAACATTTAGAAAAGATAAAAATATGTGTAATGGAATGAAGTGAACAAGTATCTGACGATAACGAGGATTAGTAGATTATCCAAAAAGGCCTAGTAGAGTTTCGTTACTTGAGCAGTAAAATAAATATACAGAAGATTTTGAAATGAGTTGCTACAGAAGAATTCTGAAGATTGTGTAACTAATGAATAGGTATCAAACTGAATTGGAGGGAAAATTAGGTGGCTTATCTGGACTAAAATAAGGGATGGATTGTTAGGGCACATTTAGAGACTTAAAGAATTCTTAGTTTAGCACTGAAGAAAAATAACAGAGGGAGACAAAGAGAAGAGTACAGTAAACAGGTTTCAATGGATGGTGAATTCCTTGGTTAGTAAGAGATTATACAGCGTAGAGGAGCATGGAAAGCTGCAAATTGCGGAACAAATTCCACTGTTAACTCTGGGGAAAGAGATAATACGTCCAGTCTACACTGATGGTGTCTAGGAAGTCTAGAATTGTTCTGTATTTGATATAAAGTTGAATGAACATCTATTTTGAAGAAGTAAGGGAACTACAGATAGATTCAGTTACATGTAATCAAATGTGGGATTCCACAAATCACTGTATAGCACGTGGTGGAGGAAACCTCATGCCACGATATCCTTTCCTGGTGTGTTCTCCAACAGAGTGACACACAAGTCTGTGTGCTCTAAATTCTCTTCCTTTGTTGTACAGAGGAAAATTATTAGACTCAAGGTTATTTTTTCTTAAAATGAAAATATTTTACAGTTTAGAAGAATTTATTCACCAAATTAGAATATATTACTACTTTGTGTGCATGCCTTTGTTCTTAATGAGCAGTTCAACACGTGTTGGCATTGTTTCTACCAGTCTAGAGCATGATTGATATCATCATGGTGTCAAATTTGTATGAATTTTTCCATGAGTTGTTACATTGTTGTAATGTTGATCTTTCTCACCTTGACTCATCAGGAAAGCAGACTTGAAAGGAATAAAACATTTTAATCATAAGAAGTCGGCGATTTCAGATGTTATTTCCTCATATGAACCGTAAAGGAAATTTCTGTATGTCTTTGTGGGATATTTTCTTGAAAACTAATATTCATTTTTCAAAAGAAATTTTCAAATACAGATTCTCAGCTGTTTTAAATAAAGTTTATTTACCTTGCTACAGTCCTACCCCAAACTTATTTCTAACTTCATGAGTTTATTTCAGTCTCTTTGCACTCACTGCAGGGGTAAGTTTTGCTTCTATGCATGGACCACGAGCTGAAAGTTCTGCGCTAATAAGATTTCTATGGTCTGTGGAAGTACAAACATCGAGTCCATAGTTCTCCAGAGCTTTCTTCAAATCTTGCCTGGTAGCTCTTCTGTTGTCTTTCGCCATCTTGACAACTTTCCATTCACTTCTAGGGGAAAGTTTGCTCTTTCGCCCACATTTTCCTCGACATGCACTTTTGAAATCAAGGCCATCTTTCTCTGCCTGGCAAATGCGACTTACAGATTTTTGTGAAATCTGTAACCTGTTTCCTATTTCTCACAGTGAATATAATTTTTCTTCGAGTAGCAGTTGTATAGTCGCAACTTTTCTTGGCGAAAAATCACTTTTCTGACCCATAACCAATAAATATCTGACAAACAAAAGAATTATTCATAATTAAAAAAAAATATTTATATTTTATGGCTAAAAGTGCAAGTAGAAATACTCAGTGCTTATTGTTTCACGATAGATTAAACGTAAAACAATCCTTAAGAACGTCCCAGCTGAATTAAATTGTCTCCAAAACAGCTGCAACCATCCAATATTTGCCTAAAAAATAACAATTGACTACTTGGCGACTGCTGTCAACATTGTTAACAGCTCAGTACTGCCAATAGCAAAGGTAAATGTCTTATGGACGTATGCGTGTGAAAATTCCAATCTCACACGACTGGATAATTTTAGAGTGAGAGAAACTAAGAAATATGAATATTTTCGTTTTGAATCTAATAATTTTCAAAATACGTCAGTACCTAGAAACTATTAAAAAGAGAATGCCTACATTTTGTTTTTGTGCCTCATTTCGAATACAGTTCCACATTCTGTGTTGCTGACCCGGTAGGAATGATGGAAGACATCGCAGTAGTTCAAAAAAGAACAGCTCGTTTTGTATTAACCCGATATAAAGGAGAAAGTGTCACTGAGATGACACAGGTGTTGGAGTGAGGATCATAACATCAACAGCGTACTTGTTCCAGTGAGACCTACAATCGCCGACTTTCTTCGGCGAATGGGAAAAATATTCTGTTGACTTCCACCTACAAAGTATGAAATCTTCATTATGAAATACAGGGTGTTTCTCAAAAGACGCCTGCCAGGCGTCCGCGGATCGCGCAGTACGGCTCCCGGCCGCCGCCACCGCATCCGCCGGTCATGCAGCGCCCGATTCACGGACTCTATTGTGCAGTGCGCGCATACACTCAGTTAAAGTCTAAAAAACATTGTCATTTGAGTAACCTAAGTTTACCTTCATTTACAGTAGATGTTCAAAATGATGTCCCTTTATGGAAAGAGCGGCGTGACATCTCTTGAACACATTTGCGAGCACTCGACGAATTTCGGTGGCCTAAATCTGGGAAATAGACTAGTCTAATCATTTTCACGAAAGAATAAATTCTGACAGGTATGTGAACAATATCCTGCATCCATTTTTCAAGAACTTTCACCCAACGAAAAGCTGTATGGTTATTTCATGCAGGACAATGCAAGACCACAAATTGCCAATGCTTCTATGGCAGCAATACGAAGTGATTTTGATGATAAAATAGTTGACTGGCCTCCTCATTCCCCAGAACTGAATCCCTGTGCGTTTTATCTTTGGCGAATGTTAAAAGACAAGGTGTAAGCAAGCAATCCCATTACACTCGAAGAGTTGGAAGACAGGATTCGAGTAGTCATTTCTTAGATTTTGGCAACCGAAATTCGTTGAGTGCTCGCAAATGTGTTCAAGAGATGTCAGGCCGCTATTTCCATTTCAATAAAGGTAAGCTTAGGTTACTCAGATGGCAATGTTTTTTAGACTTTAACTGGGGGAAGGCGCCTGGGCACAATAGAGTCCGAGAATTGGGCGCCGCAGTGGCCGGCGAATGCGGAGGCGGCAGACGGGAGCCGTATGGCGCGATCCGCGGACGCCAAGCAGGCGTCTTTTTGTGAGACACCTTGTATTGTGGCGTAATGTCAGCGCCAGACGTAAGAGAACGATCGTTCAGAAGGCAGCGATTGACCGAAAGCCAATCGCAACCAGGCGCTGCTTCCTGGAGGGAGTAACCGAAGATGCGCGCCCTCTACAAGCGGCTATATCTAGGCCGACAAATGTCAGTTACTAGTCAGAACTCATGCAGTTACTCGGCTAAGAACGAAACAGTCATTAGGCTCATCAGCGCAGATAGCAAAATACGGACGACGTCGCGAGAAGTGAGAAGAAAGAGACATATTTTCTAATGTTGAGTATTATAACTTTCAGTCAATAAAACTTGTATTATTAATATGATTAGTTACAGTTGACCTCGAATGCACCAGTACCTTCCCTGACAACCAGACCGGGACGAGGTAACAACACCCTGTATAAGAAATCGGAGCTGAAACGGAATAATTATTTCCTTTCTTGTTCTCGGGCGCTTTTCGAGAATAGAATAGCTCATAAATATACTGTCAATAATAATAACTATTATTGTTCGATTTTGATCCGATTACGGCAGATGTCATATGTGGGACAGTAGATATACTGATAATGATTTCAAACCGCGGCGGAGTTGCCGAGGGCATTGAGGCGCTATGCTCCGATGAGCGAGGCCGTTCTCCATCGGTGGTTCGAATCACCCCTCGGGCATGATGGATGTTTGTGCTGTCTTTAGTGTAATTTAGTTTATACATAGTTTGTAAGTTTAGGGACTGATGACCCCGCAGTTGAGTCCCATAAGCTTGACAAACATTTGAACATTTTTTGAGTATCTATACTAGAGGTGTCCAAAATACGACCTGCAGGCCGAATACAGCCCGCGGAAAGATTTAACCCTGCCGGCACTTGAGAGAGATTATTTTTTAAATATAATTTAGGGAAAGATTTATGCTATTTTAACTCTGAAAAGTTGCTTAGTGGCATTGCAGTACTCAAAGCACGTGAGCATTACCTTCACTTGTTTTAAATATGAGATACCACATGTCTTCAGGTGACTGTGATTTCTTGTTCATGTCTGTATTTTACTGCGTTCATGTCGATTTCGTGTGTGGAATATGCGTACGTCCTTTGTTCAGGGTACTTATGTAATACGTCGACTGGAGCTAAAAGAGAACAGTCGATACCGAGAGTTTTATATTTCGTAACACATGGTGTGTAACGCCTTGTTGGGAATAGCGACAAAATATCGTATGTGTGTCGTGATCAGAGAATATATGTTCATCGACATTAAGCGAAAATCATGGTCCACAGTTTGATGAAATCAATGACAATGTACGAGAACATAAAGTCGAAACTTTAAAACGTGATCTGTGTTTTAAACGAAATATCTTTAGAAAACGTGTTCAGGAAGGTAAAACTGGTACTAAATAAGTTTAAGAACTTTCCTTGAAATCTACAAATAATGGAAGTCATTCACTATCAGTGTTTAAAGAAGAGTTGCGTGTTAACACTTTCTTTGCCGAATTTCGACGAGGATCACAGCAAATCGTCGATCTCAATAATTTTTCTACTCTCTACTGGAGAGTTCCTGCCATCTATGGTCAAGAACAAATTACTCCTGGCTTGAGAATTACAGTAAATAGCGGCAAACAGTGATTAAATGCAATCTTATATGTGGCAAAGAAATAGAAAAATTATGTTGCTTTTAAGCAACGCGGGTAAAGGGTTAATTACAGCTGTAGAACTATTCCATGACAAAACAGAGCAATGGAGAAACGGTTCCTCTTTCTGCCAATACTGTGGCGCGCGATATGAAGACATTTAACAAATCAGAAGAAAATACAGCTAAGTTTGCATTCTACTTGGTAGCCCCAGACGAGACGTATCATGCTGCTCAAGTTCTCTTGTTTTATTAGAAGTTCTAACACGAATTCAGAAGTCACTGAAGAACTGCATATTTGAATTCCTTTCACAGCACATAACTTTAGGTAAGAAGCTAAACTTTCCTCTTACTCTGATGGAATGTTTTACAACTGATGCAGGCAGAAATATGGGTGGCAAATATGTAGGTTTTGCTGGAAGAATACATTTATTTAGTGATTCCAGTAGTAATCCCAAACCTTTGATATTACCTTTCTTTCTTCATTAGGGAACACTTTGTGTAAAGTCGATAGATATGTCTTGTGTGATGGAGAATGAAATTTCCGTTATTATTTTTATTGAAACACATGGACACTGTCAATTCAAGTTTAAGAACTGCCCATGAGATCTCCAGATTAGGAACATAAGAGGTGGAATTAGTGTCAAGCGACTTCTCAAACAAGACGGAAGTAAGGTGGTTAACATGTCGGAAAATTTGATCAAGTATATTTTGTTTGGGAAAAGATTTGGATATTTTTCTGAACGAGAATAATGATCCTTTGAAAGTTCTGTCGAACAAAGAACGGTTATTGAAGATAGATTTATTAACCTATGTTTACCTCAATTTGAACGAACTGAACAAAAAGCTTTAATGTGAGGGCAATATTATTTGTGATCTTAAAATATTTTATGACTTTCAGACAGAAACTGGTACTTTTCGAAAACAATGTCAGGGAGAACATTTTCTCGAAATTCGCCAATTGCTGTTATATAATCGGTGATTAAGGACTAAGTCCTCCACTCTCCTTTCTGTGAAGCGTAAGGTATCCCGACAGCTGGAAATGGAAATCATAGACGTTCACACTAATAACACAGTGAGGAAAAGTTTAGTGGAGGAAGTCTTGTTCAGTTGTATACGTTTCTTTCTTAGGTAAACTACCACTAATTACAGACTTTGCACAAATTGTGTCTTATCAGTATCTGGAACAAGTGACGCGTATGAACAAAAATTTACTGTGGTGATATATACAAAATCCGTATACGAAATTTAGCTGATTGGGAAATTTTAGAAGAAATTTTAATCCTATTGAGACTACGTTGGAGTCACAATATGAATTCAAAAGACAAATTTCATACCTCACCGAACGTTTTCACTGCATAATGTGCCTGAGTTAAATAAATAAATAAATAAATAAATATATATATATATATATATATATATATATATATATATATATATATATATATAACGTAACTTTCTTCCTATGAGAAAATAAAGTAATAGTTGGGACTATGAAGACCGTGTTTTGATGATATCGTGTGGAGTTAGGTGGAGTGAAATAAGTGGGACGTTATTTTACTTAGACGGTACAATGAGAGATATTGTGGTGGTCATATTGTATACGATTGCAATAAGGGTTCCCACCACCTTCATGACGTGGCAGGTAAAATTATACTGCTGGTTATGTAAATTTCGGCAATTCCAAACTTTCTCATTTGGCGTTCACTGAGAATCCAAACTTGCTATGTGGTCCTCACGTTCTAAGAGACTCCTAGACATTAATATTGCTACACCACGAAGATGACGTGCTACAGACGCGTAATTTAACCGATAGGAAGAAGATACTGTGATATGCAACTGATTAGCTTTTCAGAGCGTTCACACAAGGTTGGCGCCGGTGGCGACACCTACAACGTGATGACATGAGGAAACTTTCAAACCGATTTCTCATACATAAACAGCAGTTGACGGGCGTTGCCTTGGAAACGTTGTTGTGATGCCTCGTGTTGGGAGAAATGCGTACCATCACGTTTCTGACTTTGATAAATGTCGGTTTGTAGTCCAACGCGATTGCGGTTTATCGTATTGCGTCATTGCTGCTCGCGTTGGTCGCGATCCAATGACTGTTAGCAATATATGGAATCGGTGGGTTCAGGAGGGCAATAAGGAACGCCGTGCTGGATCCCAACGGCCTCGTATCACTAGCAGGCGAGATTACCGGCCTCTTATCCGCATGGTTGTAATGGATCGTGCAGCCACGTCTCGATCCCTGAGTCAACAAATGTGGACGTTTCCGAGACAACAAACGTCTACACGAACAGTTCGACGACGTTTGCAGCTTCATGAACTATCAGCTCGGAGGCCATTGCTGCGGTTACCCTTGACGCAGGATCACAGACTGCGATGGTGTACGCAACGACGAACCTTGGTGCACGAATGGCAAAACGTCATATTTTCGGATGAATACAGGTTCGATTGACAGCATCATGATGGTCGCATCAGCGTTTGGCGATATCGCAGTGAACGCACATTGGAAGCGAGTATTCGTCATCGCTATACTTGCGTATCGCCTGGCGTGATAGTATGCGGTGCCATTGGTTACATGTCTCGGTCACATGTTGTTCGCATTGACGGCACTTTGAACAGCGGCCATTACATTTCAGATGTGTTACGACCCGTTACGATCCCAGCGAAACCCTACATTTCAGCAGGATGATGCACGACCGCATGTTGCAGGTCCTGTACGGGCCTTTCTGGATACGGAAAATGTTCGACTGCTGCCCTGGCCAAAACATTCTCCAAATATCTCACCAACTGAAAACGTCTGGCCAATGGTGGCTGAGCAACTGGCTCGTCACAATACGCCAGTCACGACTCTTGATGAACTGTGGTATCGTGCTGAAGCTGCATAGGAATCTGTACCTGTACATGCCATCCAACCTCTGACTGAATGCCCAGGCGTATCAAGGACGTTATTACGGCCAGAGGTGGTTGTTCTGGGTACTGATTTTCCAGGATCTATGCACCCAAATTGCGTGAAAATGTAATCACATGTCAGTTCTAGTATTTTTGTCCAATGAATACCCTTTTATCATCTGCATTTCTAATCGGTGTAGCAATTTTAATGGCCAGTAGCGTAATTTGTACACCCCTAATCTACACAAACTGTGGATAACGCGCTTCTAGCAGTGAGACAACGGGCAGGCACACCTGTAGCCTGTCTTTCACATTCGCCACAGCATCGACGTGCCGTCAAAGAATCACTTGGAATGTATGGCCAATGTCTTCAGCGATTGATAGCGTATTCTGTTTGCAAGCAAGTGATGGTCGCTTCCGAGCACAACTTAGACATGGCGAGTGCTTTCTTCTAGATTCATGTAATAAACAACGTCCCTACTTCAAGCCTTATAATCTGGGGTGCGATAAGCTACAAGTCTCTGCAGGAAACATTGGCCAGCACTGGTAGGAATGACATGTTGTAAGACCCGTTTATTTGCCACTCTCCGAATAGGAAGCTGTTGTTGTAACAGGAAAATGCTGGCTCACACACAGACTGCGAGTGCAACTTAACGTTCACTGGACGGCGAGCAACATCTTTCTTGCCAGCACCGGTCTGTGTACTTGCTTCCAATCTAGCATGTGTGAGATATCATGGGACGACAACTGGCATGTGCGATTCATCGATCTCCATCTACGTGAAGAGAGATCGGGCGTGGGATGGTAACCCCAAGACAGTATATGCTGTCTGTGTTATCCAATTGATGCCAGAATCAGCGTCTGAATCTCCAACCATGGAGACTACACCACAGTCAATATCACTTAAGCAATTGATCTGTAAATGTAATCGTTTCATATACTTCTTACGCACTGTCCAGCAATAAAGTTAGAGCGACTTGGAAAACTCCAATTATGGGCTCTCTTAATTATGGGCTTCACGATATTCTTGGTGGAACTTAGGAAGCTAGTTAATTCTTAGGCTGCTATAGAGTTGCTATACACATTTGTTATTTATTTGTAGAGAATTTTTCAGCAATCAGTCGTAAAAAATTAGTTTATTCGTTCAGATGTAGATTTCGACTACTGTGTGGGCATTATCAATGCTAAAACAAGTAAAACATTTCGACCTCCATGTTGGAGGTGAACTGTTAACTGTTTGTTTTAAGCATTGATAATGACCACATAGTGTTCGAAATCTAGATCTGAATGAATAAATTAAATATTTACGAGTGACTGCTGAGAAATTCTCTACAAATAAAAAAATAAAAAATTAAAAAAAGTCGCTGAACATAAGTGCCCCAATGGAATCAAACCTGACAGTTGTTATTTAATTTAAGACTGCGAAACAAACAAATTTCGCATTCATTCTATGAAATGTATTGGAATTAAAAATACATTTGAGTTTCAACCCTAAAATCAAATTGCCCTAGCAATAAGTGAAGTAAGGTCGAATAAATACTATTAACTAAAATAATTAACTAGGCAATTTGTTTTTATTAACAGCGGTTTCAACGGCCGCTTAACTGTAAATGTGTTAGAGGTAGGAACTGTAGATTATTTTAACATTTATCATTAAAAGGCTATGAGAGAATAGGAAAACAGGGTGAAGAATAAACTTGGAGCGGTTTGTCCGAATATTTACTATAAGATAATTAGATTGTACTTATCGTATAAAATATATAATATATTTAAGTAACTTGCGTATTAATAATCCAGATTTGAGGTTTTTTCTGACAAGGTGAACACATGCAGAATTTTAATAAGAAACTCCGTAAGTATTTGTAAGGTGACCTAACAGTTTGTCATCAATATCAGCAAGGGTCACTACACATACTGCTTGCAGTCTCTTTGATGTATCGAGTTGCTCCGCAATTTTGCAAAGTGATAAATATGTCTAGAGACTGTGAAATGCAGAGAAGCTACGCATCCGGGTAGTCAGAAGCATATGAATAACTCTGGTTATGAATGTCACGATATGCGAGTTCCCGAACGTCGTTAACGCCACCATAAACACAAGACAGCGAGATTCAAAGGCTGTAAAGTATTCCCTTGCTTGGCTATACGCCAGTAGGGGAGACATCTCCCCCTCCCCCTTCCCACCGCGCAGTTCTCTGATCTTCTTGCACTAGGCCTGTATACTTCATAAACAGCTCAGAGAGTCACTGTTTTTGCAATGAACGATAACGTGACGCTAATACAGTCTTATGACGTAAAGAGTAAAACAATTTGCCATACTAGCAATGCAGAGAGAACCACAAGCTCTTTTACCTAAGGGATTCTTAGAGCATGATGCCCAGCACCTTACATGAAAGAAATAGCCGTATTACTGTCAATTTAAATGCAGTAAAACTAGTAGGGAGGGATGAAATATCCATCATTGCTTTGTGTGAAAGGAGGAGTATTCCTCAGAGACTATTTCTGGGAAAACTTTGTTCCTTTCTCATGACAGCGCCCTTAAATAATTTTATATATCAAAACAATTTAGAGCGCAAGATTGGCTGTTTAGTACCACCTAGTTTCAACCCAATGTTCGGCCATCTTCAGGGTGTTTGTCTGTAATATACAGTGTTTGCATTCAGAGGATTCCTAAAAGAAAACTACATTTGTAATTACACATTAAAATGAAATAAAATAACAGACGTCCCCTACTCTTTCTCGTATTTATAAACGATTTCGGAGACAATCTGAATAGCTCCCTTAGACTGTTCGCGGATGATGCTGTCGTTTATCGGTTAATGAAGTCAACAGAGGATCAAAAGCAACTGCAAAGCGATTTAGACAAAATTTCTACATGGTGCGAAATTTGTCAATTAACACTAAATAATGAAAAATGTGAAGTAATACACATGACCACTAAAATAAATCCGCTATACTTCCATTGACGAATGGAAAAATTTGTGGAATCCAACCTCGGGGAAGATCAGATTGGATTTAGGAGAAATGTAGGAACACGAGAGGCAATACTCACATTATGACTTATCTTGGAAGATAGGGTAACGAGAGGGAAACCTACGTTTTTAGCATTTGTCGATTTGGAGAAAGCTTTTGACAATGTTGACTGGAATACAGTCTTCCAAATTCTGAAGGTATCAGGGGTAAAGTATAGGGAACGAAGAGTTATATTCAACTTGTACAAAAACCAGACGGCGGTTATTAGAGTCGAAGGGCAAGAAAAGGACGCAGAGGTTGCGAAGGAAGTAAGGGTTGTAGTCTTTCCACAATATTGTTCAATCTGTACATTGAGCAGGCAGTGAAGGAATGGATGGAGAAATTTGGAGAGGGCATTAAAGTGCAGGGAGAAGAAATAAAAACATTGCGGTTTGCCGATGACGTAATAATTCTGTCAGAGACCGCAAAATATCTGGAAGAGCAATTGAATGGGATGGACAGTGTCTTGAAAGGAATGCAATGTTAGAAAATCAGGCGATGCTAAAGGAATTAGAGTAAGTAATGAGACAATAAAAGTAGTAGATGAATTTTGTTATTTGGGTAGCAAGATAACTTCTGATGGCCGAAGTAAAGAAGATATAAAATGCAGATTGGCTATAGGAAGAAAGGCGTTTCTAAAGAAGCCAAACTTGTTAACACCCAATATTAATCTAAATGTTAGTAAGTCCTTTCTGAAAGAATTTGTCTGGAGTGTAGCATTGTATGAGAGTGAAACGTGGACGATAAGGAGTTCAGATAAAAAGATTATAGAAGCTTTTGAAATTTGGTGCTACAGACGAATGATGAAAGTTAGGTGGGTACATCACGTAACTAATAAGGAGATGCTTAACCGAATTGGGAGAAGAGGAGTTTCTGGCATATCGTGAAAAAGAGAGAGGATAGATTGGTTGGACACATTCTGAGACATTAAGGAATTGTAAACTTAGCATTAGAAGGAAGCGTGTAGGGTAAAAATCGTAGAGGGTGACCGAGGGACGAATATACAAAGTAGATTCAAAAGGATGTAGGTTGCCGCACGTATTCTCAGATGTAGAAACTTGCACAGGACAGGGTAGCTTGGAAAGCTGCATCAAACCAGTCTGCGGACTGAAGACCACAACAACAACAATTATGTGTCGTACAGTGATGCAATTTACATCGTACATTCAACTATATGTGTGTATACGGTCTGTAAAATTTCCTATGGCTACAAATTGTAGTGTTCAAATTATAAATTGTAACGTCACACCGAAGGCCGTAGTTTACTCCATAAACAGCGGAAAAGTAGTAAGCGAGAAACTTTTTTCCTTACATCATTTTGCTATGGGTGTCAGTGTGAAAAAGTTTAATAATGGTTTGAAATTATGTTTAAAGTTTGTTGCAAGTCATTAAGTAATCTTATTCTCTTATAGCGTATTTATAAAGTCTCGCCGCATTATGTGGCAGTTTTCTGCGATTCCTATTGTTTACAACGTTATATCTCCTGAACCATGTGTTGTATGTGGTTCGTACTCGTACAGAAATTATCTCACGTAAGGAATATCTGTACCAAATTTGGTTGAAATCGGTCCAGTGGTTTAGGAGAAATTGAGCAGCATTGTCGCTAAATGCAGCAGTTTTAGACACATTTCATTGTTTATAACGTCATATCTCGTGATTTATATATCGTTTGTGATTCTTACACTTACGGCGACCGTCCTCATGGGTTGAAGCTAACGTGTACAAAATTTCATAAAGATTGGAACAAAACTGTAGATTTGTATGCAACACGTACAAATATATGGACACTCTGCTTTATATATTAGATAAAACGCACAATACTAAAACAATAACTGGCAAGACTCTCAAGTTCTACATTACTGCCTTCTACAGGAGGATACGTGTATCTCTGACGCTACAGGTTACTTGGCAACAACCTCCTATCGGTATTTTAAAGATGTTTCTATAGCTGGAACATGCTAGTATTAGTGGCACTAAAGAAGTAGATTATATTATGTACATGCTATAGAACATCCAGAAAATATCGATAGAGGAGCTTGTTGCAAAGTAACCAGTAACGTCAGAGATACACTGATCCTCTTGGTAGAAGACAGTACTGTAGAATTTGAGAGTGACGCCAATTACACAGGTCGACAAATTTTGACTTTTTGTCTGGGGTTTGCATGAAAATATGAATTTCTGACTAAATTGAGCCTGCTGATCACAAATCTGCAGCCTGTTTCTCTGTAGCACGTCAGGTTTTTGCACCACCACTATCATCATCATATTTACCATTGTCTAACTCTACGCCCAATGAAATTGGAAAGCAATTACGGGACAATGGAAACGAAATGGAACAGTAAAGTGGTTGAAAAAGAATTGGAAGAAAGGCATATGAATTATAAGAAGCAAATATTATGGTGGGCACTTACCAGGTAGAGGTGTACTTCCGGTTTCATTTTCCCGTGAATGAACGCTTGATATCCTTCCTCTTGTGTGTCACTTCTCCTTCACGTGTGATGCACCAACAGTAGTCAGCCATCATGTTTATTTCCCAACGACCTGGATAACGATGTTCCATAGTTTTAAGTTCCTGATAAATCGTTCACCATGTTCCTCTGATGTGTCAGCCAAATTTTCTTGAAAACTCTCTAAGTTTGACATTAGAAAATGTAGTTTTAGAGATACCTTGCATCCTAACTGTTTAGAGGACTGTAGCATGTCTTCTACTGTTTCCTCGATCAGGCTGCTAATTCTGGCCAAGGAAACGATGCGCATCATTTTTTAAACTTCTCCAAGCTTGAAGTTCTATTTACGTCATAGAACTGTCAAAGTGCTCATCAGACGTCAACTTCCTTATATGTGGCCCAACAAATATCCCTTCTTTCAACTTTGCAGCCGATAGATTTGGGAATTGCCTACATAGGTATTGGAAACAGTTTCCTGTTTTGTCCAGTGCTTTAACATACTGCTTCATGAGTCCTAATTTGATGTGCAGTGGAGGCAATAAAATATGATCTGGATTAAACAAATGTTCATTCCCTATGTTCTTTGATCCCACTGTCAGATTTTGCCTCTTAGGCCACTCTCTCCTACTCCAATGCTCATGATAAGCTCTACTGTCCCATTCACACATACAGCAAGGCATCTTAGTGTACCCTGCTTGCTGACCAAGAAGAATGCCAATCACTTTAAAGTCACCACACACAAGCCACTGGTATTCTTCGTATTTCACATTTTGTAGAAGTATTTTTATGGTATTGTATGTCTCTTTTAAATATACTGAATACGCAATTGGAATTGATCCTAGGTCATTTCCAGTATGTAGCAACACTGCATTCAAACTTCGCTTTGAAGAATCTATAAACAATCTCCATTCCTTACTCTCATACTTCTGAGCTCTCATTTTCATCACAAATCCGGCGATGTCTTTGCAGAACACTATTAAACCATCTTCAACAAAAAATTCCCTTAAATCTTTATCACGATTTCTGTACAATGAATATGATGTACCGTGTCCAAGTAAGTTATTTTCATTTTGACGTGATCCCAGTAGTTGTGCTGCATCTTTTGAGAGTTCTAAGTCTTTCACCAAATTGTCAAGTTCTGTTTGAGTAATAGGTTTTGGGCTACTATCGGTACCACACTCAGAAGAATCGGATTCACTGCTTTCTTGATTTACATCTGGTTCAGAGAATTCAAGAGAATCCACTGATGTTGGTGGAGAGGGGATTGGTAGCGCTGGGCAATGAGGAACAGGTCTAATTGCCGAACTATATGTTTTTCATGTTTCTTCTGTTGTATCCCGTTACATTCGTCATACAGAAGTAACAGTCATCAATATGATTCTTCTGTTCACGCCATACCATAGGAATTGCGAATTTCAAGCACTTGATTTTACCTTCACTCCATTTTCTTAACTGCTCCACATATGTATGGCACACAATGTGTGGAGCAAATGACTTGTCCTGATCGCCGAGCTTCGTGCCGAAATATGCAAAGTATGACTTCTGCACAAATTTTGTTATTTGTCGAAGTCTTGCACGTATCACATAATTTCCACAGATATAACAAAATGTATCTGTGCTATTCACACAATGCCTTCCTGACATTTTTAACACACCTTCAGTGAAATACCACCACTCACAACAAAGCGCGAAAGCACCTTCTTGTAGCTGTAGCACCCACTCACTGATTTCTGTGGCGATGATGGAACGCCAGCTCCAAGCTCATTAGCCCCCTCTGCCTCACTTTCACACAAAAAATGCAGCTTTGCCACATTTCTGTAGTTGTGGAGACTGCATAACATAGATTTCGCAGCCAATGGTAGGTTTGGAGGGGGGTAGCTGTGCAGAAAAAACTGAGGGTGATGGAAAAAAACTAATATGATTTTCATATTCAGGGGTGCAAATTTAGTAAAGAACACCACTTACTTTCCAAACCCCAAAATCCATGTTGACCTGTGTTATTTTTAAGTTTATATTGCTAACCATCATCTGTTTATTATATGTATATAACTTTACTGGTTTCGGTTATGAACCATCATCAGAATAGTAAATTAAACAAGCTGATTACGTTGGTACATTGTCTGTTTAGTTTACTTCGGGAAAGTTATATATGTAATAAACAGCTCATGGTTGGCAATAACCATTTTTAAAGTATATTTACGGCTGTTAGCACCCACATCAGAAAAATTTAGCAAGACAATTATTGTTTTAATATTTTGCTTTTTATGTTATATACCAGAATCATGACAATAGTTACCTTTACGGCTAGTAATGGCAAAGTATTGCATTTTTTATTAAGATGTAACCCTCTTTAACATCTTGAAGGCCGTTCAATGGAATATGATAACAGTTAAGAACGTGAGATTGTGTTTGTTCGTGGTATTGAAAAACCATCCGCATACGAAATCCACCGATTCATCACCGAAGACTTTCTGCTGATCAACGGAAGTTTCGTGTGTACAATATGAACTTTTCATTAATGCCGTTTTTTTTTAAGCTTCGTTCTTCCGATCAGTGTGAGCGACTGGTTTCATTGAACGACTGGTTTCGGTACCTCAATGGACAGGTTAGTACGGTTGACATCACACTCGCCGGTTTTGGTTTTCGTATCGCTCACGTCTTTAATTTACCCATTGAAATTCGTGACGTTACGATTAAACGTTATTTCACACCGTACGGTGAGGTTTCTCAAGTGATTAAAGTACGCCAGTCGAGTGACTATCCGCTGAAGGTCTATAACGGTGTTCGTACTGTAAAAATGGTTATTCGCTGGTATGCTCTGTCCTTTATTATGGTTAACGGGTACCGTGGGTTTATGACTTATAGCGGACAACCACAGACATGCAGTTTCTGTCTCGGGGTCGGACATTACCGTTTGCAGTGCCCGAAGCGAAACCGACCACCGCAACTGCCGCGTGACAACAGCTAAGTCACCGTGGCCGCCGCCGACCCGCTTGCCCCCCCCTCCTCCACCAAGCGAGAAGAAAGTCACTACTGCAGTGACGGATACCGCGGTGATGACGTGACGCCTGCTCTCTTCGACACTGTATCTGCACCACCCGGAAGTGACGTACCTCACCCGATTGTGACTGCCGCTGTTGTATCTACCGATCCTGTGACTGTATCGGCGCCGGAAGTACAAGGGTCTGAACCGGTAAGTGTTTCTGCCACTGTGCCTGCGTCTGCGCCGGGCATCGCCGATGTTCCCGTGACAGGAATGCACCCTCCACCTCCATGGCCCCTTTTGCTGCGAGTGATGCGTCGCTTCAGGCCTGTGCTGCAATCCGTCTTTCAGCGCCGAAGCCGCAGAGGACATCGTCTTGTTCGCAGAGTCCGAGGTCCTCACGACGCAGCTCGTCCCGAGAGATCTCGGGCCGAGATCGTAGTTGGTCGCCCGTATCCCATGCCTCCGGTCACCGCCAGCACGTGTAGCGCCTCGAGTCTTCGCGCTGCAATGTAGAGACCCTGGGCAACTGCTGCGTCACCGAGACGTCGCAGTTTCAGCCGGCCGAGGTGGCCGAGGGTACTGAGGCGCTCCAGTCACGGTCTGCACGGCCAGGAGGAGACTAAGGCGGTCCAGTCACGGTCTGCACGGCCACTATGGACGGGGGTTCGAATCCCCCCTCGGGCATGGATATTTGTGCCGTCCTAGTTAGTAAGTAGTTCATATGTAGTTTGTAAGTTTGGGGACTGATGACCCCGTAGTTAAGTCCCATAGACTTTACAAACATTTGAACATTTGCACGGCCAGTACGGTCGGGGGTTCGAATCCCTGCTCGGGCATGGACATTTGTGCCGTCCTTAGTATAAGGTAGTTGATAAGTAGTTTGTAAGTTTCGGGACTGATGACCCCGTAGTTAAGTCCCATAAGCTTAACAAACATTTGAACATTTTTCTTGATGACCCCGTAGTTAAGTCCAATAAGCTTAATAAACAAACAAACAATCGCAGTTTCCGATAGTACAAATTCACTGTGTGGCCTCCTGTCTTGACTGCTTTTTTTCGTTTTTCTATCGTTTATATAATTCGATAGTTTTTTCCGTAAGTCCCCATGTTACTTTCCCAGCGGTGAATTTCTCGGGCGACACTTTACCTTCAGGAGGCGGTGTTATATTGTAGGATTTTCTTCCTTTTTCTGTTTACACGTTACTTTTATTCGTCGATTTTAACAGTTTTCCATAGAGGACTGATTACTTCGTTTAGTACCTTGAATTATAACGTAGAGTATTTTTGCTTTCATTTCTTTTGTCCACGTCATTCCGCGGTGGAGTAGCCGAGCGGTTTAAAGAACCTCGCTGCGGAGCGCGCGGTTGCTCGCCGTGCAGGTTCGAGTCCTCCCTGGGGCATGTGTGTGTGTGTGTTTGTTCGTAGGTTAGTTTACCTAGGTTTAAGTAGTTTGTAAGCTACGGACTGATGACCACGCAGTTTGGTCCGGTAGATTTACAGACATTTGTCCACGTCATCGCCAACAACCTCTCAATATCCCATGAAGGATGACATATTTTAAGCAACGTGGGACACTTTACCGACGATGTTAAGTACAACTTGAAGATAGCAATATATATATATATATATATATATATATATATATATATATATATATATATATATATATATATATATAATGGTGGCTTAGCGGTTAAGGAGAACGCTAGCCCAAAGTGGGAGTCCCGGGTTCAATTACCGGTGCGGCTGACATTTTCACTTGTCGCGCATTGTTTCATTTCAGTGCCCTCAAGGAGCCTCTGTCAATTCTTTCCCTCCTAATCCTTCTTCCTTCTTCTCCTTTATCATTCATTTGATAACATCATTTTATTCTGTTTGCTTTTATTTCAATTTAAAGAGTATTTACAAATGTAGTTCCTTTTCTAGAAATCCTCTGAATGGGATTTCGGAGAAGCACCCTGAAGATGACCCGACATTGGGTTGAAACTTCTTAATACTAAATAACCGCCCTTGCGCTCCAGGCTGTTTTTATTTATAAGAGGAGACATCGCAGCACTATGACAAAAAAAAATTTCTGGGTGTTGCACCGCGTCATGATGATTACTTAAATAACTAACGTTTAGGCCAACGTTACAGTGGCCTTTATCTGGGTTGTAAGGTAACCCTTAAGGTAAGCCTTACATTATAACGAGGACTGAAATTCATTTTGAAACATTATATTCGTTTGACCCTGTTTATAGTGAAATGTAATAATTATCTTCTCATGTGACTCAATTAATTATCGTAATGCACAATATATATAGGTAACTTAACTGTGAACATTTTCTGTCATTTATTTATTATCTGTATTATAATTGTTTATGTATAAATTATTTTATTTTATTTGTACTATGTATGTTTTCTAGATGACTGTGATTACTCGTTATGTTTAATTTGTGAATGTAAAATACTTCTCTGTAAACGAGATCAAATATCGATCTGAATAGTAATCGACGTGGCTCGTTAGATCAGAGACGTTATTGTATAGGAGCGCTCGCCTCTGGGAGAGCAGGCAAGCAGCAGTATCTGCCGCCCCGTGACGTAGATCAGACGTTCGTACGCGGTCCGCGGAATGCTCAAACAATATAAGTAATAAAGTTGAACAAAGTGAAAGTTAGAATTTGTTATAAGTGCAACGATATGAAAGTTTATGTGAAACCAGTGATCATAAGTGAAGTAAGAATTGATCTTAATGAAACATTTATTCGCTCGTTCTGCTGAGGCAGAAATTCGTTACGTGTTCGGTAACCGTCCCAGACGTCCGAAACGCGGTAGCGTCATCGCAGACGCTAATGGTCGTGATTAACTACGCGATTCGCGAAGCATCACGGCGAACTGCTAGAAAGCTGTCAAAGGAGGAGCCACCATCAAAATGATTTCTGTATGAATTTGTGTATCGTTCATATGACTGCAGAGTACCACGTCGCTGGACTGATAAATAAAATTAGTTAAATGCTATTGGTTGTAATTTACTGTGAATGCATGTTTAAGTTTTGGTAAAATACAAGAACATTAGACAGTACTTTTGCTATCTTATTTGAACCACTATTTAACCACTTATAATTAATATAACAATCCTCAATAATGCATGAGTAATATTTCTACACAATTTTTACAAACAAGTGAATGTCATTAATTGTTAGAAACTGTAAAAAATCATTCAATTGAGACAATTTTGCTATAATAGATGGTAGAAGATAACAGACAGTTGAATTAATGAATAATTTTTCTATATCGTGTTGCAATGAGTTCAACAATAATAGCCACTGCCACATCTATCCTATAAAGAACCAAACTCGTACAACTGCCGTATCCATAGCGTCAATTAAGACTGATTTACTTAAGTTTCCTATTTGCTTGAGTGAATTAATTATTATTAGATACTGACTATAGTGGTTGGACTGCACCCGTTTGCCAATCACTTGATGTTAAAAATCCAACCATTCATAATTTTCTGTATTATCATTACCATTACCGTACTAATTGAGTCGTACGCATTACACAGACGGAATAAGTTAATTTCTGCTATCTGTGTGTACACAGTCTCTGTAGGAGATTTTGTAAGGAAAGGAAAGGTGAGTGATCTTTTGAAAAGTTTGTCAGATAGGGCCATAGTATTTGTTAATTACACTAATTGTCTTGCTAAATATTTTCAAAATTTAACTACACCACTTGCATTAATCAGGAGTTTAACGTAACCAACCACGAAATTAAGGTCAGGTTTGTTATGTTGCTCAAACACCACAACAGCAGCCACCACAGTTAATAACACGTACAGCAATTTTTTTTTACCTCCACTCACATTTTTCTTCAATAAAATAAACACCTTTCACCGAAAATATCCCCAACTAATATTTTCTTTCCTTACAAATGGTGACCCTTGCCTAGGATAGATTGTGGGCGGAAAATTATCGTTGGACTCAGTATTTAACTAACAATACTAATTACTTATATAATTTAGTATTGCAAAAATCTGAATATTGTGCTGTATATTACTATCTGATTGGCACTGCGCCGCAAAACTTTTAAACATCTCTATTTTTGCATTGAAAATTGTATTTTTGGAATTTGAAAATTGTTAGCCATAATTGAGACCTAACAGTCAGGTAGTAGTATGATCACGCGACAAGCAGTAGCCCGTGCAGCCAAACAATCGAGCTCGAGGACAACTGAAACAATGAGTGACGCTAATTGCATTTCATAACAAGCAACTGCTTCAGACTTTGTAATTACTGATAACGACATGTCACTAACAGGAGTAGATAGTAGAAGATCGCGAGGTTCAATCGATCAGAGACTAGCAATGAATGTAGGTCATCATCAGAATCTTATTGCAACAGAGCAGGAGATTAGCAATGAGTTGACAGATTCGCAAACTTACGTTAATAAACCGACAATGAACGAAGGAAACGAAAACAAATTGGAATCGCAGAAAGGAAATAGAGCTGAGGAACATATGTTAGATGTACTTTTAAAAGCAATGCAGGGATTGGAAGAAAGACAGGAGCGAAAAATGCAGGAATTATTTCAAGAACAGAAACAGGAAACGTCAAAATTAATGCAGGGATAGGAAGAAACACAGGAACGAAGAATTCAGGAATCGGAAGAAAGACAGGAGCCAAGAATGCAGAAATCGGAACAAAAAATGCAGGAATTATTTCAAGAACATAAGCAGGAAACGTCTAAATTAATACAAAAATTGAATGACACGGCAAATGTTCTGCGAGAAGAAATCAAAGAAGGTGAAAAACATATTGAGGATAGGATAGAACGCGAAATCCGAGAACATAGGAAAAATGTGACGAAGCTATTCTTGAAAGCGTACAGTCATTAGAAGAATCATTTAATGACAAAATGCAAAAACTGAATTCTAAAACAGATGAAAGGATAAAAGGATTTGAAAACAAAACCGACTTAATTATAACGGCCTTTGCCAATGAAAAGACGCGATGCGCCAAGGACACAAAACCAATACAGAGCCAACTGAGAACTACAAATAAGAAATTAACTGAGCATGATGACGAAATAAAAACGTTGCATCAGAAGTTAAACGAACAACATGAGCGAATAGAAGAGACAGTACAAAGCCAGAGTACATCATCGTGCACATTAAGTATTGGAAAACAATCACCACCGGCGCGAAGTGATGAAGCGATAGCGTCAGGCTTCGATATGCAGGTACAAGATAATTATCATTCATTAATCAGACAGGATGAATGACGAAGCTTTGATCTAGGCTCAGAAAAGACGGTCCGACAGCTTCCACACGTAATTGTATGTGCCGAATAAGCGTATGCGAAAACGGTGGCATACAATAACGACCGAAATACGTATGAACGTAACGAAGAAACAACAATAAACAATTTGAGCAGTAAATATTTGGTAAATTATGTGCTGGGACGAAAACCACCGACATTCAATCCAAAAGGCAGACTACATATAATAGACTTCTTACAGGCAATTGAGCGTATGTTTCCTCCAGAGTGGAATGACGACATGCGCTGTGATTACGTCATAAGTAATGTTAATGCGGACGGACAACCAGTGTTTATTGAAATGTATAATGAAAGCAGAAATGATCGACAGTTCAGATATCTAGTACTGAAGAAATATTGGTCTGATGCGAAGCAAGAAGTAATTAGAGAAATTTATGAAGCCCCATTGTACAAAATTAGCAAATTTAAAACAATGGCGGAATATTTCAAACATTACTGGTACAAGAAAAAACATCTAGAAGTGAAAGAAGAGACAATCGTCAGCAAAGCAATTATGATAGCAGACAATTACATGATGATAGAAAAAGCTTAAATCCTAGGGAAAACAATGACTATCGGAACAGAAAACTAGAAGAAAATGAGCGGGAGAAGACCGGCGCCAAGCCGAAGAACAATTACGACCTGCGCGGAGACCATCCAAACAATAGAGGAAGGTTTCAAAGAAGATACGACAATCGTGAAGGAAGTCCGCGTTATGAAAAATCAGCGACACGAGACAGACAAGTTTGTGCTATAGATACGTGCGCAATGACTGAAGGCGCTATCGCAAATCAAAATTGTCAAAATTCCGACGTAACCACAGAAAATGACAGGTCAAAACAGTTAAACTAAATGAGCAGCTCACTGCACCCCGATGTGTGGCTGCGATAATGCATATAGGGTAAACAATAATGAAGCTGTCCCACAAATAACTGAGACAGAAGTAAGAGGAGAACAATGAACGATTTTGGCTACAGGAAGAATACAAGGATTTAATTAATAATGTAGGAAAATTAAACACCGACGTGAATCAAGTTAATTATTCCAGAAACAAGGAAATGAATAATCCCAAGAAAACCAGAAAGGAAGATGTTCAATGTTGTCGAAAATTAAGCATCCTTGTAGGACAGAAAAGGTATGAAGCGCTACTAGACACAGGATCGATGATTTCCGTCGTGACGAGAAAATTGTATTACATTTCAAGAAACAAGTACATCAAATTAAAGAGATAACATCTGGAAGATTAAAAGTATTCGGAGCATTTTCTGACCGACATGCGGAAGCACACTTGAGAATAATCTTGCCATTCAAAATTAATCAACTTGACCACCTATTACACCATGAATTTAAAGTCGTGGAGGGCGTCAACATACTCTTTATAATTGGATCTGATTGGCTGCGGCAGCAGAAAGGTGTTGTTGATATCAGGAATAATCAACTAATATTTGAAGATGAAGGAACAGAGTATACAACTGAGCTACTCACACAACCCAAATTTGGCACATTCAACATTAAATGCGTTGAGATGCCAGAACAAAAAAGTTTAATGAGAACTTCCTGGGAACAGAGAGATACAAGTAAACGGTTTGAGTGGAAGAAGACGAACCCCGTGGAGGATTGCGAAGAGCGACAACTGATAAATAAGAAATGTATTTTAGAAGTGGCGAGAGAAGACTCGCGACACCAAGACTGGGTTGGGACCATGCAGAAGCAAGAAGAAAATCCAATACAGACAACAGTCAACGAAAATGTACAAAATAGTCACGAAAATACTTATGAACCGCTATGGTCAAGCCAAAAATGTCACATCGTGAAAGACGGCACTGCAGAATTAAACGAACGCCCTAGCCAGGTGAATGTCACACTAACTAGAGAGAATGAATTTGTTGAGACATTAGAAGTTGAAGACTAAGAAGAGAATGAGAGTGAAGAATCACTTGGCACTGACTCTGCCAACTCAGATGAAAATTATAGTACTATGTCAGAAGAGGAAGAAATACCATATAATAAGATGATGATAAGCATTGCAAAGTATCGTAGGGAGACTGAAAATAAAAGAAAATCAACAATAACAGTGACACTGAAAAATAGAGCGAGACTAAAGAAAAATGATCTATGCAGGAAGGTAGCATATAATCGGAGGCACAAAGTAAAAATGAAGACTCTCACTGACAGTGGTGAAGATGATCTTTACCACGACGCGAATTAAGGGCGCGAATGAACTTGTTAGGGTGCAGATGTTATGATTCTTA
The DNA here is from genome assembly GCA_026315105.1 of Locusta migratoria. NCBI lineage: Eukaryota > Metazoa > Arthropoda > Insecta > Orthoptera > Acrididae > Locusta > Locusta migratoria. Next base: position 231,053,673 of record CM048746.1, on the reverse strand, counting down.
AAAGGCATATAGGAAATAGGGTACAACCTAAAATGAAGAGTAATATTTGCAGATTATTTTGTTAAATTTGTAACAATGTGTATTGTAATTAATGTAATTAATAATAGTAATTAATGTAAAGTGTAATATGCTAATTGTTCAATGAGTGACCATAGACTCTACACAAAAATCGTCATTCAGGACTGCGACATATGTGCGCTGTGATATTCTTTTGCTACTGTATTAAATGAATGTACTGCCAGAAAAAAGACGATTGGACGTTTTCAGAAACGCCGACTGTGAAAGAATGGAAGGAGGAGGTTTGCGCCGGCTACCGGACAACAGTCGCCTGCGGCAAACATCAATACGCCGGCAGCCGAGTTCCAGAGCCAGCGACAACAATGCCTTCCCTCTACCTGCAAGCGGCGACACCGCGCCTCAAACAGCTTCCCGCCTCGCCCACCCCACCGCTCGGCGGTACAACAAAGTGTGAGTGCAGTGTTTATGGGAGTGGAATGCGCCTGCAGGTTGCTGTGTTTACAGTGTAGCGTGTGCCGTTAGCTGTCAATGTAGACGTCAAATTCAACAGGTGCAACTGCACCAATACAACATAATCAGAATGTTTAAATAATTGTAAATGTGTACTAATAGATCAAATTAATTTGTTTAATGATAAAAAAATTTAATCGACAAGATTGTCTCTTAAAAATTTTTTTTTAACGGAGGCAGTATGTAAGGTAACCCTTCAGGTAAGCCTTACATTATAACGAGGACTGAGCTTCATTTTGAAACATTTTATTCGTTTGAACCTGTTTATAGTGAAATGTGGTAATTATATTCTCATGTGACTCAATTAATTATCGTCATGCACAATATATGTAGGTAACTCAACTGTGAACATTTTCTGTCATTTATTTATTATCTGTATTGTAATTGTTTATGTATATATTATTTTATTTGTACTATATATGTTTTCTAGACGACTGTGATTACTTGTTATGTTTAATTTGTCAATGTAAAATACTTCTCTGTAAACGAGATCAAATGTCGATCTGAATAGTAAAAAATGTTCAAATGTCTGTAAATCTATCGGACCAAACTGCGTGGTCATCAGTCCGTAGCTTACAAACTACTTAAACCTAGGTAAACTAACCTAAGGACAACACACACACCCATGCCCCAGGGAGGACTCGAACCTCCACGGCGAGCAACCGCGGGCTCCGCAGCGAGACGCCTTAGACCGCTCGGCTACTCCACCGCGGCGATCTGAATAGTAATCGACGTTGCTCCTTAGATCAGAGACTTTATTGTATAGGAGCGCTCGCCTCTGGGAGAGCAGGCAAGCAGCAGTATCTGCCGCCCCGTGACGTAGATCAGACGTTCGTACGCGCTCCGCGGAATGCTCAAACAATATAAGTAATAAAGTTGAACAAAGTGAAAGTTAGAATTTGTTATAAGTGCAACGATATGAAAGTTTATGTGAAACCAGTGATCATAAGTGAAGTAAGAATTGATCTTAATGAAACATTTATTCACTCGTTCTGCTGAGGCAGAAATTCGTTACGTGTTCGGTAACCGTCCCAGACGTCCGAAACGCGGTAGCGTCATCGCAGACGCTAATGGTCGTGATTAACTACGCGATTCGCGAAGCATCACGGCGAACTGCTAGAAAGCTGCCAAAGGAGGAGCCACCATCAAAATGATTTCTGTATGAATTTGTGTATCGTTTATATGACTGCAGAGTACCACGTCGCTGGACTGATAAATAAGATAAGTTAAATGCTATTGGTTGTAATTTACTGTGAATGCATGTTTAAGTTTTGGTAAAATACAAGAACATTAGATAGTACTTTTGCTATCTTATTTGAACCACTATTTAACCACTTATAATTAATATAACAATCCTCAATAATGCATGAATAATATTTCTACACAATTTTTACAATCAAGTGAATGTCATTAATTGTTAGAACTGTCAAAAATCATTCAGTTGAGAAAATTTTGCTAAAATTGATGGTAGAAGATAACAGACAGTTGAAGTAATGAATAATTTTTCTATATCGTGTTGCAGTGAGTTCAACAATGATAGCCACCGCCACATCTATCATATAAAGAACCAAACTCGTACAATAGCCGTATCCATAGCGTCAATTAAGACTGATTAGCTTAAATTTCCTATTTGCTTGAGTGAATTAATTTTTATTAGATACTGACTACAGTGGTTGGACTGCACCCATTTGCCAATCACTTGATTTTAAAAATCCTACCATTCATAATTTTCTAAATTATCATTACCATTAGCGTACTAATTGAGTCGTACGCATTACACAGACCGAGTAATTTAATTTCTGCTATTTGTGTGTGTACAGTCTCTGTAGGAGATTTTGTAAGGAAAGGAAAGGTGAGTGATCTTTTGAAAAGTTTGTCAGATAGGGCCATAGTATTTGTTAATTACACTAATTGTCTTGCCAGATATTTTCAAAATTTAACTACACCACTTGCATTAATCAGGAGTTTAACGTAACCAACCACGAAATTAAGGTCAGGTTTGTTATGTTGCTCAAACACCACAACAGCAGCCACCACAGTTAATAACACGTACAGCAATTTTTTTTACCTCCATTCACATTTTTCTTCAATAAAATAAACACCTTTCACTCAAAATATCCCCAACAAATATTTTCTTTCCTTACAGGGTATACTGATGTGGGCTGGTTGCTACTACAGTTTATATTTACTTTCAATTAGACATTACGTCATAATTTTTTTAATGACGTAATGTATAATTGAAAGTAAATATAAAGTATAGTAACAACCAGCCCACATCAGTATACCCAGATGAAGGCCATTGTAAAGTTGGCCGAAACGTTGGTTATTTAAGTCATAGCACTCTTACATCGTGACGCGGTACAACACCCAGAAAACTTTTATGTCATCTGACTCTGGCCTACGTAATTATATCGCAGGACTAGTTTTCACGATATTCACTTATTAGCCAGAACTTTATCACCGCGTACATGATAGCCGGTATGTCCACCTGTGTCACAGATAACAGAGGTGACGCCTCTTGGCAATCACAACTGCACACCCAAGTCATCCAATTCCCGTAAGAGGAAAGAGAGGCAATGAGATCTTACGCCACGTTAATCTACACCCCAGAATACTTCGATCGCATTTAGTTCTGACTAGTTGAGAGACCAGCACATGAACTGAAAATCAGCAGTGTGTTCATCGAACCATTCCATTCCTCTCCTGGCCTTGTGATATGCCTTATAACCTTCTTAATAATGCCACTGCTGTGGGGAGACATGATCGTCGTGAGGTGATGGAAGGAAGGAAGGAAGCCTAGTGTTTAACGTCCCGTCGACATCGTGGACAGTAGATACGGAGCTCACGCTCGGATTTGTGGGTAAAGATGTAAACGAAATTCGGCCTTGCCCTTTCAAAGTAACCATCCCGGAATTTGCCTGGAGTGATTCTGGAAAATCATGGAAAATTTAAATCTAGAAGGCCGGAGGTGGATTTGAAACACCGTCCTCCCGAATGCGTATCCAGTTTGTTGCCAGTGCGACACCTTGCTCGGTTTGAGGTGACGTCTGTGGGTAAGATGGCCGTCATGGCGCCTTGTGGTAACGCCACTGGACGCGTGGATGCCCACAGGAAATATCGCCAGACCATAACTGAGCCACAGCCAGCTTGTAGAGTTTGTGACACTAGTAAGGAGTGACACTTGCCTGGAGAGAGAATGTGTCAACACTTCCCCGGAGCATTTGCATTTAGTGGGCAGGGTGTTCCGGATGTAGGATACACAGGCCTGTCCACCGCAGCTGAGTTTGGGCGCATCTCCATTCTCTCAGTAGGCCGCAGTCCCTTACATAGTGCGTATTTCAAACATTTCCTTCAAGTACAGCCAAATCCTTTAGTGATCTAAGAGTGGACACTCCATAAATGTGAAATATTCTTTTTTTTTAACTGTAGCTTTAGGATAAAGTCTTCCATTGAAATGGAGAGTAGCTGTTTTCAAAGATATGGAAGTAGCTTGATGGTCTGCTTAGTAATTACAAGGCGGTCAGACACACAAACATATCCGTGCAAAATGCCTAATACGAGGCGCGTCCAGAAAGTGAGTTCCGTTTCAATTTATCTCCGCTGCAGTGCTGCGATTGCAGTTCCGCACATGCGCTGTAGACGATGTGTTTTAAAGAGAAGAACGTGCGGCATTTGGAGATCGCTGTCAGTTACGTACGCTTTGTTGTGCTTGTTTGAAATGTCGCCGTTGATTTAAAATCCCACCGCCTGTGAAATCAGGTCGGTGATTCGGTTTCTGAATGCGAGGAATGTGAAACCAAGCGAAATTAATCGGCACATTTGCGATGTTTACGGACTAAATGCGATGAGTGATTCGATGGTGAAAAGATGGCTTCAACAGTTCAATGTCGGGCGTAGTGATGTGCACGATGAAGGACGAAGTGGGCATCCACCTTTGGTTACAGAATAACTGGTTCACGCGATTGATGACAAGATCCAGGAAAACCGTAAGTTTACAATTAGTGCTCTCGCTATGTACTTCCCCCAAATTTCGCGATCACTGATGCATGAAATTTTTACGAAAAAACTGAAATTCCGTAAACTTTGGTCACGTTGGGTACCAAAGATTCTCACTGAGCAACACAAAACACAACGGATGGGTAGTGCACTCGAGTTTTTGACCCGTTATGCTGAAAGCAGCGAAGAATTTCTGAGACGGATAGTCGCAGGAGATGAAACGGGGGTTTCTTACGACACCCCTGAGAGTAAGCGGCAATCAATGGAATAGAGGCACACTTCATCCCCACCAAATTTAAAGCCGAAGCAAATCATGACAGTGTTCTGGAACTGGAAAGGCATCCTACGCATTGACTTCTTACCGCGTGGTCAGACAATCAAAGTAGATGCTTATTGCGAGACACTTCGGAAATTGCGCCTTGCAATTCAAAATAAGCGCCGGGGACTGCTGTCAAAATGTGTCTTTTTGCTACACGACAACGCACGACCACACACTGCAAATGCGACGAAAAACCTCTTACAGGAATTTGGCTGGGACGTGTTTGACCATCCTCCGTACAGCCCTGACCTCGCTCCTAGCGACTTTGACCTGTTCTTATATCTCAAATCTTTCCTTGGTGGTCATCACTTCACCACTGACGACGAGCTGAACGAAACTGTTTCCAACTGGTTGAAGACACAGGCGGCAGATTTCTTTGACGAAGGTATTCAAAACCTGGTGCCACGCTATGACAAATGTCTGCAAAATTTCGGCAGTTATGTGAAAAAGTAGTTTAAGAGTTGTAGAATTTTGTGCAATAAGAATTTCTTCTGTATCTGTGTACAATTTAATTTTATTACTAAACGGAACTTACTTTCTGGACGCGCCTCGTATTTTTATTCTATGCGAATGTGAAGTGGTATGCTTAGTGTTTATTGTTCTAAATAGATTTCTTTTAAGACACACGGCTGAAGAAACTTATCACGTGGAAGCGTAGAAATGAACGTCTCGATAACTTTCCAAACATTTCCACTATGAAAATTTATTTTTGTTTTCGTGTTATGTTGACAGTGTGGAAACTTGTCCACAGCTATAATTTATACATTTACAGTATGAAGTCTGCGTGATTAGATTCGTAGCGGAGTTAGTCTCGTAGGCCTTTGTTTCCTCAATGTAAATTTGCAGCCACGATTGTGTCAATGTTAAGTCTTGCATGTACATGCTGCTTCTTTACGCAATTAAGAAAACGAAATACATCCACTGAAGCCCACTGACAGATTTCAAGTTAAAAGAGCTTGTCCTCGAATTATCAATACCGGAAAGTAATATCAGCCATTGATCTTTTGATGAAAAGGAAAATAAATAATATTCCTTCATGTTCTGTGTTTCATGTTTGAATAAAGTAGTAATGGAATATAAATATGTCAATTTAAATTTCGTCCTAAAACGGGAATTACCTTTAGGTTTTAGAAATCGTAAGAAATACTATGTTTCGTACTTGGCGGAGCACAAATCTTTTCATCATTAAAATATTAGAAGAGATTGTCAGTTTCATTGTCAATTTTAATAATGTTGAATATCATTGTCGTCGTTACTACAACAGTCTTATAAATAAATTTGCCACGGAATATGGTAATGAGCCACCTTAAAGAGTTACACGGTTTCTTACTGTTACTGTGTACGCACCAGCTCTCATGAGCCGGTGTTGAACTTGTGAAAGGACGTGTATGTAGTCCGGTAACAGCCCCGAGATCGATGTGTCACTTCGTGCAAATGTCAGACCGCGCAAGTGTTCCAACCCCCAAAAAAAATGTTCAAATGTTTGTTAAGCTTATGGGACTTAACTACGAGGTCATCAGTCCCTAAACTTACAAACTACTTATGAACTAGGACGGCACAAATATCCATGCCCGAGGGGGGATTCGAACCCCCGACCGCAGTGGCCGTGCTGACCGTGACTGGAGCGCCTCAGTCACCTCGGCCACCGCGGCCGGCGTTCCAACCCCCAGCTTGCCTCTGCCCCGCAGTATAAGTAACACAGAGCAGTTCATTACAACACGTTAGAATTGCACCCTCCCACCAGATTTATGAAAAGGGAATCGCAATTCCTTAGACCATGCAGTCCTCTACCACTGCACCCTTGTCCAGTGACAATAGTCACGTACCCATTGCAATTGTCGATGTCTGAACGCGGGCACATGCACGAGCCGTCAGTTGCGGAGTACCGTCGTTTGCAGTCTTTGTTGTTCTGTGTATTCTGATACACATGTCGGCATTAAAGTCTTAAGTGACTTCAGCCACATTTAGCTGCATTTAACAGTCTGCCCAGACTGTCGCGATAAAGAAAACGCAACACCGATATCAAACTATACGAATTTAAATAAGCCAAAGATTGGGCATACTAAACCCTAAAACAAACAACTGACGTAAGAACTAAAACTGCCCAACAGGCAAGTAATTAAAAAATAGCCGGTGATACCCACCAGTACCGGATTAGGAAAGGAACCTAATTCGGCAGTGGTGGGTGCACTAATCTGTCATTAACTGATTCAAAGTTTCGTTTTATTAAACAAATCTCCATCTATATAAAAGCGAAAGGACACTCACTCAAACACTTACCCACTCACTAACTGACTAAACACGAAATCTCGAAAACTACTTCACCTGCAAAGCTGAAATTTGGCAGTAATGTAGTTTATAGCTAGAAGGCGTCAGTTAAGAAACGATTTTGCGATAGGACCGATAGTTCAGGAGATATGACGTCATAAACAATGAAAACTTCCCCGTCTTGCAGCACGTGATAGTGTGACTTAATCAGTCCACTATTTGAGAAGGAGAGCACTTAGCGACTTTCAACAAACTGTAAACATAATTGCAAACCTTTAGGAAACCTTCTCTCGCTGACACCCCATCAAAATGATGTCGCTTAATACGTTTTAGGCGTTCATGTAGTAAAATTACGGTATTTCGGAAGACGTTACAATTTATTACTCGTAAACAATTAATTATATTCGCGAGAAATGTTACACATACCACTGAACGTACATTCCAAATTTTATCTTAGTACGACACAAAGTTCATGACATGGAGTCATAAACAATTAGGTTCATTAAAAACCGCCTCATCATGCCTGACGTTTTGATTTATTCCGTCTTTCCTACTAACTCTATTCGCGACGTATCTTGGAGACATTTTACAAATGCACCACTGGATGTACCTTGGAAATAATGTATTACGACATATAGTTCGGGTGCTATGACGTCGAAGACAATGAAATGCATGAAAATTCGCCCTAGTACGCATGGGGCTGTAATTTACTACGTCTTTACTATCAACTCAATTTACAACACATTTCGCAGGTAGTTTACTAACATTCCACTCTACGAACCTGGTAAATAATGTTTTTGTAGGACACATAATTCAGGATATAGAAGCGAAAGGTTACTCACTCACTGACTAAACACAAAATCTCTAAAACTACAGCACCTATGAAGCTGACATTTTGCCGGTATGTAGTTTATAGTTAGACGTCAGATAAGAAAGCATTTTGCGACAGGACAGACTTAAGGTGCATGGCGCAGGAGACTTTTCCTACAGACTGATTAAATCTACAGTTTCATTCCGATCTTCACGAAAATTTGCACGCTTGAGATTCAAAACAAGATGAAGTTCACCGTCTACCTAAAGTTTCATACGGTGCATGGGGGAGGGTACAGTGCAACATAAAATAGATCCATAAATACCTTGGTCGGGCCATAACTTGAGAACGTCTTGACGATTTCACAGATCCATTTTTTTGTTACTCTCAGAACAAGGGTTGTACGAATTAAAACTGGAATATTTGAGAACAATAAAGTGCGCTTTTCAATTTGACCCTGTGTTTCTGTTGTATAAAAATCTATAGTTTTGTTCCGATATTGATGAAGTCTTGCACACTTGGCTTTAAAAACGAGAGGAAAATCACTGTCCGTATAAAATTTCGTTTGGTGCATGCTGTAGGGTACTTAACTTACGGAATTTTACAAAATACATAGTTTTGTTCCGCTATTGATGATTTGCACACATGACATGTAAATCAAGGGGATGGTCACTGAATACATGAATGTTCTTATGGTACTTGGCAGAGGGTACCTTGCAAAAAACTTTTCCGAGAGAGGGAAAGGTAGAAACTAACAGAGCGATGGGAGAAAAAGAAGGATTCGGAGAGAGGAAGGAAGAGGGAGTGGACAGCGACAGTATATAATAAATAAATACACGGGCAACGACGGGTTTACAGCTTGTAGATCATGTAAATATAGTAACCTAGAAGAGCTTGCCCCTGAAGGGGGACTTATTTAGAACATATTTATTTAAATATGTAGAAATAATCATTTGCTCACCTAACAGTATAAGCAATCAGAGCCAAGCACTAACTGCCGCACAAGTACAGCTACGGAACAACAACAATCCCATTCAATCGAATGTTTATTTACAGACGAGGGGTACACCCTCGCCAGAGCTCAGTCCTCCGCTAGAAGGAAACATCAAAGATAAACCACAAGGAGCACGATCTATCGAAGTAGCAGAGACCCACTGCCGAGAGCGACGAAAACGCGAACCTCCACGGTTCAGCTGGCTGGAACGTTTGTGTGTTCTCGGCACTGCCTGTCAATAGCTAACAGTAGTAAGCCAACAGTAACTCGATTAGAAACAATTTCAGAAGTCGGTCTCAATATACTCGACGGAAGAATACTCTAACCAATTACTTAACGCGAATGTGAATCTAATATTACTCCAGAAATATTCACTCTACAACGGAGAGGACGCCGATATAAAACTATATGGCGGAATAAAACTGTATGGCGGATTAAAACTGCATGTGCCGCGCCGGAGCGCATTGAGGCGCTATGCTACGATGAGCGAGGCCGTTCCCTGTCGGGGGTTCGAATCCCCCTTCCCCCGGGCATTTAGTATAAGGTAGTTCATAAGTAGTTTGTAAGTTTAGGGACTGATGATCCCGCAGTTAAGTACCTTAAGCTTGACAAACATTTGAAGATTTTGAAAACTGCGTGCCGTAGGTGAATCGTTTATGGGCCCTTTGCCTTTTGACGGCAAGCGCTCTACCACTTGCACTATGCTAGTACGCACCACGAAACTTCCTCACACCTTTACCACCGCCATTACCTCGTCTTTTACTTCTCAAACTTCGCAGAACCATGCAGGACAAGCACTCATGGAGGAAAGGTTACATCGTAGAAATGGCTTAGCCGCAGCCTTTGGGATGTTTCCGAAAGGAACTATCGAATGCAGAGATGTGAGTATATATATATATATATATATATATATATATATATATATATATATATATATATATATTTTACTCTGCAGCGGACTACACGATTAACGGACCGTACTTACATCTCTGCATTCGATAGTACCTCGCCTCCTACTTTCCTAACTTCACGGAAGTTTTCCTGCGAACCTTGCATAACTAGCACCTCTGGAAGAAAGGATGAGTCGGAAACAACATAACGGATATTTTCCGAACAAAATTCATATGTCGGCACGATATCCTTTCTTCCAGGAGTGTTAGTTGTACAAGGGACGCAGGAGAACTTTAAAAAAATTAAAAGTGGGAGGGGAGGCACTCACTAGTTGAAGGAAACGTGTAAGGACGGCCCATGAAACATGCCAGGATAGTTCAGATTTTGCAAGTTTGAATCCCGGTAAGACACGCCGTTTTAAAGTGCCACGAAGTTTTATACCAGCGCATATTTCGTTGCAGAATGAAAATATCGGTCTAAGTATTATTTTGTTTCGAAATCAAGTAAACTCTGGATGCATTTGAAACAGTGGAGAGGTATCCATAATTATACAGAATGCATATAATCCAAAATGAATATCCCTCACCCGGAAGTCACCAGCTCTTCATCTTCTCCGCGGTGATTTTCAAAGCTTTTATCCTTCGGAGCTGCGACCTTATTGGTTACTGCGAACTCGGTATTAAATTAAACCACGAAAATTAGAATATATACGTAACAGTGAAATTGCTATAGACGAGCTGTAATAATGGCAGATGAAAACAAAACTGGCGCAGTGTACGTTTCTGTTGTCTAGGCATTCGACTGCTCACGAGAAACAAGAAAAGCCCATTAACTCGCTCTGTTTAATGTTGTGTTTCATTCTGCGACATAATGAGTTTTCTATGCAGCATATACAGATAAGTAATTACAGTAGGCAATTATCGTTCAGTAAACAAATGTGTTCTCCGTTGCGGTGAAATCTTTTCATGAAATTCTGTAGTATAATGCGAGATGGAACTAACCCAAATGGACTTGGAACCTTGACATTTTGAGTTTTATTGCAGTCCAGAGATACCTAATGGTTTACAGATGCGAAAACTGAGGATTGTTCCGAAGTTTCGTATTTAATTAATAACGTTTATAAGTTGGGAAACTTGAAATATCGCTATCAAATCATATGTATGGATATACACAGATCATGAAATTGAACTGCTTTAGTTAGTTCATTAACTAAAATCATAGACAGTTTTTGTTGGAAGACATAGTGTTCAAATGTTCAAATGTTTGTAGAACTTATGGGACTTAAATACGGGGTCATCAGTCCCTAAGCTTACAAACTACTTATGAACTAGGTAAGACTAAGGACGGCACAAATATCCATGCCCGAGAGGGGAGTCGAACCCCCGACCGCAGTGGCCGTGCAGTCCGTGACTGAAGCGCCTCAGTCCCCTCGGCCACCGCGGTCGGCGACATGAAGTGTAAGCTCGACATAGTATTGGAATGAACTCATTCCATAAAAGTCTGTGTGTTAGACATGCTGGATGGTGTTGGGCTTCAGAAACGCCAGGTTGGTTGTAATAAGAATATCCTGAGAAAGAGGGAGGTTACGTTGAAAAATAGTCATCGGAATTTAAATTAAATTTATTCTTACGAAACAAATTACATGTTTAAGAAACATTTCAACAGAAGTGGAAGACTGGGTGTGGATACCTATTGGTCATAAATTCGAGGGACAGTAAGTACATAACAGTAGTATCAAAATATGCTATTCATTAATTTTTTATCAATTGGTTGATTAGCATCCTCCCGCAAGTACGTAATACAATAATAATTCACGCTATTGGCTTTAGCAAAAGCAACTATATTGATGAACGGAAAAAAATAAAATAAAGTCGAAAGACTCAGAAGAATTAGGCGCATCTCATGAACTAACAATTTTATTATTATTATCTTCAAAAGTACAGAAGGTTAATTTTCGCAATATCTGAATGTAGTAAAACTAAAATTAAAATTACGAACATTTTACGCGATTTCGACAAATTGTGTGATACATGAGAGTTTATTGATCCAAGTTACCATCTTGAAAGCAAAAAAATTTTATTTCTTCATATAACGATCTATTGCACTTGTTATGATGATTTATTATGACCGAGCGAGGTGGCGCAGTGGTAAGACACTGGACACGCATTCGGGCATTCGAGAGTATGGTGGTTTAAATCCACCTCCGGCCATCCAGATTTAGGTTTTCCGTGATTTCCCTAAATCGCTCCAGGCAAATGCCAGGATGGTTCCTTTTCCCCAAAAATCCGAGCGTTATCTCCAATGACCACGGTATCGATGGGACGTTAAACCCTAAGCTTCCTTCCTTCCATTTATTATGAAATAGTCATATCATCTTACCCGCCACGGTAACTCAAAAGCTGCAAGCTGTATAATATGATCGTCCCATCGTCTTGTTCATTTTGCCGGGAGTCTTCCGACAGCACGGGTGGTGCAGTGGTTAGCGTCGCAGAGCGCTGTGCTTGCAGCCCCCAGTTCAAATCCCGCCACGCGCAATATATATATATATATATATATATATATATTCGTTTGTATTTACTATTTCCAGAACGACTTATATGTTTCTTATGTTTGATGTAAATTCCAGAAAATGTTTTCTATGGCTAAATAGTGGAGCACTCCAAGCAGGAGTCAGTCTATACTGACTGTACGCTTGTGTTAGCAATAAACGTGTTCTAAGTGTGAAGTTTTGTGCTCTTTTAACGACCAGCCTTCGAATTCTGGGCCACCTGCAGTTTTCAACGCGACAATTTATCTTTCTCACGAATAATTACACAGTTTTCCAGTTAATTTACTCAAATAATGTAGTGTGGGCGACGAAGCTCGTGTAGGCTGGCCAATTTGTGTATTTCTGGTATTATTTGCACTGAAAATAAATAATTACGACGTGCCGATTGTGGATAGCTTCTCTATTTAATATTACAAAATGTTAAGTTAGTGTGTAAGTGGGGCACTTTAAGTAAAAACAAACGTTTTCTGCTAAAAACTCTGCTTCTTTTGGAGGGGTTTGCGATTTGCCAATGAGAGAATGGATACGTCAGAAGACTGCTGTGGTGAAAATACTTGAACGGTGCAGTTGGAGGGTTGCTTGGAAGAAGGAGGAATTACCTGGTTAGATGCTGTGCTTCGTTTCAGACAGTGTTAGAATCTGAACGGCAAACCGCTTTGTCGTAACTTCAACGTTGTCGGAACTCTAACTCTGCCAAAGGCTAATGTATGCTTGTTTAAAAAATTTAACTTTATCCGATTCGACTTCTAAATTTTTACTGAAAAGTGTATGTGATTCTGCACGAAAATCTAAGAGTGATTTTATGTTATATAACGGACTAAGGCTTTAACTATTTTAAGTTGGCGATTATTTCGAGTTGGACTTATTATTCGAACTTTGTCAACAATTACTTAGTTAGGAATTTTGCTAATATTCACACAACGCAGTTAAAGCATTGTTCTGAAGCTTTTAGAAGGTTTATTGATAAATAATTGTTTTCATTTGTATAGAACAGTGGTTTTCAGCCTTTTAGAATGTGCGACTGTTGTTGCAAGTAAAAATATTCCTCTGAGCCCTTTCCAAGTATAACTGTTTAGGAGGTCTACTCTCGTCTTTAATACGTACGCTAACAAAACTATCCAAAAGTCAACAAAGTTTCAGCCGACCAGTTGCATAAGAATGGTTTACATGCATAAACCTTGACCTAGGTTTCAGCAAAAGTAATATTGCCTTCTTCAGAAGTATCACATTTAGCTCACATTAAAATAGTTGTTAAATAAAATGTGGCTGACTCCATGTCAATAGAATAAAAAGTAAAATTTAAAACAATGTCTACATAATAAAATTGTGGAGCACGTCCACACACAGGTCGAGTGAGCACTGCGAACTATTTTCGTGTCTCAGTGGTAAGAAATTTAATTTCCGTTGTGTTGATAGAACTTTCTAGTGAATCGTTAGGCGTTGTTTTATGTGTTTTTCGGAATAGAAGGCAATACCTATTTTTCTTGATTACCGAGAGAAATATAAACTTTTCACAAAGACTTTCGAATTTCAGGCATGAGTCAGAAACGAATTATGCTTATTAAGAAAGATCCCACTGCATAGAAACTTTGTGAGGTAGTAGATACTTTTCCGAATATAATTATAATTGCTTCTTCTTTATTTACTTATCGATTGGTTCCTGAAACGTTTTCAGGCTTTAAGCTTATTCACAGGTAACACGATGTATTTATTATTAAACAGACTCTTCAATTCAGAATTATTGTTGAACATACTTTTATCACAAAATAAATTTCACTTGAGGCTATGTTTCTATAATACGGAACCCACAGTATTCAAACATGCAGTGGTGCGGTTGTTGTATGCATCAATCTTGTGTTTCAAAAAACAATTTTGAGCTGAGTTATCTGACGTTGTCTACATCGTTTCCAAATCTTAGAATTCAACCTATATTATTACTTAATCATATCTATGTTTTATATGTCGTTATTATTTCACAAATCTTAACCAACTCGTAGATTGATTGACTGCATGATCACACGTATTAAGGTACTATTTGCAGCTTTTGTAGTTGCTGGGCACACAAACAAACAGGTACGGTTCGGCCCTTAGACAACATTTGGTTATAATTCGTGTACTGAACCGTACATAGCCCAATATGTGTTTGATCAATAAAACTTTGTGTGGTCAACCGAGAAGGCAAGTAAAGTCGTTGCATACATCCATCCAGCACAGTTTTCTCTATTTGTTATTAGATTTACATTAGATTAGATTAATACTTGTTCCATAGATCATATATACCACATTTCGTAATAATGTGGAGCGTGTCAGTCTAGTAAACGTCGTCTATACTTGACAATCAATATTTTAAGGATTTTTTATTACATTTTTTAAAAGTTTCATCTGAAAATTCATCTATATTGTAGAAGGAGTTGCCGTTCAGAAATTTCTTCAATTTCTTTTTAAATAATAGTTGGCTATCTGTCAGACTTTTGATGCTACTTGGTGAGTGACCAACGACTTTGGTGGCAGCATAATTCACCCCTTTCTGAGCCAAAGTTACATTTAACCTTGAACATTGAATATCATACTTTCTCCTAGTGTTGTAGCTATGCACACTGCTATTACTTTTGAATGTGTTCGGATCGTTAATAACAAATTTCATGAGTGAATATATGTATTGTGAAGCTACAGTGAGTAACCCTAGATACCTAAATAAATGTCTCTTGGGTGGGCTCCAGGAATCATTCTGATTAAACGCTTCTATGCATTGAATACTTTTTTACTCAATGTTGAATTGCCCCAGAATATGATCCCGTGAATATGACAGCAGATATCTGCAAACACGAAAGTAAATAATTATTATTCACTCTGACCACGTCATATCGTTAGTGTATAATTATACTCGTAACGGACATAGAACCTTCAACCGTCTCATTAAAGTGAAAGGGCATGTAGTCTACAACCGTAAGATAACTAGTCATTCCCTTTAATGCATTATTTATTCAATTTTTTGTCTTTGGTGCGTACAATGTTTTGGCAGAGTCTAGTTTCGAACTTACACTTTCATTCTCTAATAATATCCTACGGGAATGTTGTAAACCAGTCATCTATGACATAAACTTCTACCAAGAAATTATCGTGGCATCAATACTTTACTGCGTCACTTCCGCATAAAACTTATAGAAAGAATAAAAATCCGTTTAACTGCTATTGTAACTTTGAATAGTGAAGGCGATTCTTCCTCTTTTAACTTTTAGATGACCAAGTTAACATTCGATTTCTTGTCTTTACTTATTTATTCCAATTAGGGCAAGTGAAAATATTTTCGCACCTGAGAATAACATCCAATATTCCATTATCTCGCGGAATCTGGTGGCTCGATTACCGAATTACAATGGACGACGTGTTTTGAAAGTACAATAAATGTCAGGTGCGATATAGGCAGCGGGGAATAATTGAACTGTTGTTCCGGAAACGCCGTTGTTTTCAAAGTGTTGTAATGTATTCAGTAAATCAGCAGGCGAAAGGGATTTACATTCAATTTGTTGGAGCGGCCCGGGTCTCCTACACGCGCCCTTAAACTGACTGTAGTAACGGATAGCCAATAAAGAAGGCAAATTTACGGCCTATTGAAACTGTTATCAAGTAGTTTTAAGCGGAAAATTCCATTAGCGGAGACCGGTGCGTTTCGTGGGAATGTATGCATTAGGGAAACGATGGGCGGCGGGGTGTGTTCTCAGCACGGAAGCTTCCCACACGCATTACACGAAACGAGCCAGGCTTTCGGGCACGGTGGCTGCCTTTATGGAGTTACTGCCACAACGATTTACAAAAGATACGTATTTACATTCAGACCGGAAGCTGTATTATATATACATACAACAGAAATATATCCTTTCCACACAATAATGCTGAGTAAACAACCATCGATTGTCGCTTGTAGGAAAGGTCGTTACTTCATAACGGCTGGATTGATTTTGTTGATGTCTTCGTTTCTTGTATTCGTAGTTGGTAAGACAAGGTTCATATGATAAAAATTTGAACAATTTGGTAAATTAAAAGAGTTGTTCTTTCTATTTTACACCAGTTGCCGCATATGTTGTTGTTCTACTCTTCAGTCCGGAGAGTGGTTTGATGCAGCTCTCTACAATACCCTAACCTGAGCAAGCCTCTTCATCTCCACATAAGAACGGCAACCTACATCTGTCTGAATCCGCTTACTGTATCCATCTCTTGGTCTTCCTCTGCGATTTTTACCCCACACACTTCCCTCCAATGCTAAATTCACAATTCCTTGATGTCTAAGAATGTGTCCTACCAATCTATCCCTTCTTTTAGTCAAGGTATGCCAGAAATTCCTTTTCTCCCCAATTCTGTTTAGTACCTCCTCATTAGTTACGCGATCCACCCACCTAATCTTCAGCATTCTTCTGTAGCACCATATTTCAAAAGCCTCAATCCTCTTCCTGTCCGCACTGTTTATCGTCCATGTCTCACTCCCATACAAGGCAACACTCCATACAAATGCCTTCAGAAAGGACTTCCTTAGGTTTAAATCAATATTCGATGTTAACAAATTTCTATTTTTCAAGACGCTTTTCTACCCATTGCCATTCTGCATTTTATATCCTCTGTACTGCGACCATCATTTGTTATTTTACTGCCCAAGTAACAAAACTCATCTACCTCCTTTGTTGCTTCGTTTCCCAATCTGATTCCTTCAGCATCACCTGATTTTCTTACACTGCACTCCATTACCCTAGTTTTGCTCTTGTTGATGTTCATCTTATATGCACGTTTCAGCACACTGTCCATTCCGTTCAATTGCTCCTCCAGGTCCTTTGCTGTATCTGACAGAATTACTATGTCGTCGGCAAAACGCAATGTTTTTAATTCTTCACCCTAAACTTTAATTCCTTCTCCAAATTTCTTCTTGCTTTCCTTTATAGCTAGCTCAATGTACAAATTGAATAACAATGGAGAAATACTACAACCCTGTCTTAAAATGTTCAAATGTTTGTTAAGCTTATGGGACTCAACTACGGGGTCATCAGTCCCTAAACTTACAAACTACTTATGAACTACCTACGAACTAAGACGGCACAAATATCCATGCCCGAGGGGGGATTCGAACCCCCGACCTTAGTGGCCTTGCAGACCGTGACTGGAGCGCCTCAGTCCCCTCGGCCACCGCGGCCGGCAACCCTGTCTTACTCCCTTTGCAACCACTGCATCCCTTTCATGCCCTTCAACTCTGAAAACCGCTGTCTGGTTTTTGTACAAGTTGTAAATAACCTTACGCTCCCTATATTTTACTCCTGCTTGCTTCAGAACTTGAAAGAGTTTATTCCAATCAACATTGTCAAAAGCCTTCTCCAAATCTACAAAAGCTAGAAATGTAGGTTTGCCTTTTCTTAATCTATCTTCTAGGATAAGCCGTAAAGTAAGTATTGCTTCCCGCGTTCCTACATTTCTCCTGAACCCAAATTGATCTTCCCCGAGGTCGGCTTCTACCAGCTTTTCCATCCTTCTGTATATAATTCGTGTTAATATTTTGCAACCATGACTTATTAAACTGATGGTTCTGTAGTTTTCACACCTGTCTGTACCTGCTTTCTTTGGAATTGGGATTATAACATTTTTCTTAAAGTCTGAGGGTACGTCGCCTGTCTCATACGTCTTACACCCCAGGTGAAACAGGTTTGTCATATATACTAAAGCTTATTACCTGAACACGACTCGACTAATTTCGCTGATTTTCTTTCCTTGTGATCTAAACTGTTAGGACAAATAGATTGGTGAGGAAATACGTCTTATGCAAGACACCTTTTTTAGTTTTCATCACCCAGACATGTTTCAGCATTTATTTTGCCACCGTCTGGTGGTGGTACGTTTTATTTTCTGAAATTGTTCGACAGGTTACAGGGTAATTTGTTTAATTTGAGAATTGTGTCGAATATATTAGGCCCACGTTTGTTTACAATACCAAAATGCCGCCCTTATTCAGCAATGTCGAGTTTTTACAGCTTGTCATATGCAACAATATAACGTTTTTGCTTCCAAAACTAATGGATTTATCCAACTCTGATCTGGATATTACGATGAAATAAAGTCCTATGTGACCGTTTAGCGGCTTATTTACTTTCGTGCTGTAGCGTTTTTCCGTTTTCTTTGTGGTGTGTAATTATATTTCGTGATGATTTTGCTGTTTCATGCATTTTTTTTATTTTTTTTTAAATTTTTATTTATTTATTTATTTTTTTTTTTTTTTTTGTTAGGAACTGTTTACATCGCCATTTTTCTTGTTGTGGTCGTTGTATCGTTTAATTTGTTTATGTGGCATGTATCTGATGTGGCACCCGATTTTTGAATGGTTTTGACACTGGTAATGTTTTGTGTGTGTGTGTGTGTGTGTGTGTGTGTGTGTGTGTGAGAGAGAGAGAGAGAGAGAGATAAATACTGTGTGTGTGGCGGGGGCGGGGGGGGGGGATGTGGTTGTCAAGTGTGATGTGAGGATGGGAATTATTTATATTGTTCTTTTATGGTGTCAAAGAAAGTTTTGTTGCATGTTAGAAATGCATTTTTTTTTTAAAATTTTATGACTACTTTCACTCTGTAATAATTTACGCTTATTTTCGTAAAAAGGATTATACCTCCGGCACTTTTGCAGTTTCTTTGTGTTTTGTACAGAAATGTACGGTTCATATGCTGGTTAATCTGATGGAGTGCATTTCTATATATCAAATGTCTGCAGGCGCGCTTCTAAAAATAAATTCCCTTGGATAAACGTGCCACGTTCGTTGCTATTGTTTGTGAATACGACGTTTCTCGAAAGTTTTGATGCGGTGTATAGTACTCTGTGTTTCTATAATGACTAAACTAAAATGAATGGCTGATTGTTAATAGGTACCTAAGTCACTTTTTCATAGTTTGGAGAAAAACAAAAAAAACCTTTTTTCTCTTTTGTGCTATAAAATAGTGCACTGATAAAATTATATATTATACCATATATATAAATCTACAATTAGGTACATTGTTGACCCGATATACGTAATTGGACACAAGAAAAAAATATTTTACTTTGCTGACTTAGGTCCCTTTTTACAATTTATAAAATTTAAAGCATTCTTTTACTAGAAATAATGCAGGTTTTAATTAAAAAAGAGTATTATCTGATAGCTCATAATACAAACGCGATTCTTTAATAGTCAAACAATACTATTACATTACAGAGACATGTTTTTCTGAAATTTATTCATTATCAGCTACCGGCCACTGTGATAGTCGGTAATAAAAGCTTCTGTGTTCTACAATATACGGCATAATTTTTTTTCGGGTCCTCAGTTTTGCTTTTTTTTATTGGTATTTTTCCTTCTGGATAAGCTTCTTGAGAAGGTAAATATACTTCGTTAGTTTTCTTGAGGATAAAGGTATTCAGGCTTTGAAAACCAGCTGATCTTATGTACTCACTAGTTTTTATGACACCTTTGTGCTCATGTGAGTACTCAAAATAGTGATATGTGGAAATATTAAACTGCACCTTTTCATTTCTTGAAGGTGTCTGCTTTCAAGGGACTGTGTCGACTTCTTATAATAAGTAGGCCACCAAGTATAACGTCCAATGATCATGTGTGTTTCGACCGGCGTAATTTTGTAATAAATACCTCACGTTACTAGTACTAAAATAACTTTATCTCCACTATTCAACAATGAACAGAATATACGCAGAACAACAAACAAATAGAAGAGGCAAAGATATTCATGTGCAGGAAATAATTTGTAGTGTTACTAACAGTTGCGTGTTAAAAGGGGCGAGAGTCAGTGACTTAAGTACCTTTTAACACTCACTCAGTAAAAGCGACTGCTTGTAGATCGTATAATGAATGCTTGTTTGAGGCACGTTTTGACACTCAAACATATGTAAACACTCATAGATATCGAAAATGCAGTTATCTCAAAATGTGAAAAAATTGACTTAGGTACCTTTTAAAACTCACCCATTCAAATGCTTGTTCAAGTAACGTAAATTCCAAGGAAATATAAAGACGAAAACCAGAAAATGTAGGTCAAATCAGTGCAATAGCAGCGTGCCTCTGGTACTTTGGAATTCCACTAAGTGCTTCGAGGAAGACGCACTCTAGTAGTAATTCAATTATGGATGAAATCAAACCAATCTACAGAGACCTTACCCACCCTGAGCTACTGAGGAAGTGCTTTGAGGGAAAAAACTCAAAACGTAAATGAGGCCTTCAACAACATCGTGTGGACCCGCATCCCCAAAAATTTGGTTGTTGGTTACAGAACTTTACAACTAGGAGTGTCAGATGCTGTGATAACGTAGAACAATGGAAACAGTGCCAGACTGAAAGTTTTATAACAGTTAGGCAAATCACCCGTACAGAATACTGTAACAGAATGACAACTTGCTTATTGCAAAGTCAGATTTTTCTGTTTCTCTAATGTCTATAGAGTCAAGAAGCAGGAAAATGAAACGGACAAATGAACCCAAAATTAATGGGACCCTGATTATGCTGCAGGCTGCTTCTAACCACTCCTTGCGGACGGATCTGTACGTTTTTCCTGGAATAAAAATGTTGTAAAACTTCATGTCTCATTTTCTCAAAACTATAAATTCTTAAATATTTACCTCGTTTTCTCAGAATCTATCAGAGAAGCTTTAATGAAAATTACGGAGATTGTAAACAACACTGCAGTACAACTGTGGAACCGCAGTAATGTTGATTGCACCATTAATTCTGCTGTAATAAAAATATCAAAAAATGTTAATTTACAACAATTAAATAATACATGTATTATAAATTACAATACCACAACGATTTCTGTTCAGTGAGTAGCACGAATATCATTTAATTTTCAGTGAAAATTTCAGACAAATCTATTCAGTAGTTTCTACGAAAATGCATGAATTTGCTTAATTTACCATTGTCGCTATTAATGACGCAGAGAAATGTCATAAAAGGTTTTCATCATTTATAAAATTTTCGCTTTGGTTTCAGAGAGGCAATAGAAACTTAACATCCTGTTATTACTGTGGTTGATACATTTTAATGTCCACACTATTCCTAGTGAAATATGAAATTAACCTTAAACTCACTTGGAATTACATTTTCTGAAGAAGCATTTTCCTTGTGAATTTCATTTTCTTTCTCTAGGTTTAAGAGAATAGCTTTCTGGCAGTTGTCTCTAATGCATGTAATAGTTCTACTTTTTACGATGGTAGTGTAAAGCCAGAGTTTAGCGTTACTACTTACGGACTGAAATCAGAAAGAAAGAAGATTAGGGTTAATGCCTCGTCGGCCCGGCTTCACACTGAAATGACTAAATTTATGGGATAGGTATACGTCCACAGACACACATGTGACGTAACATCGCATACACAAGGTATATACGAACGGTCCATTCGAAGCTCTGTCATTTGCACTCCGATGATTCGTTTGGAAAGGTTTACTACGTGATTATGGCAGCATAACGCGAATTAACAAACCCTTCATGGAGAAAGTTAGTTGCAGCTAGTCGTATGGCGCAATCATTAGGAAATTCAGTATTATGAGATCTAAAGTTTGAAGAGATATTTACAATACTACAAGTAACTTCGAACAAGTAATAGTACTATCTGGGATCCTAGTGTTGATGTTCGAGTGTGAGTTCTGTGTGCATTGAATCGCGAAATAATGGGTTACAACAGTGCTCCACCTTCGAAAACCAGAAAATCTGAGTTTTTATTATTGTGGGTACTGAGAAGGATTATCAAGCATTGGAAGCTGAAGAATCTAACAGTTAATTCAGGGAAGTGGGGACGCGAGGTTCCTCTGAAACCTCGTAAGTAAATATTTTCCTTGTCTCATGTAAGAACCTCCACAAAACTCCGGAGATTAAAGAGATGTTAGAACCAAGATTAATGGAACGACAGACAGACACACACACAATATATATATATATATATATATATATATATATATATATATACTATATATATATATATATACTAAGTTCGGAAAATATAGTGTGTATATGTGTGTATGTGTGTGTGTGTGTGAGAGAGAGCACGCGCGCGCGTGTATCTGTGTGCTACTGTTTGTGTGTAGATGCAACAATGCCAGTCTAGACTGGTGCAACACAGTGAATAGAAACTTGATGTAAATGTCTGAGTAAAGTAAGAGTATTATGATTAATCAGCCTGGCATCAACTGATGGCAATATGTATACCCTGATAGTGCGCTTAACTATCTGGTACACCAGTCTAGATAAATAACAACTGAATGACAATTCCGGTTGTAGCTCAAGGTAGGATTCGTTAATTAGACAAACAAATAATCCATTAATTAAATAGCGTTCAAACCAATATTCAACATGAATGTAATGCAGAGAATAAATGTGGTCATGCGTGGAATGAATAACTATTAGCAACAGAACAGCATTACAGACATATAACAGAGTGGTAACGCTTAATCTGACAATTATGAAATTTAAAAACTATGTAAGTAAAGATCAAGGTTTCGATGGCAAATGCTAAACGGACTGTGTATGGATATTGTTGCGAGTTTATCAATAATTGTTGTGTGTGACGACACGAGCTGAGAACAAGACTACATTCCATTAACAAACAAATTATTGTGTTGTGATCAAATGTTCAAATGTTTTTATAGCTTATGGGACTTAACTACGAGGTTCAGACCCTAAACTAACAAACTACTTATGAACCAGCTTATAGTAAAGACGGCAAAAACATCCATGTCCGAGGGGTGGGGGATTCGAACCCCCGATCGCAGCGGCAGACCGTAACTGGTACGCCGCAGACCGCTCGACCACTGCGGTCGACTCGTGTTCTGATCAAGTGATGTAAATAATAGTAGTATATGAAGCACCTTTCACGTTTGGCAAAAATACTGGTCACGATTTCTATAACGGAATGTAAGAGCTTAACAAAGGGTGATACTACGTGCGTGAAAAACGTTTAAAAGACACACACAACTATCTGCCTACCTAGTTGGAATAGCAATCATAAGTGAAATTTAATTTCACTCACATATCTCTGCCGGCCGCACCCACTCTAAAGGTATTGTATGTTATCGTGAATTATACCTAGTAAAGTAAAAAAAAATGTTGTATAGTCTATGGGACTTAACTACGGGGTCATCAGTCCCTAAACTTACAAACTACTTATGAACTACTTACGAACTAGGACGGCACAAATATCCATGCCCGAGGGGGGATACGAACCCCCGACCGTAGTGGCCGTGCAGACCGTGACTGGAGCGCCTTAGTCCCCTCGGCCAGCAGTAAAGTCAAAACTCGTATCTGCCCTACCGCTACTGTTCAAGCTCAAAGTCTGCAATTGCTTGCTAATAAAGCTGGGAAAATTAATTATGCAGTTCAATAATGTAATAAAAATCTATTAAAATCCTTTTAATGACACTTTAATTACTGGCTTTATATTCAAGACAAGGAAATGCTGCTATTTCCTAAGGAACTGCACAAATAAATAAATAAATAATTCTAGACTGACAGAAGAGAAAAAGACGGAAATTACAAATTATAATAATGGTTATTATTATTCTAACTGATCCTTTGACAATCACTATTATAATGTAAATAAAAGGACGAAGTTACCTTATAACAATTTCCTCAATTAAGTGTTTTGAATGTCGTTATCTAGAATAAATACATTATAACAAAAATTCCATAATCTCCACCTCAGTACAAAATTTGTTCCACATCTTTCTTCATCAAACAATACCAAACCTAACAACACCGTACTGCTACTACTACTACTCAGACACTAACTGCTAACTGTTTCAACTGCTTACTACTAACCGCCCCAACAGACGCCGGCCACCGCCGTCTCATAATCTGAGGCAACCTACGCCTCTGACTAAAAATCGAAAAAAATATGTTGTGTTGCCACCTTTCAATGGCCTGCATATCGTACTGTAACAATGTTCTTTTCGAAGATGAAAATATCAATACAAACGCAATACTTCCAGAGATCCTATTTGGCTTTAAGACGACTGTCTTCGTTTAATGAATTGGTGCCAGAAAAAACACTTTCATTATGCGACGTAGGTTCTGTTAATCGAAGAGCGCTTATAAACATTATATTTCACATAGAACAACTGAATGTCCGAATTAACACAATGAATGACAACAGCGACGTTTGCTAACAGCCAACCAAGCAACACTGTGTGAAATAACAAATGTTCAAATGTTTGTAGAGCTTATGGGACTTAACTACGGGGTCATCAGTCCCTAAACTTACAAACTACTTATGAACTAGCTAACACTAAGGACGGTACAAATATCCATGCCGGAGGGGGGGGGGGGTTGAACCCCCGACCGTAGTGGCCGTGCAGACCGTGACTGGTGCGCAGCAGTCCCCTCGACCATCGCGGTCGGCTGTGAAATAACAGCTGAAATCAATGTGTAATGTACGATGACTTGCCAAGGCGGAATAGCCTTGCGCACTAAGGCGCCCTGCTGCAGTGCGCGTGGCCGTTCACCGTCGGGGGTTTGAGTGCCCCCTCGGGCATGGGTGTTTGTATTGTCCTTGTCAGAAGTTACTTTAAGTTAGTGCAAGTAGTTCACAAGCCTAGGGACTGATGACCAACGTAGTTCATTCCCTTAGACTTACAAACATAAGAACATTTTTACGATCAACGCATCCATTAGGACAGTGAGTTAATAGGCTGTGACAGCAGACGACTGACCAGAGTACTTATGCTAACAGCAGGACATCGCCTACAGAGCCTCTTCTGGGATCGTGACGATGAACTGGTCTTCCTCCCCCCCCTCCCCCTCCCCGCTACCGCCACCGGCCCCTTTCTCTCGAGACGAATGGAAAAAAAACGCTGTTTTGGTCAGATCAGCTCCGATTATCGTTGGTAAGAGCTGATGTCACTGTTCCATTATCGGCAGACACCACGAGTACATGGAATCAAGTTGTCAATAACACACTGCGCAACCTTATGGTGGCAACCCCTATATGGAGTTCACCGTGTCTTCTGGTCCAACTGAACAGATCATTGACAGGAAATGGTAAAGTTTGGCTACTTGATGCTATTTTCCAAAACAAATATGTAAAGTTCAAGTATGTCTATACGC
This sequence comes from Locusta migratoria, assembly GCA_026315105.1. Classification (NCBI taxonomy): domain Eukaryota; kingdom Metazoa; phylum Arthropoda; class Insecta; order Orthoptera; family Acrididae; genus Locusta; species Locusta migratoria. Next base: position 231,028,217 of record CM048746.1, on the reverse strand, counting down.
CAGGTCACAGGGCCACTCTTGACAATTCCAGCGAATTATTAGATCCAAATCAACGAGCATTAATAGCACTTAGTGGACATAGGATAGAGTTCATTTCGTGTAGAAAATTCTGCTTCGGGAAGACTTTCGCACTTATTGACAGCAGTGTGCTGATGTTAATGTTGACTGAGATTTTTAAGGGGAGTGAATAACAGAGTTAGCAGTCTCCCGTTCCTAACTGAGGGTGGACAGCCGCGGTGGAGTAGGCGAGCGGTCTAAAGCGTCTCGCTGCGGAGCGCGCGGCTGCTCTCCGTGGAGGTTCGAGTCCTCTCTGGGGTATGAGTATGTCGTCTTTATGTTAGATTACCTAGGTTTAAGTAGTTTGTAAGCTACGGACTGATGACCACTCAGTATGGTCCGATAGAATTACAAACATTTAATTTTTTAAACAGAGTGGACAGGGTACAAATGTAACATTTGTATCCAGAGAGGAAACCCCCAAGCTGCACAGAGTGGGAATGGCCACTACAATGACAACAGAAAATGAGGGAAACGTAGAAGAACTTAAGCGAGTGGTTGACTAAACCAAAACATTACAGCACTAGACTGTGGCTGGGTGATCACAATGATAATAAAGGATCGGCCACCAACTCGGGACACACTAGAAACTTTCAACCTGAAGCACAACAGGAGCAAAAAAGTGGGAAACAGATGCAATTGCTGGCGGGGCGATTGCCTTCAAGCCTAGGCACGCACCACTAAATGGAATGATAAAAACCACCCGCGCGAATAGAACGTAAAACACAGTCAGCCCTAGAGGCACATTAACATAACTTTAAGGAAATGTCGAAATTATGCACACTGGACCTTCACAACGTGACGATGGTCACTCACCATTTTCCTATGGTGCTTGGCAATGGGTACTTTACTTACGGTTTGCACTTCGGCAATATCTGATCTTGGTAACGGTTTCCAGGTTTGACATTAAACTAAGAGGAATATCACTGTCTACATAAAATTTTGTATGTTGTATGCTGGAGGGTACCTTATTTACAGACTTCGACACATGCCTGCAATTTGATTCGGAATTGGAAACATTTACACCCTTGACCTTCAGCAGAAGAGGAAGGTCACCGATTACATAGTTTCAATGACCGAGACACTGTTATATTTGTATTTGTGATGCTTACAGACTTCCTGACGTTTCATTTAGGAAAATTTGGAACCGAAAACAATTATCTGGCCTGCTGGCGTATTTCATGGAACGGTTCGTCACTATATATATATATATATATTTCGCATGCTGCAGGTTGTTCTGTGACCACATCACACAGAAGTAATAAGGAGAGAAAAAGAAGTTTGCTTACATGCAAAAGAGGAACCAAGATTTGTCATGAATAGTGGTTTGTCGAATACTCTACTGTAAGAAAAAAAATTGTAAGCTATATTTCTCTGTTAAAATGTTGAAATGTTTGTAAACCTATCGAACAAAACTGCTAAGGTCATCAGTTCGTAGACTTATAAACTACTGAAACTAAGTTACACTAAGCACAACAAATACACCAATGCCCGAGGGAGGACTTGAACCTCCGGTGGGAACAGCCGCTCAATTCGGAACACGACGCCGTCGACAACTCAACCATTCCGGTTGGCTGATTTGACGGTAACAGGGAGCAGGGAAAAGGAAATATAACGTTCGTGGAGTAGTTATACACATTTGGCCAGTAACAGGAAATGTACATTATTTCGTACTAAGTGCATACAAAAACACTGTTCAACATAATGCATTATGGTCACTTGAAAACTACACGTGTCCACACTAGTAATTTTTCCATTGTTTTAGTTAAAATGGATCATTGCTGAATTAATTACAAATACTGGAATTTTGAAACACAATCACATGTGTATTTCATAATATGTAACCATTTCTGACCATCGTATGATGGTCTTCAGACCAACGACAAGTGATACAACTGGTGCTTTGACATGAATACCTCAACTCATTCAATAGTTAATGCTGTTATTTTGCATATAATTACGCTAATTGTATTAAATGTAGTTACGAACATGAACGTCATTTTGTGTTATGCATTATAAGAAATAATCGTGGCTACGGAAAATTTAATTTCTTTAATAACCGATGGTAGATTTAAACATAGGACAGTACTTCAAGCCTAACTTAGAATGAGTGCAAAGTAGGATTAATTTCTAGACAGACGCAAATTAGTGTCCAACTTGATTTATGACGTTGGCTAAAAGCATACGAAAAATGCAGTATAAGTCTGGTGTGTGTGTGTGTGTGTGTGTGTGTGTGTGTGAGAGAGAGAGAGAGAGAGAGAGAGAGAGAGAGAGAGAGAGAGAGAGAGAGAGAGAGAGAGAGATTGAAGAACTGATTTGTTTTCTTAATTAGATTATATTTTATGAGCCTTCAAACTGTAAGAAACACCAGTAATTTGAAAGTAGTTAATGTCTCAAGCAGACCTTCTACACAGACTTACTAACGTACCTCATCAGAAGAAAGATGTCGTTATACGTATCATTATACTGATAGACATCTATAAAGGCAAGCACTCGACTAATTGCAAAACGCAAGGTCGTCTGAAAAGCGAGGTAAACTAGTTAGACCCATAAACTGAGACTTAGAAGGCGAGGTTTGGAGGAAATTATACCTTTCCTTTATAGTTACCGATTCTCAAACCTTGGAGAAGCACTGGACGCGGTTGCTTCATCTCCTTTTTCTCTTCATCTTTGTCTTTATTTGTAAACAAAGAACATGTTGGTCGAAGAGTTCTTCGAGATAATCTGTATTATGATGTAAACAAAAACCGTTTATCGTTGTGAGCAAAAATCTCTTAAGAAGTCATTGTGTAGTTTTGAATTTTTTATGTAATAAACATTCTAATTGAGATAAGACTCCCGGAAGTAATCTACATGTAAGTATATGTTGTAAGAGTCTGTAAGAGATCAAAAGATGTTAACGGGTTACCTTAGTAGTTTACACGATCGGATATTGAACAGTTTATTTCGGGTTTTTATTTATGTATATCAGATTCCAAAGGTCACAATTGAATAACAGATCTACATGGTCGTGGAACGAGTCAGTACCTGAAACTGTTACGGAAGAGTAGTAATAGACAAAACAGAAAGTATAGGAACCCTGTACATACGACAGGACAAAGCATAATTAAGTAAAACCAACATCGTAAAACAGAACATATCTTCATTTTCTTTAATGTTTGTAAGAGTTTTTCGACACAATACAAACAGTGAACTTTTCGGCTAGGACTTGAAAAGACGTGGCTTACTATAAAACTTTTTGAATTTTTTAGCACGTTATTGAAAAACGAATGCGGCAAACTGCTGCATATGTTTCTGTACAAGAGTCAATGAGGTGTGATATAAATTCAGATTCCATATGTGTCTAGTATTAACTAAGTGGAAGCTGCTAAGTTTTGGGAACAGGCGGATATTGTTGACAACAAACGACAGCCTTCTCAAGAGGATCGACAACAGTCTCACGAGCCTTACCACATAGTGCTTGAACTGCCCGTTTCTTCGCCATAAATACCCACATTGAATCAGAAGAATAACCCCTTCCCCTAAAAAAAAAATAATAAAAATAAATAAATAAACACCATACACGATAAGCGGATGAAAATAAGCTTATCGGACTTAACTGCGGGGTCATCAGTCACTGAACTTACAGACTACTAACAAACTAATTTATACCAAAAACAACAAACAGGATTTGAACCTTTGATGGGGAACGGCCTCGCGCATCAGAGCATAGCATCTCAGTGCGATCGGCCACTCCGACGTGGCACCACTCGGTTGAACTATCGCTAATTGCAGACAATGTACTTATGGTAAATAACGCAGCAATTATTTTCTGAACGAGATCCTGAATATCGACTTCCACGACAAATTAGTATCTATTTCAAAGCCTAAATATATCTATATCTAGATATGTTCAGTATCACTTAGCGCTTACCGTTCTAAAATGGCTCATATATATTCTTATTTTAACCTAATTTTGTTTAGAAAGATTGCTCTAAAACAGTGAACACGCATGGCTAATTTTAGTACTCTACGTTTCTCCCTCCTTCTCTCTAAAATGAAATTCTTGGTGTACAATATATGTCGTCTACTGACAAAGATTTAATCCTATTATATTCGATACTGTCCCAGTGTGCACCCGCCTGTTTAATCGAATCCGCATCATTTATCAACAATACGAATGTCGTACCAGTTGACTGATATACAGAGGGTTCCACCACAGTGTCAAATACCACGGTTCCAGAAATAAATGGCACATTTTTCTTTGACTTATTCTAATAAGTAAATCTGGTGCACGGGTTAGGTGTACGGCTATATCTAGCTGTTACGTCTTAAGTCACCAGTGATTGCCGCCCACAAAACACCCCTTCTCAGTGTACGAATTGAGCTATGATAAATTATTATCTAAATATTTGACTAATTGGTTACACAGCTCTACGAATCAAGTTATCTTGTTGGCAGACATATTCGAACGAATGACTGGTATATTTGGTATGCTAAATCTGAATCTGCAAATGGATTTGCCTAATTGGCACTAGCGTTTTTAGATAAAGGCTATCTCTAACGTGTAGAATTTAATCGTTAAATTATCAGTAAGTCGGTTGTTATTTCCACAATTCTCTCTGCCTATTCATTTTATCTTTTGTGATTCAATATGTACAAATGTAATATCTTGTATGTTACACGTTGTAGAGAACAAAATGAGATTATAGAATGTGGTAGTAATTTGAGGCACTGTATTGTGTCTCACAATTTCAAGGAGTCAGTTGGTAACACTGCTGCAGTGAAGGTAGGGTACATCACTACTGTTTGTTCACAGATCGGCAGTCTAGCGAAACTTTATTATAATTAATCTTTTGCTTTGACTGCAAAGTGGATACACGAACTTCCCTTTCTTCACTTACATGTGGGACAGTAGAGCACAGTATCATCTCTGGAAAAAAGTGTCATGGCCATCAAGAGATAGCTTTACTATAGGAACAGCTAATATCCTAAAAGAACCATTTGTTGACAGGGATAAAATCATTCTTCCACCACTTTAAGCTTGGTCTAATGAAGCACCGGACAAAAATAGTGACTGTTTCAACTATATATGCAAATCATTCCCCATACTCAGTAATGAAAAATTGAAAGTTTGTATATTTGATAGTCCTCAAATTCGGAAGCTTATACATATCTGGGAATTTATTACTGTTGTGGATTGCTTTGAAGCACCTGCCTGCAGCAGTTTTCACTCTGCTGTCAAGAATTTCTTGGGTAACCAAAAAGAAGATAATAATGAAGAACTGGTGCTAATCATGCTCAGAAACTTCAGAAGCTTGGAGGCTAATATGAGGATGAAGATTCACTACCTATAAAGCCATCTTCATTGGTTTCCGGACAAACTTGGTTACTACAGTGAGGAACAAGGTGAAAGATTCAATCAAGATATTGAGGTGATACATGAACGATGTCAAGGTACACGGGACAAGCACATTATGGCAGAACACTCCTCCAATCTTCAGTGTGAGTGTCCTGAAGGTCAAAACAAGAGAAAGTCACACGCGCGGACTTTCCCCATATGCTAATTGTAATGTTTTTAAAAGACTGTCCCTTTTTCCTTTTATTCTAGTGTTATATGCTGAATCAACAATGGAACTGCATTTTTGTGGTAACATTCATACTATTTCTGAATTGTATTTCACTGTGTTAAAAATGTATCTCAATTAATGTTCAGAATTTTTATTTCTTTGTTTATTTACATTTTGTACGTTATCACAATAAACAGAGCCGATATAGCAAAAGTAATGATTCCAATTTAAAGTCAGCAGTGCGTAGACCCATTATGTGCTTTGTTATTTGTTATCTCAGATATCACTTTCGGTACCATTAATAACCCATAGTCTGAGCACTCATTCCCTTCAGATGAGTCAGCAATACGTAACGTGCAGGGATTGAATAAACAGGTGTTCGTAAATATTCCCCAGGAAACTGAAAATTTTGCACAGTTTATTTCATCTTTATAAATCTACTAGCTTAAAACCGCGGCTCCGCTCGCGTGTTGGTTGATAATGTTAGATAAGCTATCTTTCAGTAGTGTGCTATGAGTCTGGTTTTGAAGGATAAAGTGAAATACAATAGCCGCGGTGGAGTAGCCGAGCGGTCTAAAGCGTCTCGTTGCGGAGCACGCGGGTACTCGCCGTGGAGGTTCGAGTCCTCCCTGGGGCATGGATGTGTGTGTTTGTCCTTAGGTTAGTTTACGTAGGTTTAAGTAGTGTGTAAGCTACGTACTGATAACCACGCAGTTTGATTTACAAAATTTGATTTTGAAATACAATACCTTCTTTAGAAACAAACATTTTTAATCAACATTCAAGTAAAAAAAATGAGAAGTGCTTAATAATTTACAATAAATAATACGTACATTATTCCTTATAGCCTGTGTTGCAATATCTCAACACGTATGGTGAGAGTAATGTCCAAATTCATTTTAATTTCATTTTAGAGCATTCTGGTAAACTACATTATTTGTAGTATTGTTTGGTGCGTAAATGTAGAGGTTTTTTGGGTTGCCCACCCTTCAGCAAGCGACGTATAATTGACAATTTGAAAAGCATGAGGGCTTTAAATTGATTCCTGTGATTTTTTAAAGAGATGTATTAAAAGAATTTTTTTAACTGCTTTATTTATTTATTCTTATATTTCCTTATTCGTGTCCTTATCCTTACAGAGAAAGAGCTGAAGACATTGTATCACGCATAGACCAAAGATATGGTCTGTGGCATTACGTTTCGCTGTATGTAACCCTCCTTGCTATAGAGTCGCAAACGTCATAGCTGGCCTTCAGTCAGAATTTTTTTTATAATTTCACGACTTTCAAGCACCATATCTTCCACCCATTTATAGCTATCGGCATGGAACTGTTATGGTGTACAACGGGAGACTTCGGATAACAATTACACGCAGGTCATTCGTTTGCGTTCTGTAGTTTTCGCTGCAGAGCGAAATATTAACACTCGCACGTAGATTTTTGTATGCACCGATAAATTTCCATCCCAATATACTCCACCCTTTTATCATTATCAACCCTCAAGCAACAATGCAACCAATAAAATCATTTTCAAAGAGTAAATATAATTTTCAAGAGTAATTATTGTTCCGTATTTCGCGTTATATTCTTCAAATTACTAAATATCTATCAGATCGCTATAAAACCGTGCCTAAAACCTTCCTCAGGTACAAATTAGTAACTGTACAAATATTTAAGTCTCTGCGTCATGTCATTCGGACGTGATAAGCGTACACCGAACAGACATTCACATTAATATATATACATATGAGAGAGAGAGAGAGAGAGAGAGAGAGAGAGAGAGAGAAACAGCTATCCGATCACCATAAAACCGTGCCTAAAGCCTTCTCCTGGTAGACATTAATAACTGTACAAATTTTTAGCTCATTGTGGCTTGTGGTTCAGACGTGATAAACGTACACCGAACAGACATTCACATTTATAGATATAGTTTACAATTAATGCACCTGGAAAAGACGATCTCGAATTTGATCCTATGAAAGCAGGAGCCACCGGGGCTAGTAGGAATACTGACATTGGTTTCAGCCGGCCGCGATGGCCATGGAGATTGCGGCGCGCCAGTCACGGTCTGCACGGCCACTACGGTCGGGGGTTCGAATCCCTCCTCGGGCGTTGATATTTATGCCGTCCTTAGTGTTAGCTAGTTTATAAGTAGTTTGTAAGTTTAGGGACTGATGACCCCGTAGTTAAGTCCCATAAGCTATACAACATTTAACCATCAGTTTCAACGTTGTCCGCGTACACTTTAGCAGGGAAAGCTTATAGCCTCAAGGCTCAGTATAATATCAAAGTTTGAAGCAAACAGGCTGCATGCTTCATTGACACTCGTGATTCCTACAGCAAATTTTAAACGGGTCAGATTTTGGCCTTCTGGGTCTTGGATGGTCCTCTCCAAGAATTGTCACACAAGTTGGACATGCTGCATTATTTGCGCGGCGATGCTGGTTTGAATGGTCACACCAATATACGAGGATCTGGACAGCCGCACAGCAGAGATGTCTACGGGATCGTCGTATTCTAAGGACAACAGTGCCAGATCATGCAGCTGCCACAGCACAGATAGTGGGGTCTGAGAGAACAGAATGTCAACAGCAAATGTAGCGAAACAGTTGTCAGACATGGGACAAAGACACAAACACATCTAGCTCGTCTTCCGCTCGTTGTACAGTATCACCGTGCACGCAAGTAATGATATTTTTGCCCAAGACGTAGACCTAGCAAGCTTTGTCTCATGGTCCAAGATATACTGGCCCCACCGCAGGTGTTATGGCCTTGGTTGCGATAATCTACAACTCTTGTCGACCTTCGATTTTTAAGGAGAAAACACTGCCCTGTACTCGGTGCGTTCCGAATGTTGTAAGACCCGTTTTTTACCACTCCTGCAACATGGCGTCACGCTGTTCCAACAGATAATGATCGCGCAGACACTGCGCGTGAAACTCAATTTGCATTGCAAGACGTGCAGCAACTACTGCGGCCAGTATTATCTTCGCACGAATGGGAAATGATGGGACGACATCGAAAAAGTCCATTTCGTCAGCTCGCAACTCTTGTATGTCGAGTAGGCTAGTAACAATGGATGCCAGAATATGAACTTACACTGGCGTCCATGGGGGTGACACCAGGTATTAACTTGGCTATTGTGGCGTCCTAATAAATAAAAAAAAAAAAAAAAAATACTATAGTTGGGCCAAAACACGATGATCCATGACACCAACTACTGGGCTGGGAGACCGCCCCGGCCGCGGAAACTGAATGCAGCCACGTTGCCAAGTAGTTAGTTCCCTGCCAGACAGTGTAGCTAAAGGTCGCTGTTGTGTGACAGAACCGGCAACAGTGCACAGCGCAACCGGACACGCACATGCGGATAGCAACGTTTGCGTTTGACTTACTCCTATGGTCTGCCTGCAGCAGCCCGCTCTCATAGCCGATTGGCGCAAGCACCAGGGATCATCGTATTTCGGCTCGACTATAACTATGGTGTATTGTTACCTGAACTGAAATTTGCTAAACTATTATAAACGGTAGTAAGTTATAACATGCATTAGCCAAACAACGGATTTTTACCAAAACTATTTACTCTTTACTTTTCGTTAACTCTTACATAAAAAGTTGATGAAACAGTTTATTAAAAATAATTAAATGAATGGTTTCACTATTCATTAGCTAGACTCAGTCTGTAAATTAGTTTAAGCATGAGAATTACCTATCAGTTAAATAATTGCAGTTAACTCAAGATCTCCAGAATGAAACTTTCACTCTGCAGCGGAATGTGTGCGCTGATATGAAACTTCCTGGCAGATTAAAATTGTGTGCCGGAATCGGGACTCGAACCTGGGACCTTTTCTTTTCGCGGGCATGCACTCTACTGACTGTGCTATCCCGACACGACTCACGATGCCGCCCCACAACTTTACTTCCGCCAGTACCTCGCCTCCTACTTTCGCCAGGAAGTTTCATATCAGCGCACACTCCGCTGCAGAGTGAAAGTTTCATTCTGGAAACATCCCTTAGGCTGTGCCTGAGCCATGTCTCCATCATATCATTTCTTCCGGGAGTGCTAGTATTGCATGGTTCGCAGGAGGGCTTCTGTGAAGTTTGGAAAATAGGAGGCGAGGTACTGGCGGAAGTAAGGTTGTGAGGCGGCATAGTGAGTCGTGTTAGGATAGCACAGTCGGCAGTGCGCTTGCCTGCGAAAGGCAAAGGTCCCAGGTTCGAGTCTTGGTTCCGGCACACAATTTTAATCTGCCAGGAAGTTTCAACTCAAGATCTGTTCTATGACACAATAATAATAATTATCATAATAATAAAAAAATCTATGAAACCCTTTAGCTGTACACCAACATTCCTATAATAGACATACTCCAAATAATAAAAGTCAAACAAATGAACTATAAAAAACTAAATAACATTGAAATATATGAATTAGTGGACCTGTTTGAGTTAGTACCATCACACAATTACTTCTGATTCAACAACAAAATATATATTCAGCATGATGGCCTGGCAATGGGAAGCTGCCTAGCTGGCCTTCTTGCTGATATCTACATTAATGATTTTGAAAACAAATTCTTTAAAGCAAACCCAACTGAAAAAGATAAAATCATTTATTATAAAAGGTATGTTGATGACACCTTGTTGCTATATAATGGAACAATCCATGATGTTGAAGAGTTAGCTGAAAAACTAAACAAAGTTCATCCCAAAATATAATTTACAGTGGAACATGAAACGCAATCCGGGATCAACTTTCTTGACCTATACATAACACATCATGACAACAAACATAAATTTCAAATATACAGGAAACATACAACATCAGATGTCATAATAAATAATACATCATGCCACCCAAATCAACATAAATCAGCTTTTAACCGAATACATAAAATTCAACCTGATACCACTGCTAAAACTAAAGTAATAAATATCCTAAGAACCATAGCATTGAACAATGCTTATGACCCAACCATTGAAGAGAAATTGGATGATAAAATTAAATCCAATCAAACAGCAACAAAAAACCAATCCTCAGAAGCAGAAGAAACCAAATTTATCTGTATGCCATTTCTTGGCAACATCTCATACAAACTTGCTAAGCTGTTTAAACTGCAAATGGCCAAAGTAAGCTTTCACACAAAAACCAAATAAAAGACAAAATAATTCATAACACTAAAATAACCATCTCACCCTTTCACAAATCCGGTATATATAAATTAACATACGATAGCTGCTCCTACTACTACATAGGGCAAACAGGAAGAAGTTTTAATATCCGATACAAAGAACATACAGACGCACTCCGTTTAAACAAGTTACAAAAATCCTCTCTTGCTACCCACCTTGCAGAAAACACACATTCCATTACAGGCATAAATACCAACCTCCATATACTACACTCTGTAGACAAGGAACTAAAAATGGACCTCTTTGAACAATTGGAGGTTTTCACCCATATAAATAAATCACCACACACGATTCTAAATGAACAGACAGAATTAGTAAACACCTCATTCTTCCAGAATTTTGAAGACTCTTTAAAATTGAAGAATGAAACAATTATTCACAAATACCCCCCCCCTCCCTTCCACACACACACAAACACACACAGAAAATATTTCTCCTTGCACTTACAATCTCTTTATCGTCCTCTTCCACTTAACCCCACTCTATCCCACCCCGCTCACCACCGCCTACACCATACCCTACCAAAGCCCAAAATTATATTTATAATATTTGAATCAACGAATAACATACAAAATTAAATGTCTTATATGTCACATCAAACAATAAAAGTGACTAATTTAAACATGTCTTAAAGTAATCATAAAAACTACTAGTATTAACGTAAATATCATTGTGAAATGATATTTTAAATATATATTAACTTTGTAATACAACTTTTGTTCTTATTTAATCTAAATTGACATTATATTTATATCCTATAATAATATAAGCTTTTGTCTGTCTTTGATTTCACATGATAGCTCGTAGCCTGTGGTATAAACATACTCTTTCGTTTGTTTACAAGTTGAAAGACATGGTAGTGGCTGTGGTGTGGTAATGTGTGTAGTGTTATTTTAATTTTACCACTTGAAAGTCGTGAGAGTTGCCTTGGTGTGCTGATGGAAGGGCAGTGCTGTGAAATGCTATCCAAAAGCGGAACACACATGGACATATTAAATTTGAAACTCCTAACTGTAAGTAACATCTTGAAGACGAACTTATATTGTAATTAATCAGTGTAACATATCACAATTAGTGCTTACTTTTTCTAATTTTCTGCCCTGCCACAGATACAAATGTAATTATACTGTCTGATGATGAGCTGCTAGGCAGCTTGAAACCGACCATGGTTTAATAAATCTTCATCGAGAAGAAAAACGGTGACTGGTTGCAGTAATGTCTGAAACCTAACCCTTTAGCTTGTTCCGTAGACCTACTTCTGAAAATTTTATTAAAATGTCTTCCACCGCCATCCAGGATCATCGTCCAAGCTGAAAAATAAAACTTCAAAGTCGTATTTTATTTCAATACCAGTCCCTGAATCGTTTAATAATTATTTACTTGAATTAACTATGAAATCGTGGCAGGTGACTGAATTTCAGAGGCCATGTTGAAGATGCAATAGCAGTTAAAATCCTGAAAATGCTCTGCTTAGCTGATGTTACTATTAAGAACACGATGTAGTATTTAACATTTCTATTTAAGACCATATTTGACATTTTACAATCAATTAACACTTTTCCGTGAGAAAAACAGCAACCCTCGCCAAATTATGATAATATCACCCTTTCAAGACACTATATGACACGTACAAGAATAAGACAAAACAAGTAAGTTTACACATTGTACAATTGTTTACGTAACACTCGAACAAAGAGCTGAAATAAGATTCAAGACGATATTAAAATTCATTCTACTTAAAAAAAAAAAATAAAAAAAAATAAAAACGGTTAAGTAGCCTACCTATTAAGCATGGAGGCCCGGGTTCGATTCCCGGCCGCACCACAAATTTTAATTCAATGCTTCATAGTTACCAAAAATGTCTTTGACACATTTGAGACGAAAATCCGTCTCGGGGATTGTTTAATTGTATTAAATTGTTATTTAGACACACATCTGATGATGGATTCTCCGAAACACGACATCAGAGAATGATTAATGTTGTTGTGGTCTTCAGTCGGCAGACTGGTTTGATGCAGCTTTCCACGCCACCCTCTCCTGTACAACTCTCTTCATCTGTGAATACGTTCGGCAACCTACATACTTTTGAATCTGCTTACTATATTCGTCCCTTGGTCTCCCTCTACCATTTTTACCCCACACGATTCCTTCTAATGCTAAGTTGACAATTCCTTGAACTCTCAGAATGTGTCCAACCAATCTATCCCTTCTCTTAGTCAGGATATGCCACAAACTCCTTTTCTCCCCGATTGATTAAGCCCTTCCTCATTAGTCACGTGATCTACCCATATAATTTTCATCATTCGTCTGTAGCACAACATTTGAAAAGCTTCTATAATCTTTTTATCAGAACTCCTTATCGTCCACGTTTCACTGCTATACAATGCTACACTCCAGACAAATGTTTTCAGAAAGGACTTCCTAACATTAAAATTAATATTGGATGTTAACAAGTTTCGCTTCTTTAGAAACGCATTTCTTCCCATAGCCATTATTCACTTTATATCTTCTTTACTTCGGACATCAGAAGTTATCTTGCTATCCAAATAACAAAATTCATCTACTACTTTTATTGTCTCATTAGCTAATCTAATTCATTCAGCATTGCCTGATTTGCTGACACTACATTCCATTACTTTCGTTTTACTCTTGTTAATATTCATCTTATTTCTTCCTTTCAAGACATTGTCCATCCCATTCAACAGCTCTTCTAGTTCTTTTGCGGTCTTTGACAGAATTACTATGTCATCGGCAAACCGCAATGTTTTTATTTCTTCTCCCTGCACTTAATTGCCCTCTCCAAATTTCTCCTTCCATTCCTTCACTGCCTGCTCAATGTACAGATTGAACAACATTGGGGAAAGGCTACAAACATGTCTTACTCCCTTCGCAACCTCTGCGTCCTTTTCTTGCCCTTCGAATCTTATAATCGCTGTCTGGTTTTTGTATAGGTTGAATTTAACTCTTCGCTCCCTATATTTTATCCCTGCTACCTTCAGAATTTCGAAGAGTGTATTCCAGTCGACATTGTCAAAAGCCTTCTCCAAATCGACAAACGCTAAAAACGTAGGTTTCCTTTTCCTTAGCCTATCTTCTAAGATAAGTAGTAACGCGAGTATTGCCTCCCGTGTTCCTACATTTCTCCTGTATCCAAACTGATCTTCCCCGAGGTCGGATTCCACAAGTTTTTCCATTCGTCTGTCTATAATTCGTGTTAGTATTTTGCACCCATGACTTATTAAACTGAGTGTTCTGTAATTTTCACACTTGTCTGCACTTGCTTTCTTTGGAATTGGAATTCATCTTGAAGTCTGAGGGTATTTCCCCTGCCTCATACATTTTGAATACCAGGTGATACAATTTTTTCATGACTGGTTCTCCTAATGACATCAGCAGTTCAGACGGGATATCATCTACTCCAGGGGCTTCATTTCGACTCAAGTCCTTCAGCGCTCTGTCAAATTCTTCTCGCAGTATCATATCTCCTATGTCATCCTCCTCCACTTCGTCTTCCATTTCTAGAATACTGCTTTCAAGTTGATTTCCATTTTATAGGCCCTCCATATATTCCTTCTACAGTTCAGCCTTACCCTCTTCGCTTAGTACTGGTTTTCCGTCTGAGTTCTTGATATACATACAGCTGCTTTTCTTGTCTCCTAATATCTCTTTTATTTTCCTGTAGGTGGTATCTATCTTTCCCATAGTTATGCATTCTTCTACGGTTATGCATTTGCCCTCTAGCCACTCCTGCTTAGCCAGTCTGCACTTCCTGTCAGTCTCATTTTTCAGACGTTTGTACTTCCTTTATCCTGTTTCACTTGCTGAATTTTTATATTTTCTCCTCTCATCAATTAAGTTCAGTATATCCTGTGTTATCCAGGGATATCTATTGGGCCTTGTCCTTCTGCCTATATGATCCTCTGCTGCATTCCCTACTCTATCCATTCTTCTTCTACTGTATTGCCGGCCGCGGTGGCCGAGGGGACTGAGGCGCTTCAGTCACGGTCTGCACGGCACTACGGTCGGGGATTCGAATCCCCCCTCGGGCATGGATATTTGTGCCGTCCTAGTTTGTAAGTAGTTCATAAGTAGTTTGTAAGTTTAGGGACTGATGACCCCGTAGTTAAGTCCCATAACTATACAAACATTTGAACATTTTTCTACTGTATTGCTTTCCCCCTTTTCAGCCAGTCCTTGCCTAATGCTTCCTTTGAAACTCTCAACCACCTCTGGTTCCTTCAATTTGTCCTGGTTCCATCTCCTAACCTTTCTACCCTTCTGTAGTCTCTTGAGTTTTAATCTGCAGTTCATAACCAATAAGTATGGTCTGAGTCTATATCTGCCACGGGATATGTCTTACAGTTTAGAACCTGGTTTCTAAATCTATTCCTTACCATTATAAAGTCAATCTGTTACCTTCCAATGCCTCCTGGTCTCTTCCACGTAGACAGCCTTCTTTCGTGATGTTTGAACCAAGTGTTGGTGATCATTAAATTGTGCTCTGTGTAAAATTCTACCAAGCGATCTCCTCTTTCATTCCTTTTTCCCGGTCCATATTCACCTACTACATTTCCTTATCTTCCCTTTCCTATTACCGAGTTCCAGTCCCCCATCAAAATCAAGTTTTCGTCTCCCTTGATTTCTGAATGATTTATTTTTCTCCTCATACGTTTCTTCGATATCCTCATCTTGGGCCGTGCTAGTTGGCATATAAACTTGCACTACTGTGGTCGGTGTTGGCTTCGTGTCTATCTTTACTACGATAATGCGTTCACTATGCTGTTCATAGTTCGTAGTACCCGCATTAATATTTCTTATTCATTATCAGACCTACTCCTGCGTTACCACCAACTGATTTTGTATTGATAACCCTGAACTCACCTGACCAGAAATCCTGTTCATCCTGCCACCGAACTTCACTAATCCCTACCATATCTAACTTTAATCTATCCATTTCGCTTTTCAAATTTTCTAGCTTACCTACGCGATTAAGGGTTAGAACATTCCACGCTTCGACCCGTAGAATGCCTGTTTTGTTTTTCGTCATGACGACATCCTCCTGAGTAGGATTAAATATTTGAAACAGTATGAAAATATATGAAATGTATGAAAATATATGAAAATGTTTTGCGACGTATTAGCATACCCGTAGCACTACCAATTATGACTCAGTGTTGGCTTATAAACAGTTAGAGATAGTAGGTGACCTAGAGATTGTTCTATTTGGGAACAATAGCATTTAAAATTTTCCGGTTGAAACAGTCTAACTGAAGTTTTGCCTCTTTTGGATTTCTTGTAGAACCAGTCTTAAGAGGAAAATTAGGTTTTAATATTGGGTCAATATCGAAGTCGTTCGAGATGGAGCACAAGCTCATTTTTGCGGGGATAGGAAATCAGCCGCACTGCATTCAAAGAAAGTATCTCAACATTTTCGTGGAATGGGTTCGGCAAATCATGCTTCTGGAGGCAGGTTTGAACTAACAAACCTTCAGAAAACGACTTTAGTATGCTAAACACTGTGCCACCTCTCGCGGTAGAACCCTTATGGGGGAGTAATGTTCTTACTGAAATTTCGCCGTTGGACGCTTTTCTTATTTGATCTTTCAGTACTCTCCTATTCCTCTTGCAACATTCGGCATTGGCTTATCTGATTACTTTCTCGGTTGGTGAGACAGTAATATGTAGGTAACACATTTCTGATGTCGCTTCCAAATGGCATTACATTGGTAATATCGATCCTTCTCCAGTGGTTTACTAGTACTAAAGGTGAATAGATGGGGCATAACAGCTTTCAGATAATTGCAGAACGACATGTTGACCATAGCTGTTTATTAATTTTCAATGCTACCGGTATCAGTTATTTACCATTGTTAGCAGGGATTAGCTAATAGCTTAACATGTCGAAATACTAAAATACAAAATTATAACACAAGTATTCGTTGTCATTGCTCAAGTTATTGTCACAGTGGCTGACTGCTACAGACTCAATACTTATGTTATAATTTTGTATTTTTGTATTTCGACATGTTAAGCTATTAGCTAATCTCTGCTAACGCTTGACAATGGTAAATAACCGAAACCGGTAGCATTTATAATTAATAAACAGCTATGGTCAACATGTCTTTCTGCAAGTTTACTAGTACAACGGAAAAGTTCATTGTTATCCAGCGAAACTTTTTACAGCGGTTGATGGAACGGAAACAACAAGTGGGTGTCAAACAGGCGCCTCCGGATTGCAACCTATTAGACGCAGGTAACGCATAGTGAACCAGTGACATAAACATGTCTGGTTGTCTGATGCGGACAGTTAATGAAACATTTACTGCCTTCCTTCTCAAGGTGACAAAAGATTGTTAATAGATGTTGAGGTCAATGGACGTTACATTCAGTTTCAACGTCACACTGTTCGAAAACTATGTTCAACATCTCCCAGATAGGATGTTCCATAGTTACTAAACTATCAAAATAAGCTGACGAGCTAAAGTGTGTATCTTTAACGATAATTGAGAAATAAAACAGTGCAAGCATTCCATTCAGTGACGCAAGCACACGCAGCTGCTAACTCCATTGGATAGGATAATTTTCAGCATTTGTGGATGGAAACATGACAACAGCCCTGTCATCTCAAGGCAGAGTTAAATGAAACTGAATACATTAGGAATAAGTGGAATGAATAATACCTGAGAAAAAAAGAAAGAAGTTAAAACAGAATTTGACTACTTGACGTTTAAACCTAACTGCGATTAGAATGGATAGGAATTGCAGAAAATTTATTATAAACGTATTATATTGACTCTGAAATTGTCCATTCATTGCCTATGAGTCACGCTAGACAAAAATACGAAAATCGAATTTCAATTCCTCATGTTGCTGAACATCTTTGCATACATGCGCAGTTTAGTCATTTAGCACCGTAGTTCTCTGAATACAGTCGTCCACAGCACATATTTAAAATTGCATATCGTAATAACGTAGCTGCTGTGTCAACAATATCTTCTCGACAGCGATGATCGTCGTCTGTCAGTCCGCATAAGAACGGTGTGTTAGCATGTTAAATTTGTTGCAATATGAATCTTTCCAATGTTCACGAGCATTTATTGTAAGTGCGTTCATCGTTAATTGCCACTTACAAGTTCAGAGCACCGAGTCACCAGCATAATCTATTAGACAGATCGGCGGCTGTAGTATAAAACGTAGGCACTTCACGCTTATTTTCAGTAGAGTTGGTAATTTTTGTGCAATTTAACAAAAATCCATGTGACGAAATTGAAACTACGGCAAATGGCCGATTTCATGTTTGTGGCCGCCATAGACCTTGGCCTATGGTAGCCGCAACACACGATTGTTTTCTCTTCACTTCACTTCGGTCAGTTACGTGCAGTGTAGTTCACATAAATTACATGAGAGATTTATTCAGATTAGCACAGCGCTACATATTTCACTATTTTTGTGGATTATGGTTAAAACGAGAAATCAGGTGAGAATAACGGAATCAGACAATATTAGTTCACAGATAGATAGCGCCGCCGGTGGTGAAACTACAGACATCGCGACACTTAATATTGAAAGTATTCCGGCACTTGCAATTACTTCATGACCACAACCTCAAAAACTAGTACACCCGAAACTAATATAGGTTCTCAGAACGATTTGTTTACCAGATTAGAGCAACTTTTCAGACAGAACTCTGTACGAATTTGTCAGAAAATTTGCCAACTTGATGCACAAATTACAGAGATTAGTCAGTCAAACAAACAAATGAAAAAATTTGCCAAATTGATGCACAAAACACACAAATCAGCTGGACGAATAATCAGTTAGCCAAAAAATAAATAAATAAAAATAATAATAAATAAAATATCCACACAAATCAGCCAGCTTGATCAAAAATTTATTATAAGAAAAGACTAATAATATTCGACGTGAGCTTGGGCTGACTATCATAGAGGATAGGCAAGTTGATCTAATTAACAGTATTGCCACTAAAGATCAGCTTGAAAAACGTTTCAAGTATTTAGCTGAAGCTCAAAGTAATCCAAGCGGTCTGCGGCGCCTCAGTCACAGTCTACACGGCCGCTACGGTCGGGGGTTCGAATCCCCCCTTGGGCATGGATATTTGTGCCGTCTTTAGTCTTAGCTAGTTCATAAGTACTTTAGGGACTGATGACCTCGTAGTTGAGTCCCATAAGCTCTACAAACATTTGATTTTGAACTCAAAGTAATTTGAAACAACAGATCGGTCTAGAAATATCACAACAATTAGAGACACGCGTTTCGAAACTTGAGGAAAATTTAAATACGCAGTTTGATGAAGCTGAAAAGACGGTAGTTGCCGAAGTCATGGGAAAAGTAAATGTAACGTTAACATTCGTATCTTCTGAACTTGACAACATTAAACAGACAGTAAATAAATTACCCGACACAGTAGACACCCTAGCTCAAGATGTAAACAATTTAAAAATATACCAGTCAAACTGTTACCAATCTGACAACACAATAAATTTTGACAACGTTGTCAGAGGAGAAAAACAGCGATCTATTTGGTATGATCAAAATTACAAAAAACAGTCTTGATCGCAGAAATTAACAGTTTCAATTAACTGGTTTCGACATGATGTAGGTCATTTTTGGAACTACAAGTAGCCCATGTGGCCAGTGCTGCACTCGGCTGGACTGGGCTCTCCTGGGCTGTTCTGCTGCCAGCAGGTAACAGCACTGGCCACATGGGCTTCTTGTAGTTCCGAAGATGACCTACATAGGTCGAAACCGGTTAATTGAAACTGTTAATTTCTGCGATGAAGACTGTTTTTTGTAATACTGACGACACAAGTTACTAACAATGCAACCGAAAGTCAGCAAAAACTTAGGGAGTTTATCGTGAGTGAACAGGTTCACATGCGACAGAGATTTCATGGTGAAATTAATAACACTATTCCAACAGTAACTACTAAAGTAACCGAAAACCAAAACGATACTGTGCGCTCTATCCAGGAGGAGATATGCTCTGTTAGATCGATTCTACGTGAAGATGTCGCCGCACAGTTGTCAGATTTACACAGTGAGCGAAGTAATGCACGTGACAGGAGACCCAAGTCACCTGTCATTAATGTAAACAATGTTGCCAGGCACAGTACAGTGTCATCAGAATGACTGCATTCCAACAAGACATACAGCGACAGCTCAAGGCTGTATGGTCGGGGCCGGCCGCGGTGGCCGAGGAGACTGAGGCGCTCCAGTCACGGACTGCACGGCCACTACAGTTGGGGGTTCGAATCCTCCCTCAGGCATGGATATTTGTGCCATCCTAGTTCGTAAGTAGTTCATAAGTAGTTTGTAAGTTTAGGGACTGATGACCCCGCAGTTAAGTCCCTCAAGCTTAACAAATATTTGAACATCTTGTATGGTCGGGGAACTACTGGATACAGCCACAAATCACAGTTGGTACGTGTCCATGGCACTGCGACCCCTCTGCGCAACATGACTGATATCTTGACACCGTAGCCGTATTCTTTCCGCTTGATGCCGTGGACGGCATTTTCCAGCAGGTCAGTGCACGACCACATGTTGCTGCAGGAACATGTTTCATCTTAGTGACAAGGGAGGTCAGTCTTTCGATCTGATCTTCGCACATATACAGATTTTTCACCCGTCCAAAATGTGTGCGATGTTGTATAATGATGGGTGCAGTGCTGTGACCCAGTATGGAGCACCGCAGATTACATTTGTAACCACGTAATGTTGCATGGATTGCAATGCCCCAGATTACCATTGACGGTTGATACGTGACACATGGAACAAGTTATCATGGCCTGTGGCGGACTCCGTGCCTAACATGCAACGGAAAACCGAGGTGTCTGAAATTTCTGAATCATTTCTCCAGAATATACGAGGCGAGTTTTTAAAGTAAGTTCCGTTTGGACAGAAGTACTCAAGGAAAGGTTATTTAAAAAAAAAAGTAAATTTATTTTCAGAAAGTACATACTTTATTTTTCGACAGTACAACAGGAAAAGTTTATATAGGGTGTGCTTAACCTGTCCTATATCATTTTGTTTAAAGGTTATCTACAGGGATGAAACTGAGCACAGTTGTTCCCGGGGCATGCCGGTACACGACGCACGCGCTCGTTGCGGTATGTGCTCGAACTGCTAGTGTCTACAACAAAACGGAACTTACTTAAAAAAACGCGCCTCGTACAAAGGAATATATCCTGTGAATATGAACTTTTCTATTTTTTCAAGATCTTCTGTTTTTAACAGGAGTGTCATTTCTTGGTCAGGAAAAACGCCCAGTTGTCCTCGTTTGAGGTTGCTATAGCGGACATTCTCAATATAAACAAAAAGGTTATTTCAATCGTCAACGCAACGTCGTTTCTCACTAAAAATTTTCTTTACCGATCTGCTCTTACTCGGTGTAGCTATTTCACACTGCCTGTTTCACAGAGATCTCCACACAGAAAGATCATATACTGCGGCGTACTTCATTAACATGGTGAGCCAGAGACAAATGCTTGCCATTGTACTTCATACAGTTATTGGTCCACCAAATCCCTACCGTCACTAACCCAAACATTTACTTAGCAGTGACTGGCAGAAGACGCAGAGAGTATCGACTTCCGCAATATGCCGGCCGTGGTGGCTAAGGGGACTGAGGCGCTCCAGTCGCGGTCTGCACGGCCACTACGGTCGGGAGTTCGAATCCCCCCTCGGGCATGGATATTTGTGCCGTCCTTAGGATTAGCTAGTTCATAAGTAGTTTGTAAGTTTAGGGACTGATGACCCCGTAGTTAAGTCCCATAAGCTCTACAAACATTTGAAACATTTTGAAAACTTCCGCAATAATTCTAGACCACCAACTGAGGGCCAATGGATAAAGCAGTTGTAAAACTATCCTATGATGGCTTTATTATACAGCAGCATGTTCGTGCATCCTCACCAAAGGCAGTAACGAATAGCATAATTGAGTTTTGCAATCTACTGATATATGCTACATCATTTTTGGAATCGCCTTGAGTGGCTTGAGTAGCTTGCTAAACGAGTTGCGCCCATGCATGCATAGTTTCCACTATAGTATTAAATTCAGCCCCTTGCTCCTCATTCCCATAGTTTTCCTAAATCACTCTATGAATACGCCGGAATCGTTCCATTGAAAGGGCATGGCCGATTTCTTGCCCCATCCTTACCCAAACAATCCGAGCGAAAAATCCGTCTCTAATGAACACGCTGTCGATGGGACATTCAACCCTAAGCTTCCTTTCTTTCTTTCTACTGAGGCTTGCCGAGCTAATGACATTCCTGACCGTAGGAGTACGAATTCTGCAAGAAAAGAACGGCATCCCACTAAAGCCGCCAGTGACACTAAAATTAGGAAGCTAATTTCTATGCTTTTTGCAGTGTTATTGGAATCCTTACACCGGTAACATTACAACCACAATCTGCTACCCGTCATGAGTTGCGAGTAGATCTGAAGACCTAGCTGACTTGAGGATTCCACAGTAAACTTTCTTTGTTAAGTTCACAAACACACACACACAGGTGAAGGAATACAAACAATATACAATTAATTCACACTTGGTTCAGTCTTGTCTTACTACTTGTTTCAGCAATCAACCTGCGACTTTCAGATGCCTCTACAAATTTACAAGGAAGAATTTAATTTCTGGTATATTCTGTCTGTGTATAAATAGCAGAGCTATCTGCTCGAGAGGCAGTTAGTGCTGCGTGTATTTTAAGTTCGCAATAAACCTGCTTTCAGTATAAGTGCTGTGTTCAGTTGTTAAACCTGGTTCCTGCGACAATATTATATACATACCATATACATAAAATAACTATAAGCTTGTGGTCGCTTATGATGAGTGCTGTAGTTTAACAAGTACTCGTGAGTACTCCACATATTAGTGATGTTTCTTTAAAATGTAAGATGAAACAAGCCATTTTTAAACTACAGCACTCATCACAAGCGACCACAAGCTTATAGGTATTCTATATAAATGGTATGCATATAATATTAGGCAAATAAGACCTTTTGTACTAAGTTTTGTATACAGCTGCTACATTCTTCCTCTTACATTTTTAAGGGCATCTGAAGACTGATCAAACTAGCCGTGCAATAATAAAAAACGGCAAAAGGGCGTTCTTTGGCATCACATCTCTATCTAAGTAGTTGCGCTTTGAAAATGTGCAAACTATAGAAACGCAAAAAGAATTTTGAGAAACAAAAATATAGAACTTTCGAATACAACACTATCCTAAGTGGAACACAATTAATGAACGCCAAACACCTCTCCTCGTCTTCCTCAAACCACATTTATGTAAGGACCAAGCCTTCACCAATTCAGCAGTCAGACATATATCCAGTAGAATGCCACTTGCAACAGTGGCCGAAACATCTGGCAGTTTTAAAGATTGGCCTTGCGGTCTCACCCCTATAATTTTATTGACTGTGACAACCGTCGTGGAATTCTACGCTTACATATATGTTGTGTAATAAAATTCAGTGGCATTGCCCTATGCCTACATACATCACACATCCTTTGTGTGATTTTCAAGATAAAAGGAACTTCGCTGGAAGAATATCAATATACGAGTCTACTTCCGCCTCCCGCGGAGTCCGGACGCGTTTACTGCTGCGCTCTGTGCGGTCGCGCTTTGTTTACGTTTCGCGGACGAGTGTGGTGCGACGCACTTATTCTTCCGTGCGCTTGTATACTCGTATCTGCTTTTTCGGGGAGAAACGTTTACGTGCAGAGTAGTGCGCGCCGGAATTGTGTGTGTTGTCTCAACCACACGTTCGTGGTAGCAGTACTACTCAGTATATCTTCGAAATGGCCGACCCACCTAATACGGGTCAGGTCTTCCAGTCCGCCATGGAAATATGTAATCAACCTGCAGCGACGGCTCTCCCGCTGCCGGTGATGTCCGACAACCCTGCTGACGTACAGCAGAGTCAACTACCAACACAGGGCCTACAATATGCACAACAACAAGGGCCACAGCAGCAACAGGAACCGCAGCTTCTACACCACCAACACCTACAATTCCAGCAGCAACTGGCCCAGCAGCAACAGGTTCAGCTACTGCAGCTGCAACAACAGCAACACCAGCAATTCCTCCAGCAACAACATCAACAACATGAGTTACAACAGGTTAGTCAGCACCTCAGCTATTCCTGCGACCCCTCCAGCATTTTACCTAGTGCCGATACAGCTGCACAACAGCAGCAAGAAAGTGGTCCTCATAGTAAACGACTGTGTGTCGATTCTCCATCAGTCACGGACTGTGAAATGAGCCAGGTACCGGTTTCTCACGCGTCTCCTACCGACGGCACCGGACAGGCAAACACAGAACGCACGCAGGTACAAACATCTGCTTCTCCTGCCGCCGTTACTCGACCGAGTATCAATAACCGATACAGTCGGACAGATGCAGGCCCCTACATTGTCTTCGCGGAGAGCTTAGATAAAAACATTGGCAAACTCCACCCCATGTCAGTGGGCAAGTTATTGTATTCCTACAGTTCTCACCTCAAGCACGACATTGTTGACATTAGTTCCTCAGGCAAAAACAGAGTTAAGATAGAACTGAAATCTGCTGCAGCTGCTAATAATTTACTAAATGTCCCTGCTTTCAAAGATCATAAGTTCGATGTTTACATCCCTAACTTTTTACTCCATACTCATGGCATTATTCATGACGTAGAGACCAGCCTAACGGACAAGGAGATAATAGATGCCATGGAAAGTGTCTATCCTGTAACAAGTATAAAACGATACACGAAGAAACATCCTTCCAATCCTGAGCTCACAGTACCCATTCCAGTCTGCATGGTGGTGTTTCGCTCTCATGTTGCTATTCTGGGGGCACGCTGCCCAGTGGTACCGTACGTTGCCCCAGTCATTCAGTGCACAAATTTCTGGCGTTTCCATCATCGGGCGAACCAGTGTCGAAGCCATACTCGTTGCAGCAGATTCGGCGGACAGCACCAAGCTGATTCTTGCCCGGCGACGATTCCGACCTGTTTAAATTGCTCTGGACAGCACCCTGTCACTGAGAGGTCATGCCCCATTTTTCTCCACCAGCAAGAGCTGCAACGTGCAAGGGCGTACGAAACGTCAGGAAGGGCACTCAGTGGCCCGCACCCCACATATTCAGCGGCCGTAATGAAGCCTCCTAGCCCTCAGAGTTCTGCGGACTTCCCGCCCCTATCTCCAAGGCATTTACAGCAACCACAAGTCGCCGTACAAGAGCGTTCTACGGGGCCACCAATGCCGCCAGTGGCGCCTCAGTTGCGTTCACCCCCTAAGGAACACAGGTATCAACGGAATGATGTTCCCATAGCAGACAGATCGGGTGTCAGCTCCGTCATGAGCGGCACGGGGAAAAAACAAACTTCCAGCCCCGCCTGGCGTCAGGGATTTTCAGACGTTAGTCACGAATATTCTTTCTCCCAACATCTACCACAGGCCCCTTTACCACCCAACCCGTATCCTCCTCAGTACGGACAACAAGCAGTGCCACCACATAACAATAGTGAATACATCAAAGAGAAAATTGTCTGGTTTATCCTTCATCTCATAGAAGACGCGAAAACTATGCCACCTGGAACTTTACAGATACAGCCTATTCGCCAACTATTAACGACTCTCCTTACTTCTAACAACAATGGCGGAATTTAAGATACTGCAGTGGAATGCGCGCTCTGCGATTGCCAACAAGGGTGTACTTCAACGTGAACTTTGGATGCGGAAGATAGCAGTGGCCGCCATTTCTGAGACATGGTTTCAACCAGATACCATCGTACACTTCCAAGGATACCACGTTTACCGCCAAGACAGAGATGATGGTCGAGGAGGAGTCGCCCTCTTCATCAATAATATGCTGTATCACACCCCTGTTCTGATTTCTCATGACGATATTAAAAGCTTTCAAGCGATAGCAGTAAACCTCTCATCTCCAATTGGTAGAATAACTATTGTGGCCTCTACAGCCGACCACGGTCATACATTACCATTGAAGAGTGGTACGCTCTTGTACAACAGTGGGAACCTCCATTTCTGTTCTGCACACAATGCACACAACAGATTGTGGGGGTGTGCATATAGGCTGTGTGATGGCATTCTTGATATTATCGACGAGTTCAATCTTATCATCCTCAGTAATAGATCCCCTACGTTACTTCCATTACCCGGACAGAGATCATCAGCCGTCGATTTGACTTTGTGTTCAGCATCTGTTTCTTCATTCTTTACATGGTCTGTACTTTCCTATCCGATGGGTTCCAACCATTATGCTATTCTGCTCTCTTCACCAACCTCATCACCGAACACGGTCTGTCGGCCATCTCGCAAATGGAATGTCAGGAGGGCAGATTGGTCTTAGTATGGTGCCATCATGGATACACAACTTTCGTCGTTCCCCACCGAGTAGTCACCGCAAACAAGGTACGCTGATTATAGGAATTGCATCAACGTAGCAGCCTCGCAGTCAATCCCACAGACGAGGGTGGTAACTGGCAGTAGACGTCTGCCGGTTGCCGGGTGGAATCAAGAGTGCTCGCGTCGAGTGGCGCAAAAGGAGACTGGCATGTAGCCGTCTTAAACGGCAAACCACATGGGAAAACTACCTCGCCGGCCGCGGTGGCCGAGGGGACTGAGGCGCTTCAGTCACGGTCTGCACGGCCACTACGGTCGGGGGTTCGAATCCCCCCTCGGGCATGGATATTTGTGCCGTCCTTAGTTGTAGGTAGTTCATAAGTAGTTTGTAAGTTTAGGGACTGATGACCCCGTAGTTAAGTCCCTTAAGCTTAAGAAACATTTGAACATTTTTTTTGAAAACTACCTCGCCTACAAACGTATGGATGCGACTACCAAACGCTTTCTCAAGATTTGTAAGAAAGAACATTGGAAGAAATTTTGTGAACAGTTATCCCTGCATACTCCTGTCGGAAGGATTTGGTCAAAAGTTAACTCACTCAAACGAAAACCATCGCCTCCCAAGCGGTTACAGATCTGGATAGACGAGTTTGCCAACATTGTAGCACCTCTTACGGTCATGCCAGAACCCATTGATCCCACGACAAATGTCGACGTTGAAGATCTTCAAGATGATCTCACCTCACCGTTCTCCCTCGCTGAACTCAACAGTGCGCTGCCGCCCTCGGCCGATACGTCGCCCGGGCATGACCAGATACATTACTCCATGATACGCAATTTGTCTGATGATGAAAAACTTATTCTTCTGAATATCTTTAATGACATCTTGAGAGAGAGGTCTGTTCCAACCGACTGGACCACTCAGGTATTGGTTCCTATATTGAAACCTGGAAAAGACCCTGGTCAGGCAACGTCGTATCGCCCCATTGCGTTGTCGTCATGTGTGTGCAAGACCTTTGAACGTCTCCTCAAGGTCCGGTTAGAATGGTGGTTAGAGCATCACGACCTGTTCCCACGGACACAATACGGTTTTCGCAAGGGGAAGAGCACTTACGATAATATAACATCTCTTGCTATGGACATAGAAAAACGTTCCTGACAAAAGGGTATTTGACGGCTCTTTTTCTTGATTTTTCGAGGGCTTATGATAATGTTTTGATACATAAACTTATAAATAAATTACAACTTTTGCATCTCCCGCTGAAGGTGTTAAGAATTATATACAGATTACTTTGTTGCCGCACTGTTTATATCCGTGACCAGGACAATGTGTTACATGGCCCACGAATCGTTTCCCGTGGCCTCCCGCAAGGTGCGATATTAAGCCCCTTGCTATACGCCTTGTATGTTGCCGACTTAGACTCTATCTTTCATCCTACTGTCAAAGTGCTTCAGTACGCGGACGACGTTTGTATATACGCCCACTCGTCGTGCTTTTGGGTGACACACATATGGCTTACTACTGCATGTGAAAAACTGGCTGAATGGGAGTTAGAACACGGGCTCACGCTGTCACCCGAAAAATCTATCGTGGTGATATTCACGAGGAAACGACAGAATTATTTCTCTCCAGACCTTCAGCTCGGTCCATACAAACTGCCTGTTCGGTCATATGCTAAGTTCCTTGGTGTTTACTTCGACAGCAAACTGACATGGACGCGCCATGTTGAATACCTCTTGGACAAAGTGGACACTACTGCAAATATCCTGCGTATGCTTGCCAGAGTTTGGTGGGGAGCCGATCCGACGGTACTCCTTACTCTATATAAGGTCTCGATCCGCTCCGTTTTGGATTATGGCAGTATCGTCTACGCTACTGCAGCGCAATCGACCCTGCGCAAACTTGATGTCCTCCAGTACAGAATGCTTCGTCTTGTTCTCGGAGCTATGAAGTCAACACCCACCAACGCCTTGCTCGTGGAAGCGTCTGAAATGCCGTTAACTATACGTCGACAGATGCTGTCCGATATTTTCCTCCTCAGTCGAGCGTAAATATGTGATAGTGCCTCTCTCAAAACGGTGCACCAATTTTGGAGCCTTACACAAATGCATCACAGAAGAGGCATGACCCGAGTTCCTTTACTGGTTCACAGCTATGAGAAATGGAGACATCACTTCCCACTCATCATACAGGACACCAAACTTCCTTGCTTCCGTTATTCGTATCATCTGTTTTTCAACCCAGTCCCGGTGACACACTTGCCATCCGACTACACAACGGGGACCAACATCACTCTCGACGTGGAACAGTTTCTTCTCCGCAACTGGCGACAGCATGCTCACATCTATACTGACGGCTCTAAAACTGAAGCAGGGGTGGGATACGCCTTCTTTTTCCCCTCCAATGACACCTACCATATGTCTGCGCTTCCGCCTGCGTCATCTATTTACACGGCAGAGTTACTGGCCATCAGGGAGGCCATTTATTACGGCACACAGATGTTTGACTCTATATTGATCCTCACGGACTCTCAAAGCGTGCTGAAAAAATTACAACATCCGACGTTTGACAAACAAACGAATAGATATATATATTGGACGTCTTGGAGGCCATAACAAATGCACAGACAGTGGGCATAGACATCCACTTACTTTGGATTAAAGGACATCGAGGTATACCCCATAACGAAACAGTAGACCGCCTTGCCAAGAGAAGTATTACGGAAGGACGACACTGCCCCACGCCGATTCCCTATACAGACTTCCGAACGACGATTCAGAAAGCTGCCTATCGCACTTGGGACCACGAATGGCACCTCTCTCAAGCCTTTAAGGGAGGACACCTGGCAGCTATACAACCAAATGTCTCCTCACGAGCATGGTTTTCATCGATGACGCTTAGCAGACGTCATGCAACGTCCATCATTCGGATGAGACTGGGACATGGATGTTACCCTGCCCACCTACACCGTTTGAAAACCATCGCTTCTCGGCATTGCGACAAAGATGCAACGGAAGTGGCGGATTTCAACCACATCATACTGGCATGCACCAAGTACACGGCCGCACAAAGTGTATTCTACCGCACGCTGGTTGCGAGGGGTTACCACCTCCCCACAAGTGTCACTGTCCTCCTTCATGGATTCGACAAGTTGAAGTACAGTTTACTGACGGACTACCTCAAAGTCACCGGCATACAGCTATAATTTTAGAGCTAGTGTGTCTAACTTGAACATGCACAGCGTGAAACTGCATAAGAAATTTTATATTATATTTTGACTTTTATTTGTCTTTTCACCTCTCATATGGGACTATGCTGTTTGCACTTTCGTTGTATTATATGTCACTCGTACTGTTAAATATGTATTGTTTTATGTCTTGTACATATGATTTTTCTACTTTTATTCTAAGGCTGTATGATGTGAGACGCTTATTAATATTGTGCTATACATTGTAAGAATCTCAATTCTATTGTAATGTTGTCACTGTAATAACCGCTGGCTGTATGGTCACTGTAACCAAAAGCCATAATAAAGAATAAAAAAATATCAATATACTTACGTTCATAATTGCTGCTCTATCGATGGCGTTCTCCTTTGGCTTTCTTTGTGGACATTTCTAATTCTTTTCTCCAAACTGAATAATTTCCATTCATGACCACCAAACACAAAGTTCAAAATGTTTCAGAATACAAGAAAATGCAACATACAAGTTCATAAAAAGCAAACACTTTCGAATGGGCATCAAATTTAAGTATATTTATGTTTATTCAATTTAAGAAATTGTTTGATGGAATATTCCAATCGTCCTGTCTGATCTGACTGGTGAATGAATTGTTCAATTGTTTGTTAAGCTTAAGGTTCTTGACTGTGGGATCATCGGTCCCTAAACGTACAAACTACTTATGAACTAACTTTGACTACACAAACAACCATGCCCGAGGGGTATTCGAATCTCCTTCGGGGAACGGCTATCTGCATCGGAGCATAGCGCCTCAATGCACTCGGCCGCTCCGCGGCGGCATAAATAATTAGTACGAATCTCTCTATTGACTTACAAAAGACCGTCGCTATCGGACAAAAAATCATAGAAGCTTTTAAAGTTCTGCAGAATCTTCGAATATTGCGATTAATCATGTTTCATTACAGCGACAAAAGATCTGGACGATATCACAAGAAGGGTATACTTTAATTTTATATCTTCACAGGGAACTTTAAGCAGAATCTAATTTCGGCCAAAACGTAGTAGAAGTGAAACTGAAAAAAACTGTTAAATGCAGTATGACCGGTGGCAAAATTACATTAATTAGGTAACAAACTACGGAAACTAGAACACTTATTAAACGACATCTATAGTAGCGTTAGAATAATAGTTCCAGAGCGCATCTGATTCCCACCAATATCGAAATAAGAGGGAATAAAAGTTCTAAGAAATCCAGTAATTTCACGATTAGAGTCAAATACGCACTTTTTAAAACAAGAAAAAAGATATAATTAAAGCTCTCTGAAGTGCCACGATCAATAGCTTGGGAGTACAGTGTTTCATTTATGAAATTACGTTAAATATTTTTCGCGTACTGAACGAGGTATTGTACATCGTACCGTTAGCATTTCCGTTTCCCAAAACAACTGCATATTTCTCCGTGATGACCAGAGTAATTATTTAGCAGTTGTAATTGTTACTTTAATATTTCCTGAAATTTGCTAAACATTGGTCTGGGCACTTACAACTAGCACTATCATAAAAAACTAATGTTCACCAAAATCAAAACGTAGCTAGCAAATAATGATTATCTAATGTTAATACAAAGCTATGTGATTGACACATAAAGAACGAAACGCTGAAATTACATCAATAGATTAATAAAATATATCAAGTAGTGCATCTTCATGATGCATACACCTCAAGCAGTACCACTTTCAAGAGGCAGACTACATTCTGCTCTGAAATTATACATATTAGTATTAAATCGTGAACCGTTTTAAAAATTCAATTTATTGCAACCACAATAACTGGTAAAGAATCTTTAAGTATGGATTTCCTGACTGGGATGAAGCTCGGTGATGAATCTTTTGACTTAGATAATTATTATTTCATATTTCGTGTCATTCAAGGAATTTTTCCATTTCGTGAAGGAGAAAGCGTCAACTATATTAGTATAATGCAAAAATGTTTTTAAACCTCCTTTAGCATTAATACCTGGGATAAATAATTCTTGGTGTTGTTCGTGGCGTACACACGTCGACTGTAGTAAATAAAACAGGTTTGTCGGAACAGCGGTTGGAACTGTTACTTATTTTACTCGTAAGTTATAAACTTTAATTACTGTCATCTAGTTCACCATTAGTTTCAGCAAACTATTCCCCTTCAAAATATTGAACTATTCCTATCACATTTAATGTCTTTGAAACCGTAAAGGAAGTTTTATCTCTAATTCGATTTTCTTTTTTAACTTCCGTCTCTTGCGCTTGTAATAAGAATATAATTAATACAAATTACGTTTCGATTTATTTTAAATCATCTTTAGTGATTTTCTTTTGTCATGTTGTGTGTTGGCGAGTTGCTGGCTGTTTCTACAGCGGAAGTAACGAAGTTGTGGGAAACAAGTTATCTAAAATAAATAAATAAATCAAATGTTTGTTAAGCTTAAGGGACTTAAATGAGGGTTCATCAGTCCCTAAACTTACAAACTACTACCTTATAATAAAGACAACACAAACATCTATGCCCAAGGGGACATTCGAACCCCCGTCGGGGAACGGCCTCGCACATCGCAGCATAGCGCCTCAATACCCTCGGCCGCTCCGCCACGACTTTTATCTCATAAGCTTGAAGAATGAGGTGTAGAACATAAAAACTAAACAATGAAGATGCCTTCAAACAAAGCGAAGCGCATCTCAATTAGACTACTGTTACAGTCGCAATAAACGAAAACTATCCTACTTGACTTCAATAGTAGTATTAGTTTTAAAAACAAATACTATCTGACTGGCTACGTAAACGTTTCTATAGCTGATCACAAAATTCTGTCTTTACGGCAATCGGTCTCATCGTTTGCCGAGTAAAGACGAACGTCCGTCTAACAGAAAAATAAGAACAATTCTCCGAATGAAGCATTGATAAAATAAAACGAAGACAGCGCCTTTAACTGCTTTCTACATAGAACAAATAGACTTAAAATTTGCAACGAGTGTCGAATGTAGTATGATGTACGGCTATGCTCCCAGTGGCCCAATGGGCCCATACGACTATGGTAATTCAACATGGCTGCTTTCATAATACTTCCCAAAATTCAGCGGTTGAAGGCCATTCTCATTATTCCTTTTTTTATCATCGCAGGAATTAAATTTTTCAAAGAGGCCAAGAAAATTGCTTAGTTGGCCTTGCTGTTTGGAACTGGACACAGAACCGGCTCAGGGCTTGAAAAAGTAGCCGGAACCGCGGCACGTGGAGAATCTCTTCTTCAGTTTTTTTTTTTTTTTTTTCCTTTTCTTCCTCTCAGCCGTCAGTCTTGTAACTGGTTGGGTTTGGCCTGACATGAATTCCTCTCATGTGGCATCCTGTTCATCTCCTTCATTCTCAATTGTTCCATCTCTGGATTCCTCTACAGATTTTATGCTCTACAGCTTCATTTTGAATTATGGACAGTTGTTCGCTGATGAGCTATCAGCAAGACACTGTTATCACGTAGGTATTTTTCAACTGTTCTGTCCACTTAATTTCCAGAATTTACCTGTAACGCCACATCTCCACTTCTACATTTATATAAAATATCTGCAAATCACATTTAAGTGCGTGGCAGAGGGTTCATCGAAACACTCTGCGGACAAAATGGAACACATTAATCTTTCAGTTTTCGATTTGATTTCTCTTACAGTATTTTCATATGATAATCACGTCTCCCTGTGTATGTGGGTACTAGCAAATTATGTTTGAATTCGAAAGAGAAAGTTAGTGAAAAAAATTTCTCTAATGAATCTCGCCGCAATGAATGAAGTCTTCCTTAAATGATGTACACCCCAATTCTGCCATCATTTCTCCCCTATAACGAGAAAATAAAAAGCAACCACGCTTTCTGTGAACTTTCTCAATATACTCCGTCAGTTCTACTTGGTAGGAATCCCACAATGCATAGCAGTACTCCAAAATAGGATGCACAAGTGTAGTGTAGGCAGTTTTTTTTAGTAGAATTTTGCATCTTGTGTTCTGGCAATGAAACTTAGCCTTTGGTTCGCCTCCCATACAATATTTTCTGGTGTTCTTTCCAATTTCAGTAGATGGTAATTGACATTCCTGGGTATTTAGCTGGATTTACGGCCTACAGACTTTACTGATTTAAACTTAATTATATCTATAATGGATGTGAGGTCGCAGTTGTATTACTTAATTATTTTGTCAAGTAGGCTCAACCACAGAAATGTGTAAAAACACTAAAATATGATGGGTTTCAAGGGTCAAGCCCTCATCATCAGATAATGTTTACAAGAATCTTAAGACCCGAGACAATAAAAATCTAAAACGTAATAAAAGAAAAGATAGTTATTTCCCTTGTAACCGTGTCTACGCAGAAAGGTCCTCGGCATACTGTGCTTCGTCAGGATTCAAATCAGACCCCAGCACTGGCAGTGCATAACACTATCGAAATGCACGGAGTCAACAACACGACTGGGGCGCACGTGTGCACATGAAAACAAAGACCCCTAAATTGCAAAGATCATGCACAAGCTAGTGGGTACATTCAGGTGTCACGAAATCATTTGCACAGTAAGACATACCTTAATATTTTGCATAGACAGGATAAGGGAATTAAGTTAGATCTGCTAGAACAGCTGGAGATAATAATACATAATGCTAAAAGCGACGTTTCATTAAATGAACAAGTTCAAGGTAATACATACAACTTTTTTAAAAACATAGTGGACCTATTACAAGGAAAATAACCATGTTTTCTTTTATTACGTTTTAGATTTTTATTGTCTCAGGTTTTAAGATTCTTGTACAGATTATCTGATAATGAGGGCTTGACCCTTGAAAAGCGTAAAATTTTAGTGTCTTTCCGTGGTTGAGCCTACTTGACAAAATAATTAGAATAAATTTACTGATTTATTGTGACATCACACTTATCATTATTTAAGGTCGATTGCCAATTTCTGTACCATGCCGATATCTTAATTAAATCATTTTGCAGTTGCTTTTGATCATCCGCGAACAGTCTAAGACAGCTGATCACATTGTTTCTTAAATCGTTTATAAAGGTAATAAACAGTTGGGGAATTATTATAATTCCCTGGAAAACGGCAGGTATCACTTCTCTTTTACTCGACAACTTTGCGTCAACTACAACGTACTGTGTCATTTGTGACACAAAATCGCGAATCCAATCACACAACTCAAAAAATGTTGAAATGTAAACCTAATGGACCAATCTATTATGGTCATCAGTCCTTAGGCTACTTAAACTAACACACAGTACGGAGAAGACAAAACGAATGCCCGAGAGATGACACGAACTAGTCTTGTGTAGTTCACGAACGAACTAGTTCGGAAGAGCGCTCCCACAGGCGAACTACGCGAACTAGTTCGCAGATCCCTCGCCTCTTAGTTCGTCCGCTCCTTTTCCGAAGACTGACGGCGAACAGCAAGAGGACGCGAGAGCACGCAGAATCACGTGATTCCCTTCTGCCAGTTACAGTCATTTCGAGCTGAATGCAGCTCAGCTGTAGTTTCATAGTTCACTGCCACAAATTTTCTTTTCTAAGGTATTCAGCAGTGTCTAAATATACTATATTTTTGTTGATCACTTACAAAACTTTATAAAAAAAGTTATTTATAAAAGTGCATTTTTATTCCCGGAAATAGGCGCATTTAGCTTATTTCGTAGGTAATGTTCCTTCAATGACCTATTAAATAAATAAATAAATCCATTAGAAAAATACTAAGTGTACTCTGTATGCAAAGTAGTTGAATACCATCCTATCACTTATTAGTGTAAATAACTGGTTTATTTGCCGTAAGTATTTGATGTCTAATTGCCCAAAAAATACGGGTAATAACACACGCTTGGGCAGCACTGATCATTGTATAAAAAAGCTGTCATAACAAAAGAAAGAGCTCTTTTAGTAGCAGTAGCAAATACCAAAAAGAGCGGACGAACTAAAAAGAGCGACCTACTTCGCGGTCGAGCTACGAACTAAAAGGAGAACTACCGGTCGCGAACTAAAATATGCGCGATCGGTCGCGAACTAAAATATGCGCGATCGGCAGTGAACTAAAATATGTGCGATGGGTCGCGAACTAAAACATGCGTTACCGGTCGCGAACTATTATGCTAAACGTATCTCGCTTCTTAGTTCGTTGGATTCTTTTCTGAAGACCGACTGGCAATAGCGAGAGGGTGCGCAGCAGAATTAAAAATCATATGTTTGCTTTCTGGTGATGAAAGCCATTTCGAGGTGATCGTCTGTCTGCTAGATTGCATATTTCAGTGCTACAAAATTTCTGTTTTGAAGTATTCTGCACTCTGCAATATCTGACTAATAAATTCCATAATGCCAAGATATAGAGATAAATCTAAACTTAAACGCAAGAAATTATCCACAAACTGTTTCTTTTGGTTAGCAGCTCAAGCAGCAAGCGCATGAAGCAGCTAGGTGGGGGAGCTTCTCCCTCCACCTGCATGCGCAGACCACGCCGCTCAGCCGTCACTGGGAGCAGACGAACTAAAAGAACGAACTAGTTCGCGGCAGTCTAACAAGAACCACCGGCGGGAGCGGCCGGCCAGTCCGTAGCATTGTGCCTTAGACCACGCGGTTACTCACATGCGACAATCGCAAAACTATGGCGATATTCAATAAGCACACAATTTTATTAGAAAATATTTGTTAGGTACAGTGTCCAAAGCCTTCAGTATGTTAGGAAATCTGGAATAGGTTTGAGATCCCTTGTCGATAGCATTCATCATCACTTCATGTGTGTAAAGAGCATCTGTCTAATAATGGAAAGTCCAGGTTGGAATTAATAATATAGTAATAAGGACAGTTTACAACTAACCGCATAGACGTGACGGCGAGCTGTGACAGGCTCATAAAAAAGACACACACCTACTTCAGCAATTGACCATGGCCTTCTTCAGAAAACACGTACATTCACGCATTCACACAAGCTCACGTCATAAAGAAGTTCTGTTGTTCTCTTTCCAACTCTTCTCTCTCTCTGCTGCACTTGTAATATTAACGTTTTCGACTATTATTCAAATTTTTAAGCTGCTTCATTTTTATGGTAATTGTCATTACCATATCAGAATAGGAGAAGTTTTATGTGCGGTACACCTTAAGTTACATACTTAGAAAAAAAAAGTGTGCCTATTAATGTTGGCTCATCATAAGCGTTCTTCTTATTATTCCTCGAAAAAAAAAGTGTGCCAATTAATGTTCCCACATCAAATACATTCTCCTTCTTCCTCGAATCTGAAAAATCACACTGTTCCTGGCTTCCTTGTGGAACTTAGCCAGTGATTGTTTGTCAACGCTAATCCTATGCAGGTAACTCGACACATAAATCTTTTAGAATAAGCCATTGACATTAATTACTCCTATTACTGCATTCTATTTTCTTACGGATTCATTTTACTATCTCGTTGGGTTCAGTTCGAAGAACGCTCATTTAATCATACTAACCATATCCATCGCGTGCAATTTTTGCTAGCCGCTGTTTCCTCTTATTTAAAGTCAAAGCCACTGATGTCGATGTTCAATACGCTAGAAAATAACGTACTGTTCCCAGATATTTTTAGACTATAAAGCCAGTCAATTACATTTCCACTTTAAAAACACAGATATTCTATTGTTTCATCTGACATGTCGACGGTGTACCTTTCAGGCATGTTCCGAATGAGCAGATAGATTTACAAATTTTTCTGTCTGATGTTATTTCAGTTCTTACAGTGTGACGGTTGGACAAAACCGCACTTTGGTAAAAGTCTCGCATTTTCGACAAATAAATGAGTGCGTGTTACTAAAAGGCTGTAGTTGTTGCAACGGGTAATCCACGAAACCGCAAAAATCTTTCTTCCAGAAGTTCTAGTCCTGAAAAGTTTGCAGCAAAACTTCTGAGACGTTGAGGTACGAGACTAACACTGGCGGCAGCAAAGCTGTGGTCGTGAGTTACGCTAGGGTAGTTGCGGTAGTTAGTAGAGCACTTGCCTGCAAAGTGTAAAAGTTCCTATTTAGAGGCTAGCTCCCGCATGTAACTTTAATCCGCTAGGAAGTCTCATAACAGCGCACACTGCATTTCAAAGTGAAATTTACATTCTACATGGAACACTGGAATTTTACATCTCATTTGAGAACCACTTATCTGCATCGTAATATACGCATTTCCGCTTATGGTGCCTTACGAGGCTACGAGATTGGGAAATTCTTAGTTTATGAGCAGTAGAGTGATGAGTGTAAATCCTACGATGAATTTGAGTTTTAATCGTCTTCTTGTGTATTTCTGAGTGGTGTTTTACGTATCTACTGTTGTCAAGGTACAGAAATTTATTCTCAAAGTTACAATGAATTTCTCCTTCTGATAAGTCGTCAATTCATGTGCAGCCCGGCTCTCTGGAAATAAGTAACTGTTTGTGGAAATCATTTTGGCATTACTTCGGATGAGGTACATAAAGCGTAGCTTGATACAGAAGTATCGTTTCTTTGTTAAAATTTTTACTCCTTGTAAGACGTAAAAGCTACTACTTAAACACTGCCTATGATCTCTTTCAGTAACAAAGAAGAAGAAACCGTCTAGATCGCAAAATTGTATTTATTTATAACGTCGTTATAAGATATGTAAATCGAAAACGTGGAAAGAATGAGTGTAGGTTGTACAGTCGAACTGTACAGTCAATTTTGTTTCTTTCATCCTACAGATTTGATAATGGCGGATGCCGAAATAACGTTATAAATAAATATATTTTTAGCAATCTAGACGGTTTCTCTATACTTATTAAGGACAATGAAGTTGGCAGACTCGTGTACGAACTTCATTAATGCTTTATGCAAAAAATAATTTGGTATAGTTCTTCTCCAGGACACTTCTGTTGAATATGCGATTGTTCGTTTTTACATAGTGGACCAGAGGGCAGAGTACCATTTAACATGCAAATAGCTTTCGTAGTAGAAACTATTTAACCGACTTCAAAAAAAGGAGGAGGTTCTCAATTCGACTGTATTTTTTTATGTTTGTTTCCTCAGAAGGTTCGACTCTGTGAACCGACTTTGATGATTCTTTTCTTATTTGGTCCACTTCTGACAATGGCATCCACAAGAAAACCATATAAGTCTTAACATTAAGAATGTCCGCGACAAATGGACGAATAACTTAGTATCATGCCAACCGATTTCGATTACTCTTTTTAATTGGATAGGATGTACGAGAAGGTTGCTTTTATGAGAGTTTCGTTATGTTCTGATTATCGAATCCATGACAAAATAACGGAACTTTTCAATTATTGGGAGAAAATTAACGATACACGGCCGAATATTTTATAGGCCATTCAGATATTTGAGTCACCTACCGTAACGTCGTTATTTTCAAGTAATTCCCTGTTCAAAAGCAGCATTTTTGAATGTCTATTTTTGCGTTCTTCGCAAGTCAAATTCAAAAGTTTGTACAGCTTTTGGGCTTAACTACGGGGTCATCACTCCCTAAACTTACAAACTACTTATGAACTGGCTTATACTAAAGACGGTACAAACATCCATGCCAGGGGGGATTCGAGCCTCTGACGGCGAACGGCCTCGCAAATCGCAGCATTGCGCCTCAAAGCGCTCGGCCGCGGCCTTCGGAAGTCTCTGTTGAAATTTTCATCGAGGTAGATTTCCTCTGTTGAGATAGACGTTTCTCCCTGACTTCGTTTGTATCATTTAAACGGCGCTGTCTCATATCAGCAGCACGTTCCATATGTCTACCCATATTCAGAAAAATTTGTTAGTGTACTTCATATTAACTAAAAATCGAAAATTAAAAAGTTTAACAAAAAAAAAATTCGAAAATCCGACCAAAGACAACAACCCCAGAACAAATTATGCACGAAAAAAAAAAAAAAAAAAAAAAAAAACCATAATTGCATATTCTTCTACAAGTTAATAATCAACTGACTGTTTCGACTCTACCTATGAATAACAAATAAAATCAAAATATTTTTAGAGTTCTTCTACGTAAAATGAAATGAAAAATATTAGACTACTTAAAATTATTACGATAATGTAATTTACCTACAATTATTGTTATTTTTGGAGTCAGTGTCAGCCAAGGAAACACTACAACATACTTAGCAAAAATAAGACGAGAATATTGAGAGCGAAGTGGTATCGGACTTGTTTTGGAATAGTTTCTTCCTTTTTTTCTTAGATTCGGATTTCTTTTTATTATTTCTTTATTAACATTTCATACAGTTGTTGTTTAACATGTACGGAAGACTATTTTTCTTCAACTGACATCTATTGGAAACTTCGCAAAATCGCGCTCTTACGATTGCGGTGTTCATACATCTGAGAAGTTAATGGTTGCACTTCTGCACAGATATACTCATCGAGTTGCAGAACAGTTCAAATGTTTTGTATAGCTAAGGGACCAAACACTTCAGCTCATCGCTCCCTAGACTTACAAACGACATAAACTAACAATGAATGAACTTCCGCTGGGAGCGGTTGCGCAATCCTTGGAAAGGCGCCTTAGGCCACACGGCCTCTCTTGCGGTACTGTACGTCTTATATTTATATTACTTGAATCATCCCCACAGGAAGCAATCGGGGCCGTAATTTCGGGATAACGGGAATTCCAATTAAAATGGGAATTTCTGGAAATTATCTGCTCGGAAGGTTCATTGTGGTTCAGGCTCTTTAGGTGGTCGACCAATCATGCTGAAACTACATCCAGAGACAATTTTTAATTAATGCTCGATAATCCCTGCGCGGTCACGCCACACCAAGCCATACATGGGGGAGTGTTCAGTTGGTGCTGATAAATTCCCCTTACACCTTCCGTACTCCAGAACTGTCACTTTGTAAAGATTCAGGTCTTACTTGAATGTCTGGTACTTTCGTTTTGCGTTCAGCCATATTGGTGGCTTTTCCAGTACCATTAAGAGAGTAAGAGCGATAAATATATAGATAGATAGATAGAGAGAGAGAGAGAGAGAGAGAGAGAGAGAGAGAGAGAGAGAGAATGTGGCACAGGGGCAGAGAGGAGTAATGGTGTAGAGAGAGGAATAATTCTTGCGAGATTGCAAGAAGCTGTGTTAGATAGTGCGAGAGGTTTACATACGTGTTTAATAAGTTTTGTTCAATTACCCCAATCACCCAACCGTTTTAGAAATGTGCGTCTTGCTGTTGACTTCGCTCACTAGTAGTACTATGTAGTGTGTTGTAAAATTCCTGTGATTTCTGGCTGATCTGGAGACAAAGGTTCGGATTAATACAAAACCTAGGGAAGGACGTTGCAAGTCATTTATCCACAAGATGTTTCCACAATTGTTCATGCGACAAATCTACATCTACATACATAGTCCGCAATCCACCATAAGGTGCGTGACGGAGGGTACACTGTAGCACTAATAGGCATTTCCTTTCCTACTCCACTCCCAAACAGAACGAGGAAAAAATGCATGTCTATATGCCTCCGTACGACCACTAATTTGTCTTATCTTGTTTTTGTGATAGTTACGCAAAATGAAAGCGGGCGGCAATAAGATCGTTCTACACTTAGTTTCAAATCCCATCCCTCTAAATTTCTCGAAAGCACGTCGTCTTTCGTCCAGCGATCCCCATTTCAGTTCTCGGAGCATTTCAGAGACACTCCCACATTGGTCGAACTTATTAGTAACGTACCTAGCTGCTCGCCTCTGAACTGCTTCTATGTCTTCCTTTAAACTGATCTGCTGTGGGTCCCAAACACTTGAGCAGTACTCAAGACGTGGTCGCACAAGCTTTTTATACCTGTCTCCTTTACAGATGATCTTCCCAAAATTTTCCCAATAAATCCGAAGTCTACTGTCCGTCTTACTCACAGCTGTCGTTACATGTTTGTTCCATTTCATATTGCTCTGCAGTGTTACGCCTAGATATTTGAACGACGCGAATGCATTAAGAAGCTCACTGCTGATGCTGTATTAGGACATTATAGGATTATTTTTCCTACTCATGTACAGCTGCCATTCTTCACACCAACTAGAAATTTTGTCGTCACCCTGTATGCTGTTGTACGATGGTCAATTATCTTTTCATTTATTTTCTCTCTTTCTGGTGCCTTTGTGTGCCTGTGTGTGTAGTGGGAGTAATTTGCTAGTCCTTATTCTTGCATGACATAAGGGTGTGCCTCAGAATGTATTGTTTGGTGAATCTGCAGTATGTGTCTTGGTGGACAATTTTCTCGTTGTACTTGGGAACTGTATTTGTTAGCCGTTAGGCGCTGTCCCGACCTGCCGGAAGCTCACTACCTGAGGTGGCTGCAGTCTCTAGAAAACACTCTATAATTTATCGCTTCCCTTTAGATAGCGGGCAGTGTGGGCCGCATTACGTGGGGTTCCTATCATCACGGAGCCTCCTATTGTACGCCTTTGGGGAGATTATCTTCTAAGTATCCATTAGCCTACCTTGTTTGCAGAATTATAGCCGGGGGCTGAC
Organism: Locusta migratoria; assembly: GCA_026315105.1. Lineage (NCBI taxonomy): Eukaryota > Metazoa > Arthropoda > Insecta > Orthoptera > Acrididae > Locusta > Locusta migratoria. The sequence goes on along the minus strand of CM048746.1, from coordinate 230,986,392 downwards.
TTGGGGCATGTTTATTTAGCACTAGGTGAAAACCCGGCGTTGCCCGGGTATTTATTTATTTATTCGAGCCCTGAGTTAGTACTTTTCCTATCCACTCTCTCTGTCTCTCTCTCTCTATCTGTCTGTTCATTTCCTTTTTATCTAAAAACTTGTTACATTTATCAGAGAATATGTAAGAAATAAGAAATCACTCGTAAAAATGCATTCGTTTCGAAGAATCCAATCACGATGTTCAACAATAGTGATTTTAATAATATTACAGATCGGTCACGTGATGTAATACGCGAAACGTCCAATCGATTTTTTAAAGAGATGTATTAAAAGAAATTTCTTTTTTACTGATTTATTTATTTATTCTTATATTTTCTTATTCGTATGATTATCCTTACAAAGAAAGAGCTGAATACATTGTAACACGCATAGACCAAAGGTATGTTCTGTGGCATCACGTTTCGCTGTATGCAACCTCCTTGCTATAGAGTCGCAAACGTCATCGCTGTCCTTCAGTCAGAATTTTTTATAATTTGTCGACTTGCAGCCACCATATCTTCCACCCCCTTATAGCTATCGACATGGAGCTGCTATAGTGTACAACGGGAGACGTCGGACTACAATTACACACAACCCATTCGTTTGCGGCCTGTAGTTTTCGCTGCAGAGCGAAATATTAACACATACACACACACACACACACACACACACACACACACACACACACGTAGAATTTTATATACAACGATAACTTTCCATCCCAATATGTTGTTGTTGTGGTCTTCAGTCCGGAGACTGGTTTGATGCAGCTCTCCACAATACCCTATCCTGAGCAACCCTCTTCATCTCCACATAAGAACGGCAACCTACATCTGCCTGAATCTGCTTACCGTATCAATCTCTTGGTCTTCCTCTGCGGTTTTTACCCCAAACACTTCCCTCCAACGCTAAATTCACAATTCCTTGATGTCTAATAATGTGCCCCACCAATCTATCCCTTCTTTTAGTCAAGGTATGCCAGAAATTTCTTTTCTCCCCAATTCTGTTCAGTACCTCCTCATCAGTTACCCGATCCACCCACCTAATCTTCAACATTCTTCTGTAGCAACACATTTCAAAAGCCTCTATTCTCTTCCTATCCGCAATGTTTATCGTCCATGTTTCACTCCCATACAAGACAACACTCCATACAAATGCCTTCAGAAAGGAATTCCTTAGCCTTAAATCAATATTCAATGTTAACAAAATTCTCTTTTTCAAGAACGCTTTTCTACCCATTGCTGTTCTGCATTTTATATCCTCTGTACTGCGACCATCACTTGTTATTTTACTGCCCAAGTAACAAAACTTATCTACCTCCTTTATTGCTTCGTTACTTAATCTAATTCCTTCAGCATCACCTGATTAGACTGCACTCCATTACCCTAGTTTTGCTCTTGTTAATGTTCATCTTATATGCACGTTTCAGCACACTGTCCATTCCGTTCAATTGCTCTTCTAGGTCCTTTGCTGTATCTGACATAATTACTATGTCGTCGGCAAAACGCAATGTTTTTAATTCTTCCCTCTGAACTTTAATTCCTTCACCAAATTTCTCCTTGCTTTCCTCTATTGCTTGCTCACTTGGTTCCTTCTGTTGTCTTGCTGTTACGATACACCGTTCATGTAGCTGGTTAGCCGCGGTGGAGTGGCCAAGCGCATTGAGGTGCTATGCTCCGATGCGCGAGGCCATTCCCCGTCGGGGGTTCGAATCCCCCATCGGGCATGGATGTTTGTGCTGTCTTTAGTATAAGGTTGTTCATAAGTAGTTTGTAAGTTTAGGGACTAATGACACCGCAGTTAGGTCCCTTAAGCTTAACAAACATTTGAACATTTTGTTGGTTGCAGAGGTTGATAATTGCCGAGACAGATGACTTCTTTTGGGATACGTTTCCGCATACTCCGAACAAAGAAAAACTGCATTCTTCCTACACTCTCCATACAACATGAGCATGTCGGTTTTTTCTGCAGTCGTAAATCTCTTTGTTTACTCAGAAGCTACTGCTTGGATGTCTGACACTTACTGACAAGTACGTCGCGGTGCACTCAATGAACACCCACGCACGATGTACGCAAACACAACAGCATCATATCTGGCAATTACGCAAGTTGCATGGGGCAAATAAGTGTCGGATTAGAAACTTTTCACAACACGATTAAGCCTACAACAAACACCACTGACGTTCTCACGTACCATTCTTTAAGTCTGTTAATATCAATAGTCATTGTTACATTTAAAAAGGTGTATGTTTGATACACAAAAAATAGACTTTCTATGAATTGTTAAAATTTATTTATTGTCTAGCAATGCGAGTCCATAACTATCCATCAATCCTGCGAAAACCGCACATCAATACCATTTTCCATATGCCAAATATTGGTTGTGCAAGTTTCAGGTGGTGTACACTGTAAATTTTTTCTTAGCCTCATTGTATAATTAATAATTGATAAAAAAGTAATGGTTTCGTGTTTATGTATTTATAAAACGCGAAGAAATAATATATTTCGCTGAAGTGCTATTTTAGTTCCACTGCTGACAATACAGTCGACGCCGTAGTTCCACCTGTTCTACTCCTAGATGGCTCTCGCAACATATCGTTGTCGCTTATACCTTTACATACGAAAACATTATCCACTTTTGACAGCTGCGTACTCACCTGATAGTATTGCGCACTCGTGGCAAAGTCTCTTTCGAATTATGTAAGTTTCAATGTTTGTATAGACTATGGGACTTAACTACGGGGTCATCAGTCCCTAATCTTACAAACTACTTATGAACTACTTACGAACTAGGACGGCACGAATATCCATGCCCGAGGGGGGATTCGAACCCCCGACCGTAGTGGCCGTGCAGACCGTGACTGGAGCGCCTTAGTCTCCTCGGCCACCGCGGCCGGCTATGTAAGTTTCAATTGCCTTCTTGTATGATTCATATTAAAAATCGGTACTTCAATTTTCGTGGTAACATATGTGTATAATAATTAAGGTGACAACCCAGCATTGCCGTGGTATTTCCTTATGGCGGTCTTGAGTTAGCACTTCATCTCTTCCTTCCTGACCGTCTCATTTTTTTCATCTTCCCCCTTCCCCTTATCACAGCTTCCTCTACATTTTCCCCTCCTCGTTCTCTCTGTCTTTACTCCTTCGCCTCTTGTCTATGAGAATTTATATACACATTTATTTTCACGGTCATTGTAATTGGTGAAAATGTGTCGAATTACCGTCAGTCATGCACCATATGAATTATTATATAGCTAGTTATGTTCCTAATGGTTTGAAGATGAAGTGTGCAAAATTTCATTAAATAAGGATAGTAAGATGGATTTAGTCTTTTTTTTTTTTTTTTTTTTTTTTTTTTTTTTTTTTTTTTTTTTTTTTTTAGCTTATCGACTTAACTGCGGGGTTGTCAGTCTCTAAACTTACAAACTACTTACGAAGTACCTTACACTAAAGACAAACATCCAAGCCCGAGGGGGGTTCGAACACCCGACCGTAGCGGCCGTGCAGATTGTGACTGGCGTGCCGCAGACCGCTCCGCCACTGCGGCCGGCCTTCGTCGAATTCCGTATGTGAAGTAGAATACGCCATCCACCATATGAAAAGTTAATTACACACTTATCTTCCTCTTGTTTCGATGGTCAAATGTGCAAAATTTCATATAGCTTTCCACAAAAATGTAGGTCTGTATTGAATAAAAACACAAACACACAGACACTCTCTATGACTAGCTGAAAACTCTGTGCCTCCAGGAAGTTTATTTATTCCACACTCTTTAAAGTCCATCTCTCCTCCCCTCTTCTCTCTCTCTCTCTCTCTCTCTCTCGTTTTCTCCATTTCTTCCTGTCTCGTTAAACCACTCCTTTGTTAAAACGAACAAAAGTGAACATGTTTTTCAAGTCGGTGAAGCCATTCTGTGCTATTTCAAATGAAAATGTTCAAATCTTTGTAATTCTATGGGACCAAACTGCGTTGGTCATCAGTCCCTAGTCTTACAAACTACTTAAACTAAGTTAAACTAGTATAAGGACAACATATCTATCCATGCCCGAGGGAGGTTTCGAAACTGCGACACGGGACGCTGCGCGTCCATAAAGGGGCGCTCCAGTTCGCTCGGCCATTTCTGCTCGGCTCTGTGTATTTTTAGCTAGACACAGTACTTGATTATTATATATCTATATACAAAACATAGAAAAATTAGAATAGAATGAAATACAGGAATAATTTAAAAAGCACGCTGATGTCTCATGTAATTAAAAAAAAAATGTTGATGTAAAATAAACTGTAACGTGAAGCAAACGTCGTAAATGTGCGAAATCGAATACTGAATTTCATGTAGCTCAGTGACCTGGTGTAAGTCTTTCCATTGTACGTCACTTGGGCGCCTTACATATCCGTAACCAGTTACAGTTATGCAACCGAAAAGTCACTTCGTTGAAAGGTGTTGACTGCGTTAACACTCGAAGTGAAAAAATTCCGTGATCCCTGCGAATTTCGATCCCTTGATGTTTGATCTTCCGTTCGAATATTCTCCCACTGACCCATACTTCAATTTGAAAATAGCTTCCGTTAATTGTATACTTACATAACGCAGTTAAATTTAATTTGGAATAAAATAATATTGTTTTTATTAATAAAAAATGTTCAAATGTCTGTAAATCTATTGGACCAAACTGCGTGGTCATCAGTCCGTAGCTTACAAACTACTTAAACCTAGGTAAACTAACCTAAGGAGAACACACACACACCCATGCCCCAGGGAGGAATCGAACCTCCACGGCGAGCAACCGCGCTCTCCGCAGCGAGACGCTTTAGACCGCTCGGCTACTCCACCGCGGCGTTTTTATTAATAGAAATAAAAACTACCCTATCTTTTAAGTTGGACCAAGTCACACACCTTGTGCAAATTTTATTAAGATAAGTTCAGTAGTTTCGCTATTTATCCCGGACAAACATCATGACACAGGATTTATATATACACAGGTCAAAACTATTAGGGGATCAATTGATATATCTAGGTTCTGAAGTCATCGGTAGATTGAAGTGAAATGATTCGACCTCTTTCTGTCGATTCTACGGAGGCAATGACATTACGGCAACCAAGTTATAATACATCTACATGGGATACTCTGCAAATCACATTTAAGTGCCTGGCAGAGGGTTCATCGAACCAACGTTATACTACTTATCTCCCATTCCATTCTCGGATAGTGCACGGGAAGAAATCTCTCCGTTCGAGCTCTGATTTCTTGTATTTTATTCTGATCATTTCTACCTATGTAAGTGGGAGTCAACCATATATTTTCGCATTCGGAGGAGAGTGTTGGCGATTTGAGTATCGTAAGTAGCCCACGCCGCAGCGATAAGCGCCGTTGTTCTAATGATTCCCATCCCAGATCTTGAATCATTTCCATAACGCAGTCTCCGCTGTATCGTGACAATACTAAACGAGCTGCTTTTCTTTGGATTCTTTCGATGTCCTCCGTCAAACCCACCTGATAAGGATCCCACACTGGGCAGCAATACTCCAAAAAAAGGACGGACAATCGTAGTGTATGCGGCCTCTTTAGTAGTTCTGTTGCATATTTTAAAGGTTCTGCCAATAAAACGCAGTCTTTGGTTCGCCTTTCCAATGACATTATCTACGTGTTCTTTCCAGTTCACCGAGCGAGGTGGGGCAGTGGTAATACACTGGACTCGCATTCGGAAGGAAGATGGTTCAAATGCACCTCCGGTCATCTCGATTTTGATTTTCCGTGATTTTCCTAAATCACTCCAGCAAAATGCCGGGACGGTTAGTTTCAAAGGGCACGGCCGATTTCCTCCCACATCCTTCCCCAAATATCCGCTCGTAAGCTCCGTCTCTAATGACCACGCTGTCGACGGGACGTTAAACCCTAAGCTTCCTTCCTTCCTTTCCAGTTTAAGTCTGAAGTAATAACAATTCCTAGGTATTTTGTGGAGTTTACGGCATTCACTTTTGAAGTTGCTGCAAGGTGGTTGATGTTGATTTGTTTACTATACCAAACGAATTACAGAATCAGTTTTGTCCAGATAGTGTAGTGAGAAGGTAGTACAATGCAACAAGAACGTCACTTACCCGAAGGTATGGGATGGAGAGCCCTAGGAACATTGGAAGTGGGACAAACACAGAAGTAAGTGGCTGCAGCTATTGCAGTGTAATTTCCAGGACCTAGACACAATTTTAGAGAGCAGGAACCATTAAAAGAAGGCAAGGTCATCAGCCACTAACATCAGCAAGAGATGTCCGTTATCTCCGGTTAAGAGCCACCGATTTAGTAGGCTGAATGCAACCCAGCTGAACGCACCCTCTGTGGGTGCCTTCAGATGGAGGATAACTCTCGTTCCCACAGAACTCCACTCATGGAAAACGTGCTTGAAGCAGAGGGAATGAAGTGACCAGCTTGTTCACCGGAGTTAAACCCGATAGTGTCTGAGATGCACTTTGCAGACGTCTTGCAGCCATACCAGAACCCCTTCCAACGGTTGCAGTGCTGGAAGAATGGCCAAATATCCTTAAAGTGCTGATTGTTAACCTCATACTTTCCATGTCACGCTGGCATGCAGTTGTACTGGCCGTCCGACATGATCATACACGATATTAGAGAGCAACGAGAAGGATTTTTTTATGGTAGCCACATGGAGACTCGCTCTAAGTAAACGGCATGTAAACCTCAACTAAAGAGTTGAGACAACAAAATATCGTAATGTATCTGACAAAACTACAATTGTGACCAATATCTGAAAAAACCTGACAAATGGGTCTTTCATTAGATTTGGGACCATCAAAATTGGTTTGTTTTTACTTTAAGGAATAACAAATAAACAATTAAACATATTATGATCCTTACTCCAACAGACAGAATGATATTCAATGAGCAATAAACTGAACATTTTACTTCATTTAATGACCCTAAAAATACAAATGATTTCGCATTATGAAATAACAGAAATTTGCTTTTGCAAACGTTTTGGGGCAAAGTGCAGAAATAAACCAAAACGTAGTAAATAATGATGAATTAGTATCTTGCACTTCTACCGCGACTTTGTAACACTTGTGTCAACCGCTTTGTCGCACTTTGTACGAAATCCTTAGACATGTCCATTCTTTTTGCAGTCGTCTCCAGACTGTATGGGGACTTTTCGAATATTTTTTTTCTAACGCACCACATAAATTCTCTATGGGAATTCATGGAGAAGGATTGACAACTTTTGGACAGTTTTAAACGAGCCACAACCGTACAATATACGCGGTACATTAGGGGTCGTTAACCTGATAAAATTTGAAAGAGTCTCCTAACCTCATATTTTCTGCGCACTTCTTCAAAATTTTTAGAGTCTATAGGTATACATTTTTATCCAATGTTTCGTCAATGAAGAGAAGCTCACCCAATCCTTGGGTCGACATACACCTTGAAACAATAACATGGCCTCTGCCATGCTTCACTGTGGATTGCATATTTTATTCTTCGAGCTCTTTCTTGGGTTGCCACCATACCGTGATTCGTCCAGCCGGTCCTGATATGTTAAATTTTGATTGATCCGAATAAGTTACTTAAATCCACCACTCCATGTTCTTTTTTATATGTTCCCCTGCAAATGGCAGCCTCTTCTTCCTAGTGGCAGGAATGATGTAAGGCTTCCTTTTCGCAGTTTCCCCATGGTAATAATCTCTTACAGTATTCGTATGACTGTGCTAGGACTGGCCTTTTTCGCAAACTCTTCCTCAGCCTAAAGGGTATTTCGTGTAGCTGTGATTCTTGGATATTTCTTCACCTTTGTTACTGTTGCCCTCTCTCCTCTCCTCATAAATATCCTTGGATGGCCTGTCTGTGGCTGATTTTCTTCATATTTATATCGACGGACGATGTTTCCTACAATACTTTTCTCCATATTCAGTAACGCTGCTATTTATCGGTATGCTCATCCCTTTTCGTGGTGGCTATTACTAACTCCCTGTGTTGAAAGGTTCTGTTTTTACCTCTACGTACCATTGTATACAAACGTCCTTGTGTTTCCTGTGAGCTCTCGGCAAGTAAGAATAACAGAGATGTGGCTTACACTCACATTGTTGCCAATATTTGCCCCAAAACATTTGAAGTTCAGATTTTCATGTCTCGCAGTAAGAAAAGGTGTTTTATCGCCCATAATTAGATGTATAACTTGCTGATGTATTAACCATCATCAAGTCTTTCATGCCCATTCCTTGCACAATGTTTGTACTAAAACTTATGAGAGGCACTGTATATTATGTTGATACCTTAAATGATCCCCTAATTTTTTTGAGCGGTGTATGTTGCTGTTGTTGTAGTCTTCATTCCGCAGACTGGTTTAATGCAGCTCTCTACGCTATCTTTTCCTGTGAAAGCTTCTTCATCTGAGAATACCAACGGCAATCTACATACTATTGAAACTTCTTGTTGCATTCGTCCCTTAGTCTCCCTCTACGAATTTTACCTCACACACTTCCTTCTAACGCTAAGTCGACGATTCGTTGATATCTCAGAATATGTCCAACCTACCCCTCCTCTTAATCAGGATATGGAAGAAACTCTTTTTCTCCCCAGTTCTGTTGAGCACCTCCTCATTAGTTACGTGATCTAAAAAATCTAATCTTCAGCATTCGTCTAAAACACCACATTTAGGAAGCTTCTATCATCTTTCTGTCTCCTTATCGTCCACGTTTCATTCCCATACAATGCCACACTCCATACAAATGCTTTCAGAAAGGACTTTAACATTTAAACTAATATTGGATGTCAACAAATTTCGGTACATCAGAAACGCTCTTCTTCCCATAGCCATAGTCATTACTTCGGCCATCAGAAGTCATCTTGCTACCCATATAACGGAAATCAATTTTTTATTGTCTCCTTACCTACTCTAATTCTTTCAGCATCGCCTGAATTTCTGACGCTACATTCCATTATCCTTTTTTATTCATCTTATACCCTCCATTCAAGACAATGTCCATTCCTTTCAAATGCTCTTCCAGATCCTTTTCAGTCTGTCGGAATTACTATGTCATCAGCAAACCGAAAAGATTTATTTCTTCCCTGAACTTAATTCCGTCTGCAGATTTCTCCTTGCATTCCTTCATAGCTTGCTCAATATCGAGATTGAACAACACAGGGGAAGGGCTACAACCCTGTCTTACTCCCTTCCCTTTCATGCCCTTGGACCTCTAATAACCGCTGTCTGAATTTTGTAGAAGTTCAATATAAATCTTCGTTCCCTATATTTTACTCCTGCTACTTTCAGAATTTGAAAGAGTGTAGACCAGTAGACATTGTCAAAAGCTTTCTCCAAATCTAGAAATGCTAAAAACGTAGCCTTTTCTTAGCATATATTCTAAGATAAATCGTTAGTATTGATTCCCGTGTTCGTACATTTCTCGTAAATGCATACTGATCTTCCCCAAGGTCAGATTCCACCAGTTTTTCCATTCGTCTGTGAATTATTCGTGTTAGTAATTGGCAACCATGACTTATTTAACTGGTAGTTCTGTAATTATCACATTTGTCTGCACTTGCTTTCCTTGGAATTAGAATTACTATATTCTTCTTGAAGTCGTAGGGTATTTCCCCTGTCTCATACATCTTGCGTAGCAGGTGGAACAATTTGTTAATGACTGTCTCCCGTAACGATAATAGCAGTTCAGGCGGATATCATCTACTCCAGCGGTCTTGTTTCTATTCAGATCTTTTAGTGCTCTGTCAATGTCTTCTCGCAGTAACCTCCTGTCTCATATTCCTATACTTCGTCTTCCACTTCTAGAATACTGCCTTGAAGTTTATGTCCTTCGTTTACGCTATATCTACATTTCAGCTTTCCTGTGTTTGCTTAGTACTGGTTTTCCGACCAAGCTCTTGATATTCATACAGCTGCGTTTCTTGTCTCCAAATATATCTTATTTTCCTGTAGGCGGTATCTATTTCCCCCCTATTTACACATTCTTCTGCGGTTCTACATTTGTCCTCTAGCCACTCCTGCTTAGCATGCCTGCACTTCCTGTCAACCTCATTTTTCACTCCTCTGTACTCCCTTTTGCCTGCTTCACTTCATGCATATTTATATTTTCTCCTTTCATTAGTTATGTTCAGTATCTCCTGTGTTATCCAAGGATTTCTATTTAGCCTTGTTCTTCTGCCTGTATGATCCTCTGCAGCCTTCACTTACAGATACCAATTTTTCTTCCACTTTTTTACTTTCCCCCGTTTCAGACAATTCTTGCGTAATGCTCCCGCTAAAACTGTCAACCACCTCTGGTTCCTTCAGTTTCGCGAGATTCCTTCTCCTTAATCTCCTACGATTTTGCAGTCTCTTCAGTTTTAATCTGCAGTTCAAAGCCATAAGATATGGCGAGAGTCTATAACTGCCCTGGATATGTCTTACAGTTTAAAACCTGGTATATAATCCTTTGCCTTACCATTATAAAGTCAATCTCGTACCTTCCTGCCGGCCCCGGTGGCCGAGGGGACTGAGGCGCTCCAGTCACGGTCTGCATGGCCACTACGGTCGGGGGTTCGAATCACGCCTCGGGCATGGATATTTGTGCCGTCCTTAGGATTAGCTAGTTCATAAGTAGTTTTTAAGTTTAGGGACTGATGACCCCGTACTTAAGTCCCATAAACTATACAAACATTTGAACATTTCTTACCTTCCTGTGTCTCCTGGTCTATTGCACGTATATGACCTACTATCACGATGCTTAAACCAAGTGCCGAACAGTATCTCAGAAAATACTAGACTTACTTATTCGTGTCAGAGACATCATAAAATACCTACATATTAATTTAAAAAGAAAAATTATGCAGATGTAAAGAAAGGTTTCTACACATTCTTAGTTCAGAAGAGGGCTATGTCAGTAGCGTTTGGTTGTGCCGACATTAATTCTTCAAACGTACAGTGTGAGAGACTGAGCGGGCAGTTATACATATAGTTAGTTGTTTGAATGGCTCCACAGTCACAGAGGGTGGAATCATTTTCATAGCCCCATTTGCTTAGGTTTACTTTAGACATTGCTATACCACTGCGTAATCGGTTCAAAGACTTCCACGTTGTCCAGATTTCGTTGTGTCCAGCAGCTAAGGCTACGGAGGGTTCCATCATCGGGTGTCTTTCCGCGTCCTTCCAGCGATCTACCGTTGTTCTGTAGTCACTCTCCTTCTCAGTTGATGTGAGAAAACTATTTCTAGATTTAAGTCTCTGTGCTGCTGGCTGCATCCCATGGAGTGGGTGCCACTTAGAGACTAAATATTTTTGTCTCTCTTTATATGCTGCTTGTTCTCTTCGAATTGCAGGAGGTGTAATACCGGCAAGATGATAGATTGTGTTTACAGGGGTTGGCTGCAAACGTCCTGTAACTATTCTGGCAGATTCATTGAGGGCGACATCGACTTGTTTGGCGTGTGCTGACCTGCACCAAACTGGGCTAGCGTATTCGCCAGCGGCGAAGTTTAGAGATAGGGCTGATGTTCTTACAACCTGTGGTCTTGCGCCCCATGTCGAATCCGACAGTCGTCTCAGAATCTTGTTTCGACCATAAATGTTCAAATGTTTGTAGAACTTATGGGACTTAACTACGGGGTCATCAGTCCCTAAGCTAACAAACTACTTATGAACTAGCTAAGACTAAGGACGGCACAAATATCCATGCCCGAGGGATTCGAACCCCCGACCGTAGTGGCCGTGCAGACCATGACTGAAGCGCCTCAGTCTCCTCGGCCACCGCGGCCGGCATTTCGACCACAAACTTTCAATTTGGTATTAAGGCAATGTTGTTTAAATGTCAGAGCTCGGTCTAAAGTAACGCCCAAGTATTTAGAGTTTTTGCAGTGTTCCAAGTCAACACCCCACCATCTCACTTGCAGCTGACGAGATGCCTGTTTGTTGCGCAGATGGAATGCACATGCTTGGGTTTTCATCGGGTCAAGCTCCACCAGTGCCTAATTCAGATTTTTCTTCAAATCCTCAAACGACTGTTCCTGAGCAGCTATGTCTCGGTCGTCAGCATATATGTAACTGGTGGTGTTGACAGGAAGTGTCTGCTCGTTTGTGTACACGTTGAAAATGAATGGAGCCAGTACACTTCCCTGAGGTGGCCATTGGTCAGGTTCTACATCTACAAACGTATTCCACAAGCCACCCTACGGCGTGTGACGGAGGGTACCATGAGTACCACTATCGATTTTCCCTCCTATTCTAGTCACAATCGACTACGTTTTCCCTGAAACTCTACAAAGAATCGACGATTCTAAAGCAGATTTCTAATTATATCAGTAAATTTTCGATCTCTAGTGATCTCGTACAATTTTTAATTAGTTGTTGAGTGTTGACAGTGTCGTAGGCAGTAGTCAAAACAATAAAAAACAGCTCCGGTAACCCTTTTCTTCTGAAACCCATCTTAAATAAACTGTGTTAGACCTAATATTTGTGAGGTGCAGTTCCTTTCAGGATGGAAATCCCCTTGTTGTGGTATGAGTTTGGTCTCTATCACATATGAGAGTGGAGTTTATAAAATTCTTTCATAAATCTTGTACATGTGGCAGAGAAGTGATATATGTCGGTAGCTTTTGGGATCGTTGATTTCCTTTCCAGGTTTAAGGATTGCTATGACTTTAGATTTCCTCCATATACTTGGAATCTTACAGTCAGCCATGCATTTATTAAACATATTTAGCATCCACTGTATGGTCTGTGATCCAAAATGTTTGATCTGTTCTACTAGAATATCATCTAGTCCGGCAGCCTTCCCGTTCTTACATTTTGCAATGGCTTCATTTAGCTCATCTATTCAGATGGGCTGTGACAGTGAGTTTGTTTTATCCTCCGTGGGATTGCTCATATTCTTGGTTTGTCTAGGAGATCTATTTTCTGGTTTTCCATTTTTTAGTAACTGAGTGGCAATGTTATCCCCTGTAATATTGGCATGGTGGTTCAAGGAAGTTGGGTCATTGCTTAAGCGCTTAAGACGGCGCCATGCTTTATGGCTGTTTATGCTCATATTCATCTCCTCCATTAGATTAACCCAACTATTTCTTTTAGTTTCTGAGATAGAAACCAACAATTGTTGCCTTGCAGCCACTGTTGATTCATCGACTGGATCTTTTTCAAACAGATACGTATACGTTTGTAGGCCGGCCACTGTTTCGGGTGTTAGGCCTTGAAGGTACTCAGTTTTAAAGCTCCGAGGTATAGACAGTCTTGAGCTTATTTTCACGGCATCTCTAAACTTATCATATGAGTCAGGATTAGGAGGTAAGAATGCTACCTCGCGATCCAAGATTTCCTGGTATTTTAGCCAGTTTGCCTTCCTGAAATTGTACCTTCGGTGGAATGGTACGCAAACTGCAGTCGTAACTTGGCTCATTATAGGTCGGTGTTGGGTTTTTGGTATAGGTGGGCATTCTGTTTTTATGCATTGCTGACTTACAGATTCTGTAGCGAAAATTAGATCAAGGTTATATCCACTTTGCCATCTGCCATTATTAAAAGAGGGTGGGAGTATATGGTCGTGAATTGAAGCTAGCTTATTGGACTCTTCCCAGCTGATAACTGCCATCCCATTCTCGTCATCTTGAGGGTATCCCCATCTAGTGCTGTGGCTATTGAATCGCCAGTTACAAAATTTACTTTTCCACTATTATGCTTATGAGTTGCATTGACGTTAAAGTTACATAGTGGTGGTTTGTACACAGATGTTATGGTCCAGTTTTTGAGTTGAACTGTGACAATCTCTGCGTCATTTATGTCTGAAACGCTGGTCGACAGTACTTGAATTTCAGACTTCACAAAAACAACGCTGCCATCTTGACATTGAGGCCTCTCAGCCACCAAAGGCATGCCTTGGTTTTTTAGGATACCGAGGACAAGACATTTATTTTTCTTTCATAAGTTTTTTATCAGTTCCTCTTTTCATATGGACAAGCACTCGATATTGACATAGACATGATTGGACCTGAAAAGGTCCTATGTTGACTAGTCATTACACTTGCTAAGCCCTGATGTCTCTGGATTTGAAAGGATTGGCCGGCAAGAAAAACCGTTGCCCAGGGGATGCCCGAATGTGATGCTAGCTTAACAGCACATACTGCTGGGAGGCACCTTTAATGTTCCCTGAAATACTAGACGAAACATATACAGAGTACAACACCTCAACTAACCCACTAATTGTATTGAGCAGTGTGTATAGAAATAAAGATTATCAGCCATATGGTATGGTGAGCGAGAGTGCTTTCGGCAGCTCCGTAATGAATCCCCTGGCGCTGTGGCAGCAGCCGTGCCGTGGAGACGCGCCGCCTCGCAGCCGGGCGCCATTTCAGTTCAGCCGTTCTCGAGTTTTAGCGAGACTAACGAACAGCAATTCATTGTCATATATAACCTTCTTTCACGGCGCTTAAACCAAATGCCGAAGAATATCTCAGAAAATACTTGACGCTACGTATACACAGTAGGACACCTCAATGGGTGCCCTAATTGTTTTGAGTAATTGGTATAGAAATAAAGATTAACAGCCATATAGTATGGTGAGCAGTTCCGTAATGAATCCCCTGGAACTGCGGCAGCTGATGTGCCATGAAGACGCCCCGCCTCGCAGCCGGGCGCCAAATCGGTTCAGCCGTTCTAGTGTTATAGTGAGACTAACGAACAGCAATTCATTTTGATATATAACCTTCTTTCATGGTGCTTAAACCAAGTGCCAACAATATCTCAGAAAATACTAGACGATATGTATAAATAGTAGGACACCTCAACGGTGCCCTAATTGTTTTAAGCAGTGTGTATCGAAATAATGATTATCAGCCATATGGCATCGTGAGCAAGACTGCTTTCGGTAGCTCCGTAATGAATCTCCTGGTGCTGGGACAGCCCCCGTGCCATGGAGACGCGCTGAATCGCAGCCTGGCGCCATAGCGGTTCAGCCGTTCTTGTGGATTAGCGAGACTAACGAACAGCAATTCATTTTTATATATAACCTTCTGTCCCGATGCTTAAACCAAGTGCTGAAGTGTCTCAGAATATACTAGACGATAGGTATACATAGTACGACACCTCAATGGGTGCCCTAATTGTTTTGAGCAGTGTGTATAGAAATAAAGATTATGAGCCATATGGTATGGTGAGCGAGAGTGCTTTCGGCAGTTCCGTAATGAATCTCCTGGCGCTGCGGCAGCCGCCATGCCGTGAAGACACGCAGACTCGCAGCCGGGCGCCATATCCGTTCAGCTGTTCTTGAGTTTTAGCGAGACTAACGAACATCTATTCATTTTATATATAACCTTCTTTCACGATGCTTGAACCAAGTGCCGAACAATATCTCAGAAAATACTAGACAATAAGTTTACACAGTACGACACCTCAACGGGTACCCTATTTGTTTTGAGAAGTGTGTATAGAAATAAAGATTATCAGCCAGATGGCATGGTGAGCGAGAGTGCTTTCGGCAGCTCCGTAATGAATCCCCTGGTGCTGTGGCAGCCTCCGTGCCTTGAAGACGTGCCGCCACTCAGCCGGGCGCCAAATCGGTTCAGCCGTTCTAGAGTTTTTACGAGACTAACGAACAGCAATTAATTTTCATATATAACCGTTTTTCACGATGCTTAATCCAAGTGCCGAACAATATGTCAGAAAATACTAGACAATAAGTTTACACAGTAGTACACCTCAAATGTTCAAATGTTTGTAGAACTTATGGGACTTAACTACGTGGTCGTCAGTCCCTAAGCTTACAAACCACTTATGAACTAGCTAAGACCAAGGACGGCACAAATATCCATGCCCGAGGGGGGATTCGAACCCCTGACCGTAGTGGCCGTGCAGACCGTGACTGGAGCGCCTCGGCCCCCTCGGCCACCGCGGCCGGCAGTACACCTCAACGAGTGCCCTAATTATTTTGAGAAGTGTGTATAGAAATAAAGATTATCAGCCATATGGTAAGGTGAGCGAGAGTGCTTTCGGCATCTCCGTAATGAATCCCCTGGTGCGGTGGCAGCAGCCATGCCGTGAAGACGCTCTGCCTCGCAGCCGGGCGCTAACCGAGTTAGCCGCTGCGCGGGCTTTGTTTGGCGGGAAACCCGAGCCGGCCGCAGCCCCCAGGCACCCCTGGGCCGTGGAATTGCGTTCCTGCGCCCCGGCGCGGCCGGCCGCCCACCCCCGCACGCGCCCCTAATTGGGGAAAATGCTGCGGCCTCAACTCGCCTAATGGAACGACCGTTTAATTCAGCGCCGAGCAGCCATCCCTGTGCGCTCGCGTTTTCGCCCGTCTGAGAAAATGATGCTCTACGCAGATGGAAACGTGTCTATCCTCTTTTTATCCGGCTTTCGGTCTCAGCAAATGCGGCAATTTTCTCAATGGCTCGAATTTTAAAACGAAACACGTAGTTGATTAAGTTTAATGGCATAAAACATTTCATTCCTCCTAAGTCGTTTACTACTCCAGTGCAGAATACGGAGTACTGTTCTTGTGACGCCGAGACTAACAAGTGAAACCACCCTGTCTTAAATAAGTTAAGCTGTGTTTCATTGGCAGAAATAGGATGAAACATTTCTACTAATGATTGTTTGTAATTCGAAGGTCCGACCGCGGTGGCCGAGGGGACTGAGGCGCTCCAGTCATGGTCTGCTCAGCCACTACGGCCGGGGGTTCGAATCCCCCATCGGGCATGGATATATTTGTGCCGTCTTTAGTAAAAGGTAGTTATAAGTAGTTTGTAAGTTTAGGGACTGATGACCCCGTAGTTAAGTCCCATAAGCTCTACAAACATTTGAACATTTGTTATTTCACACAGTGTTGCTTGGCTGTTAGCAAACGTCGCTGTTGTCATTCGTTGTGTTAATTCGGACATGCAGTTGTTCTATGTGAAATATAATGTTTATAAGCGCTCTTCGATTAACAGAACGTACGTCGCATAACGAAAGTATTTTTCTGGCACCAATTCATTAAAAGAAGACAGTCGTCTTAAAGACAAATAGGATCTCTGTATGTACTGCTGTTGTATTCTGATATTCTAGTTCGTAAGTAGTTTGTAAGTTTAGAGACTGATGACCCCGTAGTTGAGTCCCATAACCTATACAAACAAACATTTAATTCGAAGGGTGATCGGTCCCTAGACGTACAAACTACTTTAACTTATCCTAAACATAACACACACACACCGTAAAATGGAGCCTGTAATATTGCGTTTTCTTTCTTCCGATCAGATGTTGGAGTAGTAGTTACTGTTCGTAGTCGCTATTAAAGTTCACTAATGGTACAATAATACAAGAAAATAATTTGGTGTATCTGACACATTTAGGTAACTTTATAATTAGAATAATCAAAAAACCGAAGCGGAACCTGACTTTAAAGTTTAGCGGCAGTAGTAATTTCGAATGAAGGCAACACCAGAGCACAGTATTACACAAAGAAACTAGCAGATTCCACGATGACCTTTCTTACCATGATGATTATGTTGACTGGGTTTAGTAGATGAAGCTGTAAAAACTCTTGCTGTATTGTGTAAAATGATGCTTGGTTGGCTTGGAGCAGATTATACTGACTGAATAACCGTTTAAAAAAATGTTAACTTTCGTGACAAAAGGCTCTTTAAGTCGATCGGATTTCGTTTAATTCCGAAGATTTCTTTGCAGGCACTGCTAGAAAGTCACATTCATGAAAATTACAAGTAATTAGATCTCGAAGTAAATCTAGTAAATTACAGATAAAGTCCAACAATGGGTCCAAGCATCATATTACATAATCAAGATTACTGCTGGAAAAATAGAAACACTTCATGAATTATTAAAGGTGGGTCATTTGAAATAAGTACAAGATTTATACGTAACTAAATATATTTTCATCATACTTTATGGATCTCACACACACTTACAATTAATAATGGAGAAGTCCCTGACGTGCGACTGTTCTCAATGATGTAGGGAAGATAAAAGACCAAGTTCACAACCGCGTTCTGGGCAGCTCGTAAAAGACAGATGAATGTAAAAAAAAATATATATATATATAAGACGTACGTAATTAGCTGCCAGAGAAAGCTGTGGTCAGCGATAAGCATCGTAAATAAATTATTTATCGAATGAAAAATTTTAATGTAATACTACAAGCCTAAGCTCTTATTTCTCCTTCGACACCAAAAATTTTAGCTTACGAACATATCCGCACCCTTTTCACACAGAACATTTCAAATCCTTCTGGTCAATCTCTCACCATGAATATCGTTTCTTAAACAAAATCTCGTTTTCATGGTCACTGTTGTTGTTCTTTTGGTCTCCAGTCCGGAGACTGGTTTGATGCAGCTCTCCACAATACCCTATCCTGAGCAAGCCTCTTCAACTCCACAGAAGAACGGCAACCTACATCTATTTGAATCTGCTTCCTGTATCCATCTCTTGGTCTTCCTCTGTGGTTTTACCCCAAACACTTCCCTCCAACGCTAAATTCACAATTCCTACATGTCTAAGAATGTGTCCTACCAATCGATCCATTATTTCAGCAAAAGTATGCCAAAAATTCATTTTCTTCCCAATTCTGTACAGTATCTCCTCATTAGTTACGCGATACACCCACCTAATCTTCAGCATTATTCTGTAGCACCACATTTCAAAAGACTATCTTCTTCCCGTCCGCACTGTTTATCGTCCATGTTTCACTCCCATACAAGGCAACACTCCATACAAATGCCTTCAGAAAGGACATCCTTAGGCTTAAATCAATATTCGATGTTAACAAATTTCTCTTTTTCAAGAATTCATTTCTACCCATTGCCATTCTGCATTTTATATCCTCTGTACTGCGACCATCATTTGTTATATTACTGCCCAAGTAACAAAACTCATCTTCCTCCTTTATTGTTTCCATACCTAATCTAATTCCTTCAGCACCACCTGATTTTCTTAGACTGCACTCCATTACCCTAGTTTTGCTCTTGATAATCTTCATCTTATATGCACCTTTCAGCACACTGTCCATTCCGTTCAACTGCTCTTCCAGATCATTTGCTGTCTCTGACAAAATTACTATGTCATCGGCAAAACGCAATGTTTTTAATTCTTCACCCTGAACTTTAATTCCTTCTCCAAATTTCTTCTTGCTTTCCTTTATAATTTGCCCAATGTACAAATTGAATAACGTTGGAGAAAGGCTACAGCCCTGTTTACTCCCTTCCCAACGACTGCATCCTTTTCATGCCCTTCAAATGTGAAAACCGCTGTCAGGTTTTTGTACAAGTTGTAAATAATCTTACGCTCCATATATTTTACTTCTTCTTGATTCAGAACTTGAAAGAGTTTATTCCAATCAATACTGCCAAAAGCCTTCTCCAAATCTACAAAAGCTAGAAAGGTAGGTTTGCCTTTTCTTAATCTATCTTCTAGGATAAGCCGTAAAGTATGTATTGACTCCCGTGTTCCTACTTTTGTCCTAAACCTAAACTGATCTTCCCCGAGGTCGGCTTCTACCACCTTTTCCATACTTCTGTAAATAATTCGTGTTAATATTTTGCAACCATGACTAAACTGATGGTTCTGTAGTTTTCACACCTGTCTGCGCCTGCTTTCTTTGGAATGGGGATTATAACATTTTTTTAGAGATTGAGGGTACTTCGCCTGTCTCGTACATGTTACACACCAGGTGAAACAGTTTTGTCATGGCTGGTTCTCCTAGAGACTTCTGTAGCTCTGAGGGAATGTCATCTACTCCAGGGGCTTTGTTTCGACTTTGGTCCTTCAGTGCTCTGTCAAATTCATCTCTCAGTATTGTATCTTCTATTTCATCATCATCTATTTCTTCTTCAGTTCCTACAATATTGCCTCTAAGTTCATTTCCTTCGTAGAGCTTCTCTATATACTCTTTCCACCTTTCAGCTTTCCCTTACTTGCTGAGAACTGGATTTCCATCTCTGTTCTTGATATTCATTGAGCTGTTCTCCTTATCTCCAAATATCTCTTTTATTTATCTGTAGCCAGTATCTATTTTCCCCTATTTATAAATTCTTCTACATTCGTGCATTTGCCTTGTAGCCACTCTCGCTTAGCCATTTTGCACTTCCTGACAATCTCATTTCTAAGTCGTCTGTACTCCTTTTTGCCTGTTTCATTTACTGCATTTTTATATTTTCCCCTTCCATCGATTAAATTTTGTATGTCGTGATGTCCAAGGATTTTGTGTAGGTCTTGCTGTCCTATCTATTTTGTCCTCTGCTGCCTTCACTATTTCATCTCTCAATGCTACCCTTTCATCCTCTACTGTTTTATTTCCCCCCATTTCTGTCAATTGTTGCCTAAAGCTCCATCGGAAATTCTCAAGAACTTCAGATACCTTCAGTTTATCTAGGTCCCATCTCCTTATTTTCCTACCTTTCTGCAGTTTTTTCAGTTTCAGCCAACAATTCATGACCAATAAGTTATGGTCAGAGTTTATTTCTGCACCTGGGTATGCCTTACAGTTTAAAGCTGGTTCAGAAATCTATGGATTACCATTATAAAATCTTTCTGGCATCTCCCGGTGTCTCCTGGTCTCTTCCACGTATAAAACCTTCTTTCGTGATTTTTAAACCAGGTGTTTGTTATAACTAAATTATGTTCCGTCCAAAACTCTACCAGGCGGCTTCCTCTTTCATTCATTTTGCCCAGACCATATTCACCTACAATCTTCCCTTCCCTTCCTTGTCCTACTACCTAATACCAGTCTCCAATAACAATTAAGTTTTCTTCTCCCGTAATTGTCTGAATAATTTCCTTTAGCACCTCATATATTTCTTCGATCTCCTCATCATCGGCAGAGCTAGTTGGCATATAAACCTGTACTATTGTGGTCGATGTTGGCTTCGTATCAACCTTCACTACGATAATGCGAGCACTGTGATGCTCATAGTAGTTTACCCGCATTCCTATTTTCTTATTCATTATCAACTCCTGTAATACCCCCAACTGATTTTGTATTTATAATCTCCTACTCACCTGACCAGAAATCATGTTCCTCTTTCCACTAAACTTCACTAATCCTCACTATATCTAACTCCAACCTATCCATTTCTCTTTTTAAATTTTCTAGCCTCCCTACCTGATTAAGGGATCTAACATTCTACGCTCCGATCCGTAGAATGCCAGTGCTGTCTTTACTGATGATCACATCCTCCTGAGTAGTCCCAGCCCAGAGATCCGAATTGGGGACTATTTTATCACCGGAATATTTTACCCGAGAAGATGCCAACATCATATGTTCATACAGTAGTGCTGCATATCCTCGGGAAATGTAACGGCTGTAGTTTCCCCTTGCTTTCACCCGTTCGCAGTAGCTGTGTGGCGAAGCAACATTAGCTGATGTTACAAGGCCAGCTCAGTCAATCATCCAGACTGTTGACCCTGTAACTACTGAAAAGGCTGCTGCCCCTCTTCAGGAACCACACGTTTGTCTGACCTCTCCAGATACCCCTCCACTGTAGTTGCACCTACGGTACGGCTATATGTATCGTTGAGGCACGCAAGCCACCCCACCTCGGCGATGTCTGTGCTTCATGGGAGTGGCATGGTCACTGTACATATGTCTTTCTCTCCCGCTGTCTCGTTTTCCTCCAATTATCGCTTTCTTCTGTGTTTTCAATTGCCACAGCCTTTAAACTATTCCATTTCGATTGCCTTCTTCTGTCACTGTAGATGTCCCGTGGTCTTTCTCTTACCTTGCTACTGCTCTTTTTTTCTCACAGTCTGCCCTCTGCTCCTTCTATCACGATTATCACCTGCTTATGCTGATGTTTTTACATTAGACCCACCCAATACCCTCGTCCATCCCCTCCTCGCTGGTGTCGTCGGTTCTTTGCCGCGCCTCTCTCAATGTTTTTCCCTCGCCATCCACCTGTCCCTCTCCGTAATCTCTTCCACGGCATCTCCCGTACCCTCCCCCTCCCGAATGATGATCTCCGCCCTGACATTTTGCCTTTCTACCAGCTGTAATCTTACACTTTCCTCCCTCTTCCTATCCCACTGGGCCCCGTCCCCTCCATCTCTCCTACCCATTTCTCTACCCACTCGTCCCTCAGGCATCCCTCTCCTCTCCTCCTCCTCCTCCTGACTTCCTGTCTCGCTTTCCTCCTCCTGGCCGTGTTACCCCTCGTGGTTCCCCTCACCTCTCTCCTCCTCCCAACCACTCCTCCCCAACCACTTCCCCCCTTAATTACCCTCCCTATCACTAATCAGTAATCACTGCCATGTCGTTCGGGTGCTTCGTCGAAGTGTGTTTTCCGTTCAAACGTTAGTAAATTTATGGAACCTAACTACAGTGGTTATCGGTCCCTAAATTTGCAAACTACTCAAGCTAACATAAAAAAGGAACAACTTCCTGATGTTCTACAAAACTTATTTATTCGTCACAAACCGGCTTTCGGCTTCTCGGGCCATCATCAGGTGACAACTGACTGTTGTATACATGTTTTCAAAGATGTTACAAACGTGTTACGATTTACAGAGATGTTAGCGTAGAAAATCGACTAGTTCACAGGAAAGTACATTACAAGTACAAATTTATAAGAGTTATTAACATTTATACAAAAATATGATAAATATATGTAAAGAATAGAAACTGACATGATTATTTTTGTTGAATAGGAAAGTTGGAACCTAAAACTTATTTCAGTACAGGTGTACAGGGGAATTGGAATAATCGTTTAATACTAAACTGGCATCCTGAGAAAAATGTTTATTGATTTCCAATATTTCCAGTTGTCACTTTTCTGCTTTTTTTCGGAGAATGTAGAAGTTTCAGGGTACATCGTAATCATGGTTTTCTCATAGCAGATGTTCAGCAAAGGTTGAATCTATCTTTTTTTAATCTCCAGCTTCTTTCGTGTCCTCACACTCTAATAGCAATAATGGCTATAACTCTGCCATATTTGACAGTATACTGAATTAAAAAAAATACAAAATTTACAACACTTTTGTATGCTGGCCAGCAAGAACAATTAAATGGTTAGAAAAACTGGTGTGTCATCCAATATTTAGGCACAATTTCAGATCACATTGCTAAACATTTAAAATCTCGAAGTTACAGGCCTGCATTTTACAACACAAACACCATTTGAAAGTATTTATTCATTAGTAAGGACAAAATTCAACCCCTATCACAGAGTGGTGTGTACACGGTCACACGCAAACATTGTAGGAAAGTGTATGTTGGTCAGTCAGGCAGGATTGTAGCTAATAGATTGTCAGAACACGAAGAAGCTGGAGATTAAAAAAGATAGATTCAACCATTGCTGATCATCTGCTCAGAGAAAACCATGATTACGATGTACACTGAAAATCCTACATTCCCTGAAGAAAAGCAGAAAATGACACTACTGGAAATATTGGAAAACAATGAACATTTCGCTAACCGATTCTTCAGTCGCTTCTTGGTAGAAGTTATTCATTATGAAGTTTAAAATACACAATTTTGTGTTTGTTCTACGGTTTTGTTTATTTTGTCCATCGATTTTCGGCCTCGGCCGCGGTGGCTGAGCCGTCTGAGGCGCGCCAGTCACGGTCTGCACGGCCACTACGGTCGGGGGTTCGAATCCCCCTTCGGACATGGATATTTGTGCCGTCCTTAGTATAAGTTAGTTTATAAGTAGTTTGTAAGTTTAGGGACTTATGACCCCCGTAGTTAAGTCCCATAAGCTCTACAAACATTTGAATTTTTTTTTTTTTTTATTTTCGGCTTATTAGGCAATCACAAAATATACAAAATCGTAGAACTAACACAAAATTGTGTATCTTAATCTTAAAAGCTGTGTGTGTGTTGCGGATGTTGTATCTATCGTTAAATCAGACAACAAATTGTTCATTAACACAGCAATTTGGGTTAATTATGGACCTGATATTGATGTATATACTATTAAATAAGAAACAATGCATTAAACTGATTATGTGCGCTACGGATATTTTAAGCACAAAATAACTGTGGCAAGTCACCATTTGAAACAGACACTGACTATACTCAAAAATTTTGACTGCGAGAAAGATATTAAAAAAACCACAAACCACTTTCTTAATGTTTGACTGTGAGAATTTTATGCAGATCAGTTTCTGATTATTGCAATTTAGTATCATAGTCAATTAACCATCATTTACTATGGCACCAATAACGAAATCTGTTCAACAATATTATCAAAATCAATACTGCACTTTAAATCCACTAATAACTAATTATCAAATGAAGGAAGTAGGTTAACCTTCTAACTACGTAAATGAAACAGGAAAGAAAGGTCAACTTTGTTACTTATTATTAATAATCAGCATTACATTATCTACATAATAAAACTTCTTCCTAATGACATCAAATGCAATTACCTTCATTCCAGCGGTGTTACAAGACAATACAATATATATTCCAAATACAATTAAATCGACTTGCTGGCACAGCAGCCTCTGCTCTACATCGGAGCCATACACACAACTCAACCGCTCTCTAAGCGAGCTGAACCACAAGTGCTACTCTCTCTCTGTGCGAGTTACAATGCTATGCAATACATGATCTTTGCCAAAGATGAAACTTCACAGAGTTAAGTATACATATCGATACACACAGTACAAGTGATATTATACATTTTCTTGCAAGCAAGTTACTCGACACAAAACAGGAGGCACAATATTAGACATTTTCTTACAAAAATATTTTTTTTTTTATTTTTTTTTTTTTTTTTTTATGTACACGTTTCAATCTTCATAGTAAACATTTGGATCAGTGTGGCAGTTTAGTATTAAACGATCACTCAAGTTCCCCTTTACACCTGTACTGAAATAAGTTTTAGCTTCCAAATTTCCTTTTCAACAAAAATAATCATGTCTGTTTTTATCCTTTACATATACTTATCATACTTTTATATAAATGTTAATAACTCTCATAAATGTGTACTTGGAATGTACTTTCCTGTGAACTAGTCGATTTTCTGTGATGATATCTTTGTAAATCCTAACGTGTTTGTAACATCTTTGAAAACAAGTATACTACAGTCAGTTATCACCAGATGATGGCCTGAGTATCCTTCAGCCGGTTTGGTCAAAGAAATAAGTTTTGCAGAACATCAGGAAGTTGTTCCTTTTTGATATTATTATCATGTTCTGTCAAGCGCCGACGGAAAATTCAATTAATTTTGTCTAAGCTAGCTTATCCTAAGAACAACACAAACCCCCATGCCGCGGTGGAGTAGCCGACCGGTCTAAAGCACCTCGCTGCGGTGTGCGCGGTTGGTCGCCGTGGAGGTTCGAGTCCTCCCTGGGGCATGGGTGTGTGTGTTGTCCATAGGTTAGTTCACCTAGGTTTAAGTAGTTTTTAAGCTACGGACTGATGACCACGCAGTTTGGTCTGATAGATTTACAGACATTTGAAAATTTGAACAAACTCCCATGACCGAGAGAAGACTCGAATCTCCGACGTGGAACGGCTGCGCGCACCGTAGCAGGGCGCCTCAGTACGCACCGCTATTCCGCAGCGGCTGTGTTTTATCAAAGTGCATTTCATCATAGCGTGTTTTTTCCAAGAATGTTTTTAAAACGAACAGCGAATGGCCAACTCGCATCCAACGCTGTGTATGGTTTTAATTGTCTGCGTTTTCCACCACCCTCACCCACTATCCCCCCTTCCCCCCTCCTCCCTCTCCACCCATGTCGTCATCAACAGTGTTCTAGCAAGTGCTTTGGGAATCTTGTGTATTTCCAGAGTGGTGTTTTACTTCACGTACAGTGAACGGCCTACCCGCAGCCGACACCTTGTATTTCATTTATATTTTATGCACTTTAGTGTCTCTGTTTTATCTATTTTCTGCTTTGTCACAATATCCATACGAAAATACTACATTATTTTCTCCATCCCAATTCATTTCTTCAACAATGTCACTATGTAAATTTTAATTAGCTTCTATTTTTATCACAATTTATGTGTCGGGGGTTCGAATCCCCCTCGGGCATGGATATTTGTGCCTCCTTAGTGTTAGCTAGTTCATAAGTAGTTTGTAAGTTTAGGGTCTGATGACCCCATAGTTAAGTCCCATAAGCTATACAAACATTTGAACATTTGAACATTTACTTTGTCTAAAGAGCGCCTGTGTGGGGCATTGAAACTAAAATAAAGGGAAAAAATGATGCTATGCTCAGACTTGTAGTTCGTTGGCCGAAAAACTAACACATAGGTTTGAGAGATGAGGGAAAACGGACACTATTTTTCGTATTTATGTTTGCCAGTATGAGTGATCCAGATTCCCAAAGCTTATCTATAGTCTACAGGCATTTATATTTTCCAGTTTCATTGTATACTCCCAGTTTGCCGTCACTGTTACTATTTCAGTTTTACTTCTTTATGTATTGTCATTGCGTCCCTCCCACAATGACTACGTGTTCTCTCTTTAACTGGAACTGAGACTGCTTTTCTTTCTACCACCGTCACACCCCCTTTCAGCACAAAAGGGGAAAATATGTTCCCATGCCAAAATCTTTGGTGAGTAAGGCGGAATGATTACACTGCCGCGGTGGAGTGGTCGAGTGCTCTAAGGCGCCTTGCTGCGGAACGCGCCGCTGCTCACCGTCGGAAATTCGAGTCCTCCGTCGGACATAGGTGTGATTGTGTCGCCCTTAGCGGTAAGTTAATGTATGTAGTTTGTAAGCCTAGGGACTGTTGAGGAAAGTAGTTAAATCCCTTAGATTTACAAACATTAGAGTATTTAATCACTTATTTTTTAAAAACATTTTTGTCTCACTTTTTGGGCTAACAGCACTCTTAATGAAATTTATATATAAAAACAGTCTAGAGTGCAATGATTTTATTTTAATCGCTAGTTTTAGTCCTTTTTTTTTTTTTTTTTTTTTTTGGTCCATTTTCAAGAATTATAACTCCATTGACGTCGTGATGCTGGGCAGGTACTGCTCAGCTCCACGATATGGAGTTACAAATCTTAAAGACGGTAAATAATAAAAAACGGACCGAAACTAGTTTAGTAAAATAAAGTCATTGCACTGTACAATTTTTATGTATAAAATTGAAGTATTTGAATGAGGGCTGAGGCGGCTGGTGCCTCACTTTTCTGTCAGTTATGTTAAAAGAGGAACAATATTGGCCTTATTTTTCAGGTTATGTTCTTTTTATCCTTGGAACAACAGGATGCGCCGCTTAAAAGAAACAAATTGTGTGTCAGTAAAAATATAAAATTTTCATTCTACGCCTCAATACATTTATACGTTTACAGGAATTGACAAATTCAGTAGATTATCGAGATGAGATATCAGATCATATAATCTTACATCTTATAAAATAGGCTGTGTGTGTGTGTGTGTGTGTGTGTGTGTGTGTGCGTGTGTGTGTGTGTGTGTGTTCCACATCTCCTCCAAAACGACTAGACCGATTTCATCCAAAATTGGTACACATGATCCTTACTATCAGGCAACAATAGCTGTCTGGGTAAGAACTACCTACGACACATACGTAAGGAGATATCACGTCATAAACAATGACAGTCGCGAAAAACGGCCGCATCACGCTATAATATTCTACATCTGCTCCTAACGTAATGGACCGATTTCAATCAAATTTTGTATAAATATTCTTTAAGGTCAGGAATAATTTGCTGTGGTTGCAAAACCTACATACGAAACATTGTTCATACGATATCACGCAGTAAACAATGATATCTGTCCCATCTTGCGGCGTGTGATGTTCTCCGTCAACTATTTGAGAATGAGAACACTTAGCGGCTTGCAATAAATTGTACACATAATTTCAAATCTTTACAAAACTTTTCTCAAATGTCTGTAAATCTATCGGACCAAACTGCGTGGTCATCAGTCCGTAGCTTACAAACTACTTAAACCTACGTAAATTAACCTACGGACAAACACACACACACCCACGCCCCAGGGAGTACTCGAACCTCCACGGCGAGCAACCGCGCGCTCCGCAGCGAGACGCTTTAGACCGCTCAGCTACTCCACCGCGGCAAAACCTTTCTCACTGATAACCCCAAAAAATGATGAAAGGAAGAAAGTTATTCGCTTACTACTTTTCCGATGTCTGTTATATATATTACGTATATTTACTTCTACGCTGTAAATTTTATACGCCAGACAATTCAGACAGTACACGTACATATCACTGAATGTTCCGAAGTCATATCACAGTTAGACACATAGTTCATGACATATGAAGTCATAAACAATTTTGTTAATGAAAAACCACATCATCTTGCATGAGCTTCTGATGTATTCTGCTAACACCATTCACGAAACATTTGCAGACATTAGGCGCATAAGCTCTGAATGTACCTGCGAATTTATTTCATAATACGACACATAGCAGACAACTAGTGCTCATCTGTTGAATTGGTGTCTCAAGTCTCAACTGTGAAAAACTCACCTACATTGGAACTCTAAAAAAGAATAAAAAGTGATCCCCAAAGAGTTTCTTCCTAATAAAACTGGAGAAGTTGGCTCTTCATTGTATGCTTTTACTAATAATGTAACACCGTTTTCTTACGTACATGAGAAATCTAATGTGTGATACTTCTGTCATCGATGCACCATTTAAAGTACACAGATATAACAAACGGCAAAGCAGAGATAATTTCTTCCTATAATGCCACCAAATATGGTGCTGACACAATGCAAATGAAATGTGCAAATTATTCGACAAATCGGTGAACCCCGAGATGGCCTCTAGCTATGTTCTATTTCATGATGTCTCTGTGAATACAGAAATAATATTCACACCTCAGAAACAAACTCCAACATTCATCACTTTTTACTTCTTGAGGATATTAACAACAAATCTAATAAAAACGCACATTACAAATTTACCAGCAGAAGTGAGGAAAACAATAACATATCATTTCCCACAGTACAAAGCAGAAATTTAACGCCAACCAGAGATCAGAAAGACGTCATAAAAGCGAAACATACCACTATTGCCCATATGAAAAATGAAAGAAAACTAATTATAGGTGCATCAATTATGGGAAACCGAATTGCTTGGAGAGTTCTAAGAAATTGTGCAAGGTAGTTGAATTGTAACTTTTCTTGGTGACAGTTGAAATTAATGAACAAGAAACACACTTATGAACACATTATTGTTATTACGTGAAATAAATTATATATCAGTGTAATAGTGGGTTATATATAAATCAATTTCACACGATGATCATACTTTTGTAGTAAGAGTTTTTTGTTACCTGATTTTAATTTGTTTTTGCAAAATCATTTTATTACAATAAAACATGAAACATATAGTGAAAATATGCATAATAAATCGAATAAAAATTTCGAGGCCTGAGAGACCCATGTTATCTATAACGTGACAAAATTTACGTTACCAGTTAATGGTTACGTTAGTTTAAGTACTTTGTAAGCCTAGTGCCGCGGCGGAGAGGCCGAGTGGATTGAGGCGCTACGCTTCGATGCGCGAGGCCTTTCCCCGTTGGGGTTTCGAATCCTCCCTCGGGCATGGATGTTTGTGCCGTCTTTAGTATAAGCTAGTTCATAAGAAGTTTGTAAGTTTAAGGACTGTTGACCCCGCAGTTAGGTCCCTTAATCTCTACAAACATTTGAACATTTGATAGCCACAGTAGTTATGTCCCATTTTTTTCAAGCATCGTTGGTTTTGCGGGTGTATCTTATTGAAAGGTTTTCAAAAAGGATAAAATGGCGTTTCTAGATACACGTCTTATTTCTCATAATGAAATACTGGGGCTAAAACGATTTTGAGAATCTAGTGCTAGTGGCTCAGCCGTTCCTGATGATGCACTTTAAGTTACTAAAGGTAAATGAAATTAAAAATAAATTGAATGCATCAGAAATATGCATTTAAGGATGGCAAAGATTACCTTCTAATGCACTATTACATGTGACTAAATATTTCTGTGATTGGTAGCGCCAATTTTAATCATTTCTTGGACCATGGTAAGTTTATAACGATGTATCTGTCGAAGGAAAAAATGTGAGGATAGTATTGTTCAGCTGTTTTAATAGAGACATTACAAATTATCCGCGATTGGCAGAGGCATTTTTGATGACATTTACAGTCCTGGTCGCATTATTCGAATACTCGAGGAATGTAGGGGATGTACCAACATTCAACTTTTCGCAGAAGAAACAATCATGGATCCATACATGTACCAAAGACATGAAAGCTTTTTGTTGTAAGTTTATAAAGTGAAAGTGAAAGCTTGATGACACTTTGTTAATTGAAAGTCTCTTATTCTTATTAAGTCTTTCTATTGAAATCAAGGAGTTTCTGTAATCATATGTGCGCAACGGATTTAACAAACAAATTTAGGCCAACAATCTGTACTTCTGTGATCATTATTTCTGACAG
Source organism: Locusta migratoria (assembly GCA_026315105.1). Lineage (NCBI taxonomy): Eukaryota > Metazoa > Arthropoda > Insecta > Orthoptera > Acrididae > Locusta > Locusta migratoria. Next base: position 230,956,019 of record CM048746.1, on the reverse strand, counting down.
TCAGATTCAGTGGCATGTGAGGACTGATTACTTGACTGGTACGTGAACATTTATATTCGAAAGGAAATCTTTTTCTCAAAAAACTCAACATGTGCCACACAACAAAATCAAAAATGCACAATCAGGAAAATGAGGGACGAGGTTGAGCTGAAATAAGAAAAATTAGTAATCATTAAGTTATTTATTGAATTAAAGAAACATACTTTTGTTGAGTCTTCAATATAATACAATGGTTTTATACAATTCATTTCCATACAAATATTCTCTTCCTGTTGATACAGAATCCACTGTCCAATACAATATGTTTGTATTCATAAATATAGAGTGAAATAAATTAAGCTCAGTGCAATCATCGCTGATCAACCATAGTACACAACACAGTTGCTATACGTCTGTCAGCTAGCGTAGCCCACAATCGACTCTTCTTCTCAACAGCGCACTCTCTACTACTCGCCTCAGCAGTCAAAGGAGCTGCTGTAGTAGCAGTAGTTACTAACATGGACTGAGATTATCGAACTTGACTTTCACATACAAAATAAAGCTATAAGGCGGATACACGTTCAGATTCACAAAAATAAAGCTAAAAATCCATAAATAATGAACATCAGCCTATGGAATTTGAAGCTGGTAGCAGTATCATTGTACTGTCGTAAACTTATATTTCGCGTAAAGTCAGTAAAGGTTAGAAAAGTTAATTCTCATATTTAGACGTACAAGCATTCGTGTTCAATGTGGGAGGGGGACAAAAAGGGCAGCGCATCGCGCTCACACCTAACATTGATTTTCTGAATATGTGTCTAGGAGTAAATGTAGAAAAGGTTATTGTCTTTGATGGGATCTGGGAAGTAGCAACTCTTCTGTATAACGCTAGTGCTTCTTTTGAATGTTTTAATAATAATTAAAAAATCATGGAATGTCTATAAGTACATCGTGTTTTGGCAAAGTGAATGCCATGTTTTCTGGGGTACTAACTGATCCGTGGCGCCAGTGATTTCTGTAACTTTTCAACGATCGATCTTGTCGGGTTGCGTGTTGTCTTTGTTTTGCACCTCTGCAGTGTTGACAACCTGGCCCAGGGGCAGTGACGTTTGGGGCGGAAAAGGTCGGTCGCCTCCGCTCGGGACGTGTGGAGCGTGGAGTTGGCTTGGCCAGCTGTCTTGTGGCGGAGATGACTCATTAACAGGGGTCCTGCCGTTCCGCGCTTTCTGGCCGGCTGGTGTTTCGTTGTTTTAGTTTGGGATGACAACTGGATTCCAAGGATTTCCTGGCGGTGGCAACTGATGCCGAGGTGATGCATGAAGTTGAGTGTTTCTTGTTTAAACCTTCTTTACGATAGTTGATGAAATATTGTTGACTTAATTTTCACGCTATTGTGCAGCTCGATGAAGTTTAGCCGGCCGCGGTGACCGAGGGGACTAAGCCGCTCCAGTCACGGTCTGCTCGGCCACTACGGTCGGGGGTTTGAATCCCCCCTCGGGCATGGATATTTGTGCCGTCCTAGTTCGTAAGTAGTTCATAAGTAGTTTGTAAGTTTAGGGACTGATGACCCCGTAGTTAAGTCTCATAGACTATACAAACATTGAACATTTTTGGTGAAGTTTAACTGTAGCTTACAAAGGGTGTGCTCATGTTATTCTTATTGTGTGAGTAGTACCTGCCAGGCACTACCTACAGGAATGCCCACTGTCATGTTTCTTGACTGTTATCGTGTTATTGTGGTATGAGAGCATGCCCTGCTGTCTAAATTTAGGTTCCCCATTCACCCGAAAAGCACGGCGTTAGTCCGGAGGTCGGGACAGTGACGTGCTTTCCTGCCACGCTACAGTGCACAGCGAACCCCGAAGTTTGGAAGGTTGTTTGAACCGTTATCTGAGCGGTCCGACCATCTTCTGCCAGTTAAGTATTTCCCTAATTTCTTTCGGGTTGAGCTGGGCCCCTCAGGGGACATGTACTTATGCAAGTGATGCTTACTGTGTCTGCTAGTAAAGTGATTTAAAAGGAATAAGCTGTTAAGACATAGAATATTTGAGCCTCCTTTTCAAATTGACTCATCATTTGTTATTTTAATCTGTGTTCTTAAGCATTTTACTTGTTCATTTATTCTTATTATTTTGGTATACGGTGCATGTTGGTAATTGACACCCATGGTGTACATCTACTTAAACAGTGAAGCTTATTTTGTCTGCTAGTAAGGTGACATTAAAAATAAACTAAAAAATAATTTGTTTCCTTTTTATAAATCGTAGTTTATAATTATTTGTTTATCCTAATTGACTTTACAACTCATTGTTAATTGTTATCGTTGGGCTATAAATGCTTTTTATATAAATGTATCCCTGTTATTAGTTAAAAAGAAACTAATTGGATGAACGATAAACAACGAATTTGTGGGTCCCCCTTTCACTTGTGTTTTTTCTGCCACTCTGTTGTCTCTAAGGTATGTTACAATAACTATAAATATTATCATATAGAAAATTATAATTACGCAAGTACCACATGCTACTGAATACCTCATAAGAGTGTTATCTTCAAAAATGTTAAAAGTTCGCTTTCTCGACTTTAGTCGTTAGTTGTTTCTCTTATTTTTAATGTTATGGATATTTTAATATAATTGCGATTATTTTGAACAAAACGCACCTCATTTGTTTTGTACGGATATTTATCTTTAATGTGTGTGCGTGGATGTAGCTGGTTGTAGTCGTAAATCAGTACTCCTTTCTCATATTTGCAACCCATTTCTCTGTTAGCTTGTTATCTTGTAAAGGCAATTCACAACTATAACAAAGCTAATTTCTTTTCTGCACTTATTTGAATAGTTGTTGCAATTGTAGGACGGCAACAGACGCATTCATAGTATTTACAAATCTTTAGTTTCAGTTCGTCCAATTGAAACGTGAATTCATTCATGAATAATACAAACGCTTATTTTACAGTTTGTTTTTTAAAAAAGTACACAGGAAAATAAAAGCATTTTTGGAAGTAAAACACGTCACTTTCATTAATGACAAAACACTCTAAATGATTTGAACACTGTTATACGGCAGCCGAGTTTATGTTGGTCGGCGCAAAGCGCACTGCATTTTGTGTGTAGCAAGCAGCACATGAAATTAAAGCTCGTTGTTTTTAATATTACGAACTCGAAAAGGATTACAAACTTCTATATCTCAACCCATGGCGCAGTCTGTATTTACGCCGCCATTTCTGCATCAAACCACTAGTGGACTGTACAATATTGCCAAATTTTTGTAACCTAATTTGCAGTAATTTAATTTAAATTATTCTTTAAGTCCGCACTCCCAGTTACCATTCAGAAAACTAGACTATAACTTTATAATGTACTACGGATGGCAACATTGCATGGACCGAGCTTTATAGCGTACAGTAGCACACCTTTAACATTCATTTATCTGTTTCCATTTATTGCAACACCACCTTTTTCATATTGCTTTTCCAGGTTAGCTTTGCCCTGTAGATCGTAGGAATGTAATGCATCGCGTACATAAGATAAAATATTTGACTGTGTAGATATTTCAGTAACGAGGAAAATATGTACGCGATATTTACGAATTTCTGCCCTTGTCCAATGTGATGCCGCTTACCCTTCACATTTCTTTATTTAGCATTTGGTAATAGCAATTCTGACAAGTATAATAAAATTATTGATAAATCTGAAGCATTGAATTAAAATTTGTGATGCGGCCGGGAATCGAACTCAAAGCTCCACGCTTACTAGGCAGAAGTATTACCATTAAATCACATCACCACACCACACCACACCACACCACTACCGATTATGGCGCCTTGGAGTAGTCTAAGTACGATTTACCTCCACTTCACAAACTTTAATTCAGCTTCTGTGTTCCAAAGATAATTGCCACTATTCCAAGGCGCCTTAATCGATAGTGGTGTGGTGGTCTAACGCTAAGACGTCTACCTAGTAAGCAAGGAGTTCCACGTTCGATTCCCGGCCGCATTACAAATTTTAATTCAATTCTTCAGATTTATCAATAATGTATTTGACATATTCGAGTCGAAAGTCCGTCTCAGCGATTGTTTATTTGTATTAGATTGATATAATAAAATTGTTATCGTCAGTGATCCCGTGTATGAATTTGTACCTATGACGACGATGAGAACCGCACAACTATAAAAATTGAAATTTAAATAACCATGTCTACACTCAAATAATAAATCAATATCTCGATATATATCAAAGATATACTGAAGAAGAGGATTGAATTAAAATTTCTGCCACAGTCGTGCACTGTAATCACGAACCCACCGTGATTTAACAGATACGGTGATTGCTAGGACTGTCTTAAGGCACGTCTCCCTCCGCAACACAATCTTAAAGTTTTATTCAAGGCCTCTCAAGGCCTCTCCGGATGAAAGAGGAGTTTTCAGGAATGTCAACGAAGTAAGTTTTTCAATTTTCTGCCACACTGCAGACTGCTAACGAAGATACGAGCTAATGGAATAGGTTCACAGATTTGTGACTGGATGGAAGACTTCCTGAGTAACAGAACGCAGTGGGTTGTAATCGACGGTGAGTGTTCATCAGAGACGAGTGTATCGTCAGGCGTGCCCCAGGGGAGTATGATAGGACCGCTATTATTTTCTATCTATATAAATGATCTGATGGACAGAGTAACTTGTAATTTGCGGACGTTTGCTGATGATGCTGTGGTCTATGGGAGGGTGTCGTCTTTGATTGATTGTAATAGCATACAGGATGACTCAGACAAAATTTCTAGTAGGTGCGAATGATGGCAGCTAGCTCTCAATGTAGAAAAATGTAAGGTGATGCGATGAGTAGGAAAAACAATCCCATAATGTTCAAATACTGCATTAGTAGTGAGCATCTTGATGCAGTTGCGTCGTTCAAATGTCTAGGCGTAACATTACAGAGCGATATGAAATAGAAAGAACATGTAAGGACAGTTGTGAGTAAGGCGGACGGTTTATTGCGAGAATTTTGGGAAGATGTACTTTATCTGCAAAGGAGACCCCGTATAAAAAGCTTGTACGACCACGTCTTGAGTATTGCTCAAGTGTTTGGGACCCGCAGCAGATGAATTTAAAGGAAGACATAGAAGCTGTTCAGAGGCGAGCAGCTAAGTTTGTTACTGGTAGGTTCGACCAATGCGCGAGTGTCACGGAAATGCTCCGGGAAGTCAATTGAAGATCGCTGGAGGAAAGACGTTCTTTTCGTGAATTTCTGTTGAGGAAATTTAGAGGGTCGGAATTTGAAGCTAAGTGTAGTACCATCTTCCTGCCGCCTATTTACATTTCGCCTCGTTCTATCTGGGAATGGAATAGGAAAGGAAATACCTAGTGGTGGTACAGTGTACACTCCGTCTCCCACCTTACGATAGATTGCCGAATATGTATGTAGGTGTAGATGTATTAAAAAACGAAATTGAAAAAAATTAAACCGTTCCAATAGACAATCGTCCTTTACAAATTTGGATAGACACCAGGATGTTTTCTTTTGTTTTCATGGTTTTTATGACAATTACCGTTCTGGTGCTTGCACAATACTAAACTGACAAATGAGTGTGACAGTGGAAGTTTTTTTATAACACACTCCACCCATAAATAAGCGGTTACTGATTACTCATTAAAATAAATTTTGAATTATTTAATTATCTCAGTAGCAAATATTGACGTGAGTGTAAATGAATTTTAAGTAGCTGTGACAGCCTTTTCATAATGAAAAACCTGAAATTATTTATGATTAATCCATAATACTTTGGGTAATTAACTTTACGAAGTGGTTATAATCTTAAAATATTTGAAACAAGTATGCCTGTAGCATCGAACCAGACACAACCGTATGACGGGCAATCACGCTACAGCCTGAGCCATTTTGCCGACCTTACAAACCAATCACTCTGACTGGTATCCGTATGCATGAACTGCGCTAAAGCTGCGCCTTAAGATTCCTCTGAGTGGACACCCTTGAAGTATGCCACTAACCTGCAAACTGTTACCGAGAACCGAAATTCCGAGACCTGAAGGTCCCCTCTTGAGTAAGGAAATCCGTAAACACGTTCCAGATGCGTTGACATCTCCGTGTCTACATTCCTGTTCAACGCAGTATCTTTTCCTTTGCTCACCACCTTGTTCCATAAATTTTATTTCTAAACTGCGAACAACATTGAGGTGCGAGAAGGTCAACAGCTGGCCACACCCGTGCTCTTTGTGTGGACAGCATAGCATTGGCCAAGGCTGATCAGAAATTCCTTCGTCCACGTGATGACTTGGGCGAAGTAGAAACGTAGCAGTTTCGCGTTTGCATTAAGTGCAGTAACCAACGAATGCATTGTCTCTCTCCCGCAGGTGGTAGATTTACGAGATGTATTGTCACGGTATGCAAATTGTAACGTCTGAGTGTTTGTGCCAACACGCAAACTACACGCTGATACGAGCGCTAGATCCTTGGATAAATAGGGACGTTAGCGTATGGCGCTAAGAGCGTAAGGCAGTTTGGTTATAAACAATGGATAAATATGACCATGCCTTCAGAACAATAACGAAGATGTCTCGTTACAACTTATATTTATCGTAAGTGACGACGAAGTTCTTGAAACATGGAGTCCGACGAACTGCAGTGCAAACTTCCTGCACCTGCGAAGGACGATCAGGGTGAGCGGCAATAGCGCAACCCGTGTTTTCTCCACGATATCTTTGCATAAGCAGATTCGCTACGCATTTCCTTGCTGTACGTTATACTCAGCTCACACCATAAAATGCTGACGAGGGATTTCATCACAGGATGGAATGTCCCTGGTGAAGCATGAAATTAACAACAATTTCACAAGCTAAGTTTTGCTTTGACGATTACATTGGCATCGTCAGAAACAACAAAGGACGTGTACGTGTGCGTGTACGGAATGTACATTGTCTTCAGAGGAGCATATAATATGAACATTAACAAGAGTAGAACAGGGGTAATGGAATGTATTCCAAGAATATCAAGCGATGTTGAAGAAACTAGATTAGGTAGTAGATGTGTTTTATTACTTGGGCAGTAAAATAAACAACGATGGTTGCAATACGTATGATATAATGTGCAGAATGGCAATGGGAGGAAAAGCGTTTCTGAAGAAGAAGAATTTGGTAACGTAGAATATTGATTTAAGTGCTAGGAAGGATTCTTTGAAGGCATTTGTGTGAAGTGTTGCCCTTTCCCAGAAATGTAACATGGGCGATAACTAGTTCAGACATGAATAGCATTAAAGCTTTCGAAATCCGGTGCTACACACGTATGAAGGTCAGGTGGATAAATTAAGTAACTAATGAGGATAGTATTGGAAGGAAATGTGTGTGTGTGTGTGTGTATGTGTGTGTGTATGTGAGGGGGCTGGGTGAAAGTCGCAGAGGGACACCGAAAGACCAATACAGCAAGCGGGTTCAAATGGATGCGGGTCGCCAATATAATTTGTAGATGAAATAGCTTGCACATCATATAATAGGTTGAAGTACTGCATCAAACCATTCTCCGGATTGAAGATCACTACAACAACTTGATACAGGCAGTAATTTAGTTGTTATTTTCAACTGTCTGAAGTCTGCTGCAATAAGATTGCCGTGGGACAGTAGTCGCGTCTTGAATATCTATCGCCCTTTCCACAATACTGTCGGCAGTTCTAATACAGCAGTTCTTATCCACAACATATTAACTGCAATCTCTTACAGTGTACTTAATTGACATTTATTACTTTGGTTACGAAGTGGGTATCGTGGGATACTTTTTGATATGGATGGATGGTTCCATTTAAATTCACGACTTCTATTCAGGAAAAGTATTAATGTGATATGATATATCAATGCTCAATTACCTGAAAAAACTATAAAATAAAATGACAATGTTCTTTTACATTAGGTAATTTAGAAAACATGTTCCTCAGAGATTTTTTCTGGCAGATTTCTAGAAGATTTTGAATGCTTGATTAGCCGAAATATGTGTAACAGAGATGAAAGCGCTGTAGTGTAGAAGAGAATATTCCTATGACTGTGAGGATCGGCACTGGTGGTAGAGCAGGATCAATTCGGATACTCGATGTCACCCTTCGTCTTTGACCAATGACGTCATCTTGTAAGTCATATCTGTAGTGCCTGATGTTTTTATTACAAGCCGCAGATACTATTATTACGGCGGCGTAATTTTGTGTGAGTGGAATCGAAGGATGGTTTGGTATCGACATTGGAGTTGGTCTGTATGGGTTAATTCAATTGTCGATTCCGATCAAACATTCCTGTATGAAATTGAGAAAAATGGAATCGTGCACTGTTATTAACACAAGGTTATTTATTGTTATCGATAAAGGAAAAAATATTCATCGGGATGAGAGTAACTGGTATCGGCAACTGGAATTAACCTGTATAGGGTAATTGTAGTTGACTGTACCGTTTAAATATTCCAATTACAGAAACTAGAATCGGCAACTGGAAATAACACGAATAAGTTAATTCTAGTTGTCGATACCATCTAAATACTTCGGTAAGTAAGAATTTCAAAAATTGCTGTCGTCAACTGGAATTGGCCTAAATATGTAAATTCCAGTAGTCGTTACCAGTTTCCTTGTGCATCCTTGAAATTCCTATGTTGTCTTACTTCTGCTATTTTCGTTGCATTTCTGAGGAATTTCGATTGTTTTCTGTTGCATATTCTTGATTTTTAGAATGTCACTCCCAGACTCTCCCATTTTCCCGCGCTGGTCCCGTTGAATTTGACGAATATTTTGATGTTTTGTCGCGCCATGTTGTATGTAGCGTGTCTTTGCATTAGCTACCACACTAGTCTCGTTGAATTCCAACAATATTTCGATGTTATGCGGCGCCATGCTGTAAGTAGAGTATCTTTGCATTAGCTATGACGTCACTGGTCAAAGTTGACGGGTGGTATCGAGTATTGAAATTTATCCGTAGAGCACATACGATCTGCTATGATAATGTGAGAAATGTGTCAAAATGATGCACATATTATCAGTAAGTAATTTAAGCATCGTAGAAACCATGGTCACAAGACTCAATGTTAGGTAGCAGTGCCGCATTCCAATCATGATAGGGAATGTAACATTAGTAAGCCCGTTCCTAATCACAAGGTCATTAATTGTGCACTTCTTTTTAAGGGGTAGACTATCCCCAGGCGATGAAGGCCAAAATGAGCCTCTCCACACATATACAATTAGTAGGCGAGACGTGGCAACTGACCTCAATAAAACCAACTTGGACCCTGATAGGAATTTCCAAGGCATCAGGATTCAATTTATTACTGAGGTGAAATACAGTGCGTAATCATAGCATGGTAAAACCCAGATCAAGCTCAGAAGTGAGCTGCAAATTACAGGTTTCTGCGACACGATACCTAATCAAGGACCAAGAAACAGATATAATGCAACACGTGTTTTCAAAGATAAACTTGGCACAATTAATGGGTATTATTGCCAACTAAATTTACATGTAATTAGACAAAAGGAGACAAAATCACCCTCGCGAATCAGACAGTAAAAATCGTACTTTCCTTATCAGATGCAGAGATATAGAAATTTGAACTCAGGAACTTTGTCAGCCGGCCGCGGTGGCCGAGGGGACTGAGGTGCTCCAGTCACGGTCTACACGGCCACTACGGTCGGGGGTTCGAATCCCCCCTCGGGCATGGATATTTGTACCGTCCTCAGTATTAGTTAGTTCTTAAGTAGTTTGTAAGTTTAGGGACTGATGACCCCGTAGTTAAGTCCCATAAGCTGTACAAACATTTGAACATTTTTAACTTTGTCACAACAAATCGTTCAGAATTCTTAAACATAAGTGTCAGTTCCCGAATGACACCCCATAAATGATTTTGGACAGTCAACGTAGCGGCATTAATCTTCTGCACCCCCGGCCGCGGTGGCCGAGGGGACTGAGGCGCTCCAGTCACGGTCTGTACGACCACTACGGTCGGGGGTTCGAATCCTCCCTCGGGCATGGATATTTGTGCCGTCCTTAGTATTAGCTAGTTCATAAGTAGTTTGTAATGTAAGCATCGTAGAAACCATGGTCACAAGACACAAAATGACTGATGACCCCGTAGTTAAGTCCCATAAGCTATACAAACATTTGAATCTTTTGTACCAGTCTGCCATGCAAAGAATAAAAGAATTCTACGAGCACGAGAACGCAAACAAAATTGTAATGGGAATTCTTTTAGAAAAAAAAAGGGAAGAAGAGTCTCAACTTTTGGTATGTACGTCCATTTCTTACCTCGATGTGTGCGTTTTTCAAAATTGTTTTCCGTACATGAGTCATACTTTTCTGTCTTTGTGGATAAAATATTGTCAACGTTCTGGGAGCGAACAACTGTTTCATTTAAGCAGCTGAGTATTCAAAATAGAAAATAGCCTTATCTTAGACAAAATTTGCCTATGACAGCCTTTACAGTTAGGTTTAAAACTAGATAAAAAGTGAATTGACTGTTACTGGTGTTTGTATGTTGGTTTTATTATAATTATTTTCTCAAAAACCCGAAATGAGATATGAAATTGTACGAATATGTAGTACTATTCGGCAGTTATAGTAAAAATGAATTTGCAGAAATTTACTGTTCATGAGGAACTGGTTATGACTCAGCACTTGCTTCACTACCAGTGATAAAGGAAATATTCATACAAAAATAAATCGCACAAATTGTGATATCTATTTCCAAACACATTGAATATGACATAATTGTCTTTAGTTTCCTTTTCTATCTCTATTTCTGCAGCTTAGACAGGGCATAGTTTACAAGGACTGAAATAACTTAAGTAGATATTTGCAAAACCAGGATGTAAATTTTTTGAACACATCTGGAATTATCGGTGTCTGTAAAGACAGAAATAAAAGGATGTTTCAGGCAAGTAAAATGTCCAGTCTTATGTGTTATCTGACAGACCTCTGAACCTAATAATTACTCTTAAAATTAATTACGACCCTGCTAATGAAGTTAACGTGAAAAATGCCCTTTCATAGACTTAGACACTGCAATGAAGGTGTCCATATTTAACCACGAAACGCAACACCTGTGAGTCGTCATTAACTAAACAATTTCGTTGAAGCTACGCTGTACTCAGAATTTGTCGCAGTCAGCTCGGAACGAAAGATAAATCGGCAGTAGCCTGGAATGAAACATTTCTGCTAACTGCGGTCTAGTTTCTATGACACCTCAGAATTCACACTCCCCCCGAAGATGCTGGAGAAAGCACGCTTTCTCCCATATACTACCGTATGTGTAGCCCGGTTTTCAACTAAAATTGAATATTCATACACCAAATAAAAGGACACAATTCGGACAAGGTACGAACACATCGCTGTTCGTCAGGTATCGTAACCAGAATATGTGCTCAAAGGCAGGGGTTAGTCATTATGGGACGGATTAAGCCCGTACGGCAACAATGTTAATATTATTGCATATGCTTTTTATATTAATGGTACAAAAACCCACAGAGCAAACCAGGAATAAAACCAGTCTTACATATTTCATCACGTTTCTCAAGGATCTGGATAAGTAGGAATTAAATAATTTTGTACAACCTAATTTCGCTGTAACTGCACCAATAGTAAAATTAAAATTAAAGTAATTGATTCCAGATTTGTTGCTTTACTTTAGGCAAGATTTTCAGTCTAGTATACATCAGATGAAGCACGTAAAAATGAAAAAAAAATATATTAACTTACCAGAAAATTGTGGTTCGGCTTCCCATTCAGGTCGATATCTTCGCATAATTTTTTGATGTCTACTTCCTCACTAACTCTCAGATGCTGTATTCGTAATAAACCAATTATTTGTGAAGGCCAACTATGAAGGTTCTGAATTGTTGTTCTAGTTAGGGGAAATGACGACCAGTTGTCCAATGTTCGCAGAAATCACTGCTTACTATCATATAAACATACTTCTGTTTACTCCATAAGCAATAAGTAAAACTTTGTCAGTCTCAGCTAACAAAGTTAGGCGTGACATTTTGCAGCGGTTGATATAGCCTACAGCTGCCACCAAACACAAGTGAAATCTTACTTACGGCAGTGGCAGTGTAGTGTGCTAATGATTTAACGACCACTGAATGCTCTTTGAAAACGAAATAGAATGTGGGTAATAATATTTCGTGTTGACCATGAAGTAAATAATTAATGCTTTCCCTGATCTGTGGTTGACAGCTTCTTGTATCAACCCTTTTTTGCTCAGTAAATTAATTACTCTCGTAAATGGAACATTTCGTTGCCAACAAACATGACCACACAACACTGCCACTGCCGAAAATAAAAATTTGGTCCCAAATTTCCCAAGTACAGAACATTTTTCCCCAACAATTTCCCAACGTTTTTAGTTCAACATAAAAAAAAAACAGTCTGGAGACCCTGGGGCCATCTGAGGAGCTGCATCCGGCTCCACGCACTCCACGCACCGCTCCCCCCTCCCCTTCCCCTCCGCAACACCTACCCGCCAGCGGTGGCTGCAAACATGACCACACAACACTGCCACTGCCGAAAATAAAAATTTGGTCCCAAATTTCCCAAGTACAGAACATTTTTCCCCAACAATTTCCCAACGTTTTTAGTTCAACATAAAAAAAAAAAACAGTCTGGAGACCCTGGGGCCATCTGAGGAGCTGCATCCGGCTCCACGCACTCCACGCACCGCTCCCCCCTCCCCTTCCCCTCCGCAACACCTACCCGCCAGCGGTGGCTGCAAACATGACCACACAACACTGCCACTGCCGAAAATAAAAATTTGGTCCCAAATTTCCCAAGTACAGAACATTTTTCCCCAACAATTTCCCAACGTTTTTAGTTCAACATAAAAAAAAAAACAGTCTGGAGACCCTGGGGCCATCTGAGGAGCTGCATCCGGCTCCACGCACTCCACGCACCGCTCCCCCCTCCCCTTCCCCTCCGCAACACCTACCCGCCAGCGGTGGCTGCAAACATGACCACACAACACTGCCACTGCCGAAAATAAAAATTTGGTCCCAAATTTCCCAAGTACAGAACATTTTTCCCCAACAATTTCCCAACGTTTTTAGTTCAACATAAAAAAAAAAACAGTCTGGAGACCCTGGGGCCATCTGAGGAGCTGCATCCGGCTCCACGCACTCCACGCACCGCTCCCCCCTCCCCTTCCCCTCCGCAACACCTACCCGCCAGCGGTGGCTGCAAACATGACCACACAACACTGCCACTGCCGAAAATAAAAATTTGGTCCCAAATTTCCCAAGTACAGAACATTTTTCCCCAACAATTTCCCAACGTTTTTAGTTCAACATAAAAAAAAAAACAGTCTGGAGACCCTGGGGCCATCTGAGGAGCTGCATCCGGCTCCACGCACTCCACGCACCGCTCCCCCCTCCCCTTCCCCTCCGCAACACCTACCCGCCAGCGGTGGCTGCAAACATGACCACACAACACTGCCACTGCCGAAAATAAAAATTTGGTCCCAAATTTCCCAAGTACAGAACATTTTTCCCCAACAATTTCCCAACGTTTTTAGTTCAACATAAAAAAAAAAACAGTCTGGAGACCCTGGGGCCATCTGAGGAGCTGCATCCGGCTCCACGCACTCCACGCACCGCTCCCCCCTCCCCTTCCCCTCCGCAACACCTACCCGCCAGCGGTGGCTGCAAACATGACCACACAACACTGCCACTGCCGAAAATAAAAATTTGGTCCCAAATTTCCCAAGTACAGAACATTTTTCCCCAACAATTTCCCAACGTTTTTAGTTCAACATAAAAAAAAAAACAGTCTGGAGACCCTGGGGCCATCTGAGGAGCTGCATCCGGCTCCACGCACTCCACGCACCGCTCCCCCCTCCCCTTCCCCTCCGCAACACCTACCCGCCAGCGGTGGCTGCAAACATGACCACACAACACTGCCACTGCCGAAAATAAAAATTTGGTCCCAAATTTCCCAAGTACAGAACATTTTTCCCCAACAATTTCCCAACGTTTTTAGTTCAACATAAAAAAAAAAACAGTCTGGAGACCCTGGGGCCATCTGAGGAGCTGCATCCGGCTCCACGCACTCCACGCACCGCTCCCCCCTCCCCTTCCCCTCCGCAACACCTACCCGCCAGCGGTGGCTGCAAACATGACCACACAACACTGCCACTGCCGAAAATAAAAATTTGGTCCCAAATTTCCCAAGTACAGAACATTTTTCCCCAACAATTTCCCAACGTTTTTAGTTCAACATAAAAAAAAAAAACAGTCTGGAGACCCTGGGGCCATCTGAGGAGCTGCATCCGGCTCCACGCACTCCACGCACCGCTCCCCCCTCCCCTTCCCCTCCGCAACACCTACCCGCCAGCGGTGGCTGCAAACATGACCACACAACACTGCCACTGCCGAAAATAAAAATTTGGTCCCAAATTTCCCAAGTACAGAACATTTTTCCCCAACAATTTCCCAACGTTTTTAGTTCAACATAAAAAAAAAAACAGTCTGGAGACCCTGGGGCCATCTGAGGAGCTGCATCCGGCTCCACGCACTCCACGCACCGCTCCCCCCTCCCCTTCCCCTCCGCAACACCTACCCGCCAGCGGTGGCTGCAAACATGACCACACAACACTGCCACTGCCGAAAATAAAAATTTGGTCCCAAATTTCCCAAGTACAGAACATTTTTCCCCAACAATTTCCCAACGTTTTTAGTTCAACATAAAAAAAAAAACAGTCTGGAGACCCTGGGGCCATCTGAGGAGCTGCATCCGGCTCCACGCACTCCACGCACCGCTCCCCCCTCCCCTTCCCCTCCGCAACACCTACCCGCCAGCGGTGGCTGCAAACATGACCACACAACACTGCCACTGCCGAAAATAAAAATTTGGTCCCAAATTTCCCAAGTACAGAACATTTTTCCCCAACAATTTCCCAACGTTTTTAGTTCAACATAAAAAAAAAACAGTCTGGAGACCCTGGGGCCATCTGAGGAGCTGCATCCGGCTCCACGCACTCCACGCACCGCTCCCCCCTCCCCTTCCCCTCCGCAACACCTACCCGCCAGCGGTGGCTGCAAACATGACCACACAACACTGCCACTGCCGAAAATAAAAATTTGGTCCCAAATTTCCCAAGTACAGAACATTTTTCCCCAACAATTTCCCAACGTTTTTAGTTCAACATAAAAAAAAAAACAGTCTGGAGACCCTGGGGCCATCTGAGGAGCTGCATCCGGCTCCACGCACTCCACGCACCGCTCCCCCCTCCCCTTCCCCTCCGCAACACCTACCCGCCAGCGGTGGCTGCAAACATGACCACACAACACTGCCACTGCCGAAAATAAAAATTTGGTCCCAAATTTCCCAAGTACAGAACATTTTTCCCCAACAATTTCCCAACGTTTTTAGTTCAACATAAAAAAAAAAACAGTCTGGAGACCCTGGGGCCATCTGAGGAGCTGCATCCGGCTCCACGCACTCCACGCACCGCTCCCCCCTCCCCTTCCCCTCCGCAACACCTACCCGCCAGCGGTGGCTGCAAACATGACCACACAACACTGCCACTGCCGAAAATAAAAATTTGGTCCCAAATTTCCCAAGTACAGAACATTTTTCCCCAACAATTTCCCAACGTTTTTAGTTCAACATAAAAAAAAAACAGTCTGGAGACCCTGGGGCCATCTGAGGAGCTGCATCCGGCTCCACGCACTCCACGCACCGCTCCCCCCTCCCCTTCCCCTCCGCAACACCTACCCGCCAGCGGTAGCTGCAAACATGACCACACAACACTGCCACTGCCGAAAATAAAAATTTGGTCCCAAATTTCCCAAGTACAGAACATTTTTCCCCAACAATTTCCCAACGTTTTTAGTTCAACATAAAAAAAAAAACAGTCTGGAGACCCTGGGGCCATCTGAGGAGCTGCATCCGGCTCCACGCACTCCACGCACCGCTCCCCCCTCCCCTTCCCCTCCGCAACACCTACCCGCCAGCGGTGGCTGCAAACATGACCACACAACACTGCCACTGCCGAAAATAAAAATTTGGTCCCAAATTTCCCAAGTACAGAACATTTTTCCCCAACAATTTCCCAACGTTTTTAGTTCAACATAAAAAAAAAACAGTCTGGAGACCCTGGGGCCATCTGAGGAGCTGCATCCGGCTCCACGCACTCCACGCACCGCTCCCCCCTCCCCTTCCCCTCCGCAACACCTACCCGCCAGCGGTGGCTGCAAACATGACCACACAACACTGCCACTGCCGAAAATAAAAATTTGGTCCCAAATTTCCCAAGTACAGAACATTTTTCCCCAACAATTTCCCAACGTTTTTAGTTCAACATAAAAAAAAAACAGTCTGGAGACCCTGGGGCCATCTGAGGAGCTGCATCCGGCTCCACGCACTCCACGCACCGCTCCCCCCTCCCCTTCCCCTCCGCAACACCTACCCGCCAGCGGTGGCTGCAAACATGACCACACAACACTGCCACTGCCGAAAATAAAAATTTGGTCCCAAATTTCCCAAGTACAGAACATTTTTCCCCAACAATTTCCCAACGTTTTTAGTTCAACATAAAAAAAAAAACAGTCTGGAGACCCTGGGGCCATCTGAGGAGCTGCATCCGGCTCCACGCACTCCACGCACCGCTCCCCCCTCCCCTTCCCCTCCGCAACACCTACCCGCCAGCGGTGGCTGCAAACATGACCACACAACACTGCCACTGCCGAAAATAAAAATTTGGTCCCAAATTTCCCAAGTACAGAACATTTTTCCCCAACAATTTCCCAACGTTTTTAGTTCAACATAAAAAAAAAAACAGTCTGGAGACCCTGGGGCCATCTGAGGAGCTGCATCCGGCTCCACGCACTCCACGCACCGCTCCCCCCTCCCCTTCCCCTCCGCAACACCTACCCGCCAGCGGTGGCTGCAAACATGACCACACAACACTGCCACTGCCGAAAATAAAAATTTGGTCCCAAATTTCCCAAGTACAGAACATTTTTCCCCAACAATTTCCCAACGTTTTTAGTTCAACATAAAAAAAAAACAGTCTGGAGACCCTGGGGCCATCTGAGGAGCTGCATCCGGCTCCACGCACTCCACGCACCGCTCCCCCCCTCCCCTTCCCCTCCGCAACACCTACCCGCCAGCGGTGGCTGCAAACATGACCACACAACACTGCCACTGCCGAAAATAAAAATTTGGTCCCAAATTTCCCAAGTACAGAACATTTTTCCCCAACAATTTCCCAACGTTTTTAGTTCAACATAAAAAAAAAAACAGTCTGGAGACCCTGGGGCCATCTGAGGAGCTGCATCCGGCTCCACGCACTCCACGCACCGCTCCCCCCTCCCCTTCCCCTCCGCAACACCTACCCGCCAGCGGTGGCTGCAAACATGACCACACAACACTGCCACTGCCGAAAATAAAAATTTGGTCCCAAATTTCCCAAGTACAGAACATTTTTCCCCAACAATTTCCCAACGTTTTTAGTTCAACATAAAAAAAAAACAGTCTGGAGACCCTGGGGCCATCTGAGGAGCTGCATCCGGCTCCACGCACTCCACGCACCGCTCCCCCCTCCCCTTCCCCTCCGCAACACCTACCCGCCAGCGGTGGCTGCAAACATGACCACACAACACTGCCACTGCCGAAAATAAAAATTTGGTCCCAAATTTCCCAAGTACAGAACATTTTTCCCCAACAATTTCCCAACGTTTTTAGTTCAACATAAAAAAAAAAACAGTCTGGAGACCCTGGGGCCATCTGAGGAGCTGCATCCGGCTCCACGCACTCCACGCACCGCTCCCCCCTCCCCTTCCCCTCCGCAACACCTACCCGCCAGCGGTGGCTGCAAACATGACCACACAACACTGCCACTGCCGAAAATAAAAATTTGGTCCCAAATTTCCCAAGTACAGAACATTTTTCCCCAACAATTTCCCAACGTTTTTAGTTCAACATAAAAAAAAAACAGTCTGGAGACCCTGGGGCCATCTGAGGAGCTGCATCCGGCTCCACGCACTCCACGCACCGCTCCCCCCTCCCCTTCCCCTCCGCAACACCTACCCGCCAGCGGTGGCTGCAAACATGACCACACAACACTGCCACTGCCGAAAATAAAAATTTGGTCCCAAATTTCCCAAGTACAGAACATTTTTCCCCAACAATTTCCCAACGTTTTTAGTTCAACATAAAAAAAAAAACAGTCTGGAGACCCTGGGGCCATCTGAGGAGCTGCATCCGGCTCCACGCACTCCACGCACCGCTCCCCCCCTCCCCTTCCCCTCCGCAACACCTACCCGCCAGCGGTGGCTGCAAACATGACCACACAACACTGCCACTGCCGAAAATAAAAATTTGGTCCCAAATTTCCCAAGTACAGAACATTTTTCCCCAACAATTTCCCAACGTTTTTAGTTCAACATAAAAAAAAAAAACAGTCTGGAGACCCTGGGGCCATCTGAGGAGCTGCATCCGGCTCCACGCACTCCACGCACCGCTCCCCCCTCCCCTTCCCCTCCGCAACACCTACCCGCCAGCGGTGGCTGCAAACATGACCACACAACACTGCCACTGCCGAAAATAAAAATTTGGTCCCAAATTTCCCAAGTACAGAACATTTTTCCCCAACAATTTCCCAACGTTTTTAGTTCAACATAAAAAAAAAACAGTCTGGAGACCCTGGGGCCATCTGAGGAGCTGCATCCGGCTCCACGCACTCCACGCACCGCTCCCCCCTCCCCTTCCCCTCCGCAACACCTACCCGCCAGCGGTGGCTGCAAACATGACCACACAACACTGCCACTGCCGAAAATAAAAATTTGGTCCCAAATTTCCCAAGTACAGAACATTTTTCCCCAACAATTTCCCAACGTTTTTAGTTCAACATAAAAAAAAAACAGTCTGGAGACCCTGGGGCCATCTGAGGAGCTGCATCCGGCTCCACGCACTCCACGCACCGCTCCCCCCTCCCCTTCCCCTCCGCAACACCTACCCGCCAGCGGTGGCTGCAAACATGACCACACAACACTGCCACTGCCGAAAATAAAAATTTGGTCCCAAATTTCCCAAGTACAGAACATTTTTCCCCAACAATTTCCCAACGTTTTTAGTTCAACATAAAAAAAAAAACAGTCTGGAGACCCTGGGGCCATCTGAGGAGCTGCATCCGGCTCCACGCACTCCACGCACCGCTCCCCCCTCCCCTTCCCCTCCGCAACACCTACCCGCCAGCGGTGGCTGCAAACATGACCACACAACACTGCCACTGCCGAAAATAAAAATTTGGTCCCAAATTTCCCAAGTACAGAACATTTTTCCCCAACAATTTCCCAACGTTTTTAGTTCAACATAAAAAAAAAAACAGTCTGGAGACCCTGGGGCCATCTGAGGAGCTGCATCCGGCTCCACGCACTCCACGCACCGCTCCCCCCTCCCCTTCCCCTCCGCAACACCTACCCGCCAGCGGTGGCTGCAAACATGACCACACAACACTGCCACTGCCGAAAATAAAAATTTGGTCCCAAATTTCCCAAGTACAGAACATTTTTCCCCAACAATTTCCCAACGTTTTTAGTTCAACATAAAAAAAAAAACAGTCTGGAGACCCTGGGGCCATCTGAGGAGCTGCATCCGGCTCCACGCACTCCACGCACCGCTCCCCCCTCCCCTTCCCCTCCGCAACACCTACCCGCCAGCGGTGGCTGCAAACATGACCACACAACACTGCCACTGCCGAAAATAAAAATTTGGTCCCAAATTTCCCAAGTACAGAACATTTTTCCCCAACAATTTCCCAACGTTTTTAGTTCAACATAAAAAAAAAAACAGTCTGGAGACCCTGGGGCCATCTGAGGAGCTGCATCCGGCTCCACGCACTCCACGCACCGCTCCCCCCTCCCCTTCCCCTCCGCAACACCTACCCGCCAGCGGTGGCTGCAAACATGACCACACAACACTGCCACTGCCGAAAATAAAAATTTGGTCCCAAATTTCCCAAGTACAGAACATTTTTCCCCAACAATTTCCCAACGTTTTTAGTTCAACATAAAAAAAAAACAGTCTGGAGACCCTGGGGCCATCTGAGGAGCTGCATCCGGCTCCACGCACTCCACGCACCGCTCCCCCCTCCCCTTCCCCTCCGCAACACCTACCCGCCAGCGGTGGCTGCAAACATGACCACACAACACTGCCACTGCCGAAAATAAAAATTTGGTCCCAAATTTCCCAAGTACAGAACATTTTTCCCCAACAATTTCCCAACGTTTTTAGTTCAACATAAAAAAAAAAACAGTCTGGAGACCCTGGGGCCATCTGAGGAGCTGCATCCGGCTCCACGCACTCCACGCACCGCTCCCCCCTCCCCTTCCCCTCCGCAACACCTACCCGCCAGCGGTGGCTGCAAACATGACCACACAACACTGCCACTGCCGAAAATAAAAATTTGGTCCCAAATTTCCCAAGTACAGAACATTTTTCCCCAACAATTTCCCAACGTTTTTAGTTCAACATAAAAAAAAAACAGTCTGGAGACCCTGGGGCCATCTGAGGAGCTGCATCCGGCTCCACGCACTCCACGCACCGCTCCCCCCTCCCCTTCCCCTCCGCAACACCTACCCGCCAGCGGTGGCTGCAAACATGACCACACAACACTGCCACTGCCGAAAATAAAAATTTGGTCCCAAATTTCCCAAGTACAGAACATTTTTCCCCAACAATTTCCCAACGTTTTTAGTTCAACATAAAAAAAAAACAGTCTGGAGACCCTGGGGCCATCTGAGGAGCTGCATCCGGCTCCACGCACTCCACGCACCGCTCCCCCCTCCCCTTCCCCTCCGCAACACCTACCCGCCAGCGGTGGCTGCAAACATGACCACACAACACTGCCACTGCCGAAAATAAAAATTTGGTCCCAAATTTCCCAAGTACAGAACATTTTTCCCCAACAATTTCCCAACGTTTTTAGTTCAACATAAAAAAAAAAACAGTCTGGAGACCCTGGGGCCATCTGAGGAGCTGCATCCGGCTCCACGCACTCCACGCACCGCTCCCCCCTCCCCTTCCCCTCCGCAACACCTACCCGCCAGCGGTGGCTGCAAACATGACCACACAACACTGCCACTGCCGAAAATAAAAATTTGGTCCCAAATTTCCCAAGTACAGAACATTTTTCCCCAACAATTTCCCAACGTTTTTAGTTCAACATAAAAAAAAAAACAGTCTGGAGACCCTGGGGCCATCTGAGGAGCTGCATCCGGCTCCACGCACTCCACGCACCGCTCCCCCCTCCCCTTCCCCTCCGCAACACCTACCCGCCAGCGGTGGCTGCAAACATGACCACACAACACTGCCACTGCCGAAAATAAAAATTTGGTCCCAAATTTCCCAAGTACAGAACATTTTTCCCCAACAATTTCCCAACGTTTTTAGTTCAACATAAAAAAAAAAAACAGTCTGGAGACCCTGGGGCCATCTGAGGAGCTGCATCCGGCTCCACGCACTCCACGCACCGCTCCCCCCCTCCCCTTCCCCTCCGCAACACCTACCCGCCAGCGGTGGCTGCAAACATGACCACACAACACTGCCACTGCCGAAAATAAAAATTTGGTCCCAAATTTCCCAAGTACAGAACATTTTTCCCCAACAATTTCCCAACGTTTTTAGTTCAACATAAAAAAAAAAAACAGTCTGGAGACCCTGGGGCCATCTGAGGAGCTGCATCCGGCTCCACGCACTCCACGCACCGCTCCCCCCTCCCCTTCCCCTCCGCAACACCTACCCGCCAGCGGTGGCTGCAAACATGACCACACAACACTGCCACTGCCGAAAATAAAAATTTGGTCCCAAATTTCCCAAGTACAGAACATTTTTCCCCAACAATTTCCCAACGTTTTTAGTTCAACATAAAAAAAAAACAGTCTGGAGACCCTGGGGCCATCTGAGGAGCTGCATCCGGCTCCACGCACTCCACGCACCGCTCCCCCCTCCCCTTCCCCTCCGCAACACCTACCCGCCAGCGGTGGCTGCAAACATGACCACACAACACTGCCACTGCCGAAAATAAAAATTTGGTCCCAAATTTCCCAAGTACAGAACATTTTTCCCCAACAATTTCCCAACGTTTTTAGTTCAACATAAAAAAAAAAACAGTCTGGAGACCCTGGGGCCATCTGAGGAGCTGCATCCGGCTCCACGCACTCCACGCACCGCTCCCCCCCTCCCCTTCCCCTCCGCAACACCTACCCGCCAGCGGTGGCTGCAAACATGACCACACAACACTGCCACTGCCGAAAATAAAAATTTGGTCCCAAATTTCCCAAGTACAGAACATTTTTCCCCAACAATTTCCCAACGTTTTTAGTTCAACATAAAAAAAAAAACAGTCTGGAGACCCTGGGGCCATCTGAGGAGCTGCATCCGGCTCCACGCACTCCACGCACCGCTCCCCCCTCCCCTTCCCCTCCGCAACACCTACCCGCCAGCGGTGGCTGCAAACATGACCACACAACACTGCCACTGCCGAAAATAAAAATTTGGTCCCAAATTTCCCAAGTACAGAACATTTTTCCCCAACAATTTCCCAACGTTTTTAGTTCAACATAAAAAAAAAAACAGTCTGGAGACCCTGGGGCCATCTGAGGAGCTGCATCCGGCTCCACGCACTCCACGCACCGCTCCCCCCTCCCCTTCCCCTCCGCAACACCTACCCGCCAGCGGTGGCTGCAAACATGACCACACAACACTGCCACTGCCGAAAATAAAAATTTGGTCCCAAATTTCCCAAGTACAGAACATTTTTCCCCAACAATTTCCCAACGTTTTTAGTTCAACATAAAAAAAAAAACAGTCTGGAGACCCTGGGGCCATCTGAGGAGCTGCATCCGGCTCCACGCACTCCACGCACCGCTCCCCCCTCCCCTTCCCCTCCGCAACACCTACCCGCCAGCGGTGGCTGCAAACATGACCACACAACACTGCCACTGCCGAAAATAAAAATTTGGTCCCAAATTTCCCAAGTACAGAACATTTTTCCCCAACAATTTCCCAACGTTTTTAGTTCAACATAAAAAAAAAAACAGTCTGGAGACCCTGGGGCCATCTGAGGAGCTGCATCCGGCTCCACGCACTCCACGCACCGCTCCCCCCTCCCCTTCCCCTCCGCAACACCTACCCGCCAGCGGTGGCTGCAACGCACGTGGCGCTCCGGACTCAGCAGAGATCCATCAGATTCCGCTAGCAACTAGGACACCTTTTCTTATCTGTTGCAGAATTCAACATGAATCAGACGATCCACAACGACAGGCAACCAGAACACCATCAATAAGCTAGTGCAAGGAGGAACAGCAAGCAACTGCTTAGACTCCACTTCGGCGGGCCATGATCGACGCCCGCCAATAAACGTGAAGCGTGAGATCCAGCAACGCCTGAAGATGGCAAGAAGTCAGCTTGCCGAAATATCGCGGCTTTTAAACGACGCTACCCGGCCGAATCCCTGACAAATTTGCAAGTCCGAAATCGGCTTCCGAATTGTGACCTCTAGGCACGGAGGCCTATGGTGTGTGTCCCATGAAAACCTCGACAACGTTTAGAAACTGGTCGGAGGAACGTCAAGGTTGTAGTCGTAATGAATGGCGTCAGGTCGATTTTCGGTTCTGCTGGACAATCATCGTTCTCTCATCTTAAGAACAATACTGGACGAATACTGTGGGCAGTGCAGAGTTATTGCTTGCCTGACTATTTTGGGTGGGGAAAATTAGGCCGTACTAAAGTAATTGAAAGGTTTTTCAAAATAATTAGTAATTAAACCTACAGTTAATACGACCCAGTAATTAAAAAAGATTAATAGAATTGCAATGACTCGAACATTAAAAAGAGTAAAGTATTTTGCAGGACAAGCAACTTCTAGAATTCGACGAATAATTACCTTTCACAGCGGTGTAGAAAGTCTCGTTGATGAGCTGTCATAAAAATTATTTGTAGACCGCATAACTATTCGCCGACATTGGATGGAGGTTTGGAATATTCAGATTCGATCCCTGTGTACCGTAATTTTAATCAAAGTGATTTAATGAATGAAAGAATAGTAATAAATGATACGTACCAACAGCTGGTCAGACTTCGGACCGTTCTTTACGTATAAGTGATCACAGGTTCTACGCCAATAAATATTTAAAAAGAATTGAATAAATTCAAAGATGCACTGGCAAACTACACGAGATACATAATTTCAATATGTCTAATACCCGAACCAACAAAATTCGTAGTAATTTGCTTTAAATGAAAACAGCATGACCATTGGGGGGAGGAATTGGTTTAATAATTAAATGAATTAAAAAATTACTGAATTAATTTTGACTGAGGGGATTTATTAATAAGAACAGAAAGCAGATAATGCGTACCTGAGTTTCCATTTTATCGGTAGATTTTGTACAATTAATATAACAATTGTTAATAATGCTGAATAAAAATAATCCCGATCAGAACAAAGCCGAACAAGATAAAGAGAGCGAGAGCAGAGATATAATTGTTTATATACTATTATCAATCCAAGGATAATTGTAGATAACATATTATTCTCCGATCTTTCTAACTATATCTGTTAGGTAGCCTATAGATTCCAACGAACATTAACAAAAAATGAAGTCGTTATTAATTTTATTTAAAAAAAATTATTTAAGGGGGTTTGCTGTATGGTAACCTTAAATTGCCCCCTTTGTCATGGCGAATGGTATATGGAATGACAGGTGGTATTGTCCGATAGCCATGGCAAACATATAGTAAAGAGTAGATTTTTTTAAAATAAATTACTGTTTTCAAGTTCATACACAATTCAGTATTGTCTTTTGGATGAATCCATATCAGTTGATTACATTATATATAATTTATTTATTTATTTATTTATTTATTTTTTTTTGCGACATTCACAAAGAGTTATATAGACGGTTAATTTTTATCAACTGCATCGCCGGCTGGCTCTGTTGAAGTTGGCAGCAGTGGGCGCGGCAACATCGGCGGCGGTGAGGTCGGTCTCCGTGGTTACGCTTCGGACTGTGCACATGCATTAGCTGTGACCGGCACGTGACCAGCTCGTAGCCCTTTAACTCGCTACGTCTCTTCTTTTACGCTTTGATGTTGCTCATGAAAAGAAAAACACAGAATATTAGCAAGGATTTTGTTATTTACGAGAATTTAATTTTTCCTGAAAGAGAATGGGCTTTTGATTATTCCATTCATTCACACACTGACATCGCGTGAACGTATGCTTGTTTATAGAGTTCTCGTCAGGTAATGCTTTCTGTTCGGAAGGAAGTAAGAAATAATTCGAGATACGACATGAACATACGCCTTCCATGCTTAAGAACTAACTTGTATGCATTAAATGAGTTGACATCTGTTCACGACCTGCATTTTGTAAAATACTTTCTGAGCGAAAAGACATGACGTTAAATGGATTTCTAGTATTATTTATTATCCAATACTTTACATTGCACGTATGATTCCTTTTTATGATAATATATGGTTCTAAGCATTTGTGGGAGTATGAGGGTGTCCCAGCTATCTTGCCCACGCAAAATATCTCTGGAACAATAACAGCTATTGGAAAAAGACTTTCACCGGTATCAATGTCGGCCCATGAATGTACATATTTTGAAACATTCTAAAACGAAAGCAAATGTGTTTCGTAACACAAACTTGTTTGTTTGTTTTTTTTTTTTTTTTTTTTTTTTTTTTTTTTTTTTTTTTTTTTTTTAAGTGGACACCCGATATGTTTTTCTTCAGCAATCCATAGCATGACAAATCACACAAGCAATGGCGTTGATTGCATCGCAATATTCCAATTAAATCCCTAGATATTGCGACGCGAAGTTGACGCTTGAAATACGCGAAATACGCGGCTAGCGCACGTCCTGAGACAGGCGAGAAGCTCATGCTGCTCAGGACGTGCGCTAACCGCATGTTTCGCGTATTTCAAGCGTCAACTTCGCGTCGCAATATCTCGAGATGTAATTGGAATATTGCGATACAATCAACGCCATTGTTTATGTGATTTGTCATGCTATGGATTGCTGAAGAAAAAATATAGGGTGTCCATTTAAAAAGCATAAGTTTGTGTTAAAAAAAACACATTTTCTTTCGTTTTAGAATGTTTCCAAATATGTACATTCATGAGCCCCAGCCGTACATTGATACTGGTGAAAGTCGTTTTCCAATAGCAGCTATTGTTCCAGAGATATTTTGGGTGGACAAGATAGCTGGGACACCCTATATATATATATATATATATATATATATATATATATATATATATATATATATACTACCCATTATACAAGGAGAAATCTTTCGAAACTAAGTTCTACATACTACAGATTAATGTGTATACATAAGACGTTTTTACGTTTTACAAGTCATCACATTTTCTTAAGGCTTTCAAGCTCAGTCTTTCATTTTTTTTAAATTAGTTTTTAAGAGCTGTATTTAAATGCTTGTCCGTTTGATCGGGTATGAGCCTGCTTACATTTGATTGGCGTGCGCTCTACAATCCCCAGGAAACACCACGCGGCGCTGATAGGGCAGTGCGTAGAAGCTTCCTGCAGTGACGCGTTAGCGAGTGAATACCTTCTCTAAACTTCTCATAATTTTAATTGTTTTTAAGTAAGACCGTTCGTGACAAAATGGCTCTTTTAAGAAAAGAAACGTCTCTACAGCACTCATAATTGTCCGCACCATTCGTCCGTCTACATCTACATGGGATTGATTGATTTTTCCAGGAAAGCCAAAACAGTCTTGGACCAACCCGCCACTGCCCGCACCGAAACTAAGTTTATTGTGCGGTATCGCTCCCTGTATATCTAGAGAAGCCAACCAATGCCCTTGAAAAGTGCAAGGAGTCCCTTTACCAGTTCTTTATTAGACACAATTTCTTCGGGTCTGGTTGTCCCAAATATTCTGTGCCTTTTATTCTCCAATGCAATGCAGTCGAAGATTAGATGTGATGCAGTTTCATCACCGTCATCACAGATTCTACATTAGGGTCCTCTTCTGTTATTCCCATTGTACGTAGGTGTTTTTTGAAATTCTCATGGCCTGTCAGCAATCCAACCATGAGTCTAATCTCTCTCCTGTTCTGACCCAGGATTGCCGAGAGTCTTTTAAAACATGGCTTTGGCATCATTACCTTGCCATGTTTTTGTTGATGGACTTTGGTCCAATATTCTACGTGCTGTCTTCTGAGCCAGTTACTTAACTACAATTTGATCATTGCCTTGGTGATTGTCATGACAGGTTCCGGTCCAATAAATGGAGTCTCTGCCCCCATCCTGGCTAATCTGTCGGCATGTTCGTTGCCAATGATCGCCGAGTGGCCAGGGACCCACAATAGGTTTACTCTATTGATTTCCCCTAGCTCCACCAGAACTCTGTGACATTCTGCAACAATTTTAGACCTTGTTGCAGGAGATGCCAGTGATCTCAGGGCTGCCTGGCTGTCTGAATATAGATGCTACGATGTTTGTAGTACCTACGTAAATTCTCCTCCACACACGCCCTGATGGCAGTGATTTCGGCCTGGAATACTGAGGCCAGTTTTCCTAGAGAGATGACGCCCTCCAGTCTTGACTGCACCCCATATACCCCGGCCCCAACACCTTGGTCCGATTTCGACCCGTCAGTGAACCAGACAATATCCCCCGTACGGTGTCGAACTATTTTCTCCCACTGCTCCCTACTTCCAATTGTTATATTGAAAGGCTTGTTGAAGCAGTAGGGGGTTATAAAATAGTCGGCTAGCGTTTCCCCAACCTTTCCTATATGTACCTCACTCACTATCTTAGTGTGTGATTCTGGATATCCCAGAGAGTTCCAGTTGTTGCCAGATTTGAGTCTGTATGCACCAGCCGCTGCCTCCATCTTGACCCAAAAGTGTAATGGGGGCATATCCAGCATGGTTTCCATCCCAGCAGTTGGTGTGCTGCTAATTCCGCCTGTTATGTCTAAGCAGATAATCTCTGCACCTTACCAAGCTCATTAGCAACAACCTGCTGTTGTACCTTCTTCCACCACACGACCGCCCCATAGGTGATCCTGGGTCTAATCACCGTGGTGTACATCCAGTGCATACCCTTGGGGCTCAGGCCCCAATTTTTGCCACAAGCTCTCCTGGTACTCACAAGAGTATCTTTTGCCTTGGAGCAAATATTCCTGATGTGAGGGGTCCATGTCAGTTTCTCATCTAGGGTAACCCCTAGATATTTCACTGTCCCCTTCACAGGTAGCGCGTCATTGAAAAGCTTTAGATTCCAACTTGAATGTTGTATATGCTTCTTTGTGAATGGTACAACAACAGTCTTCTTAGAACTAACCTTCAGATCCTATTTTCTGCACCAGTCTTGCACAATGTCCAAAGCATCTTGTGTCATATCCTTTACTGTGTCAGCAAATTTTCCAAGTATTACTATGACAAGATCATCTGCGTATCCTTGCCAAAAGTACTGCCTAGAGATTCTCCAATGAGATCATTCACCACTAGATTCCACAATAAAGGGGAAAGAACTCCTCCTTGCGGGCAACCCCTAATGGTGTTGATTACCAGTTTTTCATTCATCATAGTAGCTTCTACCTTTCTTCCACTGAGCATGGCCCTAGTCCACCTACATATTGTGGTCTCTAGGTCATGCACCTCTGTTGCCCTAACCATGGAATCGAAGGTCGTGTTGCTAAAAGCCCCCTCGATGTCCAGGAAGATACAGAGGGCTATTTCCTGAAAGTGTAGTGCTTTCTCCACCTTCCGGACGAGTTGGTGGAGAGGTCTCTCACATGATTTACCTGGCTGATATGCATGTTGGTTTGAATGTAGAAGAGCCCTACTTCACCCCTTTACGAATGAAGACAACCTTCACTGCCCTTCAGGCATTCGGAATGATTCCTGCTGCTAGGCTAACCCTGAATAACCTGCATAGGAATCTAATAAGATTTTCTCCCGCTTGTTGCAGGAGAGCTGGAAAGATTCCATCGGGGCCAGGTGACTTGAACGGTTGAAATGTTCCCACCACCTTACTGAAATCGACACACTCCTTGACCAAATCCAAGTACTCTTTGCGAATAGCTGAGAACCGTTCTCTCTCAGGAATCGCATTCTGGTCTGAGTTATCCCCCAGAGTCTTGAGGAGCAGTTCCAGCGTTTCATGTGCTGTCTTTGTATACTCCCCATCCTCCTTCCTCAAAGTTCCTCCTGGATTAATTGGTACCCTAGTGAGGATTTTATGAAGTCTCGCTTGAGCAGCCGTGCCCTCCACTTCCTCACAGAATACCTTTCAGGATACCTCCTTTGCCCGTCTGATGGCAAGGTTGTAATTGACAAGGGTCTCACGATACTTTGCCCACTGTCCTTTGCGCCTCGCAAGGTTAAACAGTCTTCGTACCTGTTTCCTTTGCATTTCCAGTTTATTATTCCACCAAGGCACACTCCTATTTGTGCACTTCTTGGTGATTGAGCAGTTGTCCTGGTACGAGTTCACTATAGCAGAGGTTACAGCCTCTGCTACTTCTTCAAACTCTGGGATACTCTGCAAATCACATTTAAGTGCCTGGCAGAGGGTTCATCGAACCACCATTATACTATAAATCTCCCATTCCGTTCTCGAATAGTGCGCGGGAAGAAAACATCTGATTATCTCCGTTCGAGTTCTGATTTCCCGTATTTTATTCTGATGATCATTTCTGCCTATGTAAGTGGGAGTCAATATATTTTCGCATTCAGAGGAGAATGTTGACGATTGGATTTTCGTAAGTACCCACGCCGCAGGGGTAAACGCCGTTGTTGTAATGATTCCCATCCCAGATCCTGTATCATTTCCGTAACGCTGTCTCCTCTGTATCGTGGCAATACGAAACGAGCTGCCCTTCCTTGGACTCTTTCGATGTCAAACCCACTTGATAAGGATCCCACACTGGGCAGCAATGGACGGACAAGCGCAGTGTATGCAGTTTCTTTTGTAGTTCTGTTGCATGTTTTAAGGGTTGTGCCAATAAAACGCAGTCTCCGGTTCGCCTTTCCCGCGACATTTTCTACGTGTCCTTTCCAACTTAAGTCTGAAGTAATAGTAATCCTAGGTATTTTGTGGAGTTTACGGCCTTCACTTTTGATTTATTAATCTTGTAAACAAAGTTTAACGGTTCGTAATCATGTGGACGACTTCACACTTCTCATTATTTAGAGCCAACTGCAAATTTTTACACCATACGGATATCTTATTCTGATCGTTCTGCAGTTGGTTTTGATCTCAAGATGATTTTACTAAACGGTAAATGACAGCGTCATCTGCAAACAACCTTATAGAGCTACTTAGATTTTGCCCTAAATCGTTTATGTAAATAAGGAATAGCAGAGGACCAATAACACTACCCTGTGGAACGCCCGATATCACCTCTGCTTTAGTCGATGCCTTACCATCGATTACTACGAACTGTGTCCTCTCTGACAGGAAATCCCCTATCCAATCGCAAATTTGGGGCGATATACCATTACCACGCAATTTAATTAAAAGCCGTTTGTGAGGTACGGTGTCAAAAGACTTCTGGAAATCAACAAATACGGAATCGATTTGCTAACCCTTGTCGATAGCACCCATTATTTCGTGTTAATAAAGAGCTAGTTGTGTTTCGCATGCACGATATTTTCTGTATCCGTGTTGACCCTGGGTCAACAGATCGTTCTGTTAGAGATAATTCATAATATTTGAATACAGGATATGTTCCATAACCCTGCTGCAAACTGACGTCAATGAAATAGGCCTGTAGTTTAGTGGATTACTCCTACTGCCTTTCTTGAATATAGGTGTGACCTGTGCAACTTTCCAATCTTCTATGAGAGAGTGGTTGTATATGGCTGTTAAGTGCTATCGCTTCAGCAAAATCAGACAGAAATCGATTGGATATACAATCCGGACGAGAAGACTTTTTCTCGTTAAGTGATTTTAGTTGCTTCACTACTCCGAAGATATCTACTTCTACGCTACTCATTACGTCCTCTGTTCGTAATTCGAAATCTGCAATACTGGTTTCGTCTTCTTTGGTGAATGAGTTTCTAAAAGAATTTTTTAGTAACTCTGCTTTAGTAGCGCTGTCATCAGCAGGGTTGCCATTACTATCACGTAGGGTATTGTTTGTGTTTTACCCCTAGTATATTTAACATATGACCAAAATCTCTTTGGGTTTTCAGTCAGACTTCGAGAAAGAGTTTCGTTGAGATAAGTATTGTAGGTATCTCGCATTGAAATCCTCGCTAAATTTCTAGCTTCTGTGTAGGATCGTCAATCCTGGGGATTTTATGTTCTTTTAAATTTAGTATGCCTGTAATTTTATTATTGTCCACGCGGCTAAAACAGACGTGGTTTTCTTTGAATACTTGCACAGCACCTAGTGGCGTCTTTTTATTCTTCACACGATGTTGTGCATTACACAAACACACATGTTGATGTCTTATCTCATCATTTAATCCGAGCACAAGGGTTGCTTTAACGTTCTATGTTCATGTCTATTACCGTCCAAGAAAATAAGTTATAGGACATTTTTAGCGATATGACATGTCTTTTCTCCTACACATATTGTTCGCATTTTAATCTTCAATACTGTCCTGACTGCCTACAGCACTTGTGCAGTAAGGAGAAAGCTATTTGTTTATCACAAGTCAAAGATATTACTGATACGCAACGGCACACTGCGAGCACTGCTATTGCAAGAAAAAGAAGATAGGCCTATGGGATGTCACAGCAGCCATCTTGTACAATTAATGAAAACCTATTGTTGCCGGCAATTAATAATGTAAAAATATTTAGAAATTTTGAAAATCAAAAAAATGTAAAATTGTGGAACCAAATAATAGTGAAAATAAAGAGAAAATCTAGCATAATCGGCGCGTGCGTGCTCTTACCTTGATATCTATTGTCTTCTCCAGCGACGCCCGTGGTAAAATTTTATATACGAGCCGGCTATTAAAATTTTATGCTTGTTCCGGGCTAGCAAGGTTTTCTGACATCAACAATATTCTCGTCACAGCCGGTAGTGGTTTTACATGAAATAACAAAGATACATATTAATACAATAATGGTGAGTAAGTTATAGTGGTATTTCAGAATTACAGATATATCACACAAGAAAAAAAATGTACCGTAATATTGAGAGCTAGGTCCTGTCACAGAATTCGCCAAATTATGTAGTGTTAATGCTTGCCTGACTATTTTGGGTGGAAAAAATTAGGTCTTACTAAAGTAATTGAAAGGTTTTTCAAAATAAGTAGTAATGAAACTTACAGTTAATACGAACCGGTAATTTAAAAAAAAATTAAAAGGTTTGCAATGTCCAAACATTTAAAAGATTAAAGTATTTTGCAGAACAAGTAACCTACAGAATTCGTCGAATAGTTACCATTCACAGCGGTGTACAAGATCTCGTTGTTGAGCTGTAATAAAAATTATTTGTAAACTTCGACCGTTCTTTACGTATAAGCGGTCGCAGGTTCTACGGGAATAAATATTTTTAAAAAAAAATTGAATAAATTCAAAGATGCACTGGCAAACTACACGAGATACATAATTTCAATATGTCTAATACCCGAACCAATCAAAATCGTAGTAATTTGGTTTATCTGAAAACAGCATGATCATTGCGGGGAGGAATTGGTAATATAATTAAATGAATAAAAAAATTACTGAAATTCATTTTAACAGAGGGGATTCATTAATAAGAACAGAAAGCTGATAATGCGTACCTGAGTTTCCCTTTTTATCAGTAGATTTTTGTACCATTAATATAACAATAGTTAATAACGCTCATAAAATAATTCTGATCAGAACAAAGCCAGACAAGAGAAAGATAGCGAGAGCACAGATATAATTGTTTATATACTATTAGAGGGGTTTTGCTATATGGTAAAGTAGTGGTCAGTATTGACAAAGGTAAGGAACTGTTTCGTTCAGAATTGTGCCTTGACCTCTCAAGGGTACAGAGACGAGATCCTTCGACCTTTTATTCTGCCATACGTGATGGGTTCCTTCTGGTGGACTATAAAGCTCGTTGCCACAGGTCTGCACTGGTGGACTAGAGGCTTGAAGCTCAGAGAATAGAAATTACGCAGTGGCCAGCTTGTTCACCGGAATTAAGCTTCATAGAGCATGTCTGGGATGTACTTGGCAGACGCATTGCAGCCAGACCAGCACCTCCGACGACGGCTGCAGAGTTGGATATTGCACTCATAGAATAATGGCCAAATATCCCTCAAGAGCTGATTGATAAACTCTTACTTTGTAATGCCACGTTGGTGTGTAACTCTATCGGCCGTCCGAGCTGATCACAGACCATATAAGATGGCAAAGAGAATGACTTCTTCACTTTTATGCGAGGGGCGTACAGAAAGTAAGTTCAGTTTCAATTTATCTCCGCAGCAGCGCTGCGATTGTGCTGTAGACGATGTGTATCAAGGAGAAGAATGTGCGCCATTTGGAGGTCGCTGACAGTTACATACGCTTTTTTGTGCTTGTTTGAAATGTCGGCGTTGATTGAAAATCCCGCCGCCTGTAAAATCAGGTCGGTGATTCGGTTTCTGAATGCGAAGAAAGTGAAACCAAGTGTAATTTATCGGCAAATTTGCGATGTTTACGGACCAAATGCGATGAGTGATTCGATGGTGAGAAGATGGGTCCGACAGTTCAATGGCGGGCGTAGTGATGTGCACGATGAAGAACGAACTGGGCGTCCACCTTTCGTTACAGAAGAACTGATCACGCGATTGATGACAAGATCCAGGACATCTCAAGCCTTTCCTTGGCGATCATCACTTCACCAATGACAACGAGCTGAAAGAAACTGTTTCCAACTGGTTGAAGACATAGGCGGCAGATTTCTATGAAGAAGGTATACAAAACCTGGTGCCACGCTATGACAAATGCCTGCAAAGTTTTGGCAGTTATGTGTAAAAGTAGTTTAAGCGCTGTAGAATTTTGTGCAATAAAAATTTCTTCTGTATCTGTGTACAATTTCATTTTATTACCAAACGGAACTTACTTTCTGGACGCACCTCGTACTTTTATGGTAGCCCGATGGATCCTCGTTGTAAGTAAACGCCACTAAATCTCAAGTAAAGAACTGAGATAGCAAAATACGCTACTGTTTTACACAAATAACAAAGTTGTAAGCAATATCTGATAAAATACATTATCGTATGTTTATTGTGTATGATATGTCACCAGACCTAATTATTTTGAGCAGTGTATTATATAAACAATCCATCTCTCATGAGTTTGACCACTTATACTACATAATTTTTACGGAACGTAAAGGTACTGGCTAAACTGACAAATATCAGTTAAATGGTTACGTGAACATGAGAATAAAAGGTGTCTATCATGCTGCTTGCAACTGATGAGTTACTGTGAGGGTACGAAAATTCGATTATATTCATCATGAATTGATATACCAAGTGTAATAAACCCTTAACTAAAACAAATCCAAGTGTATTACTTTCAAGATAAGCTTGTGATAATAATCTAAGACAAAGTTTGATAAAACTACACAAGGCGTGTAAAAGTTGATAGCCGGTCGCGGTGGCCGAGGGGGCTGCGGTGCTCCAGTCACTATCTGCACGGCCACTACGGTCGGGGGTTCGAATCCCCCCTCGGGCATGGATATTTGTACCGTCCTTAGTATTAAGTAGTTCACAAGTAGTTTGTAAATTTACGGACTGATGACCCCGTAGTTAAGTCCCATAAGCTATACAAACATTTGAACATTTTTAATATTAATTCAAAAATTCGCATTTGCATAATCTTGTTTGGTAAGTTTTATGCCACGACTCTTTGGTGTCATATCGTCAATGTCATTTTCATTTCAGAGTGGGAAAGCAATACTTGTATTCTGAACCGCGGTAGAATGATATCCCACTGACATCGATCAACTTGTCTCGCTGCGGTGATCTGTGACCATGTAGTTAGGTGCATATTTGAATTACCGGACACAAGGGCACAGAGGACGCGGTTGGAGAGTTCTGCAGGTTAGAATCGGGAGTGGAATTTGCGCGATGCGTGTGGCTGCAAGCGACAGGAGGGAAATGAGCTACCCACCTGCCTTCCACGAAGTCTGTGAAATTACTGCTGCTTGCTGGTGGAAGGGCTTCGAGGATTATGTGCACCTCCGCTGGTCTAAATACCTTAATGCTTGCCAAGATTGTACCAGAACGGACTTACTGGTATCATGTCTGCTCTGGTGACCTACGATCGAACCAGAAAGATGCTCTATCTTTATCTGTACTAGCTATCTTCCCAGTTATTGAAGAAATTCTCTTCTTCTGCAATTTTTTTTCTTCCTTCCGCTCACGGGTTGGGATCAATCAAATTAAGGAAGCATTAATAGCACTGAAGTAGAAAATATAATAAAAAATAATTATGTGCCATCTTCATAAAAATGCCATCTTCATGTCTTACGTTTTGTGGTGTCCATTGTGTGGACACCTGATTTTAGTTGCATTATAGTCTCGGTTCATAATAGGTTTGGTTGCTTCACCTTCGCCTATTCTCTCTTTGAAATTCATACTTCTCAGCAGCGTAACTACCTAATCCTTCTACATTCTTTTTTGGAAAAAAAGAGACTATTGTAACTTATTTCCGATATCCGAAGATACATGAAGCAGCAGTTTTTCCCCTTGCATCGTCCAAATCTGTTGGTAGTTCATGACGATTTTTCGTACTGTTCGTAATGGAGTTACTTGTTTTCGTTCTACTTCCTTTAACAACTCAAAACTTGTCAAGATATATCTGTTGTGGTATGTCTACTGCTCACAGATAAATGTTCTGTCAAGTTCAACACTAATCTTACTCCTGATTTATTTCCCTCGGCTGGTGTTCGCCCTTTGCAGTGGACACCTGCAGGAATTACTGTTGTAACATGCAGCCCGTATTTTTATTATATTTCACGGGTTTCGAGGGCTGTGCTGGCGAAACGGACACCTACTCCTAAAAGTTACCAGGTGTCAGTCAACTGTAATATCTCGTGTGGTTCGATTTTACAACAGAACGTGCTTATAAACTCTTCAAATAATGCCTAACAGGATCCATTTTATTAGGGATAAGATACTGTATCCGCTGCTGAGCGTCATCGATCCGAATAAAGCGTAATGTTTCTGTAACTCTGTTCCTAGCCATAGAATTGTTGCAAATAATGTCAGCCATGCTCTTCGTTCCATAAATTCACTATGTCCTCAGTGTCACCTTTGTACACTTCTGCACGTATAAGCAGGCTGAGAAAGTACTCAAATTCTTCTCTGTCACATTTGTCAATTTGTTACCGACCGTAATGTTACCTTCTTTGTTGGTCCACTTCAAATTAATCTGGAGAATACTTGTATTCATAGATAATAATTATTGTTATTATTGTTAATACAACTTTAAAAAAACGTGCGTAATAGCGTGTATACTTAATTGAAAACGTTCTGTATCTGAACTGTCATCAAATTCCGGTACAACAGTTACCAAACTTCCAACATTTTCATCAGGATTTTCAGATGATTATGATGACGGTTATGGTATCAGGGCGCAGATAAGAGACGAGCGATATAAATGATGTCACAAGAAAATCTTATTGTAAAATGTAAACTTTCACGGCCAGAAAGGTCAACATTCTTATGGAAACCCAACGTTCCATCCCCAACTGCGGAGGACATTTTCAAGAGGGATCGTGGCAGTTTTGAATGTCGCATGCACACCCTGGCTCGCTAGTGTGGCAATACACTACGACACCAGAGGCAAGAAACCGTAACAAGGAGTCCAAATAATAAGCTGTAAATGTTAGTTTCATTGTTGCAGGATTTTCATTCACACACATTCAGTGTAATAGATCTCACTTTTTTATAATTTTGAATTCGTGAAATAAAATAAAGAACTGTTTAGGGTTTATTGACCCCAGTGGTACCCAGTGAGAAACACAAGAATCAATATTAATGTGTTGTAAATATAAAACACAGAAATAGTTACATATTGTTAATTTTCGTTTTGAAACAAAGATACGTAGGTATCTCAAAAGATGTTATGGGGTAATATTGACCCCAGTGATAGCGGAGGGTTAACTGACTTGTTCCTTCCCTTGTTCTTTTAATTAAGTTGTTAATCATCTTTGAAAGTGCCACTTATTGTGAAGTAATTATTTTTGAGACCTGCATGACATTTAAAATAAATACCGTCAACAGAGTTTGAGAAATTTGTATTTGCACCTTGGGGTCCAGTACTTCTACTAAACAGCCGATTCTGTAGATGCCAAAGTGGCGTGCAGAGCCAGTATACATCCCCAGAGGCACAAACAAGTCATCATTTTTGAGGATTACTTTTTTATGGGTACATCTACGACACTTAAGTTATAAAATTGTATTCCTACAGCATCGACAGTCCACTGTGATACCGGCAGGGTCCCTCATGAATGGAAAGGGATTTATTATGTTGGGTAGTTATAATTGAGGGAGGGGGATCACTAACCTAGTGTTATCCACAGATTGCAGCTGAAATACAATAAACCTTTGAAAGCTTGCCAATGATGCTATCACTTCAGGCATCAGCACACAACTGCAAGACAAACATTAGAACTCAATGCATTTTAGCTGCAATCTATAGATACCATTAAATTAGTACTGCTTTCATTCTGACTACACGTGATAATAAATCCAAATTAGGGGACTGCTAGATAGGCATAATTATTGTGGTATGAGAGGGACAGTGCACAAATCGTATAAATCATACTTAACTGGAAGAGTGTAGAAAGTTAAGCATTTCACCTAATATGCAAGGAACAGCTAATTTCCCTAATTGGGAAGCTATCCAAAGAGGGTTTCCACAAGGTTGTTGTTCTTAATACATATTACTGACTTGCCATTGTATATTCACGAAGATGCTAAGCTAGTTCTTTTTCCTAACGAGAAAAGTATAGATATCATACCTGACAAACAGGAATTAACTGATGAAATTGTAGATGATGACTTTAAGAAAATTATTGAATGGTTCTCTAAAAATGGCCCCTCATTAAACTTTTATAAAAGTAATACATACAGTTTCATACAGTAAATGGCATGACACCAGGAACAATATAAACTTTGAACAGAATATTCAGAATTTTTAGGTGTTTTCATTCATGAGGGATTAAATTGGTAGAAACACATTGCAAATCTATCGAAACGTTAAGTTCAGGTACTTATGCTGTCAGGCTCATTTCAAAGATTGCTCATGTACAACTCATATGGAAAATCACATGGGTATCGGATTTTAGATTTTTTTTTTTATAATTATGGTACGTGAAGTTGAGAACTTAAATGACAATCAAAGCCATTCGACGCAACTCTCAAAAATTCTCGAGAAATTCGACTTTGAAGTTTTGCAAATACGCATAAGTACCAAAAATTAAAACAGTTGTAGCATCTGTTCATGTCTCAGGCGATAGCTTTCAGGCGTCATAACGGTGGAGACGGTTGTTCGTTTCCCGCTGTGACAGATATTTTTAACCATGCTTTCGACTTCAGTTTATAAAACATTTTGAGATCTTTAGTTCCACGTGTTGTGCCAGTTTTTGTTTGTTTCTGTAGACGAGCTGAACACCTTGTCACCTGTAACGAAAGTTGAGTAGGTAAGCCTCTTGGAAAGTCATTAGTAGCTGTTGAGATGACTTTCAACAGCCAATACTGAAGAAAATTTACATATTTTTGACTGATTCCATATTAACAACCTTTAATAAATTATAGAAAATTGCGAATAAAGAAAATACGTTCTTTTTTCGAAAAAACTTTCACTAGATATTGAAATTGTGTAAGTATTCGAACACAACGACAAAAGGAAAATGTGTCAGTAAATTAGCCTACTATACCTGTTTTCATTCACTGCTTTTGTGTGGGATTATATTCTCGGGCAATTCAACATTGAGTAAAAAAGTATTCAATACACAAAAGTATTATAGTTACCTCCCATTATTATTCAGGTTTAGGAGACGATCTAAAAATTGGTGATGATTCTCCTGTGAGATTTGCCCAGATCGCGTAATTACATAATTGCTTGATGACTAGTTTACTCATTAAAGAGCCATTTTCGAATCTCTAATATTTAAACAACAACTACAGTGACTTCCTGATATCTACAAATATATGTTATAAAAGGCAACTAAACATGCTATACACGAGTAAATGTTGTCCATGTACAGTAATTGAATACTATTGTAAATCTAGATTACAAATGTAAAATAACATATTTGTCATAGACATATCTTAATTGTCCAGGCATAATAAAATGTTTAAGGGAAGCAACACTGAGGCATGATATAAAAGGTATGCACATATTTATCCATCCACTTTGCCTTGGCGTCACGTTCTATTCTTGCATACAGTTCGCTTTCCCACATCATTAGGCAGCGTGTTATGCCTGCAAATGCCGCTGATAGACTAATGGTTCCAGTTGTAAACAGTTTCGTGTGATCTATCTGCCACTAGGTGGCAGTACGATAGGGTTAAGAATCGATATGTCTAGTGATCAATCGGATATATTTATGGTATGGTGCCTCATTTATATCAGCCACAATTAGTCAAAAACATACACAATTTACTATTCCGATACAATAGTCATTTTGTATAATTTACAGTAAACTTGAGTTTACAAACCATTCGGATAATTTGTAATGTGATATAATACAATGCTTTGTTTACAATTCAGTCAATGATAAGAATCGATAATGTAATCTTTTTCTTCCATTACGTATTTACGATATGGTGATAATTTTTAATTTTTAATCAGTACCACAGTCTAATGCAAACTCTTAGCTCAAGATTGGACAGACCGATATATACAGAGAAATATCAGTTTTAGAACAAATAGCCTTGGCTAATGGGTATCCAGAAAATACAGTAACCAAGATATATAAGAAATTGAGTATGAAAAAGTCTCAAAATTCAAATAAAAATAAGACAACAGAATCCAAATATGTAGGAACAACGTATAAAGGCAAGGTTTCAGATAAAATTGAACGTAGATTTCGGAACTCTAACGTAAAACTAGCATTCAGATCAACTAATACATTAGCACTGAAATTAAGACACTTTATAGAAAATAGTAAGAGAGATAAATTTGCCGGCCGCGGTGGCCGAGGGGACTGAGGCGCTCCAGTCACGGTTTGCACGGCCACTACGGTCGGGGGTTCGAATCCCCCCTCGGGCATGGATATTTATGCCGTCCTTAGGATAAGGTAGTTGATAGGTAGTTTGTAAGTTTAGGGACTGATGACCCCGTAGTTAAGTCCCATAAGCTTAACAAACATTTGAACATTTTTTTTAGATTAATTTGCAAACTCAGGGGTATACAAGTTACAGTGTGATGACTGCGATAAGATTTATGTAGGACAGACAGGACAAACATTCTGCACAAGATTTCATGTACACAGAAACACACAAAACAAAACAGCTGTTGGTGAACATTTGAAAAATACTAAACACTATGTTACAGATACCCAACATAACCTAAAAAATTTTACATTGGGCCCGAAAAGGTAGAAAATTAGATCTGTTAGAAAATTTACATCCTGAAAAAAATATTAAATGATCAACTAGAAGGCACCCAAAAGTACTTTTTTGAAATCTTTGATGTATTATAGACTAAATGCAGTTGAATACCGCAGTTGTGTCCGCAGATTATCATGATACCAATATATAACACATACACCTCGAACACGTTAGCACTCTTAAAAGGAGAAGCCATATTCTGATACCTTGACTGAGTGTAGTATTGGTATACATACCATATTGAAAATGAATGAAGACAAGAATGAAACTTCACTCTGCAGCGGAGTGTGCGCTGATATGAAACTTCCTGGCAGATTAAAATTGTGTGCCGGAACCGGGACTCGAACCTGGGACCTTTGCCTTTCGCGGGCAAGCGCACTACCGACTGTGCTATCCCGACACGACTCACGATGCCGTCTCACAAATTTACTTCCCCCAGTACCTCGCCTCCTACTTTCCAAACTTCACAGAAGCTCTCCTGCAAACACGCAAGACTAGCACTTCTGGAAGAAAGGATATGGTGGAGACATGGCTTAGCCACAGCCTAAGGGATGTTTCCAGAATGAAACTTCACTCTGCAGCGGAGTGTGCGCTGATATGAAACTTCCTGGCAGATTAAAATTGTGTGCCGGAACTGGGACTCGAACCTGGGACCTTTGGCTTTCGCCTTTGCCTTTGCCTTCCAGGAGTGCTAGTCTTGCGCGTTTGCAGGAGAGCTTCTGTGAAGTTTGGAAAGTAGGAGACGAGGTACTGGCGGAAGTAAAGTTGTGAGGCGGCATCGTGAGTCGTGTCGGGATAGCACAGTCGGTAGTGCGCTTGCCCGCGAAAGGCAAAGGTCCCAGGTTCGAGTCCCGGTTCCGGCAGACAATTTTAATCTGCCAGGAAGTTTCGAATGAAGACAAGTATACCAGTATGGAAATATGGAATTTATATTGTATTATAACATACTGTTATAGGAACAATTTGACTTGTATGAGTATTATAATACAATGTAATTATCTTATATGGAACCTAGGTATTAAGCTATATAGCTACCTGAAAATATTCATGTAACCTAAACATCATGTATATCTTACGCAGTAATACAGTCATCTAATATATAGATTATTGTAAATTATGACAGTGGTATATATATATATATATATATATATATATATATATATATATATATATATATATAATCGACTCTTAAAATTGACTGAAATGTATATAAGGCATTGTATTGTATCACGTTACAAATTATCCGAATGGTTTGTAAACTCAAATATACTGTAAATTACACAAAATGACTATTGTGGCAGAATAGTATATAGTGTATGGTTTTGACTAACTATGGCTGATATAAATGAGGCACCATACCATAAATATATCCGATTGAGCTTTATACACATCGATTCTTAACCCTATCTTACTGGCACCTGGTGGCAGATAGGTCACACAAAAGTGTTTACAACTGGAGCCATTAGTCTATCAGCGGCATTTTCAGGCATAACACGCTGCCTAGTGATGTGGGGAAGTGGACTACATGCAGATAAGCACACGCAAGTGTTTAAAACTGAATCTATCAATCTGTCAGCAACGTTTGCAGTCATGACATGCTGCCTATTAATGTGGGAAAGCGAACTGTATGCAAGAATAGAATGTGACACCAAGGCACATTGGTTGGATAAATATGTGCATACCTTTTATATCATGCCACAGTGTTGCTTCTTTTAAACATTTTATTATGCCTGGACAATTAAGATATGACTATGACAAATATGTTATTTTATATTTGTAATCTAAATTTATAATAGTATTCAATTACTGTACATTGACAACATGTATTCGTGTATAGCATGTTCAGTTGCCTGTTATAACATCTATTGTAGATATCAGGCAGTCACTGTAGTTGTTGTTTAAATATTAGAGTTTCGAAAATGACTCTTTAATGAGTTGAAACTAGTCATCAAGCAATTATGTAATTAAGCGATCTGGGCAAATACGGAAATCTCACAGGAGAATCATCAAACAAAAGTGTATATTCAGATAATTTATTTAAGGATCTAGATATCCCAAAAAAATTTAAATGTTTGTAGAGCTTGTGGGTCTTAACTACGGGGTCATCATCCCTAAACTTACAAACTTCTAATCAACTAGCTACTACTAAGGACGGCACAAGTATCCATGCCCGAGCGGGGATTCGAACCCCTGACCGTAGTGGCCGTGCAGACTGTGACAGACGCGTCGCAGAACGCTCGGCCATCGCGGCCGGCGATCTAGGTATCCTCACTGTAGCTTTACAATATATTTATCCACTTATGAAATTTGTTAATAACAATCCGAACCAATTCAAAAGTAACAGCAGTGTGCATAGAAAGCTACGATACTGGGAGAAATTATGATATTCACTATTTACTATTTGCACACAAAGGGGTGAATTTTGTAGCCACAAAAGTGTTTGGTCACTAACCAAATAGCATCATAATTCTGACAGACAACAAAGTATTTAAAAAGAAATTAAAAGAACTTCTGAATGACAGCTTCATCTAAACTTTTGATGAATTTTTTAATAAAACTTAGTAATTTCGCAAAAAATACATATAACACAAAACAAAATCCTTAAAATAGTCAGGGAGGAGTCGAACGTCCGAAGTCGAGAAACAGCGCTCTCCGCAGCATGGCGCCTTAGAGTGCTCGGCCACTGCACTGCGGCTGTCACTGTTCACCAATGCCCTGAACTTTAACTGTTGTCAGTTATGCAACGTACTATTTTTCAACGCTGCTGTACTTATTACAGCATCAAGCATGTGTTGCGCTTCTATGCAATTTAATTGTTATAAGTTGCATATTGATTCCATAGCACCTTTGAAAAACACTACATTGTTCTTTAAGGCAATACATCAAGTGATCAAAAGTTTCCGGACACCTCAAAAACGTAACTTTTTCATATTATTAATTGTGCTGCAACCTTCTGCCTGGTACACCAAATCACACCTCAGTAGTCATTAGTCATCCTGCGAGAGTAGAATGCGGCCCTCCGTGGAACTCACGGACTTCGGTAAGATATTGGGTGTCACTTGTGTCAGATATCTGTATGCGACATTTCTACACTCTTAATCATTCCTCGGTTCATTGTTACGGATGTAATAGTGAAGTAGTAACGTGAAGAGACGCGTAAAGCACGATAGTTTACAGACTGACCCCATGTGTTGACTGACAGTGACCGCCAACAATTGAAGAAGGTCGTACAGTGTAACAGGCAGACATTAATCCAGACCAACACACAGAACTTCGAAACTGCAACTAGATCCATTCAAGTACTATGACAGCAGGCGGGAAGTAAGAAAATCCCTGATAACGTGGTTGAGGGTCTGCCTATAAGACACCCATCACGCAGATCAATGCCGAACGACACCTCGATTGCTGTAAGGAGCGTAAACATTGGACGATTGAACAGATGGAAAATCTTCTGTCGAATGTAGAATCACGGTACACAGTGCGGCTATCCGATGGCAGGGTATAGGTATGGAGAATGCTCGGTGAAGATCATTGACTCGCCACTAGATTTCTGTTCTCCAGATCTCTCACCTGTCCATAAAATCTGGCCAA
The DNA here is from genome assembly GCA_026315105.1 of Locusta migratoria. NCBI lineage: Eukaryota > Metazoa > Arthropoda > Insecta > Orthoptera > Acrididae > Locusta > Locusta migratoria. The sequence continues at coordinate 230,911,903 of CM048746.1, read as the reverse complement.
TGTTTGGCCAGTGAGACATTACCCACAGAAAAAGGAGAACTTCTGGAATATATGAAAACAGCATGGACTGCTAAACCCTAGCAACAAATCAAGGGCCTATATTATAGACATACGAACTGATACCGGTAAATTACACTAGTTGATCCACTTTAACAGCAAACTTATTATAAATAACATAAATTTGACCAGGAAAAGTGCCTTAGAAAATGAACTCACTACTGTTCAATTTGAAGTAGCCGTGAGCTAATAACAGTACGTAACATTCATGTGCCAGTACCTTTCACACTAGTCTTTTAGAAACACCCGAATCTTTTTCAAGCGATTGTGTAGAGCTTTAGGAAAATAGTAACAATAAAGATTACTGAGTTTTCAGTTCCAGTTAGATATAGACTTCATACAGTGAACAAACTGAAATTCGCGAAGGTACTACTAACACAGAATATCGAAATTAACAACAATATAACACAGAAATCCACGTCAAGGTAATTTATTGCATTACCATTAGACTTGTTGGCTGCTTCCAGTCTCGTAGGCAGACGTTCAATCAGGTGCTGAAATGTTCATTGGCGAATGACAGCCATGGAGTGCTGCACTGAGGAGAGGTATCAATGTAGGTCATTGAGGCCTGGCACGAAGTCGGCGTTCCGAAACATCCCATAGGCGTTCTATAGGATTCAAGGTATAGCTCTGTGCAGACCCCAGTCCGTTACAGGGAAGTTATTGGCGTCTAACCGCTACAAGCCGTGCATTGTGAAGAGTTGCTCCATCGTACTGAACGATGCGATCACCATCCCCGAATTGCTGTCCAGTATTGCGAAGCAAGAAGGTGCTTCAAACGTCGATGTAGGCCTGTGCTGTGATAGTGACAAGTAAAACAAGAAAGGATGCTATCTTCTTTCTTGAAAAACAAGACCACACCATAACACCGTCGCCTACGAATTCTTCTGTTGGCACCACGTAGATTTACTGATACTCCTGAGGCCATATTCTCAACCCCTTCTCATTTCATTGGTAATCCTCTGAAACTCGGACTGCAGACGTTCTCTCAATCCACACAGCTGCCATCTAAAAGGCAACACCAAGAAGGACCGTAGGGAGTATTAGAGTTAAATTACTTGGAAGGTAACACAGTTTATAAAGATCACGTGAATGAAAATACAGCCCGATGCGAAGTGAGGATGATAATGAAATCACTATTGAATATTACCACAATTCCTACGGCAATGTTTGCTACAACCGCAGCAAGTCAACACAGGTCGCGCAAGTTCCATCTTACCGGACATCTACCGGGCGGCTGATGCTGTTTTGCCAGTTAAGCAAACTTCGTACCTCCTATCACTACGGAGTGTTGTTTACTTGTCGTAAAACTTCAATAACTATCCCAATTTTTGTGCTAGCTAAATCGTGCCAGTTTAATGTATGCTTTTTCTCTGATTGTTCCGTACTTACCACCTCTATCAAGTTTACCTATTTTTTAAACAAGCTGAAGCTGCGATTATTATTGTACCTAGTTTAAGTACTGTATTCATACTGTCAGATTAGTCCCCCACCTGCGCAGTTACTGTGTGATCGGTGATAGCTAATTTTATGAGCCACAAACATTGTGATTGAAATTTATGTACCTGCACCTCAGGGAAGGTTAGTTAGCAATTTGATTTTTTTTTTCTTACTTTCCTGGTGTAAATGATGTGTTTAAGAAAATTTGGCAATTTTCCGTTCAGTTTTCAAAAGACTCGCCATACGTACTGGAACTTGATATTATCCTAACGTTTGGTAAAGGAAACTCTCGCCCACACTTGTAGTGTTTAAGTGGGTACGCGTCATTACTCTGGTTGCAGTGTGACATTATATACTGGTACTTATCTCACCTTTTCTCTGTGTAGTCTAACTCACCCTTGTCACCTGAATTATATCAGCAGATGAGCCTGGCGTTATTAATATATTGTGTAATGCCTTCCTGCCAAATATGTTTTAACCTTATGTTAATTTTGATATAAGTTGTTGCAAATTTGTTCTGATTTAATGAGAAGAGGAAGGCCTGTTTCATGTCTGAAGCTGATATCCTACTGGCAATCTGAGTGCTGTTACTTCTTTGTCTTCTTTGTTTTCTGAAACACTGTTATTGCCCGAATCAAGTTTCGTAAAGATTGTTCAAAATTTTGTTGTTATCTTATCTAAGCGTTTTTAATTATAATCAAATTAATGCTTGTTAATTTGGTATAATGTATAATAAAAGAAATAATGGGAAATGACAAATGATTTACTTGTTAGTCCATACTTCCACTTGGTTTTCCTTATCCTATTCCCAGTTTCATTGATCGTATTGTGTAGTTCCTCAAATATTAGGTAAATGTTATATTTCATCGCATTATCATACTGTAGTGTTTATGATAGTGAAAAGATTACTATAAACGTGACTACGTACTCGATCGGCAGTTTGCGATGGTGTGCTAGAGTTTCATATAGTCGTATGGTAATTTTATACAATATACAATTATACGTAACAAGATAAAAGAAAACTTTAAAGTCCGTTCTCGTCAACCATTGAGTTAACCCGGGTGTGAGAGCGAATGAAGACCAGATGTGCTATCGTCTGTTCTTCCAGGTTACACTGACACATCGGTGAACTGATCCAGCTCTATTTGTGCTTAAAGTAATTGCAGCAACTATGTCCAGTTCTCAACCTATTGATGCTACACCAGAATTTCCTCATTACGTCAAAACCGTTTGGTTTCTTTGTGGATCAAGGTGGTGGACACTTGTCGCAATGATTTTGTTGACCACTCATGCCTGCAGGTTTCATGTAGGTCAAATCCATCAGCAATGAGTTGTCCCGCAGTGACACTTACTGGTCTTCTTGATTGTAGTCGCTGCAGTGACGGAAGTCAGAATTCTGGGTGCAGTCGCAGACAGGGTAATGCAAAGGGTCTCTTACGTTCCTTCTTAGGTGAAATGCTACTCACTATAGATAACCAGTGACATGGAGTTGATTTTATGGTACTAGTAATGCAACGCTTTTTATCATTCAATTTCGTTTCTACCTTCTTCACATGTGCACTTTCCAACCAAACGGGTGCACAGTATTCAGCAGCCGAGTAGACAAGACTGATGGCAGATAAGCGTAAACATTCAGCAGTGGCTCACCAGGATGTACCACTGAGCTTATGCAATAAGTTGTCTCTTGTGGCGACTTTATGGGAAAGCTTAGTAATGTGCTGTTAGTCTAAAGTGACTGCAAGGTATTTTGGAAAAGGAATGTAGCTCAGTTTTTGTCTATCGAATAGGACTCTTTGTTTGTAATTTGCAGCACGATTCGCTAGATGGAAACAAGAGACTTCTTTTAGTGCTGGGGATTAATCTCCAAGTCTTAAAGAAAGTTGACATCTTCTTGAGATCCTCTATTAGAATCTGTTCGCCGTCTTCGAAGTTATTACTCTGTGCTACCAGAGCGATGTCGTCAGCATAGATGTAGTTGATGTTGTGTGTGGTATATCATGTATGTACAAATTGAACAGCACTGGTGATAGGACAGATCCGTCTGCCACGGGGGAGTAGCCGAGCGGTCTAAGGCACCTTGCTGCAGAGCGCACGGTTGCTCACTGTTGGAGGGTCGAGTACTTCCTCGGGCATGTGTTTGTGTGTGTGTTGTCCTTAGGTTAGTTTATCTTAGTTTAAATAGCTACGGACTGATGACCACGCTGTTTGGTCCAACAGATTTACAAACATTTGAACATTTTTGAACAGATCCCTTATTTAGTTTCCGTTTGTGGCTTTCAGTGCTGTCAGGGTAGACTTCGAATTGTCTTTCACTAAGCATACTAGATACGTCGACGATTCCTCGACTTAGTACAATACAACAGTTTGTGGATAAGCTCTTGTCTCCAAGCAGTATGTCCGAGTCAAGTCGATGAAAATGGCTGTTGATTTCAGTTGTCCTTGGAAATTATATTCTATGTGTGTGTTGATCGGTGCAGCTGCGTCCATAGCGGAATCCAGCTTGTTTCGGAGGCGAGTATGAGATCGCGCTGTGCGCACTGCGAGTTGCTTCCGCACGGCAGAGAAAGTGCCTTCACTGTCCGCGTCCAGCCAGCCTGCTAAGAGGAAAGCGGAGACAGCCAGAGAAAAGTGAGGGTCGTTATGACCTTCCGACTCGCCGCTCTTCAGGTAGCGACAGTTGGACAGCCTCTGAGAGGCCGGCGCACCCGAGGTGTTTAGCATTCCGGGGAGGCCTTATTCACGGTCAGCGCTTCCTCTGTGCCGCTGACGTAGTGGTGGTGGGGATAGGCCGACACGGCGAGAGGGAGGTCGGAGGTGGGGGTAGGTTGAGGGGCGCTTTTAAAGATCCAGAGGCCTCTGGCGGCGCCTAACGAGGCAAATAAGCATGCTACATGTGAGTAAATATAGTCAATGTACAGTAATTGAATACTATTATCAATCTAGATTACAAATGTAAAATAACATATTTGTCATAGTCATACCTTCATTGTCCAGGCATAATAAAATGTTTAAAAGAATGATATTTATCCATCCAATGTGCATTGGTGTCACCTATTCTTGCATACAGTTCACTTCCCCACATCACTAGGCAGCGTGTTGCGCCTGCAAATGCCGCTGATAGACTAATGGCTCCAGTTGTAAACACTATTGCGAGTAGATAAGTCCTTGTCTCCAAACAGTGTCATATGCTCTAGTCAAGTCGATGAAAACAGCTGTTGATTTCAGCTGTCTTTGGCGACTTATGTGTGTGTGTGTGTAGTTATAGGAAGAACTTGATCGATGCAGCTGCGTCCATGTCGGAATGCAGCTGCGAGTTGCGTTTGTATAGCATGTTTATTTGCCTTTTATAAAATCTATTGTAGATATCAGGAAGTCACTGTAGTTGTTGTTGTTGTTTAAATATTAGAGATTCGAAAATGGCTCTTTAATGAGCTCTTTAATGAGTTGAAGCAATTATGTTATTAAGCGATCTGGGAAAATAAAGAAATCTCACAGGAGAATCATCACCAAATTTTAGATCGCCTCCTAAACTATAATACTTTTGTGTATTGAATATTTTTTTAGTCAATGTTGAATTGCCCGAGAGTATAAACCCACACAAAAGCAGTGAATGAAAACAGTTATAGTAGGCTAATTTACTGACACGGAGAGCACATGGGTATTGGATTATATATCTTTTGATATTTATAGTACCTGAAGTTGAGAACTCATTAAACAATCAGCCAAAACCATCCGACGTCACTCTCAAAAAGTTCTCAAGAAAATAGACTTCGAAGTTTTACAAGTACATGCAAGCACCAATAGTAAAATCAGTTACAGCATCTGTCGGTATAGCTCAGGTGTGTCTCAGCGCGCTCGGTCAAAAAAACTGAGCCTAGAACACAACGAACAAAAACGATAAGTGATCGCAAGGAACATAAGTACCTTGCACTCATTGGGTCGGTGGTTCGATTCCCACCATATACTGTTTTCCTTTTGTCGTAGTGTTCCAATACTTACACAATTTCCAATACTTACACAATTACTTTCTTCTCAATGTTATATAATTTATTAAAGGTTGTTAATATGGTTTCAGTCAAAAAACATGTAAATTTTTTTCAGTATTGGCTGTTGTTGAAAGTCATCTCCACAGCTACTAATGACTTTCCAAGAGGCTAACCTAATCAACTATCGTGACAAGGTGTTCATCTTGTTTACAGAAACAAACAAAAACTGGCACAACACGTGGAATAAAACTCTCAAAATGTTTTATAAACTGAATTCGAAAGCATGGACAAAAATATATGTCACAGCGGAAAACGAACAACCGTCTCCACCCTTATGACGCCTGAACGCTATCGCCTGAACTACATGAACAGGTGCTACAATAGTTAAATCACTTACAGCACCTATGTGTGTGTGTGTGTGTGTGTGTGTGTGTGTGTAGTTATAGCAAGAACTTGATCGGTGCAGCTGCGTCCATGTCGGAATCCAGCTGCGAATTGCGTCCGCGCGGCACGGCGGGGAAAGTGTTCTCAGTGTCCGCGGCCAGCATGCTGTAAGAGGAAAGCAGAGACAGCCAGTGAAAAGTGAGGGTCGTTATGACCTTCCGACTCGCCGCTCTTCAGGTAGCGACACTCGGACAGCCTCTGAGAGGCCGGCGCGCCCGCGGTGTTTAGCATTCCGGGGAGGCCTTATTCACGGTCAGTGCTTCCTCTGTGCCGCTGACGCAGTGGTGGTGGTGGTGGGGATGGGCCGGCGCGGCGAGAGGGTGCTCGGGAGTGGGGGTAGGTTGAGGGGCGCTTTTAAAGCGCCAGAGGCCTCTGGCGGCGCCTAACGAGGTAATGTATGCGTCGGCGGGCTCATCTCGCGCCGGCTCTCCACCCAATATCCGCCGCCCGCGGCTCCGGCCGGCTGGATAAATAAAGAGAGTGCTGCTGGCAGCCAATCACGAGGCGCCGCACGTAGCGGCACGCCGCGCCGCGCCGCGCCGGGGAAAATATACCTGCCGGCGGGGGATATGAGAAAGACGGCGCACAGTGGCGCAGCGCCGAAATTCCGGCTTACCTGGCCGGAGAGGCGGCGAGCGCCCCTCCAGGTCCAATCCCAAGAGAGCGCCTCTTCCGCGCAGGGTGTCACGCAACTGCAGGTGGAGCTGTGCTGGAAAATTTTCTGTTCCTTGTTTGTCAGAGGAGTAGTATCGTGCTACCCTACGGTACGGGCTTAAAATGAAATTTCTTTTGGCACTTTGTAGTATAAAAGATCTGCAGCAGGTGTAGCTCAGTGACTTCTCTGTTCTCCACATTTCTCGCCTGTCAAAAACGTCTGGTAAATGATTGCCCCCTGGAACACTACCGTCTGAAAAACCAGAACAACTTCGGCTATATATGGAAGCAACATTGACTGTTATACGTAAACAACAAATCGCTCTTAGAAACAGCGGAGGGTGTCACGCAACTGCAGGTGGCGCTGTGCTGGAAAATTTTCTGTTCATTGTTTGTCAGAGGCGTAGTAACGTGCTACCCTACGTTACGGGCTTAAAATGAAATTTCTTTTGGCACTTTGTAGTATAAAGGATCTGCAGCAGGTGTAGCTCAATAGTGCCTTCTCTGTTTTCCAGATATCTCGCCTGTCGGAAACGTCTTGTAAATGATTGCCCCCTGGAACACTACCGTCTGAATAACCAGAACAACTTCGGAAATATATATGGAAGCAGCATGGACTGTTATACATAAACAACAAATCGCACTTAGAAACAGCGCAGGGTGTCACGCAACTGCAGGTGGAGCTGCGCTGGAAAATTTTCTGTTCCTTGTTTGTCAGAGGCGTAGTAACGTGCTACCCTACGGTACGGGCTTAAAATGAAATTTCTTTTGGCACTTCGTAGTATAAAGGGTCTGCAGCAGGTGTAGCTCAGTAGTGACTTCTCTGTTCTCCAGATATCTCGCCTGTCGAAAACGTCTGGTAAATGATTGCCCCCTGGAACATTACCGTCTGAAAAACCAGAAAAACTTGCGCAATATATGGAAGCAGCATGGACTGTTATACGTAAACAACAAATCGCTCTTAGAAACAGCGCAGGGTGTCACCCAACTGCAGGTGGAGCTGCGCTGGAATATTTTCTGTTCCTTGTTTGTCAGAGACGTAGTAACGTGCTACCCTACGGTACGGGCTTAAAATGAAATTCCTTTTGTCACTTTGTAGTATAAAGGATCTGCAGCAGGTGTAGCTCAATAGTGCCTTCTCTGTTTTCCACATTTCTCGCCTGTCGGAAACGTCTGGTAAATGATTGCCCCCTGGAACACTACCGTCTGAAAAACCAGAACAACTTCGGCTATATATGGAAGCAACATTGACTGTTATACGTAAACAACAAATCGCTCTTAGAAACAGCGGAGGGTGTCACGCAACTGCAGGTGGCGCTGTGCTGGAAAATTTTCTGTTCCTTGTTTGTCAGAGGCGTAGTAACTTGCTACCCTACGGTACGGGCTTAAAATGAAATTTCTTTTGGCACTTCGTAGTATAAAGGATCTGCAGCAGGTGTAGCTCAGTAGTGACTTCTCTGTTCTCCAGATATCTCGCCTGTGAAAACGTCTGGTAAATGATTGCCCCCTGGAACACTACCATCTGAAAAACCAGCACAACTTCGGCAATATATGGAAGCAGCATGGACTGTTATACGTAAACAACAAATCACTCTTAGAAACAGCTGTGAAGAAATTCATATTATATTCACTGACTGTTCCATCGCTTCTTGACAGAATATTTGATACATTATGAATGAAATACAGATGATAACTGTGAGATATTCTGCAAATTTATTGGTTTACGGACCGGTTTTTGGCTGTTACGTCATCATCATGTAAACATTACTAGTTTAAGTTACAAAGATCTTAACTTGCTAGATATACAGGGTGTTACAAAAAGGTACACACAAAGAAAGAAAATATGTTATGTGGACACTTGTCCGGAAACGCTTAATTTCCATGTTAGAGCTGATTTCATTACTTCTCTTCAACTCACATTAATCATGGGATGGAAACACACAGCAACAGAACGTACCACCATGACTTCAAACACTGTGTAACAAGAAATGTTCAAAATGTCCTCCGTTAGCGAGTATACATGCATCCTCCTTCCACCGCATGGAATCCATGATGCGCTGATGCAGCCCTGGAGAATGGCGTATTGTATCACAGCCGTCCACAATACGAGCACGAAGAGTCTCTACATTTGGTACCGGAGTTGCGTAGAGAAGAGGTTTCAAATGCCCCCATCAATGAAAGTCAAGAGGGTTGAGGTCATGAGAGCGTGGAGGCCATGGAATTGGTCCGCCTCTGCCAATCCAACGATCACTGAATCTGTTGTTGAGAATCGTACGAACACGTCGACTGAAATGTGCAGGAGGTCCATTATGCATGAACCACATGTTGTGTCGTACTTGTAAAGGCACATGTTCTAGCAACACAAGTAGAGTATCCTGTATGAAATCATGGTAACGTGAGCGTAGGTGGAAGAACATGAGGACCAATCAAAACATCACCAACAATTCCTGCCCAAACGTTCATAGAAAATCTGTGAATCGAGGAAGTACAGTACATACTAACGAAACAATTGGGTATTTTGACAATTGTCTGCACGAATTATTTCAATTTACATTTAAAGAGAAATACTAAAATGAACTCTAACATGGAAATTAAGCGTTTCCGGACACATGTCCACATAACATATTTTCTTTCTTTGTGTGTGAGGAATGTTTCCTGAAAGTTTGGCCGTATCTTTTTGTAACATCCTGTATAACTGTCAAAGAAGACTAGTGTTTTGGTTTATAACTAACCTGCGGGAAATATTACAATTGAAGTTGTGGTGTAAATTCCTGACATTGACGTATTACGATTCAAGTTGTGGTGTAAATTCCCGAGATTTACGTATTTTATCAATTTCAGGAATTTACAGCACAACTTGAATTTTAATATTTCCCGCATGTTGGTTATAAACCAAAACACTAGTCTTCTTTGAATGTTATTTATCTAGCAAGTTAAGATCTTTGGAACTTGTAATGTTTACAAGATGATGGTGTAACAGCCGAAAACCGGTTCGTCAACCAATAAATTTGCAGAATATCTCACAGTTATCTTGGGTATTTCATTCATAATATATTCATATTAATCCATATTAATCTATGCACATGTTCGACTTCAAAGCTTGGCGAATATTGATATGGCATGGTGGGAATGAAAGTTTTTTAATTAAAAGAAAGGTTCACGGACGCTTGGAAAATTGTCAACCAAATTCTGTGTATACTTTACCCAATTCAGTCTTCTTAACTCGCTCGCCTGTCTGTTCGTCTATCTGTACGGTAAACATTTTGCAATTGATTTTAAATTAACTTTCCGTCGAAAAAGGCACTTGAACCTTTCTGCAAAGTTGAAAACAGGGTGATTATGAAACATTAACTGGCTTACTTTTCAGGCTTTCTCGACGATCTAGTGACATGATAGCTAGTCGGATATTCTGCTGGATGTCAGTGTCTACTCTGCACAATATTTCAGCTACGTAACTCGTAACCCTCATCAGGTGCGACCTGAGACTGCCTTCTGCCTACTGGCGGCTGTAGGTGCTCCCTCTGTGGTCCGCGCCAGCTCGAAACGGAGCACCAGACCACAGATGGAACGATCAGAGGCGGGGCTGACGAGCGCGGACCACAGAGGGAGCACCTACAGCCGCCAGGGGAGGGGGAAGGCCGCAAACATAAATACTGGACCCGGTCCACTCAGACGTTCCGGCGCTTCAACAGCGTCGAAACCCACGTCACCAGCGGCTGCATCGTCTCTTTTCTTCGTGGATCGAGGCACACTTGACCACTGTGGAGAAGCAATTACGACCTCAGATAATGCTATTGCCGCCCTCCAAGCTGCCTTCGTAGCCGAAAGGGTGGCATGGAAATCTGAACTTGCTGCTGTTCATCGCCAGCTGCAAAGCCTGCGAACTGAAATACGATCTCTAAAGGAAGCGTCTCTTTCAGCTCCCCCCACCATGGGGGCGCGGGCGGGAAAAGATGCTGCGACAGAAACGGAAGACACAGACAGCGGCGCCTACCACGTCGGCGCTGCACGACGTAGAAATGGCAACACACGTCGACGTCCAGCCTGCGACGGTTCAAGCTGCTATGGACGTTAGTTTACCAGAAGAGGAACACCCGGATGTTACCGCCCCCTACCCGGGGGGGGGGGTCGTCGGCAACTTCGGGTGCTTTTGCAGACATCGATGAAGACGATGACGAGGAGGCGGATGACGATTACCTGCCGCTCCCCAGAGGACACAGTGTTCCTCAGGCACTCGCCATGATCTCACGTTCCATCGACGATGGCACCTACCCTCACTGGGACACGCCATTCCCTTTCACACCCGGAGATGCTTTGCCACCCTCACCTTTCCTGCACGTCGGCATTCGCTCAGAATTTTACAGCAGAATCCACTCCTGGTTATACCTCAACAACTTTCCAGTCGACAAAATGTTTGTTCAAATGTTTGTATAGTCCATGGGATTTAAATATGGAGTCATCAGTCCCTAAACTTGCAAACTACTTATGAACTACTTACGAACTAGGACGGCACAAATATCCTTGCGCGAGGGGGGATTCGAACCCCCGACCTTGTGGCCGAGCAGACCGTGACTGGAGCGCCTTAGTCCCCTCGGCCACCGCGGCTTCCAGTCGACCTTGATCTCTTATGTCGGTGTCCTTTCTTCACCCATGACCAGTGGGACATCATTCTCCGGGACCTCCTGGGTATTGCTGGCTCCGAGGTAGCGGACTCTGAGAAGATATTAGAGCCCCCAGCCTGGCAAGACAATGTACACCAGGTGGACGCCGTCAAAGATCAACCCGGCCCAACAGGACAGGATGCCGCCAAGGAAGAAACCATCACGGCGGAAGTGAAGTCCTCCGCTACCGAGGCGGCCCCCTGCCCCCACCCCCACGACTTTAGGACACGGGGCAGAGGTCACCGCCTCCCGACAAGGGCCTATGGCCGCGCCTTCGAGGCACGTGACGCCCAGTAGCAAGAGAATTACCTGGAATGTCAATATAACTACTAGCAGACGGAACCTTCGGGTTAATACTGCACCAATTTCGGGCAAATCAGAAGCCCTCAGAAGTTCAGCTGGTCAGAAGGTAGTCTCAGGTCGCACCTGATGAAGTTTACTAGTTACATAGCTGAAATATTGTGCAGAGTAGACACTGACATCTGGCAAAATATCCGACTACGCATCATGTCATTAACTGGCTTCTTTGTGTGTTGTGTGGTGGACCGTGATACTTATCAACACCCTTTACCTGTGAGCTAATGGGACATTTCATTATAGCGTAGAGAATTCATTTTATTACCTGGTGGTGGAGTGAACTTAGTGCACCATCATTAGTTTGCCCTCTTTCTCTTCATTTACTAGCGGTTTTCAGGAAGACCGGTTGATTGATAACCTCCATGTGAGCTCGAATATCGAGATTCACGATATAAACTTAAGAAATAGCAGCGCACTGTTTGACTGCGTTGAAAAGACTCTGTAAACAAAACTTAAAATTTACAACATTGGATTGCTGCGATCGCGTCAACATCCTCGATTCGAATCAAAACTGTACTGGTTTCAGGAGACCAATGCTAACATCATTGATTTCTAAATTTTCATTTCGTTACTAGAACTAATCAGACCACCGCCATCAGCTTGATGTTTTAATTTATGTATATTTATATTTAGACTAAGAGCTATGTTGCACCTATTATTTTATCTCCATTTTTAAATAAGATGATCGACTTATAAAATGTGGTATGGCCAGATGATGGTGTCATAGTCCTTCGAGACCGGTCGTCTTTAACTAAATAAATATTTTGCGTGCTTGACGTTTCACTTGCGAAGAATACTTTTATGCAATGTAATGAAGCCACTGGATGTTACAGAGTCTTCAGAAACTTTGGCGATAGATGGTGCGGAGGTAATGGGTTTCCTTATTTCTTGACGTGCCGTAAGTCGGTCCTCCCTCGGGTTGGTGTTTATCGATCAACCCGAACCTGCACGACGTGGCGTCGTACCTTCTTGTATGTCTTGGTTCTGATGTCGGCCCATTGTGACATTTCAACGGCCCAATTGCCTGGCTATTGAACGATTCATCCACGGCGCTCCACGCTGTCCAACGATAAGGCATCTATCAAATGCATTCACTTGATAGATAGGATTTCTAATGCATCTGTGAGCAATTATTTCCAACTGAGCGTCAGCTGTTGACTGGTACCTGCTTAGCAACAACAGGGTGGAGACATCATCAGTGCGCACTGGTGTACGTTCTAAACAGTATATAACTCTGTTAGTCTACGATACGTTCTCAAACGAAAAGGTACGAATCTTAACAACCAAAACGGTTGAAATTTGAATATGCCGCTTTGGGATAACGAAGTGCGACATCATTTTCGACGCCGGGGGTCGGATACTCATCGAATTCCTGCAGCGCGGAAAAACTATTAACAGTCGGACGCTCCACAGCGTACGCAAGTCTATCGAGAGCAAACACCCTGAGCTGCTGACGGATTGAGTGATTCTGCTTCTTGATAACGCACAGCCACACTTATCTAGGGTCAAACAACGTGTACTGGCCAAGTTAAAGTGCAAGCAGCTTAACTACTTGCCCTACCGACCGGACATATAGCCCCTCTGACTTCCACCTGTCTGATCCGTTGAACAACATCTCAAAGATGAGCGATTTATTTCGATGACTGGTTCTTATCACAGTCTTGGGAAATCTGGAAACAGGGTATCTTTTCGCTCGCTAAATAGTGGGATGGTTGTGCTCAGGCCTCTCGGGATTACTTTTGAATAATGACTTCAATTATATCCACAGTGTCGTTTTTAACATTCCATTTGAACAACTCGGATGGCAGACAATGGCCCACAAATGGTGGCAACAGAAAATACAAATTTCATAATCTTTCTCACTTTGCATGGCGCTCTATTTTCATTCACGTTATCTTTTTACACTGTGTTCGTAATTAATTTGACTCAAATATCTTCAGTCCTTCCTGGTGCTGAATTTTGGATGGCCATTGTCAAAGTACCGCCCAACGAGTAGAACTCAGTCATTATGTTGGCGTCAATGGCCGACCAGGCGGTGAGCTTATTAGCGCTCGCCTGAGAAGGCCGTGACGTCAGAGGGAATACATTGCGCAGTTAACGAGGCGACAGTTTACTGTATACGATAAAGTTGAATTTAAAAACAAAACATAATTAAGACAGAGAAGTGCGACACAATTTCTGAAAGAGTTTCATATGACACGTCTAGTAACGCACAAACGTCCCTCCCACTAAGTGCATATAAAAAGTTTTAATATAATGAAAATACGGCAATTTAGTGTTTATCTTGTAAACCATTTAAGATACAGAGGTGTGCGAGGCATCACATAAAAGGTTTTGCCGGCCGCGGTGGCCGAGGTGACTGAGGCGCTCCAGTCACGGTCAGCACGGCCACTACGGTCGGGGGTTCGAATCCCCCCTCGGGCATGGATATTTGTGCCGTCCTTAGTTGTAGGTAGTTCATAAGTAGTTTGTAAGTTTAGGGACTGATGACCCTGTAGTTAAGTCCCTTAAGCTTAACAAACATTTGAACATTTTTGAACATAAAAGGTTTCAACATGGTGCATCACTTGATATGGTTACAGTCGACATAAAAGAATACTAATCACAGGAAACTTAATTCACTAACACGATTTTATAAATTTGTTAATAACATAAAGTACAAAACAGATACACGACGAGCATGGCAGTGTTTGTTCACAGGTGTCGTATTAAGAAATGATTATACCATAGATTCACATTGTTCAAATTTACTTACGCATGTTTTATTTCTTGAAATAATTAATTTGTATTTAATCGCTCAGCAGGAGAAATGAAATGTTAATTTACGATGATCAATTTCATGTTTGTGTTTAGTGTAAGTGTTTAAAGATGATTTTGTATGAAATGTACGGTATACTTGGCAAAGCGTTGTACGTTGGCGAGGGGTGGAAATGGGGAACTTCGTAACGTATGGGTTTCTCTGGTGGACAGGTGTAAAGGTTGGGCGGTAGGCCAACGTGGAGCAGTCTGTGTTTGACTAACGTTGGCGACGGTGAAGCTATGCCGATCTTTGCCGCGACCTTCGGAAGAGTGATACTTTAAAAGTTTTCAGAATGTGAAAGTGCGGTCGAAATTAGAAAGATTTATAGAGTGTGGAGAGATACTGTTAAACTTGCAAGATTTTTTCTTGAGTTGCCGAGTGCAACGTTAAAGTTTGAAGATTGCAGCGTGTGAAGTTTAGGCACTGTGATTTCAACACATTTCCGTTGGAAACTGATTGTAAATGTGCATCTATGAGGAAGTGTTAAATGTGTTCTCATAAACATTCATTCATTTGATATCTCTTGTTGAACATTGGTTTTGTCAAATAAACTGTGAATATAAAGACAAAGTCTTCACGGTCAGGCACTGACTTATGGAACGTTTTCTATCATTTTTCTTGCAATGAACAGTAGCTTGATAGGTTAATTAAAATATTTTCGGCAAAGTAAATTTTGTCTGGGGGCTTCCTAGCTGTATTAGATACACCAAAGTACAGTGCTTTTACCGGTGACAGTGTTTTGATCCGATAAATAAATAGACTACTCAATAATTTTAAACAAAGTGTTGTGACAGTTATTTGTATGAAATGCACCCTTCTTCTCAATTTTAGTTGTGTTTTAATTAATTGTGTGCAGATGGGGACTGTGGACGAACTTGTATCATCCCCTAGACAGAGCTGAACTTAGTGCAGTGAATTTGTTAGTGTAAATGAACGTTTATCCACAGACAAAACTCATAAGTAACCTCGCACCATCAGGGTATAGACCGGGAGAGCCTCTGCAGCGCTCTTGGAGAATGGGAATGGCCAATGGACTGGGAGGGGTTGAGAATTTGGACTTTAAAGGAAGGATTGCCTGGTAAATCTGTTTCTATGAAGTTACCGAGCCAGGGTAATGTAGTGTTTAATGTAACTGCTTACGTAGCCAGTGGACCTTGACCTACTTCCGACCTTGTTACAAATTTTCATGCATATATGTAACTCAGATGTTTCACGTGAAAAACTTCTCTAGATTATAACGTTTAATATACTTTCTGTGATGCTATGTGCACTGTGTCTCGCAAGGGTAGGCTTCAACGTTTAGATTACTGTGGAAGAGGGGGCATTAAAATAATTTAATAAAAAAATAAAATAAAAAAGGGCAGTTTGCCTGTGTAATGGTTAAAAGTGAAGTTGACAACAGATACGCATCTGAGCATAGTATCGCCATTACCAGAATTCTCGTTTTCATTCTTCCGTCTAGACCAATATCATTTTTTTATTTGTGAAGTCCAATAAAGCCATAGCATTAAATGCTTGATTATTCTCAAATTTCCGGTTGAATCCTCTAGTTTCCAAAGAAAGTATTTACTTGTTTTTATTTCTTTGGCTGAGGAAAATTCTTAATAGCTTCTAAATTTTCTCGGTCGATTTCTATGCTTTCAGCTTATAATATAGTACATGGTAACTATATTTCTCCTTTCCGGTTTGAACTGTTATTTTAAAATTTATCTTGTACTTCATCACACATTCAATTTTGCTGATTCAAATTCTTAACAGGAATCACATTATTAGTAATACACGCTGTTGTGTTGTTTAATAATTCCACTCCTAGTACCTTATCTAGCGCTCATATGAATGCCGAAATTGATATTAGTGCGAAACCAGTCTAGCTGTTCTGAGAAATTGAGGTGTTTCACGTACCAATTATGTGGCTTATTTATCTGCGCGTAGGTGTCAGATGTTGGAGTTAATGGTGATAAATTGTTCCCCGTCGCAGTAGTCAGTGTGTTCGGTCAGATGGTCGAGGATCATACGTAATATAAACCTAATGACGAACTCAACATTAACAAAGAACAACCACAATGCCACGTCCGCAAAAAACCGATGTAGACTAAAATATGTGGTAAGATGAAGGTCAATGAAGCGACGCTTCGATTCCCGCTCAGGCATAAGTATTCACTGATTGTCTTGTCACTGGTTATATCACTTAATTTACATTATATTTGAAAGGTATTACAATTAAAAAATATCTACTTGCATAAAGCTCTAGTGAATTTAATGTGTTATTTGAATATTTACTATTTTAGTTGAGTCACTGCATGTCACTATTATTCAAGAATATGTTCATTATTTCCTTGTTTGATAAATTACGTTCCGACATTGCAACGACAGTATAGTGAAACGCAGTTCTCTCGCCAAACAAAATATACAGGATGGGCCCGATGGAGAGCTCGTGAGCAGGAAGGCCCAGAAGTGAAACCTGTAGTGTTTACCAACGTAACAAAGAAGGCCTGTTAATGGCAGTGCTAGGAATGTTGAGCCGCGGGGAAAACCGAGTTGTCACCGCTCCACTGTGCGCCTGGGGCCCGGGCATACATGAATGCCGTTAGCCTTCAGGCCGCTCTACCTCCTGGGCGTATATGAATGCCGGTAGCCATCTGGGCCTACTGCCTGCCAGGCGTACATGTACGCCCGCAGTCGTCTGGGCCTTCTAACTGCTGGGCATACATGTATGCCCGAAACCGCCAAATCTTTATTTAAAAACATGTTACTATTAATTAAGCGGCGACTGTGAGCCACTTTTCTGAACGCCTGAAGCCAATCATTTAAGAAAGATTGGCTTCAGATTTGTTGTACAAAATGAGTGCATATTTCCTTCACATCTTCGATTGTGCCTACATCGGTCTTGCTGATTGTAAATGGTCGATGCCTTTTAAGGCATGAAAGCACTGTAGAACTAAATGTAAAGTTGGCTCCTTGTCAGACTCAAAATCAACTGTGGCTTCTTTAAATGGCTTAAGATATATTGTAAGCTGGCCAGTTATATGGTGGTCATAATCCAACGTCTTATCACAGGCATCTAAGACAGCCTTCAGTGAATCTATCTGAGAATGTCTAATAGAAGCATGTCGAACTATTACAACGAGTTGAAACACGCTGGTTTAAAGATGAATGAAATCTCACACAGAGACCTCTTGGTCTGTGACAAACGTAATTTTGGCTATGTCTTCACGAGAAACATCTATAGATTCTAAGTGTCCTTCCAATTCGTTTGGAATTGTGTCAGTTTTTGGGCAGTCAGGGAACGCAGAGCACTTCAGAACATATTTATGGAAACGTCAGTCGGAATTTGTGTAATGCTTTGTGATGGACATATAATGCACTCCTTTGTAATTGTCTGTTCATATATAAATGTACTTGCACGTATCTCAAAACGAATCACATGCACCACAGCTGGGAGCATTTTGCTGCGTACTTTATCAGCTATGGTTTGATCCTTTCTGGCTTATGTCACTCTAGAAAGCATATGATATTTAATATCAAGTGATCCATATTTTTTTCTCCATATCGACCAGTGTCTGCATACAGTCAGTGCCACACGCCAGACGCACGAGAACGATCGTGTAGAAGGCAGCGGACGGCCGGCAGCCAATCGCAAGCCGGCGCATCTTGGCGGGAGCAGCCTAGAAGCGCGCCCTCTACAAGCGGCTATATCTAGTTTGAGATGCGTCTGGAAGAGCCCATCTGAACTCGGCTCCGAAATAGGCAGCGCATTGAGCAAGAAGACATCGACGCGAGAAGAGAAGAACAGATAGAAGTAGTGTATTGTAAAAAATTCAGTAAATAAAAGTTGTATTACTAATCTGTATAGCTGTTTTAGATGGCAACGTATCCCTAGCGCCCTGAATAGAACCTTTTTTGAAAGACAGGCCGGGAAGGACAAAACACAAGGCTGACCAGGATGACTAAACAGCCCTAAATTTAGAACCTCTTCTCCCTCTATAGTGCTAACTGGCGTCAGGTCCTTAGCACACAATTCCACACACTTGTCAGTCACTTTGTCCTCTTTCAAAATATTTAACAAATGAGGGAACTACGAAAACTTCCCATGCGGCACTTGTGCTATGTTTCGATATTAGTAGTATGTATTCACCAGTTGTTAATTTTTTCTCAATTTCGCTGAAGCTGGACTTATTCATGTAATTGCTTCCACTGTTGCGACAAATGCAGTCTACCTACCTGGCTGTTTCAGTCTCCCAACCTTGAGAGCGCAACATGTTGTCAAGCGCAGCCAGCTGGATGGGTCCCACGAAGTTTCCCAGGCTTACGGAAACCCATGTTGGCCGGGCTTGCGGGAACCCAGTCAGCCGCATTATCCAGTGTGCTCTGGTACACATGAACTCTTGGGTTTACGTCACTTTAGGCTAACTGAGAGAGACAGGCCCCAGCGCAGTCGTCATACCACATAAGCAAGGTAGTTCCGATCCAGCGTGATCGCTAGCCGATTGCCCAGCCGCTGGGGCACTGCCCACTGCTTCATAGCGAGCAGCCACTGAGCTAGCCATCGCGCTGGCTCAGAACTCGAACTGCCTTGCTTACATGGCATCACTACTGCGCTGGGGCCTGTTTTTCTCGCAGGCCACGAGGCTAACCGAGGCCGACAAGAGACAAACCGCGGCGCGCACGTCATATCACGTGATCAAGTGAGGCCTGAGCTGGCGCAGTTGCTAGCAGATTGACCGGCCGCTGGGGCACAGACCACTGTCTCATACCGGCTAGCCAATCCGCTAGCGATGGCGCCGGCACAGGTCTCACTTGATCACGTGATATGACGTCCGTGCTGCGGCCTGTCTCTCTCGTCGGCCTCGAGCCTAATCTGCTTGAAAAGTTGCAGTGGAGCTACGGGCAAGCAAGCTACAAGGGGAATTTGTACACCTCGGCAGTCTACTCAGTCCATTCTGGCGGTCATTATGAGCAGACCAGCTATTCGATGCTGTCGGTCATATGCTGGTAAATGCTCATGTAAAAGTGCAAGTGAATAGCATATATTTACAATGTTATATAGAAGAAGTATATGTGAAAAGATCTGTACGAATAAAAAAGGGAATGGCATTCATCTCATCGTGTCTAAATGTAATTCTTTGGACACAAATTCGACACTAAGTAGCATTAACAGACTTTGTGAAGAAACAAAGCCGTACGTGCCGTCTGCTGCTCTGTGGACACAAATTGAGAAGACAACAGTGTGGTTTTCACTTTGTTTGGAGACTCGGGGTGCTGAAAGTAACTAGGCACCTCGCGGGTACTGCAGTATCGTTACATAGGAATCCAGTTACTCGTCATTTATGGTGAAATGTCGAAGGTTATGTAAACGAGAAATTCAATTTAACGACTTTTATTTCAACCACTCGCAATGCCTACGGCATTCATTATCCAGTCCTGTTTCCTCTCGACTTCCATACATAAGATTTTGCTTTTCGTGTAGGTTCATCTTGAAATCTTACATTTTCGTCTTTAGTTTTTATTCAGTCTATTCCATCTGGTAATGAACTTTCTCTGTTTTATAACTCTACTGGATCGTTTTCAATTTCTTTTTAAACAGAGGATTTACATTTTCTTGCATTTTAATTCGTACCGTACGTACCTTTGGAACGTCTGGCGGGAGCAACCGAGCAATCCCTGAAATGGAGTCTCAGACCGTGCGAATATTTCCGCGTGGTCAAATCTGTATCTTCTAGAAATGATGAAAGAGTGCCTATGTCACTAGAATCATGTGCCTGTTTTTACATCAATGTCAAAGGTTGTGTATGTTTTTTTGTTTTGCCATAAGGTTTTCCTCAGAGCATGACGTACCCTTTTTAAATGATTGCCCAAGGTGTAGGTCCAATTGCGGTCTTGTCCTGTAAAGGAGTTTAGAACGAATCTTGTATACTACCTCCAGCAACACACTATAATTTCTAGCGCCCACTTTGAAGTTTTTTTTTTTTTTGTGAATATGGTTGAAAATAGTTGTTTTACACTCCATATGTATATGTTCATTCCGACTTGTTATTAGCTGACATTTAGTTAGTACAAATTCTACCAACAATGAAACGGTTCCCATGAGTCTTCAATGTACCAAAGCTTCCATACATGAAAAACGAAACTTCTTTAATTGCCAATGTTATGTTTCTCGTCATGATATGACATACAGACTTTATATGACGACGCGTTTTATAGAGGCCTTTAATGTGCTGCTGCTTAATAATAACAAGGTCTGCCAGTAACACAGAGGCCGATCTTGTGGTATATTGGTTGCGCTTTACGTGTTTGTGAGATACGCTGTCAAAATATTGAAAAATGTACTTTGTGTTTCTTGCGATATAGACCCTCATCATAGCAAAACGGTTGTGGTGTTAGAAAACCCAGCACGTCGACAGCTTTAGTTTGCATTTACCGCGTATGTATCTCCCAACGCATAAACTTAACCAATTCAATGAAACGATAAAGAAAAGATAGAAATAGTGCATGTGACTCTAATAGTTATGAGAGAATTTGATTCACGCGAAGTGTGGAGCTGTAGATGGTAAGTACCAGTTACAACCCAGTTAATTCTTGAGAAACTCGTCTTGAAAATGATTGTCAAAATACGCTTGTCCTCTCAGCCATTAGGAATCCTAGCAAACAAGGAGCCTCTGACTGCTACGGAGATTTGCGAACATAATGTGGTTGTTACAAACCAACACCCATTCATAAAATTTGAGTGCAGTCGATGTTCCTGCGCAACTTGTTAGAACAGTAGAACCCAATATGCGACAGTTCTGTGCAATTACGGAAACGTACCAAAATGTGCCACGTCCATCCAGAAAATATTCTTTGGCGCATGTCATCCACTTCTGTTCCTGACAAATAAGAAGAGCAAAGTCACGGCATTGTAGCCTATCTTCGGATTGCGTTTGATGCACATTCTCAAAGCTGTAAGGATACCAGTGTATAATGCGTCGCAAAACATTTGGAACTCTTGATCAGGGGAGAGAGAATTCCCGTAGTGCAACTCGAGCATGGATGGAGAATTTGAGGCATGTGCTGCATGGTCGGCTACAGATACAGTAACTTCATCAACAAGCGCCATGAGAATTGAACCTCTCCCTGCTGCAGCACATAAATCGTCAGTTTCTTCCAATTTCTTGATCATATCCTTTAGCATATCAGTGGATGCTTACAGTAGTTAAAAGCTGTGTGTGTGATGTATGTGATGTTGAACCTATCGCTTAATCAGACAGCAGATTGTTCATTAACACAGCAATTTGGTTTAATTATTGCCCTGATATTGATGTATATATTGTTAAATAAGAAACAGTGCATTAAACTGATTATGTGCGCAACGGATCTTTTAACAAAACAACTGTGGCAAGTCACCATATGAAACAGACACTGACTATACTCAAAATATTTGACTGCGAGAAAGATAATAAAAAACCACAAACCACTTTCTTAATGTTTGACTGCGAGAATTTTCTGCAGATCAGTACCTGATTATCAAAATTCAGTATCCTAATCAATTGACTGCAGTGTTGCATTACAATCATTTACTATAGCATAAATAACGAAATCTGTTTAACAAGATTACCAAAATCAATGCTGCTCTTTAAATCCACTAATAACTAATTATTAAATGAAGGAAGTAGGTTAATCTTCTAACTATGTAAATGAAACAGGAAAGAAAGGTCAACTTTGTTACTTATTATTAATAATCACCATTACATTACCTACATAATACAACTTTTTCCTAATGACATCAAATGCAATTACCTTCATTCCAGCGGTGATGGTAATAAAAATACAATATATATATTCGAAATACATTCAAATCAACTTGCTGGCACAGCAGCCTCTGCTCTACATCGGAGCCATACACACAACTCAACCGCTCTCTAAGCGAGCTAAACCACAAGTCCCTCTCTCTCTCTCTCTCTCTCTCTCTCTCTCTCTCTCTCTCTCTCTCGCTCTGCGCGAGCTACAATGCCTTGAAATACATGATCTTTGCCAAAGATGTAACCTCACAAAGTACACATATCGATACACACAGTAGAATATCATACATTTTCTTGCAAGCAAGTTACTCGACCTAAAACAGGAGGTATAATATTAGACATTTCCTTATAAATTTATTATGGACACGTTTAATAGTTTCTATCGGCGATAATCCGGCAATGCAGCGCTGCTGTTGCTGTGGTTCTGATAAAACACCTTAGCTGAATGGTCTTTCTAAATGATAGCCATTGCAGCTAGTACGGAAAACTTCAACATTCTTATCGGACATTCACTTCAAAACAGACGTCAAAAAGCGTCACTCAAAAAACAATAGTAGACTGATGTCAAACCAGGAAATATTTCACATTCTGACTGCTTACAACGTCATATTTTCACCTGCTGGCAGAACCTACATGTTCGTCATTATATTTCAGGCTTGATTGTGTAACAATACTGAGTTGTGATGTAAGTTCGTCTTCAGAAGACACAATGTTATATTAACAAATGTGGCATTATCATTTAGATTTTGCGCTGTTCTGAGAAGGTTTTCCGGATGAGTGTTGCAATTTATCCAAACATCAGCGGATTGGTAACATTTTTTCAGAAGTTTCCACATAATTAAAATTCCTTAATTAAAGCTAACTAGTAAAAAAGCAAGAATTTATTGTTAGTATCTCTTTAGACAGTTTGATACTTCCTTTTGATGTAATTTAGTTTAATTTCAATAATAATTACATAAATTTTTATAACAGATTGAACGATAAGCCTTAATGAAAGTGGTCTAACATAACAGAAACTCTGCGTAAGCAAAATACGAAATATATTGCAGGTTTAGACCCAATATGTATATATATTTATGTAGTTATATAATATAAATTATTTATTTAAATATATCATCTAATTTAAAAGATCCTTATAAGTTATAATTAATTAATATTAATTGATTTTTTTAATTTATACATTTATCAAAAATTGTCGCTACCTGTTTTTAAGGCAAAAGAAATGATTATATAATAAATTATTTAATGTAAGGTAATTAAATATTTTACACTGACTTATACTGACTTATTCATCCATGTCGCTGAAGGTCACATTCATATGGTATAACATTTAGTTTAATTAATTAAGGAAGGAAGTGATTGCTTGCAGACGAATGGAATTTTTCAGTATTCATTTTTGATTCCTAAGTATTGACTTCATCTCATCACTGGATTCTGACTTACGAAAGAAATTTGTAAAGCTTTAAGAAACCATGATTATAAATGAAGTTTAGTTCTAAGGTTTTCCCCTTGTCTCTTAAGAACATTTGTGCATTATTTTGCAGTTTGCAACTTTCGACATTGTCTCTGACATGCTCATAATCTCAGTACCCTTTTCTGGAAATGTTCTATCAATGACATCTACAAGTTTACATAAAAGCATTGTTGTGCCAACAGCTGTACAATTTATTGTTTATCCTCGATCGGTTTCGGTAGTCGTCACCATCTGCAGAAAATTTTAAAGTACATGAGAATGGTACAAATATGTAGATATACAAACAGACAGTTATAAATCCCAAGAATCGTGGTGACGCAACACTGTATTTTATGTTTACATATCATGACGTAATGTGTTAACCGTTTGTAGAGCTGTGCTGGCCCAAATCTATAATCTTCGAATTGGAGACTTTTACCTTTGTTAATATTTTATGCCAGATTTATAGAATGTTCTGAATGTCTGAAATTAGACCAACAAGACCGTTTTGTCCAGGTAGTTCACTCGTAAGTCCCTCGCCTTCATATAATTGAGAATTGTAGAAAATTTCTGTAGACCTCTTAAACAGTTGTTTTATTTTTATAGGTGGTATAATAAAAATGCTGGTCACGTGAATGCCAGAATTCATTCCGTGGATTACCGCAATGTACTTAAAATGTCCACCTCATCATTCTGGCTCCATTTGCATAATGCTCTCAACAGATCCATCCGTAGCGTTCTAATCTCGATAAGATGTAGGATTAGTAAGCTTAGTAACCTTTCTTATATTTCATCAGTTAACATTCTAAATAATGTTTCTTGTCATATATTACTGCATGTTATATTTTAAGAAATGATTCGTTGTTGTAGATCTTTGTCATTCATAAGCCATGTTCCTTCACACCCATAGATTTTGCACTTTTATATACATTTACCGGTTTCCTTCATCACTAGACATTATATTCCATCAGGCCAAGAGCAACGTATTTTAATAACATCAAAGCAGATATGGGGATAAAATCGTATGACGAATTGAAGATTATGAAAATGGAGAGAGGAACTTGGCTAAATGAACAAGGCATAGCCTTTATTTTATGATGATGAGGTTGTTCAGTTATGAAGGACGTACCAGAAACCAAGAAAAATTGAAAGTTATGGAAAATAAGGGAAGGCAGCCTAGTAAATCAGAGTACAAAGTTACTTTTCATTGACGAATCAAACATTTAGGTCTTTATCACAAAACTACTCAAGTTACATGTTACACTAATTTGTACAACTAAACAGTAAAACATCGTAGCAGTTGCCGCGTGGTATGCGTATATTATGGACGTGGTACGACTGCTGATCTTATACAAGTAAATGGAACATTCAAGAAGGTTTACGATCGCATGCTACAGTATCATGAAAAGCCATGTTGCTGACGTTAGACTGGCAAGGGATTCTTCCTACACCACTAACATCCCTCAACTTACTCGATAACTTTGTAAAGCGTACTTAGAAAATTTATAAAACGAAACAATCATAAACATATGAACTGGCCGCCCCAATCCTCGGACTGTAGTGCTTTGGGATCGCCTGTGTAGAGCAGAAAAATCAAGGCCTACTATCAATGTTAATAACCTCTGGACCAGACTACAAGAGGAATGGCAGCGTATCACCGAGAAAACAGTACTGAAGATGACAGGAATCTTGCATACGTAGAACAGTGAATAGAGTAAACTTTGACTACGCGTATTAAGTTTCGATAAAATTTTATTCCAAGGGTGTTGCAAACACTTTTGATGCCAATCTGCGTTTTATCCTGAAACTCATTACTGTTAAATTTTGGGCGGTATACACAATTGTATGGCATGAATCGTATATGAATACACTGACCTAATGTGTAGAGTACTTCTCAAATAGTTCACTGTACTCTTACACTCACGTTGTATTCAAGAGATCGGCATTAAGGTATGTTATGACTCATTGCTAATGATATGCTTAATGAATGCAGCAGTTTCACAGAGTGACTGGAAAACTAGTTTTCTGTACGTCACTGTCTGTCGTATGCTTGATGTCATACCATGTCGACGACGAAAAGACAGAATTTTATTAAGGAGTTGAATCGCTATACTCCCGCATTTGAAAACGTTCCTTCGAACACGGAAGAAGAAATTTGGCTTAAACAAACACTATAGAACTGGTACTTTTCCAGCTGACAACAACAAAAACACACACTCAAATGGCATGAGACTGCAGAATATGGAGTTGTTGCCCTCTAACAAACAGCATGATCACCCCGAAGGACAAACCACACTTTGCCAGTCACAGTAATGAGCTAACAAGCATGATGATGATAAAGCTTTCTGTAACGTTGAAATTTTGTACAAGAGGGATGACGTGCTGGAAATGTATAGTACTTAACTACGCCCCATTTCAGGAATTATGTATAACTCATCACCACACACCACATAGTGAGGTCATGCAGTGAGTGTCTGACCTCTCACTTGGCGGTTTCCTAGATGATTAAGCCGTATTCAAGCACACTCCTGTTTTTCCTGTCTAAGTCGCATTTCATATTCGGATGGACAACGGCTATGGCCGGAGAACAGAAGAATTTGAAACTGTTTCAAATAGAGTGGTATAGTATTGCAGTTATAATGGAAGGTTATTGGAGAATATTTTCTAGCTTCCTTTCAATATATATATATATATATATATATATATATATATATATATATATATATATATATCAGTATGAATTTGAAAACTTAATAAATCACGAAATAATGTAGATACACATGCTTGCAATGACATGGGGTTTTATTAGGGGAAAAAAGTTCAAAATGTGTCTGACAGATGGCGCTACATCTGATCAGAAAAGCATTAATTAGCATAACAAATTAAGACAAAGCAAAGATGATGTTCTTTACAGGAAATGCTCAATATGTCCATCATTCCTCAACAATAGCTGTAGTCGAGGAATAATATTGCGAACAACACTGTAAAGCATGTCCGGAGTTATGATGAGGCATTGGCGTCGGATGTTGTCTTTCAGCATTCCTAGTGATGTCGATCATGATACACTTGCGACTAACCCTAAAGTAACCCTAAAGCCAATAATTGCACGGACTGAGGTCTGGGCACCTGGGAGACCACGCATGACGAAAGTGGCGGCTGAGCACACGATCATCACCAAACGACGCGCGCAAAAGATCTTTCACGCGTCTATCAATATAGGGTGGAGCGCCATCCTGCATAAAAGTCGTATGTTTCAGCAGGTGTTTATCAGCCAGGCTGGTGATGATGGGATTCTGTAACATATCGGCGTACCTCTCACCTGTCACGGTAGCACTTACAAAATCAGAATCACGAAAAAAGGCCCGATAACAGTAGATGTGGTAAATCCAACCAATACCGCAACTTTCTCGTCGTGCAATGGAGCTTCCACAACAGTTCTAGGATTTTTGGTAGCCCAAATTCTGCAGTTGTGGGCGTTGACAGACCCTCGGAGCGTGAAATTAGCTTCGTCGGTCCAAAACACGTTACTCAACCAATCGTCAAAGGACTGATAACCGTCGCTGTTTAGTCCCTTACAAAAACGCCCGCACCGTAAATGCCCTCTGCTTCACTAAATCGCCTGGTAACAGTACATGATGCCGATGGATTTTGAAGGAGAGACTCGGAGGGTACGCCTAAGTGCCATCCAAACAGTAGTGCATGGAATGCAATTGCGACGTATGACTGCGCGAACTCTGACTTTCCGTACACAGTCTCCATTTCTTCCTGAATTGTCTCGGCAGCATTACGTTTTGTGCTCAGTCGGCCACTACGAGGTTTATCGTGGCTTCGAACTTCGAAATCTTTCTCGCCACAGCTGCATTTATCAACGGACCTTTACCTGTTCGAATCCCCTTCCTAATTAATATATATATTAAGTAGTGACCCAATACTTCTACAAAATGTTTCTTCATTTAATCAAATTGATATGAAACTGTTGAACTTATTGCTAAATGGCTATGTTAGTATTTACGTTTGACCACGAGGAGTGCTGTATAAAAATTTCATCTCCCTAGTTTGAGTAAATGTTCCTTACATTCGGAAAATTCTATTCTCGGGAAATAACTATCAAAGTTTCTCAATACATTCCTGAACTATAGAATGGATTATCAGGGTCTTCATCCTCGAAAAGCTTTCTTTTTGGTCTTTTTCCTGAACTGTTTTTCCATCATATATTATACCCCCTTCTGGTTTTTTTTACTCTTCTTACCCTCTCTCTGTCAATATTTCTTAGTGCTCGAACAGTGTTTCCTCTTATCCTGTCTCTGTCAATATTTCGTGCTCGATTAGTGTTCACCCCAGCTTGAAATCCTAATGTCGCCGTGCTTCACACTGTTCCCTTGGTTGTAGGTTGCTATTTCATCACAAATGCCGAAGTGTAGTGTTTCTATGCTTACACACTAGCTTTTAGAAATCACTGGCGAAATTAAATTCTTCATGCTCTCATTAGCATTCTGCGTTTTTCAGTGTAGACATTTGTGTAACAATTCTGGCTGTGCTCTCATGAAAAACTGGTTTTATTGCGTTTTTCACAGCTGCTGGCATACCATGCTCGTGATCATAGTCCTTTTTGAAATAATATTTGCACCAGGAATCTTTTGGACACAGGCTGTGTTGAGGTCATTCATTAGAAGAGGCAGTATGAAGGAAAAATCCCCACACTGCTCTTCTACTAGCAATATTTGTGTTTTGTCTTATTGCATACCCATAGTATCTCTGTAGACATTCAGTCATCTCATCAATCAGCTTGCGTCTCTCTCCTATTGACTTTCCACCACTGAGCTTACTTCAGCCCAAAGTTTGTTTGAGCCTTCGAAACCGTGCTCCCGTGCGGTTTTTCACATGCCCAATGCATTCCAACTTCTCAACCACCAATTCTTTTGCACATGATTTCAGTTCCTCTAGATTCACCGTCCACGGTGAGTATTTGTACCTTACATCGCTGGGAACTGAATGTTCAAAAATTTGTTTCACTCCTTCCGCTTCCATTGCTGCACTTGATCCACAAAACTCTGTCACACAGGTAGCGCTGTGCTCTCCTTTCGGTTTATTTTTACACCTACAATGTTTCGACAATATTGCAACATCTATCACTTTTGCAGTATTACCATAAGGAGTAGTTACTACGCCATTCAGAGATTTACGATCCGTCTTTTGCCAGGAACCATGTAATGCGTCTACCAAGTACCTAGAACCGTTAATTTCTATAGATTCCTCCACGAGTTCCTTCCTTTCCAAAGCCACATCCTCAACAAAGGAACCTACCAGTTGACAGTAGTATCCAAATTTGCTTGGAGGCGATGGCAGGTTAATAATACCTCAAAACAGTTAACCTGCAGTAGACCCTTTTACGATAGATCGAAGACCATACGCAAGTCGAACATTCACATCGAACACTCTAGATCACCCGTTTTCACCAAAGAGACTGCATTTGAATTTTAGAAAGTCATTTCATATTTACAACATGTACAGATTATCTTCATTTCACAAGCTATACCATAGTGCTTTGTTATCTCTAATCCCACTCCTACACTTGAACAAATTTTGCACATGACACTTTCTTTCAGCACAGAAGACAATAGCAATATTCAGTTCTTCGTTAATATTATGTCACTCATATATTCAGAAAATCTGCCACTTCCACCAGTCAACATCCTGCTAGGAGATGTCTCAGGCCTCTGACCAGCCATTTGTTCCTTAGCAGAAGAACGTACTGTTTCCGTAATTACAGCACTGCAACTTCGAATTAGTGTTTTCTCTACACTGTTCCTCTTCTTACATACATGATTACGAAATCGTGACATCGTAAGCAGAAGAACGCTTTACACAAGAACTACAATGTTACTGTCAAAAGGCGCGACATTGACGTAATTCGAAACAATAACAAATATAAGATGTTTGCTCTCAGCGCTTAATTTGCTTCTGAAACAATGTAGCCAACTCTTGCACAATCACTTTGTGGATAATAAGGAAATATTCAACTTCAGGACGAGAAAAGCCAAGTAGTTCGCGAAGAAGTCACGAGAAAGTATTAGATGAATTCAGCGGCCGCGCCAATTTCCTCTCCGGCGCAGGAGAAAATGGCAATAACTTCACATATAGGGGAAGTACAACAATACTGTAAACTTTTATATTATAAAATCCTGTTTTTTATAT
The DNA here is from genome assembly GCA_026315105.1 of Locusta migratoria. Lineage (NCBI taxonomy): Eukaryota > Metazoa > Arthropoda > Insecta > Orthoptera > Acrididae > Locusta > Locusta migratoria. The sequence goes on along the minus strand of CM048746.1, from coordinate 230,882,081 downwards.
TTGAACACCTCCAGCTCCCCTTAAACATATAAACTGAATATAGAAAGAGAAGAAACCTAACAAAGGTCTTTACCGATTTGCAGTGCGGGAATAGCCACGTGTTCTCATACATCATGACACAGATTGCACGGCCACTCCCACCGGAGGATGGTGTGTGTCATGTCTGTAGCACAAGTTACATTAAACAGTTTGTAAGTCTAGGGAGCGATTACCTCAGCAATTTGGTCCATTAAAATTACAAACATTTGTAATTTTGTTCCCTTACTCCATATTTTTCACAATACATCAACAAAAATTCAGAGATACATAGTCTGTACATAGCTTGAATTGCAACTTCTATGGTCTGGTGTAAAAATATGCGTATTTCTTATCTTTCTTCGAGTAAGATCTAGCTACGATAGCCAGACAAGTAAATCACATCTCCACCACATATTCTTTCCTCATACTTACAATTTCAAACAAAAATTGTGTTAACAGCAACGTCATATTTTCTCTTGTCGTTATATATATATATATATATATATATATATATATATATATATATATATATAGTAGTGCCCGCAACTTTCGCAGATTATGTAAACAAGTGTCAGTTTCAGTATCCGGATTGGTGGCTCTCGTACTCAAAGTACCAGTGATCCTAACCGATTTACTTGTTCTTTTTAAGTGGCTGTCATTTGCACTAACAATAATCAACGCTCTACATCAGAGAAAGTGACAAGAGGAAGTAGATGGGAAGGGACGTAGAGCGATAGGAGGGGAGTGAGGACAGCGAAGGAGGGGGAGAGTGGGGAGGAGGAGATGGGCGGTGGAAATGGGCAGAGTAAGGAAGGAAAGGAGCTAGTACACATTTCCAATTTTCATGTATATTTGGAGGCGATCTGATCAATAGTGTATTGTGTAAAATAACAGACAAAATCGAATTATTTTCTTATTTAGATGACCGGTTTCTGCACATTATAGTGACATCTTTGGATCTTTCACCCACATAAGCCACGTCGCATATGTCTGAACCTGAACACAACCACGTTACATTGAGGCAAGATGAGGAAATCATTTTATTTGTATAAGGAAATGCCAACAATAATTTTTGCTAAGAACTATCTTAGATGATGTCAATGTAATCTGCCGAAACCGGCTGTTGGTCTACTGAATAAAACAACACACATATATGGCAATGCGGGGTTCGCTAGCAAAAGCAGTCCATGTCCGTACAAGCTATTAGAATATTTTACATGAGTGTGGCTTCAAATATATGACAACTCTTCTCCGATTTAAACTTTGTCACAACCTTACAAAACGGTTAATAATTAATCTTTGTTTACTGTAAGCAGGTTCAATTACTTCTAATTTTGAAGGTCGAGTCTCGCATTTTCGCTGAATCTTTGTTCAGTGGAATAAAACGTAATGGGGGAATACAGTTCGGTCCTTTCCCAAACATCGAAACTGGCTTCCGGCTAAGTATATGTATGTGAAGGCTTCTTATGTTTTGCGTAGCAGTTCTTCCGTCATACTTCCGGGAAAGCAGATCAGGACTGGAAACAACAAAACAAGTTCTGGCTTCAAATTAGTTCTGTAGTAAGCTAGATAACAAAGTTGTACTTTTACAGAAATTTGAGTACTCGGACTCGAGCTAGTTTCAGGTAGGCCTACTGTGGAAGATTTCCATGATGATTCATCAACATTTTCTCATTTTATATTACCATTACGAAATATTTTACTAATATACATAAAGATCATTTCCATTTTAAATATATTCTTTTAAAACGAGAAAATTATATATAACACACTTAGTAGTTATTACCCAACACTTTAGTGACACTACAATTACAGATATTACAGAATATAGAACATCTTGCACCAGGCTCACAAATTCTATGATCGTGTAGTGACTTTCTTATCGTCTAGCTTTCATTATCACACCCATTGACAGGGCTGCCTCACTGACAACCTTTCGTAGACAACATATATCGTCATCTAACGGATCTTCAAGTTTATTTTCCCCTTTTCTGCATTTTTTTCTTTTAGTACCTTCGTTGCCAGAGCTGCTTAGCTGTGCAGTAGATCTGACATTTCTATTTTTGTCATTGTGTGGATGATATTCTTCCGAAATTCAGATGCTACATCGCCAGTCTCGTGTATTTTCCATCCTTGAATACTGGCTTGGTTGCTTCATTACAATTTTAGAATTTCTGATGGAATGTCAACTTCGCCTATTTGATTTCAGGTCGTCCAGAGGTCTTTTAATTTGTAAGAAATACTATATCCCCTACGCCACTGCAATCAAAATTTATTCTGTCATTTAATTAGACGAGTCTTCCCCCTCATAAACCTCTTCAATTAATACTTCCCACCTACATGCTGGCTCCTATGTGCGTGACTGCAAGATACGTTATATTTCAAACTCATCAATGATTGTTTTGATTGCTTGCATGCTTAATCAGATATTCCGGCGATCGTTTCCTTTTTGAGTTCTTAACATTTTGCCTACATTTCCTTGCACTTCTTATTTATTTCATACTGAAGAGATTATTATTTCTGGTACTCACATTTCCCTGGCAATTTTCGGAACATATTTTTTGTTTTTTTGTTTTGTTTTGTAGGTCAGCTAAAGTATTTATTCTGTTACCCATGTTGTTATTGCTGTGGTCTTCAGTCAGCAGACTGGTTTGATGCAGCTCTCCACGCTACCCTGTCCTGTGCAAGTCTCCTCATCTGAGAATACGTTCGGCAACATACATCCTTTTGAATCGGCCTATTTCATTCGTCCCTTGGTCTCCCTCTTCGATTTTTACTTCCTTCTAATGCTAAGTTGACAATTCGTGGATGTCTCAGAATGTGTGCGACCAATCTACCCCTTCTCTTAGGATACAATATAGTACTGTACTTCACGGCCTGCGGTTGACAATAAGGTCAAGAATTTTGTATAGACTTGATACTTACAAGAAAAACATTTTATTTCGTCACATACATTTGATAAAATAACATTAATACAGAGCTGTGAGGGATCATTTTTATGAATTTTAACTGAAACATTCAACTCAATTTTTTGGAGTGTGTTTCACTGATGATATTAGCTTCCAGCAATGGGGTGGAATTAGGTACCATTTTATTCGGGAAGTTTTGGAAAGAAAGCCAATAATTTCGTGGCATATCACTCACTACCAGAGACTTAGTCATTTTGTGTACAATGTGATATACAGCTACAATGTTTATCTTAATTGCTTACATTCTACGATACACAAGCCACTCTAACATGCTGATGTAAATTCCCACGCGTGGGACAGGGAACTGACGTAGACTGTCCTGATGCAAACGTTTGTGTTAACAATTTCAAGGATAACCCAGTTACTGAATTAGCAGCCCAGCCCATGTGGACATACAAAGTGGAAACTGCGTGCATCTGACAAAGGGTATAAATCTAATTACGAACGCAGGCAACAGGGTACTCGTACAGTGATTCTGACCCTGTTCCATCGGGCCAAGAACTCAGTCCGTTGAGCAGACTGGTTGTAAAATATTGTGTATCGTGTGATATGTGATTTATATTTACATACCTATTCCTATCGGGAAATTTTAAGTGCAAGTGCTAAATAAGTTATGATAAATATCCCGTGTATTGCGTGTATTAATGAAGAATCTATACGTCTGTTTTATCCATTATGGATGTGTTTGAACTCCGTGACTGTTCATAATATAGGATTGAGAATAAAAACCGCTACCAGTCACATAAAGCTTATATTATTTATTTATGATATAACCGCTTTCGGTCTTGTGCCCATCTTCAGGATATTTTATGTGTAGCATGTTGGTGGAGTGTCCTTTGTATGAAAATAAATTATTTGGTATTATTAACAACATTCAGAATTTTATATGTGTAGTATTTTGGTGGAGTTCACTATTTTAAACCACCCCCATGAACCACAGACATTGCCGAGGTGGGGTGGCTTGCGTGCCTCAACGATACAGATAGCCGTACCGTAGGTGCAACCACAGCGGAGGGGTATCTGTGGAGAGGCCAGACAAACGTGTGGTTCCTGAAGAGGGGCAGCAGCCTTTTCAGTAGTTACAGGGGCAACAGTCTGGATGATTGACTGAGCTGGCCTTGTAACATTAGCTCATGTGGCTTTGCCACACAGCTACTGCGAACGGCTGAAAGCAAGGGGAAACTACAGCCGTTACTTTTCCCGAGGACATGCAGCTCTACTGTATGAACATATGATGATGGCATCCTCTCGGGTAAAATATTCCGGAGGTAAAATAGTCCCCCATTCGGATCTCCGGGCGGGGACTACTCAGGAGGATGTTGTCATCAGGAAAGACAATACTGGCATTCTACGGATCGGAGCGTGGAATGTTAGATCCCTTAATCGGGTAGGAAAATTAGAAAATTTAAAAAGGGAAATGGATAGGTTGAGGTTAGATATAGTGGGGATTAGTGAAGTTCGGTGGCAGGATGAACAGGATTTCTGGTCAGGTGAGTACAGGATTATAAATACAAAATCAGTTGGGGGTATCACAGGAGTAGGACTGATAATGAATAAGAAAATAGGAATGCGGGTAAACTACTATGAGCAGCACAGTGATCGCATTATCATTGTCAAGATAGATACAAAGCCAACACCGACAACAGTAGTACAGGTTTATATGCCAACTAGCTCTGCTGATGATGAGGAGATCGAAGAAATATATGACGAGCTAAAGGAAATTATTCAGACAGTTAAGGGAGAGGAAAACTTAATTGTGATGGGAGACTGGAATTCGGTTGTAGGAAAAGGACGAGAAGGAAAAATAGTAGGTGAATATGGACTGGGCAGGAGGAATGAAAGAGGAAGTCGCCTGGTAGAATTTTGCGCGGAACATGATTTAATCGTAACAAACACCTGGTTTAAGAATCACAAAAGAAGGTTGTATACATGGAAGAGACCAGGAGACACCGGAAGGTATCAGATAGATTTTATAATGGTAAAACATAGATTCCGGAACCAGGTTATAAACTGCAAGACGTACCCAGGGGCAGATATAGACTCTGACCATAACTTGTTAGTCATGAACTGTAGGTTGAAACTGAAAAAATTACAGAAACGTAGGAAAATACAGAGATGGGACTTAGATAAATTGAAGGAAAGTGAACTTCTGGAGAATTTCAGAGGGAGATTTAGGCAACAATTGACAGAAACAGGGGGAAATAAAACAGTAGAAGAGGAATGGGTAGCACTGAGAGATGAAATAGTGAAGGCAGCAGAGGACAAAATAGGTAGAAAGGCAAGACCTACAAAAAATCCTTGGATATCACAGGAAATACTAGATTTAATCGATGAAAGGAGAAAATATAAAAATGCAGGAAATGTAACAGGCAAAATGGAGTACAGACGATTAAAAAATGAGATTGACAGGAAGTGCAAAATGGCTAAGCAGGAGTGGCTAGAAGCCAAATGCAAATCTGTAGAAGAATGTATAAGAAGGGGAAAAGTAGATACCGCCTACAGGAAAATAAAAGAGACATTTGGGGACAAGAAAAGCAACTCTACGAATATCAAGAACTCAAATGGAAAGCCGGTTCTCAGCAAAGAAGGGAAAGCTGAAAGGTGGAAAGAGTACATAGAGAAGCTCTACAAAGGAAATGAACTTACAGACAATGTGGTAGGAAGGGAAGAGGACGTAGATCAAGATGAAATAGGAGATGCTATACTGAGAGATGAATTTGATAGAGCCTTGAAAGACCTAGGTCGGAACAAGGCCCCAGGAGTTGATGACATACCCTCAGAGCTACTAAAGTCTCTGGGAGAGCCAGCCACGACAAGACTATTTGAACTGGTGTGTAGGATTTATGAGACAGGCGAAATACCCTCAGACTTTAAGAAAAATGTAATAATCCCCATTCCAAAGAAATCAGGCACAGACAGGTGTGAAAATTACAGAACCATTAGTTTGATAAGTCATGGTTGCAAAATTTTAACACGAATTATCTACAGGAGAATGGAAAAGCTGGTAGAAGCTGACCTTGGGGAAGATCAGTTTGGATTCAGGAGGAACGTAGGAACCAGGGAGGCAATACTCACTTTACGTCTTATCTTAGAAGATAGATTAAGGAAAGGCAAACCTACATTTTTAGCTTTTGTAGATTTGGAGAAAGCATTTGACAATGTTGACTGGAATACACTGTTTCAAATTCTGAAGTCAGCAGGGGTAAAATATAGGGAAAGGAGAGTTATTTATAACTTGCACAAAAGCCAGACCGCAGTTATTAGACTCGAAGGGCATGAAAGGGAAGCATCAGTTGGGAAGGGAGTAAGACAGGGTTGTAGCCTTTCTCCGATGTTATTCAATTTGTACATCGAGCAGGCGGTGATGGAAAGCAAGGAAAAATTTGGAATAGGGATTATAGTTCAGGGGGAAGAAATAAAAACATTGCGTTTTGCTGATGACATTGTAATTCTGTCAGAGACAGTAAAGGACCTGGAAGAGCAGTTGAATGGAATGGACAGTGTGTTGAAGAGAGCGTATAAAATGAACATTAACAAGAGCAAAACAAAAATAATGGAATGCGGTCTTAGAAAATCAGGCGATGCTGAAGGAATTAGATTAGGTAATGAAACAATGAAGGTGGTAGATGAGTTTTGTTACTTGGGTAGTAAAATAACATGCGATGGTCGCAGTACAGAGGATATAAAATGCAGAATGGCAATGGGAAGAAAAGCATTTTTGAAAAAGAGAAATTTACTAACATCGAACATTAATTTAAGTGTAAGGAAGTCTTTTCTGAAGGCATTTGTGTGGAGTGTTGCCTTGTACGGGAGTGAAACATGGACGATAAGCAGTGCGGACAGGAAGAGAATAGAGGCTTTTGAAATGTGGTGCTACAGAAGAATGCTGAAGATTAGATGGGTAGATCGCATAACCAATGAAGAAGTACTGAACAGAATTGGTGAGAAAAGGAATTTTTGGCATACCCTGGCTAAAAGGAGGGATCGCTTGGTAGGACACATTCTTAGACATCGAGGAATCGTAAATTTAGCATTGGAGGGAAGTGTGTGGGGTAAAAATCGCAGAGGGAGACCAAGAGACGCGTATAGTAAGCAGATTCAAGTGGATGTGGGTTGTCGTTCTTATGAGGAGATGAAAAGGCTTGCTCAGGATAGAGTAGGGTGGAGAGCTGCAACAAACCAGTCTCCGGACTGAAGACCATAACAACAACAACACTATTTTAAAACAAGTGATTTGGCACTATCAACACAAAATAATTTGTTTTCAAGCAGTGAACTCCACCAACATGCTAAACATATAAAATTCTGAAAGTTTAAGCATCTGAGGATGGACATAAGCCCGAAACTGGCCGTGTCATAATTAACTAATAGATCTTTAATATAACTGGTAGCGGATTTTATTCTAAATCCTTATCAGTTTAGCAAGGTTATAATGTATCGTGTTTAGAACAAATATGTGTCCCTGGAATTTTATCATTTTTGATTAAGGTTGTAGAAATCTACAATTTTTCCGTTAGCCTCTAATAACTTGCTTTATGTCTATACAGCTTCCATTATGTACTGAAGCGGCACTTTTGACGAGAAGCTTTCTCGCTCTAATCAAAGGCTTCGTTTGGGTAGTCAGATTAATTGTGTCCAGCAATATTTAGATTTCATACTCCACTATACGGCGTTATACTACGGTTTGTGACTGAAGCTATTTGCAACACACGTTAACCGTGCTTCCTTCTTGAGTTTGGAAAGAGAGCATAAATCCTCTAGTGTGCGAGGAAGGGGAAGGAGCTTACTAATATGTAATCCCAAATTTTCTTACCATGAAGCGCAGCAAAACGGGGGTACCAATGGTCTAAGTACCTCTGTGCTATACGGATGCGACGGATGACAGTGAAAGGGGTCAAACTGTGAATGAAATGGCACTTCACATCAACACTCCTGGTTGTCGGGGCTCATTGCGGGCGACAGTAACATTGGTATCCCACCGGTGATCGGGGCGTCTCTAGACAAGTCTTCAGTAGTCATTGGACCTAAATTCGAAGCGGAACCTAACTCTGAAGACAATTCTACTGCAGTCAATGAGATTCGTGACTGAAAGTGCCTATCGTCAACACATACAAGATTGTTGGTGTACAGTGGTCAATGGTTATCGACCCAAGCGGCTTCGTCAGCTCAGTCCCACTAGCTGAAGAGAGGCACCGCACAGATTCAGAATTTAAGTCGACGGTTATTCTTTGAGGATGAATACACGTCCTCTCTCAAATGGTAGCCATCCTGGGTACTGCTCACGTTCCTGTCTGTACGGCATAGTTACATTATAGTTGCATCAAAGATTTTATGACTTGGTATCGACTTTTATTTTATTTATTTTACCTTCTGAGATAGAACTCAATGCACCCATCTACAACACACAGTGGGAATGTATGTACAATTAAATGAACAAAAACAGAAGTACATTTTGACAAAATGAGAAAGTGAAAACTATAAGCGAACACTGATGTTCGTCATTTCAGGTGAGATTATTATATACGAAAATAGTGAAACTGCATTACACTACAGTTCAGATCATTTCTGAAGCATCTTCATATCTTCACAAGCAAAACGTTATAATGTATTAACAAGACAGTTAATACCTTAGATTGTGTCCAGAGGTCTTAATAAACTTAATGATGACCTTACACAGATGAATGTATTTTTTAAACAAAAGGGAAGAAGCCGAGGAAAGGGATATCCCATATTCACCAATGTATCCAGGAAGTTCAAACGTTCACAGTCGAATTTGGGACACCTGAACAGGATGTGATTGACATCAGCTTCCGTCGCAGGATCACTCTCACATGCCGCCGAATCGTAGACATTCATCCATTGTAGATGTTGTGGATAAGAGGCGTGATTAAAGTGAAGTCGAATGATGGTTGAAATCGCGGATTGGTCCATATGAGTCCTCCTAAACCACGGATGCCGGTCGCGGTGGCTAAGGGGAATGAGGGGAATGAGGCGCTCCAGTCACGGTCTGCACGGCCACTACGGTCTAGGGTTCGAATCCCCCCTCGGGCATTTGTGCCGTCCTTAGTCTTAGTTAGTTCATAAGTAGTTTGTAAGCTTAGGGACTGATGACCCCGTAGTTAAGTCCCATAAGTTCTACAAACATTTGAACATTTGAAACCACGGATGTGTGGGAATCAGTTGTTGTAGGGCGGTGTAAGAAGTGCCTTTCATTTTTTGAGAAACATTCCACATCTGTTGCCATTGTTGTTTTGCGTGTTCGTTGACCGCAGATAGGAAGTCTGTCTATAGTATTTAAAGGTCCGGGACAGTGCCTAAGGATGCCCCTTCTTTGGCCTATGCATAAACCTCCTCGTTGTAGCAGATACTAGCGCGGGAAGGCACCTGCCTGGCGATGTCTCTTCCCCCCGTAGCTTCGTAGAGAAACTTCGCTGCATCAAATCATATTCATCGATCGACTGCCAAAATTTACTCTTTCGAATTTTGGTTGAAAAACACACAGCCGGAAATGAAAATTATCACACCCTCTTAGAGTTCTGCAGTCCATCAAGATTTGTTCTTTGAAAAGTACATACGGAGGATATGAAATCACTGCATCGACAGCTCAGTAGCTCAAGCGGTTTTCAGAAGCCAGTTGTCGATCCATGCTGAAACATCCGTATCAGCCTCTGATTCTGGCATCCATTTTTCATACAGACAGCGAATACTCTCTTAGGATACATTGTCTTGCTTACCTATTTACGTTTAGGTTGGCAAGTCACACGTGTCAGTTTTCATTCCATCATATCCCACACCTGCTCTGCCAGAGGCAAGTCCGAGGATAGTCCTAATCAGGGAAGTTGCTGCACGTTTTGAGGGGACGTTGAGTTTCGTGCGCAGTGTGTGGATGAGCATTATCCTTCAGGAAGAAAACATCACCTACCTGTTACAAGAATGGAGAAAGAACTGGTATTACAACTTTCTGCATGTACCGAGCGCTGGTGAGCATTCCCTCCACAAAGGTGAACGATAGTTCTTTTTACCGCACCCACATTAGAAGACTCTACGAGACAGTGCTCGTAAAGTCTACATCGTAAGCGCATACTATCCTCACTTGCGTGTAGGCAGAAACTGCTTTCACCGCTTGGCTCGCCTTTCTAAGTGATCCTGTAATGGCACCATTCGAGCCGTACAAGTTGAAGCTGTGGCTTAACTGGAAGGCTGGCTACAGTTTGCAACATATATGGCCGCACAAATCTTCCTATTGTTATGTGGATCTGCCACAGCTGCCCTTTGAATACGACGATCTTGGCAGACGTCTCTGATGCGTGAATCTCTAGAACTTCGTCTATGCATGTGGGAATTCCCACGACATCATAGCAACAAACATTATTGCAGAGTATAACCGTCTTAATATTTCCTTTCGCTCTTGCATCGAGACAACTGTGCTGTGTGTGTGTGTCTCTCTCTGCGTCATACGAGAGCGAGCAGAATAATGAAAAGGATAAAGTCCGCTCGGCATAAATTCACGCCTTTTGCTATTCACAATTTTACTCGTCATTTCGTCACTTTGACAATAAATTCACAATAGCAAGAAGTTACCAAAATGTTTGTATAGCTTATGGGACGTAACCACGGGGTCATCAGTCCCTAAATTTACAAACTACTTATGAATTACTTACGAACTAGGACGGCACAAATATCCATGCCCGAGGGGGGATTTGAACCCCGACCGTAGTGGCCGTGCAGACCGTGACTGGAGCGCCTCAGTCCCCTTGGCCACTGCGGCCGGCTAGAATTTACCCTCCAGTGTCTTATAGCGCTTATGCCCGGCAGCTGATGTTGTGGTATTAAGTTTGGTGCTCTGATACTGGCCCTCGGGGTTATAAAACATGCTTATTTCTCAGTTGGAAGAAGCGTAACGACATTCCGCTAGTAAAAAATTCGTACAAAATCGTCATTTCAAATAATTACATACCTTTGCGTTACATAAAATCCGTTCCTAGCTAGCCGTGCACTCCAAGGCGGCCAGATGCGGTGCGCGGGGCCGTTCGCCAACGCGGATTCGAGTCCTCCCTCGGGCAGGGTGTTTGTGTTGTCCTCAGCATAAGTTACTTCAAGTTAGCGTAAGTAGTTTGTAAGCCAGGGACTAATGACGAACGTAGTTCAGTCCTTAGATTTACAAACATTTGAACATTTCTTTTTTTCTAGAGATGATGTTAATCTTTGTTTAGCGACGTTTGTTATTTCAAACTTCCTGTAACTATAAAAAAAGCAAATGTTTGTATAGCTTATGGCACTTAACTACGGTGTCATCAGTCCCTAAACTTACAAACTACTTATGAACTAACTAGGACTAAGGACGGCACAAATATCCATGCCCGAGGAGGGATTCGAACCCCCGACCGTAGTGGCCGTGCAGACCGTGTCTGGAGCGCCTCAGTCCCATCGGCCACCGTGGCCGGCCTGTAACTATCCATCATATTTATCGTGCAAAGTCAAGTTTAAATTAAAACTATCAATTTATATTGAGTCGAAATATTTCACCCCTAAAATGTCAACACTGAGTGGTGAAACATTTACGAAACAAGATGGCTATAGGAATATCCGTATATTTCATACACCAAAGATAACGCACCAAATTACATTCAGACCTGTAATTAAACTTTCATTCATATTATATTCTGACCGTTGTTTGCTTTTTGATGGAATCAGTTATTAGGAGGTGACTCCGAATCACTCCCAATAGTCCAAACCAAAGTTCATGACACTATTGGAATCGTACAACACTATAAATAATTTAAAGCAAGTCTAACATTGAACTTCATAATCTTCGCTGTATCGAATACAACATTCCCCTATTAAATAACACACGTTCTAACACACACGTCTGAAACGAACAGAAAATAACACTAAATGTTTCCAGAATGAAATTTTCACTCTGCATCGGAGTATGCGCTGAAATGAAACTTCGTGGCAGATAAATTGTGTGCCGGAACCGGGACTGGAACCTGTCTTGCTTGGTTCGCAGGAGAGCTTCTGTGAAGTTTGGAAGTACGAGGCGAGGTACTGCCGGAAGTAAAGATGTGAGGTGGCATCGTGAGTCGTGTCGGGATAGCACAGTCGGTAGTGCGCTTGCCCGCGAAAAGTAAGGTCCCAAGTTCGAGTCCCGGTTCCGGCACACAATTTTAATCTGCCAGGAAGTTTCAACACTAAACGTTGTTTCTTTTTTTACAATCCGGAATATTTGATTATGAACCCCGAGATGGAGAACTTATCAGAAACTACTGCATTCTTTATGCTGGTACTCCCTTTTTTTTTTTTTTTTTTTTTTTTTTTTTTTTTTTTTTTTTTTTTTGCATTGCCCTGAATTGTAATATTCTCTAGAATCAAAAAACTAACTTCCCACTAGGACAACTGAATATATACTCTAAAAGTTGTCAAAATACATCTGAATGAGTGTGGTCAATGTGTCGAGTTTCTGACGTCATAACCTGCGAAACGTGTAAGTGTGGTCACTCTTACATCAAACATAGAACATCGCACGAAGGAACATGGAGGGTGTTTGCGTCTACTCTACCCAGAAAAGTCATCATTAGCACAATCTTTTTGGTCTTCAGCCCGGAGACTGGATTGATGCAGCTCACCACAATACCCTATCCTGAGCAAGCCTCTTCAACTCCACATAAGGAAGGCAACCTACATCTGTCTGAATCTGCTTACTGTATCCATCTCTTGGTCTTCCTCTGCGGTTTTTACCCCCACACACTTCCCTCCAGTGTTAAATTCACAATTCCTTGATGTCTAAGAATGTGTCCTACCAATCGATCTCTTCTTTTAGTCAAGGTAAGCCAGAAATTTCTTTCCTCCCCAATTCTGTTCAGTACCTCCTCATTAGTTACGCGATCTACCCACCTAATCTTCAGCATTCTTCTGTAGCACCACATTTCAAAAGCCTCAATCCTCTTCCTCTCTGCACTGTTTATCGTCCATATTTCACTCCCCTACAAATGCCTTCAGAAAGGACTTCCTTAGGCTTAAATCAATAATCGATGTTAACAAATTTCTCTTTTTTGAGAATTCTTTTCTACCCATTGCCATTCTGCATTTTATTTCCTCTGTACTGCGACCATCATTTGTAATATTACTGCCCAAGTAACAAAACTCATCTACCTCCTTTATTGCTTCGTTATCTAATCTAATTCCTTCACCATCGCCTAATTTTCTTAGACTGCACTCCATTACCCTAGTTTTGCTCTTGTTAACCCTAGAACGGTCGGGCTGGGTCTGTGAGACCCACTAGTTTTTGTTTCACTGATTTTATATTCTTATTGCTGATTTGACTCGAGCGGTCCGCTAGCTTCCTGAAACACCCGAGAGAAAGCGTTTACAGCTTGAATGAGATTTTTTTCATTGTTTAGTCATTGTTTGACAGTCTTTCAAACAGCGCGCGGGACTGTCAGACCCAGCCCGACCGGCTACGTAACTAATTTCCGCTTATATTTTGTTGTATCTTTGAGTTACCAGTTACGTTGCGGACTATTTGTGCTCTCCTAACACTAAGGTATCAGTCAATAGTTTATACTATAAAATGGCACGAGAAAGTTTCTCGTACAGTGAAATATACAAAATTTTATATGACGTTGACGGTGAAGTAAATGATTCTGATGCGGACACAGACTTTGAAATAAACAGTGACCATGAAAGCAACAGTGAAGTTAGTGGTGATGAGGAGCCAGCATTGATGCACCTACTTTTGTTGATTCAAGTACAGCTCATCATTCTGACTTAGGTACGTCACCTATAAGCTTTTACAAAGGAAGGAACGGAGCAACTAAATGGAGAAAAACTTGTTTCCCACAAAGCGATCGTAAAAGACGCCACAACATAGTTACCATGCATTTGCCTGGAAGTATTCGAGCTACGATGGATGTACATTCACCGATATCTACATTGATTCAGTTCGAGACAAGCACAATAGTGACCCAAACATGGCTAGGTCTACAAGTATTGATGAACAAATGGCATATTTTTGCCTTCTTTACTTAGCCGGAATATTGCATGGCGGTAAAATGAATATTGAAGACTTCTGGAATAAAGATGGAACAGGAATTGAAATCTTTCGAGCAAGTATGTCATTGAAAAGGTTCAGATTTTTGACTCGATGTATCAGATTTGACAACATCCATACAAGTGAAGAAAGAAAAGGACAAGATAATCTTGCTGCCATAAGAACCATTCTTGATATGTTTGTGTCAACTGCAATTCATATTATGCTCCATCAGAAAACGTTACTTTGGACGAAATGCTCATTCCCTACAGAGGCATGTGCAGGTTCAGGATGTATATTCCAAATAAACCTGCGAAGTATGGGATCAAGGTTTTCATCCTGGCTTGTAATAAAACGTACTATGTAAAACGTTTGGAAGTCTATGCAGGTGCACAGCGAGAAGGAACGTACTAAGTCAGTAACAAGGCAGACGACGTTGTTTGCTTCTTGTAGACCCAGTGAAAGGGACTGGAAGAATTATGACAGAAATATGGTTTACTTCTTACCCAATCGTCAAGAGGCTGTTACACGAGAAGAATATAACTGTTGTTGGTACGTTACAGAAATAAGCCTAAAATTCCGTTAGAGTTTTTACCCAAAAAGTCTAAAGATATGTACTCAAGTATGTTTGGATTTCAGGAATACATCACATTGTTTCCATATGTACCAAAACGGAACAAATCAGTATTCCTATTGTCATCAATGCATAATGATGATGAAATTGACAGTGACAGCGGCTGAAAGAAAAAGCCAAGTATAATAACGTACTACAACAAAACCAAGGGCGGTGTAGACGTTGTTGATGCTATTTGCGGTGAATACACAGTTGCCAGAGGAACAAGACGCTGGCCTCTCTGTCTATTTTTTCAGATGTTGAACATTGCAGCTCTGAATGGCTACATTGTGTTCAAAGCCAACGAAAATGTTTCAGTTAGAAGAGTGTACCTGAGAACACTAAGGAAGTTTCTCGTAACACCATATTTGACAATGCGTGCTACCCAGGCAAACCTTCCACCTTCCGCGCCAAATTCGCAGGCTTGCTTCTAACTTCTCCGGCACCCAAGAAGAAAAAGGCATAGTTGAAGATCCACAACCAGGGAGAAGGGGAAGATGCTACGAATGCAAAGACAGCAAAACAAAATACTTTTGCGAAAGTTTGCAAGGTGTGGTTTTGCTTGGGGCATGCAGAAATGGTTTGCGGCGAATGTTTCAAAAAGTGACGATTTTAGAGGCCTATACCTCACAAACTATTCGTATGTTCACAATTTCCTTTTACGTAGTGATAATTCAACATTTTTGGTTTTTAGTTATTGTACTTATCCTCATTTATATTCATATTTCAATGAAATTTTCTTGTATATTCTGTTTACTAACATTTTGTACTACAAAGTTTTATGTTTTTCAGTTTTATTTTATTATAAATATTGTACAATTCAGACAGGTAAAATAATGTCACTGTATTATTTAGTACTATCTAAATAAAATAAAAAATGGACATTTTATGAAAATATACATTTCGTCACTTGTTAAAAGTGTTTTATATATTGGGTCTCTCAGACCCAGCCCGACCGTTCATGAAACTTTTTTCGCCCGATCGCTCTAGGGTTAATGTTCATCTTATATGCACCTTTCAGCACAGTCCATTCCGTTCAATTGCTCTTCCAGGTCCTTTACTGTATCTGACAGAATTACTATGTCGTCGGCAAAACGCAATGTTTTTAATTCTTCACCCTGAACTTTAATTCCTTCTCCAAATTTCTCCTTGCTTTCCTTTATAGCTTGCTCAATGTACAAATTGAATAATATTGGAGAAAGGCTACAACCCTGTCTTACTCCCTTTCCAACCACGGCACCCCTTTCATGCCCTTCAACTCTGACAACCGCTGTCTGGTTTTTGTACAAGTTGTAAATATCCTTACGCTCCCTATATATTACTCCTGCTTCCTTCAGAACTTCAAATAGTTTATTCCAATCAACATTACATAATATGCGGTAGAAAATGGCCACCGAATTAAGTTTGATGATACCTCGGTCGTGGCTCGCACCAACGGTTCCTGGGATTGTGAAATTAGCGAAGCAATAGAAGTTGAAATCAGTAATAACACTCTTAATAGAGAGAGGGAGTCCTGCAACTCAACGATGCCTGGAACCCGGCGATCACAAGTTGAAGCGGGAACACTGGACACTGGCCATAGAGCCAAAACATTACCACATATGGAGATGGCACGGACACTAGTGACGTCACGGCCGGCAGCTAGCGTATGTAAGGACGCACCAGCAGCCACCAGGCAGTCATACCACTTGACAATGGCCAAGGAGTGCTTGGCCGATAGCTCGTGGGATTTTAACCACTTGACGCGGTCAAAAACCAGAACTTTTAATTCAAAGTTTGTGATACTGCTGGCCTATGGCCACTTCATATTTCTGGCCGCAGGCCGTTTCTTTGCTAACATTGTACGTGCCTCAAACGCGGAAGAAAGACAGAAGTGCAGCATATGTTGAAATGTGGGGTGGGGAGCAGTAGCATATGGCGCAGTAGGTGCTGGTTCCCGTGGGAAAGCCCGCCTGTTACTGGTACTCTCCTCGCATTGGCTGCTGCATTTCACGTCACGTGATATCTTTTGAAATTAGTTTTGTTTGTTATATACTAAATATTAATTATTCAGAGCTGAGAATTTGTGATAAATCTCTCTCAAGGACAGGCTAGATTTTGATAGTTTAAAAAGTTTAAGGTGCCTTCTCTTATTGTAACAAGAGAAGAGCGATTTTGCAGAAGGCGCGCGACGGCCCTGTTTTGGCGCGAAATAGAGCGTCAGGTGTCCTCTCGCAACGCGCCGCAGTTTTAGTCTCGAGCTGACCGGTATACGCGCCGGACCGCGCCGGTAATGAGTAAAGACTTGTAATAGTGATAACAGTCGAGGTCTCAACATGAGCTATGGGCAGCATAGGCCATGTCGTATTAACAAAAGTTGTTCATATTTAATTATTTATTTAATAAATGGCTTCCCTGACAATTAAAAATCTCGCGAGTCGCTTCTTATGCTTCCATTCTACAGGACTTATTTTAGCCTCACTTGCCTGCTGTACAAGAACCAACGACCTGTGTGTTGTCTTCTGCGCTGGGGACACAACTGTAGAAGACAACAGGTTAGTCAGAACTCTACGCTTTCCATAAAGACTTGGACAGCAACTACGGCACCTCGTGCGTACTGTAGGGCGGTTAAAAGTCCTGTGTGTGATGTGTGTGTTTGTAATGAAAAGCAGTATGTGTTTATGGGGCGAGCGTGTCACTGTTTTTGTTAAGAGACCGTCCCCACTAAAATTCCCAAATAAATGTTCTGTTGTGGTTATGGTAACAAAATAATTTGACTAAGCAATGAGACTTAGTACCTTCCTTTGCCCTGTTAGAATAAATTGCAACTGACATGGGATGCAATGATCTTACGTAAATGTGGTTTAGTTCGATGCGCAACGGATAACACTTTAAATTGTACAGTTGTGAATAAGTCAACAGTAATTTAACTCGTATTTGGTCTACATATTAATCTCGTGTGTGAGAAAGAATGTGAGCAAATGAAATGTTCGGATCTGTTAACGTGCACCATATACCAGCAGCCAGACTATACATGTACAATTCGACTGCGAGAGCCAACAGAAAGTGCTACTACAGTGAAAATTTTGCTTCTTGAATTAATAGGATGCCAAACAAGGATATTTGATATTAATTGGATATCTAGATCACTGCACTTGATAATGTGCCAATCTGTACAACAATTACCATACAGATTCAATGTAACAAAAATGTTCTACAAATCTGGTAAAGATTTCAAGTATCACACACTGCAAATATTTCTCATCTCTTTACGTGATCTACTTCTCTTCTGATCAGACAAATCACTTTAACTGTTACTAACATTAACTAACTTAATAATCTGAACTTTCATTGAGACTGAGAAAATCTCTAACTATGATATTTACTGCAATTATGAACAAACTACTTCCTGCTCTCATTAATAGACCAACTGATCATCACAAAATGCCTGCACTGAACTGTTCTAATTAGCATACAAATTTACAAACACAATAATTATGCAACACTATCATAAGAAGCCTGTTCGGGCGCCTGTTCGGGCGCCCCACTCCCATGAACCACAGACATTGCCGAGGTGGGGTGGCTTGCGTGCCTCAACGATACAGATAGCCGTACCGTAGGTGCAACCACAGCGGAGGGGTATCTGTGGAGAGGCCAGACAAACGTGTGGTTCCTGAAGAGGGGCAGCACAGCAGCCTTTTCAGTAGTTACAGGGGCAACAGTCTGGATGATTGACTGAGCTGGCCTTGTAACATCAGCTAATGTGGCTTTGCCACACAGCTACTGCGAACGGCTGAAAGCAAGGGGAAACTACAGCCGTTACCTTTCCCGAGGACATGCAGCTCTACTGTATGAACATATGATGGCATCCTCTCGGGTAAAATATTCCGGAGGTAAAATAGTCCCCCATTCGGATCTCCGGGCGGGGACTACTCAGGAGGATGTGATCATCAGGAAAGACAATACTGGCATTCTACGGGTCGGAGCGTGGAATGTTAGATCCCTTAATCGAGTAGGAAAATTAGAAAATTTAAAAAGGGAAATGGATAGGTTGAAGTTAGATATAGTGGGGATTAGTGAAGTCCGGTGGCAGGATGAACAGGATTTCTGGTCAGGTGAGTACAGGATTATAAATACAAAATCAATTGGGGGTATCACAAGAGTAGGATTGATAATGAATAAGAAAATAGGAATGCGGGTAAACTACTATGACCAGTACAGTGATCGCATTATCATTGTCACGATAGAAACGAAGCCAACACCGACAACAGTAGTACAGGTTTATATGCCAACTAGCTCTACCGATGATGAGGAAATCGAAGAAATATATGAGGAGCTGAAGGAAATTATTCAGACAATTAAGGGAGAGGAAAATTTAATTGTTATGGGAGACTGGAATTCGGTAGTAGGACAAGGAAGGGAAGGGAAGATAGTAGGTGAATATGGACTGGGAAAAAGGAATGAAAGAGGAAGCCGCCTGGTAGAATTTTGCACAGAACATAATTTAGTTATAACAAACACCTGGTTCAAGAATCACAAAAGAAGGTTGTATACGTGGAAGAGACCAGGAGACACCGGAAGATACCAGATAGATTTTATAATGGTAAGACATAGATTTCGGAATCAGGTTCTACAGTGTAAGACATACACAGGGGCAGATATAGGCTCTGACCATAACTTGTTGGTTATGAACTGTAGGCTGAAACTAAATAAACTACAAAAAGGTAGGAAAATAAGGAGATGGGACTTGGATAAATTGAAGGAACCTGGGGTTCTTAAAAATTTCAGAGGGAGCTTTAGGCAACAATTGACAGAAACGGGGGGAAATAAAACAGTAGAGTAGGAATGGGTAAAATTGAGAGATGAAATAGTGAAGGTAGCAGAGGACAAAATAGGTAGGAAGGAAAGACCTACAAAAGATCCTTGGATATCACAGGAGATACTAAATTTAATCGATGAAAGGAGAAAATATAAAAATGCAGTAAATGAAACAGGCAAAATGGAGTACAGACGACTAAGAAATGAGATTGTCAGGAAGTGCAAAATGGCTAAGCAGGAGTGGCTAGAAGGCAAATGCAAGGATGTAGAAGAATGTATAAATAGGGGAAAAATAGATACAGCCTACAGGAAAATAAAAGAAACATTTGGAGATCAGAAAAACAACTCTATGAATATCAAGGACACTGATGGAAAACCAGTTCTTAGCAAAGAAGGGAAAGCTGAAAGGTGGAAAGAATATATAGAGGGGCTATACAAAGGAAATGAGCTTCGAGACAATATTGTAGGAAGGAAAGAGTCTGTAGATGAAGATGAAATAGGAGATACTGTACTGAGAGAAGAATTTGACAGAGCCCTGAAAGACCTAAGTCGAAACAGGACCCCTGGAGTAGATGATATTCCCTCAGAGCTACTGAAGTCTCTGGGAGAACCAGCCATGACAAAATTGTTTCACCTGGTGTGTAAGATGTATGAGACAGGTGAAGTACCCTCAGACTTTAAGAAAAATGTTATAATCCCCATTCCTAAGAAATCAGGTGCAGACAGGTGTGAAAACTACAGAACCATCAGTTTAATAAGTCATGGCTGCAAAATATTAACACGAATTATATACAGAAGGATGGAAAAGCTGGTAGAAGCCGACCTCGGGGAAGATCAGTTTGGGTTCAGGAGAAATGTAGGAACACGGGAGGCAATACTCACTTTACGGCTTATCCTAGAAGATAGATTAAGAAAAGGCAAACCTACATTTCTAGCTTTTGCAGATTTGGAGAAGGCTTTTGACAATGTTGATTGGAACAAACTCTTTCAAGTTCTGAAGCAAGCAGGAGTAAAATATAGGGAGCGTAAGGTTATTTACAACTTGTACAAAAACCAGACAGCGGTTGTCAGAGTTGAAGGGCATGGAAGGGATGCAGTGGTTGGAAAGGGAGTAAGACAGGGTTGTAGTCTTTCTCCATTGTTATTCAATTTGTATATTGAGCAAGCTATAAAGGAAAACAAGGAGAAATTTGGAGAAGGAATTAAAGTTCAGGGTGAAGAATTAAAAACATTGCGTTTTGCCGTCGACATAGTAATTCTGTCAGATACAGCAAAGGACCTGGAAGAGCAATTGAACGGAATGGACAGTGTGCTGAAAGGTGCATATAAGATGAACATTAACAAGAGCAAAAGTAGGGTAATGGAGTGCAGTGTAAGAAAATCAGGTGATGCTGAAGGAATTAGATTGGGAAACGAAGCAATAAAGGAGGCAGATGAGTTCTGTTACTTGGGCAGTAAAATAACAAATGATGGTCGCAGTACAGAGGATATAAAATGCAGAATGGCAATGGGTAGAAAAGCGTTCTTGAAAAGAGAAATTTGTTAACATCGTATAAGTCCTTTCTAAAGGCATTTGTATGGAGTGTTGCCTTGTATGGGAGTGAGACATGGACGATAAGCAGTGCGGACAGGAAGAGGATTGAGGCTTTTGAAATATGGTGCTACAGAAGAATGCTGAAGATTAGGTGGGTGGATCGCGTAACTAATGAGGAAGTACTGAACAGAATTTGGGAGAAAAGGAATTTCTGGCATACCTTGACTAAAAGAAGGGATAGATTGGTAGGACACATTCTTAGACATCAAGGAATTGTGAATTTAGCGTTGGAGGGAAGTGTGTGGGGAAAAAATCGCAGGGGAAGACCAAGAGATGGATACAGTAAGCAGATTCAGACAGATGTAGGTTGTCGTTCTTATGTGGAGATGAAGAGGTTTGCTCAGGATAGGGTATTGTGGAGAGCTGCATCAAACCAGTCTCCGGACTGAAGACCACAACAACAACAACAACATCATAAGAAGCAATCATCAGAACGAATAGCAATTCAAATTGGTGAAAGGAACGAGGAACTGGTAAAATGACTCAGGGATAAATGATGAATGCGAGCTGAATTAAACAGTATTCATTAGCAAAAGGACAACACCAACTACAATATAGGCTACATACAGGCTACCATACATAACAATAGAAAAGTACAAGTTTCCCTTATTTGAGACAAGTTAATTTCCATACAAAAATTTCAATCTGCAGACTTGGCTGCGACTTTTCAAAACTGAATTTTTACTCTTCGAGTCTAACACACAGACAGACTAACCCGACAGTTTCACGACTACAACTCTACCAAAATCAGACATCAACTATCCTGCACGAAGGTCACACACCGACTCCTCTCAAACGCAACAACTGTGAGTGCAAGACATACTCCAAAGATAAAACAAAGTCTTTTGTTTACAGCAAAGATATGAAAATAAGTACAGTATCGATTAGTGAAATGGTACAAAATATTACATAAATTTGTTTTCTACAGAATTATAGCTTAGATTTTTGTAACAAAACATTGCTCAAGGCTGTATGACAGGCAAAAATTAAGTGAAAATTATTTTGCGTACTCCTTTCACGGTACAAACGCACACTGCTACGCAACAGCATCCACAAGGATGTGGAGGTTTTAGGGGACTTGTGGGAGGAAACAGTACACTTCTCCGTCCGCCGCGAGACTATGCATCCTACATAGCGTATATGTTTATATGTTTATATTGTTTATATGTTCCATGTTCCATGGAGTTACCCATCTCAGAAGAGTTCCATTGGTTACATCGTTTTTGTTTCCTTTTTTAAAAACTTAAATCATCATTATTTTCATTTTATAAAATATACAAAATTATGAATAAACAAAAATACGTGCATTGTTCGGGTTGTTCGATCCGTTGTGGGTGTTTTCTCGTTTTTGCTCGAGGTTCATAGTCGAGTTCTTGGCTCACGTTTTTATTATAGAGTGCGTTCAGCCATCTCAGCGAACGCGCTGAGCCACCTCGCCGACTAAGAAATAAATTCTGTTTGTCAGTAGTAGGATTTGAACCTGGGACCGCCAGCTCATCAGTCTGCGATGCTAACCACTGCACCACGCGTTCTACTGGTCCGAAAGGTGATACAACTGTTTTAATTATTCGTTCTTACATGTGCTTGCAAAACTTCAAAGTCGATTTTCTCGAGAGTTTTTGAGAGATGCGCTGAATGGCTTTGCCTGAAATTCTGAACATCAATATAAAAAATTCTAAAATTCGATACCTACTACCTTGTTAGTGTGAGATGGAATAGCACATACATTTTTTCTTATCTACAGCATCACGGGTAGTATTTTCTTGATCGTAATTGAACGTCATTAAATTAAACAAATGATTGCTTATTTGGAAACTTTAGTGTTGTAACTTTGGAAAAAAGAAGGTTAAAAAAATGCTATAAGGTAAGCAATTATTTTTGAATTAACTTATACATTTTAGTCAACATTAAAATAAAATTGAAAATTACAAGTACTTACTTTGTTTTAGTGCCGCATATGAATACTGTTCCAGGCATTCTACAGTCTAATTTGTTTTAGTGCATACGAATAGTAGTGCAGGCATTCTACAGTATCAGGCCGCTATAATGACTGATTCAAAGTCTTTCAGTTAAAGATTGAAGTAGCCGTTCGAAATTACGATTAGTATAGGTAACATTCAGGATTTTGTTAAGATGACATAAGATGACACTTCCACATGAAAATCTAGTGTGTTAATTGTTGTAAGACAGAAAAGACAGGAATTCGGTAGTGAGAAGCGAACTAAATCTTTGTTTTATTACAGCTAAGGATTTCTGGTATTGAATGGCTATTTCAGCTATTCCTGTGAAATGTAGAATCATGAATGAATTTTTAAGAGATTTACTCCACGAATAACGCTGACAATAGGCCTCCGTTTCTATTGAACGTGATTTACATCTTCCGGCTCATTTTGTTAACCCTTAGTATTCGCACACAGAAACTAAGTAGACGTTATTGTAGTCCCAGTTTGAATTGAAAATCTGAATGGTCCTCTCGCTGCTTTAAGTCTGAAAAAGTCTTTAACAGCCTTGTTCCAGTTTTACATTCAAGAGACGAAGTCACGCCCCTGATTCTTAGAAAATTGGTGCCGCCATTTACTGTCAAACTCGTTAAGAGCGACAGAAAGAACTCATTTTAGAGTTGAGACACAAATTTAATTTCGCTCCGTCTTGGAGCGAGACGTTCTCCCGTAAGAAGTCGTTCGCTCGAATATTTCACTGTCGGAGCTAACGACGAAGCGCTTGTTTGCCAAGTCATTCGCTACGATCCGCACGCGGTGCCTCATTTCCAGGAGCGATGGTATGGAATTATAAAATAGCTTTTGGTGCCTATTGCCTGCCTGGATTGGTATGCAGTGTTCGCAGCGGGTGAGAGCAATACCCGTTCACAGATGGAAAAAAATTAAAAAAATATATAAAACATT
This sequence comes from Locusta migratoria, assembly GCA_026315105.1. Taxonomy (NCBI): domain Eukaryota; kingdom Metazoa; phylum Arthropoda; class Insecta; order Orthoptera; family Acrididae; genus Locusta; species Locusta migratoria. Next base: position 230,858,158 of record CM048746.1, on the reverse strand, counting down.
CATACAACGGCCTGCACGTACAATTGTGCGAGTCTAGTTTAGCTCGCTTTATTTCTCTGTGATACACGCTAGGAAGTTCAGAACTGCATCACATAATCGTGGATGGACTGTGGTAACGTGCGCAACGTTTTTAGTTCCATGTTTCTACTCCGGGTGGCACCAGCAATCGGCGAACTGCCAGTACACTTACAATGGCGGCAAGAAGACGCACGTTCGAAGGTTTGTGTATATTGTCGTTATATAAATTTGCTTTACTAAACTCGTCAAATATAGAGGATTTAAGCAGTGATGACGATACCATCAATTCCAATTGCAAAGCGGAATGCTGGAAACTTGTGGGAAAGTTCTTTTAGGTGAAGATTTTGGAGAAACATTGCTTAAAAATGCAGTGAAAATGTTGTCATGTGTGAATTCTTGGCTTCAGTACAGGCATGACATTAAAGCTAATGGAGTGCGGCGTAAGGACTTACATGATCTTGAATTCTGGTTGGCTGTGGGGAATACCTGATATCACCACCAAATGGAATGTCATTCATTAACGAAGAGCATGATGACGAAAGAGAAGACGTAAATACAGCTCGAAAGAAATGGTTCACATTGCACAGACAAGCGACTGAACAAATTTGATAATTGGCTTGTTGTTGATCACTTAAAATCTGCAAGATGTAATTGCAGAAGTGGTTGCAACTGGCGTACAAGAACAAGAAGTGAAAAATGTGATGTGAACTTGTGTTTTTCAAAAGATGCAATATGTTTTCAATTGTATGCTGTCAAGAGGGCATGTTACTGTAAGACTGTGTAGATCATCAAAATCTGTAGTGAAGGCCCAAACAACAGAGTCGTGTGGGTACAAAATCTTAGGAAACTTTTGAAAAGAAATTTATTTTCTTTTCTGTATTGAATTACTGTATTTATTTTGTATCTTAATCGTCCCTCTGTATATTAATGGCACATCATTTACGACCTTGGGTCTGAAAGGGACCTATTTAAATATACTTGTCGACATACTGTGTAAAAGTAAAAATAAATGAGTACTTATTTCTTTTTTTCTACATAAATGAGAACGTTGATGTCATATAATAAGTGGAATCTTTCTTCGTAAGACTACGTATATATACTGTACTATGTACTCCCTACAAGTCGTCAATGTGAGTCACCAGTGGAAATTTCAGTTCTACGTACTGCCATTGATTAATTAAGTCCTAACACTACGGATCTTTACCTCTTAAAGCAACACATCAGATGTCCTTTCAGATTATGTTAATTTTAGTGGTTGACCTTAAACCTTTTAAATGGGATGACTATGGTACACTAAGAAACACTCTGCCCCTGTGTCACCTGTACAAGTTTCGAATACACTCTACTGATACTTTATTCATATTGACGACAATAATTCTCGATAGGACCTTTTTTTTTTTTTTTTTTTTTTTTTTCCAGAATGAGAGGATAGTACTTGGAACACATTTCTAAAAAGTGACTCACAGTAGTTGAACATTGGCCAATATTGCGTATAAACAGTCATTAACTGAACGAGTAAAACGTGGAAAGCAATGAAGGGTGCGGGTGAAAATTATTGAAGATACAATGAAGTCAAGGTGAATCCAGAAAGAAGATTCGACACAAATGAACCAATGGCATTGATAAAAGGGAGAAGACGTCCTTCTTACTGAACTCCATGTATGCTGTATACTTCAAAACTATACGACAAACACTGTAGAGATACAAATCGAGGTTAGCAATCCGTGCCCAGAAACGTCATTCAACGATGCTACACAACGATGATCTTATAGGCGCCGGCACATGCCGCTGATTTTGTTGGCAACACTGCGCTCGCTTGTACGTTTTGATTTTTTTTTTTTTTTTTTTTTTTTTTTTTTTTTTTTTTTTTTTTGTTAAGCTTATGGGACTTAATTACGGGGTCATCAGTCCCTAAACTTACAAACTACTTATGAACTACTTACGAACTAGGACGGCACAAATATCCATGCGCGAGGGGGGATTCGAACCCCCAACCGTAGTGGCCGTGCTGACCGTGACTGGAGCGCCTCAGTCACCTCGCCCACCGCGGCCGGCTTTGATTATTTCCTGTAGTATATATTCACAAAAAGCGTTGTATTTAACCTATCTTTAAACGTTTTTAGACGTTATAAATTTAAGTGTTGTTACAAATGTGGAAGTGTAGGAGTAGTGTCGAATCAGCTATAATGGTGTAAAACTTGTCCTTTTCTTCTCGTACCTACAGCATGTATTTAAGTCCTAATTTAACGCATGTCAGTAGTTGGAAACCGTGTTTAAAACCGTATCTAATTACCTCTTCTCCTATTCTTTATCTTGCTGCATATAGTAGTTAATGTAACGGTAACTTTATAAAGAATATCAACCTCATATAAAAGGAAAACAGTGTAGATTAAAAGCCGTGGTTGTGAGCATATTTGACTGTCCGAGCGATAACGATTGTCGGACGCGCGAGGAGTCAAGAGCCGGCCGCGGTGGCCGAGGGGACTGAGGCGCTCCAGTCAGGGTCTGCACGGCCACTACGGTCGGGGGTTCGAATCCCCCCTCGGGCATGGATATTTGTGCCGTCCTTAGATGTAGGTAGTTCATGTTTGTAGTTTAGGGACTGATGACCCCGTAGTTAAGTCCCATAAGCTTTACAAACATTTGAACATTTGATTTTGAGGAGTCGAGTTTTAGCAGCTGAAGTTTGTGGCTGGGAGCCGGCGGATGTAGCGATGGCAGTGGTGCGAACGAAACGCTTATTATTGAATGTTGTGCAACTAACCTAATAGTGAATCCTATTGGTCAGTCATTCTAAACTACCATGTTTCTTCACAGTTAATGGGAATGCGTATTTCTGTTAAAGTGTTCGTTAACTTGTGTCGTTTCATCGAGAGAAACAATCAATCGCACCGCAACGGAAACGGTTTTATACATGTAGAAGTGGAATTTTGATCTCGCCGAATATAAACTCTCGTCGCAACGGTGAGATCAAGATTTTCGGGCAAACGCGTCGTGATCGGAGGTGTGGAACTGTCAACAACTTCTGTAATTGATGTTGGACTACCGTAGCACATGAACATCATATAGGATATGCATACAGTGTAATACATGCGTAATATGGAACCTCATGAATCCATGAACCCTGCATTTCAGCGATCGACTGTTCAAGCTGGTCGAGGCTTTGTAATAGTGTGAGACCCCTTGTTTGACCCGACAGGTGTCACGTAACCTGTTGTGGAACTGGACAGTCCGTCATTCATATTATGTACTATTGATTTAGAGCCTTCAATCTTACTAATTATCTCTATTTTCCCTGTGTAACCTAATCTTATTTTCAGTATACAGTTTCAACGTTGAATTAAGTTGTATCAACGAATGAAAATGCTTTATCGACGATATTGCATTACGTTGAATTGTATAAAGTGGAGTGTACTAACGGCTCAGGAGAATTATTGTGGGCAGGTACACGGTCAAATCCAACTAAATATCCATCCACAATTAGCTAACATCATTTCATAACTAACTAACCATATATTTGTTCCCCGAGAGCGTTACATTGCGATGTGTTTACAGGACTTGCAATCTCCGGATGTTGAGATTGTGACTTTTATTCGATACCTGCTGATACCCGACGGCGCCCGGGTACTTACTTATTACAGTGTTACGTTAGTCCCTTTTCTCTCTCTGCACACCTCTTTTCATCTGTATCCATCTCCTCCCCTTTTTTCTGTCCACCTCGTCTCCCCCCTCTATTCATCTCCTTCCAGCTGTCTGTCACAATCTCCCCTCTCTCATTCTCCTCCTCTACTCTCTCTCTCTCTCTCTCTCTCTCTCTCTCTCTCTCTCCTTCCTCCTATAAATGAACTCATACATATATGCGCCAAGTTTCATGGTGACTGCTCAAATGATGTCAAAGTCGCAAGGTACGTACCCTACGCGATGCTAAATTCACTGGCTTACATATTACAAAAATCTGCTTCATGAAAATATACGTTTATGTTCTGACGTTTAAGGTTGAAACGTGTCCATAGAAATTGTATATTGCTGAATTTGTAAGAAAATGTGTAATATTGTGCTTCCTGTTTTGTGTCGAGTAACTTGCTTGCAAGAAAATAATATTGCTTCTACTGTGTGTATCGATATGTGTACATAAATGTGTGATGTTTCATCCTTGGCAAAGATTATGTATCGCATAGCATTGTAGCTCGGGCAGAGAGACAAAGAGTCAGACTTGTGATTCAGCTCGCTTAGAGAGCTGTTGTGTTGTGTATATGGCTCCGATGTAGAGCAGAGGCTGCAGTGGTAGGAAGTATATACTGTATTTCATATAATTGTCAAAAAGGTTGTACCAACCCTGGAATGAAGGTAGTAGTATTTCATGTAATTATGAAAAGGTTGTATTATTTAGGCAATTTAATGGAGCTTATTAATAACAAGTAACAAACTTGACCTTTCTTTCCTGTTTCATTACGTAGTTAGAAGATTAACCTACTTCCTTAATTTGATAATTAGTTATTTGTGGATTTAAAGTGTTGATTTTGGTAATCTCGTTGAACAGATTTATTTATTGGTACCGTAGTAAATGATCTGTTATGCAACACTGCAGTTAATTGTGTATGATACGGAGTTTTGATAATCAGGTTATGATCTGCATAAAATTATAGTAGTCGAACATTAAGAAAGTGGTTTGTGTTTTTAATATCTTTCTCGTAGTCAAATTTTTTGGGTATAGTCAGTGTGCGTATCTTGCAGGTTACATGTCACAGTTGTTTTGTAAAAAGATACGTTGCGCACATAATTAGTTTAATGCACTGTTTCTCATTTAACGGTATATATATATATATCAATATCAGGGTCGTAATTAAACCAAATTACAGTGTTAATGAACAATGTACGTGAATTTTGATGAAGTTATCCGATGACTTAGTGATCGTGACTGGTAATCCTCAGTATATGACAACTATTTGGACTGCAACTAATACCAGATCAGGTTTTCAATGAGTAACTTTAAAATAAACTACTTTTGTTGTCTGATTAAGCGATAGATTCAACATAAAGAACAAGTACAATTTTTAAGGTGACCACTTAATTTGGGTGTTTTTTGTAGCGTACCCTCAGCCATGCACCTACGGATGATTACGAAAGGTATACCACGTATTAATTCTGGGTATAAGCTATCTTCATTCCACATTTCATTCAATTCCGTCGGGCAGTTTCAGCGTAAAAAGTAACAAACGTGTTAACATAGTGTAAGGTACCCTCTGTCATGCACAGTACGGGGGCTTCCTACTGGACGTTCATGCGTTAATTCAGGGTATAACCCATCTTCATTCAAATCCGTGGAGCTGTTTCAGCATGAAGCGAAACAAACGTATTAACCCATTGTAAGGTACCCTCCGCCACGCGCCATACGAAGGCCTACGAAAGGTAGCCCATGTATTAAACAGGGTATAAGCTACCCTTGTTCCAAATGTCATTCATAGCCAACGTTAAGACATAAGAAACGTATTAACTAATTATAAAGCACCTTTCGCCATGCACCATAAGAATTTTAGTATGTCTACGACCTTCTCGAAAGTGCAAGCAATGAGTTGACAAAGTTTTATCACAATCGGACGTACGGTATGGCCGTGTATAAAATATGAACAAAAAGACAAACGAACAAATATTAATTTTTATATGTTAGCAGCTGCTGGTAGTTTTCACCCCAGTAATTCGGTAAGCTTGGTATGCATAAAAGCTGACAGCCAAAAAAACCGTCATTTAAAAATATGAATGAAGTATACTTTCCAATTTGCAAATTTTTAAAAAAATTCTTACATAAAATTCACATACTGTGAACGATATTTATGTTTTAAATGTTTCTTTGATGAATATCACCCTGAAAAACGTAACGTAACTTCCAGAGAGAGCTGCTAGATTTTTCAAAAATTTTATCTCACCCGAAACTTCGTCGAAATATGAAAGTAACGCTTATTACGTTAAGTAATTGAAATGTCTGTAGGCAATCTGAATGTATTAATACTGCACTGATAATCTGAATTGTTCAATCGTATTTTAAAATTTCATCGGAATACAAATGCAGAATCTGAACAAGTCTATATGTAAAGTACCCCCCGTCATGCACTAACCAAAATTTTATGTGACAGTGACCTTCCTCTTGTTGTGAAGGTGAAGTTTTCAAAATGTCATGAAGATTTTAGGACGAATAGTGTCCTTATTCGCATGTCGCATGACTGCTTGTCTACAGGTTGTCAACCATATAATTGTTTATGGCGTCACATCTCCCCAACTATGTGTCGTTAAGAAGTTCTTACCCCTACGTCATATGTTATACCAAATTTGGCTGAAATCGTTACAGTGATTTAGAAGCAGAAGTCACATGATGCAACACTTTTCAGTGCATTTCATTCTTTATTACGTCATGTCTCCTGAACTATTTGTCCTAAAGTCATTTAATGGTGTCTATGATCATCGCGAAAGTGCAAGCAATATGCTGACAAAGTTTCATCACAATCTGTTGAACAGTATGGCTACGCATAAAATACGAATACATAAACATCCATTTTTATATATTAGATTATTGAAATTTTTGTAAACTGTGAAGATGGCACTTAATTGTGACAGTAACGAGATATTTAAATTAAGACAGTGCTATGTTTCTACAACTAGTTTTCGGTGTTGTTGTGTGACAGCAGCAAGCGGAGCGCGGGACGGAGTAAATAGCTTCGTCTATTGTTATGTCACTATGTACGTATAGTACAATGATCCGTGTCGTGAAGCGGCCCTTCGCGTAGCTGCCAACATACACGACACTAGTGACGTGGCTAAATGTTCTGCGTGAGCAACACATAACGTTGCCGCCAACAACCTGTTGGAAATTTGCAGCGGTGCAGCAGGGTGAGTGGCGTGATAAGCTACTGTCGGCGAGCAGAGACGTGGCTTCGTGCTGTCGACACAGTCTGGCATGAGGCTGCTTCGGACTATTGCTGCCAACTCGCCGTATGCCAACAAAAAGTAAGTGTGCGCCGCTACGCTTCATATCGCGCAACTAGACAGTAAAGCAGAACTGACAGAACTGCTACAAATATGCAAATAATGTCAGATGAGCGCAGCGGGAATTACTCTTGGTAACTTTATTAAAATCTCAGCTGCTGAACATTGCTAACAATTCTATTGCATCATATGCAGCACAACAGATTTACATATAAATTAATTAAATCGTCGCAGTAAGGGCCGGTTTGTAAATGTCTCGTTAAGTTCCGGTTAAGATTTTAACTTGTCGTTAGCGGAGAACTGCGTTTGTCAATGTTTCGTTATGAATTAACCAGACGTTAAAAGACCTCAAACTGGCCGTTAACAAGTAAAATTCTGCTCGTTACACGGCTAACGACCAGTTAAGTTAGAATCTGTATGAAAATGACAGGATTCCAAAGCAGTAAAATACCGCAATACATTCACTCCATAAGATCGATTTATCGAACAAAATAACAGAAGCACTACTTGTATGAAAAACTAGTGTGGAAAGCAGCTACATTGAAAAATTTTATCCTCATATTTCTCGCCCCATCCATGTCAGTAGCTAACAGATGAGTTTGATATATTGCAGATACGCAACATAACCTTAAAAATATTGTTGCGATATCAAAATACAAACTTATGGGTAACGACTAGTTCAGTGAGAATCGGTATGATGAAAATGGTTGGAATAAGAGATTTGGTTGACAATGAAGACGATGTCAATATTTTAGACGATCTTTAGGTCATTGCTCCTATAATGGGATCTAGACGTATTTACGTTCGCGCAAATCATTTTCAATGCTGAGATGATACAGAATTTGTTATGCCATTTCGTCTTGGATACGCTACATGAAAAACTCCACGACCATCTCAAGTGTCCAACAGATAGTTACATATTTTGTAAGTTATCTGTCATAATAGAAAAAAGAGTACATTATTTATGCCTGCAAGATTATTAATTCAGTATTTGGTTAAATTGTACCACGCTTCTCGCCGGGCTGCTTGGTTATATTGGCACCAATGGTAATGACGGCAACTCAGACGACCAATAAATGTTTTTTGTGACAACTTTAATTAATCCGAAAATTATTTTTTCTGAACGGAGAAATGTACAAGAACATGTCAACCATAGATCAGGTACAGTATTAATTTTTCTGTGAGTGAAACGAGCAGCAACAACATTTACTCTGTAGCTCGTGAAAAATATTAACACAATTTTACACTTCATTGTTTATCTGTTGCCAACATAAGCACTGGAGCCCGGCGAGAAGCGTCGTAAAATTTTACCCAGTATTTACTTATGCTTGTTGCGCCTAGTGTGAGTCCTAAAATATGTGATTCCTTCCTCCGATCTTGCCTATGTGCAAGCTTGCACTAAGATACTACACACTTGGCATGTTATCGTACTAATCCCTAAGCATTTTTACTGTCCTACATTTTCCGTGGACTGGATACATTTGCCACACGCGATCATGTCGCTTTTTTCTTCCCCTTCCATGTCGTGGCGTCCTTTTTTTTTTTTTTTTTTTTTTTTTTTTCTTTACATTCCAATGCACCCTAATATTTCTCTATTGAGGGCACAACACACTCGCACTAACGTCTTATAAAATTAGAGCTTCTTTCACGTTTGTTTTCCATAGCGCCAATTAACAACTATCTGCTAACCTCTTCCCTGGTAGTTAAATAAGGAAAACAGCTGTTTATTTAGACGGCACTTTCATTTGTTTCTATTCCCAACCTAGTCGAAATATATCGCACCTTCTCGTTTTCTCCAGGTTATCAAACAAGAGGTGTATTTGGCAAAAACAAACGCAATGCACTAAACGAGCACATTTAACTGGACGTTAAAGGCATCTACTCGATTACTAACGAGAAGATTAACGAGAGATGGACGGACCGGCCCTAAGTGTTGTTAATAACGGACAAGCTCTTGTCAGTGTGCAGCTTATATTCGTACATAACTGTCAACGTTAAAATACAAGTAAAAAAACTCAGAAATTCGCATGTTGTAATAAAATTAAAAAAAAAATGCATTTTATGTGTGAACTTAGCCGACTCAGTCGTCCTATTTTACGTTGTATTTTAACTAATTTTTTCATGAGATGTGAATTTTAGTATGTTATGATTGTGTTTTATCGTCCACAGTTATGTACGACATAAGCTACATGTTTGCAAGAGCCTTTGACTCTATGTTTTCAAAACAATTCATGTAATTTGAAGAATCCGAAAAGTCCTCCCAAAGAAGACAAACTTTTTTTCGCCGAAACCTAGTAAAGGGATAATAAACCCATTTATTTGCAACAGGTTAGCTGTTATTTCACCTACAGTGTAAGAGAGTTGCTCACGTTGTTTCCTAAATCATTTATATAGACAAGGAACAGTAGGGCCCCTATAATACTTCTCTGGGGAACACCACATATCACTTCTGTTTTACTCGATGACTTTCTGACAATTACTAGGAACTGTGTCCTTTATTACAAAAAACTACGAATCGAATCGCACAACTGTGACGATATTTCAAAACCACGCAATTTGATTACAAGTAGCTTGTAAGGTTGAATGACAAAAACCTTCTTAGGCGTATTGTCAAGGATTTCACGAACGCTCCCGTCCGAGTTTCGAGTCCTCTCTCGGGCATGCGTATATCTGTGTGCGTTGTCCTTAGCATAAATTAGCTTAAGTTGTCATTCAGTCTATGGACTGATGACGTCACCAGTTTAGTACCTTAGGTTTAGAAAGATATGAACATTACTACATTATTTAGATTGATCAGTGTTATAGACTGGAGTTAAAAATTGAACAGATAATTACAAGTAATTTATAAAATATATAGGATTTAAATATGGAAAACTGCTTATGCTAAAAATTTGATGCTGTACTGTGCTACAGGAAGTGCTACTGATCATTATGGAGTTACACTCGGTGCTACAGACACACTGCTAACTTGCTATTTATTATGTTTTCTAGGACACACTTTTTCCATGTTATTTAATTCTTTCTGCACATGATGTTCTGTTTCTTCGTTGACTACGATGTTCAATTGCATAAAATGTTGCAGTGTTCCTTGCCTATTCCATACATTTGTTTTGTTTGTGCACGCCTTGTGCACGCCTTGTGCATCTTTGTACAAGATGTCTGGAGGGAAAACTGATGTTGATATACAGACTGAGGAGGTGGATGTTGGAGCTGTAGGCGAGAGTAAAATGGCAGTAGATGGGAGTGGAGTGGACAGTAGTGATATGACTGAAGACTCTGGTATAGGGGACTGTAGCTCGTTAGTAATTAAGGGAAATGCAGCTACTGGGTCGTCACCTATCGTGGACACTCCTAAACAAGATAGTCTTTGGCCCGAACACCATATGTTGACGATGCTTAATCGACTATTTGCAGGAATGAAGCAAGAGTATAGGCAAAGTAATGATGAGACTAAGCAAGAGATTAAGCGAGAAATTGCAGAAATTACCCAAAAAACTCGAAGAGACTGGGCAGGAGGTCAGGCAAATCGAGTAAAAAGTTGGAAGGCGAATTAAAGAACGGATTAATAGGGGACGTACTGTGAGTAATGAGGCTTTTACTAGGAGGGTAGACGAAGTTACGGCTCATGTGGAACAATAAATCAACGAACATGAGGAACGTTTTGACAAGGTCGAATGCGAAATTAGTGTAGAGCGGAAAAAACTGAGTTGGGAGCTTTCATACTAGCAAGGCCGACAACGTTACCCAGAATCAAAACATGCTTTCACGGTGCGCTGAACAAGTTTCCAATGAGGTGACTAAAATAAAATCGCTTGATGGCATGAAGCAGGAAATTAAAAGTGATATGATCTCAACAGTGAAGGTATGATAAGACATGACTGAAGACAAATAAGTGTACAAAATCATGAAGCACTTCTTTGCATTGGAAACTTTGACCAAAGCGGGAGTTGGCATCCAAAGGACTATTAGGGTCTATTCAAGGGCGTGTTACTAAAATTGTGGGAAGAACGGGGGAAGATGCGCTTTGTTGCATCAAGGATGGAAGGTGGAGCTGGTAAATGGGGCATATGCTGAATTCTAGAAGCAGTTCTTAAGACTTTACTGGTCCATGGGAAAACAGGATGAAGTGCGGAATAATCTGTACCGGAGCCGAAATTTTGACGTGAAAAAGGATCAAGGAAATAATTTCAGGAGTATTATGAGAAGAATCTATATCTGGATGAACCCACAGCTACGATGGAAATAATGTCCTTAATTTCATGGAAACTGCCAGTAGCAGTTCAAGACAAGTTTCTAGAATTCCCTAAGGTTCTTGTGGAGACAGTGAAATCGGCTTTTGGTAGACTGGATGCTTTGTATTAGTAGAGAGGATTTGATGGTGTACATGATGGGGCAGCAACGAATGCGAAAAATAGAGTTGCACGCACATGATGATGGATAATATAATAGCCAGCGCTGGAATGAAGAGAGAAGGTTTGTACGAGGTTTCCGAGGTCGTGGATGCTTCCGTGGCTGGCGCAGTGGCCACAGACAGTACAGTCAAATGTACGTGAAGTTGGAACGAATGACAGGGAACAGAATAAGAACTGAGTCGTGCTGAGACGTGAAGAACGTATGGGAAACTAAATGATCAGATCCGGGGAAGATAATGCAGGACCGACACTTATGTCCATACACGAGGTAGATAAAATGTCTGATGAAGTTAATGGAAGAGTGTGAAGAAACACCTGATAATGTCGTTCAGCCTATACTAGAAGCAGAAGTATTTGGAACCAAGACTGATGTTTACATTCTTTCAGTGAATCGACGAACAATATTTTGGTTGTACAGCCGTATATCGTGTTAATCGATTGGTCAAAAAAAGTATGCCTCCCAAACTTTCGTTAACTAGTAGAGCTACATACAAATTTCAAACGTTGGTTGCAGTATTATTTCTGATGCGCCAGTAACGAGCTATTAGCTGCTAGTTCATTAAATAAAAACGTTCTTCATAGTTCTTGGCTTTAGTTTATGATATTAATATTTTGTACTGGATTTATTTAAGCCTCTCAGACCCTCTGGCTACAATTGTGTTCATATCTTTTACAGTGTCTAAGATAGATCAGAAACATTTTTTCTCAATTGAAAAAGCATGTATATGACTATGAGTGTTTAACCTTATCAACGTGCACACTTAATGTCAACTGCGGAAGATCGCTATAAAACTACCAAGTAATCAGTGTTGCACTGCGCACCAGCTTATGAACTCCAAATAACACGCAGGTTATGGGTTACTAGTACTCCACTGTACAACTGGAAAGTAGTAGTAATTATTTTGCATGGCAACTGTTGAATAATCACTTTATTTAGAACAAAAGTTAGTTCCACAAAATTAATAATTTTAGTCCATAAAAAGCAGCCTCGCTTTTCAGCATATGCATGCACACAACAGCGTAAATCTTACATTTAAAATCATTAAAAACCTAAACTAAGAGGAATACAGCAAAACGTATAATTTCCTTCCTCTAGAAAAAAATCGCACTGACGTGTCTTACGGCCCACTTAAGATTTGTAGTTTTATAAGTTTTTGCAAACATTTTGGACCCGGTCTTTCGCGCCACAGTCCAGCACCTTGTCTACTACGCTACGGCTATAAATCAAAACAGGGTCTCTTTAATCTCATACTACTGATGTTAATATGGCATTTGTAGACATTAGATTATCATTTATCGTTCGAAGAACGATGTGTGTGTGTTAATTCCTCAGTGTGCCGTTGCTTTGAAATGACAACGCGTAGGTTACAATAAGAAAATCATCAAATACGCGAGGAATGTCACGTGACATCTCCGAACGGCTGGTTTTCTTTAATTCAATGGAGGGTGTCAAATCTCATTCATTTTTGCAAATATGTCTGAAACGATACGAGATATGAAAAAAAAAAAAAAAAAAAAAAAAAAAAAAAAAACATAAGGGAGCTAAGATGCAGACTATTTTCTCCTCTATCAATTATGTTATTCAATTTTCGTGTCAGATGTACGGCTCGTTTGCAATTACAATTATATTACAAACGGCTTTTTTTGGTTTTACTACCATATTTTCTGTCCGAAAAATTTGAAAAAGGGAGGTTCTGGTCTCGGGCGGCCTAAAATTATGTCTGTAAAATTTGGTGCTGATCGGTTGAACGGTTCGTCTTAAAAACAGGGAACATGTTACGGACAGACAGACAGACGGACATACATCCCAAAATCGCCGTTATTTTTGCAAATATCTTTGAAACGCTACGAGATATGAAAAAAACATAATAGAACAGAGGTGTAGAGAATTTTCTCCTCTACAAATTTGGTTATTCAATTTTCGTGTCAGATGAATGGTTAAGCCGTTATTTTCATTTAAATTTCGAGCTGTCAAAAGACGATCGCAAAGGCCCACTTTTATTGTTACTACCGTAACCCAAAGTGGGCCAAAAATCAGGTCTGAAAGGTTAAAGCCATTTAACCTAGCGGCGGGCGCGTGGCGGCATACAGTGCCGCCAATTTTGTTTTCTTTCAATAATTACGTCAGCGTGTCGAGCACGCAACAATGGTGCTAGATATGCTTCGATTGTTTAATCACGCGCCAAACTACATTACTGCGCCACCAATATACTCACCATAACAGCTGTGACTGACCTGCGGACTGGACGACTGCACCGAGACGGCACTGCGTACCGCACGCGCCCGGTAATGTAAGTACATGTAGCCGTACCACTGTCCGAGGTTTTGATGATTAGAATGTTTGTTTTACAACATTTGAAATAAAGGGCTCAGCTCTCTACCCTACCAAGAGATATTTAAGAATTGCTGTCACCTCATCGATCAATTCCCGCCAATCACGATGAGAGTGTAAGAAGGTGTGGAAGGTGCCATCTTTGTGGTGGTAAAAAGAATTATGAAACTACTGTCACTTGCAATAGCTGCAAAAGATTCATTTTCAAGCAGCATTGCCACAATGTTCTCACATGTAATGATCGCAGAGCTTCTCCGGAGGAAGACAGTGTGTGATTGTATTTACTGACTGCCTTATTCTTTATTATTACTACAAAGATTTTATACACATTACACTTTTTTTGTAAAACTTGCTTTAACAAAGGTCAATAATCGAAACATATCTGTGGTTATAATTTATTTAGAATTTGATATTAAAGTTGCGCTTACGAAATATCCTGGAAACGTATGTCAGATATACTGTCACAATTTTAATTTTCCCATGCACCATCAATATATTATACAGATCATACTAAACGTTGCTGTTAAGAATGATGTTATACACAATAAATAATTAATTTCACCCAATTTAAAAAAATAGTTTTTCTATGTATTTAAATGTAGGCGGCACTGAGTGCCGCACGCGCCCGCTGACGTAAGTATCTTAAGCGCGCCTGCCGCAGGGTTAAATTATTGTTCATTCCGCGTAATATTATAACGTGCCGATGGCGCAGGAATACTCAGCTTTGCACGCACAGAGCCGTCGCTGGCCCGTGTCGTATTGGACAGGTCAGTGCCTGGTACGGTGGCTGGGTGGCACGCAAGGCCGGACCAGAGACGTCTGGAGACGGTGGGGGCTCCTGTGAGCGCGCCCTGGAACTAATTCGCGGGGCGGCCGGCGGCCTGTTTGCGCGGCACAGTCGCAGTGGCAGTAGCACTGTGCGCCAGACGGCAAACAAGCGAGTAACGAGCCAAGTTCCCGGCGACGCAGTTGGGCGCATCCCCGGCCGGTGGCACGCCGCGTGCGTGCGAACTTTGCGGCCGAAGTGGTCCGCGTGGAGCGCTCTGCAAAGACCGGACGCTGCGCGCCGGAGATTGCCGCGGAAGCACCACACGTGAGGCAACGGGCGACCGAGGTTCTCTGAGCTCGTGCCCGGTAATCTCCACGCTCCTCTGTATCCTACGAACAGGAAACAAACACGGAGTAATTGTAATGGAAATCTGCGTAAATAGACCGGCCGAGATGGCTTTTATATAGAAGATATTCGCAAGAATTTTTTAATTTCATACGGCTGGTTTCGGCAAGTGTGTTACCATCTTCAGGTCTCCAGCGTATTCGACGTCTGCTAAAAAATTCTCTACTCTCATCAAGTTGGTTTTGCTGTACCCGTTTTTCCTTGTTTGCAGTTAAATAAATGGGAAAGCGTCCGTATTTTTTTACAAACAATTAAGTTTCTTTTACTTATTCCAATACATGTTTCGGAACCTTTGTTCTTTCATCAGTGGGATATTTATTAAATTAGGAAGTATAATATTTACAGTGTACATCTTAGTTTATGATACGAAAAAAAAGAAAAAAAAACATCATGAAAAATGCATTTTGACATGCATGGGAATAAGTAAAAAAAAGTAATTGTTTGCAAAAAAGAAAAAAAAGGCAGACCCTTTCCCACCTATTCTCTACTCTCACATTTTACTTTTTGTGCATATTCCTCTTCTATGTAAGCAGTTATTTTATCCCTCTTGCTACATCGCGCCGAGGTGCCATCGCCGGCCGCGATGGCTGCGGGGACTGAGGGGCGCCAGTCACGGTCTGCACGGCCACTACGGTCGGGGGTTCGAATCCCCCCTCGGGCATGGATATTTGTGCCGTCCTTAGTGTACGTTAGTTCGTAAGTAGTTTGTAAGTTTAGGGACTGATGACTCCGTATTTAAATCCCATAAGCTATTCAAACATTTGAACTTTTTTTTTCCGAACCATCGATTGTGACAACAGTTGGTAGACCTACTTTTATTTTCGAAGACAGATACAGCTGTCAAATGAAACTCAAGGTTAGGAGACTCTCGTTATTGATAACGTCAGTTTACTCCAGATACATCCCAGTCAGTGATACCTGGGAAAAATTTCGGGCAGATTTCATACGAGAAGCAAACTTTTCTTAGGAAATGCAGATGTTCAAAAAGTACAACATAATTTAAATTTATCAACAAGCGTCATACGGGCAAAATATATCATTAAATGCTGTCAGTTTCGAAATAAACAGTCCTGGAAGTCCTCAGACTTAACATTTTCAGTTAACGATCACGTATGTGACGTACTGGCCAATTTGTTGTTATTGTTGTTTGTGGGTTAGAGGGGCGCTCAGCAACGAGCTTATCAGCGTCCACTCATAAATCTCATGAACGAATGTAAGTAAAACACATGAGAGGCGAGACCTGAAGAAAAGTCGGAGCCGAATGAAAATCGCCCCCGTTTCTCTTCAAATCTACCCATAAAAATAAGCACAATTATATCTTGCCTAAATCGGGGAGGGTCGTGGACATGTTTGCTCAGTCGACAGTGATCTGTAAAACTAAGAACATTAACAGATATTCACAGGTGGAAGTCACTTGCTGACCAATAATAAAAAGTTGGAAGAGCCACTCAACCGGGTGAAACTGTAAAACGACACTCTAAAATTTTAGGGAGTAAGTTTGAGGATTCACAAAATTTTACAACATGTACCACAGTCTGACCATCGGTGAAACTAGAGGACAGATCACGTGGCAAAAGAGCTGCCATCCTTTGATCTCAAAATAAAACACATTCAACTAAAATGTGAAGTACAAATAACGGTGTGTCACAGGCAAAACACCAGGGCGAATTCTTCAGTCGGAGCAGAGAGCCGCCGGCCGCGGTGGCCGAGGTGACTGAGGCGCTCCAGTCACGGTCAGCACGGCCACTACGGTCGGGGGTTCGAATCCCCCCTCGGGCATGGATATTTGTGCCGTCCTAGTTCGTAAGTAGTTCATAAGTAGTAGCCGGCGATGGTTCGTATAAGCTGTTATTGTGTGAGATCAATTGCGTGAGGCTGTCGTAATAAATTGTTCGGTCCCTTGTTAATCAGGCTAATAATTGTAATTATTCACCTCTCAGGCACTTATGCCCAAATTGCAATTCTGAACTCCGTTTAAATGTAATCATCACAGTTATTACTGTTATTAATTATAAATCTGGTTGTTTTGCCTTTCTGACAGTTCTTAATTTTGTGGTGATAGATGTTACTTGCTCCAAATGTAACTCGTTCAATTTCTCTCACTTCCGATGTTAAAATTAGTGTTTTCGTTTTTTTGTTTAATTTAATGGTTTGCTCGTAATAACGTGAATTTAATTTGAATTTTACCTTCATGCTAACGGTCTGAATAGTAAAATGTACTCTGGTCACTTACTGATTGCCGAATTAAAATTTTACTTTTAATTCGTTTACTGTATTGATTACAAAACTTTTATTAGCCAACTCCCGCATTTAAAATATCAAGTGTTGTTAAGTCATTTGTTTGACTGTGAATTTCGTTCTTCGGCACTCATTGCGTAGTGTAAATTGTAAATTTTAATCTTGAGTATGAAACATTTGAACTAAAATCAAGATTGTGATAATAAATTATGTATCGTACAGTGAATAATGTTGAAATGTGGGTGTCCATTCGTTACATTCTTGCTGTTCTTAATCGATCCTTGGATTTGTGTGAAAACTCACTGTGCTATTTCCGCAGCCATCCGGCCGTTTGCTTCAAGTGATTTAGGGAAATCACGGAATATTAGGATGGCCGGGGAATGGTTTTGTAGGACGTCCTCCAGAATGTGAACCCACTTTGTTACTTCTGCTCCAACGTGCTCGGTATGTACTAGTCAGGCCATCGTATGGTGCACAGCTAAGGAATCTTGTATTAATTACTTTCCTGTTCCACTGCTAATAACAGCCATGACAATACGGATAAATGCCTGTTTATGAGCCATTGTTTCCTGTATGATTCCACCATCTTAGGCGAACTGTAGGTTGTTGGCCGTAGAATCGATTTGCAATGTGCTGTAAAATACCATTTCCGATCTGGCATTCCATTTTGAGCTCACCGAGCTATGTCAGTTGAATGTGCAGGTAAGACCACATGGAGTTCCATACTCTCGAGCTGTTCTCAAGATCTGGTTGAATTAGTGTTTGTTACGCCGTTTTCTTTGCAGTTGAGCGATAATTTTCTAAAATTCTCCCATAAACGAAACTTGACTATTCGCCTTAACTATTGCCTTGCTAATGTGATCGTGCTGTTCCTTATCGCTGTGCAGCGTAATTCCCAAATATTTAAGCTTTGCAACAGTTTCTAGTAACTCCAACATTACACGATTTTTTTCTTAGTCACCTGCATTAACATACAGTTTGCTCTATTTAGATCTAGCTGCCATTTAACACAAGAATAATATTTTCAGCTATCTCACTTCTCACCGATGACACTATCCCATACATCACAACAATATCAGCAAATAGCCGAATACTGCTATTCACCCTATCTATTAGATCATTTATGTAGGTAGAAAATAATTATCTTTTCACCTGCTGATACCCGGTGAACATTTGCCGTCGAGGACAACTCAGCCCTTTCCATTATTTACAACGTTCAAGTGATATTAGCAAATATGGGAACTTATTCCATGGCTCCTGCGGTTGTTAATAGTCTATTGTGGATCAACGTGTCCCGTTTCCGAAAATCTAGGATTAAGGATTCTGCCTATGTACCACCATCCTTAGTTACAGGATATCACATGAGAATAGTGAAAACAGGCATGAACAATGCTCTTTAAAACCGTACTGAATTAGTGATAAAACTTCAAAAGCAAACTAAATATACGCAAATTCCGTAGAGTACTCTCTGTACGACCGAAATGCGATCCCATTCCAATCTAGGCACTTTCTTGTTTTCAGTTCTTTCATTTGCTTCTCTGCGCCAGTGGTACATATTACTCCTTGCGGGAGTCACTTCCATGGTCAAAAGATGTCATGCATCTTATATATACTATATCATACTATAGCGTGAACGGTTTCTTAAACGAGGGATTAAGAACCTCAACTTTTCATTCACCTACTATTATTGCCACACTATCGTTTTCGACGAGTGCCTAAACCCGCTTAGAAGGTTTTGCGTGTAGGACTAGAATTTCCTCTGTATCTTTCTGGTTAAAGACACACAAATTTGATGTATGTCTAAACAACAAGCCTGATGTAACTTGTCCTAAACTTCGCTATGCCCGTGCCGAGTCTAACGCTTAATATGCTATCAACGGTGAGTAAAAGCGCCCTGCGCCGTTTCAGCAACTATCCGCTCCCTCTGAGCATAACTAAGACTTTTTCTCTGTACACGTGGAACAGGTTTATACGACACATTAAAAATTTTATTTACTTTTCTCTTTGCTTTCTGTTTCTCTTCATTACATCTCAAATGATTTCTCGCTGATGCATACCCTGGGCAGCGTGGCTCCACGCACTACAACAGTGTCAACTGGGTTGCCTGCACCGCAGGCGTTCAGCGGTAAGACATCATACGACTATAGCCGCAGTTGCGCTCAGGTCTACAGCAGACTCCTCTAGGTTGCCAAGTACTTTACACCACCAGTCACTTGTGGCGAATCTTGAATTCATTAATTATTATTCCCCTTTCCTGTATGCGTATACTGAACAAACCGATGAACCAACTGGAGAGTGTATCCTTATTTAGACGAATATTCTGTGTGAACCACAGTCTACATGAGGAAAATTAGGCCCCTAATCAATAGGTCTCTGGATCACTTGTGTTGAAAAATCCTTTTTCGATTGATGCACTTGCCCCAGTAATCAGAGTTTGATGGGTATATACGTTATACTCCATTCATAGTCTCCCAAAGACAGCACCGCAACGGATTCACCGGTTACTGCTAGGGCACCTACTCTAAAGCACTCTCCGACTTGGCTATAAGTTGGATGAGTCACCGTCCGGATTTCCATAGCCCTGATGGCAATTGGAGTGCATGCAGCACCTACGAGGTCAGCTGAAGAGGTTGCAAGGTATCCCGAATAAATTAAATAAAACTTTAATAGAAATTTGCAAGGTATCTCGAATAGATTAAATGTTAATGGAAATTGATCAGCACTACGTACGTGAAAAACTGAGCTTTTAAAAACCGAACAATGTGGTGACTACGGCCACCGAGGTAAGCCTTAAAAAAACATCAATATGCGCAACGGTCACGCCTGGGAAATGGGCAAACTCAGACACTAGATTTTATGGCCCTGTCGAAAGTACTCCGGGTACAACGAAACTGATGAACTTGAATAATGAAAGGGGGAAACAATCTGACTGTGACACAGATAAATAAAATTTCATTTACCTCGTATCTTCTTATTACAAAAGTGGAAACAGGAAACAGCAAGCAGCTCGCGTCATGCAGTATCTCAGTATTAAAATTTTCAGAAATAATAGGTGGGTAGTAATTAAGTTCAACAATAATTAAAATGAAGGAAATGGAAGGAAGAGAAACTAACTACCAAATGAGGACGCAGAACGCAAATTGAATATAGAAATTATGTATTCTTAAAAAATGAAGTAGAGACATATTACAGAAAATTAAATTAACATCATGCATTGCAATAATGGCGTGCTACAACACATACTTAACGACTGCATTCTCGCGCTATCTCACCCAACAGGCAACTCTTAGCAACTAACTCCTAACATAGGTCGCAGCAGACTAGCTACTCTCTCTCGCAGCCAGAGCGCTTACTCTACAAGCGAACTTCCAATGATTACTGCGCCACTTACAACATACATCTGTTGCCAGTTCACAAAGCTAAATCTACAGGAAACCGACTGTATCGGGACTATAGGGACCATAGAAGATATTTGATTGAGAAGTAGCAGCTACGAAAGAAAAACCGGACACAGTGCCGGAGGGTATGGGGCGCTGAAAACGTCCCTTTCCATCCGTTAATGCCTCAGCACGGAGGAAGAGACGACGGTCGGTCGGTACCTTTTCAACCGTTCGATGACCGTAGTACAGAGTTCAGTTATTCCATCACCTTCTTTCCCCTCTGTCCGTCCCCATGCCCCCACTCTTTGACAATTTGACCTGTATTTATAGCGAATTTTGGCCGGTACTTCTATTTTCACGGAGATACTTACCTTCGAGCAACAGGACTCGCCCGTTCCACGTCATCGACGTGCGCACAGTCGAGGGAAATACAATCATTTGTGAGCGAGCGGTCTAACGTAACGGAGTAACTATGTTTTCAAAGCGGTAACATCGGAGACCGTCAATGCTCAGTATTACTGTTTGTTTCGGGAGCATCACCTGTGGCCAGCTTTGCGAAACAAGCGGTAACACTTTCTGCGCAATCCATTCATCTTTTTTTCGTGAGAATCCACCATACTCTCCACACTTAAGTCCTTGTGACTTTTATTTGATTCAGAAGATGAAGGAGCCACATCGTGGCATCCGCATCAGAACTGTTCCAGAGATCCGACAAGCAGTAGACCGCTCCATACGCACTATCAACAGAACAGGTTGTGCTGACGGCATACTACGCCTTCCACATCGCTGCCAACGGGTTCTACAATATGATGGTGACTACTTTGAAGGACAGTAACAGTTGGCAACATGTAACGCTTTGGTATATGTTAGGAATAAATAGTTACCACTATTTAAGTTCCCATCCTTGTACAATAAGCTGCTCTAAAGAAACCTCTGTAGTGGTGGCGTGGAATGTTGTCAAGAGGCTCATGTTATAATGTTTGATAATGTGTGCAGAGAGAGAATGAATGAACTTGTATACAAGCACTAGGTGAATAAGTAAATAGTAAAAAGAGTTAAGTATTGAGAGCATTTTTCATGTGGTGGAAGCGGTCTTGATAAGATATTATAAAAGTGAATAAAAGAGTCGCGGATGACAGCTGCTCCGTGTACTGCCATCTTCTTCCATCTTGGTCTTATGATAGTCTGTAAATAGTCTCCGGCTAGACCAAAACTTCTCACAACATTAATAGACATTTTATCACGGTATAGACTGATTTAAGTCCTTCAAAGAAGTAAAATACACGGTGTAATCCGGTAACTGTGAGGCGTAGTGCCTCATATATAGAAGGTGAATCAAAAGTCGCCGTACATTCTTCATTTCCAATAACTCTTCAGGAACTGGAAAACTGAAATATTCCTGTACGGCAGTGTTTTTCAACGTTTTCGAATACGCACCCCCCTTCCAAAAAGCAAAAAAGTATTTTGGCGACCCTCTGCTCTCCTCATGAACCGTAACAAACCTGTTATCACAAAGAAAACACATTTAAACTCCTTTCTTTTGCTCCAGCTTTTGTTTAAATTGTTGAAGATTTTTTTCGTACTTTTTGGAATGTAACACATTATCCTATTTTCAACAAATTCCTGATAAAAATATATTTTGATTTACGACTGTTTCACATTTCAGATAAGACCCAAAGCGAACTATGCTCATTAAGAAAGGTCACACTGTATAGACATTTTTAAAGAGGTAGTTTCTTTCTTATTTTTCAGAATTAATTATTACATAAAGTTTGAAACTGAACTGCTGTTACTGTTAATAAAATACTGGCAGCGGTAGCCAAGTGAAACTGGTATGCGGTACCGTTAATTAATCCGGGCTGATACAGCTTAAGTACAGAAGTCTGTAGTCACTGTTCGACGAATGCTGTTAGTCGATCGTCAAGTGAAAGAGAACTGCACTTAAGTAAGTGACGATTCCGAGCAGTGGATCGTCTTAAATAACAAAAAATGTGAAATATAGGCAACGGAACCGGTATCAGTTTTCCCTCCTCCAAGACGGAGAGAGAAACAGGTTAAAAATCTGAATTTGACTCAGGCATTAAAGATAAAACATATGGTTTGGGGAGAATCAATTAGGACAAAGCATTAACGATTAACCATGTGATTTATTGTTCAAAGAGATGATCGAAACGGATGGAGACCAATTTAAATACAATAAAAACACAAAATGTATACTTAGATTATATGGCCCTAATACTGCCCATCTACAAAAGTAGTACTTGCGTAATCAAAGTGATTATTTTTCAGAGGGGCGTAGGGAGATTGTGATTCACAGTCCAACACAGATTCAAGCGCCAAACCTTCAGGTACTTACCAAGCACCGAACACACACTACAGCAACCCCAGCAACATAACACTGATCGGAAGCGCAGGTCAAAAGTTTCTCACTTGGGCACCATTAAAACAAATATTTGGATTAAACTCTAGGTACTACCAGCTAGTTGAAACGCACGCGGTTGAAAATCACGTGGCGTGCGAGATGTTCGCGGAGTACACGTTTCCAGAAAAAATTCAAAATTTTTAAATGCACTAACTCCCAAACTAATGAGTAAAATGGTCGTACTGGTGTTCGTTCTGCGCAGGGGGAAGATAACTGCTGAATGGCAAAGACTTCAAGTCAATACAGCAATCTACAGGGTAGTATCATAAAAACAGAACCAAGTGAAAAATGGGAGGAATAAAATCGCGAAAAAGACCACGTACCCACTTGTTATAGTCAGGGAAGTAAGATCTATCTAATAAGGAATATTACAGAATGATACAACATCGCAAAATTTTGGAAAAGGAAAAAAATAATAATAATAATAAATAAATAAATACAAATATAATTTCGGGAAAAAAACACGAGAAAGAGGTCAAGTAACGGTTCATTCTACTCAAGGGAAAAATCTGTCTAATGAGAATTATTACAGAACTAAACACGCTATTTGGAACACACGTGTGCCAGAGAGTACTGTGGGTACGATTAGAAGTACCAAAAATCGAGGAAGGTTACCGCGTTGCACTTAGTCCAGTAGAAACCGCGGCAACTAAAGCAAGTTTATCATTAACAACTCCTGTGCACAGAGGGATGGAGTAAGCTGAAGGCTTGTCTCATCTCGTCTTCGTGTTCCGTGGACAAAAGGTGCACATCGGAAATTCCAGAAAATCAGCAAATTCAGCTACCAAATGTACATTAAAAACATTTAAACATGTTCAAGCATAGGAAGGAAAGACTCTACAGTTTTGGAGTGCAAGGATTCAGCTAACGAACACCATTGAGAAGGCACAGTCAAACTTCGGCAAAAATCTGGCAGGAACCTAGCAAATTATTGCAAATTTAAATAGAATTACACCGCTGCGCATTGCGGGGATTTTACAGGCAAAACTATAGGAGTGAAGGAGCAGTTTAACTTACAAGCGAATCTGAGCAAAACCAAGCTTCATGCTCAGAGCTGAGTAACACTAAAAACCGACTGACCAGTGGCCTTGTGGCCGCTTCCGCTCAGTGAGGGTGGGATCTGCCCAAAGGGTTTAGGCCACTGTCAGGTAGGCATCTTAACGAGTTTGGACTAAGGGAATGGATGGGGAGCCTCTCTGGGAAACTTTACTAAGGATTTGCCTCTTGCTGGTAGTTGGTAACACTTGAGCAGCCCAGAGGCAAGCTGATCCATGCTCTTTAAACCAGCAGACGATGGATCGCAAACGTATATTTTAAATGCTTTGGACACTAGATGCATTCACACTGCGCAAGCAGTGGTCAATGGGTACATATCACAGCATACAGAATTACACATCAGCGCCTCATGCACAAAAATAGACATTTAAAATTAGGAAATATAAAAAATTAATAGTTAAAAAAATCCTTATAGAATACCGGTATCTCGCCTAGTGTGAATATTGTCTCGCTACGCTCGAAAAATTTATTTAGAGGGGATAAAAGATATGGAACACGTGATATGGACATGTTTCTTTTATCTGTCGACTGGTTCCTGAAAACAATTTTTAGACTTCGCGATTAACCATCAATGACACACTGTATTAAAACATTATATATGTTTTACCTAAGCTTACGTTTTAGTATTACTTAACCCCTGATTATTTTATGGTGCAAGTACTCGCGCCCTCCCCCACAAGGGGGTCGCGATCCAGAGGTTGAAAAACTCTATTGTATGCAATGGATAAGGTGGTCTAGGTATGCACCGAACATCGTTGCCATATTGAAGTCGACCATCTTAAATATAAATAATCTTATGCAATTTTATTTAATTTTTCTCGGTATCATGTTATGCATATTCTAACAAAGTCATTCGACAGAGCAGTTCTATCACATTTATTTTGTAGGTACAGACGGAATCTTTCTCCTGAAAGAATAACTATTCAATGTGTTCAACGCTGAATCCAATCGCAGCAGAAATTGTGGCTCACGCTTGTCGCCCCGTTACAAGGAACCTCCCTGATGGACGACGCGTGTGGCTTTGATAAGGAACAGTAACCGTGTTAGATGATTCACACTTTTATTACCCGACTTATCCGTGGTCAGTATGACAAAATTTTGCGTTTATTCAGCTACCGCATCAGACTACTGGCTCGAGTGCATTTGGCAACAGCACGACAACGCAAACAGGAACTCTCCTGAGTTCCTCAACACCGGATGAACCATAGAGCACAGTACCTGAGGTTGGCAACGTCTGCCGTACTGTTAGCAGCTATCTCATGACTCACTGTAATTTTGAATGTGTGCTCAGCTCTCCTGGAACAGTCAAGGTTTCCCGACGTTATGACGGATAAAACCATTTAACTCCAGAGTGAAAGTCTCGTGCTGTTTCCGTTTGATCTCCCCCGTGTTTCTGAATTATACTCCTTCAAAGTGTTTATACCAATAGTAATACCTGTTGCAGAATATTAAACATCAAACCTCAGCGGGAAATTAACCCTTCTTTTGACAATGTTGCTCTCAAGCAACAACAAACTTGCGCGTGGTTTTCTGAAACATGTTTTAAGTATCATACTTGGGTGGGCAACAGTGATGGAAACTAACATTTAAGCTCTTCCATCAAGCGACGTTTCGTTGTCTTTTGCAAAAAGGTTTAGCAATAATCTGAATCTTTTGTGGACACTCCAAGCACAAGTTACTGAGGTTAATGTTTGTTTCAATTTTGTGACGATATTTTTCGTGATGCAAGGGAACTACTTATAAAAAGGAAAGAGGAAGCCTTGAAGTTAAATTATTATGGAAAATAGTTGACGAATTCTTATACGGTACACTGAAAATGGACTTATATTTATTGGGAAGAGGAGGCCTGGGTAATAAGTCCAAAAGAAGAATGAAACAGCATCTCCTGTAGCAGTCAATGATGTACGGTGTGACAGATATGACAATATGTTGTCACTTGGCAGATTACGGGCTAAAAGAAATTTAAGTTTTGTCTTCAGGGAAATTTGACCGTAAAATGTGGAAATCAAAGGACTGTTCTGAACTTTGCACCACAAACCACTTTTTTTTCACAAGTTTTTCATGAAGTAGTCCAAAATACATTAATTTCTGCAGTCATAAGAACAACACTGTAGTATTGATACTGTACCACTATGCGAAGTTTTGGGCAATGTTACTTACCAACCAGAAACTATATTTCGAAAAAAATCGTATAAATCTGTTCACATAGCCCTATACATTTAATGTAAGTAAAATAATTCTTTTTCTTCTTTTGATTTCTGTGTGTGCCAAATAAAGGGTTGAGAGCACATAACCACCCTTCTGTATACATGTAAACACTTTTAGCCGCGGTGGAGTAGCCGAGCGGTCTAAAGCGTCTCGCTGCGGTGTGCGCGGTTGCTCGCCGTAGAGGTTCGAGTCCTCCCTGGGGCATGGATGTGTGTGTTGTCCTTATGTTAGTTTACCTGTGTTTAAGTAGTTTGTAAGCTACGGACTGATGACCACGCAGTTTGGTCCGATAGATTTACAAACATTTGAACATTTTTTGAAACACTTTTACTATCTCGACTCATTTCCCTAAGCTTGCCCATCGTATCACGATTGAACCTCCGCCCGCTTCAGATCTATGGGTAAACAGAAACTTGACAAGCATGCATTGCAACAAAACAAAACAGTATAAAGTTACTACATCAAAAAGACTTCAGGATTGTAGGCAAAAATCTCACATTTAAACTCTGTGTTCTTCTGCTTAGTCTAAAACTGTACATGTCATAAAACATAAAAAACGAAGAGGCTTCCTGGATTTGTTTGATTTTTTAAAAGAAATATTGTGTATATCTTATAAAGGTGTCACACGCCAAAACTATATTACACTCTGTAGATACTCTGCTTGGTATGAGTGGTACTGCTGTCGGGCTGAATAGGTCTCAATAGTGACAGTTAAAAATAGGGAACAGACTGAGTTTATCATGAAGCGTTCGGATTTTATCCAACATCAGGCAAGTAATAAATACGGGCGATTGTTTACCGAACCATCTGTAACGCCTATTTACATGCAGAGATAGCTCTCGCATCGATATTTCCCTGATGATGGATAAATCTAAGTCGCGCGGGAATGGTCGTACACTTCAAGGCTCCTTTCTCTGGAGTGAGCGTCTGTTCCCTGTCGGAGGTTCGAATCCTCCCTCGGACATGTGTGTGTGTGTGTGTGTGTGTGTGTGTGTGTGTGTGTGTCTGTGATGTGCTTAACATAAGTTGGTTTAAGTAAGTTGTTGCTAGGGACTGAAAATCAAATGTTCAAATGTTTGTTGAGCTTATGGGACTTATGGCTCAAACATCCACGCACGAGGGGGGGGGGGATTCGAACCCCTAACGGTAGTGCCCGTCCAGACGATGATTGGTGCGTCGTAGACCGCTCGGCCACAGCGGCCGGCCGGGACTGATGAACAGTGAAGTTTACTCCCATAGTTTTGCAAATATTTGAAAATGTATTGATAATTCTATAACGCGTGATAGCGACATTTTGTGTCTCATGTTTCATTTATACCATTTCGTGCTATTCAGCCTAAACGACTTCGTATCTCATTTCCTTAGTATAAATGTTCATAGCTAATGTAACTACATCCAGAGTATCTATATAAGATACTCTGGAAATCACATTTAAGTGCCTGGCAGAGGGTTCAGTAAGCACTTTCGAAACCTTTCTCTACCGTTCCATTCTCTAATAGCTCGCGGAAAGAAAGAACATGTAAATCGTTCCGTTTTCGATCTGATTTCTCTTATTTTGGTTAGGATGGTCATGTCTCCCTATGTAGGTGGGTGCTAGAAAAATATTTTCACATTCAGAAGTAAAAGTCGGTGATTGAAATTTCGCAAACAGATCTCGCTGCAACAAATAACGTCGTTCTTTTGATGATTTACACCTAAACTCGTGCAACATTTTCGTGACGCTTTCCCCCCTATAACGTGATAAAACAAAACCAGCTGCCTTTCTCTGAAACTTCTCAATGTTTTCCGTCAGTCCCACCTGGTTAGGGCCCCATATTGGGCAACAGTACTCCAGGAGAGGACGCGCAAGTGTGATGTAGGCAGTCTCTTTGGTGGAGCTGGTGCATCTTCGAAACGTTCTGTTATGAAACGTAACCTTTGGTTCGCCTTCCCCACAATATTTTCTATGTGTTCTCTCCAGTCTAAGTTGTTCGCAATTGTAACTCCTAGGTATTTGGTAGAATTTACGACCTTAGGGTTTGACTGATTTATCGTGTAATAGAAGATCAGCGGATTTCTTTTAGTGGTCATCTGTATTACTTCAAACTTTTCATTATTTAGTGTTAATTAGCAATTTACTCACCATGTAGAAATTTTGCCTAAATCGTTGTGCAGTTTCTTTGGATCCTCTGTTGACTTCAATAACCGATAAACGACAGCATCATCCGCGAACAGTCTAAGGGAGTTATTCAGATTGTCTCCTAAATCGTTTATAAAAGAAGAGTAGGGGACCTAAAAACACCTTCGTGGGGAAAGCCAGATATCACGTCAATTGAAAATGTTCAGATGTTTGTAGATCTATCGGACCAAACTGCGTGTTCATCAGTCCGTAGCTTACAAACTACTTAAACCTAGATAAACTAACCAAAGGACTCGAACCTCCACAGTGAGCAAACGCGCGCTCCTCAGCGAGACGCTTTAGACCGCTCGGCTACTCCACCGCGGCTCACGTCAATTTCCACGAACTGTGTCCCTTCTGATAGGAAATCTCGAATCCAATCGCACAATTGGCGCGATATTCCATAAGCACGCAATTTCATTAGAAGCCGCTTATGATGTACAGTGTCAAAAGCCTTTCGGAAATCCAGAAATATAGAAACAATTTGAGATCCCTTGTCGATGGCACTTACCACTTCATGTGAATAAAAGGCAAGCTGTGTTTCGGAAGAGCGATACTTTCTGAATACGTGTCGACTTTTGGTTAATAGGTCGTTCTCTTCGAGGTAGTTCATAATGTTCGAACAAAGTTTATGTTCCAAAATACCACTGCAAATCGACGTCAATGAGATTTACCTCTAATTTTGGGATCACTCCTGTTGCCTTTACTGAATATTGGAGTGACCTGGACAACTTTCCACTCTCTGGGTACGGATCTTTCGCTTAGTGATCGGTTTTATATGACAGCTACGAATGCAGCTATTGGCATCAGCATACTCTGAGAGGAATCTAGTTGGTATAGAATCTGACCCGAAATAATAGCTTTTGATTAGTGCCTTGTTTTACTACTCCAGAAACATCTACTTCTAAATTTCTCATGTATTCGATTCATACGACTTGCGCGCGCTACTCCATGTATACACGCACACCTACGCACGCACACACACACACACACACACACACACACACACACACACACACACACACACACACACAGACATGAGAGACAAAATAAGCAAAAAATGCAGACATTTCTCCAAATAGATTTGCAAAGATGGACTCCACAAAGAACTCTTGTAATCCCTATTCCCCTCTAGAATTAATCTAAATACAAAATATTAACATAACCTTATGTATTTTCCTGGCAACATTAGTGATGGATAAATAATGGAATTCAAAATTTAGAGTATAATGGGACTAGAAGTTGAGATTTATTTTGTCTAAACCAATTTTGAGGTCCTATCTGATGCCTACCTAATGATGAAAGGTGATTTTCCTATGTTACGTAGTATAGAAGGGAAGCTGTGCTGTCTGCCCAGATCATGCACAGCGGATCGCGAAGTTTCTGGCACTCTATTTTCTGTTCGGCCTTCAATAGAACACTGATGAAGCAGTTGTCTCGCAGGCAAACTCGGAGGGTGTGCGTATTTGAACTTATTAGATGAACGACTAATAACGTTATTTTGAAATAAATATTAGAGTTATAGGAAACTGGGGGTAGGGGTGCACGTTTCGGCTTCACAAAGTAAGTGTGAATAATGCAATCAGAACCCTACCTCGAGCACAGTAGAAATTGGAAACGAACAAAGAAGAGAGGCTTACAATTAATTTATGAGTCGGAAAAATGTTATAAGCAACGTAACAAAGCCTCTAGGTCGCATTTAATTTGCCTTTCATATCAAGTAACATGACATACGACCATACATTTTCGAAACAAACAGAAAATCTGGAATGCAGCAGCAGTATGACGACTCACTGAAAGCGTTAAAAATAGCTTAGTTATGACTGAACAAAAGATAACATAATAACCAGCCATTACACTAAAAGTACATTCGCTAAAATGCATTTAATGTAAGAAATCAGTATTAATATGACAAACGAATTTCTTCTTTCGACGTCTGTTTGTCTTCAAAAAATTCAAATGTTGGCTTGTATTTAGACATAAGCAGCTCCACAGTTATAAAGCTTCAGTCTACTACAATGGAATTACCAAGTTTTATTCATACAGTTCAGTAAGGTTGAAGAGGTTTCCATTGGTTTAAGGCGTAAGTATAGCATACTAACCAGGAGATCAAGATTTCCAGATACTTTTTTTCCCGAAATGTCATTGCATCTACCATTCAGTGAATTGCACAGTATATCTTATGATGTGGACGTAGAAACTACCACCTATTTCGTGTAAAGTCATTGCAACATCTTTGGAGATTACATACAATCTGTACTTGTTCACTAAAAGCAACCAATAATTTATTGAAATTAAAACAGCTTTCATTCAATAAGTGGCATTTTATTTATAAATAAGCTATTGTTGATCTATAATACACAGTAGGCTACCGAAAACCAATCCCCAACAATGACGAAATATGTCACAGTCAAATGTATTTGGGAAATAACACGTTGCTCAAAGATCTCAGAATGTCAAAAATGGCTCCAATGAGAAAGTAAGGAAGATGATAAAATTGGTATGGAGTGTTGTCCCCATTGTTAGCGGCATAGAATCAAAAGTCAACTAGATTTGATCCTGGAATACAGAAATCCCAACTGCCTCCACTTATAACCAGATTTGGTTCGGTGTAGCGACAGGTGATTTCTCCCGGTCGAGCCAATCCACAGTCATAAACGAGACGCTAAGGAGTGATCACACAATAGACTGAACAGCGTTTGAACCATCAACAAGGCAGTCAGCACATGTGAATGTTTTCCTGGAGAAGCTGACGAAAAAAGCTGCTAGATAAAAAGACACAGAAATCACAGAGTATATTATTAAAACAGCATTACAGGGAGTAGGTCAGTATATAACTTACAATGTTGGGTCAATACTACTACCGTTTGAACTACTGTATGTTTAATGATGCTACCATTTATGATAAAGACTAAAGCGCATCTGATAGAAAGCATAATGATGATTAAATTTGTCATACTAAAACAAAATTGATTAAAATAGAAATAGTTTAAAACAGTGTTTGGCAGTTTAAATGAGAATGGCAGTACCAATCAACATCTGATAATAAAAAGTTTTAAGGGAAATTTATGAGGGGACAGAACATATGCCAATGAAGCTAATAGTCTGCAGCGGGAACTTTGCACTCCTGATGATATTGCAAGGGTCTCTATCTTTGGACTTGCCATAATTCGGGAATTTCTTGTGACGACTATATTAACGTTTAAAATAGTGTAGCCGCTGACACTAGCGAAGATTGACAGAGGTGCAGAAAGTAAATTAGCATTTAGTAATCACAAACATAAGTACAAACCTAACTCAATAGCCAAATACCATACGCACTAGTTAAATTCGGTCTATCCATTATTTTCGTTAGTAGCGATATTAGCTTCGAAATACCCAAAAGCCCAAATAACGAAGTGATAATTATTTTGAGATTTTTTTGGTGTCAGTCATGCAGGATTTTTTTTAGAATTGGTGTCCGCTATTAGAGTGTTTAAAATCAGTTATCTTGCTGGGACACATGCTTCATACTTGAAAGTTAAATATAGTTTGATGGTATTTTATCGTGGTGAGTTAAGAATTTCTGAACAAAAGAGCTAACGGTACTGGTTTATGTAAATGAAAAGCGTCTTCATAACAGAGTTGTCAAATATGACTGGATTAGAAGACAGGCGTTTCATCTGAAATGACGTTAGGGTAGGGGTAGGCGGTCATGTTTTCAAAAGCCAATATGACAAACCTAATACATAAGAACAACTTAAAAATTACATACATTGCATTTTAAGTTCGCAAAAGGCAAAAGTCGAGTTTGCTTACAAAAAATGTACTGAATTGTATGCTAGTTAAGCAAATGTTATTACTGTGCCACTTGGCCATCTCAGCCGAGTATCATGGTTAGATGGCGACACATGTAAAGGGTAGATGGACACTCGACTAAACACTTAAAAGTCAAAGAGAAAATTATTGAAAACCACTTGTAAAACATTAAACATGTTTAATTGATCTCTTCATGTAAAATGTTTAATAAAGTTATTAATGTAGTTATATTATAGCTCACAGTGAACCTCGTTTGTAAAAGACACTGTACAATTCGTGATTGTTTTTACATTTTATTAATCGTTGCAACATAGCAGTTTTATATAGAAAATTACAAGAAATCACCTCAGTTATTCATTTAGTTTACATTAAAGCTACGCTTAATTTATAACGAGGAAGAGTTTATCGCATAGGCTTACATTTTGTTTTTAAAATGGCATTGCTACATCGATGTCATCGATGGCACACATCCACATAAGTTTTTAAGGACTCGTGTAACCAACGATTACACCCCATACAGTCAATGCTATCGCTGGTTTTGTTTTCGAGTAGTGTTCTATGCATTTAAAGCACTCTTCGTCACGAAGGACGTCGATTGAGTCGTCTTTATACTGTACTTCATCTGACAAGTCTGAACTGTCAGAAGGTTCTTTACTATTCCAGACCCGAACATTTTTCAAGAATGTTTCTTTCCAATAGGCCTAGTTCTTATCCCTCTTTCATAACGTTTCAACTTTCACTTTTCAATATATTCCTCAGACGTTAAGTTTGCAGCTTTCATTTTTCTACGTTTTATTGAGTTTCGGGTGTGAGTGAAATATGACTCAGAATTATTGTAGGAGTGACACGGTTTGTTTCATTTGAAATCAAAGGCCAAATATCGTCTCTTGTAGGTCCTGGTGGAGGTGAATTTGTTCACATTTCAGGGGATTTTGTCCTTATTTGTCTGCTGGAGTCGATCGTTGTGTACGTGGATTGCGGGGTTTGGCAACAGTACTCTTTCAGACTGGCCGTACGTCCAGATCATCGTAGAGCCGTCTCTTCCGATCGGTCGACGGAGATGGCCATAGCGCGTAAACAAACATGGTAGACGCAAACTCAAACAATACCTACGTAGCGGTATGCATTGTGACGTAAACTATTCTTATATGTAAAGTCCCGTTGCTACTAACAACCTAAGTTATGTTTAACCATTTGAGACCTGATTTTTTTTTGTATAAAAAAATATTTTTAATACTGTAATACACTTCAGTTAAATTTTCAATGATTTTAGAAGTAAGATTTATGGAATTATATGCGTCCATTTTCATACTACAACACTGTGTATACTGAAAAATAACGCTTTTTTACGAACTTAATTAAGTATTTTGTAGTACCAACTGTTGTACTAAATAAACTGATCGTTCAATAACTACATCGCAAAATAACAACTTCTACTTTCATTTATACAGCGGAATACAACTAACCCACAATTCACGTTTTCTTTTGAAGTTCGTAAACTGCTGCGCAGTGCAACACTCGCTTCCTATTATTTTTATAGTGATCTTCCGCAGGTGTCAGTAATTATGCATGATGAAATGATTGAACAATCAGGTGTCGTATACATGCTCTTTCCATTGAGAAAAAATGCTTCTGAACCATCTTAGACACCATAGAAGTTATGTACACATTTGTAACCAGAGGGTCCGAAAGGGTTAAATCGAAAGGGTATGACATGTAACATAATTTCAAGGCAGACTGAAAATTAAAACCATGAAAATTAGTTGTTTTTAATTAATATAAAGAATCGTGCGGAAGATAAAATATGTCTGATGCTTCCAGCTGACCGGCAGCTCTGTAAAGCAGTTTCTGGAAGAATTTCAGACCTTGGTCATCTCTCCTGTATGGGCGTCTGTCCTGGAATTACCTTTTCTTGTGCGGTTTACGTACTTTTTAAGTTTACAAACAACTTCTTAACGAAACAGTAAAGCTGTGTATAGAATAGTTCATAAAAAGTATTGAGTGTCAGAGAAAGGGACCCAGATCCCCTCCAGTTCCCAGAGTGTTTTCTTTGCACTTGTCACAGACAGAAAACAATTTTGCCAGCGGCTGCTCCGCCATCTTTCGGGACGTGCCTCGGCGAGCCTCATTTTCATTTCTGCACGCAGAAGATTTCTCTCCGCCTCTCTCTGTGTCTCTCCATCTTTTATGAAATACGCCATAAGGAAGTTTCCGCGCGCGCCACACTTAGAACTTTGTGTGCTCAGGCGAAACTGCGGATGGGACTCTGTGGCGGAAACGCACGCAGTGTCCCGGCGGACGCGCCGCAGACAAACGACGTGCGTGGGCGTTGGAGGGGCGGGGGGGGGGGGGGTGTTAGCGAGGCGGCCAGCGGCGGAGGACGCAGGCACAGGCCGGTGGACGAACAAGAGGTCCAGCAGAGCGCCAGGAGCTCGTTGTTGCAGAAGAAGTCTGGAGGAAAGGTCCGGAGGAGACTGATGCCAAAAGCAGCGGTAGTGATGTACCACAATCTAACATACAGTCATGACACTCTTACTGCACTAATCTTATTATACGAGGGGCGTTTGAAATCATAACGTGTAGGCTTTCACGGCCGTCGTCTTCAGTAATTAAAACTTCCGGGCTGAGAGGCCGTGGTCGAACAGTAGAAATTTCTTCCCCTGACGTTTCGTTGCCGGCTGCGGTCAACATCTTCTGAGGTGAGTCGTCGGTTCAGAGTCACCATACTGTTTATCAAGTTTCTCTTTAAACTCCTGAGGCGTTTTGCTAATCACAAAGTAATATTTAATCAAAACACGAAATTATTTTTTTGTCCATTGACAATCGCTCTACTTCCTTGATTCACACGATTGCCAAACAGAAAGAAATAGACCAACATGGCTGAATCTATGTGTATGTTCTTTAAAAAGATGCTACTAACTAAAAATGATCTCGATACGCGCCGGTGGTGCCATCTCTCGGACTTTGCACAGACTTTTCAAACGTCCCTCGTACACTGTGGCATCAGCAGTCCAAGTGGTCGGCAACATTCCTGAATACGGTATTACATGAGTGTGAATTGTATCGTTTTTACTGATTTCCACCTGCTTATTACAATAGTAAACGTATGTGCTGCCATAAAAATCAGTAATAACTAAAATTGAACTCGACATTTGTCTCCCTTATATTTCGTGAGAACCCTGTGATAGTATGAAACGGTACATTACAAGATGTAACATAATGTCCCTTTTCTACAGTTTTATTAGACAGCGCTATTAGGGACTCTGTAGGAATACAAAGGGCACAGCGGCGGTTCATTACCTGACTAGTTTCGAAATAATACTCATCAGAACCAAATACTGGGGTAAAATTTCATAATAATCGTACATCTAATACCTATATCATCAGAATCATTCAGCTACACTATAGAAGGTCAGCAACTGAAAGCAGCTAATTCCATAAATTATCTGGGAGTAGTCATTAAAATGGAACGACATATAAAATCAATCGTCGGTAAAGCAGATGCCAGACTTAGATTCATTAGGAGAATTCTAAGGAAATGAAGTCCGAAAACAAAGGAAGTAGGTTACAGTTCACTTGTTCGCCCACTGCTTGAATAGTGCTCACCGGTGTGGGATCCGTACCAGGTAGGATTGATAGAGGAAGTGGAGAAGATCGGATTGATAGAGGAAGTGGAGAAGATCCAAAGGAGAGCAGCGCGCTTCGTTACAGGATCATTTGGTAATCGTGAAAGCGTTATGGAGATGATCGCTAAACTCCAGTGGAAGAATCTGCAGGACAGACAGAGGCATACCGACAATCCTTCTTTCCGTGAACAATACGTGACTGGAATAGAAGGGAAAATCGATAGTGGTATTCCAGGTACCCTCCGCCACACACCTTAGGGTGGCTTACGGAGTATTGTTGTAGATGTAGAATCTAATCCTGGGGTAACGATTCGTACTAATCATATATCTTCTCGGCCCTGCTTAATAGCAGCTATTGACGTGTTTCGAAATAAGCATCATCAGAATCTAATCGTGGCGTGAAGATTCATATTCATCGTATTTCGTCTTGCCCCTGCTGAATAGCAGTTATTGGCATGTTTTGAAAAAATCAGCAGCTACTTCAGCAGCCATGACAATATACGATTACTATATTAGTAAATTCTGATGATTATGATTTCGAAACGCATCAATAAATGAACAGCTGCACATCCACCTGTAGCCTTTATATTTCTACAGTGTCCATAAAACTACAAGAAGACAGTTTATTTACAAATATCTTATTTCTATAAAGAAATCTAATTTCTGTTAAGAATAAAGAAGTGGTTAGGAAACATGAGAAGAAATGCCCTTTGGCCGAAGGACGTGGCTTTTCTGTTCAAGGATGGTTATGTTTCTTCACTACATTTACAGTAAAATCGGTGAGTGGGGGCAGTAAGAAACGTGTCTATAGAATCAGAATGTTCAAATGTTTCTTAAGCTTATGGGACTTAGCTATGGGGTCATCAGTCCCTAAGCTTACAAACTACTTATAATCTACCTTATACTAAAGACGACACAAACATCCATGCCCGAGGGGGGATTCGAACCCCCGACCGTAGCGGCCGTGCAGACTGACTGGCGCGCCGCAGACCGCTCGGCCACTGCGGCCGTCCCCGAGGGAGGAATCGAACCCCCGACGGCGAGTGGTCTCGCCCGTCGGAGCACAGCGCCTCAATGAGCGCGGCAACTCTGCCGCGGCTGTATAGAAGCCAATACCTGTACTACATAATGTACCAAACGAGCCACCACAGCTGAAGCTCAAGGAAAAGTTTAACAGACGTGCCAATCGAAAAAAAGCAATCAAACTGTTCCCCATCAACGAATTTCACAATTTTCGCTACAGCTGAACCACAAACGGCAAGAATCTTCATTACATTGGTTATTTATACAAAAGTAATGCACGTTCAAATGTTCAAATGTTTGTAGAACTTATGGGACTTAACTACGGGGTCATCAGTCCCTAAGCTTACAAACTACTTATGAACTAGCTAATACTAAGGACGGCACAAATATCCATGCCCGAGGGGGGATTCGAACCCCCGACCGTAGTGGCCGTGCAGACCGTGACTGGAGCGCCTCGGTCCCCTCGGCCACCGCGGCCGGCAGTAATGCACGTATAAGAAGGACGACTGAAATGTAAAAATTTGCGAAACATAAGACTCCATACCGATAGATATGCGTCAAAGAAACTGCCTGTCATAGCAAAAGCAGACCGTTATAGAAACTGATGGTTTTCTCACGTTTATATTCTACTTACTTTGAGTGGAATTAGCTGCAAATATACTCATAATCGTAAGCATTTATTCCTGAATAAGTTGTTGTTTATATCACCAAATCAGTGAAATTCGCTGTTTTCATATTAATTTCCCATTTATGTATGTCTCTTTATGTTTTTGGTATACTTGTAACACAGCCAATCTGAGAGTTTGAGGAAATGCATACTGTAAACCATCAGCTGTATTATTTTTTAAACTTCTACCGATTTCGGTTATAAACCATCTTCACGGAAGACTATTGAATAAAAATACAGAAACAGAATTATACACAAGCTGAAGTAAAATACACAATATAACCTAGTAGTTTCATATAGTAAGTACTTACGAACTACTGATTAAACAGGTGCATTATATGCTTCCTCATGCATACTGGCATGCATGTCACATGATAAAAATAAATAAGACGTCACTAGGCATCAAATCTTGATTAAAACATAAAATCAATGCCAGGCTGTGTGATGGTGAACTAAGGTCTATTACAAGAGAACCTAACACAACTATTGAACGCATCAGTCAACGAGATAAAATTAGCGATTATCAAAGTATACATGATGTCAAAATGATATAAATTAAGTAACCGTGGTTATATCTTTGACAATATGCCATGGCGACATGTTACAGAAAGCAGTATGTAAACATTACGAAAATAACAGGATGGATTATGAAAACAAATAAAATGTGTAATAACAACAATTATCTGTCAAAGTATAGAAGTAAGTGAACAAAGTATACATCAAAGACCTAATGTTAGGAAATAAAGCAAACCTAACCCAATAACAGGATCGTAAAATCGTAATTAGTTTATGTACAGGTAGGCCAGAAGCTACTAATGAGCATAGTGGATAACACAATATGTCAACTTTCTAATACGTATGGATACATATTTCAATGAACAAGATCTGATATATTATGAACAAGAACAACGTAACATTAAATGAAGTAAACATGTAAACCTTAGGCTACGTAACATAATAGCCAAAGCATAAAAGCGACAGGGTGTCACAATTACATAGTTCGGGGTGTACGCGATTACATTAAATATGGATAAAGCATCCAGTCACATAAAGATGCAATACAATTATGTCAAAAAATAAGTGCATTAATTTCGCATGTAGACCTTAAGCATGTAATACACACGATTAAGTGTATATGACAATTATGTATTCGCACATATCTAACAGAACAGAGGTACCTGGGAAGATTTATTAAAATGGTATGTAATTATCTATAGGGTTGCTTATGAATAGATAAGGATATATATATATATATATATATATATATATATATATATATATATATATATATATATCTGGTCATATAAGTCATTGGATTATTATACAGGTTAAGCAAATGTAAGATCTGTTTAGACCAATATGGTCATGCATTATTAAGAATAAGTTTCTAGGCTGTTAATACTAACGGATGAGACCTATCTAAGAACGATAGGTAGGGTTGCATATGATAATAAAATATATAATAATTTGCAATGGACGATGCGCTACGAAATTTCTCACAACATTACCATCGTTTTCATGAGATTTGTTACCCGTCGCCCCTTATCTTACTATGGAGCCGACCAGCCTTCATCCTTCACGCTGTGTGCAACAGCTACATCGAACTTCCGTCAAAATTCAAAGCTTCCAAAATGTTCGTTGTCATAAGCAAGGCACATCCGCCGCCCCTTTATTATTTTCGCTTCTCACACTAGTCTTCCGTATTTTCGGTGCGTGCCAACGCTAGAACGACTCTGCAGTCGATTCTCTCCCATGCCCGCGGTACTTCTAGGTGGTATTCACTCTGACAGTGATTTCTCGTATCACCAATGGATGTGTAGTATCATTTGGGTCTTCTCGAAACAGCTACATGTCGGTAAACAATTTGTACTTTGCAATGTAGTGTCCAACCTCCTTTGGCCCAACGAAGTGCATCGATTCGATATGGCATTGATTCAAAAGCACGTGAAAGTATCATATTAGAATGTTGAGCCTATCTGCTACTATAGCTGTCCAGTAGCTGGATTTTCCGCGTGAACTGACTTCCCAAGTATTTCCCATTCACGTTCTAAGGGAACACCGTCATGTGATCTTGGGAGCAAAAGGGCGAAATGGCCAGACTGTTCCTCAAATGAGTCAGGTAAACTGTGTCCTAGTGATATGGCACATTGTCATCGAAAAAAATTCCATTTTTTTATTTTTTTTTTATTTTTTTTTTTTTTTTTAAGTTTGCTGTAAATGAATTAAACCAACTTAACAACTTGCAGTCACTGATTGTTTCAGTTGGTTCAGAGGACCAAATCACCACCAGTATGCAAGGTGCCTTACTAATAATTTGGGCCTCCGTTATACTAGAAATCAACATTTAGCTCCTATCAATTGAATGTTCAATTGCATTCCTACGGGACCAAACTACGTTGGTCATCAGTCCCTAGGCTTACAAAGTCCTGAAACTAAGGTTAACTTAAGAACAAGACACCCAACCATGCCCGATGGAGGATTCGAACCTCCGACGCGGGATCTTACCAATTACATCGGGAGATGTCTGATCAAACCACCGGTTTCCTGCCACCAAAGTTTTTATTCTATCTTTATTGTTTTTATTTTTGAGGAACCACCTTTTTTTCTTCATTTGGGCGGGTAGGTAGGGTGGGCTCTTGTCCACCCGTATAACCCTGCTTGTAATCACACACCATGAAAAATGAACAAAATGGAACACTCTCGAAACAGAAAATCCAACCCTTACGTAGACGAAAATAAGAATGGTTTCAGAAAACACTTTCTAACATTTAAACTGATATTAGATGTCAACAAATTTCGCCTCTTCAGAAACACTTCCCTTCCCATAACCATTCTGCATTTTATATCTTCTTTACTTCGGCCATCAGAAGTAATCTTGCTACATAAATAACGAAACTCATCAACTACTTTTATTGTCTCATTAACTAACCTAATTACTTCAGCATCGTCTAATTTTCTGACGTTACATGATCCTCGGTTTACTCTTCTTAATGTTCATCTTATACTCTCCATTCCATTCAATTGCTCTTCCAGATCCTTTGTAGTCTCTGACAGAATTACTATGTCATCGGTATACCGTAAAGTTTTTATTCCATCTCCCTGGAATTTCTATTTGCATTCCTTCACTCCTTTCTCAATGTACAGACTGAACATCATTGGGGACAGGCTAAATCCCTGTCTTACACCCTTCCCAACCTCTTACGTTCCTTTTATGCCTTTCGATTAACAACTGCTGTTTGGTTTTTGTATAAGTTGAATATAACTTCTTGCTCCCATTATTTTACTCCTGAAACCTTCAGAATTTGCAAAAGCGTACTGCAGTCGACATTGTCAGAAGCTTTTTCCAAGTCTACACATGCTAAAAACGTAAGCTTGCTTTTTCCTATCCTAAAATAAGTCGTAATGTATTTCCACCTATGTCAATCGGTAAAAAAGCAGCCCTCGGTCACCAATTAAAATTTGTTTGACCTGGATTCGGCAATAACTAAGATTGCCTTCATCAGAAATTATAAAGTAAAACATAATAAAATATACTACTCAGCTGTAAAACTTACGTCCCAATTTTTAATAAGAAATTTTTAGAAAATGCTAGCCACTATGGGCTGCACGCCTGCACGAAGGCATCAGACTGGCGTGTGCTCAGCAGTGCCATCTAGTAGCCGCAATTACAACTAGGCTACTGAACAGTGAAAACTAGTATCACAAAAATAAATAAATAAATAAATAAATTCTACGAAATGCTTTGTTTAACATGAGAGACGGCTGAGGCGAGCCGGCCGCGGTGGCCGAGGAGACTAAGGCGCTTCAATCACGGTCTGCACGGCCACTACGGTCGGGGGTTCGAATCCCCCCTCGGGCATGGATATTTGTGCCGTCCTAGTTCGTAAGTAGTTCATAAGTAGTTTGTAAGTTTAGGGAGTGATGACCCCATAGTTAAGTCCCATAGACTTTACAAACATTTGAACATTTGGCTGAGGCGACATTTTGGCAATACAATATTAGTAGAGAGAATAAACGGGTAACAAAGTTTTAATAAGCACAATAGTTAAAATTAGCTTTTGGAATACAAACGTTTTGGATCTAGTCGGAAGAAATATTTCGGACACTGCACGAAGTACAAATCAATTACCCAGTAACGGCTTATTACCATTAAAGAAGTTTCTACTACGTGCGTTGTAACTGTCCATTTAGAATAAGCCCGTCATCTGACCAAAAGAAAACATATTTCTCCACACCAGATCTGGTGCCCATTTCCTATGAGATTCAATGACTGCAACGTTGCCTTCTCGACCAACAATAATTTGAAGAAACATTTCATTCATAACTTAAAATCAACCTGTTCTTCTTTACATAATTTCGGCGTTTACAAATTATTTATGATACTTGTTCTTCCTACTACATAAGTCAAACGGAACGTGCGTTTAAAATCAGATTTAAAGAACATCTTTTGAGAAAGAATGTCAATAATACCCAGAATTCGTCTTTTGATGACCATCTTCTCATTACAGGTCATGCACCTAAAGCCATGAACGTTTTGCATACCGAAAAGAAATGCCAGAGATTAGACGTGCTTGAGGAGTTGTAATTATTTAAACATTTTTCTCGTAATGACGGGCTTATTGTAAATGTACAGCTAAAACTCCGTAATAGAAGCTTCTTTAATGGTATTAAGCCGTTACTCGGTCTTTGATGTTGTACTTCGTGCAATGTTCGAAATATTTCTTCCGACTTGATCCAAAGCATTTGTATTCCAAAAGCTACTTTTAACTATTGTGCTTATTAAAACTTTGTTACTCGTTTATTCTCTCTACGTCTTCCTGATCACAACTCCGCTAAGCATACGCCAATCTGATGCCTCCGTGCAGGCGTGCAGCCCATAGCAGGTAGCATTTTTTAAAAATTTCTTTTTAAACATTGTGACGTAAGCTTTACAGCTGAGTAGAATATTTTATTATGTGACTTGTTTTATTTTATAATTTCTGATGAAGGCAATATTAGTCACTGCCG
This sequence comes from Locusta migratoria, assembly GCA_026315105.1. Classification (NCBI taxonomy): domain Eukaryota; kingdom Metazoa; phylum Arthropoda; class Insecta; order Orthoptera; family Acrididae; genus Locusta; species Locusta migratoria. Next base: position 230,815,661 of record CM048746.1, on the reverse strand, counting down.
AAACTGGGTCAAATAATTTTTAATTTGCAACCGAGGGCTGCTTTTTTATCGTAACGGTCGCTGACAATAGCACCTATGTTTACAATTTTAAGTTGCCTCCCATGTTCCTACATTTCTCTTAAATCCAAGCTGATCTTCCCCAAGGTCAGATTCCACTACATTTTCTATTCGGCGGTGAATAATTGGTGTTAGTATTTAGCAACCATTACTTATCAAACTGATAGTTCTGTAATTATCACATTTGTGTGCACTTGCTGTTTTCGAGAATGGAATCACTATATTCTTCTTGAAGTCTGAGGGTATTTCTTCTATCTTATACATCTTGCATACCAGGTGGAATAATTTCATCATCACTGGCTCTCCTAACGATGACATCAGTTCAGACAGAACATGGTCTACTTAATTATATCCATAATGGATGAGAGGTCGTGGTTGTATTACTTAATTATTTTGTCAAATATGCTCAACCACAGATATCGCGTAAAACACTAAAATATGACGCGTTTCAAGGATCAAGCCATTATCATCATATAATCTGTACGAGAATCTTTTTATTGTTTCATATTTTAAGATTCTTGTACACATTATCTTGAAACGCGTCATATTTTAGTGTTATCTGTGGTTGAGCCTACTTGAAAAAATAATTAAAATAATTACATCATCTCCTCCTGGGGTCTTGTTTCTACTATAATCTTTTAGTGCTCTGTCAAATTCTTCTCGCAGAATCTTATCTCCTAGTTCATCTTCTTGTACTTCGTCTTCAATTTCTAGAATACTGTCTACATGTTTATTTCCTTTGTACAGGCCTTCTGTATATTGCTTCCACCTTTCAGCGTTCAAGTCTTTAATTCATACTGGCTTTCGAATTGAGTTCTTCATGTTCATACCATTGCTTTTCTCTTTTTTGTTTCCAAACATCTCTTTTATTTTGCTGCAGGCGATATCTATATTTGCCTTAGTTATACATTCCTTTATGGTCTTTCATTTCTCTTTGCACTTCCTATCAACCTCATTTTTCAGCATTTTGTACTCCCTTTTGCCTGCTTCACTTGATGCATTTTTACAATGACACGTTCCACATCCACGAGTATCTGCTCAAAACTGATCTATAGAACGAACAACTAATCTAACCTAATCTCATCTCAGCTCCTGTGTTACCAAAGGATTTCTATTAGGCGTCTCACCCATCTTTGGTTCCTTCAATTTGTCCAGATTCCATCTCCTTAATTTACTACCTTTTTGCACTCTCTTAATCTACAGTTCATAAACAATATTCAGAGCATCTAAGAGCACTAAAAAGTCACAGTTCCCACAGTACATTTGCAGACCACCTAATATCTCACAGCCATTACACAACCAAAATAGAAAAAGACCTAAAGATATTAAAATCAAGCCACAACCTATACCACAAACTCGCAATAGAAGAAATTAAACACATACAAAAAGCAATAGCAGAAGGAAAATCAGTCAGTCACTCTATGTAAAAATACATAATTTCACCCATTAAATGAATTGCACAGAAAGGATGACACACACACAGCTAAAATACACACACACACGCACACGCACACACACACACACACACACACACACACACACACACATACACACACAACACACAGACACAGAGACAAAACAAACTTTTTTCAAATCTACCGCCATTCCACTGTAGAACAGCTGAAAGTTAACTGACAGATGTGCACTTTAACAAACTAAACACAGACGAATTTTTAAACTGGGGAAGTGATTGTGATAGAAAAAGTCCGAAAAATATGTGTATTACATGTGTGCGATGTAAAATAGCGCAGAAGTAGAAGTGTATGCCAAAAGAAAATGTAAGTAATAGATAGTAAGCAGACGATAGAAATATCCCCACATACCAAAATTACGTTTTCGCACCGTAAGTAGCGTTTTAAGAACCTCACAAGTTGTTAAAACAGATAATTTTGGTTGCAGATGACAACGCTACCACTACATAAGTATGTAAAAAGGGTCCCACGTAACCACAGAATGTAAAATAAGGTAAAAACCGCCGGCCGCGGGAGCCGAGGGGACTGAGGCGCTCCAGTCACGGTCTGCACGGCCACTACTGTCGCGGGTTCGAATTGCCCCCTCGTGCATGGATATTTGTGCCGTCCTTAGAATAAAGTACTTGATAAGTAGTTTGTAAGTTTAGGGACTGATGACCGCGTAGTTAAGTCCCATAAGCTTAATAAACATTTGATTTGATTTCAAGGTAAAAGACAAATTAATACTGACGACATTTTAGGCCTGAATTTAGAAATAGCACAGTAGTAAAAATAAATGTAATTTGTTTTAACAGCATGAAATAAACTGAAAGCCCACTGATGATGGCACAAAGGTACTGAAACTAGTTTGGGTGCATAATAAAACAGTGTTTTGCATATCTGGCGGACCTCATACCAGGAAAAAATAACCAATAAGTTATGGTCAGAGTCTATATCTGTTGCTGCCTCTATCTGCGTTACAGGAGGTTTTCATAAAACCGACAGGAGTATGCGTTGCATCTGTGTGACAAAAGTGAGATGTAATTTCCTCCGAAGGATGCTAGGTAGTTGAGGCATGTGGTGCTGGGTGCGGTATGAGCGACGGAGCCCATCGCAGGCCACGATCCGGAGCGGCAGGAATCGGTGGAGGCATTCTGCCGGCATCCAGCCGCCCTGATTTAGGGCGCCCCGTAATGCCGTGATCCTGCGGATTGCCGCCGCGCCGGCCTGAGCCTCCCCAGCACCAGCAGGGCGGCCGCGGCCGCACTCCATAACGGCGGCTCCGCGCCCTGCCAGTGACGTCACAACACTGCCGCCTTCTGGCCATCTCCTACGGATCTTGCAGGCCTTTTCTTTTGTGTCCCAGCCTCGTCCTCCGGTTGTCGTAGGTGTGGGGTGCCCGAGTAGAAAGAGACCGACACAGGAATAAAGGATGCACGCGTGTGAAGGTACGGAGGTGACCAGCCAGTGGGACAGCAGAAACTAGAAATACTACAGTTAATTAGAATAAGATATATATTTAGTAGAAACGTTCTAATACTTAACTTTTACAAAGTTCATTACTGCAGAATGCTGATACATAGTTGAAGTAGATAGAGGCTTGCCTACTGATGATTCCTAGAGCCTATCCGATAGCCAAGTCGTAACTGGTGCCTGATTCCCAAGTGGCCGATGCAGCAGTCGTGGCCACGAGCGGAGTTGCAGCAGAGGGCGCTCGTGGCTGACGTCGTAAGAACGCCGCGCCGTGCGTGCATGGCGGCGCGCGGCCTAAGTACGTGGCGTGCACTTCATACTTGTGCGACACCACACTTTCCTTCTTCTTGCAGTTCGCCAATTCAAGACATGACAGTGAACTGCGATGTACGCCACGGGTTTCCCCTCTAATACAGATCAGATTTGCCTACTTCTATATCTGTTTCTACATCCATACTCCGCAAGCCACCCGACGGTGTTCAGCGGAGGGTACCCTGAGTACCACTATCGCTTCTCCCTCCTATTGTGCGTGGAAAAAAGGATTGTCGGTATGCAAATGTGTGGGCTCCATTTTCTCTGATTTTATCCTTTTCGCTAGTTATACGTAAGAGGGAACAATATATTGCCAGATTCCTCGGTAAAGGTATGTTCCGAACGACAGACCGTCTCTCCTGCAGAGTCTTCCACCGGATTATTATAATGATACACCTACAACACTGCTTTATATTTGCAGTTATTATTTATAAATCACAATGAGCTCATTTCGGACTTTAGCCAACATCACGTGCTATGTAAACACATTTGAATGGTCTGAATATTCATATATGTATTGTAACTATAAATGGAAGTGGTTTACAATTTCTTGGTTCTTACCTTACATGGAATATCGTACTTTTCACCTATATGTAGATTGGTGCCTCGTTTCTGTCTATGCTGTCTTTATCTTTTACACCTGGATGTCAATTGGTGCCTGTTAGCTTCTTACGCTATTTCGATTTTGACAGCTTGGTTTACGATATTCCATGTTTACATAGTTACTATTGAAGTGTTTTGTGGAGAACTCTGTTGTAATTTGTTTGTTTTATTGGGATTGGCTTTAATTACGTCATTTTATAGAATTTTCGATAGATTTTGTTGATGTTTTTATGCTTTATTATTAGTAACTTCTTCGTAATTATTTTGTTATATTTCGTTAGTGGTATCGTCTTCATTGTATTATATATAACACACTTCAATAGTAACTATGTAAACATGGAATATCATAAACCAAGCTGTCAAGATCGAAATAACGTAAGAAGCTAACAGGCACCAATTGACATCCAGGTGTAAAAAATAAAGACAGCATAGACAGAAACGAGGCACCAATCGACATCTAGGTGAAAAATACGATATTCCATGTAAGGTAAGAACTAAGAAATTGTAAACCACTTCCATCTATAGTTATAATACATATATGTATATTCAGACCATTCAAATGTATTTACAGAGCAACTGATGATGGCTAAAGGCCGAAATGAGCTCATTGTGATTTATAAATAATAACAGCAAATATAAAGCAGTGTTGTTGGTGTATCATTATAATAATCATGTCATTACAAGACATATTTTACACTGCGGGCCCCAAAGAACCAAAATAAAAAATAAAAAAATAAAATAAAAAATAATAATAACAATTCTTCCACTGGAGTCTATCGATCATCTTTGTAACGATTTCACGATTACTAAATGATCCTCTAACAAAGTGCCTGTTCTCCGTTAGATCTCCTCTTCCTCTATCAACCCCCCCCCCCCCCCGGTACGAATTCCACACCGGTGACAAGTATTCAAGCAATGGGCGAACAAGTGTAATGTAAACTACTTCCTTTGTTTTCGGACTGCATTTCCGTAGGTTTCTTCCAATGAAACTAAGTGTGGCATCTGCTTTACCGACGATTGATTTTATATGGTCGTTCCATTATAAATTGCTCCTAATGCCTACTCCCAGATAATTTATGGAATTAACTGCTTCCATTTTCTGACCTGCCACAGTGTAGCTAAATGATAAAGGATCTTTCTTTCTATGTATTTGTAGCACATTACACTTGTCTACATTGAGATTCAATTGCCATTTTCTGCACCATGCATCAATTTGATGCAAATACTCCCACATTTCAATACAATTTTCCATTGTTACAACCTCTCTATGTACTACAGCATCATCCGCAAAAATCCTCAGTGAACTTCCGATGTTATCTACAAGGTCATTTATATATATCATGAACACAACGGACACACGACACTCCCCTGTGACACACCTGACATCACTCTTAATACATACATAAAAAATGTTGATAGCTTATGCGACTTAACTACGGGGTCATCAGTCCCTAAACTTACAAACTACTTATGAACTAGCTAAACTAAGGACGGCACAAATATCCATGCCCGAGGGGGAATTCAAACGCCCGACCGTAGTGGCCGTGCAGACCGTGACTGGCGCGCCTCAGTCCCCTCGGCCACCGCGGCCGGCTAATACACACATCCTCCGCAATTCACCGTAACGTGCGTGGTGGAGGGTACACTGTACCACTAGAAGGCATTTCCTTTCCTATTCCAATCCCATATAGGACGAGGAAAAAGAAAAGAAAAAAAAAGCCTCCGTACGAGCCGTAACTTCTCATATCTTTGTGCTCATTACGTGAAATGTAAGTAGGCGGCAGGAAGATCGTTCTACACTCAGCTTCAAATTCCGGCCCACTAAATTTCCTCAACAGAATTTCTCGAAAAATACGACGTCTTTCCTCTAGCGATCCCCATTTGAGTTCAAATCAAATCAAATGTTTGTGTAGCTTATGGGACTTAACTACGGGGTCATCAGTCTCTAAACTTATAAACTACTTACGAACTAGCTAATACTAAGGACGGCACAAATATCCATTACCGAGGGGGTTTCGAACCGCCGACTGTAGTGGCCGTGCAGACCGTGACTGGAGCGCCTCAGTCCCCTCGGCCACCGCGGCCGTCCCATTTGAGTTGCCGGAGCATTTCCGTGACACTCTCGCATTCGTCGAACCTACCGGTAACGAATCTAGCTGCTCGCCTCTGAACTGCCTATATGTCTTCCTTTAAACTGATCTGCTTCGGGTTTCAGACACTTGAGCAATACTCAAGACGTGGCCGTACAAGCGTTTTACGCGGCCTCCTTTGCAGATGAAGTATATCTTCCCGAAATTCTCTCGCCCATCCACCTACCACAGGATGTTCAATGCGACTCATTGTTAAACATTTTATATAATAGTAATAATTTCGTGTGGCTCGTTAGTCTGGTGCAAGTCTATCAATTGGCCGCCACTTCGGCGACCTGAGTGACCTAGCTTACCCCATGTATCCAACCGGGGTAATGGGGCGACTCCTGACATCGTTGATAGGTGAAGGATGGGTTAAAACACGGACTGAAAAAAAATTCGACGTTTCGAACACGCGACCCTTCGGTTTCCAGTCAAACCCTTTATCCCAAAACTGTTTTTTATTTTTTTTTTTTTTTTTTTACCAAACGGGCAGCATATTACACTACTTCTTTAAAATTCTTCTTTTCTAATTCAGGAAAAGTAATTAAAAAAGGCCCAGTTATGTGGGACTGCCCCTTTGACTCTAATAAAAAAAAAAGAACCTCCACCTCACCAGGCGTTGGCACCTAACTGATACTACCCCTGCAAAAATATGTATATAACGGAAAAGAAAGAAGAGAAAGTAAGGGGAATTAATGGTAGAACAAAACAATGAAACTCTCTTTATTCGTATTATTTGATCATTATTTTTTATTTATATCTTGATGTGTGTTGTATAGTTCGGAAGCTCTCCGTTTCCTGCGGCTAGTAAGGTTCGTCACGGCTTCTCGTAAAACGTGCATTCTATGTACAGCAGTTGAAACATTTAAAATTGTTCTATTTTGACTGGACACATTCCAGCTGCAGGGAGGGTCGTTGAAGATACTCCCAAGTAACAGTTTGAGAAGTATTGTCTGTATTTAGGGTGACGTACAACTCTATAATGGCGATCCGTGAGATAGGTGCAAAAATCAAGTTTCGATTTTGCATTATGTCCAAAATGATAGTGTATGGTATTGTCCGCGTATTCAAATGTTCAAATGTTTGTAGAGCTTTTGGGACTGAACTATGGGGTCATCAGTCCCTAAACTTACAAACTACTTAGGAACCAGCTTATACTAAAGATGGCACAAACTTCCATGCCCGAGGGGGGATTTGAATCCCCGACCGTAGTGGCCGTGCAGACCGTGACTGGAGCGCCTCAGTCTTCTCGGCCACCGCGGCCGGCTCCGCATATTCAATTCACAGCATTTGTCTTAGCTTTTAGAAAATACACTCTGGAAGTAGTAATGAATGAGGAGTAATACTCTCTGGAATAGACCTCGTGAGGAAAGCTAAGATACGGCGCATCATTTGCCAAACGTCAGCAGCAGTGCAGCAAACACAACGATGTTTGTCTGTGTCAGCAACTCCACACCTGGGACGGAGAGCGGATACGGCGAGCTGGTTCCCACCGGTCCCGACAACTGTTACAGGAGTTCATAGAACTGTTACAAGAAGATGAATTACTTCAGTAGTAAAAGACAGCATTATATTTAATTTAAAACAACCGGTTTCGACATAAAGCTTTTGCAGTCTTCTGATACATTATGTTGCAGACAGGTAACGTGCTTCCACCATAGATACTAGTAGACCGGGCAAACAACAGAGGAGCTATACACGTGCCGTGGTAGCAACGTAGAACCAAGTGACTGTTGGCAAAAATTAGCCGAATATAAGCAACAGTATAACAATTTTCAAGAGACGACTCGTTTTTAAACCAGTAAATCGTATACGTTAATTTTAATGTTATTCGGATCCCGAAAAAATTCAGTATATGCCTAAACACGGCTGGATACAAACGTTGTTTTGCGAACAGCCACGTGGTATCGCTGTAGAGATGTTGGTATCATGAAAAAGATGTCATGTCCGGTCTACCAATATCTACGGTCGAATGTATCGCTACACCATTGTCTCCATGGAAAATGCCTCCCTGATGGCACCAAACGTCACCAGCAGACGCGACTGCAGACAACCATTGTTAGAGATCCTGTAGAGGGAGAGAGTAGCCATGAGTGAGGACACTGCTGATGTGTTAAGAGCCCAGAACGCCATGTTTTTACCAGACTTGTCGGACTACGTATTTGTCTGAATAGCTACTGTATGCGTATCTATACTGTAAAGGGTCTTTAATGCATCTGTCAGGGATTTCACAATAGAGTTATACACAGGTTGTATTACAGTAGACACTGCTGCATTTTTACACGTCTCCTGTAGAATATATTTCTACATCTACATACATACTCCGCAATTCTGTAAGGTGCGTGGCGGAGGGTACACTGTACCACTACTAGGCATTTCCTTTCCTATTCCACTCTCAAATAGAACGAGGAAAAAAAGAATGCTTATATGTCTCCGTATGAGCCCTAATTTGTCTTTGTGATCACTACGCGAAACGTAAGTAGGTGGCAGCAAGATCATACTACACTCAGCTTCAAATTCCGGCCCTCTAAATTTCCTCAACAGAAATTCACGAAAAGAACGTCGTCTTTCCTCCAGCGATCCCCAATTGAGTTGCCGGTGCATTTTCGTGACACTCACGCATTGGTCTAACCTACCAGTAACAAACCTAGCTGCTCGTCTCTAAAGGAAGACATAGAGGCAGTTCAAAATGATCGGGTGCGGGTCCCAAACACTTGAGCAATACTCAAGACGTGGTCGTACAAGCGTTTTATACACGGTCTCCTTCACAGGTGAAGTACATCTTCCCAAAATTCTCCCAATAAACCGAAGTCGGCTGTCCGCATTACTCATAACTGTCCTTACATGCTCGTTCCATTTCATATCGCTCTGCAATGTTACGCCTAGATATTTGAACGACGCGACAGCATTAAGAAGCTCACTACTAATGCTGTATTCGAACATTATGGGATTGTTATTTCTACTCATGCGCATCACCTTACATTTTTCTACATTGAGAGCAAGCTGCCTATCTTCGCACCAACCAGAAATTTTGTCTAAGTCATCCTGTATGCTATAACAGTCAGTTACAGACGACACCCTCCCATACACCACAGCATCATCAGCAAACAGCCGCAAATTACAACTTACTCTGTCCGTCAGATCATTTATATAGATAGAAAATAATAGCGGTAATATCACACTCCCCTGGGTACGCCTGACGATACACTCGTCTCTGATGAACACGTGCCGTCGAGGACAACGTACTGAGTTATATTACTTAGGAAGTCTTCGATCCAGTCACAAATCTGTGAACCTATTGCTCGTACCTTCGTTAGCATTCTGCAGTGTGGCACCGCGTCGAACGCCTTTTTGAAGTCGAGAAAACACAATCCGATGTCACAACAAGATGTCATGTGAGAAAAGGGCAAGCTGAGTTTCTCATGAACGATGTTTCCTAAACCCGTGCACGTAAATTATTAACGTGTTGATCGTTGGTAGTTGACGATGATATTGGAACTTCGCGGCAATTTTGAAGATTAAATGTTGACTTGGATTGATTTACTGATTGTAATTTTCAGTAAGGACAGTCAAGAGCAATGACTTGTTGTTCCGCTGTTGGCTGTAAAAATTGAAGTGAATATATTGTTACACAATGCTGTGCTCGCAAGGTATGACGAAAGACGGAAACAGTGGGCGGTGGAAGTTGGCCAAGAAAGTGGCAAACGTAAAAACGACTTAGCGTAACAAACGAATTATTCTTGTATGTTTGAAATAAATATTTTCTGCTGACGCTCCCTCCCCACTCCTCACTCCCCGATGCGCGCGGAAAAAACATAGTGAAGCACCCGTCCTCTTGGAGAAACATATATGTTATTAAAAAAAGTAACTTTTGAGTGAGATCTGGTGGATTCTGAGGACGAGTGGCAAGGGACAGTCAGCTTTCGAGAAGACGACAGGGGGCGAAGGGCGCTTAAAAAAAATCTACTTTGGAGGTATTTTGGAGGCCCCCCAAGACGAGAAGCCAGGGACGGTCCGCCCCTTCCGCAACTCCCAGCTTACTACACCACTTTCTGTATCATGATTCGTCACGCCACACATCGAATCTTCTCTGAGCAACGCTCCTTAGACCAAGCGAGGCGTAGTTTGTCATTGACCTGCGTGACGTGTGGCTTATACGCAGCCGTTGGATAATGAAATCCATGTTTTCTTACCTCCAGCCTGACACAGTGCATGGTGTGGGTCCTGATGCACTTTGGAATTTCTGGATGATGGTCTGAACAGGTGTCTTCCTATTACAATGTACGCCCCTTTCAAAGAGGTCGCTCTGAACGTGCCGGCCGCGGTGACCGAGCGGACTGAGGCGCTCCAGTCACGGTCTGCACGATCACTACGGTCGGGGAGTTCGAATCCCCCCTCGGGCATGGATATTTGTGCCGTCCTTAGAATAAGGTAGTTGATAAGTAGTTTGTAAGTTTAGGTACTGATGACCCGGTAGTTAAGTCCCATAAGCTTAACAAACATTTGAACATTTTTGGTCTGAACGTCCCGCTTCACATTTCCACAACAGTGTCACCTCACAAACAGTGGACCTAGGGATCTTTAGGAGTGTCGAAATCTCACGTACAGACTTCCGATACAAGAGATACGTAATCATCTCACCATGTTCGAAGGCCACTAGTTTCGCGGAGCACCCTATTTTGATCTTTCACGATATATAATACACTCCTGGCCATTAAAATTACTACACGACGAAGATGCTACAGACGCGAATTTTAACCGACAGGAAGAAGATGTTGTGATATGCAAATGATTAGCTTTTCAGAGCATTCATACAAGGTTGGCGCCGGTGGTGCCACCTACAACGTGATGACCTGAGGAAAGTTTCCATTCGATTTCTCATACACAAACAGCAGTTGACCGGCGTTGCTTGGTGAAACGTTATTGTGATGCCTCGTGTAAGGAGAAGAAATGCGTACCATCACGTTTCCGACATTGATAAAGGTCGGATTGTAGCCAATCAAAATGTTCAAATGTTTGTAGAGCTTATGGGACTTAACTACGGGGTCATCAGTCCCTAAACTTACAAACTAGTTATGAACTAGTTAATACTACGGACGGCACAAATATCCATGCCCGAGGGGGGATTCGAACACCCGACCGTAGTGGCCGTGCAAGCTGTGACTGACGCGACGCAGAACGCTCGACCACCGCGGCCGGCGGATTGTAGCCTATCGCAACTGTGGTTTATCCTATCGCGACATTGCTGCTCGCGTTCGTGACGGCAGAATATGGAATCGGTGGGTTCAGGAGGGCAATACGGAACGCCGTGCTGGATCCCAACGGCCTTGTATCACTAGTAGTCGAGGAGACAGGCATCTTACTCGCATGACTGTAGCGGATCGTGCAGCCACTACAGGTGGCACGAACAGTTTGACAACGTTTGCAGCAGCTTGAACTATCAGCTCGGAGACCATGGCTATGATTACCATTGACGCTGCATCACAGACAGGAGCGCCTGCGATGGTGTTCGCAACGACCAGCCTGGGTGCACGAATGGCAAAACGTCATATATTTCGGATGAATCCAGATCCTCTTTACAGCATCATGATGGTCGCATCCGTGTTTGGCGACATCGCGGTGAACGCACATTGGAAGCGTGTATTCGTCATTGCCATACTGGCGTATCACCCGGCGTGATGGTATGGGGTGCCATTGGTTACGCGTCTCGATCACCTTTTGTTCGCATCGACGGCACTTTGAACAGTGGCTGTTACATTTCAGATGTGTTAAGACCAGTGGTTATACCCTTCATTCGATCCCTGCGAAACCATACATTTCAGTAGGATAATGCACGACCGCATGTTGCAGGTCCGGCACGGGCCTTTCTGGATATGGAAAATGTTCGACTGCTGCCCTGGCCAGCACATTCTCCAGATCTATCACCAATTGGTCAATGGTGGCCGAGCAGCTGGCTCGTCACAATACGCCAGTAACTACTCTTGATGAACTGTGGTGTCGTTTTGAAGCTGCATGGGCATCTGTATCTGTACACGCCATCCAAGCTATGTTTGACTGAATGGCCAGATGTATCAAGTCCGTTATTACGACCAGAGATGGTTGTTCTGGCTACTGATTTCTCAGGATCTATGCACCCAAATTGCGTAAAATGTAATCACAAGTCAGTTCTACTATAATATATTTGTGTAGCAATTTTAATGGCAAGAAGTGTAATTATATACTTCATTGACTTACGTATAATTTTCCTCATATGACACTGATTGTCTCTCTATTAAAATGACAATTGTGGAAACTGAAATGTGTTTGAGAGAAATGAAGAGACAAGTTTTTGTGATCGTATGTTAGTCTCATGAATTCGTATTGTAAGAGTTTTCGACGTTTAACGCGTCCGTTGGTCCACATTTCACCAACTATGCCAGTGACACTTCATGCAAAACTTACTTTCCTTCTTATCGTTTTGCTCACCAGTGATGACATTTACATTGCACACTCATTTTCATATGTACTAAAGTAATTTTCTGGGGTCTCTCTGTTTCTTTCAGTTACCCATCTATCTCCTAAATTATATACGACGTACCTGCTGAATATAGTCACTTTCTTCCATATAGTTAGGTATATTCCCAACAGTCCCATAGGTGTCTCCATCATACAGCGGCATATTCCTTCTTTAAACGTTTCATTACTTCTCGTTGGAAACTGTTTATTGCTAGTTCTAGCAACTAACTTTTGAGGTAAACTACGATTGAATATAGATAGTTTTATTAGCTTATTCTTGCGTATGTGTGACCTTACACACGTTTTGACGTATTTATAAATTTTTTGTGTTATTTTGAACACAATTTTTTCTGAGGGTTGTAACTGGATCTCTCAACGAAAAGGAAGAAATTGTAATTCTAGGAAATATACAATGTGACGCAACAATGTTCACGTTACGAATTTCTAGAATATTTCACCCTGAAACCTAGGCGATCTCAAAAAATGTTATTCACATAGATTTCACGTTTAAGCCATTTTGTAATTAAGGAAATAATGTACTCTTGACATTAACGGAAGTGTTGTCATATTATAATAATTACAAATCTCTATGACTTTCTTATACAATCATAAATATCCATTGAGAAATGTTCATTTAGCAATATTTGAGAACATTTCTCTTTAGGAGTAAAAAGCGGTCTGAAATTTATTGATCTTAAATAATAAAGACACTGACCGCGTTAAATATATATATATATATATATATATATATATATATATATATATATATTTTTTTGTTTTTTTTTTTTTTTTTTTTTTTTTGTTCCGGTTTCGGGCTATTTCAGATCATCTTCAGTCTTTATTTCATGGCGGTGGTAGTCGGTGGACCGTTAGCGTGCTAGAAGGAAGTGAGATTTCATTGATATCTTTTGCAAAGAAAATTTTGAAATTAGAAGACTGCGGTAGTCAATTAAGGTAGTCAGTATGACTACGGGTTTTGTTGTTGTCGAAAATTGTGTATGTTTCAAATGTTCAAATGTTTGTAGAACTTATGGGATTTAACTACGGGGTCATCAGTCCCTAAACTTACAAACTACTTATGAACTAGCTAATACTACGGACGGCACAAATATCCATGCCCGAGGGGGGATTCGAACCCCCGACCATAGTGGCCGTGCAGACCGTGACTGGAGCGCCTCAGTCCCCTCGGCCACCGAGGCCGGCTGTGTATGTTTCCCACAGAAAATAATAATAGAAACAATACATATTCACTCTTATATGAAAACTAACAAAATTTCAAATAGATAGACGTAGATGGCTTGAACTTACCAGAGCCTTCAGTTTAATATTAGTTCGTCTGACTACGATGTCAAGTAACCAAGGCAAAATATGTCATACAACCAATGGGCGTATTGAGCATGAGATAACTGTAGAGATGATTAATTTGTTATTGTTTCCTTACTGGGAGATTGAGTAGATCAAAGTCTCGATCAAAATTAACGAATACTGTGTAATGATACCCAAATGCTTTTGAATGTTGCTTACACATGTATTAATATCAAAGTGAACATCTTCAGTAGTGATAGCTAGAAGAACTACTGTGTTGTTTCAAATTGGTGAAAATTAAGTACACAGATATTTTGGAGCCGCAAAATGTAAGGAGCGGTTGTTACAAACAACAAAACGTAATTTTACTGTCAACCACAGCCTAAATTATACAAAACATTCAAGCTTAAATTTCCTTTGTGTTATATCAGGTGGAAAATAATTGCCAAAGGCCAAATTAGGGTGATATTTCTCTAATGTGAGACGACGTGTATTAAATTAAAAGCTACAAACAGAAGCATCGTAATAACGAGTCCCAAATGATAAAAGAGTGCTAGTGTAGCCAGTGTGCCTGAAAGGTTGTAGAAGTTCGTTGCATTACACAAAAATTTGTAGTTCTTCTCCTACATATAAAAGACACGTAAATGGATGGACATCTCATTATTGCAGTGCGTAAATTAATGCAGCTACCTAAATGTCAGGGGTAACCCAATAAATCTGTATATTTATTATGGTAACATAATTAAAAGAACAGCTACCACTTTGTTGTGTTCGTACCAATTAATTAATAGTAATTGCCCAGTTTGGTGCGGGACAGTTACAACCAAGCGTAAGCGGTTCGTCATATCATATGGAAGACGGACTGATAGATGTTGTAAGAATTAATGATTACACGTACATTTTCTCCTTCTGTCAAAGTTGTACCTCGTGATATAAATATGTTTGATTACAATTTACTATAAATTTAAGTCCATAGCAGCGTTTTTGTCGTTTGGAAAAGAGTTCTGCTACAGTAAATGTTTGTGACAAAATGCATCTACTCTGGATTGATTGTAACTGTGACTCCGGTTGGTCACCACGGATTATTTAGACTGAAAATAAGAAATTTTTAACTCAAATAATCATAGTATTATAAAATACTAAAAAACGATACCGAAAACGTAAAAATGCATATTTATGTTCAGATTAAATACTAAAATATTATCGAATTCACTTTCGAGTGATT
Organism: Locusta migratoria; assembly: GCA_026315105.1. Taxonomy (NCBI): domain Eukaryota; kingdom Metazoa; phylum Arthropoda; class Insecta; order Orthoptera; family Acrididae; genus Locusta; species Locusta migratoria. The sequence goes on along the minus strand of CM048746.1, from coordinate 230,800,608 downwards.
CGTATTTCACGAGCACAGTGTATTATTGTTGAATACAATTTCCTCTGAGCTGTGCACTAAAGCAAAGCCCAGTTCATCGAAGTTCCTAACTTCGTAAGGTTATATCTTCCGAGGGTCATCAAATAATAAAAAAGGTTTGTACTGTTTTTCCTTCTAAATTAGAAGCACATACTAAATTGTTGGCCTATGACGTTAATAATGGAACTGATGGTTAACTTGAAAATGTAATTAACAATGTATCCAGTCATCAACGCTTAAATAAGTGACAGTAGAAAGACAGAAAGAAAGAGATAAAATACGAAGGTATGCTGTCTTTCGGCGTTTTACTGTAGTAAATTTCACTTGCTCGATAGACATATTGCTCTAATTCTCTCTCTCTCTCTCTCTCTCTCTCTCTCTCTCTCTCTCTCTCTCTCTCACCAGAAAATGGAACTCTATTGTAAAACAAACTATCGGGCTTCATTTCATAAAGTTCATAACTACTTTATAAGCAGCAGCCTCTTTACAAATTCATAATCCCCCCTCATTCACCTTCCTAACTTCTTCGAATGTAAGATGACCTGTATTTTAACGTTTAAGGACACACATTGAACATTACATACTTGTTAGTGCATAAGTACAATATATAGTTACTTTATCTGCACGTTCTAGTATACCTGAAGAAAAACGGTTGAAAGTTGTCCATTTTTTAATTGCACAAATATATTCGAAAAATGGCGAAAAATTCCCTTCACAATGGAACTGAATTCACATTCTTTCGCGTAGGAGTACCTAATTGTTAATTTTTGAAAGGCATTGTGTACATGAAGCTCGAAAGGTGCTGTAATTTCACTGTACTTGAAAAATATTCAGTACTAAGCCTTGTCATGAAGCCAGACAAAGAAATATATTTGAAAGTTTAATGAAGGATTCAAAACTATGTAGCGATGTAGAATGCTTATTAATGATCAGCCATTTCTATATCTACAGACTAAATTTCTTTCAGTACTTTAATTTCATTCGAAATTTATCGTAAATAGAGACATTAATATAGTAAATAACCAGATAACATACTGCAATATTAATTACATAAAATTATCGAAATACTTTTTGCAAAATCAACACTGCATAATCATACCGTAATGCCAGTTATGTCACAGAAAACATTTGTGCACCTAAAACTTTACCATTTCAACCATTTTCTGTGAAATTACTTTTATTTAATTGCAGTATATAAAAATCATTTAATAATAATGAAGTAGTCTGGTAACATTATGCAAATTTTCATATGATTATTACAATTTCCTGAAGTTATGTCAGGCATCCTAAACACTTAGATATAATCAGTTTATAATGAAACTACACGGATAATACTTTAATAATATTAGTTATGTGTACAAACGTATACTGCACTAGACATATTGTGAAAACGTTTCTGATGTATAATTTCATCCTGTTTAGAACTACCGTATTTGTAAAACTGTTGCCTGTTTGTGCGGCTTAATCTGATGTATATCTCATTTGTGAAAAACGTCTAATTTTACTATGGAAATGAAAGTAAGTTGCAATTAGATTTGAGGAAGGCAATTATGGTAAATTTTGCATGGTGCGTAAAAAAACGATACAGTGGGATTGTATGCCGTTTATTAATGAATTAAATAGCTAGTATGTAAGTACTTATTTAAAGGATGCGCTTGCGACATTATTCAGTGGAAAAAGTGCTATAAGGAATGGCCCGTAGTTTACCACTTTAAGGTGCAACTTTTGAATTACCGGTTGCTTATAGAAGACGGGATTCTAGAGCCTTCAGTTTTACGCCGGTAGAGTTATACACGCTGCTCGAATACAGAGCACTGGTATGAAGTTCCGCAGCTAATTTGTTTCAAGTAAGCCTCTTCGTCTCAGAGTAAATAAGTTTACAGAGAAGTCTAAGGAATATCAGAAGTTGAGCGAGATATACCTGCAACTTTCGTCTCCGTCGAAAGCGGGCAGCGACGCAGAAATGCTTCCCAAGTTGCGCCGACTCGCAGCGGCCATCGAATCTCCATTCCGCTACTGTGTGATATATATACTAAAATCTCGCGGGCTCCACTAGGGAGTTGGGGGGGAAAGCTCGCCGCAGACTACGGGTCCTCCCAAGTTCACGACCAATTTGTTTGAAATTGATGTCGGTCGGTAATTACATCGGCTGGAAGTTGGCGGCGCCGTTTGCGCGTGCGTTATTGGAGCCGCGGATATTGGCGGCCTGGGACGCGACGGGGACGGGACGGGGACGCGACGCCGCGGCGACGCGAGTCGCGTCCGCAACTGCGCAACTGCGCATGCTCGCGGCCAATCCGGAGACAGCGCGCCGCGCAACTTGGCGCAAACTTGGGGCGCGCTATCTGGCCGGCAGATAAATTCTAAGGGCCGAAGTCGGACCGCGCGCCGAGTGGACCGACGCAGGGGCCGATCGGAGCTGGAAGGAATTCCAGCCGGGCCAACCAGTGGTCGGGGTGTCTCTCGGAAACCACAGTCCCCCCTCCCCCATCCATCTTCAACTCTTACAAATAGAATCGCTGGTGAACAGAGAATTTTGTGGTAATTTTGAGCTCAGTCGGCATTGTGATAGTGCATAAAACAGTCTCAGTGGGCCCATTTTACGGCCCATTTTAGATTTTGAGTTTTATAAGTTTTTGCAAACATTTTGTACTAAAATAATAATCTAAATAATAAAAAATTAATTAATAAGAGTGTCTAAAATCCTTATAGGAAAAAAAATACATAGTGGCGGGTTCCAAACCACCGACCTTTAGCATCTAGTCCAACGCCTTGCCCACTACTAGGGTTGCCAGATCTTCGGGCGCCGTCCGGAGTGCCCGGGTTTGGAATGATTTCTCCGGATCTACGGGCCAATAACTCTCATCTGCGGGCTTGAATGTAACCTTAATCTTGACTTTTTTTTTTCCTTTTTTTACGACGCTTTTTAAGTACTATGCTCATGTAGCAACGATCTACATCGAACTTAACGTAACTTAAACTAAGGACGATCACAACATCTATGCCCTAGGGGGGGCGATTCGAACCTCTGGCGGGAGCAGCCTCGCGATCCGTGACAAGACGCCTCAGTGCGCTCGGCCATTCACAGTGCGCCGAGCCGCAAGCGGCAACTCTTCGAAGGCGCAGCTGTTGATGTGAGCAGCTTTGATGCTGCCGCCACTTCTGCTGCCACGCCGACTGAAGTGTGCCGATTGTTGATCCACAGCAACTGGCGGCCTGGCCGGTGAGCTGCGGCACGTGAAGGCCACCCCTAGCATTGTTCCACCGTGGGGGGGGGGGAGTGAGGGGGGATACTTGCTGGGAGGGAGGATATGATTTTTTTTTTCTGAGTTCATGTGTAATCCAGGTTGGGAGGGGGTTGGTCGCAGTTAAGGGGGGGGGGGTGAATCATTGGCCAAGGGGGAAGCGGGCACGTCTGGTCTCCGGGCCTGCCTCGAGTTCAATCTGGCAACCCTACCCGCTACGCTACGGTTATCAATGAGAAGATGAGTCCTATAATCTCATACTATTGATGGCCGTTGATAACTGATGCTAATATGGCATTTGTAGACACTAGATTATCATTTATCGTACGAAGAATGATGTGTTTTTATTAATTCTACAGTGCGCCATTGCTTTGAATTGACAACGTGTAAGTTACAATAAGAAAATCATCAAATACGCGCGAGATGGGGTATGCCACAGAGAGTTCTGCGCGAGGAATGCCACGTGACATCTCCTAACGGATGGTTTTCGTTAATTCAATGGAGGGTGTCAAATATCCGTTATTTTTGCAAATGTGTCTCAAGCGATACGAGATGTGGGAAAAACATAAGGCAGCTAAGTTGTAGAGAATTTTCTCCTCTACCAATTAGGTTATTCAATTTTCGTGTCAGATGAACGGTTCGTTTGCAATTACAATTATATTACAAACGGCTTTTTTAGGCGTTACCACCGTATTTTTTGTCCGAAAAATTTGAAAAAGGGAAGTTCTGGTCTCTGGCGGCCTAAAATCATGTTTGTAAAATTTGGTGCTGATCGGTTGAACGGTTCGTCTTAAAAACAGGGAACACGTTACGGACAGACAGAGGGACGGACAGACAGACAGACAGACATACATCCCAAAATCGCCGTTATTTTTGCAAATATCTTTGAAACGCTACGAGATATGAGAAAAACATAACAGAGCAAAGTTGTAGAGAATTTTCTCCTCTACAAATTAGGTTATTCAATTTTCGTGACAGATTAATAGTTAAGCCGTTATTTTCATTTAAATTTCGAGCTGTCAGAAGACGATCGCAAAGGCCCACTTTTAGTGTTACTACCGTAACCTAACATGGCCCAAAATTCCGGGCTGAGAGGCCGTGGTCCAAGTGGAAAACTTCCTCCCGACGTTTCGTCTCCAACTGCAGAAAGTTAAAATAAGTAGTTCATGTAATGTCAAAACATCAGCCGATTCCTTAATCTGGGGAACTATCAAGGATAGGGGTGCCACAGGTCCTTTACCGTTCTTGATATACATAAATGCCATTCTACATTGATGAATGTGCAATTTTAGTTCTCTTTGCTGATTATACAAATATAGTAATCACAACCAAAAGAACTAACTAGGAAAGTACTTGGGCTCGAAAAAACACATATACACCAAAACCGTACGAGAGATAATGTAAAGATCCCTTATTGCACTAGTGATACTCCCGCATTTGCAAAACTCTGCAGTCGTCCGTTAGAGGCCTCTCCGTGTGCCTTGCCACATTATACTTTGACATGTCGGTTCGCCAGTAGGGACGGTGCAGTGTGCCTCCGAACTTGCGTTTTGTAGCGTTATTTGTGTGGTGAAGCGTCAGATGGGGCGGCGATTGGTTGAGATGAAGTTACGAAGAACCGTTATTCGTGAAGGTGGTATTAGTGTAGAAGCATTCGCATGCTCTCTCGTATCTGTTATGCTACAGAAATATGAGCATAAGATAGATACTGTTGTAACACTAACACATAATGATGATAATAGGGATGATAATGACGAACAACTCATTGCAAGTGCTATGGTAAGTGTGGGAAGAGGCGATGAAAGCAGTGGCAATGAATACCAACAGTCTTCCGAGAAGAAGGTTAATGTTGCAACTATCATCACGGCTTTTGATGACAATACACCAGAGAACAGGTTCGATGATTGTCACGTAAGTTATAGTTAAGATATCTGCACTGCGTATGGCGTCTACAATTACATCTACAATGCCATCTAGAGCATCATTGCAGAGTTTTGCATAAAAACGACACCCACTAGCACATTCAGGTGTACGTAGAGATCCAGTAAGCAAACTTTCATACGGATATGTTTGTTCGAGCCCATGTACTTTCCTTGTAGGTGATGTAATCGTAAATAATGTTTTTCACGAAATTATTAAGTGGTTATCTCCAAACATACTCTCAATAACTTTTGATAAAACACAGTGTATTGAGTTTTGCACAGCAAATGGCACAACTCCAGTAACAGACTTTGAACAGAAGTCTGTAACTAAGGTAGAATTTTCAATACTTTTAGGTGTGTGCATTGATGAGATATTAAAGTGGAAGCAAGACATAGACGGTCTGCTGAAACGTTTGAGTTCAGCTACGTACGCTGTTACGGTTATTGCAAATTTTTTCAATAAAAATCTCCGTAAATTAGCTTACTATGCCTATTTTCATTTACTGCTTTTGTATGGCATCATATTCTGGGGTAATTCATCATTGAGTAAAATAGTATTCATGGCACAAAAGCATGTACTCAGAATAACTGCTGGAGCCCATCCACAATCATCCTGCAGACATTTATTTAAGGATTTAGGTATTCTGACAGTATCTTCACAGTATATATACATATATTCCCTTGTGAATTTGTTGTTAATAATCCAACCCAGTTCAAAAGTAATAGCAGTGTGCATAGCTATGACACCAGGAGAAAGGATGATCTTCACTATATAGGGCTAAATCTGAGTTTGGCAGAGAATGGGGTAAATCATGCTGCCACAAAAGTCTTTGGTCAGCTCTCAAACAGCAACAGAAGCCTGACAGCTAACCAACTAGCAGTTGACAACTCATTCTATTCATTATGCAATATTTTGTGTAATGTAACGTCTTGTACAGACACCCATCATTTACCAGACACTTTCCACAAAGTCTTTCCACAAAAGTCTTTGGTCAGCTGTCAAACAGCAACAGAAGCCTGACAGCTAACCGACTAGCAGTTGACAACTCATTCTATTCATTATGCAATATTTTGTGTAATGTAACGTCTTGTACAGACACCCATCATTTACCAGACACTTTCCACATCATTACGAAGTGTCGTATTGATGATCTATGGAACAAGTATTAATCCAATCTTATTTAATTTAATCCAATCTACTACCAGAGACATCTTCCACGGTCTTCCGGCTACTGCCACTTTGGTGCGAGGGGCACGCAATTTATAAAAGGCACCAACATACGTCACGAGAGGCTGGCTGTATGGCTATCTCTGGATGACGTCGTCATTATCGATTAAAAGTAATCGACTACCACCAGTTAGTGCAGTGTCGACATTCATATTTTAACTAATTTTAGACCTTCTTCTTTTCTCTTAAAATTATTATGGTGTTTGTGAATCTCTATTGCTTCTCTGTACATGCGGGAATGGTAGCGTGATGTCCAAGCTAAGACGCTCGTCTCATTAAATTTTACTCCATGGTTCCCTTGTAGAAAAATATCTTCTGCTACTGCCCAGTTTTACTAGTGGCACAGACGACAGTTTCTTTTATGTACAGTTAAGTTGGGGTTGACGCTTCTTTTAGTTGTTCCAATACATGCTTGACCACAGCTGCAAAGAATGTTATACACCCTAGATGTTGCTAGGGGGTGACGTGCGTCTTTTGCTGGTCTCAAGTTTTCTTTGATATAATTGTGTCTGTAGATCGTTTGAACGCCATGATTGGCCAAATCTTTCCCGATTCGATCAGTAATTCTGCTAATGTACGGAAGGAAAATTTTCCAGATGGTTGCCGCTGTTGTTCGGAACTTCTGGATATACAGGATACACACACTGATACATACCTCCACAAGGAGTCAAACCATCATCCGAGACAAAAAAGAGGTATCATTACAACCTTGGTGAATAGAGCCAACAAAATCTGTGAGCAAGTTTACTTGGAGGATGAATTAAATCAGTTACGGTCGGCCTTCAAGAAAAATGGATATGCTGGCAAGAAATTCGATCGAGCTCTCCATCGAAGAAGAGAGGAATCCAGAAGTTCCAAGGGCGCTGTCTGGATCGGCACAAATACAAGAGTTAAGTATTATGCCTTGCGGTCTCATACGAAGAGATGAGTTTTCGGTCATCGTAATTCTCCGGAGTTGCTAGTGTTTCTCGTAGTGGGTTAGGCAATGATTTACTGTCACGTATTTAGCACCTAAATACGCCGTTTACTATTTGTAAGCTCATTGTAGTGTTTATCGCTATTTTCGTAATGTCGTTTGGCCCTCTGGGCATTTATGCAATCCAGCAGTTCCTTCTGCTTTGTGGTTGTGCGTTGCACTCGTGGGCGTATTCAATGGCAAAAGTTGTTTTCCTGTCACTGGGTGCCTAGTAACTCCCGTATTATCCCACTTGCTCGCTTGTTGTTCTTAGCAGAGCTGTTGCATGACGTCACGGACAGCTGGGGCTCCACGGACACCACGCGACGAAAGGAGTAGCAAGCTTTCAATCCAGACACCCCAAACTCCTCCATAATATCCCTTGTTGCTGTAAACTGACGTGTTTTATGGTAATATTATTGATCATTTTTAAATTATAGTGTAGTTTGAACAGTACACGTACTCTAGGGAGAGATGGTGTTTTTGGAGGAGTAACCTGTCCGTGCATTGAGATCTCACAATTCAGAGTGACTGTTCTTGTTTGTTACCTTCAGGTTATACTCAAAGCCCTTTACCGGTATGGTGTGATCTTTAAATGATTTTAACTGATGGAAATTTTTTGTAATTATTCTATGGTTTTTTATTTTATTTTATTCATTTATTTTGGCCCACTTTAGGTTACGGTAGTAACACTAAAAGTGGGCCTTTGCGATCATCTTTTGACAGCTCGAAATTTAAATGAAAATAACGTCTCAACCATTCATCTGACACGAAAATGGAATATCCGAATTTGTAGAGGAGAAAATTCTCGACAACTTTGCTCTCTTATGTTTTTTTTTCATATGTAGTATCGTTTCAGAGATATTTGCAAAAATAACAGCGAATTTTGGATGTCTGTCTGTCTGTCTGTCTCCGTCTGTCTGTCCGTAACGTGTTCCCTGTTTTTAAGATGAACCGTTCAACCGATCAGCACCAAATTTTACAGACATAATTGTAGGCCACCAGAGACCAACACCTCCCTTTTTCAAATTTTTCGGACAAAACTTCGGTAGTAATACCAAAGAAAAGCCGTTACTATTTGAAACGTCGAACCGTTCAACCGATCGACACGAAATTTTACCGACGTAATTGTTAGCTACCAGAGACCAAAACCTCGCTTTTTCAAATATTTAGGACACGAAATACGTTAGTAATACCCAAAAAAAGAGCCGTTTGTGATGTAATTTTAATTGCAAATAAACCGACCATCTGACGCGAAAATTAAATAAACAAATTTGTAGAGGATAAAATTCTTTACTACTTTTTTCCCTAAAGTTTTTTTTTTCATATTTCGTATCGTTTGACAGATATTTACAAAAATAACGCAGTTTTGACACCCTCCATTGAATTAACGAAAACCAGCCGTTCGCAGATGTCACGTGACATTCCTCGCCCAGAACTCACTGGCATACGCCATCTTGCGTTGCGTATTTGATGATTTTCTTATTGTAACTTACACGTTGTCATTTCAAATCAATGGCGCACCGAAGAATTAACAAAAACACGTCGTTCTTCGTACGATAAATGATAATCTGACGTCTAAAAATGCCATATTAGCATCAGTTAACAACAGCCATCAACAGTATGAGATTAAAGAACTTAACGTCTAATTGTTAGCTGTAGCGTAGTGGGCAATGCGTTGGACTATGACGGTGAAGGTCTGTGGTTCGGAACCCGCCACTAAATTTTTTTTTTCTTAAATGGGTTTCAGGCACTCTTATTGATTGATTTTTTATTATTTAGATTATTATTTTGGTCCAAAATGTTTGCAAAAACTTATAAAACTAGAAATATTAAGTGGACCGTAAAACACGTCAGCGCGATTTTTTTACTTTCCGGTCCTGATCGTGTGTCACGTTTGTCTTTATATTATATTTATTGCTTGTAATAAGGTGAAAATAAGCTCAATACCTGCATAATGGGCTCGGTACCAAGAGGTTTTTATGTGATCAGACAACTTGTGCACAGAAGAAACTGACTGTAATATGATATCTCAAGCCTTAATGCAGTTGGAGTCGAGGTTGCTGATAAGAACTTGTGTACAAGAGAAGCTGTTTGTATTATGGTATTGTGCTAACTGCTCGTTGGAAAGAGTGTGTAATCTCTGTAAACGGTTTATGTAACAGTTAATCTCTGGGCAAGATATATTTTCCAGTTACATCAATATCCGTAAAATATTGAGCCTTGATTGTTATTAAGAGTACATGATAAAAATAATATAAAACGTAGATTCTCCATTGCATATGTATTTCGGGGAAGTTGTATCTATCTTTCATTATTGTATGTTCAATTTGAACATTATTTATTTAACTGGGTTAACGTAATATAAATTCATGTATCTTTGTTATTGTAATCTAATATCTATTGACTATTGTTCCTGTTAATGAAGTAACTGCTTGTAATTCAAGGAATTTTAATCGGGAATTTGTATTGCGGGTATGTTGTGCCTCGTCTAAGTCTTTTCATGATTATATATGAAATGTGAACATAAACTACCTTATCTGATTGAAATCTACGGTCTTTAAACTATCGATCTAAATAATGAAATATCTGCTAGTTAATGAGGTTATTTTAATTCAATGTATTTTACTCGTATGTGTAAACTTCGAAATGACAAAGATAGTTGATATCTATTCCCAGCCCTAAGACTAGCATATTAACAGTTACATTTAATTTTACTGCCATGTAGCTTTCATTTCTCTAAGTCAACATATCTCATTCATTTTTCTTGTCTCCATTACATACTTACGTAATCTTGGGCAGTTTTCTACTGCGAATCCCTTCTATCCTCTTCTTCTATGTTGTGCTTATCGTCCATTTTCACTACCTTATAGGTTACACTCCAGAGAATTGTCATAAGAAACGACTTCTTAATACATTAATTAATGTTGGATATCAACAAGTACCTCCTCTTCAGAAATGAGTCCTTATCATTTCATTTCCTCGCTTCCTGTCTGTTCTACCTCCGTTATCAGAATTTATTTTACTTCCCAAATCACAAATGTTATCTATTATTTTAATTTGTTTTTGTCTCTTTCTCTGCTGTAATTCTCTCTTATTTTCCTGATTTAAATCGTAAGTTACGCGAACGTATACTCAATGAAATGGCCAACAAGAGAGCTACAAAGAAATATTTCAACTAGAAGACTCAGAATAAGAATGAATCCTTCAATATTTTTATGTTATGTCGTATACCTAAAAACCTAAAACGTTCACGTTAGCCAGTTATGGCTTCATGATACTAACGTTGGCCATATCCTGTATTTTAATAGCTGTCAACTGTGATAACAATAGAGGACGGAAGTTTCTGGATACGTTAGTGATAGCTAAGGGAGTGGAAACTTAATGTGGTGAGATGTGCGTCAAGCAGAGGTTTCTATGCAGCAAGTGATAGAATTATTAAAGAAAAAAATCGCACTGACGTGTTTTACGGCCCACTTAAGATTTGTAGTTTTATACGTTTTTGCAAACATTTCGGACCAAAATAATAATCTAAATATTAAAATATCAATTAATAAGAGTGTCTGAAACCCTTTTAAGAAAAAAATTATGTAGTGGCGGGTTCCGAACCACTTACCTTCAGCGTCACAGTTCAACGCATTGCCCACTACGCTACAGCTAACAATTAGAAGTTACGTTCTTTAATCTCATATTATTGATGTCATATTAACATTAGATTATCATTTAGCGTACGAAGAACGACGTGTTTTTGTTAATTCTTCAGTGCGTCATTGCTTTGAAATGACAACGTGTAAGTTCCATAAAAAAAAAAAAAAAAAAAAAAAAAAGAGAGAGAGAGAGAGAAAGAGAGAGAAAATACCGCAACGCAAGATGGCGTATGCCAGAGAGGTCTGGGCGAGGAATGTCACGTGACATCTGCGAACAGCTGGTTTTCGTTAATTCAATGGATGGTGTCAAAACTCCGTTATGTTTGTAAATATCTCTCAAACGATACGAGATATGAGAAAAACACAAGGGAACAAAGTTGCAGAGAATTTTCTCCTCTACATATTGCGTTATTCAATTTTCGGGTCATATGAATGGTTTATTTGTAATTAAAATTACATTACAAACTTGCTTGTTTGGTATTACTAACGTATTTATTGTCCGAAATATTTCAAAAAGCGAGGTACTGGTCTCTGGTAGCCAACAATTATGTCTGTAAAATATGGTGCCGATCGGTTGAACGGTTCGAACTAAAAAGTGGGAACACTTTACAGCCAGACAGACATCGTCAAATCGAAACGGCTTTTGTTTGATATTACTACCGAATTTTTTGTCCGAAAAATTTGAAAAAGGGAGGTACAGGTCTCTGGCGGCCTACAATCATGTCTGTAAAATTTTGTGCTGATCGGTTGAACACGGTTCGTCTTAAAAACCGGGAACACGTTACGGACAGACAGACGGTCAGGCAGACAGACAGACATCCCAAAATCCCTGTTATTTTTGCAAATAAATCTGAAACGATACTAAATATGAAAAAAAAAAAAAAAACATAAGAGAGCAAAGTTGTAGATAATTTTCTCCTCTACAAATTCGGTTATTCCATTTTCGTGTCAGATGAATTGTTGAGACGTTATTTTCACTTAAATTTCGAGCTGTCAAAACACGATCGCAAAGGCCCACTTTTAGTGTTACTACAGTAACATAAAGTGGGCCAAAAAATTGATGATTAAGTCAAATCGGTAAGCTGTAATTGTCTATACATGGTGTTCAAAAATGTGTCTAAAACTTTGAGATTTGGTAGAACACTCGAAACAACAAGAATGAACCCAGTAAACATAGTTTGGGATATGCATAGTTTCTACAAGAACACATGCGTTTATTGGAGGTCTTTCACATGCCTTCCATTCACGGCAACACGTCCCTCTGCCATACACGTACAGGAATGAAGCATTATTTGAAGAATCCCCGGTTGCTGTTGTACTACTTGCTGGCACGTATTGAACCCGTGATAATTTAGTGTTTGCACATCATTGATTGGAGTTGCGTGGACCAGATCCTTCAAATGTCTCCAGTAACCACATGTCTGGGAACTGAGGTCTAGAGAACAAAAGGGCTAGTTGTGAGACCTGCCCGACCATGCCAGCGATCGTGAAATATCTGCGACAGATGTTCGCGCACATTGTGCCGAACATGTGGTGGTGTGTCATCTTGCATGAATCACATCATCAATGTTGCTGACAGGAATATTTTCAATAACGCAAACAACGTATTAATTATAAAGTCCATATTATGCGGTCAAATTAACCTTTATGGTATCTCGTATGCCAACATTAATCTTGTGGCAATAGTAGCGTTTCCTTTCTTACAAACTCGATTTCAGGTCGAAAACTTTTCGACTCCGGACCGATGTTTACTAGACTTATGTCTTCTTGTTTCGATGAGTATTACCACCTCTCTAAATATTTGACACTATTAACTTCCCGATTTAGTTTGAAATTAAATGTTGTCGTTGTTGTTGTGGTCTTCAGTCTGGAGACTGGTTTGTAGCAGCTCTCCACAATACCCTATCCTGGGAAAGCCTCTTCAACTCCACATAAGAACGGCAACCTACATCTGTTTGAATCTGCTTACTATATCCATATCTTGGTCTTCCTCTGCTGTTTTTGCCCCACACACTTACCTCCAATGCTAAATTCACAATTCCTTGATGTCTAAGAATGCGTCCTAACAATCGATCCCTTTTTTAGTCAAGGTATGACAAAAATTTCTTTTCTCCCCAATCCTGTTCAGTACCTCCTCATTAGTTATGCAAACCAGCCACCTAATCTTCAGCATTCTTCTGTAGTACCACATTTCAAAAGCCTCTATCCTCTTCCTGCCAGCACTGTTTGTCATCCATGTTTCACTACCATACAAGGCAACACTCCACACAAATGCCTTCACAAAGGACTTCCTTAGGCTTAAATCAATACTCGATGTTAACAATTATTGAAATTAAAACAACGTTGAATCTCAGTATCTCAAAACTACATCCTTAACTGTACATGACCACCCTTCCTCAATGGAAAGGAAATCCAATCATGAAATTATCATATGGTGAGTATGTTAATATTGACAGATTTTGTAACAATAACAATGAAAAAAATCCTTTAGTGTTTAGTGTTTTTTCACATACTTGGAAAATTCTAAAAAATGTTCAAATGTTTGTTAGCTTAAGGGACTTAACTGCGGATCATCAGTCACTAAACTTACAAACTACTTATTACATTAAATGGCTACTCTATATCAAATTCGATGTAATTTGCCTTTTCCTGTTCTCTAATCCCTAATGTACATGAGACTGTCCTGCATGTTTTGGTGTATCATTGACTAAAATGAGAAAATGTTAAGACCTTCAAATAATACATGAGTATGTAAATTTAGCATGCATGTGACAAAGTTTATAAATTCATATTGATTGTATAATTAGCTATACCTTGGGAACGACGCAGTCTAGAAGTCTGTGGTTTCCCTTTTGTATGCCAGTGTTACGTGTCAGAAGTTGTAAGTAAGATTAAGCTAGTCAGTCCTTTGTTTATAGCACTAGACTGAATGTAGTGTGCTGGCTAGCGTTGTATGTAGTGCACTAAAGACGGCACAAACGTTCACGCCGGAGGAGGGATTCGAGCCCCCGACGGGGAACGGCCTCGCACATCGCTGCATTGCGCATCAGTGTGCTTGGCCACTCCGACACGGCTAGAAAATTATGGCAGAAAAATTAGGATTTAGAGAAAAAGTTGTAGCATCTATCAGTATATAATTTTTCCACTAAGTGCAATTGAATAAATCTTCAACAGATAAATTGTGGAAAATTGGAAGTGAGTGATGTTAAAATTTGGCAAGGTAATGAGAGGCGAAGTTGGATAATTTAAAACCGCTAGTGTGCGAAGCACAATCTGCCGTAAATGTCCCCCCCTCCCCCCCCCCAGGGGGGCTCACGGATTTTTCGTGAGCACGTGCGTGGCGAGCACGGGGCCCCGAGCTAATTCAGTCTTCCTTCCTTCTTTACTTCCCGCACTTCATTTCCTTTCCCTTCTCCTCCTTTCCTATCCTCACTCCTTCCCCTCCCCACCGGGGGGATGATAACCTCAGTAGTTTAGTCCCCCTATCCCAACCAAACAACCCAACCCAACGCGTAAATGTTCAAACATGGAGAATGTAGAATGACTTGCTAAATGTGAATTACAACATGTGAGAGTTGTCTTTGAATTATGAAGAGGGATTTACCAAAACTATTATTTGTGGTATGCCAAAAAAATGTTCAAATGTTTGTAGAGATTATGGGACTTAACTACGGCCGGCCGCGGTGGTCGAGGGGACTGAGGCGCTCCAGTCACGGTCTGCACGGCCACTACGGTCGGGGGTTCGAATCCCCCCTCGGGCATGGATATTTGTGCCGTCCTTAGTCTTAGCTAGTTCATAAGTAGTTTGTAAGCCTAGGGACTAATGACCCCGTAGTTACGTCCCATAAGTTCTACAAACATTTGAACATTTGAACTTAACTACGTGGGTCATCAGTCCCTAAACTTACAAATTACTTATGAACTAGCTAATACCAGGGACGGCACAAATATTCGTGCCCGAAGGGGGATTCGAACCCCCGACAGTAGTGGCCTTGCAGAAAGTGACTGAAACATTTTTGGATACAGCGATCTTAATATGATGAGTAATTAAAATATGACAGTCTTGACTGCAAGTCGCTGAGCTTTTTGTTGGTAACCTGTTTCGGACCTACAGGAACATCATCACGCCTTTGTTGGTGGACGGTGGCGGTGGCCGGAGATGGCATGCTTCCGTTACTGCCACCGTGCACTAACAACGTGACAAAGGCGTGATGATGTTCCTGTAGGTCCGGAACCAGTTACCAACAAAAAGCTCAGCGACTTGCTATCTAGACTGTCATATGTTAATTAATTGAAGAACAAGTGGAAGAGATGCTGAGTGAAGATCAGTTTGGATTCAGAAGGGGATTGGTAACAACGGAAGCGATTTTAGCACTGGTACTGCTTATCGAAAAGCAAATACATAAAAATAAACCAACCTATGTTGCGTTTGTAGACCTTGGAAAGACATTTGATAATGTCATGTGGCAAAAGATGTTCACAGCGCTGAGGAAATGTGGCATTAAGTGCAAAGACATGCGTGTGATACTCAGCCTACATAAGAATGAGATGGCAGTGATGCGGCATTTTCATCAAGAACAAGATGAAAAGTTTATATTCAACGCTTACATCCAGGAAGCTATATACCGCCTGAAACTATTGACGTGGAGATCAAAGTTAATGGGCAGAAGATCGACATGCTGCCTAACGCTGTAGATATTGCGGTAGTCACGGAGACAGAATCAAAAGAAAGTCCTCAGGACAATGGAAAGGATATTATGTGATCAGTACGGAATGAGAGTAAACCAGAAAATGACTAAAGTGATGGAATTTAGTACTGAAACAAAATATGAATCTGTAAGAATAAGAATTGGAAGAGAGGAGCTAGAAGTGATAGAGGAATTTACATCCTTAGGAAGCAAAATCACAAGGAACTGTAGAAGTCGGAAAGAAATTATAAGTTGAATACAGCGTTTGTTTGGATGTATGTAATATAATTTCATGTGGCTCATTGGCGTGGTGCAAGTCTTTCAATTAGATGCCACTTCGGCAACTTGCGTGTCCCTAGCCTATCCCAGTTATCCAACCGGGGAAAGGGGACCTATAGCTTAACGTGGAATCCGAAACACATGTCTTTTCTGGCGACTCATCACATCTTTGAGAGGTGAAAGATAGGATAAAGTGCAGACTGATAAAATCCGAGGACCGACGGGGTTTTGAACCCGAGACCTTCCGGTTTCCAGTCGAGCACTTTACCCCAAGGCCACTTTTTTTCCTTTTCTTTTCTTTCTTTCTTTCTTTCTTTTTTTTGGGGGGGGGGGGTGTAGATTAGTTCATTTCGATCGTTGTTCCTTTTTTGTTCGTTGTCGTTCGATGAGTTCTTGGCTCAGCTTTTTTATTAGAGAGAGGCGTTCAGCCCTCTGACCGGGCGCGCTCAGCCACGGCGCCCGGCCTTGGATAGGTTAAACTGCAGACTGAAAAAGTCCGAGGTCCGACCGGGTTTTGAACCCGCGACCCTTCGGTTTCCAGTCGAGCACTTTACCTCTAGACCACCGGGACAGTGAGGAAGACAAAAGACGACTAGAAGGCCCGGGAGATGTGGTGTTACAGAAGAATAATGAAGACCAGCTGCGGAGAGAGAGAGAGAGAGAGAGAGAGAGAGAGAGAGAGAGAGAGAGAGAGAGAGAGAAATGTTTGTATAGTCTATGGGACTGAACTACGGGGTCATCAGTCCCTAAACTTACAAACTACTTATGAACTACCTACAACTAAGGACGGCCCAAATATCCATGCCCGAGGGGGGATTCGAACCCCCGACCGTAGTGGCCGTGCAGACCGTGACTGAAGCGCCTCAGTCCTCTCGGCCACCGCGGCCGGCAGAGAGAGAGAGAGAGAGAGAGAGAGAGAGAGAGAGAGAGAGAGAGAGAGAGGTGCTAGAAGAGAGCAGAAAATCATATCTCTGTGGAGGAACATCCGGACAAAAAGAGAGAGAGAGAACATTAGGCCACATTCTAAGACACAACAACACGATTGTAACAATAGCAGAAGGAGCTATTGAGGGTAGAAATCCCTGGGGACGACCCAGGATCTCATAGATGCAACAGATCGTGTACGATGTTGGATGTAATATACGTGGAATTGAAGAGGAAGGCAAACAGAAGAGAGGAAAGGCACTTTACTGCAAGTTAACCTCAGGGTTGAATACTAAATAAGACGGGAAGACTGTATAGTGGTGAGAGTTTTGGGCCATTATTGAAAAGTTCAAATGTAATTAGAAGCAACGAAATGTGGATATATGTTTATTCTAAGGATTTTCATGGCGCAGTGAGCGTCGGTTTTTATCGACAAAATAGTTTTTCCCGTGAATGCGCTGCCGCGCTGGCCTATAAGCGGACACAAAGCCGCAGCCAGCGGAAGACAGCCACTTTTTTGCAGCGTCCTTATCATTTCGCACACAGGCCGGCGCTGCCGGTGCTTCCACGACCGCAAACTGTTATGGCCGGCGCCGCTGTAGGTGCCTTGTTTCTCGCGGGGGCTTTCGCACTCACCGTAACAATAATAATAAAAGAGGAGTAATTAATTCGCGTCCATTTGTCTCCCGTAGGTGCCCACTTCGCCGCAGAGGCGCTCGGTGCCGCTACGTCACACTGGCGAGCGCGTAGCGCGCCCCGTGTAAGCCGGGCACTTACCTTTTGTGTGAATGTGACAGCGCGCAGTAATTGCGTGCGCTCGCAGCGCCTCTCGCGGGAGGCACTAAAACTTTACGTGCGGCGATTTTTGAGCTCAGTTCACAGAGAAGAGGTGAAAACGTAAACACAACAGGAAAATCCTCCAGAAGCTAGGTGATAAAGGATTGGACTTGACGGAAGGCCCAAGCCCCAGGTAAACAACATTTGGCAGTTTAAAGAACAATTTATTTAAAGGAGACCTAAATAGCTCCTTATTCTACAAACAAATCTTGACAGTAGAGAATCAAGCAAAATAGACAGATGGAATAAATACGATTAACAATCCCAAGACAAGATAGATTTTGCTAACAGCAACACTTAATTAAGGAAACTACACTAATATACATATAAGGGTGTTTCACTAAGTGTGTTTGCCTCTGTAATTTATAAAATAATATGTGACGGGAAATTTTAATGCGGTAGTTCAACACAAGAAATGTTACACTTTCTGCGGAGCTATGAACATAGTTTATTGTATCATTTTACAAAGAGTAAAAGCACAAAGATATAATTTTTTAAATGGAGCAATATTTTTTTATATCTTGCATTGGAATAGTTGAAATCAGCTGCGTCAAAATCAATTTAAACTACATTCCTATCACTGTTAGTTTAAGAGCTACAACCCTTCTAAGTTTAGGCGGCGGAGGCTACGGAAGCGTAGCTGACTGGCTGGTGGTCATGAGACAGTGGGCCGTGCCCCTGGGGATAGCCACTCGGCCAGTCAGCTGCGCTATCACAGCCTCCACCCCTGGATCTTTGAACGGTTGTAGCTCCCAAACTAACAGTGATAGGAATGTAGTTTAAATTGATTTGGACGCAGCTGGTTTAAACGAATCCAATACACGATAGAAAAATCTATTGTTCCATTTAAAAAAATTAAAAATTTGTGATTTATCTCTTTTAAAAATGATACAATAAACTATGTTCATAGCTCCGCAGAAAGTGTAACATTTCTTGTGTTGACCTACCACATTAAAATTTCCCGTCACCTATTATTTTATAAGTTACAGAGGCAAACACACTTAGTGAAACTAATATATATATATATATATATATATATATATATATATATATATATATATACATATATATATATATAATGTTTTAAATTGTTCCGTTTTAAAACAAAGACACGATTGACACTTAAAAACAAGGAAAATGCTCGCGAGCACCCATAAAGAAAGTAAAAAAAAAAAGAAATCAACTTACATTTGCAACTTAAGAAAACCAGTATTTACAGGACAAGAATTTAACTTAACTTGACGAACAACCGCAGTGGGCAAGAGCCCGTAAGGAGAAAGCTTTCTTGAAACCAATTGCAGATACTAGGTTTCAACACTAAGTGCAGGAACCAGCACACCACTGGAATGGAAACCTAACCAGTCCCTGTCCGCTGGGTCCGGCCGCCAGACTATAAATCTTTAACCTCAATGTACAACTGTAACATACAAATATAAAGGAAACAATTTCTAAAATGTTCATGCATCAACAACTACTTAAATAAAAGTAATCAAATACACTACACTAAATTTTTGAAATATTACGGGACTATAGATTATCGTTAATCCAAAAAAATGTTCAAATGTCTGTAAATCTATCTGACCAAACTGAGTGGTCATCAGTCCGTAGCTTACAAACTACTTAAACCTAGGTAAACTAATCTAAGGACAAACACACACACCCATGCCCCAGGGAGGACTCGAACCTCCACGGCTAGCAACCGCGCGCTCCGCAGCGAGACGCTTTAGACCGCTCGGCTACTCCACCGCGGCTATCGTTAATCCAAATGTGGAAGAAAATGCGCCAACATAGGCATTTGCACCCCGCCTTAAACAGTCCCCTACACTTGAGGACCACGGAAAGGTAGCGCAGTGTGCCAGTAATGAATAAATATCAAATATAAGCGCTCACAAAATCGGTGCACATAAAATATAAAATAGTATCACAGACACAAATTAAATGTTCGAGAGCCCTATTATCAGCAAGTAACCCAACAGATCTTGTGACAACTTACTGGAAATGATATTACCTCAAGTCCACCGAGCATAAGCTTACCAACTTGTAATCAGTTTGTTACCAAGTGCATCACCAACTAACTAGTGCCGTATTCAGGTGAGGCGTCAAGGTTCTATGCCAGCCACACAACATCACACGTCAATAACAACAGGCATCTCCATCCACGACGTAGAAAATATTTACGAGGCACTTGGCGACTTAAACACAACACTTCTGAAACAGACAGATGTATTACAGTATAGCACTCAAACATCCGCTAGTAAGTGTAACACTCCGATACCAAACTTGACTTCCAGATTCCCTTGCTAGAGAACCATGGGGCACAGAACCGCCAACAGGTGTAACCGTCGCAGCAATCCACCGTCTGCTGACACACTGCGCGAGCAAGCCGACTCGCCCGGCCCACGGAAGGTACTGCCCCCTGGTGCGTGCCACGTCTCCAACCGCCACACGCCTCCCCGAAAATCACCACCCTTCCCACTCGGGGAAACAGAGATATATCGGTGGAAATGGCAACGATAATCGCAATTCCACGGAGCGGAACTGGAAAATCGAACCACGCGGTTCACTAGGAAAAGAACAGCTGTCCACCTGGAAATGTGTCTCAATCTCTATGGGAACTATTTCAACGACGGATTACGTTTTATCTGTCCCGTCGTAAGAAGGACGTTCTCATAGAAGAACATTTTTATGAATATTCACTTCAGTGGTGGTGCGTCCTATCTTTTCGCTGGTTCAGTGAACCCCCAGAGAAAAGCTCGACGTCGAAAAAAGTAAATAAATTAATAAAGTAAAATGCGTTTTTAAATTATCTTTCTTCGGTTAGTTCTTCTATCAGATCGTTTTACATGCACATTAAAAGTATTTTTATCGCATGCAAAACGTTTTACTTCGCGGAGACAGCACGTATTCGAGTCGTAACGCGGCCGGTTATATAGGCAGCGGTGGCTGCAGCGTTGCAATGCGCATGAGCAACTGAGGTTCACATTCTCTTTTGAACTCCCTGCAGGCAGTGTATGGACGCTACCGCAGCAGGGAGGGGCGAGGAGAAACGCCGCGTTTAACATTGGCGTTGGAGCTATTAGGGACACCAGCTCCTGGCTACTCGATCTCTGGCTGTTACACACTATACTATCTATTATCCTCACCTAGTGTTTTTTGCAGGTTCGAAATACGGATGCAGGATAGGAAGCGGAAAGTCGGTGATAGAAGGGAGTATAAAAGGTTTCCGGCTTCGTCTTCGAAGATGGAAAGATAATAGGTTTGATTTTAAATATGAGTAATATATTACGATAGATATACATTCAGTATACAATTCAGTAAACACCAAGTTCACTGTCTATGCAGTGAAAGGAAGAAGAAGAGATGTTGACAGGCCTGAGGGAGACCGCCGAATGAGACTGAGTATCACTCCGTCGATTCGCAAGTGCGCACGGTGCGTTAACGTGCCGATACGGAAATCGATACTCAGAGATGTTACAACACGAATGGTCCCGAAGCAAGGACGATGGAGCTACTGTGCACCTCGCAAATCCTCGGGAAACCTTCCATTAAGGCAACATCACTTCATCTACATCTACATGGGACACTCTGCAAATCACATTTAAGTGCCTGGCAGAGGGTTCATCGAACCACCTTTATACTATTTATCTCCCATTCCATTCTCGAATAGCGCGCGGGAAGAAAGAACACCTGAATCTCTCTGTTCGAGCTCTGATTTCCCGTATTTTATTCTGATGATCATTTCTACATATGTAAGTGGGAGTCAACAATATATTTTCGCATTCGGAGGAGAATGTTGGCGATTGGAGTTTCGCAAGTAGCCCACGCCGCAGCGATAAGCGCCGTTGTTGTAATGATTCCCATCCCAGAGCCTGTATCATTTCCGTAACGCTGTCTCCCCTGTATCGTGACAATACGAAACGAGCTGCCCTTCTTTGGATTCTTTCGATGTCCTCCGTCAAACCCACCTGATAAGGATCCCACACTGGGCTGCAATACTCCAAAAATGGACGGACAAGCGTAGTGTATGCAGTTTCTTTAGTAGTTCTGTTGCATCTTTTAAGGGTTCTGCCAATAAAACGCAGTCTCTGGTTCGCCTTTCCCACGATATTATCTACGGGTTCTTTCCAGTTTAGGTCTGAAGTAATAGTAATTCCTAGGTATTTTGTGGAGTTTACGGGCTTCACATTTGATTGATTTATGTCTTAAACAAAGTTTAACGGATTTCTTTTCATACTCATGTGGACGACTTCACACGTCTCATTATTTAGAGTCAATTGCCAATTTTTTCACCAAACTGATATCTTATTCAGATCGTTCTGCAGTTGGTTTTGATCTTCAGATGATTTGACTAGACGGTAAATGACGGCGTCATCTGCAAACAACCTAAGAGAGCTACTTAGATTTTCCCCTAAATCATTTATGTAAATAAGAAATAGCAGAGGACCAATAACACTACCCTGTGGAACGCCCGATTTCACCTCTGTTTTAGTCGATGCCTTAACTTCGATTACTACGAACTGTGTCCTCTCTGACAAGAAATACCCTATCCAATCGCAAATTTGTGGCGATATACCATAACCACGCTATTTGATTAAAAGCCGTTTGTGAGGTACGGTGTCAAAAGCTTTCTGGAAATCAAGAAATACGGAATCGATTTGCGAACCTTTGTCGATAGCACCCATCACTTTGTGTGAATAAAGAGCTAGTTGTGTTTCGCACGAACGATATTTTCTAAATCCATGTTGACCTTGGGTCAATAGATCGTTCTGTTCGAGATAATTCATAATATTTGAATACAGGGTATGTTCCAAAATCCTGCTGCAAATTGACGTCAATGAAATAGGCCTGTAGTTTAGTGGGTTACTCCTACTGCCTTTCTGGGCAACTTTCCAATCTTTTGGTACAGATCCTATGAGAGAGCGGTTGTATATGACTGTTAAGTAAGGAGCTATCGCTTCAGCATAATCAGATAGAAATCTAATGGGTATACAATCCGGACCAGAAGACTTGTTCTTGTTAAGTGATTTTAGTTGCTGCACTACTCCGATAATATCTACTTCTACGTTACTCATTACGGCATCTGTTCGAAATTCGAAATCTGGAATATAGGTTTCGTCTTCTTTGGTGAATGAGTTTCTAAAAGCTAAGTTTTGTAACTCTGCTTTAGTAGCGCTGTCATCGGCAGGATCGCCATTACTATCACGTAGTGAAGGTATTGTTTGTGATTTGCCCCGAGTATATTTAACATATGACCAAAATCTTTTTGGGTTTTCAGTCAGATTACGAGAAAGAGTTTCGTTGTGATGAATATTGTAGGCATCTCGCATTGAAATCCTCGCTAAATTTCGAGCTTCTGAGTACGATCGCAAATCCTGGGGATTTTGTGTCCGTTTAAATTTAGTATGCCTTTTCCTTTGTTTTTGTAACAGTGTCCTGACCTGTTTTGTGTACCAAGGGGGATCGCCTCCTTCTTTTATTAATTTATTTGGTATAAAACTGTCAATTGCTGTCGATACCACTTCTTTGAATTTGAGCCACATCTGGTCTACACCTACGTTTAGTGTTAGAAACGAGTGGACGGTGTCTTTCAAGAAGCAATGTACTTTGTATCTATCTGCTTTCCTGAAAAAATATACTTTGCGTTTAGTTTTGGTAACTTTGGGACTTTCGATATTCAATTTCGCTACGACAGTTCTGTGTTCACTAATACCTGTATCCGTTTTGATGCTCGTTATGAGCTCAGGATTATTTGTTGCTAAGAGATCAAGTGTGTTTTCACATCCATTTACAATTCTAGTTGGCTCATGAACTAATTGTTCGAAATAATTCTCAGAGAATGCGTTGAGTACAATTTCGGACGATGTTTTATGCGTACCTCCTGATTTGAAAATATAATTTCGCCAACAGATCGAGGGTAAATTAAAATCACCACCTACTATTATCGTGTAAGTCGGGTACGTTTTTGTAATTAGACTCAGGTTTTCTTTGAACCTTTCTGCTATTGTATCGTCAGAGTCGGGAGGCCGGTAAAAGGAACCGATTATTAACTTCTTACGGTTTTCGGGTACAACCTCTACCCATAATAGCTCACAGGAACTATCAACTTCAACTTCGCTACATGGAATACTACTTTTGACGGCGACAAACACGCCCCCACCTATTTTTTTAAACTATCCTTTCTGAACACCGATAGATCTTTTGCAAATACTTCTTCTGAACTTATTTCCGGCTTGAGCCAACTTTCGCTGCCTATAATGATGTGTGTTTCGGTGCTTTCTATTAACGCTTCCAGTTCTGGTACTTTCCCGACACAGCTACGACAATTTACAACTGTTATACCGATAGTTTCCGGATCTACATTTCTCCTGTGATCCACCTGCACCCTTTGAGATTGCCCATTTTCTTTTTCCCCGAAGCTCTTTATCCTAAAAAACCGCCCAGTCCACGCCACACAGCCCCCGCTACCCGTGTAGCCGCTTCCTGCGTATAGTGGACTCCTGACCTATTCAGCGGAACCCGGAAACCCACCACACGATGACGCAAGTCAAGGAATCTGCAGCCAATACGGTCGCAGAACCGTCTGAGCCTCTGATTCAGACCCTCCACTCGGCTCTGTACCAGAGGTCCACAGTCGGTCCTGTCAACTATGCTGCAGATGGCGAGCTCTGCTTTCATCTTGCAAGCAAGACTGGCAGTCTTTACCACTTCAGTTAGCCGCACGAAACCTGAGAGGATCTCTTCAGATCCGAAACGACACACATCGTTGGTACCGACGTGAGCCTCCACCTGCAGTTGGCTGCACCCCGTACCCTTCATGGCATCCGGAAGGACCCGTTCCACATCTGGAATGACTCCACCCGGTATGCACACGGAGTGCAGATTTTTCTAAGTTCCTGTATTTCAGGTGACGCTGATGTTCAACGCAGCGTTCAGAAATAGTTCTTATTGATTGCCCCACGTGTGGCAAAAATTACGTGGGTCAATCAATAAGAACTGTTTCTGAACGCTGCGTTGGACATCAGCGTCACCTGAAATACAGGAACTTAGAAAAATCTGCGTTGGTTTTTTTTCTTTCCTTTATTGTTGTTTTAAAGCCAGCTGTAGAAACAGCTGGCAGGCTGGCAGCAGCTGCGGTGGCTGCTCTTCAGCCATGTGACATACAAAAATTTGACAAATAAGAGATAAAATATAAAAAGAGGAACAAAATTGCGGAAAGTTAAAACAATTTACACGCTGAGTTTTCGACAGACTAAAACGTACATGGATAAAACGGGATAAACATATATCAGGGAACGATGAACAGACGAGGAGTAATAAAAAACACACATAGTTAGTAAAAACAGGTGGCCACGGTGGCGAGTTAAAAGTACATTGTAGAGACACTAAGTTCACACATGAAGACATCGGACGGCGTACTGAATAAAACATGGGGACGGCGATTATGGAGGCACTGAGTAAAACACACGACACTGGAGACACTTGCACTGAACACGTAGATAAAAAGTTGAGACGCCCCCGCAGGGGGTGGGGAGGGGATGGAGGGGGGGAGGTGGGACAGGGACGGGGGAAGTGCGGGGGAGGGGGAGAAGGGGAGGGAAGAGAGCGTAAGGAGGGAAGGAGTGACGAGTCTCTGGGCATGGGAGAGGGGTAGCCAAGCGGGCGGGAAGGAAAAGGGACGGGAGAGAGGGGAGGGGCGCTGATGCTACGGGGAAGGGATCAGAGTTGGTAGGAGGGGTAGATATCGGGACGAAGTTCGGTATCCGGTAGAGGAAGGGTGCGGAAATTGCCTTAGGAGAGGATACGGAGCGTATGGAGGTGAAGGCCAGGAGGGACGGTTTGGCGGAGGCATGGCAGAGGCCCGGGATTTGTAAGAATAGGGTAGACCAGAGGGTTTTGGGACTCTATTTTTCGGGATGTGTAAAGTAGCCGGAGATGTTCAAGGTGTTGTAGGAGAGGAGGAAGGGGATGAGGTCATAGAGGATCCGCGTGGGGGAAGGGAGTCCGATACGGTATGCGAGGCGGAGGGCGTGGCGTTCTAGGATCTGGAGGGATTTGTAGAAAGTAGGAGGGGCTGATATCCAGGCGGGGTGGAAGGAACAAAGGACAGGGCGCATGATTGATTTGTAGGTGTGAAGGACAGTGGAAGGGTGAAGGCCCCACGTTCGGCCAGTGAGGAGTTTTAGGAGGTTTAGGCGGGACAGAGCTTTCTCACGGAGGGATTTGAGGTATGGAGTCCAGGACAGTTGGCGGTCAAGGGTAAGGCCAAGGTACTTGAGGGTGGGGGTGTGACGGATGGGTCGGTTGTGAAGGGTAAGATAGAAATCGTGGAGGCGGAAGGAGCGGGTGGTACGACCTATGACTATTGCCTTGGATTTGTCGGGATTGACGGAGAGGAGCCACCGGTTACACCAGGAGGCGAACTCGGTGAGGTGGGACTGGAGCAAAACCTGGGAACGGGCAAGGGAGGGGGCGAGGGCCAGGAAGGCGGTGTCGTCAGCATATTGGAGGAGATAGACGGGAGGTTTGGGTTGAGGCATGTCGGCAGAGTAGAGGAGATAGAGGAGGGGAGAGAGGACTGAGCCTTGGGGCACCCCGGCGGAGGGGTAGAAAATACGGGAGTCGGAGTTGCAGACAGTGACGTAGGAGGGGCGGCGGGTAAGGAAGGAAGCGATGAGGTGGACGTAATTAATGGGAAGGGCGTAGAGCTGGATCTTGAAGAGGAGACCGGAATGCCATACTCGGTCGTAGGCTTTTTGGATGTCGAGGGATACAAAAATTGCGGAGCGACGGGAGTTGAGTTGGACGGAGAGGAGATGAGTCAGGCGAAGGAGCTGGTCGTCGGAGGAGAAGGAGGGTCGGAAGCCACATTGGGAGGGAGGGAGAAACTGGTGGCGGTGGAGGTGCTGGTGGATTCGACGAGAAAGGATGGTTTCCAGGACCTTGCTGAACACGGAGGTAAGACTGATGGGACGGTAGGATGAGGTCTGGGACGGGGGCTTGTCGGGCTTGAGGAACATGAGAATACGGGAGGTTTTCCACAGGTCGGGGTAGAAGCCAGTGTAAAGGATGATGTTGTAGAGTTTGGCAAGGACTTCATGAAATGAGAGGGGGCATGCGCGAAGGTGGCGGTAGGTTAGCCGGTCGTGACCGGGGGCGGTGTTTCGTTTCGTGCGAAGAGTGTCTATTATGTCACGGGCAGTAATGGGAGTGTTCAATTCTGAGGGAGGAATGCGGTCCAAGTACTGGAAGCCAGGGGCGAGCGGAGGAGAGGAGGTGTCGGTGCGCTCATGGACATCCGGGAAGAGAGAGTAGTCAAAAAGGGGATCATCAGGAATGGAAAATACATCAGAAAGGTAGGAGGCAAAATGTTCTGCCTTACTGGCGTTGTCAGGGAAAGGACGATCATCATGGAGAAGTGGGTAGTGGGGGGAGGAGTGACTGCCAGTAAGGCGACGGAAGGCACGCCAGTACTTGGCGGAGTAGACCGGGAGGAGCGAGTTAAGGCGGGTGCATGTCTGACGCCAGTCCCGGCGTTTCTTCGCGGTCAAAAGGTTTCTTATGTGTCGTTGGAGTTGCCGGTGGCGTTGGAGAGTATCCCGGTCACGGGTCCGGAGAAAGGAGCGGTACAGACGGCGGGATTCGCGGAGGAGAAGGACGGCCTGTGGAGGAAGGGTAGGGCGGTGAGGATAGATCGCCCGGGCAGGGATGTGGGCATGGACCGCGTCAGCAACGGTCTGCTGGAGAAAGGAGGAGGCATGGTCAATATCGGCGGGAGTATGGAGGGGTAGTGGGTGGCTTTCGACCGAGGTGTCGATGGAGCGACGGTAGGCATTCCAGTCGGCACGGGAATAATCATGGACGAGTTTGGGAGGGGGCATGGGACGAGGAGCGCGGGCAGGGCGGGGGCGGTGGTCAAAGGTAAGTAGGACAGGGGCGTGGTCACTGCCTATTAGGTCTAGGACGTCCGCCGTGATGCGCCCCAGGAGGTTGGGAGACACCAGTACTGCATCGGGTGTAGTGTTGTTTTCGGGGCGGGTTGGGCGGGGAAGGGGAAGGATGTCGCCCCGGAGCGAGGCGGTGACGAACTGACGCCACCGCCGGAGTTCAGCGGGGTGACGGGAATGAAGGTTGAGGTCAGCGGCAATGACATAGGTCGGGAAGGTGCGGTCGATATGGGAGAGGAAATCGTACGGGAGAGGAGAGGTGGAGCGAATGTAAATGGTGGCGAGAGTGACAGTGAGGGAGGGAAGAAAGAGGCTGAGGATCAAGTGTTCAGTGGGGTCATTGAGGAGAGGGTGTAGCCGGACGGGGTGGTGACGGAGATGGCCGATCGCCACTCCGCCTCGGGCCAGGGGTGGGGGTCCGTCGGTGCGGTGGAGAAGGTAAGGATTGGTGTTGACTGGTCGGCGGGGTTGCAGGAAGGTCTCGTTGAGTAGGAAGGCATCCACGCGGTGTTGGGAGAGAGTGTGGAGGAAGAGGTTCTTATTGGCTGGGAGGGAGCGGATGTTGTGGTAGAGGAGGGTATAGGATGGGCCTGCCATGATGGGGTAGAGGGAGGGTTGGGGAGGGTAGAGGAGGGGTGGGGAAAGGAAGGGGACCGGAGGGACTTAAACTTGGGTCTGCGGTGGTTGAGCACAGCCTGTTAAATAAACACCGCATTTTGTTTGAATAAACGAGAGTACTGGCTCACGCTTCCAACTACTGTGATTCTGTCATCAGGGAGGCGATTGAAATCAGATTATGCGATAATAACATCAATAGAGACTCCGGGTATGCACTCAGCAATGCATGGAAGCGAGCATTGGAGAAGGAGAAGGAACAGATGTTGGCTCCCAGAACCTTCAGTACTTCCCGCAGATTACCACCTGCTGCGAGAGATGGCGCTGCTAACAACGCGGAATAGAGCGCGCTAGAAAATTTTAGGTTGTTAGATGGCACCACACGAGTACGCGCCATTACCGCTATGACGTAAGCTAGCCAATGAGAAGCCGTCTCCTGGTTATATAAGCGGAAGCCTCCAGTTTACGGCAGTCAGTTTTACTCCTGACGACGACTATGGAGGATACAGTCGAAAGCTTGGGCCCCTACCCATATTTGACGCGGCAGGAACACCGAGAGTATTTTACGCATTTGAACATTTTATTTGTTGGCACTTGAGAATGCTCTTAAGACCCAAACGGGTAACATTAGGCTACTTTAGTAAACAGTTTATGGTCAACCACGATGACGTTTCACAATTATAAAACAACTGTTAAACCCCACCTTATTTTAATGATTACAAGAGTCTGATACGTTCGCGTTATAAAACAGCGGTGTGATAGAATTCCTCACACCTAAGAAAACTACAACGATTGAAATCCATGGACACTTGGTAAAGGTGTATAGAGATGATTCAAACACCGTGATCAACGTAAGGCGATGTGTAAGATATTTTAAAGTGTTAAAAAGAGTGTCCGTAACTGTCGACCCTTTACAGCTCTCAGCCCTCGCAATGAACAGCGTCTTGATTGACTCATCCGTGCTGATCGGCGGATAACGGCCTGAGAATAAAGTGTAAGCTCAAATATCAGATGCAATTCCTTCGTTATCATAAAACATGTGTGAAATGTCTCCCTTCGGATGCTTAAAGGGGATCTCATCGAATGGAAATTTGTTAGGACCTTCTGTACCAGAATGAAGGTGACAGTTCACTGAACAGCATCGTCACCGGAGATGTGACGTGATGTCAACAAAACGAGCCAGTGTGAAAACATACAGTCAACGGAATGGCGATATGCAAATTTTCCTTGAAACAAGAGATTCAGAGATATCTGCAGGCAAAGTGATGTCTATGGTTTACTCGGATACCCTCATGTTCAGATGTCTGTAAACCTACTGGACCAAACTGCTACGGTCATCAGTCCCTAGACTTAAAACTAATTAAAGTAACCTGTTATAAGGACAACACAGACAACACACACAAACACACACACACACACACACACACACAGAATGTGCTCGAGGAAGAACTCTGGAGGGAACGGTTGTCCAGTTCGCAGCAAGACACCTCAAACCACGCGGCCATTTGCGCGGCGGATACGCAGAGAGTGGTTGATTTGGGTGTCCTGGAGACTCGACAGAGTATAACTTCAGAACGGTATAAGAGACACACTTATGGTGAAATCCTATTTATAGGGCAAGGCCAGGAAAGAAGACCAATTTCAACTGCATCTTGATAACGCCCAGGACCACGCCAGTCTTGCTACCAAGCATCTGACTGCAGAACTTGGTTGGTCTGTCATACCGCATCCACCACATAGTCCAGATTTAGCGTGTTCAGGGTTCCACCCCTTTGGGCTTTGAAGGATGGGCTACGTGGTGAACATTTTCAAAACCGAATGGTGTTGTCGGAACTGGAACGAGTTGTTTATGTATCAGCTTGCTGTGAGGGCTATAAAGGCAGAGAGTAGCGTTCCTGAGTTGTCCCGTCAGCTCAGGGAGGGCTTGGCCCGTGACCTCGTCTTTGTCCCGGCAACAGTGGGAGAGGTAAGTGCCACCTATTCTCGTTATTCGGAACTCCACTCTGGTAAGCAATCCAATGCTCAATTGTTGGGCGCTAGTGTCCCAACTAGGGCTCAGGTATTTAGAACTCAGGCTCTGTAGATGTGAGTGTGTGTGTGAGGGGGGAGGAGGAGGTTGTAGCCACATTATCGCAGTGTTTGTTGACAATATGTTCGTCGTAGTAAGCGTTTTCTTGACGAGAATGATTCGCAGTTATCCGATCACTGAAGTTAATGTAATTCAAAAATGTTCAAATGTTTGTTAAGCTTATAGGACTTAACTACGGGGTCATCAGTCCCTAAACTTACAAACTACTTATTTACTACCTTATACTATACCGTGATTGGACCGCCTCAGTCCCCTCGGGCACCGCGGCCTGCTAATGGTAATTGCCGCGCGAAATTGGGAGTGTAGTATGAGACGCCAAGTCAAGTATTACGTCGCCGCTTCAGGCGGAGGTTCGAGCTTTTCTTCGGGCTACCCTAACTGAGGGATTAGCAACTGCAGCCCCTCCATGAATGTTAAGGTACAGTCCTAGAGTTTTTGTCGAAACAGTGTTAGTGAAGGAAGTGTTTGCTTTTGCAGTCCTATTTTCGTGTTAGTTTCATGTTGTGTGGCCAAAAACGTTTTTAATGCTCCTCTGTCGTCCGCGTTTTCCCACTGTTCCTGTATTCCTTTTTTTAGTACGTTGTCATTACGGACGACACTCGCTATTCAAACGTTGAATACTGCAAGTAATGTAGTGAAAGATACTCCCACAATCTGCGCCTTATCGTGTTAGCCACTTTGGAAATTTGAACGCTCATGTATTTAACCTATAATTTTTGTTTATTGTTACAGAGCAAAACGTATAATATGCTGAATGCTAACGTCCAAAACGTCGTACGACAGTTGTGTTCTGCGATTGGGTATCGGTATTAACTGGTACATGTGGTGTCAATCTCTGACATATACTGCATATATTGTTTAGCTTATTCCCTACATGAATCAGCTTTTTATATATTACTGTGTGAGTTTACATTATGTAATTAAATATGTTATAAAATAAGCTGGTATCTAGAGATATTTATTGAAGCTGTTCTATGAAACTGTGAGGCATCTGATCTAAAGAAAAGATGTTACTGATGGTCAGTAGCTGTAAATGTTAAGGATCCAGACACCAAATTGCAATTTGCGAGAAATTCCGACTTCAGATGCTCTTCGTTAGGTGGTTTTTCATTTTGTAACATGTAAAAGACCAAATAAGGGAGAGCAGCTAATGTCAGAAGTTCTTGCAAACCGCCGATTAATATTTGAATATTTATCTGTGAAACTTTTGAATGGGAAAACATTCTACTGTTAACTTCTTGTCGCAATCACATAAATTTCTTCATCACAGTTACCAGATGCTAATGTAAGTGATTCTGTGGTAAAAATACTTGTTAGGGTTTACTTTTGTGCTGTATATTTGGTTTAAGCTCTTACGTTAAATTCCTCCCCGTTTTAGGAAAGATATTTACATTTTAATTTGCATTTTCTTTACAGTATTACCGGCGTTAGTCAGAATCGAATTGTTCAGGCGCTTATTTGAAGTGAAGGAGGACCTCATACGAACGATAGGTTGTTGCCTTTCCTTTAACATAGCGCTATAAGCTCCAGAGATTTTCGACCGTAGCTCTAATATAACTGTTTTCTCATGTCAGATTCGTAGCCGGCAAGTTTGCGACTTTGGTGACATTCCCTGTAGATTATCTCGTTCTCTCATCTTATCGCTCACTTACCGCTTTCAGGTACGGCGATTGCTTGACAAATGCGTATGTTTTGCCTGCGAACTACAGAAGCGGTAAGCGAACATTAGTTCAAAGATTTTGTTAAAAGATGAAATTTTCAGCCATTCCCTCCGTTTTCTCCTAAATTTTGTTAAGGAAACCGAAACAGTACGCCTGGGTACGTTATCCTGTTATACGAGCTCAGCCGGCCACGGTGGCCGAGGGGACTGAGGCGCTTCAGTCACGGTCTGCACGGACACTACGGTCGGGGTTTCGAATCTCCCCTCGGGCATGGATATTTGTGCCGTCCTAGTTCTTAAGTAGTTCATAAGTAGTTTGTAAGTTTAGGGACTGATGACCCCGTAGTTAAGTCCCATAAGCTGTACAAACATTTGAACATTTGAATACGAGCTCATTATAATAGTAAGTGGACACAAAATTTCGAAAACAGAAAAGTGCCTAAGTTAGTGTCAAGGAGAAAAAAAACTTCCGCGTCACATTCAGAGGACGTTTTGGGTGGTTCATTACTCAATACGGCGGCTCTGTGTAAGGTTGAATTCCGCATTTGCATTTATTTGGTTTATTTGCTTTTACCTCTTTATCGGCTTTATTCGCTCAGCTGTTTGCAGTTTTTTTGTGCATATATCCATGTGCGATGTACGGCGAATGTGTCAGTTAGAAATTTCGCTGCTATTTGGCATTGATGATATATGGCGGCAGACGACGGACTCGAGTGCATTTGCTAACAACCAGCGTCTCTCCTGTGCTTATGATCATATCGAGTACCATTCCTGACTTAAAACCCTATTCCAAGTTGTTGTTGTGGTCTTCAGTCTGCAGACTGGTTTGATGCAGCTCTCCACACTACCCTGTCCTGTGCAAGTCTCTTCGTCTGAGAATACGCACGGCAACCTACATCCTTTTGAATCTGCTTACTATATTCGTCCCTCGGTCTCCCTCTACGACTTTTACCCCATGCACTTCCTTCTAATGCTAAGTTGACAATTCCTTGATGTCTCAGAATGTGTCCAACCAATCTAACCCTTCTCTTAGGATATGCCAGAAACTCCTTTTCTCCCCGATTCGGTTAAGCACCTTCTCATTAGTTACGTGATCTACCCACCTAATTTTCATCATTCGTCTGTAGCACCACATTTCAAAAGCTTCTATGATCTTTGTATCGGAACTCCTTATCGTCCACGTTTCACTCCCATACAATGCTACTCTCCAGACAAATGCTTTCAGAAAAGACTTCCTAACATTTAAATTAATATTGGATGTTAACAAGTTTCGCTTCTTTAGAAACACAATTTTGGTTCCCATAGTCATTCTGCATTTTATATTTCTTTACTTCGGCAATCAGAAGTTATCTTGCTACCCAAATAACAAAATTCATCTACTACTTTTATTGTCTCATTACCTAATCTAATTCCTTCAGCATCACCTGATTTTCTGACACTGCATTCCATTACCTTCGTTTTACTCTTCTTAATGTTCATCTTTTATCTTCCTTTCAAGACACTGTCCATCACATTCAATTGCTCTTCCAGATCTTTTGCGGTATCTGACAGAATTACTATGTCATCGGCAAACCGCAATGTTTTTGTTTCTTCTCCCTGCACTTTAATGACCTCTCCAAATTTCTCCTTCCATTCCTTCACTGCCTGCGCAATGTACAGATTGAACAACATTGGGGAAAGGCTACAAACCTGTTTTACTATCTTCCCAACCTCCGCGTCCCTTTCTTGCTCCTCGGCTCCAATAACCGCTGTCTGGTTTCTGTACAAGTTGAATATCGATCCCAATATTTTGAGCCTGATACCTTCAGAATTTGGAAGAGTGTATTCCAGTCGACATTGTCAAAAACTTTCTCCAACTCTACAAACGCTAAAAACGTATGTTACCCTTTCCATAGCCTATCTTCTAAGATAAGTCGTAATGTGAGTACTGCCCTACCCAAGAAAGAGGTACAATTCTACCATCTGGATAGTGGGGCAAGGCTACAATATTTGCAATTATTGAGCTCCATTTCTCGAATAGATGTTATTGCATATCTATGGAATTTCCACCAAAAGACACGATCACATCACGAATATAGGGAGCATTTGCCAATTTCCTGTCGGCGGCACTTGTTCGCGGTTACCAGTCAGCTATCTGCCGCTAAATGTGACATGCGTTCTTTCACACTGGATGTTCCCGAAGTCTGTTAACCGGAAGCATTGACAGTTTGATCACTACACGTCTCTATCAGGGTATGGTGACATCCCAAACCCTTCCCTGAGAATTCTGATATTAATTTAGCGTGCAAGTTGTGTTCTAATTTTGCAATATCTCATCCCAGAAGTGGATTACATTTTCTCAAAATTTCAGTTTTAATTCATCCCACAACATTGTGACCATACTACTCTCTGTTTTTTTTCTTACTTCAACGTAATTGTGCAGTGGAATCTTTTAAAATGGCAGGTGTTCATCATAGCCGCACAATCCTCCCTCTGAACTCTGAAATATTTTCTAACGAATATAGTCTTTGATTTTTGAAACGATTGTACAATTGTCGTAACTCAGAAATTTTTATCGCATTTGGCTATTTTTAATAGAACAATGAATAAGAGCTATAATTTTTGGAGCATTGTCCAAATGATTAAATATTCTTAGAACTATATTTTTAGCAGTATTGGGTGCTCGAGTTAATCACATCAGACAGAGTCTAACGAATTTAGTGGTTCTCGCTAGACATAATCATGCAAAGGGCAATCAACAACATTAGTAAAATCCTAACACACATTTTGTAGTCATGTAGTTAAAAATTAGCTGACTTTGAAATTGAAAGTTTAGTTTTACAAATGAATGTACACATTTTCGGACAGCAACGAGCCAAGAGCAGCAGGAATAAGTCATCCCCTAAGACAAAGTTGAATTAACGGTCCGTACCATTACAAGAGTTAATATGACGCGACCATACGTTAGGCTCGTGGAACCATTGGCGGCAAAAAGTGGCAGTCGGGCAGATTGATAGACATTACTGCATCCCTGTCTACGAGCTGTAGCTTCGTACGCCGCTCCGTCACGGACAGTCGATGGCTGCAGCGAGATAGACAGTGGATGTGATCACTGACCTCCCGTCGAGTTTCCCTTCTCGTATTGTTGTCTGCACTTTCACGCTTTGTACCAAAAATGTTGGTGATAACAGCAGACCTGTTGGCGTCGTACAGTGGCTGCTTCTAGCCTATAAGCAGTGGAAAATGGATTGGCTACTTTAATACCGTCTGTTCGTAAGCCAGCAACTGTCGCAGTGAGCTCAGGCGATCTGCATTGGTAATAAAGCGAGCGTGTTATTAGCTCGAGGCTGTGGGAAAACTGTTACGGCATTGCGGACAGATACATCGCCGAAACCGAACCACAACCAGTACGAACGGAGCTAGATCTCTAGGAGACATTTGTACTATCTTCCGCGCGTCATACGGCAGGTGTGTGAAGCGAGAGGCTGCTCACTATACCAGGCGTCACATAAGAAGGCGCTTCTGCGCATAGAAGTGGAGCGATAGGGGAAGCGCGGAAGAGAGGAGCTACGGCCCAACAGTTGCGCCTGCGGGAGAAACATTGCGTTAACTCACGGCCAGCCACGCGCCGACAAATGGAACATTATTGGCTGCCATTGCGGTAATGGAGGAGGATGAACAGAACGGCTCAAAACTGGGCCGCCTTCGTAGCTGACGCCGACTATAATGTAAACTGATGGCGCGGTAGTTGCGATGAAGTGCAGAAATGTTCAAATGTTTGTAAATCTATGGGACCAAATTACTGTGGTGATGAGATAACTTAAACTAAGGACAATACACACGCACACACACTCCCACACAAATATGTGTAAGGGAGAACTCCGACATCGGACGGGTTACAACCTTGCAGCTTGACGTGGCAGCTAGAACCTGTCAGCCACTCCCGCGCGGCTACGATGGAGTACTCTCTCCAATTACTTCGCCTCTGATTCTGAGAGGCTGCTGATAATTACGGGTATGAGTCATGTAGCGATTGGTACTTAGTGGTGCCGACAGAATACTTGTTGGATATCGTCACTGAGTACTGCGGTGACGTAACATAATATTGTGTGCGGCTACGGGTGTTAGTGCAAACTGACTTACTATTCGCGCGAACCACAGGATAAAGTTCTGCCGCCTCATCAAAACGCTGATGGGTGTAACAAGATGGAACTGAAGAACCAAACAAACTGCTGCACCTGCCTAATATTGTGTAGGGCTCCTAGGAGCACGCAGAAGTACCGCAAAAAGACGTGGCTTGGACCCGAATAATGCCTGCAGGTAATGGGTACTACGCATCCTTCTGGGCCATCCATAAGGCCACAAGAGTATGAGCAGGTGGAGAGCTCTTCTAACAACACGTTCCAAAGCGTCCCAGACATGCTGAACAATGTGTATAGAGAATTTGATACCCACATTGTAGGAATTATGAAACTCCCGACAGCATTACTGGACCTCCACTAGATTGAACATGAAGAGTCCATGGATTTGTGAGATTGTCCTCATACTGGTACACGTACATCTGCTCGATACAATTTGGACCGAGACTCGAGGAACCAGGCAACATACACTACTGGCCATTAAAAGTGCCACACCAATGATAAAGTGGTATTCATTGGACAAATATATTATACTAGAACTGACATGTGATTTAATATTCATGGATTTTGGTGCTTAGATTCTGAGACATCAGTACCCAGAACAACCACCTCTGTATACGCCTGGGTATTGAGTCAAACAGAGCTTGGATGGCGTGTACAGGTACAGATGTCCATGCAGCTTCAACACGATACCACAGTTCATTATGAGTAGTGACGTGTCAGTTGCTCGGCGACCATTGACCAGACGTTTTCAATTGGTGAGAGATCTGGAGAATGTGCTGGCCAGGGCAGCAGTCGAACATTTTCCGTATCCAGAAAGGCCAGTACAGAACCTACAACATGGGGTCGTGCATTATTCTGCTGAAATGTAGGGTTTTGCAGGGATAGAATGAAGGGTAGAGCCACGGGTTATAAAACATCTAACATGTAATGGCCACTGTTTAAAGTGCCGTCGATGCGAACAAGTGGTGACCGAGACGTGTAACCAGTGGCACCCCATACCATCACGCGGGGTGATCCTCCAGTGTGGCGAAGACGAATACACGCTTCCAATGTGCGTTCACCGTTATGTTGCCTAACACGGATGCGACAATCATGATGCTGTAAACAGAACCTGGATTCATCCGGAAAAATGACGTCTTGCCAATCGTTAGGTTCGTCGTTGTGTACACCTTCGCAGGCGCTCCTGTCTGTGATACAGCGTCAAAGGTAACCGCAGCCATGGTCTCCGAACTGATAGTCCATCCTGCTGCAAACGTCGTCGAACTGTTCGTGCAGATGGTTGTTGTCTTGCAAACTTCCCCATCTGTTGGCGCAGGGATCGAGACGTGGCTGCAGGATCCGTTACAGCCATGCCGATGAGATGCCTGTCATCTCGACTGCTAGTGATACGAGGCTGTTGGGATCCAGCACGGCGTTCCGTATTGCCCTCCTGAACCTACACATTCCATATTCTGCTAACAGTCATTGGATCGCGACCAACGTGAGCAGCAATGTCGCGATACGATAAACCGCAATTGCGATAAGCTACAATCTGACCTTTATCAAAGTCGGAAACGTGATGGTACGCATTTCTTCTCCTTACACGGGGCACCAAAATAGCGTTTCACTAGGAAACGCCGGTCAACTGCTACTTGTGTATGAGAAATCGGTTGGAAACATTCCTTATGTCAGCACGTTGTAGGTGTCGCCACCAACGCCAACCTTGTGTGAATGCTCTGAAAAGCTAGTAATTTGCATATCACAGCATCGTCTTCCTGTCGCTTAAAATTCGCGTTTGTAGCACGTCATCTTGGTGGCGTAACAATATTCATGAGCAGAAGTGTATTTACAGTCATTAATAGTCCACAGACGCTGTTGTCGGACCCAGGCGAGGGCTAAAGCTTTGTGTCGTGCAGTGAGTAAGGATACACAAGTGAGCCTTTGGGGCCGAAAGAGCATGTCGGTGATCTTTCGCTGAATGGTTCGCACGCTGATTCTTGTTGATGCCTATGATTGATATCCGCAGCAATTTTCTGAAGGGTTGCATTTCTGTCACGTTGAATGATTCTCTTCAGCCGTTGTTGGACTCTTTCTTGCTGCAGATTTTTCCTGCCGCAGCGGTTGGATTCCCAATATTCACAACGCCCGAGTGAAACGGTCATACGCCATAACCCCCATCCCATCGTTACTTCGGTCTTCCACCACTGCTGCGCCGTCTGTAACACCACGTTCAAACTCACTTAAATCGTGTTCACCATTCATTCTAGCAGCAGTAACCGATCTAACGTCTGGGGCAGACACATGTTCTCTTATTTTCTCCAAGTGTTGACATATCTTTGGATGAGCATGCATATTCCAGTTCCTTTGGCTCTACAGGGTAGCGGCTCAGACATCGCAGAAGCATGACTGCGAAATGTGAACAATACGCGAAGTGGTAGACACGGTTGACACGAATCACTTAGCCGCGGTGGAGTAGCCGAGCGGTCTAAAGCGTCTCGCTGCGGAGCGCGCGGTTGCTCGCCGTGGAGGTTCGAGTCCTCCCTGGGGCACGGGTGTGTGTGTTTGTCCTTAGGTTAGTTTACCTAGGTTTAAGTAGTTTGTAAACTACGGACTGATGACCACGCAGTTTGGTCCGATAGATTTACAGACATTTTTACGAATCACTTATCCTGTGTAACTCGCCAAGTCAACGACCATTTAAAATCACTATCGCGAAATGTTTCGGGTTTAATAATTGCGACAAGTCTTGTAGTCTCGTCCCTAATCTACCTTCTCCCAACAAGCGAACACTACTCAGCACACATCACCTCAATGCAAAACAGTAATTAAAACACATATATGGACTGACATCTCTATTTGATGGGGCCACCATATTGGCATTCGGCATTCCGAGTTGTTAAAACTGTTAGTTATTGTATCTTTCCAGCTGCTACTTTACTGAACTGTAAACTAAACCAAGACAGCCACATAGTATAACATATATCAATGTAATTTTACCTGTTTAGTAGAATGATTTGAAAGCTTGTCCGGAATTAATGTGACGTTTAGCGCCATTTCTTGGCTTAATGTCGTAGTCTTTCCAGTGAACTACTGAGCTTACTGTTCTGAATTTAGCAGTTTATTACACTGGGAATCGATTTATATCGTATTTTCCAAGACGAAGCGTATAAGGACAATGGTTAGTTGGCTATGGAAAGCTGTCTTCTAACAAAAATGAAAAGTATATTCCTAGATCATAGAGCAAATAGTTTTAACCGATCCTGTGATATCATACATTCATTTATAATCGCCGTTTTTGTTTACACCGTCACTCTCTTTAATGACAATAATGAATGGATAGCTAGTTTCGTCAACAAATAAATGAAATATAAAACAGTATCCAATTTGTCACCAGATAATAGATAACAAACTTCTTAGGCGTAGAAATTGTGAATTGTAAGGATATAAATATTTCGTAAACCAACAAAAAGCGTCTATATGATATGTAAATCACTAAGATATAAACTAGCTTATTTTTCAGGCTAAGACATGATTTTTGTTTAAGAGTATATTAGAAACGTACACAGATTTCATATAGTTGTCATACGTCCCATCTAGCGCGATAGAAGGATAAAAGGTAGCATTCGACGCAGTTCCATAATCATAATGATAGGTAATCTTGTATGTATGTCGTATATTCACTAGTGGAATCTTAAGGTTTACAAGATAAACATTACAGAACTATTACAATTACAGTAATTGATACACCAGGCTACAACACTCTTAAAAGAATCAGAACCTAAAAGTTTTTTGCAGACAGCCAGAATCACTGTAAACTTGTGAATGGTGAATCGCTAAATGAATTTTAAATGAGTCGCGCCATACTTAACTGCCAGTTTTACAGAAATTAAAAGCTTGCATTGGCTATAATTGAATGCACTTAAACAGAGTGAAATACATCCACTGGATGTGGTCGTGTTCCATTTTGATTGATTCATTAACTTGAAGTGTTTCTGCTACACTAAATCTATTTGTGTGTTAATTACTTTATTCTCTTTTTAATGATCAATGCCACATATTGTGTGGCGTGGCGTGGCGTGGACTGGGCGGTTTTTTAGGTTAGATGGCCTCGGGAATACACAAAATGGGTTTCAGTCTCAAAGGGGGCAGGTCAGACACAGGAAGAAAGCAGATCTAGAAACCATTGGTATAACAATTGTAAATTGTCGTAGCTGTATTGGGAAAGTTCCAGAGCTCCAACCGCTGGTAGAAAGTACTGAGGCACATATCGTTATAGGATCTGAAAGCTGGCTGACGCCTGAGATAAGTTCGGCCGACATTTTTTCAAAGGGCCAAATGGTCTTCAGAAAGGATAGAATAAATAAAAAAGGGGGTGGTGTGTTTATTACTGTTACAAACGATTTATCCTGCAGCGAAATTGAGACAGATACTTCCTGCGAGTTGGTCTGGGTAGAGGTTATACCTGACAACCGGAATAAATTAATAATTGGATCTTTTTATCGGCCCCCTGACTCAGACGATGCGGTTGCCGAAATGTTCAAAGAAAGCTTTAATCACATTTCAAATAGGTATCCGAAGCATACTGTTATATTCGGTGGCGACTTTAATTTACCCTCGATATGTTGGCATAACTACGTATTCAAAACCGGCGGCAAATATAAAACATCATCCGAACTAGTACTGAATGCTTTTTCTGAAAACTACTTCGAACAGTTAGCTCATGAACCCACTAGAATAGTAAGTGGTTGCGAAAATACCCTTGATCTCCTAGCAACAAATAATCCGGAGATAGTAAATAGCATCAAAACAAATACAGGGATTAGCGAACATCGAGTTGTAGTAGCGAGACTAATTGTCGAAATTCCCAAATGCACAAAAAATAAACGAAAAATATATCTATTCAATAAAGCAGATAAAAATTCGCTTCACGCTTTCCTGAGTGATAATCTCCAGTCTTTCAAAACTAAAAATGCGAGTGTAGATCAGTTGTGGCTTACTTTTAAATACATAATATCAGTAGCAATCGAGAGATTTATACCAAATAAATTAATAAAAGAGGGGGCCGACCCCCCGTGGTACACAAAACAGGTCAGATCACTGTTGCAGAAACAAAGAAAAACGCATGCAAAATTTAAAAAGACACAGAATCCACAAGACTGGCAATCTTTTACTGAAACACGCAACCTAGCGCGGACATCAATGCGAGAAGCCTATAGTAGTTATCACAACGAAATCCTGTCTCGTAATCTTGCAGAAAATCCAAAGAAATTCAGGTCATATGTGAAGTACACTAGCGGCAAAACACAAACAATACCTTCACTACGCGATAGCAATGGTAATAGTACCGACGACAGTACTGCTAAGGAGAATTACTAAACACAGCTTTCCGAAATTCGTTCACCAAAGAAGACGAAGTGAACACTCCAGTATTCAATCCAAGAACAGATGCCAGCATGCGAAACTTATAAGTAGATGTTCCTGGAGTAGTAAAACAACTTAAGTAACTAAAGAAAAACAAATCTTCCGGGCCAGATTGTATACTAACATGATTCCTCTCAGAGTATGCTGATGCAATAGCTCCGTACTTAGCTATAATTTAAACCGATCACTCAGCGAAAGATCTGTACCCAAAGACTGGAAAGTTGCCCAAGTTACTCCAATATTCAAGAAAGGCAATAGGAGTGATCCCCAAAATTACAGGCCTATCTCATTGACGTCGATTTGCAGTAGGATTTTGGAACATATACTTAGTTCGAATATTATGAACTACCTCGAAGAGAACGAACTATTAACCAATAGTCAACACGGATTCAGAAAGTATCGCCCCTGTGAAACACAGCTTGCCCTTTATTCACATGAAGTGTTAAGTTCCATCGACAAGGGATCTCAAATCGATTCCATATTTCTGGATTTCCGGAAGGCTTTTGATACTGTACCCCACAAGCGGCTTCTAATGAAATTGCGTGCTTATGGAATACCAATTGTGCGATTGGATTCACGATCTCCTTTCAGAAAGGACACAGTTCGTTGTAATTGACGGTAAGTCATGGAGCAAAACAGAAGTGATATCTGGCGTTCCACAGGGAAGCGTTATAGGTCCCCTAACCTTCCTCATGTTTATAAACGATTTAGGAGACAATCTGAATAGCTCCCTTAGACTATTCGCGGATGATGCTGTCGTTTATCGGTTAGTGAAGTCAACAGAGGATCAAAAGCAACTGCAAAGCGATTTAGACAAAATTTCTACTTGGTGCGAAGATTGGCAGTTGACACTAAATAAAGAAAAGTGTGAAGTAATACACATGACCACTAAAATCCACTGAACTTCAATCAGTCAAAACTTAAGGTCGTAAATTCTACCAAATACCTAGGAGTTACAATTACGAACAACTTAGACTGGAGAGAACACACAGAAAATATTGTGGGGAAGGCGAATCAAAGATTACGTTTCATTGGCAGATCGCTTCGAAGATGTACCAGCTCCACCAAAGAGACTGCCTACATCACACTTGTGCGTCCTCTCCTGGAGTACTGTTGCCCCTTGTGGGACCCTCACCAGGTGGGACTGACGGAAGATATTTAGATGGTTCAGAGAAGGGCAGCTCGTTTTGTTTTATCACGTTACGGGGGGAAAGCGTCACGGAAATGTTGCACGAATTGGGGTGGAAATCATTAAAAGAAAGACGTTATTCATTGCGGCGTGATCTGTTTTCGAAGTTTCAATCACCGACTTTTACTTATGAATGTGAAAATATTTTGCTAGCACCCACCTACATAGGGAGACATGACCATCCCAATAAAATAAGAGAAATCAGATCGAAAACGGAACGATTTAGGTGTACTTTCTTCCCGCGCGCTATTAGAGAATGGAACGGTAGAGAAAAGTTATGAAAGTGGTTAATGAACCCTCTGCCAGGCACGTAAATGTGATTTGAAGAGTATCTATGTAGATGTAGATGTTTATATGCGT
Source organism: Locusta migratoria (assembly GCA_026315105.1). Taxonomy (NCBI): domain Eukaryota; kingdom Metazoa; phylum Arthropoda; class Insecta; order Orthoptera; family Acrididae; genus Locusta; species Locusta migratoria. The sequence continues at coordinate 230,757,487 of CM048746.1, read as the reverse complement.
TTGCCCCCCCTCCCCATTTATATATATGTTTCCACTTGTGTGATTGAACTTGAATGTTCATGTGAATGTATATGTGTGCTCTTAATATTGACTGACTTTCGCGCTATGGCTTACAGTCGCCGCCTCCCGCTTTAGGCCTCGTTTTCTCGTTTTGTTGTTGTTAAGAACGCAAGGTTTCGTTTGTCGTCTGCACTAGCGTCTGCTGGATGGCCAGAGTCAAGCTTAGTCGGCAAGATGGCGAGGTGGCCGTGTTCTTAGTGTTGTAGCAACCTAATCTTGGAAGAAAGAGGTGAAGGAGACCTCTCTGGGAGCGGATATTGAGGGAATTGTCTTGGTCAGGTAGCAGGGGTTGGTAAACACTAGTCTCTGAATGCACTCTGCATCGCTTTTAGCGCGCTCTACGTTCGGTGTATGGCGGAGAAAGATTTTTCCGAGGCCTTAGAGCTTTTTAGTCTTCACTCTTCATTCTGGCTCCGACGACTGTGGAAGTAAGTACCCCGCTGAATCATGCTGTGGGGGAAGGCATGCTGTTAGGATTGTGATTTCTTTGTGAAAAAAAGCAGTCTTGGTTATGAGTAATAGTTTTTTGAGTAATTCTTTCACTATGCGAAGCGAAGTGTTTCTTAATTTACAGAGCACGAGTAAATTCAGTGTAAATTTATTATTTGCATTTTCATTCCAGTGATGATTGCGTGTCCGGTTCTGCTCAAGTTAGAATACACATGTGTGGCCTTCAGCATTTTTGTAAACTTATTGTTTTTGAATTTCCTTGCTGTTTTTAACCGACTTTTCGCATAGTTTCTGTATCCGTGAGTGTACTTAATATTTCTTAGATTTTCTTGTTTGATTCCGTCTTTCCTTTCTTGTATGACCGATTGCATTACGTGATTTTGTAACAGTCGTTACTTCGGCCTTCTGCCATGTTTTGTTAATACTAGCTTTCTTCTATATGAATTCTCGCGTGTGCTTTACTCCCTTATTCTAAATTAATTTTTATTTGTAATTATTATAAAATTCAGCTTGGTCGCACACCACGTGGAACTTAAGAATTGTAAGCCGCTGCCTCCCCAAACACAAGTCCGTTAGTGCACAGTATATTTAAAAATTTTGTGATCAAGACGCCCGCCATCTCGTCAAGACGCCGCCGATGATTCGTTTCGCCGCTGATTTCATGTGTTCCAGGACTGTAATGTACTGCCAAACTTTATGCGTGTGTCAGTGAATGAATGAATGTGCTTTCAGCTACCCATTGTGTATTTGAAAATTTTCCTACGACATTACCTCCATACTCATAAAAGGCAGAAACAATTTTAATACGGGCAGTAATTATATGATTTAATTCACTTTTGTACCAGGTGTGTGCTTAATTTGTCTCCCCACATTTATTTGCTTGTTATCTAACTGAATAGATTACGATTTTAAAGTATCAAACCTCTGCTTTATGATTTCATGCTATCCGTCCCTATGTTTAATTATCTATTCATTCATTTTTTAACATTGATTTTTTGTTTATTAAAACGGTGGCTGCTGCATTAAGGAGTGAGCAGTTATATAAATTTCCGTTGCGCATGTAAAGTAATTTAGAGCAGCAGTGAGCGTTTTAACTTACATTGGCAAAATCTCAACTGTCCGAGATCTTGCTTAGTTTATGAAACAGACTACTTTCAAGATCAAACTGCCAAGTTCAAATCAGGCAACAACCTGCTACATTAGCAGTTCAAAGAGGAACAATTAAGCTCAGAAAATGTTCAAATGCTTGTAAACCTCCTGGCAGATTAAAATTGTGTGCCGGAACGGGGACTCGAACCTGAGACCTTTGCCTATAGCGGGCAAGCGCACTACCGACTGTGCTATCCCGACACGACCCATAATGCCGCCTCTCAACTTTACTTCCGCCAGTACCTCGCCTCCTACTTTCCAAAGTTGTGAGGCGGCATTGTGGGTCGTGTCGGAATAGCACAGTCGGTAGTGCGCTTGCCCGCGAAAGGCAAAGGTCCCAGGTTCGAGTCCCGGTTCCGGTACACAATTTTAATCTGCCAGGAAGTTTGATATCAGCGCCACTCCGCTGCAGAGTGAAAGTTTCATTCTTGCTTGTAAACCTGTTTGGCCAAAGTGCTATGGTCTTCAGTACGTCGACATAAAAACTATTTAAAGTAATTTACACTAAGGACAATACAAATACACGCGCACCCATTCCGAGAATGGCGGGAACGGCCGCCCAGTTCGTGGCATGATGTTTTAGGCGACGCGGTCATTCCACTCGGCCCTACTGAACTGGCGGCACCCAACAGCGGTACGTATCAAGAAGCAAGTGATATCTGCATACGAACAGTCCTGCTTCTACTATATCAAGGAAATCCTACATAAAGAAGAGTAATTCTCCGACCACACAGTTGAAAACTTTACAGGGGCCACCTTCCGTCCTAGAATGCAATTGCAACCAGCCGCAACCACACGTGACAACTTCCCATGTCGCAGCGTATACCGTCGGGCCACACGTAAACAGCGCTCATTCCTCCGCACTGTCAAAGTCCGCGCGGAACCCCTCGCAGACCTTCGCCTTCGTCCCCGGTTTCATTTCGCTCTACATTTTTACCCCAACAACGTACTGACAAGCCAATAGTGGCCGCTGAACTGTTCATACAATACTTCCAAAAATCTCGCCCATGCTTACAACCTCGGCCGCATACAAACTCTGCTCCGCTTATCATAACGGCGACAAAAGACGATCCAGCGCAGACGATACTAAAGCAAAGATCAAGAAGCAATTTCGTAGCCACATGACTCAAATGCCTTTCGCAATCTAACGAATGTGTTGGGCCAGGAGCTCGAAATGACTCGCTGGTACGCCTTCCAACAGCAGGGAGAAATTAAGGTAATTCTGCATAATCTTTATAATTACTTAGTGGCTGAACCTGTAGCGCATATCGCCCACAGTCAAGGATTTGGTGCCACAAATTTTCATTTATGTACCCTCCAATAGTTCGAGTGATTAACTGAAGAACGTTTTCGTTGAAATGTCTGGACAGTGCTGTTTCTGGACTTATAGAAGTACTTTGTACCAACAGTGCAGAAATATATATTCCCTAATATACTTTCCTGAATATAACGACTGCTGGCAATCCTACAATAATCGTGTATTGTTGGATTCTTGGATATTTTTCTACGCTCCTCTCCGAAGCCTCGTGGTACGGACAGCAGAATCGAAAACTAGTCCTTTGACTTTTCACATCAGTTTTCATATTTCACTGTTTCACTAAATTCTTGTAAGTCTGAGTCTCAGATTCACCTGTTTCTGGTTCTAGTTTTGGAACATCTAGAAGTGTTTCTTGTTCGTTTCTGTCAACCGTCTTATTTCTATCATTGACATCTGTCAGCATTTCCCATCCCACTGTAAAAGAAAAGACCATCCAAATTATTACACTTTTCTTACTCTTCTACAACTGCCTACTTTCATTACCGTGTAAACCTGTTGATCGAATTTATAGAGGTTAATAAGAAATATTATGACCTAGCACCCGAACAAAGTCTCGACCTGCAAATACTGTATCACGATCTATAATAACAATTTTATTGAGAGGAAAGACAGCTTTAGGTGACTCGAAACCTTTATATGGAGATTTTATGATATGGAGGGAACATATGCAGCGGACTACGCGGAAGTTGTACTTAATGCTTTATGTGGTCGATATTCTTCTTCCGTGTCACTAAATGTTCAAATGCTTGTAAATCTTATGGGACTTAACTACGGGGTCATCAGTCCCTAAACGTACAAACTACTTATGAACTACTTACGAACTAGGACGGCACAAATATCCATGCCCGAGGAGGGATTCGAACCCCCGACCGTAGTGGCCGTGCAGACTGTGACTGGAGCGCCTCAGTCCCCTCGGCTACCGCGGCCGGCCCTGTGTCACTAGTTTCAGTAGTTGAAGAACCTGAAGATGAAGCACCTGGAGATTAAATTATGATTGGACTCTCTTTGTGGTATTCTATGTACAACAAATGATATAATCTTTTTGCAACTGAAGAATCTGCGTATCCTCCTCATTTCTAAAATCATTTGTTCCTTTTTTTTAGCATTTAAAATAACATATTAAGATCATTTTGATTAGCCATGGCAGAGTGACCGAGTGCATTGAGGCGTTATGCTACGATGCGCAAGGCCGTTCCCCATCGGTGGTTCGAATCCCCCCTCGGGCATGGATGTTTCTGCCGTCTATATTATAAGGTAGTTCATAAGTAGTTTGTAAGTGTAGGAACTAATGACCCCGCAGTTATGTCTGTTAAGTTTTACAAACATTTGAACTTTTTTTTTCATTTTTAATACGTTTTGTTTCCTTAAAAGAACCTATTTCTATTTGAGATAACCTTTCACTTTTGAGAAATTAGTTTCGTAACAGGGGATCTATTCGTTCTGCTGGAATCCCGGCACTCTTCTATAAGGAAAATGATAGTAGCGGCTTGTTCTTCAGATGACTGAGGGTTCACTTTCACTTGTTTGAGTGCCGGTTATTGACAGTTGTGCCCCCCCCCCCCCGCCTCACCCCCCGGCGTGCGGAGAGAAAATTTGCAATTTGGTGCACCAGTGTGCGAGTGGCGCTGGGGAAAACTGACCGCTTTTCGTTATGTCAGTTTTTCGTTTCGCAGTATGTCATACCTCGGCTTGTTTGTTCTTGCTTCGAGCTGAGGCGTCGGCATACGAAGCTTCTTTATTTCACAATTTTCTTCCAAGCTTAAAGCTGAGTAATTTATTTCGAAAATATACTGAACGTTCATCATTTTTCTTTGATAATAAACACCAAGTGCATATGAATATGCACATTAACACTAAAACACAGCAAGTATCTGATTACATTGTTAAGTTAATGTAACAAAATTAATCTGTTACGATGGAGAGCAAGCTACCTTCAGGTCACGTGACACTGTAAGCGGCATTCTCTCTTAACCTTACACATGCGCAAAGGTTACTCTCTCCCATATCTTTTCAAATAAGTTAATTTGTTACGACCAAGCGTATGAAATTTATAATGTCATTTATCTTCAAAATCTGACACATTTACTAAAACGTTCAAAGATATGTGGCAAGTAACAATACAGAAGTAATTTTTTCCTGTATATGTTAAAAAGAATATTGAGTTTTAAAAAATAACTTATAGTCGGTCTAGAACCCCCTACCTTCGACGGCGAAACGCGATGCTACTAACCACACGGGTATTCTTACGTGATGTAGAGTAGTGACTTTATTATTCAACATCAGATCATGTGAAGGCTTTACAATTGGTGCATCTTTAATTTACAGTTATAAGATATTTTACCAAATATGACCTGCATTTTGATGAATCAATGTGCCGAAAAAAAAATTAAAGCGGATGTCGCCTTCATCGACGATTTGCGCAGGCGCAGAGGTGCAGAGAGCGAGGTGCGTAGTAGCTCAGTTGTCTTGCTTCGGGTCCAATCGTGCGTAACCGCCAGAGCTCGAGTAGCCAGGAGATGGTGTCCCTACGAGCTCCAACGCCAATATTAAAAGCCCTCGCCCCTCCATGCCGCGCTGCCACTAAGCGATTCAGAAGAGAATTTGAATCTCAGCCGAACATGAGCACATCAATGCTGCAGCCCTTGTCGTCTACATTAAGCGGCCGCGCTATGGCTAGTAACGTGTTGCCTCCGCGACGTAAAACGTTTCTTATGCGTTAAAAATACTTTGAATGTGAATGTAAAACGAACAAAACGAAAAATGGTAGTTTAAAAATACTTTTTATTTTATTTATTTATTTACTTTTTCTTTCACGATGAACTTTTTTCCGGGGGTTCTCTGAACGACTAAACACATAGGACGCGCCTTGGCAATTTCAAGGGACGATTTATGATAATGTGGTAGCGTCTTGTGTTCCTCGATGTGGTGGAATTGGAATTGGACTGACAAGGAAAGTACTTTGGCTCGAAACACATCTAACACATATACATCAAAATCGTCCGAGAGATAATGTAAAGATCCATTATTGCACTAGTGACACTACCGCATCTGCAAAACTCTGCAGTTGTCCGTTAGCGGCCTCTGCGTGTGGCTTGCCCCATTGCACTTTGACCTGTCGTTTTGCCAGTAGGGACGGTGCAGTGTGCTTCCGAATTTGCGTTTTGTGACATTTGTGTGGTGAAGCGTCAGATGGAGCGGCGATTGATAATCAATCCTGCTAAAGTATTGCGATTGGTTGACATGAAGTCACGAAGAACCATTCTTCGTGAAGATGGTATTAGTGTTGAATCATTCGCATGCTTTCTCGTATCTATTATGGTACAGAAATATGAGTATAAGTTAGGTACTGTTGTAACACTAACACATAATGATGATAATAGGGATGATAATGACGAAGAACACATTGCTAGCGGTAGTGCCACGGTAAGTGCGGGAAGAGGTGATGGAAATAGTGGCAGTGAATACCAATAGTCTTCCGAGAAGAAGGTTAAAGTTGCAACTATCATCACGGCTTTTGATGACAATATGCTAGAGAATATGTACGACGATTATTACATAAGTAATAGTTCAAATATCTGCATTACGTATGGCGTCTACAATTATATCAACAGTGCTATCTAGAGCATGATTGCAAAGTTTTGCATAAAAAAGACACCCACTAGCACATGAGGTGTCCGTAGAGATACTGTAACCAAACGTTCATTCAGATATGATTGTTCGAGCCCAAGTACTTTCCTTGTGAGATACTTGGCTTTGTTAATAGCGAGTTCGTAGGAGTAGAAGCAGACTGCAACTAGTAGTACTAGTAGGAGTAGCCGTAGTCAATTATTCCTTTCTCCTGATACAAATGAACGGACATGAGCGACGTCATGAAGCTAAAATTATACTCTACAACTACACAACCCAGAGGACAAAAATATGTCGACGAAAGATCAACTTAACTTTTTATCGATATACCACAGAGAGCACTGACATACTATCTTTCGAAAACCTTTATTGCGTATCTAGAGCATTCAAGAAATGAATTACGTTCCAGTTTTAGGCGTCTCAGAATGTATAACCGTGATATCAAAGTACATCACAAATTAAATTACTAATGAGTGTTTTGGTTAGCTCTCGATGACAAGCGCACAATTACTGGATGACGCTCTCGTCGATAATCACTTTTCTGCTCCTATACGACAGTTTTCGTTGTTCGAAGGAATATAGTACGTTGGACAGTAGATGGAAGCCTGTTAGTGATGGACAGCAAGCGCAGTCACCCTTTCGCTATGCCAATCTAAATTGTGCGGCGATTACCGCTACATCAACGAGCCAGCACCCTCGGACCTGACACATCGACAGGAGCGCGCCGCAACACGATCGATCGATCGATGAAAGCTGGCGTAGCGTATTTCGCCGCTATTATTCGCGACCACCTGCTGGAAGCGCTTTGTTCGACCGAGGCCCGCATAATTACTTACGTCCGATAACACCCCACAGCACAACAAATTACCTCTAGAGGTAAAATTAATTCGTATGTTGATTCACCATCGTTGTCGTGTGCTTAAATAATTGGCGGTAAAATTGGACGACCCATTGTCTGGAGTGTTCAATGCAGCATGTTTGGAATAAGACTATAGTGTGCAACAAAATTTTACCGCGCTGCTTTGGAGGTTGTGAGGTGGCAGACTCAACCTGTGCAGTGCCCGTAACATGGCCAATGGATTTTATACGTATTGGTTCTCTTCACAACCGGCAGTCTCTGATAATTCAGGGTGTGTTACGGAAACTACAGCGGTAAGTCAAAGCGAGAGAATTAGGTAATGCAGACGGGCAGGGATTTGGCGAAAACCTACAGAGCACGAGTGTGTGGAATATCAGAACAACTGTGCGATTGGTTTAAAGTGGTTCTAAGTGCTGAGTTTGGTTGGGTTGTTTGGTTGGGAAAGGGGGACTAAACTATTGAGGTTATCAGTCCCTCGGTGGGGAGGGGAAGGAGTGAGGATAGGAAAGGAGGGGAGAGGGGCAAGGAAATACAGTGAGCCCCCTGTGGAGGTTGGGGGGGGGGAGTATTCCTAAGCAAAAGATCACAGCATTCCGGCATGTAACGTCACGCGGGTTACGATGCGTTTAATAATAATTATGTAATGAATTATGACAACTGCATACATGCGTGTAATCGCTGGTAATGATGTAGTTTTTGGAAAGAAGTTTTATATAGTAAAACATTTAACACACAAATTTTGGGCAGTTCCAGCCATATAGATACACGGTGGAGCCCTCGCCGCTGCGGAATAGCCGGGCGCAATGAGGCGCCGTGCTGAGGTGCGCGCCGTCGTTCGCCGTCGGGGATTCGATTCCCCTCTGGGGCATGGGTGTTTGTGTTGTCCTTAGGTCAGTTTAAGTAGTTTGTAAGCTGGGGCTAATAACCAAGAAGTTAAGTCCCATAGATTTACAAACATTTGAACGTTTTGAACTTTGCTTCCAATGTTCGGTTAACGGCTGAGTTTCCAAGGTTGGCTGACCGCCTGTCGCTGTCACAACGATCCTGTCCCTGTTTGTAATTTCTGCCTACTGTATCTTAGCTTGGGAGGCCACCAGCTGCCCATATACAAATGAAAGAAAATTAAGAAACGCCGTAATAAAGTATAGTAAAAATGTGGGGTAACTCCACAGTGTCATATCCGACTCAGAGAAGCCTTCAGAACTGAAAGTGTTTTGTGGAGTACATCAAAGGAATGTTACAGGTCCGTTGCCTTTCACGATATATGTAATGGACCTCGTAGATAACGTCGGAAGTTCAACGAGGCATTGTGTGGGTGATGGCATAGTAAGTTATAGCGAGCATTCGCAAAGCTTGGCAAATAGTAGAGGAATGAGAAAGGATCTGCAGCGTATCGAATCATGGTGCAGGAAGTGACCATTGAATCTCGACGTAAACCATTGTTGCATTCTGCGAATACATAGTAAAAGGGATACTTTATTATATAATTGCGCAATAGCGGAACAATCACGGGAAGCAGTTACTCAAACCAATACTGCGATTATGCTTTAGAGGGATTTAAAGTGAAACATAAAATGTTTGTAAATCTATTGGATCAAACTGCTACAGTCATTCGTTAGTCCTTAAAAACTACTTCCACTAACATACACTAATGACAATACAAACACTCACACACGCGCACGCACACACACACACACACACACACACAAACAGACAGACCCACATCCGTGGGGGATCACTACCAGCCGCACGGGAGTAGCCGAGCGGTCTGGAGCGCCACGTTACGGACACCGCGGCCTTCCGCATCTGAGGTTCGAATCCTCCCTCGGGCATGGATTTGTGTGTTGTCCTTAGGTTCGTTTAACTTAGTTTTAGTAGTTTGAAAGTCTAGGGACTGATGACCAACGTAGTTTGGTCCCATAAGAATTACAAACATATGAACATTTGATTTTGACCCGTATCAGATAAGATTGACAGAAGACGTCTCTAAGATGAAAAAGGGAGCGACACGCTTCGTTAGAGGTTTACAAGGTCCACTGCAACTGCGTATAAAAACTTCATCAATTAGGGGAAACAAACATTACAATAACAACAAAGAAAGCTAAAATCTTGGCTCATCATTGAAAATATCTAAATTTTTCAAGAATAATAATAAAAAAGAGTTGCGGCTTGATTGCAGGATGCTGTTCTAATCGTCCAAGAAATAAAGTTAATTATTGTAAACGCAACAGCAGATTGCTCTTACTATAAAACCACGAATGACTTCGGTGGATGATGACCATCTTCAGACCTTTATTATACTTTAAAAAATCGTATTACTGTTCTGCATAGTTGTCACAGTCACAATAATTAGCTATAGAAGCTACATTATTATTTGAAAGTTTAGTACCATGAACACTACATGATAAATCTATTAAATCTATTCACTTTACGCTCACTAAGTATTTCTATGGAAGGAAGTTTCAGAAGACTATGATTATGTGTCACTACACTGGCTGTTAGTAGATTATGCACGTTAGACGTTGTGTTTGGGTGAATTAGATTTTGACGTCATACACAGACCTGGTAAGAAACACAGCAATGGAAGTAGGAAAGAGGTATTGCTGTTGAAACGCGGCTTAAGGAGAGGCAAGTATCACCAGATTGTGCGGACGAGTGTAAACAGTTGCAGAAAGAGTTGCGAGGTAGAATGCTTAACGGGTTGTCATGCAGCGAGTCAGAGTTGGTATCATGAGTGTTCGCACCGGCGAACATGAGATAAGAGTTGTTGAAAGCCCCAGTGGTATCATATGGCATTGTCATCTTTATCAGCATTGTCCACAGTTATAGACAACACTGCAAAATTCATTATGGTTAGGTTCGCTACCATTCCTTCAAGGATACACAAAGCATTAGGCTACAACGCATTGACAAAATATGTATCGTTGCTTCATGCCCATGTTCGAATACACGCAGCAAGACTTTCAAAGTATTAATCAAGGTCAAGGAAACGAAGTAATTTGATAATTTCATTAATGAGCAATGGCCAAACATTTCGGCTATTAGTAAAAAGTTTGAAAACGATGTTAGTTAAAGAAAAGGAAACACATTATGCCCAATGAAGCATATGGAGTCATCCCTAATTTTCCTCCAAAACACGAATAAAATCAAAAGTTCTAAGAAATATACATTATTCCAATCATTCTATTTAGAAATATTCAAAGGTTCATGTATAGCAGGATAGCGTTAGAATCGGTGGAATTATGAGGTCGTCCGTCTTCTCAGCAGTCTTAATCAAAATATCGCGGTAACGCAACAACGTGATTTCTTTGCATCCGAATGTAGCAAAGAATAACTTCGTGTTCATCTGGTACTGCGACGAGAGGACTGTGGTTTTATTTCTTCATTATGAATAACTACGACCTCCTTCTTTCCATATTATATGGAAATGCAGGGTTCAGTTAGGAACTACGACTCTTCTTACCAATGTATTCAAATACACAAAAAATGAGTTTTGTTCTTTTTAAATATAAATGGTAGAATTCCACCACAGCAAGTACTAGTTTTTCCAAATGATTGTTCATTGAGAAAGAACCAGTTGAAGAAAATAAGAAAAGAGATACTTCAGAAATTTTACGAAACACTGTCACCATCTCAAGAAAATTATGAAACTGAAACCTCAACTCAACAAAAAGACACAGTAAGAACTCGTGACGACGAAATAATTTTTGACACGTACCACAATCTTCTTCTTTTGTATAAAGCAGAGAGTCCGAGTGTTTATGTGTTTGTTTGTGTGTACGTATTGCATACAAAACTACAGTTTTGATCCAATTTTTATGAAAATTTGCACACTTAAGGTTCAGTCCGTGAGGTCGGTGGCCGCGATTGTAAGCATCACGCACAACACATTGTTCACGAGATATGACGTCATAAACAACGAGATGTGCAAATTCCTTTTTGCATCAAACGACAATGTCGCACATTTCCTCCTAAACAACTAGACCGTTTTCAACCCATTTTCGTACACTTATTCCTTACAATGAGGTAACAATGCTGTCGAGGTAAGAAGCACATAAGACCCATGGCTCATGAGATATGTCATAAACAATAGGAGTTGCAAGATTCTTTCACATAATACGATGAGAATTTATTCCCACACTGAGTGACAATGACAGTACTTAGCGATTTGCAGCCAACTGAAAACATAATTTCGAACCTTTATTAAACTTTTTCTCGCGGAAAACCTCATCAAAATACTGAAAGGAAAAACGTTTCTCGCTTACTACTTTTCCGCTGTTCATGAAGCAAAACTACGGGATTCGGATTCGGTATGACGTTACAGTTCATAATTTCTACACTACAAATTATAGTAGCAAGAAATTTTACAGATAGTATACACACATACAGCTGAATATAATTTAGAAATTGTGTCATAGTATGACACGTAGTTCATGACATGTAAGGACATAACCAGTAACGTTCATGAAAAACCGCCCGATTACGCATCAGGTTTTAATCTATTACTTCTTTACAACTAACTCTGTTGGTAACGGATTTTATCGACATGTAGCACTTATATAAATGAATATAAAACTGCAAAATTTTACAATTGTAGGACATATAATTCAATAAATTGGAGGTCACATATACACTGCGATGGGTAAAAACCTGTCCTCAACAATTAATAGATAACCAGAAGGAAAATGCACATTATTAGGTATAAATAAGACATTTTGTGAGAAACGTCTTATACAGGCGAAGTAATAGGACAAAGAAAGATAGTTATGTAATCCGACATATTGTCAGACTGGGTTGCAACTGTCTAGGAAAGGTTGATTTTGGAGAATAATATGGTCATAATACGACAGCACGTTTTGTATACAGGTCAAAATAATTGGGGGATCAGTTGAGATATCTAGGTCCTTTAGTATTGTCATCGGCAGATGGAACTAAAATGCTTAGACGTCTTACTGTCGGTTCTACGAGTGGAGACAACAACATTACGTCAAACGACATTGTGGTAATAACAGAAAGTTGGTGAAGAGGGGGTTGGTGTTGACTTAGTCTTACTCTACGAAACGAATAACACAAGCGGTTGGATTCAGTTACTTTAGTGAGCAGGTAGTTCAGTGCGAATGTACGACATGGAGTGAAACGAAACATACACAGAGGGAGGTAGCTATAACTATTAGAGTGTTTCTCAGTGTAAGTGTTAGGACTTGGACGTAATTTCAGGCTACAGGAGACGTTACAAGAATGAAAGGCCACGGGTAACATCAGCTAGAAATGAGCGTTATCCTGTTGAGCGCCCGTCGTGAAAATAGGCTTTATAGCACCCTCAAGGCAGCAATAGGACGCACAATATCGACACAAAAAGTGGAAAATCGCCTTCGGAAAAGTGGCCTCTACTCACGGAGTTTGTGTCCCATTAAAACCCGAAGAGACTGTGTGATCAGGATTGAAGTAACGAAAGGCGCCGAGTACTGATTGATTTTGAGTTCAACCAGACAATACTCATTCCTCAAATGGAGAGAAGGTGGAACTCTAAACTATCCTGCTTATTTGCAGGAAACATCACTACAGCATGATGGGAGAGAATGGTGTGAGCAGGAGTCAGTATTGGCGGACGTACGGATCTCTATGATGTTGAGAATTGCGCTTTGACTGCCAAGAGGTATGGAAAAGCTTTCCTTCGACCTTTTGTTGTGCCCTACTCTGTAACCATAGATGATGGGTTCTTTCTGGTGGACGATAATGCTCGTCCCCAAAGAGCTTCACTGGTGGACAACATACTTGAAGCCGACGGAATTGAACACTGGGGTGCCGTTTTTGTTCACCGGACTTACGCCTCGACTGAGCATGTCTCGGATGCAGTTGGCAGACGCAGTGCAGCCACACTAGCACCACGCGCGACTGTTGCAGAGCTGGATATTGCACTCGTGGAAGAATAGCCGAATATATCCCAAGAGCAGACTGATAGACTCATACTGTCCATGCCACGCTGGTTTGCAACTGCACTTGCCGTCTGAGGTGATCACACACCATATTAGAGGGCAAAGAGAATGTTTTTTTATTATGGTAGTATCTTGGTGCCTCGCTCTAAGTAAACGCCATGTAAACCACAAGTAAAAAGTTGAGATAGATGTCTTATTGTATTACACACAAATTACATTTGTAACCAATATCTGAATGAAAGACGTTATACGACATACATCGTGTATAACATTTTACTGATCCCATAATTGTCTTGAGCGATGTATTTATTACATACAAGAATTGTTTCGGCACACTACTTCGGTCGCACGGAAGTGGCCGTGTGCACTAAGGCGCTTTTCTGCAGCCTGCCCGTCTGTTTTCCATCGTAATTTTGTCCTACTTAGGGCATGGGTGTGTGTGTTGTCCTTAGTATAAGTTTAAACAGTTTATAAGTCTATGGACTGATAACCCCTGCAGTTTGGTCCCATATCTTTAAAAACATTCGTATATTTAAACACTGTGTCGCCATTTTCAACAGTTTGTCCCTACATCATTTATTTAATCAGCCATATTCAATGTCATAATTCGAGATTTTATACAGAATATAGTAAAACTTTTATCCCTACGTAATCTATTTAATAAAACATACTCAATGTCATTATTCGAGATTTTAGACACAATACAGTAAAATTACTTTGTAATTTGATGTTTGCCGTTTTTTGAATTCCCGTTTGCCAGTGGCAAAGAATACTAACTAATCCATATGAATCAGGCTGTTTTAAATTCACGCACCTCAATTAAAATAAAATACTTAGCTTACGTGGTGTTAAACATCACAGAGAACCTAGGATGCGTTGATGTCCAGATTAACCAATATTTTGTATCTTTAAGTAAAAAATATCGAAATCCGAGCGCAACCAAACAATAAAAATTAATATTAAAAGATTAACTATACAATAAAAATTTATTAATAAATTTAAATAATTCTAAAAATTATTAAGAGACAGTTAATTCATTCCAGCTTCCAATTAATAAAATAATGTCTACGCTACCTTTGCACGGTCAAGGTACCGCTACTCTTTAAGTAATTAGTGCCAGGGAAGACTTCAGAATGTTATCAAGAAGACATGTGTTTGATAAACATGCAGAAATTAATATTGCGAAATTTCTGACAATAAATTTAAAAAAAGAAAAAGAAAATCGATATACTAATTACATCATTATTTATGATATTTTAAATCAAACATCTTAATTTAATATCTAAAATCTATATAAAATCTGAACAAAAGCTAATGAACTAAAAAGTAATAAAATAGCTGTTCTTAAGCTTATTGTTTAATTTTACTAATTAATAAATTAAAGTTCATAATTATAAAGGAGAAATTGTGCCAATTTTTCATAACTTTCTCTTTTCTGTTTCACCATGCTGCTATCTGATTATGTAGAAAACGTATAGAAATAACTGAACATAGAGTAGAATTGCCAGGTCTTAAGCTGAAAGCAAATATTTCTTGTTCTCCTAAGGGTGAAAGAATACTGACCAGTCAAGTGTATAACTTTTCTAGATAGACATTTCCTTTAGATAAACCTAATGTGAGCAGCAGAAGGTGATGTTTTAAGCTTTTTTCAAGGCTCCATAGATCATTTTTTTCTGTCCTATATACTGGAAGTACGTGGTCGAAGAAGCATGGGGGAATCAGATACCCTCCGCGCCGCGAACAGGAGCCTGCAGTTCCTATGTAGCCACTTAACAAGGCGGCCAATTTTTAGTCGTCCCTTAATTTCGGCAGGAGGTCGTTACCGAACCACCCCTAGGGAAATTAGGGCCTAAGCGGCTCGTCGGGGGAACGGAAGTTAGCGTCCGTCCTGTCCCATCTCATACCGGCTTCGGTCGGCCAACTTAACGCGCGCCGTCGTGGGGACATAAATGGCGGGATGAGCCGCGCGCAAGCCTAGATTGAGTTAGCGCCTGATTACGCTGCCGGCGCACTCTTCATTTAAACTTCCTCAATGAATACGAAAACGTGTGTGGTGTTTTACAGAGTCAGCCATGTTGCGTGTACCACTAATCCCATCTGGAAAGGAGTTTATTAGACGTCCTATTAAATTTCTGGCGAAACCGATGTAAAACTGAAAAGAGAAAAGTGAAAAAAGTGAAAATAATGAATGCACTTCACATGAGTTTTAATTAATTTTCATCGAAACTACATTGGCTGGCATGAAGCTGCTGAGCTATCAAAGATCTGCTGCACACATTGACATGTTATTACTTGTTTCCGTTACGTGTTCATTTGGATGAGAACACGCATTTGTGGTTTATTCATAACATTTTCGGTGCAGGAACGCACCTGTCCCAGCAAAAAAGTCCCTAATCTCTCTTTCATCTTGCGAGTGTACACACAATCTAAAACGCGAGACACGAGAGACAGAATTTACAACTCGCGAAGTGTGTTTGTCCGTTGGGCAAAACGGTCGGAACTTATTAAGTCTAAAGTGGCTATTCGTTATGTCTAGGGGCCAACTGTAAACTTCTCGCTTCAACGCCCTAAATTTTACAAAAACACAAATTTTAAATAAGGTTCACTGGTAGTGAAAACATCGGTTTGAATGTCACTTATGTAAATGTTTATTTAAGATTTGATTACACACTGAAGTCACAGAAAATTTAATTGTCCAGTTCAGTTGAAATAACTAAGGGCTTCTTGGCTGAACATGCAAAAGTTCAGGAGTTTAGAAATGAAACGCCAAGTTTCAAACTCAAATTCCAGCATTCTCACGAAAGAAACAAAGCCCGAAATAATTCTCGGTACAGAATGAAATCCACTCTAGCGTGTCTAATTCCCAGAAAGTCCCAAGTCCGGTGAGGTCCCAAACTCACACCAAATGATCAATCACCATCACTAAAAACAAAATTCTTCTAACTGTTGGCTTGCATCCTCACAGACACCAAAATTCTTCAAATTCAGTTGGCGTAACTCCTACCACATGATTTCGCTAAGTCCCTACCAACGAAACTTAGGAGACGATCATTTTTTTAAACGAAAAATTGGGCGAATTTTCACGGAAGTTATGAAGCCCGAACGAAGACTGCCTAAGTCAATATGGCGGCCCCCTATTATGCCCTTTTTCCAAACTGGACAATTTTTTACGAAACTTTAAATGGAACTTGTTTTATACAAGTAATATATCAATTTGACATCAAATTTTACCAGCTTTCCATTGCTGTTATTGTTTTTTGTAACTACAACAGTTTTTAAACAAAATAGTTACTAGCTGCAGGTCTGTAACCGCCACTTTCATTTTATTTAAATAAACATAAATATACCATGATGTTCGTCTTAAAATCTCCGATACAATGATGGTTTCAGCTCCCCTGTACCTCGCTAAGTTTGCGAGTAATTAATTTTCTAGTAGTATTTCTTTTATTAAAGCTAACAGGCTAGCCGCCACAGCACCATCTTGTGGCCACTCGGTTATCACTCTGATTTTGCCAGTCACGTCATTTCCGCCCTCTTGGGCCGCGCCACTGCAACGCCCAGAATCCGACCCCGCGATCGCGCCCAAAACGCAGGCGTCCACATGTGTATTCGAAACAGACATTTAAAATCGGGCTGTACCGTCATAATCTCTTCGAAGAGCCATTGAAGCAAAAAGTTTTGAATTCACTTGCGATGAGCAATTTCCACAAAATTCTGATTGGAACTGTGTTTCTTAAAACATAATTTACTACAGTCAAAACAATAAACAACCCTATTAAATGTAAACAATCTGTCCCTCCTACCACTACCTGCATTTTCTTTGGTTGTGGTGGTACATATCGGCACAAATAGTTAGGAAGACTATAACTGCATGATTTCAACAGGTGTGAGCAGCAATGTTCAAACAATTGCACTGTAGCACTTTCGTGAACGTGCCTCCAGTATTACTTAAAAATATATTTCGCGATAAATGTCGATGGAGCTTTTTCAGGTACATCGAAGTAACTGACAATTCTGTCTGTAGGCTATGGAGATACGTATTTAGTAGTTACGTTAAGTGTCATTGGCCATGGACATGACGGGAAGGATGTTTAAGTGCTGTCTCGAGTGGTTCTCAACTTTTAGTCATGTACCACCATATGCGCTGTCGATCAGCAGTCTGAGCATAAATCGGTAAACAGAAGAAAAAACAAGATTTCGTGAAAGCACGTTATAGAGACAACTTCCGTTACGTAATTTATTTCTCATTAGAATCTCACCGCCGGCTGCAGTGGCCGAGGAGACTGAGGCGCTTCAGTCACGGTCTGCACGGCCACTACGATCGGGGGTTCGAATCCCCCCTCGGGCATGGATATTTGTGCCGTCTTTAGTATAAGGTAGTTCATAAGTAGTTTGTAAGTTTAGGGACTGATGATTGGCCCGCTAGATGGCGCTGTCATAGGTCAAAAAGATATCAACTGCATGTTTTACAAATAAGCCCACCCCATTTTTATTACATATTCGTCTATTACGTAAATAAATATGAATGTTTTATTTGGAACACTTTATCGCTATGTGATAGATGGCACTGTATTATTCACAAACTTATTGTTCACAATTTTTTTTAAATTAAAAATCAGAACGTAGGAACGTTTGCACCTTATTTCGGTTTTTCCAATGTCATACATGTACTTTTGTGACATTATCATATATTATGAGAACGCATGCTGTTACTGAGTCTACCACGGACGGGTACCATACGCTGGCGCAGGACATATCAGGAGAACAACTGGACACAATTTAAAAGATACTTAAATAACAACATAGACCCAACTATGGCAATACAAAAACCATAGCAGATAGACTCTGCTGTACACGTCTTAACGAAGAAGGTCCGCAAAGCCCATAACTTGTCACTCCTTACGATTTCGGAAGAGGCGCACCACATGGAAACATTACCACCGCTGCTAGAAGAACTTCGGCATCAGAAGAACAGGTACAGGAAACTCTGGCAACACACAAGAAATCCAATGTACCGCAGACAATCCCACCGACTTCAGCGACAACTACGTAGACGACTACATAAATGGAAAATAGAGAGGTGGGAGGATAAAATGTCGAACTTCCTGCTCCAGGCGAAAGATGAGTGGCGATTGGTGAAGAACATCAGGGAAGAGCCCACGCTAAAAAGACCGTTGCAAACTCCACTGGGGTTAACGGAAGACCCATTAACCAAAGCTGAAACATTCGTCACCACCTACGAACAACAAATAACCCTGATACAAGAACAACTAAACCTTGCCCAACGGGAGCATGAGGCCGCTACAGTGCAGATAGTCAATCAGTTCATCACGTCAGAAGATCAATCACTTCCAAGACTGGCAACACCTAGCGACGTGCGGAGTATCATCAGGAAATTACATCCCAATAAGACACCAGGAGCGGACAAAATTAGCAACCAACACCTCAAAAACCTACCGAGGAAGCCGCTGGCGCTGTTGACTAGAATATTCAACGGTTGCATGCTGACAAGATACTTTCCTGTGGCATGGAAGCTAGCTAAGGTAGTGCCAATACCCAAACCGTGGAAAGACACGACGCAACCAGCCAACCATCGCTGTATCAGCCTTCTTATGGTACGGGGAAGACCTTTGAGAGGATAATACAAAAGCGTATACTGGATCCACTAGTAGAGGACGGAACTATAAGAGCGGAACAATACGGTTTCCAGAGAAAACTGTCGGCGGATCTCCAATTACTCCGTTTGGCAGAGCACATCACCAGGAACGTAACCAAAGCAACGGCCGCCGTATTTTTGGATATAGAGAAAGCTTACGACAAGGTGTGGAGGGAACTCCTCATTCGAAGTTACACGAGCAAACACCCATACAGGATTGTTACATCAAGCTCATCGCGAGTTATCTTCAAGACAGAACTATGATGGTGACGGTGGAGGGGAAGACATCATCAACCAGACCCGCAGCAGCTGGGCTACCCCAAGGTTCGGTGTTATCGCCGGTCCTGTTTAATATATACGCTAACGACATTCCAACGGTGGGAGGAGTGCAAATTTCACAATTCGCTGATGACACGGCTATTATAACCAGCGGAAGGCATGTTCAAGCTAACATAACGCGGCTCCAACGACAACTAGACAAAACTGCTGAATGGTGTAGTCTGAATAAAGACGCAGCAAAAACCACGGCGATCTATTTCTCCAGGAAACGACCACAGATGCCAATTAACTTACGAATTCATAGACAGGACATTCCATGGGGAGCGGCGGTCACTTACCTGGGAGTTACCCTCGATATTGACATATTGATAACTTGCGACCTAAGGCCTATGCAATGGCCAAACAATGCCGTTCTTTCTCAGCGCAGAGTTGAATACCAATACCAAACTGCGACTATACAGCAACAGTGTTATCCAAAATGTTATATGGCAGCTCAGTCTGGGGCCTAGCTAGTGCGACCCAAATCTTATCCAGAATAAGACGTTACGATGGATCCTCAGAGCTGGCCGTTACACGAGAAACGTGGACATCCACCAGGAACACTCTCATGGAGGCAATTAAGAAGAGAACGACGAAGATACACAATAAAATAGATTAAATTATGGCAACAGTACATAATATCCAAACCTCAGGAATGACAGCTCCACGCCCGTGGCATAGGTACAAGGTCCCATGATCGTTAATTACCTGAATAAAACGTGTTAGAAAGAAGATGTGGTAACGTAATTTATATTTAACCTTCATGTGAATTACTCGACAATGGAGACAAGTGGGGTACCTTACGGATCGACATACTGGCCCTTAGAAGCCTACCCCCAAAGTTTATTGTAAATTAAGTTATCATTAACCCGCATAACTCTGTAATCCCAGGAAGTGTAAGTCGCTAGTTGGCGATGGGACTTCATCTACCTTGTTCAACTAAGAAGAAAAAAAAAGTTACTGCTTGATTACCTGTAATTACCTCATCAATAAATGCTCAAAATGATGTCCTTCACTGCATTTGGCAATACGCGTAGCGAAATCCTCTCAACAGCGAGTAGTTCGTCTTCAGTAATGTTCTGTCATGCATTGACAATGCGCTGATGCAAACTTTCAGTCGTTGTCTGTGAATCACGATAACAAATATGCTTCAATTTTCCCCATTGAAAGAAATCGGGGGATGTAAGATGCGGTAAACGTGCGGGCTATGGTTGCACGTTCGTTTCAGACCGGTTGAATGCAAAGCAGAAGCAACAGGTCGTCATACAAAATTAAAAATCGAAGCAGCACCATCGTGTGGATTCGGGTGGAGAGGGCTAAGGTAGTCCGTGCTTTTATAGTGATCACTGTGTCGCATTTGGGTGGTGGTCGGTGACGCTGTTCAGTAAGCCTGAGATCGGGGTTTGAATACCGGCTGGGTACATATTTTCAACTTTCCCCATTGTTTTAATTAATTACCCACTGGCAGATACCTTTGTGTCATAATTAAATAAACATCTTAACTCTACACCGCAAGCCGTCATCACATGGCAGAGCTTATTATTCATGGACATCCAGTGAGGCAGTCAACTTTTGCTAGACAGGAACATAACGGGTTATAAACGCAGCATTCTATTCCAGGATGTAACCTACTACTTTATGAATCAGCAAAGAACGTGAATCGGAACCTCAGCAGAAAATCATCGTTTTAATAAAATGGAAACATCTGTAAAAAGACTTCAACATACTCTTGTTCATCACAGAGTAACGCAAACCACCATAGACGATTTTTAGTGAATTACGAAGTCGTGTAGGCATTGAATCGCAAGATATTTGCCGGCTTTTAATAGCGGCTTCTGCCTCATACAAATGCCACACCATCCCTTACGCATGAAACTCGAGAACCGTGCGTTGGAGCGGCAGAGAGTTCAGAGTCCACTGTGTTGCTGATAGCCCAGAAACTACGAGTTCTGTGCATTCGTTAATTGTGCCTCAACGACCTATATGCGATCGCAGTGTGCTCCAACGGCATTTGTCGCCTGCATCCGGTTCGCAAGTAAAAATCTGCTTACGAAACGCATGGGTTGAAATGAACAAATTCGCCCTGCATATATTAATCATGTATTTGCATTTCGAGTCTATAAGAACATGTAGTTTCATTACTCATAGTACGATACAAAACTCTAATAGGTATCCGCATGCGATAAATCTCATTGCACCTTTCTCAACTTTTTATCAAATCCTATTCAGTAGAAGGATCTTGAAAAGACCTTACGTACAAGCGTTAAAACAATAAAGTGCTACATCTATTAATGCAAGTATGGTTCAAACTGTCATTTAGGTAAATCGAACTTTCTCTCTCTCTCTCTCCCCAGAGAGATCGTATTTGTAATTTAGATATATCCAATATTGTAAAGTGTAGTTTTATCGAACTAATAAGATCGTGCTTAGAACCTATTACAAAAAGTGAAGATGTGAAAAAAAAAATAAAAATATATACATTGTGTAAGACGCAAGCGAGCAACACACCCCATGACTTGTATCGATGTTCTCCACTCTCCTCTTTAAGCTGCTGTAGTCATGCTTGAAACTGGTCAAATGTCCAATGGTTGTAATTCTATGGCACTTAACTGCTGTGGTTATGACTACCTAGCTATACTGACTACTTAAACTAAAAAGAAAATAAAAGAAAAGAAAAAAAGAAGCTCAAATGTTTGTATGGCTTATGGGACTTAACTACGGTGTCATCAGTCCCTAAATTTACAAGCTACTTATGAACTAGCTACTAGTAAGGACGGCACAAATATCCATGCCCGAGGGGGGGGATTCGAACCCCCGACCGTAGTGGCCGTGCAGACTGCGACTGGCGCGTCGCTGAGCGCTCGGCCACCGCGGCCGGCACTTAAACTAAACCTAAGGACAACACACACAACCATGCCCGAGGGAGGACTTACACTACGATGAAGAGCAAAGGCGCGCTTCGCAGCAAGGTGCCTTAGAGCTCTCTGTCATCCATCGCAGCTCGGACACGTAAATCACAGTCAATTTTCCACTATAGAAGATAGAAGGAGGAGTTTTAATGATGGTGGTAATAATCAGAATCTTATATATTATAGTAATTGCTCCTGCTAGAACTGGTAGTGATAGTAACAACAATAGGGTTGTAATTGCTACTGATCAAAAAACGAATGGTGTTTGTTACAAAGTTATATTGTTAATTAAATAGCTGCCGGCAAAATCGACATAATCCTCAAAATACAACCACACGATTTCTGCTACGCTGCTACGTTACTGTACCAAATATCCGTGAAGAAACAATAGCAGAGACATGTGCATGGTTGCCAATATACCTTCATACACACCTTCTTAGGGCTAAGAATAAGGCAGATATACAGCATATATTGGAAAGCAGGTGTATTAAGCCATCTACAATGTTTCTCGAAAGCAATGACGTTGTAACCAACGAAAGCCGTGTGGCTGCATTTTGAGAATTACATCGTTCTTGCCGGCTGGTATTCACTTGACATTAAATACAGCAAATTGTATCAAGGACGATACGTTTTGCTGGATCTTCAGTGTTTGTTGCTCTTAAAACTTTCATTTTAAGAATTTTTTTTAGTCATGTATAAGACGATTCCAATCATTTTAATGCAAGAAACCGTAAATCGACGGGTTAGTGAGAGATCCTCATTTTGCTTATATGCTTTTGTCCGAAATGAAATATCTTCATAAGACGTAACTTATAAATAAGAAAACTAACCAAATACGAGGCACTACTGACAACATGACGGCATAGAATCTATACTGAAGAGAGACAGCCTTCATGTGACATGGGTGATGAAGTACCATTTCACTAGTCACGTTTGAAAGAATGTTCAAAATTTCATATTCACAGAATATACGACATTAACCGCGAATGGGCAAAGCTGAAAATTACCCAACCGGGATTCGAACCCGGGTGTCCTGCTTTCTAGGCAGTTGCGCTGACCACTACACCACTGGCGACACAGTCATCACCGCCCCTGCAAGGGCTGCCTAAGCACGCCTCTCGTCAGATACAAATTCCCAGGTTCACCCTGCCCACAGTACTCAAACTAGTAGTTTTAGAAACTAATTCCCGTAAGATATATGTGAATGTCTGTTCGGTGTACGTTTATCACGTCTGAGCCACAAGACATAAAGGGCTAAAAATTTGTACAGTTACTAATGTCTACCCGGGGAAGGCTTTTGGCGCGGTTTTATGGCGATCGGATAGATATATATAACGTCTGTTCGGTGAACATCACGTCCGAACGACAAGACTCAGAGACTCAAATATTTGTACAGTTACTAATTTATACCTGAGGAAGGTTTTAGGCACGGTTTTATAGCGACGTGATAATATTTAGTAATTTGAAGAATGTAACGCGAAATGCGGAACAACAATTACTCTTTGAAAATTATTGGTTTCATTTTTGCTTGAGGGTTGATAATGATAAAAGGCTGGATTATATTGGGATGGAAAGTTATCGGTGAATATAAAATTCTACGTGTGTGTGTGTGTGTGTTAATATTTTGCTCTGCAGCGAAAACTACAGAACGCAAACGAATGGTCTGTGTGTAATTGTTGTCCGAAGTCTCCCGTTGTACACCATAGCAGTTCCATGCCGATAGCTATAAGGTGGTGGAAGATCTGGTGGTTGAAAGTCGTCCAATTGTAAAAAAAAAATTCGGACTGAAGGCCAGCGATGACGTTTGCGACTCTATAGCAAGGAGGTTACATACAGCGAAACGTAATGCCACAGACCATGTCTTTTGTCTATGCGTGCTACAATGTCTTCAGCTCCTTCTCTGTAAGGATGAGCATACGAATAAGGAAATATAAGAATAAATAAATAAAGCAGTAAAAAAGAAATTTCTTTTAATACATCTCTTTAAAAATTCGATTTGACGTTTCGCGCATTATAAGTGATCGATCTGCGATATTATTACAATCATTATTGTTGAAATTCGTGATTGGATTCTTCGAAACGAGTGCATTTTTACGTACGATTTGATGTACACTACTTACTTTCCTGATAAACGGTAAGTGCATAGACTTCTGCAATCTGATAGGAATATTTTACAGTTCCATCAAAACCAGTCTCATAGCACACTATTTAAAGATAGTTTATCTATCATAATCAACCAACACGCGAGCGGAGCGCGTGTTTAAGATAGTATATATATATATATATATATATATGCGCATTTTGCACGCTGTCATGCCAGAAACACGCTTCGCCAAACGTTCACATTCAAATGCACGGTTCATGAGCTGAACATTGAAAGTGACGGATGCAGCTCACTGTAGCTCGACTTCCTGGTCACGTAGCCCAGTGCCGCAGAAAAAGAGAGAAAGAGACAAAGTGAGAGACAAAGAGAGAGAGAGAGAGAGAGAGAGAGAGAGAGAGAGAGAGAGAGAGAGAATACAGCCGGTCCTGTACGGCAGACAGGCGATAACTGTCCATCTGCTCGCTCCGCACCGTCGCTTTCTGGTTGGCCCTGCACTAATTGTTGCCTCCAGCTTCAAAGCGGCCACAGAGATACATAAAAGTTGTGTCTTTGTCAAAGACTACTAAAAAAAAGAAGGAACAAATTTCAATCACTTTTATATTGCAGTCTACAAAAGATGGAACTATAACTTTGCTTGACAGACACCTGTATAACGTTTTAATAGCACTAGAAACTCTCCAATCACGTCTCCATTTAGTACTGCTGTTTCTCATACACGGCATTTGCGCCACTGTTTCTTGTAATATGGATAGTCTGTAGTGGGTACAATGGCGCCAGAACAGCAGTAATTGCTTTATTTATTTATTTATTTATTTATTTTTGCTACATTTACCAAAAAACGGAGTCTCTTATTGGAGATCACCAAGCTTTTGCCGTTGGTTTAAGAAACAACCGTATCGGATTAAGCAGATCTACTGGATGCATCGACAGTTCGTAGCAGATGGTTACATCTGCAATGGGAAAAGGATGATCGTTTAAGAACGTCGTTTATAAATATCGAGCCTACTCGTACCGTTTATGCAAGGAACGAAAAAAATTCCACGCTAAGAGCAGGCATGGAATTTTTTACACTAAAGAAATAGCGAATTTTGCAACACCGTCTGCAAATGAAATCGAACAAATGTCTTTGCACTATTGCAACCAAATAGAAAAGTACGAATTTTCATTACTGTGCCAGATTGTAAGTTAAAACATATTGGACCGATAGATTTTTTCTTTTGTTACTTGCCTATATATGTGTATACAATAGTTGTGTATCCCAACATTCAGTGGGCATGATGAAGTGGAGTTAAATTGAAATGGTAGACAAAAAGAGGAGAAAGAGGCAGTTAACACTGTAATCACGAACTTATTGAAAACCATAAGTTTTAAATGTGATGAATCTATGAATAATGCCCGGATAAAGCAACTATTAAGCAGAAAAGCAAGCAGATAATCCGCCAATACGCTACAATTTGGAAGTTACTTTAATAGGAAAGAATTTTGTTTAATGCCTGTGAATAAAAATTACGAGGATGAGTTAGTAAGTCACTAACTGAGGCAGACACGCCAGTACTGCGCGCTGTGTAGGGGTATTTCTCTACCACTAGGACACATCCGTCTTGAGGTTGCAGCAGTTTAAGGAACCAAATGAAGTTACAACTCAAAGGCGTCACATACAGGATGGACACGCTGCCACAAAAGTTCCAGGCTTTCAACGCCTTCTACAACGATGGGAGTGTTTAAATTTGCAGATGGTGTCATCTGAAAAGTAGAGCAGTTTTCATGCGTGTCTACCTCAGTTTGTGTCTCATTCACTCACTCTCGTATCTAACGTCGCGAAATGGTTCGCAACACCCACTAGAATCTGACAACGTAACACAAGAAATTAATTTTGACGACATTGTCAGAGGAGAATACAGCGATCTATTTGGTATGATCAATATACAAAAAACAGTCTTGATCGCAGAAATTAACAGTTTCAATTAATCGGTTTCGATCTGATGTAGGTCATCTTCGGAATTACAAATAGCCTACAGGGATTAATGGAAACAATTACAAAAACGCCTAAGTATGACTTTAGATATAACATAAAATATGTACAGAATAATGTTTATGGCGTTTCACCATGTGGCCAGTGCTGCACTCCGCTGGGCTGAGCTGTCCTGGGCTGTTCTCTGCCAGCAGGTAACTGTTGACTAGTGGCCATAAGGCCTCTGGTTAAATAGTGTGATTTTGACGCCAAGTTAGCAGCAACAAATGGGAAAAGGCTTTTGTATTTCATTTTAAGACTTGTAGTTTATACTACTGTAAAATCGATATTATTGTTCATTGTATTTTACTTATAATAGTAATAATTTTTACTACAGGGACCAAATTTACTGTTCCTTCATCACTCTCTTCAGAGCCGCCATATTATCTACTGTTTTGGAACTTTTTGCTATTTTAGTAGTTTCTACTACTATGAAATCTATCTCGCTATTCATAATATTTTATGATAATACTATGCAGTTCCTACTACTATTAATGGAACCTTTTATTGTTCATTTTATTCAGACACATTGTATAACGTTTTATTAGTATTTTACCAAGGGACAAAGATATGGGTACTTTTATTTCCTTCTAATATACATCACTGTCATTTTCATAATTTTAACGTTTTTAGAATGCCATGCACTCGAAAAATATGTCTTAACGGCCTTCACTGTGCACATTGTTGTACTTGCGTAACCATGGCGACAGTTGGCAACCTTCTACACCCATCGTTGACTACCAACCCACCGTTTTAACTTCTGTGTTGGCATGACGACGGCGTCACCAATTGCTAACATCCTTGACTTTCCATTTACCATGGTAACGGCGTCATATCTAATGACGCTCTAGATGGCATTGCACCATGAAAAATATGTCTTAATTTATAATTATGCAGTATTTTAATATAATTAGATTAGGTCTGCATATGTTTCAGCCACATTAGCATATATATTGATTACAATAGCCTTTCGTTTGCAGACTAACATCAGAAGATATAAATGAATACTTATTTAATTCAAATAAACAGTCATTCGCACTCACATAATAATCCGAAGATGTAAGAGATCTTTCTGTAAATATGGATCCTCGAAACGAAGCAACGAAGAACAAGAATGCTTCCCTTTGTCTCCATTCATGACATAATAAGAACAAAAATTAATCGCTTACTAGAGGAGGAGAAATTAATGTAGAGTTTTGACAACTGAAAATCATATATCATTTATTGAATATGAAAGATTGTCTATCTTTCATTGGGAAAAAGTGTGGTAGGGTTCACGTATATAGACGCGCTTTGACCGTAGTTATTTCCTCGACTTGAAGAAGATTCTTTACTTTCATGAAATATAATGCCCCGCTTCGTTTCAAGTCCACCGAGCGAGGTGGCGCAGTGGTACCGCCCTGGACTCGCATTCGGAAGGATGAAGAAACAGATTTTCATATGTCACCATTTGGTAGAACATCCATACCTTATACAGTGACGCTAAGATAAATTCACTATTGCGAAAGAATATTGACAGTGTAAGGATCGGCTAGATTTAATGAGTACTACTTAATTAAAGAGGCCGTGCAGCGGTGTGGTACTGTTGCCGCGGAGATGGTGCCTCGAATGGTCGGCAACCCGCTTCACTCTCTTGTGCGGCCGGGTGACTAGCAAGTAAGGTGCTAACCAGAGCGCTGCTGTAGAGCCTGCTGAGGATACAGCTTCAAAAAAAAAAAAAAAAAAAAAAAAAAAAAAAAAAAAAAAAACTGTAAATCTATCGGACCAAACTGCGTGGTCATCAGTCCGTAGCTTACAAACTACTTGAACCTAGGTAAACTAACCTACGAACAAACACACACACCCATGCTCCAGGGAGAACTCGAACCTCCTCGCCGCACGCTCCGCAGCAACACGCTTCAGACCTCTCGGATACTTCACCGCGGCGATACAGCTTCTCAATACCCTAAACAGTAGTTGGCGTCGCCGTCGCGTTGTGTAGGCAATGTCTGTGCTGTATACGATATCAGACTTCTATCATCACATCAAAGAGAAAATCACTGTAAGTACTCTTCTATCGCTTCACATTCGCTCAACAGTATTATCCTCGACACTACAGCGTCATTAGTAAGCAACCTAGCCGATACTCATTTAAGCTCGAATTTGACCATTATAAAGCCTAAGGAAGCAGACGAATGGTAATGAGAATTATTTGATATTTCGTTTTAAAATATTCAACGAGATATAACATTATTTTACACACACATGGTGACATTAATTTGATGAAAATGGGGTACGAAAATATTACCACCGAGAATGACTGGAACACGGGTGTTATTCTATTAATAAAAATACCACTTCTTTACGTTGTTAAGCCTATATCGGCAATGGAATATATTCATTTTTCTTAACCGGTTTCAATTATTTATATCATCATCCCTTAAAAGGTTTCAAAATCTTCACTTAGGCGAACATGTGAAGTAAAAGGTTTCTCATCGAAATGTAAATGAGTAAAAATTCATGGTCGATATGTTGAAATATACGTCACCAAAGGGGATCGTGATATCAGAATAAAAGATAAAATATATGAAAACAATTATATCTTTTGTTTTGATTTGATGATCCATTTCGGAGACCATGCATTTTACTCATTTTACATTCAATGAGAAACCCTTTATTTCACATGTTCTTCTAAGTGAAGGCGTTTAAACACTTCTGAAGGTTATGATATAAATAATTGAAAACGGTTACTGTAAATAAATGTATTTTATCGGCGATCTCGTACAAAATGTTCAAACGTTTGTAAAGCTTATGCGACTTAACTGCGGGTTCATCAGTCACTATACAAACTACTTATGAACTAAGTTATACTAAAGACATCAAAAAATATACATTTGAAACATCGACGCGGGAAGGGTGGTGGTACTAGTTTTAATGAACTTTGACTTTATTAACAAACAACTGTTTAAATGATCGTGACTTAGAACCCGAAGTTAACTAGCACCAACTCAGAATAATTATCATTGACGATAATATCAGCTTCCAAGTTATTCGTATTAAATTTCTTGACTTGAATATTTAAATTATTTCAGTATTGCTTTCTATAGTCAGGGCTTATACGTTCGCAAACACGAAGTAAAATTTTAGTTGAGGACTTTACTAGAGATTTTTTATAGTTTTTATTTTTATTTTTATTATTTTTCTCACAGAAATCGTATACATTCAATCAACAAATCTTTCGTGCAACTTTTGTGACACACACTTTTATCATAAGTCGCGCTGATCTCACTCGAATTCACTTCAAAATAATGCATCACTTTAGAAAAATTACACAGGTCGACATGGACGAAGATACTGAATACCATAAAGATGTTAGGTACGTTACCGAAACCATTGTAATTACAAACAAGGATAAAGATTTCACAACGGAGGAAATTCGTACTGTAATGGAACAGCTGAATCCTGAAAAGTCTCCAGGAGAGAATGGCATAAATAGTTTAGTTCTACTGAGGGTGTTTAATATGTTTCCTCAATTTGTTACTACGATCTACAATCGTTGCCTTCAAATGGCATGCTTCCCCAAACTGTGGAAGCGAGCTAAAATAATACCGATAGTTAAGCCTGGAAAGGAACAGAGCGCAGAAATCAAGAAGTATCGTCCAATAAGTCTTTTATACACTGAAGCAAGGATACTGGAAAAACTTTTAATAAATCGAATAATGCATTTCATTTACTCCAGAGAGCTTCTGCATAAGAACCAGTACGGTTTCACCCCACAAACGAGTACGACTGACGCGCTAATGGCTGTAAAAGAAAGGATTTGTGGAGAGTAGTCTCACAACTAAAATGTGTGTCATTATGGTGAGTCTGGATGTACAGGGCGCCTTTGACGCTTGGTGACCAGGTATTTTAAAGACGTTGCGTGAGTTTAACTGTCCTGCAAATCTGTATAACCTTACACGTAGCTATTTCAGTCACAGAACTGCAACGTTGAATGTCAACAACCTTCTCATAGAAAGATCGGCTACCAAAGGATGCCCACAAGGTTCTTGTTGCGGACCCGGTTTCTGGAATATATTATATGATTCCTTGCTTAAATTGCCTTACTCAGGACACTCTCTTGTTATAGCCTTTGCCGACGATCTGATTGTTCTAACAAAAGGAGAGAGTCCTCTTGCCGCTGAGAACATCTGTAACAAAGACATGCAATTAATATCGACTTGGGCCAGTAATAATAAACTCCAATTCAATGAACAGAAATCAAAAGCTATACTTATCGCCAGGAAAAGGAAATTTGCCTCATTCACAACCGCAATATACCTTAATAACAAAGTGCTTCATCAAGTAGACCATCTAAAATATCTGGGCGTTATAATCGACAGTAAGTTTACATTCAACAAACACGTTCAACATATTACAGATAAATGCACGGTCTTGATTAACACTCTTTCCAGATCAGGAAGACTCAACTGGGGTCTGCAGGCTACCGCACTGCAAACTGTTTATAAAGGAGCAATACTGCCTATATTATCGTACGGCTCACCGATGTGGATAGACGCACTGGAGCGACAATACAACCGCACCAAAATTAATAGAGTCCAACGGTTAATCAATTTAAAAATGGTTAAAGCTTACAGAACGACATCCAGCGAAGCACTTTGTGTTCTTTCAGGTCTCATGCATATAACACTTAAGATACAGGAACTAGCTAAATATTATAACCTGGTCAAAAACAAAGACGCCAAACAGACAATCGACATCGCCCTAGAGTACAGAAGCTGGGCACACCCAGCAGACTTTACAAGGATAATTGAGAAGGACGTCAGCAAAAGCTACGCTGTTGAAGTATACACAGATGGAAGCAAATCAGACGGCAGAGTGGGTTCGGGGATAGCAATATTTGTTAATAAGAGGCTTACTTACCAGATACAGCTAAAACTGTCTAATGAATGCTCAAACAATCAAGCGGAACAATTTGCCATCGTCAATTCTCTTGAGTTCATAAATAATCTCTCGAATACTGATACAACTGCAGTAATTCACACCGACAGCAGAATTACTTTGGAATCTTTGCGAAATCCGAAGAACCACAACTTCTTGATTGAAGAAATAAGAAGTAATATCAGAAGGTTTCAGACACACAGCTGACTGGTGCATTTCGAATGGGTTAAGGCACATCAAGGGATATGGGGAAATGAACTAGCTGACAACCTTGCTAAAAGAGCAGCTCGATCACGACAGTCAACACTCTATAACAAAATACCTACAAGTGCCGTAAAGAAGAAACTTCGAGAAGAGTTTAAGAACAAATGGGACATTGAGTGGCACAGAACAAAAAACGGGGGAAGCACTAAACCGTATTTTCCTACGATCCTACAACGTTTAATGATTAAACTTCCAATATCTCCGAATTTTACAGCTATGCTAACAGGTCATGGGAAACTGAAAGCCTACTATCAGCGGTTCAAAATAATTGAAGACGGAACATGCACATGTAACAGTGCTGTCCAAACTATTGACCACGTGCTTTTTGACTGCTGCAATTTATTGAAAGAGAGGGACCATCTCAGGAAAAAAATAGCTGCCAAAGGAGGAGGATGGCCCGTCAGTAAATATGACTTAGTACATAAATACACTACTGACTATTACAATTTTTGTAATTCAATAAGATTTCCTAATGTATAAAACTTTTACAATTTTTGTAATTCATTAAGATTTCCTAATGTATAAAATTGTTTGTTCCTTTCTAAACCCTGTCAACTTGTATACTGTACTTGTGTTTGTAAGAACATTTGATGTAACCGCCTGAATCAAACCATCAAACATGTAATATTGCTATGTAATGGGGCATGTTAAATAATAAATAAATAAAATGGATTCTGGGGTTTGGAAAGTAAGTGGTGTCCTTTACTAAATTTGCACCACTGAATATGAAAATCGTATCAGTTTTTTTCCATCACCCTCAGTTTTTTCTCCAAACCTACCATTGGCTGCGAAATCTATGTTACGCAGTGTTCACAACTACAGAAATGTTGCAACGCTGCATTTTTTTGTGTGAAGGAGAGGCAGAGGGGGCTAATGAGCTTGGAGCTGACGTTCCATTATCGCCACAGAAATCAGTGGGTGAGTGCTACAGCTACAAGAAGGTGCTTTCGCGTTTTGTTGAGAGTGGTGGTATTTCACTAAAGGTGTATTAAAATGTCAGTAAGGAAGTGTGTGAATAGCCCAGATACATTTTGTTATACCTGGGTAAATTATGTGATATGTGCAAGACGTCGACAAATAACAAAATTTGTGCAGAGGTCATATTTTACATATTTCGGCACGAAGCTCGGCGATCAGGACAAGTCATTTGTTCCACACATTGTGTAGCAGTTAAGGAAATGGAGCGAAGGGAAAGTGCTTGAACTTCGCAATTCCTATGGTATGACGTGAACAGAATAAACACGTTGATGACTGACATAAAAGTTTTCTGGGTATTGTTCCACGTCATGATGTAAGGCTATTAAATTACCGACGTTTCGGCCAACGTTACAGTGGCCTTCATCTGGGTATACCCAGTATTTCGTGGCTCTCTGCTTGATTGAAGGTGTCGTGGGAACTCAGGAGGTGACTGGTGGGAGATCGGTTGACTCGCGCTTCGTACGTGGAGGAGGAAGGGAGGAATAAGGCCTGGTACTCAGGCGACGCGAGCAGTGGGGTGTTTGTGTGGAGCGTGGGGAAAGCGTGTGCGATGACACCTTAGGGGCTGGCCGTGTGACTCTCCTGAACTATGGGAGCGGAACCTCTTTTCCATCGGAGAGCAATGACGAGTGCTGGTGATACGAGTGGGTAGCAATCTGAAGCCGTGGGTTTCGTCTCAACAATAAGCGCCTTGGTGGATGGGGCAGCAGCAGCTATCTTGCTACCAGCGTGTCTAACTAGCGCGAGCATAGGAGAGATACATTTAGTCACTAGCTCCCGCAGCGACGTTGTTTGGACATTCAAGGTAAGTTCTGCAAGAATATTTATTTCTTGCAATGTTGCGACATGGGCTTGTCTCGGTAGCGGGAGGTTCAGCTCAAGTGTACCTATATGGGCCTTTCCATATGAGTCGTTGCTAAGTACTGGTTTCATTTGGAGTTGCTCTCCTTGTCTGTAATTCGGGCAATAATGTGGCTCAGATTGTTTTTCTTTTTTTTTTTTTTTTTTTTTTTTTTTTAACTTGGTTCTAGCTCATCTATGTCTTGCATCTCACTGCCTTTCGCGTGAAATGGCGACTCACAATTACGCGCCACCGGCTTTGTTTTCTTGTGTTTGGGTTGCGACTCCGGGCCGTTCTCTCGTTCAGAAGTCAGCCATCTGCAAGTGTTTGTTGTTTTTAGCAGCGTGAAAATGTGTTATGGCCTCTCATCATCCGCTGCGCTTAGAAAATAAGTTTCTCAGGGCAAATAAGATCTCCTGAAGAGTCTCTCGGGCTGCGATTCAAATGGTTGTCGTTTTATGGAAGTGTTATTATGAAAGGTGCGTAGTCTTGTAATACTTGGAAGTTTAAATGGTCGGCTGCGAAGTTTATGATATTGTTTATTTCACTACGTTTATAGTAAAACCAGGAGGTTTGAACAAGTGACTGCAAAGTTTCTGGTTTTGTATGTTTTATTGTTAAAGGAGTTGTCTCGAGCATGACCATGCAGTTGTGTAATTTTTGAAAGTTAAAATGTTGACTGCGAACATTAAAATATTGTCTCCTTTTGTTAAAGCAATAGATCATAATAAATTCAGGAAGGCTTGAAATAGAAGGTTTAACGGAGAGATTGGGGGCTTTAAAATACTGTGTCTCATTTATTAAAGGAATTTTAATAGTAAAACCAGGCAGCAGTGTAGTACCTGAACGTTTAAAAGGGTGACTGCGAACTTTATGATATTGTACGTGTTATTGTTAAAGGAGTAAGACCATGCAGTTCTGTAATTCTTCAAGGTTAAAAGGGTTGATTGCGAATCTTATGATTTTGTATGTGACACTTTTATTAAAACAATTGTTTATGGAGAGATCATGCAGTTTTGTTATACCTGGAAGGTTTAAAAGCTTTACTCTTGAGTTCTAGAAAACTTTTGCCTTTTAATTAATTAAAGGTTGCTTTCTCAACTGCCTTGTGCACAAATTTGCTTTTTCTAATTCATTGTCCCTTAGACCAGGGTTTCCCAGACTTTTTGTCACTGCGTACCATTTACCACTTTTAGATATTTCGGCGTACCAGTGTAGCTCATTTACCTTAAACGACCCTAAAGATGGTGGATAGCGCTGTGGAGGGGGCAGTGCAGAAGGTAGAACGGCAAATTACGACTGCCGCAGTGGTAAGGATTTAGAAACCTTGCTCAGTGCTGACAACATACAACTGTTTTGTGTCGTGCCGATCACCTGTTATGTATACCAAAAATGTGACACACAAGTAATAAGATTTCGTGGAAGCAATTTTTTACGGAATCCTTATGTTCACATTTGCGACTTATTTGTAGGAATTAACATGGACTAGAAGGAGCGTCCAGGTATAAAAATCACTTCATCGTTAACTGAAAACACTTATAACTCACGCAATCAAACTTCACACCATATTAATAGTGTTGAAGGATTTATTTATTTATTTAGCTTGCGGACGCAAACTTTCTCCGTATCACGATAATCGATAATATTTAACGTAACGCCCAAGAATGCGACACTAATAATAAACCATTCAGTGCGTAATGATTACGTCAATAGAATACATATGTACACCGCCTAAGTTGGCAGCAGTTGCGAAGAGTCACGAAAAACGTCCCAATAACAACCAACAAGTCCCGATTGAAATATCGTTACGTCAAAACAAGATGAATCACTCCCGGCGAAGGCAGGGATAACTAATGAGGCAGTTATGGGGACGGGTGTTATAAACCGATGTTCATGTGTCCTGCGTACTGTTCGAATCAAACATTCAACGTACAGTACAGTTTCTTTAACATTACACAGACGTTATCGGTAATTATATCTATCATCTTTCTCTGTCCCTTTAAAAATAGAGTAACGTAACAGAATAATTATAAGTAACTGCTTTGTTTATTTGTACGCGCTCCACCTGAAATGACATTGCCTTCTACAAGCGGTACAGTCTGGGAACCGCTGCCTTAGACAATAAACTTATTTTTAGTCTTGGGGTAAATACAAAGCGCCTTCATTATCCTAAGCCCTTCCACTCTCCTATGACCTAATTTGAGATGTATTTAATAAAATAAAATCAAATGTTTGTATAGCTTATGGGACTTAACTACGGGGTCATCAGTCCCTAAACTTACAAACTACTTATGAACTAACTAAGACTAAGCACGGACAAATATCCATGCCCGAGGGGGGATTCGAACCCCCGACCGTAGTGGCCGTGCAGACCGTGACTGGAGCGCCTGTCCCCTCGGCCACCGCGGCCGGCTGTATTTAATACCTTTAAACCTACTCAGGAGCCATTTGGTGAATGTAATCTTTATTTCTATTGTTACGACCATGAGAGAATAATCACATAGATGCCTATGTAAGCAGCACAACTGTCATTGACTCAAATTGCTCAGTACATAAAAAGCGTGTTGAGCAGGTGATATAAGTAGTGAGTCCCAGGCATATATACTGCCACAACTGCAATTACAGCCAGTACCAGTGCAGTAAACACTTGCAAGTGCGTCACGTGAAAAAAGTAAGGGCTGGTCGCCACATTTAAGCGTCTAAAGCATCAAAGGTAACTGCAGTAGTTACATCCACATTAGATGCAGAAGCTTGTAGTAAACTTTTCCTGAGAGAATGTTCTGACGAACTGTCCTATAAAGAAGTGGTAAAAAATATTAACAGAACAGTTTTGACATAAGTTACACGTGCAAAGCGATAAGAAAAAACATATCCCCTTGAAAGCAACAGCTTGTCCACAGGTAAATCACTAAGATAGATGGTTGACAAGACGGTGTCATTTTCAGTATTGGCTTAAATTACAGTGCCATTGTGTTAAGAGAAGCAAGCACGAAGGATGTTTCTGATGGACACTTTTGGCTTCAGTTTCGAAACTTCCGAATCTAGATTTCCACAAGTGCTATCATACCTATAGTAGAATCTCTATATCAGATATAACAGAATTTGATGTGCAGTGTCCATCTATTTGTGTTTTCAGGTGTAGATAATGAAGAATTTAGTGCACTTGCGCAAGTCAGTGGTAGATTAAATCTGAAGGTCTGCGAAAAAAGATGTATAAACAGCGAGCAGCACTAGACGTTGAATGTACGGCAATCTCTCGCTGTGTTAACAGTACACATGACTGTATAAAGTGTTCTTTCAGGAAAGCAAAGTGTTCCTCCTGAAGATGTT
Organism: Locusta migratoria; assembly: GCA_026315105.1. NCBI lineage: Eukaryota > Metazoa > Arthropoda > Insecta > Orthoptera > Acrididae > Locusta > Locusta migratoria. Next base: position 230,720,757 of record CM048746.1, on the reverse strand, counting down.
ACGGACATATACATACTGTCTGTCTTAAGGAAGCCTGTTCCAGGCACATTTTAATTTCCCGACGGTACTCCATTCCTATGTGTCTATTGCAACACTTGCACCCTTAGTAAATTCAGTGGGGTCAACCAGTTTGTTACGACAAACAATCAACATCAGTGAATAGGCAGGTAAATGAACTGTTTGTATCTCTGCCATATAATATAAAGTTGTCAAATTTATTCCTGTGGTAGGACCACGAATATGAGACACAAGATGCAACATTACGAAGAAAGTAATTTTATTTGTCTTGTGTTAAAATGTCAGTTATTACATTTTTAGTAGGGTCAGTTTCAACCTGTTGGCTTGTCTATTCAAAGAATACTGTTGCAATTAATTCATCTGTGCCTCTCTTAATTGGTAATTCTTCATGTGAAACGTACAGTTCTCTGACTGAACACTGATACTATGTTATTGCAAAACATAATGTATCTCCAAAAGAGTTTCAGTCTCATTTGTTCCACATATTGCTAAAGAATTGTAGGAATGGCAGAACAGTAAAAGAACATAGCCATTGTCACAAGTCAATGAGTCTTTCTTCTCTACTTGGCAAAGAGAAACTACCAAATGTTTTAAAACGTTTCCATACTTGAATGTCCCACCTTGAATTGATTCGTATCCATAAGTCTGTCCCCAAAAGTGTGAGACAAACTTTGTCAACGTTACTTCCTCTCTAACTTTGATTTATCTAAAGATAATTAGCAATTACTATTGCTTCAGTAGGCATAAAATATATTTATGCAAAGTGTTCTTTCCTCAAACTCTGAAAGCACTGAATAATGGAAGTCATACTTCTTTGTCATTTGAGACTTGTCTGTTTAAGAAATAACAAGGAAAACAAGGCAGTCGTGAGTAAACTGGTAAGTTACATTCAATTAATCCACAACAGTTTGCAAATTACAGATTTTTTAACCATTTGCATCAAAAGGCTCTACGTTGTGTGTTGATGACAAGCAAATTGAGCAGCTGATATCATACAATGCAGAATGTGTCACACTTAAGCTCATCCCTCCACAAAGGTATTATAATTGGCCCCACATAATAGATGAACATTTAGACATAGACTTTTCAAGATAATATTGGAAGATGGTTAGTGATGGTGGATGCTTACATCAAGTATCCACCAGTTCCCATTTCTGGAAGTGACTGCACTGAAGGCAGTGTTACGTATTGAATGATTGACAGAAGTCATTGTGTCGAATAATAGATCGGTGTTCATGTCCACCAGTATAGTCTTAATGGGATAACGCGTATACTCATGGCCAGTTGTATAGACAGTCAATGGTAAGGCCGAAATTTTGTGAGATATTTTTAAGGCACAGCTGGACAAATTGCATGCAACCAATTCATATGACGGGGTCCTTAAAGTCTTTTCGTTTACACACCAGTTGGTACACCAATGGCGACGCACATTGGTTTACAGCGCGGGATACAAGGTGGGAGCATGTAGACCCATGGGTTTTCAGGAATAAAGATTGTCTTGACCATTTATTTCTAACAGATAATCGAAATTTATCGGTAAAACAATATTATAAACAATAATAATAATACAGCTTAACAGAATACAGACACAAAGGTGCTAACTCCACAGCAAGAAATATATGACAAGGACCAACTCAATAACATGTGAAAGGAATACAACACTGAATAGTGGGGGTGGTAGCCCCAACAAGAATAATAAGTTTCTTACAGGCAGCAGCTCGATTAAGCAGCACTAATTAAATAGTCAAATAATTAAATACAAGTATCCTCTCTAAAAATTCGGCTAAGTAAAACATGCATTAGGGAGATAGGAAGCTTCTATCACGAGCTTCAGCTCAACTAAATGTTTAGAAATTTTCTAAATTCAGTTAGTAACCTGACACAACTGACTTGATAGAGTAGTAACCAGAATAAGTTCCTATGAGTCACAGCTCGATTAATCTCACACGACAGTACAATAGTTAATGAATCTTTAGATAAATTTACTTAAGCCTCATTAAATTTTTTGAATAATAATAATAAAAATAAAACAGGGAAGAGCAGGACAAATTTGAATAAAAACAGTAACTAAAATGGCTATGGCAGTAGCCCAAGCAGTACAATTTCTTTACGAGAGACTGCTCAATTAAACAGAACTTGTGAATATCGCTAATCAATAAATTAATGTAGGCACTAGCCCTCAAGACTTTCAAGAGCGAGGCGTTAACTTAAATTCCTTAGGAAAACGCATTAGTTACGAGCTTCAGCTAAATTATTATTATTTTTTTTTTTCACAGGCAACAGCAAATACTAAAACTGGTTAAGGCGATAGCCCAACAAGATCACTAACAACTTTCTTAAGAGCAGCAGCTTAATCAGACAGATGCAGGAATAGTATTTAAATACTTACAGGCACTAGCCATTAAGTTTAAATTAATAACCATTGCACCAGTCAAGTTACAATGCTGTGAACAGAATTTCATGGGGTAATTCAGCACCAGTCTTCAAATAGGAAATAGAGGGAACGACAATGCTAATGCCACCGCTTAAACGGACTAGTTCATCAGTACTTGTGCGCTAGTTTAACGTAGACCTTGCGCCCAGCGAGACACGTAACTCGGCAGGATGGTCACAGCCCCACCGTTCCACTTACGGCTGAATTAGCATTTAACAATTTACCACTACAACCAATAATACCGCTCACTGAAATGAAATGACCTATCGTTTGATATAACGGGTGAACTGTGCTTAATACATTACAGTATAAAACAGACTTGTAGCAAGTTACTAATCACAGACTAGATGACTAGTAATAATTCTGAATACAAACTGTTCAATGCAGTAGAAGTAGACAATACTGTTCCCAAATTCAAGTGCCAATACTTAACGGATTAAGCATTTCAGCAACCGACCGTAATTGTAATTAGAATGTCACACTTATTACATAAACCGAGCATCCAGAAATAAGTAAATCATGGCCGAAATTAAAATTACACAATGGCAGTGCATGTTCAATTCCAGCTTATGATCTGTAACCCCAGGCTACGGTGTCAAATTTTTAATTATACTCAGTTTCGCAAACGTCAAAGCCACAGATCACATCATAGCAGTTGTTTTCAGTGACACACAGGCCTAACTTCTTGCATTTCTATGTGGGGAATCATAGGATATACGTTGAGGTAGTAGTGCTTCATCAGAGACGGCACAACGATACGTGAGACTCCTATGACTACCCGGGGAGGATGAAAAGGCCATTCTGTACCACAAAAGGGCATACATTACGGCCAATGGTTGCGTCGGTACTACATCGGCCGCGTCTCTTTAATCCTAGCTTAACCTGCGTACTTGCGTGGTACAGTGCTTCATGTTATGGATTGCGTGGCCGCTCTCGTCGGAGGGTCCACCCCCTGTCACGTGTGTGTGTTTGGAGTCAAATGTTCAAATGTTTGTATAGCTTATTGGACTTAACTACGGGGTCTTTAGTCCCTAAACTTACAAACTAATTATGAACAATGACTAAGGACGGCACAAATATCCATGGCCGAGGGGGGATTCGAACCCCCGACCGTAGTGGCCGTGCAGACCGTGACTGGAGCGCCTCAGTCCCCTCGGCCACCGCGGCCGGCGTTCACAAGTGACTGCATTTGCTCCGAGATGAGGTACGTATGTCAACAATGTGTGCTCTCAGCGACAATAGTAGATTACATTGCATAGCTTCTCCACATTAGTATTGTCACTATTTAAGTTCCAACTCTCGTTCATTTATATAAAAAAAACATATAGAGTTTAATAAAATCACATGATATCTCATCACACGCAGTTTCATTCACTTCCCGACCTTCAAGGTGTATCACTAAATTGTCAGATAATCTACATATTAATATTATCTAGTAGTCTATTACAGCCGGAAGGTGTCGACAAAGGCCCCAGGTAGGCCTCCAGAGGTGGGACTAGAAGTTCTCCTCGTCATCGTTATCATCCCCAGTAACACGCAAACTGACAACGTGGCATTAAAACGAAATTAAATAAGGCTACACTAGGCAGCCGAACAACCACAGGTACGATGTCCCGGCCAATGCTACTATATGATCATACCACTTACGATTTCAGTTTGCAACAAGTTTAAGAAAAATATTATGTTCAGACACAGTAGATGGTTTGGATAATAACCCCATTCTCTCACAATGATTCGCGCAGAACGATTCCATCGTGTATATGATAATAATACTGTTTCACCATCAGCAACTTTCAAAATCTCAAAAATTTTATATCTGTATCAACTGTTACTAATCAACTCCAGGCACAAGACCCTTTTGAACTACAACAGCAGTGTGGACATACTGATGCCAGTCCTATTAAACTCTAAATAAGCTAAAACCACCAACTGCGTGGGAATAATAATCGAATAACATCGGAAATGTTTTCCAGCGGATTAATAAGGTACTAGTGCAGGATTCGTCGTCTGAAGACTTGTGTGCTGCTGGACTAACATCGCTTAGTCTCAGCGGACATCTATCGTCATCAGCAGCAACTCATGATAACGCCCGCCGCGCAGTATACTGACCTTGTAGCGGTAGACATGACGGCTTCTCGCTCTAGGGAGAGCAGGTATGGGTAGGTGGTTGGGGGGGGGGGGGGATTGGGGTGGAAGGAGAGGGAGGGAGGGCTGGGCCGCAACTTTGTGACAAACGGCCTCGGCTTCTGTCTCCGCTCGTTTCCCTCTCGGATGTTTACCTTGCTACCATTTCCCTGTCGTCTCTGCAGCGGACGTCTACAGCCGTATAATAAGCCATATTTTTTCTTCCTAAGCACGGTTGGAAGAGACTTTTTTTCAATGAGCGTAAAGTTGGCCAAACCACGTAGTTTGCGGCTCTGTCTGAAGAGAAATATGGACGCAATTTTTCAGCACTTTTTACTTCTAAAAATTCTAGCATAATAATACACAAATACTCATAAAAGCTACTAAACCTTCATTTGCTTGCGACTGCCCGAAGAAAATATTTTCTTGTGGAAGAAGAGTATAAGTTCTTATTTATATTACCATTCAACATTTATTCAATATACGTGTGCAAACACAAATAACGGGTTAGAACAATACCTCTCATTTTTAAGAAGAATTACACTGGTTTGAGTTACAGTTGTGGAAGTTATCTTAATACCATACATCGTGACGAACTACATACTATTATTAGAAAGTTGATTTGTATTACTGATAAATGCTTTATGCCTGTAGTTTTTAGGGTTACGTCAATACATCATGTAACAATCAATTATACTTCTATGGAAGACGTTGTTACAGATGAAGAAATCTAGGAAAAGGTTTTCTGTAACAAATGTTATTATAAGTGACTAAACGATATTTTTCATTTTTCATGTGAAAACTGGATGAGGCGTGTTCCCCTCTGTACTGTCACGATAGCGTTATCGTAAGTTGTCGGAAAACCAGAAAACACTTCTACATTTGCCAAACATAACGAATAGTAGTGAAAAACTGATATAAATAACCATTTCGATATTCTGTTACTGAAGACGGCAAATATATACAATGACGGCGAAGTAGAGGTTTACGGTAACGTCTTCAGATTAGTAATAAGTTAATGTAGCTACCATGTCAAAAATGCAAAAGATTATAAATTTTCTGTCAGAAGACACTTGATTCTTATCGACATTTGCTGTAGATTGTCAAGAGTAGTAACCAGGACGTTGGATATCAATCATCAGTTTATTAAATTCCACAGCTTTTACCTCGGGTACTGCAAGCGGCTTAACACTGGGTTTAAGCTGTAATATGATTACTTGCAGTAGTAAACGAAACGTCGGTGGATTGTAATAGTGACAATGGCTACAGTAGCCTTCTTTATGTTTACAGTAGAACTTCAACTGCACATTAACAGTGCTTAGTCAGCAATCCTGCTAATATTGCATAATGAAAATGATATGTTAAAATATTAACGTGTTGATATAAACGGTACTGGATTTTCTCCAAGAGGGACACGTCTATACCACTAAACAAGTAATCCGCACTAGGTTGCAATATCATATCTTCTCAAGCCACAACTAAAATAACTACGTCGGTCACTTTAGAGAGTGCTACCAATAATCATTAGTTGCACGAGTTACAATTCACGTAATTATACTGAGTGTTATATCTGTACCTGTGATTCAGTGACAGGAAATAATCATTCAGTCAGTCATTTTCACTAAGAGCACATTGACAGGGGCATTTGAATCGCTATCAGACAATGCCATGCACTAATGATTTACGATATTTTTTCTCATACTAATAGTGACTTATGATTAATTATCACATTCATAGTGTAGTCTAAACACAAGTGCATTCACACTCACACAACACTGAAACAAGATATATAATACTATTTTTATTTATTTTATTTATACATACGCGTTTCAGTCATAAGTACTTTGAGCAAGGTAATGTCTGCAGATTGACGTTTTCGCTCTGCAGCAACCTGTGCGGCAGAGGGAAAGGAAATTGTCCGCTGTTCGAATCCTGGTCCAGCTCACAGTCCATACCAGGAAGTATTAAGACGATGATTTTTCTTGTTTAATACCTTTCTCGGTTTCGCTAACTGCATTTTGATCCTAAACATTACTAAGATGGTTTGTTGGTTGTTTGGGATAGGGGAAGCAAACTACTATGGTTATCGAACCCCCCGGTGGGGAGAAGGAGGAGGAGGAGTAAGGATAGGAAAGGAGGGGAAGGGAAAGGAAATGCGACGCAGGGAGGAAAGAAGGGAGAAAGACTGCATTAGCTTGATCCCCGTGCTCGCCACGCCCGTACTCTCAAAAGAGCCGTAAGCCTCCTAGGGGCCATTATTAAGTAAGCGAAAGCTTATCTCTTAATTAATTCACACTAGAAAATCTAGTTTTATTAGGGCAACACTGAGTAGGAAATGCTAAAATAACTAATCCTTAATAATACACAACTATCGTATACAGGGAACTGTTAAAGTTTTATTACTTAAACCGTAAAATCCTGTGCTTAAAATCCTCGATAAGTAATTTTAAACGTAATTAATTTTGTTGAGCTCAGCACTCACGTACTTTGGTAAGCTCCTGACTCACCTTATTTTCGTCACCCCAGGTGAAAAACAATTAATGGCGAAAACTACGTTATAATAAAATATTAGATTGATTCCAACGGTAAAATATTAGTGGTACATAACGCTATAGTTTTACATGCTTTTAATTCACTTTTATTTTATTTGCTGTTTTCAACTTGTTTAATAAGAATAAAATGTCGATCTGGTTTTTGGGCAATTGCCTGAATATACGGCCGTAGTGGTAAGGCTGGTACGTATTTCCACTTAGTTCTTACCACTACTTAGTAAAACCCTCAATGCTATAAAGAATAGAATTCTGTCGTACGACTGCTTCAAACGTCTGATCATCGTACAAATGAGTTAATATACAAAACATTCGACTTGAAACATACAATATAGAAATTAATTTGGGATGGTTTGAAATTGTTTTTAAAACTTCTTCTTAGTCGCCGAATGCTCTCACTTTCAAGCACGAGATGCATATAGATAGCTTATCGTAATAGCAAACGCTCGTTGCTCAAGTAGAATATCACAACGTTTATGGCGTCATATCACTTGTATTGTGTGTTACACTATGACATATTTTTTCCGGTATATCGATGGATTTCTATAGATAATTTCTACAGTATGTAAAAAACATTTGAGTTGTTTTATTTATTTATTTTTGTTCTGTAGCAGTGGGGGCTCGTACCAACTGAAGGAAATAACTGATAAAATTGTGTCACCCTACACAGAATAGTGTGTCATATTAAAGTATTTGCATATCTTCGTGAATTACCCTGTATTTATAATGAAAATTTTCATTATGGTACAAATATATTATGAGGCAGTACCCCAGTTCCTTAAGCAGCCCTAAGCAGTACATTCTTGAGTTCACGCCTCAATCCGAATTGCACTTTTTTCGGCATGGAAAATGTTAGCATGGCTTACCTAGTTACCCCAGTTAATAATTACTTATGACATAATGGAATGAAAGTTTTACATCACCTGCATCTGACAACATGGCAAATGGAGATTTACATGTAGACGATTCCAACTGGAGTCTGGTGCAAACCGACCACATTAAAATTATTAAAATTGGATGAATCATCTTTCGCCACACTGAACCTTTACTTTTTATATTACAGATCGATTTCAGTCAATGTCTGACCCCCTTCAGTCCTGCAAAAAAAAAAAAAAAAAAAAAAAAAAAAAAAAAAAAAAAAAAAAAAAAAAAAAAAAAAAAAAAACGAAATCAGCCTCTAGACGTGAAGTTCTAATAAAATTAAGAAACGTAATAGGCAATAAGTGGTCGTATAAGCCATCACCATATGAAGAAAAAAGTACAAGACAGTATCATACCTAGAGTCAAAGCCCTGTGGGCCCATGAAAACTTGCACTTTGGATTTTAACATAAGATAGGATGTACATATGGAGGATGTCAATCATAAACTGATTTCTTAACAACAATCCTAGTTGCGTGTGAGCGGATGGCACCCAGCGCCCTCTATACAAAATGAAAATTACAATAAGCCAGACTTTTTAGACGACATAATACAAAATACAACCTGAGATACAGAATATGGTCAGCAAGTAAATAAAGTTTTTTTCTACACATAGTAGTGTATAAAATAAAGTCTGAAATGAAATCAACATTAAAATTTAAAAGTTTTACAATGTGCATTGTTGCCGTCTATAACAGTGTGCAAAATGTGCCATAATTTAAAGAGTAAAAATTACGAAAAATATCTAAACGGAAATTACATAAGTACGAGGAGTCATGATTTGCAAATGAAGTAACATTCTTAACAACTAAGAAAAACAGAATACGGAAAAACAGGCCAAGTGCACCCCCTGTGAAACCAATCCGTAACTTAATGCAAGAGTTGTCATAGCTCTCTAAGAAACACAACATATGAAAAAGCATCTTCACCACAGAAAACAATCCAACAGTACGTAAATCATAAATCAAAAAATTCTCCATTGTTCCATTAAACAGATTATCAAGGTGTACTAATCTGTACATTGTGAACAACCATAAAAATACCGTAAAAATAATTAACAAAATATATAAACTTGCTTTATCTTCACAAATTCCTTTAAAAATAGTATCCTGAGGCATCATTATATCTTAAAAAAGTGGTGATAAACAGTGATCTATTTCAGGCTCATGGAGACCTTGTTAACTTAGTTACTCCGATTATGTTTGACCAGTTAGTCGCTCAGGCGAATCACATAGTCAACAAGGTACCGAGTGACGTAAAACGCAGACAACAAAAGAAAATAAGTAATTTAACTAAGATTAAGACTGAAAAGTAAAAGTGAAATTTACCAGAAATTTGATAGTACTTGTTTATCTCCTACTTTGTACAGAGGCTTAATCTGAGTTTATTTCAGCCACTCTGGATATGATCCATCGGTAAAAGACTGTACTGTATCATAAAATGTCAATTAACTCAGAGGTGCATTATCTAATCAACTTTCCTGCAGCAATATCGTATCCGCTAGAATTTCTGATTTTAAGGGATTTCTGGTGGACATCGCTCCGACTTGTGTGGGTTACGTATCACTTTATTAATTTATAGTAACTGGGAGGGGGGAGATATTACATATCTGCATGTGCTGATCCCGAGAACCCCATCGTATCAGTAACAGCTATGATTTTTTTAAATATGTCCAGCTACACTTTGTACATCTGGTACCCGTGCATCATTTACTCTCAGTGCTATCAGCTCTTCGACATATCTACTTCTACCAATCTCTTTCTTTACTATATCCCACATTCTCTCTAATTCGCTATCCTATTACGATGATGCATTTATTTTGAGAACATTTTTGTAGGTACTGCTGGACAGAATTTCATTTTTTTCTACACAATAATCTTTATAATTTATTGAACCGTAAAAACCATCGTTCTACAAATATTCAAGACTTTCTTATCGTTTCAAGAGATTAATCATAATAAATTGGCTTTACCGATATTTTACGAAGGACTAAAGTAAGGGACAATTAGAGTAATGTTGAAATAGTTCTAATGTGCATAATAAATTATGCAACCGTTATAAATCTATAATTCATTATTTTTACCTATCGATACATTAAGAACGCACTTATTAGCAGCTTTAAGATAATTATAATCTGCTTTCGAGTGAGTTTTAGTAATCTGTGTGTTAAATCCGCTAGTTCTTTGTTAGATGCGGGCGTTATATTATATCAAAGTTTTCTGCCATCTCTAGAAGCGAATAACGGATAATGAGTCATTACTGTAAATAGAGTGCTATGTGTGCTTCACAGAAGTTTTCCAAAACAACAAAAGAAGCAGACAGATAACATCTGAATTACGGCTACAAAATGCCCTTTGTTTGCAACTATTGTCTCTCGAGCAATATATTATGCGGCGTTAGGAAAGGGTAGGGGCTTCCAGCAAACGCCGCGCTTCGAACTTATCTGCTTGAGTAACGGCCACTTCGAGACGAGGATAGGGCTGATATTACCGGGAATTAATTAGGTTAAGCCAAGAAGTAGAGGCAGTATTACGTGCCCGGAACGACGTAATGGTCCGACCGGGAATCATTTTCTTGATCGTTTCGCCAACAGAAGCCCCAATGCACGTTCGTCAACCAACAATTTGTCTGCTGCCTATTTCCAACGTAAGTGCAACGTATCCAAAGGTAAAAGAAATCAGATATCCCAATCCTGTTGCCAGAAAAAGTATTTAGGACTGACAAAATCAATAAATAAACATTAAAAGAAAGGAAAAAGGAAACAATTACACACACAAAGACATATATATATATATATATATATATATTATATATATATATATATATATATATATATATATATATATCATATTTCGGGTTGATGTTTCATCAAATCGTCGGAACACAGGTAAACCAGATACCATATAACGATGACGCTGCTCACGGAATTAACTCAGTTCCGACGATTTGGTAAAACCACTCCTTAGGATGGCGGCTGGTTAGACCGCCGAAATATTGCGTACAGATGACGTCCTGATGAGGCAGACAACCCGAGAAGAATAGTACATGACATTACGCCGGGAGAGCCGATGTAGTCTCACATCAAGTTCCTCTAAGGGGAGGAAATGGTTGAACTTTTCTCGTAAAGATCACAAAGACAAGAAAAGAGAAATTAGGGCTCGTACGGAGGCATATAGGCATTCTTTGTTTTTTCCCTCGTTCAGTTTGGGAGTGGAATAGGAAAGAAAATACCTAGTAGTGGTACAGTGTACCCTCCGCCACGCACTTTACGGTGAATTGCGGAGTATGTATGTAGAAAGGAGTTAAATAAACCTTGTAAGATGATGGGGAAGCCACATAAGATGCCGCGATGAAGGTATCATAACTAATTTTGCAAAATTCGTTCACCATCTTATTACAAAAATGGCCAAAAGTATTAAAAAGGGTACTACTTTCGCCTTAGAGCGAGAGCACATTTATTTTACTCAGAGACAACTGGTCTTGATTCTGGTTCCCTCGTACGTACTGGTCGGTTTTATTCTAGTGTCGCTTTTTACTCGGTTTCTTCTTGAAGTGTCCATGCTGCTAATTGATAGAAAAACAAGACGAGGAAGCGACGGACCTTTGCTGTCATGAGCTAGTGTCGACATTCTTTTTATTTAACGACAAATATTTTGAACAAACTGATGAAATGCCGGCCGCGGCGGCCGAAGGGACTGCAGTCACGGGACTGCAGTCACGGTCTGCACGGCCACTACGGTCGGGGGTTCGAATCCCCCCTCGAGCATGGATATTTGTGCCGTCCTTAGGATTAGCTAGTTCGTAAGTAGTTTGTAAGTTTAGGGACTGATGACTCCGTAGTTAAGTCCCATAAGCTATACAAACATTTGAAAATTTTTTGAAACTGATGAAATGGATGTGGAAGCCCAGTATCCCATTTTTCGCCAGTTTATTAATGGAAGATTCTGCGGACATGTCGATGGAAACGGAGTTCCTAAAACGAACGTATGTGGAGGTACGTTAGCGATACGGTCATGGTATCGCCACATGGTACAGATGCTCTGAAACGATCTCTACAACATTTTAATTGCACTCATTCTAGCATTAACTTTACGATGAAGGTTTAATGGGATGCAAAGCTTCTATTTATGGATATCTTGGTTTACTGGAAAGATGATGAGACTTTAGGACACGCTGTTTACAGGGAGCCCATGCACAATGACCGCTACTTGTACTGGTGTCGTGTGAAAGTTGGCGAAAAAAGCTTTTTCGTTTCAGACGCAGATAGCTTTACATACGAGCTGAACCAACTAAGAGGCGTGTTTAAGCAGGATGGATATACTGGCAATTAGCACATTAGAAGGCACTTGTAGACCATTGGCCTTGCTACCTTTTTCTAGAAGCATATCTTCAAAAATAGGCAGACTTTTAACTTTTAAGAAGATACAACATGAAATGTATTTTGTCCTTCCGCCAAGGTAAAGAGCTCCTAGCCTTAGTGAAGGATGATTTACACCTAAGGAGACCCAGTGTATATAAAATGCCTTGACAGTGTGGGAAAGGTTCCATAGGTCAGACAATTAGAACCATGCAAGATCGATGTACCGAACCCCATGGAGAAACACGGTTATATCAACCAGATAAATCTTTGATGGCCGACCACTATCCTTCGGAGAGACGTAAAACGACTAACGATAAAACACAAAACATTTCAGTTGCGTCTCACTATCTGAACCGCCGAAATATTGTGTCCGGATGATGTTCTGGTCCGGCAGACAACTCGAGAAGAATACTACATGATGTTACGCCGCGAAAACCTACGCAGTCACAATAGTTAGACTAGCTCCTAATAACAATTACAGTTGTTATTGAGTGTTTCTATTTTCTTGGAATGTCTTTCGGTTTTCCAAAAGACATTCCAAGAAAATAGAAACACCGCAATAACAACTTACGGTGTCACACCACGGAGAGCGCATTGTAAGCTTTGTTTACCATTTATACTCTCTTCTTAACACAAAATAAGCCCATGTACCATTATAACCGTTTGTAATTCCGCCTTCTAATTTTGTGTAAATTCTGTCGCGCAGATAATCTGAAGATGCCCTGCTAAAGGGCGAAACGCGTCATTGACTAATAAAAGGGTTTGCAATGAAGACGGTTTGAAGGAATATTTAAAATAGAAGCAGTGACTGAGTTGGGAATGAGAGAGAATTGTATTTGTTTTACGATGTAATTCAAATTGTACACTGAACGGGAAACAAAGATAAATTGCGCAAAGAATAAAAATTCCATGAGATGAAATAAAAAACTTTTGGTTGACTTCTGAAATACTGATTCTGCAAAAGACAGCAAGGGCCGTGATACCAGACCGACTGACAGTGTCGGATATAATACGAACGACAAAAATAAACCGAAGGTAATGGGACGTAGGTGATATAGATCATGCTAAATGAATCAGATTAGAAAACTAGCCAAGAAAATTAGTTCATTGGTTTTGCCATTGGGGTAGCTAAACAGCTTATGATGATCGAAGTGGGAAGATACAATATGTAGACAGTCAACAGGAGAGAAAAGAAATCTTCAAATGTTTGTAGACCTTATGGGACTTAACTACGGGGTCATCAGACCCTAAACCTACAAACTACTTATGAACTAGCTTATACTAAAGATGGCACAAACATCCATGCCCGAGGGGGGAGGGGGATTCGAATCCCCGACCGCAGCGGCCGTGCAGACTGTGACAGGCACGCCGCAGACCGCTCGGCCACTGCGGCCGGCGGAGACAAAAGAAATGTAACAAGTGAAATTTGTTGAAATCGAACATACACCTAAGTGCTACGGGCCTCTCAGACTCAAGGTTGTAGGTGATGACATTAATATAGAGAGGTACGTTTAAGATACAAAATATGCACAGTGATTCATTAAAAAAAATCAAAACTTTTGTACCCTCCCATAATGAATAGTAATAAATACTCATAAAAATATAGTTGAAAACCTGCTTTTTAACGGCTAATTTGTACTCTTTTAACACGTTGTACATAACGGTAAAACCGTCGGACGTTTTATTCCTGTTTTAGGTGACATAAAACATTAGCTGTACAATACGAACACTTCTCCAAAATTGACCCTAAAGGTTACTAGACACGAAGATTCCATCGATAACCCAAAGATGTTACATACATGGCACATGCTAGTATTACTGGCACCATAGAAGTGGAATATCTTACATGTATAAAATGACATACAAATATTCAAACAGCTTTCACTGTCCGCAAAAGAACATGTTCACTGTTTGCCTACCTGTATACAAAGCCACCGACCTCATTGCAGAAGTAATATAACGATAGACGCCACCACGTTGCTCATTCTCAAATTGTTAACAGTAAGCTGATCACAAACAGACTGAGTAATGAAAGTTTTATGTCCACAGTACAGTGACTATGAATATTGTCCCGAAATAGATTTGCGAAAAGATTAATTACGAACGATGACAACTGGAGTGATATCAATATTCTACTAATGGCGTCATTTTAATGTGCTCTGATAGGAATTCACATGAAGCTATACATGTTCCTCTAGCAGAGAATTTGTCAAGTATGGACTTTAAACTTGTAGAAATCGGTTCAATCTTTGGGTAAATGGGTAAAATAGAAACTAAATTTGCTTGGTCGAGTACATATTATATTTTGCTGAGATGATTTAGCAGTTCTTAACACACAATGGACGTCCAAACAACGGAGGACTTGCAAGTTGACAACATTTTGTGTAGAAATTTTTAATACTTAGTTCTCAAACAGCTATTAAACTACGGTAGAATAAAACTTGGGAACCAGAACAAAAATTGCTTCTTTCACATCACAAAAGTGAATATGTTTGGTCAAATTCAAGGATGTGAAGGAGGAAACCTATCTCCAAAACCCAGCTGATAACTTCAAAGATATTTTAAAAAATCTTGCCACATTCGCGCCCTCGATGAAAACGACCGACTCACAGGTAGTTAAACACAGATTTCGAAAGTACCGTTCTTGAGACACACACCGGAAGTGATGACTTCTGGTCACGGTGGACTGGCCGAGCGTTCCAAGCCGCCTTGCTGTGGAGCGTGCCGCTGCTCACCGTCGGAGGTTCGAGTCATCCCTCGGACGTTGGGTGTGTTTATTGTCCTGACCGTAATTCAGTTCAAGTAGTTTGTGAGACTAGGGACTGATGACCAGAGTGGTTAAGTCCCATATGTTTACAAAAATTTGAACACTTTTGATGAGTGTAATCGACAAGATATCTAATATCGATTACATATTTCTAGATTTTCTGGAGGCTGTTACCATTGCACCACACAAGCAGCTTATAATCAAATTGTGTGCTTATAATTACCGTTTTATTTGTGCGATTGGATTCGTGGTTTCCTGTCAGTCAGTAATAATAGACGGAATGTCATCCAGTAAAACAGCAGTAATATCTGCAGTCCCCAAGGAAATGTCTTTCTAAATGGTGTAGGAAACAATTTTACTGTACGCGAATGATGCTGTAGTTAATCGATTTACTAAACTCACCAGAAAAACAAAGGTAATTTCAAAACTATGTTGATACGATATGTGCCTGGTGCAAAAATTACCATTTGAACCTAAATGATGAAAAGGATAACCTCATACATGTGACCTCTAAGGGAAATTAGTTGAACTTCATTTAAACGACAAATCTCTGAAATCTACTGTCTGTAAATTCAAGTAAACACCTATAAATTACAATTACGAACAACTGTAATTGAACAGAAAGGTTATAGTGGGAAAAGTGAACCATATGTTACGTTTCAGTGACATGCAACATGCAAATAAAGTGCATTCATTACACTTGGGCATCCTATTTTGGAGTACTGCTGCACAATTTGGGACTGATGGACGGTACAGAGAAAGTCCAGAAACTGGTTGCTCGTTCTGTATTATCGCCATACGTCACAGAAATGATGCAAGAGTTTGGGTGGTGGTATTAAAAGAATGGTTTATTCGTCGCGACGAGATCTATCTGGGAAATTTCTCCTCCGAATGAGAACATTTTTTTTGTTGGCAGCGACGTACATAGGGAGACATGTACATTATCATATAATAAGTATATAATAAATCAGATCATAAACAGAAATTTATAGGCGTTCTTACTTCCCGCGAACTGTTACACAATAGAACGGTAAAGCGGTTCGATAAATTCTCTGCAAGGCACTTAAATGTCATTTGCAGAGTAAATAAGTAGATTTAGTTGTAGATATTGATAACTGTTTGTACTGTTGCCCATAGCGCAAGCCAAATAGTATCTTGTATGAAATGATATCCTAGATAAATTATGTCGTACATTCATGAATACCACCTTGGAACCCGCTGAAAATCTTGTCATAGCATGGCTTGTCGTGTAACATACCACAAACGTTTCACTCGTTGTCAAATTTTGCCACAATGGAAGTTGCATGTAATGTCTCGGAAGATCATGCTATGTTGTGGCACATAAGACATCACCTACTATGTAACATGCTGTATATGTGTAACGAGCATATCATGTGGTGACAGGTGTTATATAAAGACATGATACCTCACGAGGATATGTCATATTGCACCCCGTGTAATATCTTTTTAAAATGTCACACATCACATATTTTTTCATGACTTGATATCTCACTTCATTTCATACAATACACTTTGTTGTGCCTTCTCATGTAATATGTTATCATACAAAACGCTAATGTGACAAAAATTTTGCCTTATACTTTCTGACGTCGTGAAACTAACTCTCCTCTTATTCATGTTTGACTGGAACCTGGTTATATTCTTTTGTTTCACTAGGAAAGTTTTTATTCTAGTAGGAGTTTTTGTCAATAATATCAATAACAGGTCATATCGTGAGTTTCTGAACAACATAAAGGCCCAGCAAATGTTCAATAATGTAATAACGTCTTTAATATTGAGCAAATACCATTGGGAAACTTATTCTGCAATAGCAAGTCCAGAAAAAGTCCTGTTTCTAGTTCAGGTGCAATCAAAAGTTTATCTAGTTTTTGTTAGGTTGCAAAACTTCAAAATTCTCATATTGGTATAATAAACGTATTTCAAACAATCCAATAAGTATTACGTATAAATCACTTATATGACGGAAAGGGATGAAGAAAAGGGATACGAAACAAGATATAATAAGAAAGTGAATTGGGACGAAATCTAAGAAGAAATCATATGGTACCGCTGAAATCGAATTGACGTTTATTCAGAATTTTCATCAGTCTATTAGTGCCTTTTACTGCCAAAATTTTGCCAAAAATTATCCTGGAGTAATATTAAATTAAGCATCACTTTGAAAGCATTTGCTGCGTAATTTCTGGTCCATCTGGCTGCACTGGACGTCAGTAGTTAATTACGTTTCCCTCGTATTTAAATTGAATAGAATGCCGCAGAATTTTGTATGAAAAAAATGAGGGCTACACCGTAAACTGACGGTTGTGACATACTGATCTGCATCAAGGGTGTCTATTGGGCGGCAGATTGCTCCTTGAAATTCCAGTGTTTATTTATGTTAAGTAACGGATATTATTTAACTATAATTATTACAAAAATACTCTAATATGAAAGGTGAATCATCATATTTTATATTAATTATACAAGGAAGCCAATAAAACTTATTTAATTCAAAGGGTCCTTCCCAAAAATGTGTACAAAAAATCATATTTTTTTCTTAGCTCTTAAGTTTAGAAGACAGTTTGCATATCTGAAAGGGTGTATTACACGGCGATACGATACAGAACGAGCACGACAGTCATTTGGTGGTAGTGGGTGGCACACTTAGATCGAACATGTTATCTTTAGTGGAAATAAGAATTTCCCGGCAACGGAATAATGTTATTTCTTAGCGTTACTATATTTCTTTTTTTTTTTAGTTAAATAGCTAGCACTTCCTACTTCCACTATAAGTGTGGAAATGCAGTGTTCAGATAAGAACTAAGAACCCATATACCAATAATTTCTTATGAAATTAAAATAATTTTTAGTTTACTAACTTTCTAAACACAACTGGCCGAATTTAGACCACAGACAATTATAGCCGATACAAGAGGCTATGCCTAGGTTTCCTGTTACTGACGTAGCCCAAGTTTTTTAATGATTAATTTCATAACACGGATATACTAATCAGGAATTTTAAACTGCGGCACAAGTAGATCCCAAAGTTTTTTAAAGGCTCTATTGGACAAATTGTATACAGGTTCAAGTAAATGTAACGTATGGAATGAATAAAAAAGAAAAACAAACATAATGAGGGCTCTCTTAGGAGGGTATATTATATGACAATGATAACTACTTCCCAAATCTTTTTAAATAAATTTAGTCACATGAATAAGAGATCGCTGTGAGAATGAGGAACAATTATGCAGTGTGCCTGAATAGTCGACCAGCGTGAACCTTCGAGAATTTACTTCAGTTTTATCATTTAGCCTTAGTTGTATCTTTAGTCACTCAAGTTGGTGATTGATCTTATTATGGCTTTAGTGTTCCGACGAGATGACCTCAAACGCGCCCATTAAACTTGCCAGAATAGACGCTTTCTCCAAAAGAAGTGCGTTGCTGCCACTAAAGCGTCTTCCGGACTCAGAATGTTGCTTTTGCGATATTAGAGGCTCCTTTACCCAACATTTCGTACGAATAGTCTTGTCGATATTAACAGTTCGTCCACATTTATCCAATAGTACCTTTGATAATCAGCTGTTTTCTTCCGCTGTCGACCGTGAAAAAAATTGCCTACCAATCCAATAAATTTCGCCCTTTTAGATCTATAAAGTTAGGGCTGATGACCTTTTAACAAGACACAATATTAAGTGACCGATACCAAATATACAACCTGATTTTACGACGTCACCTTAAAAAGAAAAAGAATATTAAAAACTTATATACGTAGTATGTTTGTTCCAAAATTTTATTTATTGGCTTGTTGTTATCAGCTTTCTGCTTCTTAGGCCATCGTCAGATAACTTCATACTAAACAGATAGTATGAAGTTATCTGACGATGGTCTGAAAAGCCGAAAGCTGCTAATAACAAGCAAATAAATAACACTGTGGAACAAAAATACTACGTATTTAAGTTTGTAATACGCCTTTGTTCCTCCAATTACCGACGGAATATTCCATAAGCCAGAAAAAGTTGGAACATATTGCATAAAATATCGTATTCATATTTCAGTGCTGGAAAGGCCTATTAGACAAGATAAGAATTATAAAAAACCTATTTATTCCGTTTCATGTGTGTTTTCAGACTTGAAAGATATGGTACCGATTATAGACGTTAAAGTACAAAAAACTGAATGCGACCGGTACTCATATCTCGTAAAAATCCAGGTTTCATGAAGGCAATCGGAACGTTATTACTCCCTAGACTAATTATACCGCTGATTTACAAAAAAACTCAAATCTTACACAAATGTATGTAATATTTGAAAATCTCACAAATTTGAAGAATTTAAACAAACCCTGCTGCAACCATTGTAATAACTAACAGCAAATGGCTATGATGTGTTCTACCATCTCTAACTGTTTAAACTATGTATTACAATAACCTTTTATAGCAAATGGTATGAAATTTTATGAAATTACAGTAACAAATTATCACAAACATTTCCCCTAATTTGGGTTGTTTTATTAATATGATGGAAAATGACAATCGAGCTGCAGTTACGTGATAGGCTGAGTTACGTGAAAATACTTCATGGCTGTAGTTATTATTTTACATGATGGACTTCTTCCGAGTTCATATAACATGCTTGTATTATTATAAGCATGTAGATATTGATTTGTTTGTGTGATATATTTTTTCCGAATCCAAATAACATATTACAAGATGCCAAACGCAATATGGAAAAAATAAATAAATAGCCCATTAGTGGTGTGAAAAAAAAAATTGAAAAGGGAGTTCAGGGTTACTGAAGTTTTATTCCATATTGGAACACCGAGCCAAGCGACTGTTAAATATGTGAAAAAAGATCAGCAATATACATTATAATTATATTATTGCAGATTTAGATTTTGGTCACTGTGTGACTACTATCAACGCTAAAAGCAGAACCAGTTGAACTCAGCATGCTTGCAATATTATACATCAACTGATCTTGTTTCAGTCAATAATAAAATACATACCTTAAAACGCGGTTTAAAACATATAAAATTTTGAATGTTCATATTGAAGATTACGTTCAAACTGCAGCAGGCGTTATTTAAGGCTCATTTAGTAACCGCGCAAGCGTCAAAGAGATACCGGCAGTAGGAAAGGGGCAGACGTACTGTGTTGCGGAGAGGCCTTGTGTCAAAGTTCCTGGAGCATATCTTTCTTGAGCAGTCAAGCTATATAATAATTGCACTAGCTAATATCTTGGGAATAAACCACAATTATAGTATGAGATTATAACCCACACGAACGCACACCGACAGCCGTTCTTTGCCCAAACTATATTTGGCTGGCGTAGCAGCAGGATGTGACAATAATAGAGATAAGTCAACTTCAGAGGTAGGCCTATAGATATTGAAAATTGTACTTTCTTTCATCAGTATTAATGGGTAATTGCAGAAATAATTTTTGTTTTGGACAGATCAATGGCAATAATAATTCACTGGCCTTCTGCTATAATTAATGTTAAAATTTGCTACTCTCATTATCGTATTTAATTATTGATATCATGAATCTTGTTATCCGACGGACTGTCACCTCCATTATGTTCCAGGGACCTGCACTAGTGACGACAGCGTTACGGTGAAGCAACACAATAGGAGTTTACGGTCGCGTTCACTTGATACGGTTCCACCCTGCTCCTCGAACACGCTGTAATGCAATTGGAGAGCAGTAGCTATTCAGCAATGCTGATACGTTTATTGATCGTGCACAGTGTGTAGCAGTGCTCGGGGCCGATGTCGAGTACCCTTGGCAGCGGCATAATGTCCGGATCAAGGCCGCGGCTAGACACAGCGAAGCTCAGCTCGGCGCTGAGTGCCGTGGCTGAGTAGGCAGTTTTTTTTGTTTTTTTTTTTTTTTGTTTTTTGGGTTTTTTTTTTTTTTTTTTTGGTTTTTTTGTTTTTTTTTTGTTTTTTTTTTTCCCAGGTGTAGCTTGCGGGAAAGGTTAAGTCATCCGGGAAACTCAGGTGGACCTTGAAATCCGATTGGTGGTGTCTGGCGGTGATATTGGCTAAATGAGCCAGTTAAGTGTAAGATCAGACGGGGCTTAGGCCATGGGTCAAAAGTTCCCGCTTTACGAGTTTTTTGACGTTGATGACCTCTCTAACAGAAAGTTATAGGTGCTTCTTCGTGTTTCGTGAAGATAGCCTTCTTGCAGCGGTCGTACACACGACGTCCTTGCCGACGGGAAACCAGTTTATTAATACTTGCCTGAACCTGTCTGTTGTCCTATAGACGCAAAATATGCCATTTATAGTCAGACTGAAATCACTTGGTTGGTAAGGCTTCGCGCGTTGGAGGTACTTTCTTCCAATCAGTTTGCTTAACATCATGACCGAGCCGTTCACCGTTGCCAAATTACTATATCGGTTCTTTAAATCACCTTCATTATGTACTCATCTAATCTCGCTTCTTCATATGTCTGATACGGGACTATTGTTAAATTATGTCGGTATACTAAAGACGCTACTGTGTGAATAACTTGTTACTTGCCGTCGTCGGGTTATCTGTGAAAGGTACATAACTGTTATATTTCAATTTATAAAGGTATAATAATGACAATAACAAAAAGTAGTTGCCTTTCGTGTAACATCGATTGATCAGAGACTATTTTACTGTTCGCTCCTTTGAAATTTTTGAAACATTAGTGATTGCACAACTTTCTTACAGAAGTTGAAGTATATGTGCACAAACAAATTTACTGTTCACCTCCTTTGCCGGCCGCGGTGGTCAAGCGGTCTGCGGCAAGTCAGTCACGGTCTGCACGGCAACTACGGTCGAAGGTTCGAATCCCCCCTCGGGCTTAGATATTTGTGCCGCCCTTAGTATTAGCTAGTTCATAAGTAGTTTGTAAGTTTAAGGACTGATGACCCCGTAGTAAAGTCCCATAAGAGCTATAAAAATTTGAACATTTTTGTTCACTCTTTTGAAATTTTTGAAACATTAGTGAATGCACAACTTTCTTGAAGAAGTTAAAATATATTTGCACAAGCAAATTTACCCTCCAGAAATTTTAAACGAACAGATCGCTCTTAAACTGAAACTAAGCCTTAAAAATTATTAGCAATATACTGTGAAAATGATGTAAAAATACGAATTTTAGAAGCATATCAGAGCTCAGGTTACCACGTAATTAAAGGTAATCACTGGAAACTCTACAGTGACAATAATTACATCCTAAAATTATTGCAAGACTCGTACACCACAACACTGTTTGATATAATTACTTAAAAAACACATTATAACGAAATTACAAGTGAGTGCCTAAGTACAGTAGTGTAACATAGCCAATAATAACGAGGATATACTTTGGAAAATACCAAAAAAATAGACCCGCATTTTGAAAGGGATTTGTATCTTGGACGAGCATTCTTTTTGTACACTAATTTTCTGTCTTTTGACAGTCAGATGTAATATTGTTTTACTTCTCCTATTTTTAACATGCTTTCAATTTGTAAAAGCAAAATATCTGCAGTACATGCCAGTTGGTTTTCGTGTTCAATAATAAGCGCTATAAATAAGAGATACTAAACTTCACATTATTTCACATTATTTGGGCAGAGAGCAGTAGAAGTTAATGTGTGTGGTTAGAGTTGTTGGGAGGTAGATGTTTAGAATGGGAGCTAACCTATGGTATGTTGGAGGAAACATTATTGGGGATAATTTTGTAAACAATATTCTCACAAGCACGATAGTACATATTTTAATCTGTGAAAAGCAAGAAAATTTAGTTTGGAACATTGAAGGTAAACCAGATCATCTTTGCGTTTGTAACTGAGGATCTATGTTGGTCATTGTCAGAGGAACGTACAGTACAAGAGTCAATTTTTGAATAATAGTTTTGGAAAGAAAAATGTGATCCGTAATTGCATGTTAAGAAATGTTAAAAATTATTAAACAATTAAATACATTAAAAATTATGTGATTACTCAGAATTAATAGTGGCATCAGTACATGTGTTGTTATGGTTTTCAACGAGTTATAGTTAATTACAGGCCTTACGTTTTCATTACTAACATACGTAACTATCCAGTTCCTAGATTTCATTATTTATGATCGTTTTTCATATCTAATAATTTCACTCTATATGTTAGTACGGGATGCTTTCCACCACACAAGTACGGCAATGAAATTTAATTATTTTATAAGAGTCAGAGCATCAAAGTGTGAAGGCGATACGTTTCATGACAAAATGAGCATTTCCTTGTGCACAGTTCGTTAAACTGAATGAATTAATATTCAAATCTGTATTCTTATAAAGTGCGGAATTGTTTAGTTGCATTTGCGAAAGACAATATCAGTACGGTATCAGTTTTGAGTATCATAGTATTTGCATTCAATTATCAGATAAACTCAGATGCGTACATTTGTGTTCATTCTGTCAAGTAATTACGACAGCGGTTTTTAACACAGTGAGGGTTGGTGGGTACATAATAAATAAAGTTCTGTGTTACTGATGGGAAGCATCTCCTCTTTTCAAAAGGAATCACTTTGTTTTCCCAGTCACGTAGCGTACTAGTATTTAAATTTCACGAATGAATTCATTTTTCTAGGTGAATTGTTTAAAATGCGTGACTTCCGCATATTTCTGTTTTAAATGTGCTAACGTGAAGTATAAAAGTTTCACCTGTCGACGTTTCTGCCGCAGCTGTAGCTGTTGTTATATAGTCCGCAGACTCCACCCTGCTCTATCCTGAGCGAGCCTCTTCGTCTCATCAAACGGCAACCCACATCCATTTGAAACTGATTATTCGTATCTTGGCCTCAATATGCGATTTTTACGCCACACACTTCTCTACAATGCTGGAAGGTATCAACGTAGGTTTCTCTTTCCTTAACGTAGCTTCTAAGATAAGTCGTGAGTATTGCCTCATGTGTTCCTATATTACTCCTACATCCAAACCGATGTTCCCCGAGATTCAGCTTCTATCAGTGTTTCAATTCGTACCAGAATTTTGCATCCGTGGCTTATTAAACAGTTGGTTCTTCAACTCTCTTTCTTGATATCTGAAGGTATTTCGCCAGTCTGAAATATCTTGAAAACCATGTGGATTAGTTTTGTCATGATTGGCCCTCCCGCAAGCTTGACTAGCTCTCAGGGAATGGCGTCTACTCCAGGTGCCCTGTTTCGACTGATACCTTTCAGTGTGATATGTATCTGTTCGGTGCACAACATAAATACTGATTAGGTTACTGTGAGAGACTCGCATCGCTGCAGCAGCCCAGCTATTTGAAACAGTTGTATTCGAGTAATAACAGTAATTTGTTTTATTTCCAAAGAAGATGGAAGTAGGAAGAATTAAGCTGACGAAACATTTCTAATACCATTTGTGGAAACTGTTTGCTGACGATCTCAGAGCAATATTTATAAACAGAAAGACTTTGAAACAGAGGTAAGAATTTTTCGTAATTAATTTGTGGCGCATATAGCAAGGTTTTTTTTTTATTTTTTATTTTTTTATTTTTTTATTGATTTATTCTCAACTGATTTTCTATTTACAATTGTGTACTGACCTGAACAAAAAGCCTTTTCATTCTGCTACCAAACTTTACGAATTCTCACTATATCTGACTTCAATCTATTCATGTAGTCTTTTTTTTTAATTCCTAACCTTCCTGCCCGATTAAGGAATCCACAACATTTCACGCAGCGATGCGATCTATAGAATACCAGTATCGGTTTTCTTCGGTGACGACATCCTCTTGAGTAGTTCTAATCCAGTGATCCAAAAGAAGGATTATTTTACACCTGCAATATTTTACCCAAGAGGATACTACCATCATATATTCATAAACAAGACTTGCTTGTCCTTGGAAAAAGTAACGACGCTCCTTGTACTCAGCCGTACGCAGTAGCTGTATGAAAAAGCAACGTTTCCTGATGTTAAGCGGCTATTAGAGAAAATCATGCACCTATTTGCCACTGAAACTTCTGAAAAGACTGCTGCATCTCATCAGAAAACACAAGTTCGTCTGCCCTCTCCTCAGATAACCCTCCGTTGAGGTCACACCTGCGGTACTGCTATCTGTATTATTGAGGCACTGAAAACACCCAACCTCGGCAATGGTTGTTTTTCCAGGATGCTTAATTACGTGAAAAGCTACTAATTTCTCAGTATGATTTGTTGTGCAAATATGTACATATACTAATTTCAATTAGAGGATATATCTTACAAAGTTTTTCTCAAGTTTTGTCTCGCAACGATCAAACAATTTTATGCTTTATATCGTTACAACAGTTGTTTCCGTTCTTAATACTTGTTACTGAAGAACAGATAAACTTTGTCTATGAACGAAAATGGCATTTTCTATACTTTCTGCAAATTATTTGAACACTGATTTCTAAGAAACAAAATGTAAACTACAGAGCGGCTTAGCAAGATGCTCAGGAAAATGTTAATAATGAGGTGCCGATTGACAGATTTTTGCTATTATTATATACCTTTCATTTGCCACAGATTTCGGTTCCACAGGTGGCAATAGCAGGTGGTCGGTGCTTACAGTACTAACAGTACTAGGCCTAGTAGTAGTTGTTGTAGGAATTTTTATTGCGCTATTAAAAGTAGTGACCTAGTATTGCTAAGACAGCTGTTTAAATATTCATTTCCTCATAACACAAGTATCTGGAACTGTTAGGTTTGTTTCCGGCCCTGCCCCGAGTTCAGTCTGTCAACGCTAATATGCGTACCATGCCTCGCAAAAATTACGAGCATACTCGTGCTGAAAATATTTTAATAATTATTGAAACATACGATTTAATAAGTAAAACATCAACAACTGAGCTTGATGTTAATGAAAACGCGACCGGTTTCGGGTGATTTATAAGCCCATCTACCCGTGTAATATGCATGCTGTGCGGCGGCCTCAGAGTTCAAAATTTACAGTCTTGTACACCTGAAGACGAGTTTAAAAATTAACGAAAACCGGTTGTGTAGCAACGAATAAAATCAAATCAAGTTAAGCGCCTATTTTTGTCCCTTTACCAAATCTGGAAAGGCTAAAAACACTAACGCACACACTGCACATTACGTAACAACCAGGAATCGAGTATCATTGGAGTTCGACTATATACATAGTTTATAATTCAGTCTTGAGACTCTCAAAATCAGAAATCAGAGTCTAACGTAAGAATCGCGAAACTTCTAGAGATTTCCTGCAACTTGCATCTGCAGTGCTGCGAAATGGCCTGGTCGCAAAACGTACCGCGAAACAATTGTATATTGTGTATTTGGAGTGCAGCAAAAACATTCAAAATGCATAGTATTTAGGAAATATGTGGCGCTAAAAAACGTAGCAGTTACCATACCTTTTCTGCGAATTAAGAGAACAATGTTACGAATAACAAGTATTCATTTTCGATGGCTACTTTCACTTTTCGACATGGAAGAGAATTTTTTAACCATTCACTCACTTCGAATTTTCCGCTCTTAATGTGAATCACAAATTCTTAACCATTCCTTCATAATATTACTGCTGTATAAAAGTAATGTCTGAACGTTTCCGATTGCAGTTAATCAACTACTTTGGTGAAGCCTGCTTAGTTTCGCACTACAGTTTTACAAATACAATACTGGCCATTCAGATTTCTACACCAAGAAGAAATGCAGATGATAAACGGGTATTCATTCGACAAATATAACAACTGATATGTGATTACATTTTCACGCAATTTGAGTGCATTGATCATGAGAAATTAGTACCCGAACAACCACCTCTGGCCGTCACAACGGCCTTGATAGGCTTGGGCATTGAGTCATACAGCTTGGATGACGTCTACAAGGACAGGCGCCCATGCAGCTTCAGCACGATACCGCAGTTCATCAAGAGTAGTGACTGGCGTATTGTGACGAGCCAGTTGCTCGCCCTCCATTGAACAGACGTTTTCAATTGACAAGAGATCTGGAGAATGTGCTGGCCAGGGCAGCAGTCGAACATTTTCCGTATCCATAAACGCCCGTACAGGACCTGTGACACGCGATCGTGCATTATCCTGCTGAAATGTTGGGTTTCGCAGGGATCGAATGAAGGGTAGAGCCACCGGTCGTAACACATCTGAAATTACAAATTACAAGTATCTATTATCAATGGTATGGGCTGGGCGATGGTGAGTCAGTTCCTCAGACAATCGGGACATTGACTTTTATATATAGAGATTATGCAGCCTTGTCCCAGTCATCTTAGAGCAAAATAACCATGAAAAGTCTTGTAAATACATACACCACGGCAAAAATATCCATGCCCGAGGGGGGATTCGAACCCCCGACCGTAGTGACCGTGCAGAACGCGACTGGCGCGCCGCAGACCGCTTGGCCACTGCAGCCGGCGCTGAAAGATCCGTTATGATTTCACTAATTCACTGTACTGCTGGAAGCATTGGTGTGTCTAAAGTATCTAAAATTATCGTGAAGGATGTACACTGATCAGCCACAACATTACGAGCTCCTATATAATATTGATGTAAAATGTTCAAATGTTTGTAAACCCATTGGACCAATCTGCTCTGGTGATTACTTAAGCTAACTTGCGTTAAGGACGACACATGCATATGCCCGAAGAAGTGCTGGAATTCCCAGACGATTGCAGTGAGACATAACGACAAATCACCAACACGCACGGTGCCTGTGTAACAGTCGGCGGGTACTCGTTTATAGAGTGGGAAGGCACACCATCTACCTGAGTTTGACGGAGGGCAGCTCATCATGGTCCAAAGGCTCGGCACGAGCATTTCGGATACTGCACGACTTGTCTGGTGATCCAGGAGTGCTGTGGTGAATGTCTCCAACAACTGTCGAAACCCGTGAGCAACCAGGTCGAAACGACGAAGAGTTGTGCTACCACACCTCATTACAGATGTTCGTTGTCGTAGGCCTGGATGACTGGTTAAAACAGGGCAGACGGTGAACTGTGCCGAATGTGATATCAGATTTCGTTGCTGGGAAAGTACAAGATCAACACTCCGAAAAGGTTGATAGCGGACCTCTGCAGGGAACTGTCCGTTCATGTCCCAACGCTAATACCTCGAAATCGATAACTACGACGAAAATGGGCACGTTACCATCGTCACTCGATACTGGTTCAGTGATAGAGCTTTGAATGATCTTATGAGTCCGGGATACCTTCTTCATCATGTAGATGGGTACGTGTGAATTGGACGTCTTCGAGTGATCCATGACTCCAGTACTACGGGACGACAACAATCTACCGGCTGCTCTGGGAAACATTCACGTGGAGGTCCATGGAACCTACAAGGCTCGTTCAGTGCACCATGACAACCAAGAGGTATTGTACTCTCGTTGCAGAACTCAACATATCAGCATACCTCCCAACAGCTGTGGCAATTTTGAAGTAGATAATGCGCCATGTCTCTCGACCAGAAGTGCGACAGAATCGTTCTGGAAACGAAATGGCGAAGTTATGTGCTGGTCCTCGACTCGTCATATCTGAACCTGACCGCTGCACGGGAATAGCCGTGCACGCTAAGGCGCTTTGCTGCGGAGTGAGCGGCCGTCTGCTACACACCGTGTAGAACCTTGCGTAAGTGTGATTAGACTGAACTGAATTCTGTGGCACTAGCTGAAGTGTTAAAAGCATCACAAAACATTTGCTTGTAAAAAGAAATTGCAACGAAAAAATGAGTTAGACGAAACTAGGGGAACGCTAGTAACTTTTTTGAGGTTTGTATAGCTTATGGGACTTAACTACGGGGTCATAGTCCCTAAACTTACAAACTACTTATGAACTGGCTAACACTAAGGACAGCACAAATATCCATGGCCGAGGGGGGATTCGAACCCCCGACCGTAGTGGCCGCGCAGACCGTGACTGGAGCGCCTCAGTCCCCTCGGCCACCGCTGCCAGCGAACGCTAGTAATTATTGGAGTGTTGGTATACTGGTGTAAATTATGAAAATAAGAAAACAATTTTTTACATGCATTAAGAGGTACTATAAAATCACCATTCATTAAGGATTTTATGAATATTTTTATTATTTTGAACAGTATTAGAGCAAGAGTCCAAACTGTCAGGTGTGCATTTACTTCTACGAGAACATTCAGCACATCACAAAACTGATTATCACCATGCAAATATTATGTGACACCAGCTTGAACGCGGAATGAAGGAAGAAATAGTCCAGGTATGGGAAGTGAAGGAAAAGACAAATACATCTGCAAATATTATTTGCTGTGGCGCAGTAACTTTGTTTATCTTATTGACACTGTTTATTTTGTTTATCTGACTTTGTCTGGCAAATTCGCATAATATTAAAGATATACCAAAGAAATGTTATCCCGTCTTAATACAAGTGAGGGAAAGAACACCTTTCGACACACATGCTTGGGAATCAGTAACGACTCCTTCGAACAACAAAATACAGTAAAAATGTGAGAGTTGGATAAAATAAGCTTAAGATACATTCCACATACTTAATAAAGCAAATAGAAATGTATTCCAAGAAAACAAAATAAAATTTCCAAAATTTAACTCCGTCCAAAGTAATATATCAACAGATAACCACATAAATGTTGGATACTTCAAGTTACTCTGCCTTTGCTGTTTAAAAAAAGTAAATTACTAATTTCCTACTAAAACTGTAAACTTTTTTATGACCACTACACCACATTTTTTAATCTGTAGGGACAAGAAAAACAACCCTACAACCCTAGTGTTACTTTTACTAAGTTGCGTATTATTTTCTTACTTGATATCGCTGTTAAATTTTACTGCAACGTAATGTGTGTGTGTGGTTTTTTTTTTTTTTTTTTTTTTTTTTTTTTTTTTTTTTTTTTGCCAAATTTGATTTTGTAAATTTTAGTTATGAAATTTTATCGCATTTAGTGCTTTTTTCTTCAAATTCGTAGTTTTTCTGTCAATTTCACTGTTTTCTCCATTTCCTGGCATTATACATTTTTCTTTACTACGTTTTATTTTTATTTATTTTTTGAAACTATTTCCTTATTTCAATACTAAATTCGCTGTTTTACCATGTATATATTGCAAATTTCATGTAATATTATGCAAAGTTTGGTTCCATTTTTGGCAGGTTCTGTGCTATTTTTGTCAATTATCGTGTTGCTCTTTGATGCCTATTACCTTTCTTAACCTGAATAGACCATTCTCCGGAATGAGTACTCCAAAGTTCGTATTTTCTAATCTCCAGTTTCATTTATATTGCATTTATATGTATTGTCCAATTTGTTAATTTACTAATGTAAGTTTTATATTTTGCTAGTTTTTGTGGTACTTTTGACGGCACATTATAGTTCGTTAATGAGGAATAAAATGTCATTTTTGTCTGTACATGAGTCTCAGATTTATTCAAAGAAGTAGACAAATTCTAGTGCCACCTTTCACTATGTACCATTTCTTAATATATGCCAACACACTCAGTTTATAGGATACTTGCTTTTAGCCGCGGCTTTGCTGGCGATGATGTCCTTGCATATGTATCAAAGACCTTCGAAAGTACCATAATTAGGCAACTTTGTTATTAAGTTACAACAAGCAACATCACGATAAAATAAAAGTTTACAGTTTCCCGGTTTAAATTTAAACCGTGCGTATAATGGCGGTAAATACTGTACATCTCTTCCGAGAAAAAATGAAGATATTACTACATTAGAAATGAATAGCTGTTTGTTTCATTACAACTAATCTGCTAAGTGACGAAGCTATACGTTATAAAATGGGTAAATTATACAGTTTCTGCGGTTCGAAGACGTCACCGTCATGAGTAAGCATTGTATTCAATATATTGAATATCATTATGTACAACGTATCAACCATTAAAAACATTTTAATAAAAGTGATAAATTTTAAACATAGAAGAATAGTTTTTCCAAGGAGTCTTACACCATGTCAGAAGATATAAGTCAAACATTGAATTATATACTTAAATCATCATCATCATCATTAGAGACTGATTATGCCTTTCAGCGTTCAGTCTGTAGCATAGTACCTCTAATAAAATTCCTCCAGGATCCCCTATTCAATGCTAACATTGATGTCTCGTCTGATGTTATGCCTTTTACTTCAAAATCATTCTGCATCGAATCTAAGTGCTTTTTTCTTTGTGTACCTCGACTCCTCTTATCCTCCGCTGCCGAGCTCATGAGTCTCTTAGGTAACCTTGCTTTTCCCATACGTGCAACATGATCACACCATCTAAGTCTGTTCGCTCTAACTGTTTCATATATGGTGTTCATTCCCAGTTTTTCTTTGATTTCCTGTCATTGTTCCCATCTATTAGTACCTGCAATCATTCTTGCTACTTTCATATTTGTAAACTCTACCTTATGAATAAGGTAACCTGTATCCACCCAACTTTCACTCCCATAAAACAAAGTTGGTCGAAAGATAGATAGATAGATATACTTAAAATAAACAAATATTTCGAAATTCACACTTTCTATGGTAGCTTATGTTCTTCTCCATACACGTTCTTTTAAGCGCTTTATTCGTGAAAGCGTAAGCCAGAGTTTCATTTTTAATGTTAATCTGGATAATGGCAAATTTCACGATTTTGTGTGATATTTAGATAAAAATTTCGCACTATTTTTTACAATATCACAGTTGTAGTATATTTTTTTATATCCTGTTTAACTTGCCGTTTGCGATAATGTTCACTTACTTTACAGCACTGTGAATAAATCGCCTTACGATGGATAAAACTAATGGAATATCAAAATGTTGAACGGTAACATATTCATAATGAAACACAGAGAAAATTGTTATAATTTACTTTATTACAGAAGTGATATCTGGCGTTCCACAGGGAAGCTTTATAGGTCCCCTACTCTTCCTCGTGTTTATAAACGATTTAGGAGACAATCTGAATAGCTCCCTTAGATTGTTCGCGGATGATGCTGTCGTTTATCGGTTAGTGAAGTCAACAGAGGATCAAAAGCAACTGCAAAGCGGTTTAGACAAACTTTCTGCATGGTGCGAAAATTGGCAATTGACACTAAATAAAGAAAAGTGTGAAGTAATACACATGACCACTAAAATAAATCCGCTGAACTTCAATTACGCGATAAATCAGTCAAACCTTAAGGTTGTAGATTCTACCAAATACTTAGGAGTTACAATTACGAACAACTTAGACTGGAGAGAACACATAGAACATATTGTGGGGAAGGCGAACCAAAGGTTACGTTTCATCGGCAGAACGCTTCGAAGATGCACCAGCTCCACCAAAGAGACTGGCTACATCACACTTGTGCGTCCTCTCCTGAAGTACTGTTGCCCCTTGTGGGACCCTCATCAGGTGGGATTGACGGAAGACATTGGGAAAGTTCAGAGAAGGGCACTCGTTTTGTTCTATCACATTACGGGGGGGGGGGGGGGGGGAAGCGT
This sequence comes from Locusta migratoria, assembly GCA_026315105.1. Taxonomy (NCBI): domain Eukaryota; kingdom Metazoa; phylum Arthropoda; class Insecta; order Orthoptera; family Acrididae; genus Locusta; species Locusta migratoria. The sequence goes on along the minus strand of CM048746.1, from coordinate 230,688,199 downwards.
CACGGAAATGTTGCACGAATTGGGGTGGAAATCATTAAAAGAAAGACCTTATGCATTGCGGCGTGATCTGTTTGCGAAGTTTCAATCACCGACTTTTAGTTCTGCATGTGAAAATATCTTGCTAGCACCCACCTACTTAGGGAGACATGACCATCCCAATAAAATAAGAGAAATCAGATCGAAAACGGAAAGATTTAGGTGTTCTTTCTTCCCGCGCGCTATTAGAGAATTGAACGGTAGAGAAAAGTTATGAAAGTTGTTAATAAACCCTCTGCCAGGCACTTTAATGTGATTTGCAGAGTATCTATATAGATGCAGATTATTATTTACTTAGCGACAAGTGAAAGGGCGTGTTATATTCTCAAATTAATATTACTGCATATGTGGAACTGAAATTGCAAGAACTATATTGTGCTGAGTCCTGTGAAATACAAGCTCACTGTCGGAATACCTGTCCTTGATCTTAGTCAGACGCTGCCACCCGCTCATATTACACTCCTGTTCCACAGTCTGCTTCCGAGACCTGAGAGCGAGCCCTAAACGTGGCGTGCTTCTGCACAAGGGATGCCTTTGAAGCTGCACCCACCACGTGTCAGGTGGATACGGAGACTAGACACAGAACACGCCGAAATATTGGCGGCGAATTTCGTCCAGAACCTGTGCTCCTGGACGAACTCAAAGGCAAGTAATCAAATCAGATATCTAAAGCCTGTTTGACACGAGCGCCATTCTAATGAAATTCGCCTACTCTGATTGCGTGGGCATTTCGTGCCTTCGTATAAATCAGTACCTAACCCAATATCGAATGCATCTATTACGTCAAATATCCATAGACTGAATGCAGTGCGCAGTTTTAATTCTCCGAGTGTGCCCCATTGCTCTTACTCAGAAACAGGGGACTGTATCGGATAATGACCCCTACTGACCTAGCTCACTCCTACTATTTTCTGTCAACATTTGCTTTCTTGTATTTTCACAATGAAGAGGTTCTTCTACGAAAGAGAAGCAAGGTGCTCACATTTTACAGCCGAAAAACTTAATCCGAGCATAAAGATGAAAGGAAATCGATAATTTTAACAAACATTAATTCAGCAGTAAAAAAGTTGTATTATTAGAACAGAAAAAATAATTTTAGATATTATATGACACCTGTCAAGAGAGCAGGATATTAAAGTAAGGGGCATTTTACTGTATTTTCGATTTAGCTTTATGTGTTTATAGGTGTGGATGTACTCCAGCATACATATCTATGTGTTTTGATATGTTACAAGATTATGTTTATCAGTTGTCAGTCCTTAGAGATTTGACACCTCAGAGGAAAATCAGCTTTGTAATTTTCTTTCCTCATTAATATACTGTATAAACGGAGGTTTACTTACGCAAAATGTGCCCTCACTTTACCGCTCAGGTGCGAAACTGCTCAGCCCCACAATTTGGCGCTGACGTAGTTACGAAAACGTCCACTCAAGACAGACGAAACGGAATTCGGCGATAACAAAACCAGTAGCAATGTAGTAGTAGACACTCTCGTCCCGAGTACTCAATTAGGACAAGAATAAGATTACCTGACATATTTGGGTTTGGAGGCAATCTTATCGTTTTATAATTTTCAAAATGAAATTAATAATGTATTTACTGACGACCACTTTCGGTGAACTGTGTCACCATCATTTGGTCACATACATATTACAAGCTGGTCATCTTATTAAATATTTGGTATAAAATAAGGAGTGCAACACTGCACTTAGTCTCTATAATGCAATGTTGCACTTGTTATTTTATACCAAATTTTTAACGAGATGACCAGCTTGTAATATGTATGCGACCAAATGATGGTGACACATTTCACCGAAACCGGTCGTCAGTAAATAAATTACTAATATGCGATCTTGGCATTTCATTTTGAAAATTATGAGACAATAATGTCGATAAGTTGAACGGGCCTGAACGCGAATAGCAGCATCAAGAATGACTCTTGCATATGACTCGAAATTTGGAGCAGAAAAATAGTTAAAATGTATTTTACCCAGGTTTGGAGGGCTACTACGAGTGCCTTCATCAGAAAATTTCCAAATTTTGTTGTCACACAATACAATAAAATGTGATGATGCTTAAGTTACAATTTTAATAAAATAATATAGCAGGTTTGCCACTATGAACTGCTCAAAAAGTGTGAAGGAAGTCATGGTTCCGTCACACGTGTGAACAGCATATTTTATGACAGTTATGACAAGTTTTATACTTACGTTTTTCTTTATCATCTGCCAATCTGCCATGCAATTTTGAAAATTTTCTGATGAAGGCACTCATTGCATTCGCCGAAACCTAGGTACTATTCACTTTGTGGCCGAGGGTCTTACTATTAATTATAATCGTAAACAGTCACTGAGAAAACAACCGCGTTGAAAACGTCCAAATTGTACTTTCCGCAGATACGAAAGATAGGCCACAGTTATTTATGTGGAAACACTGAAAAGTAAGGTGGAGAAAAAAGGAAAGTTCGCTACCCTATAACTGTGTGTCCAGTGCAAGAAAAGTGACAGAGAAGAAAATAATGGTGGGTGCCGCGAGAATTATTGTTGACCTCTGGTCTGCCGCGGCCGCGCTAGGACCCGCAGGTGGAAATCCGGGAGCGTCGGAGGAACGGCCGGCCATTCCTTAGCGGCGCATGATCGCCGCCCTTCCGGCGGCCATATCTCAAGCGCCGGGCCACTCGCAACTTTCTTCCTGATCGGCCGATCGGAAAAAGGACGCCCGACGCGACCAATCAGCGTCCTGAGAAAAAGTCGAGCCGCTCGCTGGTGCGAAAGGACGTCGCAGCACGCTTCGGAATTCCGAGAAATTCTCAGTCTCTGGCCGCCCGTCGGCCTAGCACGTCCGTCCTGTCTTCTATAAATTTCATCGATAGCCCCTTCGTTTCATTGTCTTCATGCTAAGGAAAATATGTCATATTTATTTCGTAGTTGTTCTTGATGTAAAATTGCTCTTATACTCTTTACTCGCAACAGAGCCCTAAAAACACAGGCTGGCGTATCCGCCATATCCATTCTCTTCGAATGCTAAACACAACACATAGCTTATGTGAAAGGTGTTGTTTTGTTCAAGTTAAGTTGAATATTTCAGAAGTGCCCGGCCCTAGAGCCTTAGATCGTGATACTTTAAGCTTTCATTCCGCTCTTGTTTACATCGATATGTGGATTAGACAGAAAATACTCGCGTTTTCTTTACTTTTGGCTACTTTTCTTTGATGTTCGAATAAAGAAGAAAAGCGCAAGAAACATATTTCAGTGAGAAAAATCGCATTCTACGTTTAATTCTGCCGAAACTGGTCATCTAGATATAAGTTTTAAGCGATCTTGGCTTGCATTTGAATAATGACTGTGAATATGCGGGTTGTGTTTGCCGTGTTGGTTGTCTTCTCTGACAAATACACCACATTGGATTTTTGTACTCACATTGCTTAATGTACTTCTATTACATCATTGCGAAAGTTTCAGAATGTATTACAGACACTAAAACGAAAAAGAATATTAGTGTACGGGATCTAAAGTTTGCGGTTAGAGAGACACACGGTGCTGATATTGGCACCAACCGTTTTATTGTACTTGAAAACCTAATTGTACAGAACGAGGGGAATAATCCTTGGTGTTGACCATGAAATAAATAAATAATTCCGTTCCTTCTCTAACGTTGACAGGTTTTTGTATGTAACAGTATGCTTGTCTTGTCAGTAATTTAAAAATCCTTGTAAAGCAAATATTTCGTTCCCAACATTAGCACACTACGCCGCCACAGCCGTAAGTAAAATTTACTCAGTATTCAGTGTGAAATGTTCAAATGTTTGTAAATCTTATGAGACTTAACTGCGGGGTCATCAGTCCCTAAACTTACAAACTACTTATGAACTAACTTATACTAAATATAAGACAAACATCAATGCCCGGGTGAGGATTCGAACCTCCGACACGGGAAGCCGCGCGTACCGCAAAGTGGCGCTCCAGGCCGCTCGGATATTCTCGCGCGGCTATTCTGTGTCAGCTGTGTTATAGTCTCTTATACATGAGCGTTAGTAATGGCATTTACTAATGAGAAATTGAATTGAGGGTGTATTGTATGATAACACAACAGAAACTTTGCTTTCAAATTGCATACTACTTGTTAGACAGTAATTTGCCCAGTATGTTTTCCGTTTTAGAGTTTTGGAATACTTTCTCGCAATAATGTAATAGAAGGATGTTCAATAATTTCTGCAGTATCGGTACAAAACTCTCTGAATATACTATACAAGACACTATATATTCTGGTATGTTTGGCTATGGTATGATATTTTGAGCCTGCTAACTCCCTACAGGCGGCTTCTCTGTTAAGAGGTAGTGCTTTCAAAAGAGCTAAACATAAATGTACTTTCGAATATCACAGAAGATTTTTACAATTAAATATTGCTTCAAGTCATGATAATAAATAATATTTACTTACAATACATAACTGTGCGTTCGGTCCGTGTTCCCGGCTTTTTGCGCCGACAGTTAATGATTTATATCGGTCTCGTCTCAGAATCTGTCTTTAGACTAAACATTTTATAGCCATCTCTGGAATGATTTGAGCAGTTTACGGCAACACAAACACCCATAATGTCGTGATAACGTGCCATGACGCAAATCATACAGCACTGCAGTATGTTTGACTTACTAGATACGGGAATAAAAATGGCAGATGCGTCAAGCTCGTACTTATAGGAGCCTTAATTCGCAATAAAAAGTAAATTTCGTAAAGCGGTTTAGTAAGCGGGGTTGGGGTGGTGCGGGACTCTGTCTACTCACCCCAAAGATAAAAATAAAAAATAACTTCCTGAGGACCCATGAAAGATTCACCACAAGGTTGTAGTTTGAGTGACGAACGCTGTGGCGAGGACACAGAGGAGAAGTTGAGTTTGTGATAAGTCGTTAATTAGTGGGTGAGGTTTGTATAATGGACCTGTCGCTGATTTTGGTGCGTGGTTCACTAGCAGAACGATGTCACAGAAAAACAAAAATCCTCGGAATCCCTGAAACGTTGTATACAAAACATTGGTTTGGCTTGGAGGAAAATTTCTTATGCATTAAGATCAGATGGAATGCCTAACCTTAATAAATAAGAAGTCGTAGGATTCAATTGCGAAAGTTGTTAAAAACAAGGACAGCACACAATTCAGGAATAAACTATCAGTGCAGTAATAATGATAATCCCTATCGAAGGTGAAAAGCCTCCAGGCTACCTATTATGAAAATGGTTGATAATGAGAACTTCTTAATTTTTGAAAAAACGACTCGCTGTCAAGCTTGGCAAAGAGTACAAGAAAAGCTACAGAACTCAGCAAACTAGCTGAACGCTACATGTATCTTTAAACTGCGCTATACCGAATTACGACAATTACTCTTCTGGTCACACGGACGACCGAAGACACTGTGGATGGCTTAGCACACAACGTGAAGCTGGAGCTCTGAGACGATGGCTACACAATCGACGAATTATTTCGTACGAATAACTCATATGTTGAAGTAACTCAAGTAAGACGAACAAAAGATTTTACAAACTGTGTGCCACAACGGCCAGGAGTAGAAGAGAAACTCTATTGTACGCTCACAAGTGAGTACTTGTAAATGCAAGTACAATGCAGTTAAGTTATTATTTATTCCTCTGATAACAGATAAACAAATCCGAACAGTTCATGAAATGTAATCAGCACTTTGAAAATAGTGTGAGGTTGAACACAAAAAGCAAGCAAAAAAAAAAAAAAAAAAAAAAAAAACCTAATCACAAGCAAATTGTTTAATGCTAAATGTCATCTCTAGCATCAACCAGATTTCCCAATGACCTAGGCAACATTATTTCACCCTCTCTATTACCTACATTATATCCTCGTAAACCGTGATGAAAGGGATACTGATAAATGTAATATATAATTAATGACCTTGCAATTATTAATGACGTAAACTTAGCTTATAAGGTGGTGAAATATACCGCCGCCTTAGAAGCTATGTCGATCAGATCATTGTTATGTGTGTGACAATAGTGAATGTTGTAATGTTACACGTGCCAACACATACCGAAAGTTTCTTATTTTCCGGTAGTTCAGAATTAATTAATTTTCACATTTGCTTGTTTTGTTAACATTTGTCGTAAATATTAACATATTATGAAGATTGATAATGTATGAAAAACCTCTATACAAACAATACAGAGACAATTTTTACAATCAACTTTTCTCATCTAAAAAGACAGGATATGCGTCTCCATTCTTCTTGTTCGAACACTGAGCCAGTAAAAGTCGCAAATTGATTTGAGCTCTGTAACTATTACAAATTTTCCAGGGCAGACATTTCTGGTGACTTTCGAGAATGAACAATGTATGTGCTGTAAGTTTTATGTAGATATGCTACTTTTTAATTCAGTTATAAGCTCTGTGCCGCTTTGGATTAGCCGTCCGCACTGGGGTGTCGTGCTGCGATACCCGCGCCCGTTCGCCGTCGGGGGTTTGTGTCCCCCCTCGGGCATGGGTGTTTGTGTTGTCCTTGTGTTAGTTTAACTTAGTTTAAGTAGTTTGTAAGCGACGGACTGATAACCACGCAGTTGAGTTCAATAGATTTACAAACATTTGAACGTATAAGCTGTTTAGTTAACCGAATTTCGAATGTGTCCTCATTTAGTAGAAAACTGATTTCTTTATTTTACCTTCACACATTTTATTAACCGTGTTTGTGTTGTCTTTTGGTTAGTTTACCTTAGTTTAGGCAGATTGTAAGCTACGAACTATTGACCACGCAGCTGAGCCCGATAGATTTATAAACATTTAGACATAAGCTCTGTTGTTTAACCGAACTTCGAATTAGTCCTCATTTAGTAAAAGTCGCAAACTGATTTTTTTTATTTTACCCTCACACATTTTATTAATTTATTTTTCATGTCAACGGATTCCCCGATTACTTGCAACTACGAAACTAATTGCTGCAGATGTGATCAGAACAGTAATCATTTTCATTCCATTCTATTACTAAATAATTTTTTCGAATACGATACTGAGATTCTGTGCCGACTTATTAAATTTCAGTTCTAACAATTTGAGCTAGCCGTGGGCATTGTTAGGAAATCGGTGATAGTAAATGATATATCCAGCAATTAGGTTCACGGCGTTTTTAAATCAACATTAAGATTTTAAAATATCAGAGATTTTTAATTAATTTCTTGGTGCGTAGCTTTCCTTTCCTTTAACAGTGCCGCATTCTTTTAAAAACAGAATTTTAGGCACTCTTCATGACTTACGTAAATGCTACGACACCACTCTGAAATATTTCTCCCGTCCAATCCTTATAGCACGGTCAGTGATAGCTTTCAAAAATATAAACTGGCTTTTACAGTGATTTCATTCAAATCAATATTTCTTTAATTTTTCTTGATTAAAATCGCGGAACAGTGTCACTTCCAGGAGCTATTCCATTTCAGGGATATTTGCATACAACTATTATTTAAATAAAAGTCATGTCTAAAATTTTAACAAATTGGGAGAAATGTTTCACTATCCAAGAGGGACAGTACAGGCTTTTCTTCAGCAGGATTGACAAACTCAATTATTTCTAAATCACTGAGTGTAGCCGTTGACATGATTCAATCCAGAAGCCTGAATTGCAAAGCTCTTTACTGTTAAATTCCCTTTTTTCCTGTTTGCTCACACTTTACCTTGAAAAAAACGAGGCACCAGCTATCATACAAACGACAACCGTAAAAAGTACCCCCTGTTCCTTTAATTTTGCGTATTATGTTAAAAGAAAATTTCTAGAAACACGTATACACACTTATATTAATAATTAAAACCTACATGTAATATTTTAATTTAGATGTTTTGGCCTACTTCAAGGGAAAAAAAACATTTTGTTTAATTGAGGATAGCAAAACTTTGTTATTAATCTTATTACGTAGTTTCGCTGGTGATCTTAATGTGGAAGCCATGTTATTTCACTTTGTACTCTTTAATATGTTGGTGGATGTTACTTGCAGATGTGGTGTAACAAATGTCTGTGTTTGAAATGTTTAATTAAGATGGAAATAAAGTCGTTTGCACACACGTTCAATCAAGTACTTTTGATTTTCTACTCTCATCCTGCAACACATACTGCACCATTTAGTTGAGTGCAGAAGACGTCAACGCAACGTCCGACGGCTGATATGAAGATAAGTAATTATTTTATGTTACCCACCTACAGTGAAGTGGTTTATTGTTGGCTTTTAAAGTGAAATAATTCTCCGTTATTTAGGAAAACTCATTGAAACAGCTTAAACCATTCAGAAAAGGGGTGGTGCTCTTTCAAGTTTAAATGCAAAAATCTAGGTGATACAACGCAAATTGTAGCCCAATGCAAAACCTTCAACCACTCCCAAAATGCTTGAAGCCGATGTGAGAAGCGACGAGTCAAACAGGCGATTTGTGGAATGTATTGCAGAGCGGTAGACGGTCCAACTATTATTTACAATTGTTAGAATGGAGATACGTGGCAGGTGTCCGCTTTAGAGGAAGGCATCCGGCACTTTTCTCTCAAGAAGACGTAATAAATTAAATCGTCTCCCCTGACGCTGAATTTTCCTGTACGCCAATATAAGCAGAATGTCGTTTTCATGCTCCTCTATCAGTCCATATCTCTTGAACTATGTTCTATGTATTATAATTTTGCAGGTGCATTCAGTGATATGTAGATAACGTATTAATTACGTGTTGCAAAAATAGTTGGTGTATAAAAAGTAAATAATTGAAACGTCATGGCAAATTCTGACTTTTTACCGCATGATCAGTGAAAATGATGGACGCAGTAAAATATACACCTTTCTCATTTCGTGGGAGGTGTCAACGAGGAATTGTTCCATAAACATATGAATTCATAGATGATGATTGTTCGAAATTGCTAAGAGTTATAATTTTGACTTAAGGTGAGGACTTATTCACTAATTGTTCCGTCGTTTAATATTTAATTCAAAGAACTTTTCCGTTCCTGCTTCATTGTTTAAAGTATGAAGCGCGTCCAGAAAGTAAGTTCCGTTTGGTAATAAAATGAAATTGTACACAGATACAGAAGAAAGTTTTATTGCACAAAATTCTACAACTTCTTAAACGACTTTTCCACATAACTGCCGAAATTTTGTAGGCACTTGTCATTGCGTGCCACAAGTTTTTGCATGCATCCTTCACAGAAGGTTGCCGCCTGTGTATTCAACCATGTGGTAACAGAACTTTATCATCGTTGAAGTGTTGACCATCAATGACAGATTTTAGGTGTAAGAAGAGATGAAAGTCGCTAGGAGAGAGGTCCGAGCTGTATGGAGGATGATCAAACAGGTCCCATTGAAATTTCCGTAAGAATTGTTCGGTCACATTCGGTGTGTGAGGTCAGGCATTATCGTGAAAAAAAAAAAAAAAAAAAAAAAAAAAAAAAAAAAAAAAAAAAAAAAAACAAACTTTTTTTGACAGTAATCCTCTTCTTACACCTAAAATCCATCCTTGGTGGACAACACTTCAACGATGATGTCGAGCTGAAAGAAAATGTTTCCACGTGGTTGAATACACAGACGGCAACATTCTATGAAAAAGGCACACAAAACCTTGTGCCATGCTATGATAATTGCCTACAAAATTTCGGAAGCTATGTAGAAAAGTAGTTTAACAGTTGTAGATTTTTGTACAATTAATATTTTTTCTGTATCTGTACCCGTCCGTTTTATACAACAAAACGGAACTTACTTTCTGGACGCGCCTCGTATAATAGTGTCCTTGGAAGCTGAAAACCTGTTAATAAAAATAAACATATTGAAAATACAAATAATTATGCTTTTAATTCAGTATGGTGATATTATACCAACTACCGACGGAATAACCAGTATAAATGTTTCCATTTGCCTTTGCTATATGTTTGCATAAGTCACATACTAACAGCCGTATATATGTCCTCAGTTAAGATTGGATATGTGATGTGGTACGTTTCACTTTGCCTCTCAAGGTACTTACTATTCCTCCTGAAACACCCACTATAGTTAAAGAGCTTTAAATAAATGTAAAATTGATCTGAATATGTGAATAGAGTAGATACCGACACTTGTTACTGTTTCTATATCAGATGGTTTCAACTTAACTACGCATGCTTAAGTATCAAAAGCGTTCTCTCTAGAGCAGAGGAGACAATATGCAGATTAATGAAGACTAGCTTTTCTGGCAGGAGTTTTCTAAAGCTCACGAAGTCGACGAGCAAGTGGATGCGGAAATGAAAGTACCATTTCTGGTGTCTGGACAAGTATAAAGCGACCACCTGACTCCGTAGTTCGCCAATAATACTTCCGAAAAACCTTGCACATCCACAAACAAACAAATAAAAAAAAAGAAAAAAGAGAAAAAAATAGCAGTGAGTGTTAACAAGCAGAATCTGGGTTGTTATTTCATTTGTTGCGCCAGAGTTTATGGGTGATTATATGGAGGCACCATCTCGAAGCTGGTCATAGAATTCCAAAGTGTCTTAACTCGCAATTTGTATCCTCTTATTTTGTAATTCATAAAAATTTTGCCACTCTGGCAGTTACTGTAGCAACAGCAGAATGTTTATTTTCAACCGTTCTACAAGAAATGCCTTAGAACAACTCATTAATCTAGCTTTATTGCTTGCTCTTCCACTTGGCTATTTATATTGCTGCAGTTATTACCAGGTTGGCATAGATCAGAAACAGGCTGCTTGAATGTGTCTTGTGAACTGTATTTAAATGTTATACTTGTTATTTTATTAATATTACAATCCTACTGCATATGTAACGAATTTTACTTACTTGAGGTTAGGGGGGACAGAAAATATACAACAAAAAGAGTCTACACGATAAAGGAGCTTTATTTACCTCTCCCCTCCTCTTATAACCTTGATAAGATGACTATGATGAAACGTTACGAAAATTAGACTATTCTAAATAACGATGAAATTTTGTGAAATCTCTAGAATCGAATCCTGGATCCGACCCTGGCCTTTGATATATGTAGAAAGAAAGCGGAAAAATATGCTGCCTGATTATTTTCTGCGCACAGTGGTTGCTGGTCCCAGTGTAGCTGATGCAGGGCGAATGTCGCCAACAGGAGCCAATATCCGGCCGTGGTCCCTCTTCTTTCAAACTGCTCGATTCCCTGGGGATTCTTGTTCCTGCTGTTGACGTTCACTGACGGCAAGGTGGAAAGTAAAACCACACCGGCACCACAAATTTCCAGCGAGGAACATGTAAAACCTTCCTTTCAAGCAAATATTACTAGTAGTTTCAATAAGTTATAAACGAAATAATGACAGGAAATAATTTCGGGTATCAGACACGTCACATTGGCAATTTCTCCGCTTTCTACTAGTGGTGGAAACTCAGGGAGACTTATTGAAATGACGTGAATCTTCACTTCAGGTGACACCGCTCCACGACGAGTATTACTTGAGAGTGTTCTCTTACTTTTATTTATTTAGTTTACTTTTTTTACAACGATTGCAGCTCAAATGGAAACGTTTCATAAGTAATCATTGAGAGTGTGAGACTGTATCAGCCTTTGACTTTATTTTCTTTCTGAAGATTAGCACTGTCCGTCAACTTAATCATTGTGCTGCGTAGTAATTAGTGACTTAGGTAGAAGGGTGGTGTTGGGGAGGTGGGGGTTGGTGTTAGGGAGAATTTCAATACGTTTTCAAAAGATGACTTCCGTCCTTGTCACTGATACTTCATTGGTCTTCAGTGGCTGATTTCAACTATAGTCATATAACTATGACGTAACTGCTGTTTTTATAACTGGCAATGATATGTATTAAAAGATCAGAGGTCACTCCACTATCTGAACTCTTCTTTTTCTTGAAGTTTTTCGATTATTAACGCAATACCGAAGAGACTGTTGCCATATATCTCCTGTTTGCGAAAAACCTTTGACCGACCTAGTTTTAGAAAGGGAAGGAGTAACAGCTAGTAAAAATATTAAACTGAAGTGTAGGCATTGAATTAAAATGCATGCTGCGGACGGGATTAGAAATTTAATTTTATATCAATGCCTCCACTTCAGTATAATATCTTCAATAGATATTGAGGCAATATATGTCTCTGGGTAACACATTTTTATTTGATATTTAGATAATAAAAAGATTGATGACTCCTATATTTTGAAAAAGCAACATGTTTGGGAAGATGTCACAAAAGTGAAGAATTCCTCAAATGAGACAGCGGAAAGAACTGAGAGGTATTTTGTTAATAAATAAATAAATGAGTCTTAGTTAAAACCATGTACATTATTTCTGTCAAAATTTATATTTTTCGAATTTAAGTTTTCGTCATCCCACTGTTTTGTATACTTACTTTATAATTAAAGTTGAATCTACAGCACGGATTTTTTACCATATTTGATAATGACGACAGAATAAAGAAATTTCTCATTTTTCTAATTTCAAATCACAGACACTGAAAGGCTGTGGGAAGCTTCCTGCATTCTTTTGCCGATAAATAGGACAAAATACAGGGGAAAAAATAAATTTTATTGGCTTTAAACAAACCGTAGACAATTGAATATATAACATACTGTAACTACAGAATAATAAATGTACCCGGTCGGTCGGCCCAAGAATAATATAAATATTCAACCACTGTATAACTTATTGTTTTACCTCGAATAAACTATTAGCAGTATCAAAATACAAGGGCAGTGTCAGTGACTATGACGATGATGAAAGAATTTCATATTTTAACTTCACCATTTGTTGAATTGTGCAAGAAATACACGGAAAAACAACAAAAACAACTGTTAAATAACGTGCGGAATCCATTTAGCGCCACGGGGTGTATATAGTTAAACCTAACGTTGGCCTGTAGGTAACCACTGGGAATAACGCGCACATGTCTCAAAGGGACAGGTTACTACGTCTGTGACGTCAACTATAGTCTCAGAAACCCATTTTTCACTTACTATTTAGTTAACCAATAGGTAACTATGATGGCAGAGGTAGCGACTATTTCGGAAACCAACCATATACATTAATGAATGGGCATCACCATTGTCAAGTAATCCTAACTACGGTTTATACCACTGAGTAGAAATACCGCTCGAGTGAGCATTGCGATCTATACTTTTTCTCAACACTATGCTGGAAGTGTCAGGTGATATAGGGACAAATGAACTGGTCGCATACTTCTGTGGCTGGAGGATGCTGGGGCGGAAGCTTACGATCGGCTCAAAGTGCAGTCCCTGCTGCAACAAGCCCTTCCTCCTTCGGGCAGAGCAGGTATCATATAGCCTGCGGCGTAAACGAACGTCTAACTGAAAAATTAATCGCAGAAGCGACACATAAGTTGATGACGGGCCACTAAAAGGACCAGGTAAAGCCTGATCGATTTTGGTTAATAATATTAACGATGAGTGCAAAACCTCATACGGATCGACATTATGATCAGAAAAGCTATCTATTATTTCATAAAACGTAACTATGGGTGTCAACGAGAATAAACATTCTGGAGCTGCAAACATTCAGCCGACTAAAAACCGATCACATAAGGGTGACGATAATGTGTGTGATCAGCAGATTTGTCCAAATATCACGCGACAATTGTAGCTTAACCTTGGGAGTAAAAATCTGTTCTGCGCATCTGAATCTTGAATACGGATATATTTCTACTCCATAAGTTAAATGGGTATGGTTGGCGGGCTTTTTTATATTTATCTAGCTGAACCCCCGCTGCTTCGCATGCGTAGGCTCGTTGCTCTGCACTAGTTGTTTCTTTTTAATCCTGATGAAAAATCCAAATCTTAAGTTTTGTAGTTATAGCTTGAAATTTGAGTTAACAGCACCATATATTTGAAAATGAATTTTGGCATCTCGTATTTCACCCCCTTATTGGTCGAATTTTCAAAAATACCGAAACACGTGTCTTTTAAATTTGAACCCCGAATCCAAATCCGAAAATTTGTAGTTCTAACTTCAAAATTGCCTAAATAGCAACATATTTCCGAAAAACACCCCCCTCTCCAATTTAACCCGCTTGATAGTTGAATTTCCAAAAATACCGAAACACGTATTTTTTAAATCATAATGAACAGTACAAATACCAATTTTTGCAGATATAGCTTCAAAATTGTCTTGACAACAAAGTGTTTTCGAAAAGAATTTTTGATCCCCTCTTTTACCCCCTTAGTTTTTGAATTTCCAGAAATACCGAAACTCGTGTCTATTTAATCCTGATCAATAGTCCATATCCTACGTTTCGTAGTTATAGCTTGAAATTTGAGTTAACAGCAACATATTTTTGAAAATCAATTTTTTGCGTCAACTATTTTACCCCCTTATTTGTCGAATCTCAAAAAATGCCGAAACACGTGTCTTTTTAATTCGAACCCTGAAAAAAGTCCGAAATTTTGTAGTTCTAGTTTCAAAATTGCCTAAATAGCTACATTTTTCAAAAAAAAGTTTCATCTCCTATTTCACCCCCTTACGGACGGAATATAGAAAAATAGCTTCTTAAATGACGCCTACAGAGTAAGATCAACACCCTCCACAAATTTCAAGTTTATATCTTCAGTGGTTTGGGCTGTCAGTCAGTCAGTCAATCAGTCAGTCAGTCAATCGGGACACTTCCTTTTACATATAGAGATAACTAGCGGCCCCCGGCGTTGACCGATTATTTATTCATCATAATTTTGACCATTCTCTACTTCTCCTTCCACCCCTTCTTCTCACTTTGTTCATCTCTGTATATCTCTGCCTTGTTCTTTCAATCTCTTCCTGCTCTCTCTGACACTCTTTTCATTCCCCATCTCCGGCCATCTTCCCCTCCCCTCTCATTCTGTCCATCTCCTCCCCTTCCACCTGTCCGTTTCCACCTCCTCCACCTCCTGAGTCCGATCTCTCTCCACCCTCTACCACTTCCACCGCCAATGTCGTTTATACAGGGTCACCAGCTAAGCTGTACTGCTTAAATATATCCATAACGGTTTAAAATATCACATTTCTGTTTTCATCCATATGAATTATAAGAAAGTCCATACTAATCGAAGTCTAGTCTTTGTCATAACTACATTAATTACACAGATTTGGATAGGAACCTTTTTTCCAATGGAATTGTAGTAGTTTCTGCTGCTACTATCGTATAACTGAGAGTGACGAATTCAACGGTGTTTTACACATCGAAATCTGATAAGTAGATTCGTAGCAGTTATAATATTTAAAGCCTAGAATGCGTCTGATTTGAACATCGAACCAATTGCTGTCTAATGCTGACGTCCGTGATTTCACACCCAAACAGGGAAATGCGACATACTGGATAAGGAGAAAATAGTGTTCAACCCCTGCGATGCCAGTATAAAAGGGCCAGAAAGGATAAGGAGCTTATAATCGGTCTACTTCACGTATGACGAGTGCTAGGTACTTTGGAAAAGAAGCTTTTTTTATAAATGGGATGTGAAATAACGGACTTCTGCAATAGACAGCAATTGGTTTGATGTTCAAAACATGTAAAACGTAGGCTCTAAATTTTGAAATTTTTCTGAAAACATTTATCGGATTTCGACGTGTGAAACTCCGTTTAATTCGTCACTTTGAGATATACGATATTACCAGCAGATATTACGATAATTCCATTTGAAGAAAAGAAGTTGATATCCATATATATGTAATTAAGATAGCTTTGACAAGAGACTATTTTTCGTTTAATGAGGACTTTCTTACGATTCATCCGGGTGAAAACAGAATTACATAATCTTAAACTTATTATATTGGTGTGGCGTTTGTTCTTTCATGTCCGAAAGAATAAACACCACACCAATATAATAAGTTTAAGATTATGTAATTCTGTTTTCACCCGGATGAATCGTAAGAAAGACATGTCCGAAAGAACTAACACCACACCAATATAATGTCCCAAAAAAAAAAAAAAAAAAAAAAAAAAAAAAAAAAAAAAAAAAAAAAAAAATATCACACCATCATAAGTATTTACACACAAACACGGCGAGAGATTCAATTACTTCGCATGGGAATCCGTAATGGCGAGAGTAACAGGACATGAACGGTAGGGGCGCTACAGCCATAGCGTGTGACTTACGAAAGTTTGAGACGTACGGAAGGCGAGCCAGGTTAGTCAAGTGGTGTGGCTCAACGGGCCCGGTCAGGGGACTGAACGCCCTCTGTAATAAAAAAGCTGACCCAAAAATCCAACGAACAACCATGAACGAACTGCACCAACGACCAGAACGCATTGATCTACCGGAAAGAAAAAGAAAAAAAAATACGTGGTTATGGTGACCGCTGGCCAGAAGCGGGAGATCTGGGTTCAATTCCCGGCCCGGCTCACATTTTCACTTTTCGTCATTGTTTCATTTCAATGCCCTAAAACAGCCACTGTCAAACCTTGCTTTCCTAATCCTTCATCCTTCCCCTTCTTTATCATTAATTTGAATAATAATAATAATAATCATAAAATAAAAAATAAAAAAAATCTTAAACGGTTCCAAAAATATTTGATGTGAACAGCTTACTGAATCACCCTGTATATTACATAAATCTGCCAACGCTCATGATGATCAATGAGGCGAAGGTTGTTGCGAAGTTTTCTCTACCCTGCGTAATACGCTGACTTGCTTAGTATAAAAATCGTCTCCATGAAAACATACAGGAGTGGACTTTCATTGTAGTTTCTGCAATGGCATCGATATGTGTTGCAATCTTATTAAACACTATGGGGTCAGTGATATTCCCCTTCTCTCAATGTAAATTGTGTAAATTTATTCAATATCGGCATAAAACTATAGATTGGCGTCGAAGTTTGATAGTTAAGGGCCCTCCACCCTCACCAGACGAAATTTCATGTAGGCCTAAGGAACAGTTACATAATTTCCGTTGTCATGTCATGTTTTACTAAAAACAACCAGTTTCAGTTGGCCATGACAGATTCCTCATACACTTTAACAAGGGAAA
Source organism: Locusta migratoria (assembly GCA_026315105.1). Classification (NCBI taxonomy): domain Eukaryota; kingdom Metazoa; phylum Arthropoda; class Insecta; order Orthoptera; family Acrididae; genus Locusta; species Locusta migratoria. Next base: position 230,671,226 of record CM048746.1, on the reverse strand, counting down.
CTGCGTTTTGTAAGAAATTTTGGTTATTAAAATATGGACGCAATTAAACTAAATTTACTGTTGATAGTGATCATACTGTGGGTTTGAAGGTATGAACAGCTCCTATTGCCCTACATCAGCTCTTTTTTGTAGATATAAATTTTTGTTTACTGCTATTTTATTATCAGATATTAAAACGTTGTGCTATTTGATTTTTGTGTGTTTCATGTAGGCTTACAATGTAGGTGCAGCAGTTTGGCGGAGAAGCGTCTTCACAGCCGAAGCCTAAACTATAATTTTCTGGCCAACAATTATTCCGTGCCGATGGCGACTAAGAATGCTACGCCTAGCTGATTGCAACGCTGCATCGTTTCACGGACCAACTAAAGAATTGGATTTACATTATTGTAAAATATTTAATGAATTAGTCTGTTACTGCCTTGTCTTGAGATAAGACGTACGTGAATGGTGTTGATAAAACTACGACTACAAAGTTATTTTCCTGCGACTATTTTGGTATGTGTTTCTATATGTAAGAGAAGATTATTGATTTGTGCAAATTGCAGTCTAAAATTTTGAAGGTGAGATCAGTTTCTTCTTCGGAGAGATCTGACTGAAAGTATATTACAGACAGATTTGTATTCAAGTATTAAATAATGTTTGTCTGATACATAACGAGAAGAACTATCGATTATGTGTTTTGACAATCGATAAAACTACTAACTACAATTTCACGAAGTTGATTTTCACATTGTTACAGGATGTATATGACATTACGATAATTCAATAGAGAATTAATGGTTCTTACAAGGACCTTTAAATATTATTAGCAAGAATTTAATTGGATTTTGTCTGAGAGTGATGCGGGTAAAGGAACAAGTACGATCACATTCTAATTAAAAGGTGGCGCACTATTAGGGTCACCTTAAAAACGGACGCACTATAGATAGGAAGCTCTTTGCAATAAATCGCAAGACAACTGTTAATAAAAATGAATTGCCGCATGTATGAAAACGCATTACTTGAGAATGACTTCAACGATTTGGCTGAACTTTTGTTTGTTCTATTCGCAATTCTGAGGACAACGGTTGTATGAAAGAAAATTTTTGCAAAATCTTGCAGCAATTATCAGAATTTGAGAAAAACTGAAAGTACACTTCCAACTCGGATCATTTTCTAGAATCTCCAACACTCATCTTATTCGCTATTCGCCTAGCGACCTAATGCGCAGTAACGGAGCGAAAAAATATGCAAGGAGGTTACAATAAAGGGAACAGAGTTATGCACAGAATGTTAAAACAGCCAGACAGATTTAACATGAAATGTTGTTTCTTTAGAAGACCCCTCCGTGTTATTCTTACCTGAATGGTGTTCTCAGTACTGATCATATTTTCGGAGAGTTGCAAAGATGTAATTGTTTTATATAATATGTAATTTCTGTCATTAAAGAATGATGCTGCTGCAATTACTTTGTTTACAATTCAAAAACTCCCAAGAAGATATAAAAAGGATTTCTATTCTGCCCGCTGCAAGAAAAACATGCTAATCTGTGCTGTAAAAATGTGCGTTCTTTTTCTTTTTTTCTTTTACCAGTCATTATTGGTATGAAAGAGTAAAGTTGTTTTATGTGTAAATTAATAATCATATATGTTCATAGAATATAACCATTAAAAGTATGGCCATTGAAGTTGCTGCTAAGGAGCCTGGTAAGGTACAGAGATTGGCCTGCTTAGCCATAACAGGCGGAATTAGCAGCACACCAACTGCTGGGATGGAAACCATGTTGGATATGCCCCCATTACACCTTTGGGTCAAGATGGAAGCAGCGGCTGGTGCATACAGACTCAAAACTGGCAAAAACTGGAACTGTTTGGGATATCCAGAATCACACACTAAAATAGTGAGTGAGGTAAATATAGCAAAGGTTGGGGAAATGCCAGCCGACTATATTATAACCCCATACTGCATCAACAAGCCTTTCAATATAACAATTGGAAGTAGGGAGCAGAGGGAGGAAATAGTTCCACACCGTACGGGGGATATTGTCTGGTTCACTGACGGCTCAAAATCAGACCAAGGCGTTGGGGCCGGGGTATACGGGGTGCAGCCAAGACTGGAGGGCGTCATCTCTCTAGGAAAACTGGCCTCAGTATTCCAGGCCGAAATCACTGCAATCAGGGCGTGTGTGGAGGAGAATTTGCTTAGGTGCTACAAAGACCGTAGCATCTATACCTATTCAGGCAGCCAGGCAGCCCTGAGATCACTGGCAGCTCCTGCAACAAGGTCTAAAATTGTTGCAGAATGTCACAGGGTTCTGGTAGAGCTAGGGGAAAGCAATAGAATAAACCTATTGTGGGTCCATGGCCACTCGGGGATCAGTGGCAACGAACATGGCGAGAGATAGCCAGGATGGGGGCAGAGACTCCATTTATTAGACCTGAATCTGTCCTGACAATCACCAAGGCAATGATAAAACTGGAGCTACGTAACTGGCTCAGAAGATAGCACGTAGAATAATGGACCAAAGTCTGTCAACAAAAACATGGCAAGGTAATGATGCCAAAGCCATGTTTTAAAAGTAGCTCTGCAATCCTGGGCCTGAACTGGAGGGAGATTATACTTATGGTTGGATTGCTGACAGGCCATGGGAGTTTCAAAAAACACCTACATACAATGGAAATAACAGGAGAGAACCCTAAATGTAGGATCTGTGATGACGGTGTTGAAACTGCATCACATCTAATCTTCGAATGCATTGCATTGGAGAGTAAAAAGCACAGAACATTTGCGACAACCTGACCGGAAGAAATTGTGTCTAATAAAGAACTGGTAAAGGGACTCCTTGCTTTGTTCAAGGGCATTGGTTGGCTTTACTAGATATATAGGGAGCGATACCGCACAATAAACTTAGTTTCGGTGCGGGCAGTGGCGGGTTGGACCAAGACTGTTTTGGCTTCCCTGAGAAAATCAAATAAAAAAAGATCAAAATGGCCATTGAAGTTCTAACCTAGGAGATAGAGCAGATGGAAATATGTGTCTAATAACCCGTTTCAATTTGATTTACCCATCCATTTTGAAATTGACGTTTATCCATAACAATCAGGGTTCCGATTGCAATAACAATAAATAAGATCAGAGAGAGGGGGAGGAGGAGATAGAAAATGGGAGATTGAAATGGATAAAAAAAGACGATGATAAAAATACAGAGAGGAGGGGGTGGAGATAAATATGGCGTGGGGATGACAGGCAGTGGTGTAAAGGTGATGGAAAAAGATAGGCTGAGGAGGAAATGGACAAAGAAAAGGGGTAGGGGAGAAAGGGATAGACATAGGGCCGCGGTGGAGTGGCCGAGCGGTCTAAAGCGTCTCGCTGCGGAGCGCGCGGTTGCTCGCCGTGGAGATTCGAGTCCTCCCTGGGGCATTGGTGTATGTGTTGTCCTTAGATAAGTTTACCTAGGTTTAAGTAGTTTGTAAGCTAGGGACTGATGACCACGCAGTTTGGTCCGATAGATTTACAAACATTTAAACATTTCATTGATATACATAGGGAGGAGAATTAATTAGGGTATATATCCCACACTCATTAACTATTCCGAAGCATTGCCGGGTTTTCTAGTGTATATATACAGAGTGTCCCACTCCACTCTTTCACCTCAGATATCTCTGGAACTGCAAGATATTTTGGAAAACGACTTTCAGGGTCATGAGTATGCGGCAGGGGCTTATGAAAGTAGCTACTATCAGACAGTATAAAAACGTAAAGGATTATTTTCAACGAAAACTTACTTTTTTAAATGGATACCCCTTATTATTTCTTAAGCAATTAATACCACGAAACATCACAAAAATAATGGCATTGGTTGCAATGCGATGTGTCAATTACATCCGGAGAAACTGCGAAGCGAAGATGACGTTTGATACACATGAAGTGCACAGCTAGCGCGCCCCGAGACTCAAGCGGAGGTTTTTACCGTAAGTGCACCAAACAAAAATTTTATATAGATAGTGACCTGCCTCTTGCTCCACACGTGCAGTGTGCAAAATTTCATAAAGTTTTTAATAAAACTGTATATGTGTAAGCAATACAACTACTAGGATGAGATTTGCATCATTTGCGACGTAACGCAAGCAGAGAGCAGCCTTAGCCGACACTGTGACCCGTGTCGCTGTTTATGTACTCGGGTCGGATGAACACGCCAGCTGTGAGAGTGTAGCGCTCGCCAGCAGACGAGAATCACCGATGCGACAGTCGATGGCGGGCGCAGGCGTCGGCGCAGAGGCGCAGCTGGACGGGGGAGCGGACTCGTAATCAACGGCGCGGCATTAATATTGAACAGGCGAGATGTAAATGGTTTCTCTGGGAGCATCGGAAATCGTCCAGAGCGCTGTTGGCGGCAGAGGCCGTCTGCAGATAGCGCCGGCGCGGCGTTATGTATACTCGCCGTGTTCCGGCCACTTGTTTATGGTCGCCGCACTATCTGCTGGCCCCGTGGTCTCCAGGGCCCTCCACGCAGTACAACGGGGCGGCCAGTCACAAGCAGAGGGCCGCTTGTTCAAAACGAACTTCCGTAAAACTCCATACACGTCTGCCGCGAATAACTCAGAGGAACAATTTTACATTTACCTGTAACGTCATGCGTGCGGAGTGCGATCTGATTTTTAATACTCATAATAATACACCTTCTGTAACTTATTCACCTTAGATCGCCAATATCGTATTATTTAGTGGCCTTTCAAAAAATGTTCAAATGTTTGTAGAACTTATGGGACTTAACTACGGTGTTATCAGTCCCTAATATTACAAACTACCTATGAACTAGCATACAGTGAATAACTTTAATATTCGGACACTAAAATATTTTTAGTTTGCTGCTTTATAAGTGTATTCTGAACAGACAAAAATATAATATTACCAAATATTATATGAAAGTACATGTCTTGTAAATAACAGTATGAACGTTGTTTACATAACGTAAAACAACTGTTAAAGAATGGGATTAAAATAAACCACTCTGCGATGGTCACGTTACTTTAATATCCGGACAGATGGCAGTGTCGCACTTGTCACCGTTCACGCCGGGTTGAGTAGGCGTGCTTCTAGTCAGAATGAAGGTGTGTGTTTACAAGCGCGGTCGACTGTCCAGACGGTACGATGCCACGCAAAGCTAATACCAGCTTTGAGATACGACAACTTACTATTTTTCACAATGCGAAAGGAAAATAATATCGACAAATTGCTGCCATGCTCAACATGAGTAAGAGTACTGTGGCAGATATTGTCAGGCGTTTCAGAAACGAGGACCGTGTAGACTGCATACCACAAATGGGACAGCCACAGAAGTTGGATGCACGTGACAAGAGGAATCTAATATGGAAATAAAGAAGGATCCTACACTCAGTGCACCGAGATTAGCACCTGAGCTCCTAAACGAGACTGGCAAGAAGGTACATCCTCAAACCATTCACAGAGCATTGAAAGAAAGTGTATACAATGGAAGAGTGGCTAGGAAGAAACCGTGTTTGAATCAACAGAATCGACAGAAAAGATTGGACTTTGCTAGGGGGCTTATTACGAAGGATGCATTTTGGTGGAATGACGTTATTTTTTCCGACGAAAGTAAATTTAACGTTTGTGGGTCGGATGGACGAAGCATGGTGTGGCGGAAGAAGAATGAGGAATTTAGAGTCATAAATATTAAACCAACTGTAAAAGATGGAGGTGGCAGCATCCTTGTCTGGGGCTGTATATCGACATTTGGATCGGGTGAATTGGTGTTCATCGAGAATACTATGGACAAATATGTCTATTTGAACTTGTTCAAGAACAATTTACGAAAAAGTGATGAAACCACGGGGATATCAAACACCTTCAAATTTTACGAGGACAATGACCCGAAACATAAGCCTCGCATTGTGCAGGAATATTTGTTGTACAACTGCCTCAAAGTGGCTACCCGACAAGATATTGAAACATTTATTTTCCATAAAATTTTGTCTTGAAATGCTTAGTTCTGCAAAGTGTCCGAATATTAAAGTAACGTGAATATAGGACCGAGTTGTATTTAAATTGTATTATTAAGGAAGTTATCTAAGTTATCTTAATAAAATTTATATTATTACTTACAAGACACATCAGTTAATGCAATAATTGCTTATGTGTTTTGTTTGTTTTGTTATAAATAAAGTTATGATGTTTCAAGACTGAAATATCGCAGTGTCCGAATATTAAAGTTTTTCACTGTACACTAAAGACGGCACAAACATCCATTCCTGATGGGGGATTCGAACCCACGACGGGGAACGGCCTCGCGCATCGTAGCATAGCGCCTCAATGCGCTCGGCCGCTCCGTTGCGGCTATTGGCCTTTACCGGTTTCGGTGATATGTAGAATCACCTTCAGAAGGTTGCATTGCGAACATGTTTTAAAGCCATGGAACCTTCTGAAGATGACGAGATATATAATCGAAACTATTCGAAACCGATACGGACAAATAAATAATACAATTAAACATAAGGAGAGGCATTAAATTAAAATTTGTGCCAAAGCCAGGATTCGAACCCGGGACCTTCCACTTACTAGGTTTTTTTTTTCATCTGGTAGATCTATGGTGATTAGGTAACGAAACAATAAAGGAGGTAGATGAGTTTTGTTTCTTGGGCAGTAAAATAATAAATGATAATCGCAGTACATAGAATAAAAAATCCAGAAAGGCAATGGGAAGAAAAGCGTTTTTGAAAAAGAGAAATTTGTTGACATTGAACACTAACTTAAGCATAAGGATGTCCTTTCTGGAGGCGTTTGTGTGGAGTGTTGCTTTGTATGGGAGTGAAATGTGGACGATAAACAGTGCGAAGAGGATAGAGGCTTTTGAAATGTGGTGTTACAGAAGAATTCTGAAGATTTGTTGGGTGTATCGCGTAACTAATGAAGAAGTACTGAAGAGAATTGGGAAGAAAAGGAATTTCTGGCATACCTTGACTAAAAGAAGGGATCGATTAGTAGGACACATTCTAAGACATCAAGGAATTGTGAAATTAGCGTTGGAGGGAAGTGTGTGGGGTATAAATCGCAGAGGGAGACCAAGAGATGAATATAGTAAGCAAATTGAAATGGATGTAGGTTGCCGTTCTTATGAGGAGATGAAGAGGCTTGCTCAGGATAGATTACGTTGTAGAGCTGCATCAAACCAGTCTCCGGGCTGAAGACCACAACAACAAAAACAACAACAACAACAACAGATTTATGGTTCATGGTCGTTCGTTCAGTTCGTTTTGCTCAGCTTTTTTATTACAAAGGGCATTTAGCCCCCTGACCGGGCGCTCTGAGTCACGACGCCCGGCTAGGTAGGCGCATTAGACCACTCAACTAACGCAGCGTTGCATCCAAAGCGGCTACACGGACTGTCTCGTACTTTAATTCTGCCTCAATGTTTCCCTGTGAAATACGTATCAAATTGCCAGGGCTCTCCTATATTGGAATAGCACCCTAGCAAAGAACGTGAATGGAAACAATCCCGCCTTGTTTCTCAGGACGAGGTAATATAAATATCAAGAGTATTACATTTCCTTGAGACAACATTGTATCGTTATACTAAAGCAATGAAACATAAAGAGAGGCACTGAATTACAATTTATGCTGTTGCTGGGATTCGAACCCGAGACCTCCTACATACTAGATAGGCACTTAACACAACTCAACTAACATTGAGGCAGATTGGAATTATGTGGTGTGGAGGGAGCCGTGCTTTAAGACAGTCCGTGTAGTCGCTTTGGCTGCAACGCTGTGGTAGCTGGGTGGTGCCGGGCGCCGTGGCTCAGCGCGCCCGGTCAGGAGGCTAAACGCCCTCTGTAATAAAACAATCTGTGCCAAATATCCAACGAACAACAATGAACGAATTGAACAAACGACCGCAAAGCATAGATCTACCTGAGGGGGGGGGGGGTGTTCTAAGGTGTCTACCTAGTAAGTAGGAAGTTCCGCGTTCGAATCCCGGCTAAAGCACAAATTTTAATTCAATGCCTCGCCTTATGTGTAATACCTTTGGTACAACGAGACAATGTTGTCTGAAGGAAATATATTATTGTTGACATAGCGGCGAACATGGATCAATAATCTAAAGAAGATGTATTTATATAAATATGGAACAATTTCACTTGTATTCGGAATATTTGTGCTGTCATGCTTTATAATTCGAAGGGTGCTTCCATGAGAAGCGGGAAAGGTACATGTATTTAAAAATGTATTTCTGCGTGCTACAAACTCTGTTTAAAGATAATAAAGTACCAGTTCATCAATAGCAGCGCCCTACGTAATGTCAAGGAAATTTGCATTTAAACGATACGCATCATGTAGCTGAAATGCGTATGCTGAATTAATTTATCTTCAAAAGGTATTACTGCACATCTGGTGTACGATACACTGAAACTGTTTCTGAAAATATTAAGTATTATCATAATCAGCATCTTTTAACATATTTATATCTCATGACTATGTAATTTTGAGTTCAGTCACGCAAAGCAGTTGTCCTACACATGACAAAAGCAAGGTGATGATACAAATAGCATCCGGAGATGTGATGCGACACACAACATCAAATGCTGATGTGAGGCATGTCATGTCATATTGTACACCAAGAAATCTATTCATGTTATGAAAAGAAACGAATTCATGTTCGTTTGTATGTGTACCATCTACTAAACTACCAGACAAATTGGCACACGTATTACTTATCGCCCTTCAACAATCTCTGTGGAGGTGAGAACAACCTGCGAAACATAGTTCTTGAAATATGGCGTTATAAACTATGAAATGCGCCAAAAATGACCATTTCATGAGACATGGTTCCACATCTCCTGCGAAACCAACGGATTGATTTCAATTCAACACGGTGAACGTGTTCTTTACCATCATGCGACAATAGTTGTGCGTGTAAAAACGATGAAGGATAAAAGTTCCTGATATATTACGTTAAAAACAAGGAGAATCGCGAATAACTCCAGCATCAGGCAATGCGTGAATGCAATGAATGCTCTATTTCGGAATGAGATCACTTAGGGAGTTATAACAAACTTTACACATAATTTAGAACATTTAAGAAACCCTTTTTTGCGACTACCTAAAAAACCGGTGATAGGAAAGAAGTTTGAAGTTTACTACTTTACCGCTGTTCATGAAGAAAACATACGCGATCCGACATGACGTTACAAAAAATTACATCAACAGTAACAATTGTACTGTTAGTACTGTTAATAAGCTTGCTAGGTAACATTTATTTTTATTTTATTATTATTTTATTTATTTATTTATTTATTTATTTATTTATTTATTTTTATTTATTACAGGTCAGACTTCAAGTCTACTGTCCGCTACCGAATTCTTGACTACCGAAATATTATTTTTGGTTTTAACCCATCATTATAATTTTCGGTGACTCTCATTTCAAGCATGAATGCAGAGACGTTTCAATATATGCCGACACTAGAACAGCACCGTTCATAAGTGCCGCGGAAACCCATGTAAGCGCTAGTCATTTCCACCGCAATTGGCGCTTTGATGTGGGAGACGTGTTACAACCCGCACCTCGTTTCGCTCAATATCCATCGGGGTTGGGAGGTGTGCCGCGGCTGAAAGTCCATCACATTTCACGTCGCGCCCGCTTATTGGCTAACCACTGATTCGTTTCACGTCCCTTGCATTACGTCGACATGAGTACTCCGATATCGACTGGCGCGGCCAATTTTGGTAGCCGGCCGCAGATTTAATAATGCGGAACCTTTAAAACGATGTCGGGATTTCTGTTATTAGTTTATGCGGCGCGGTCGGCTCCCCGGAGAGTCGGTGATGGGCATTAAGCACTCCCGCGGCTGACCGCGTGCTCGACATCCGCCCTGCAGGACACCTGCCCAAATATCTAAGCGCTCGCATCGAGGAAAGCTTCCTATTGTTACACCATTTTCATTTCTGTTAGAATAGTTGGACATATTTGGTTTGTAAGTAATGATGCTTCGGGAAATCATACACCAACGAAGCTCTATAAACCGTATATTTTAACTACTTCGGAAGATACAGTCATTCTAATATTAAAACATCTCGACCGCTTCAGAGCATTGATATAAATTCAACGGCAAAGTTCAAAATTGGGCTGGCCCAAGATTCGAACCCGGAATTCCCGCTTTGGGCCAGCGGTCGCCTTCACCAATTTTTTAGTCACCTTCACTGCAAACGACCTCATTGGCAGCTTCTCCGCTGTGTTGTCGGTAGAGAAACTCTTCTATCTCACGCCATATAGTAGTGATATGACCGACAATGAAAGGACTGTTTATGTATTCAAAAAATAAAATAATATAAAAAGATTCCTCTCAATGATTTTGAAACGACAAAAGGAATTACAAGCATTCGTTGCTCTTCTCGTAAATTGAAATTAAGAGGTAGTTACATTACGAGTATGTTCTTTTTGGCTGTAGTGTATAAATTTAACGACTAATTTTTGGAATAAGTACTCGAAACATATGATGAATAGAAACGAGATCTTCCGTCTGTTAATAAGGGGAAGAGGCTGTGTTAACCTTGGAGAAGTAGTTAAACGTGTGATTTAAACACAACCTCCAAATTTATCGCCGGCTGCGGTGGCCGAGGGGACTGAGGCGCTTCAGTCACGGTCTGCACGGCCACTACGGTCCGGGGTTCGAATCCCCCCTCGGGCATGGATATTTGTGCCGTCCTTAGTCGTAGTTAGTTCATAAGTAGTTTGTAAGTTTAGGGACTGATGACCCCGTAGTTAAGTCCATAAGCTATACAAACATTTGAACATTTTTTTGAAACCCAGTAGTTTCCTATGGAAGCTTTTCCCTTCACATATTGGATGGCCGCTTGAAAGACCACCGTTAATTTAAAATTAACTCTAGCTGAAAGGATCCAGTTAAGCGCTTACTTTAAACATATAACTCTGGCCGTAAGACCAGCTAAAGGATTCGCGTGAACTACTGACTACTTCCTGGAACAGAATCTTGTTCCCTGGCCCAGAATTTATAACTGACTCAATCTTTACTTTAGCAGCAGGAAGACAAAGAGACGGTTGCCAGCATGCGTCGTAGATCACGAGAATTACACACAATCAGCCACTGCGAACTAAACAATTTCATGAAGGTGGCTAAGAGAACATTTATGGCGCAGCGGAATTAAAATATGATAATTTTCGTCTAAATTGTTCTCAGCACTGGTAAAAAACAACATTAAATAAAACAGGGAAGGTATTCGTTAACTAATATTCATAATTAGGATAAAGTTTCACTGATAATAAGTTATTCATTCACCTCAAACATGAGCAAATGGGGCCACCAATTTTGTTAAACAATAAATGTGCATTCCACATTGAAAATTAAGCTAAAGTAACCAGAACTGATCATCGTCGGGGGAGGGATTTACATTCAACGAGCATTCAGCCACTGACACGCGCGAAGCAAAGCGAAACTTACCCAACTCAGCGTGCTGATACGAAGCAGAATCAGGCGCCGCTATCGTAGGCGAATTCAGCGAACCAGGATGTACCACACAACACAAGAAAACTTCGTAGGTGGATCTCGTCTGTCTTTCTTTACTTCAGATGGTACGCAATAGTAGCGAGATTAATTCCATTAAAATCAAATGGTGAACATGCAGACTTACTGAGACACACAGCACGTGTCTGCTACATTACATATTCGCACCCCACCGAAGGCGAAGTACTCAAAGATCGTATTCATTTAAACAAAAACCGACGAAATCATAGATTACGAAGGAAGAATACACAATAGTAAGGCACTGGTGTGTGAGCAGTGGCGAGAACTCAAGTGACTAGCTATAAACTCTTGTAGTCGGAGTTTGGTGCCACTTGGTTCCTAAAACCAGTAAAAATACAAAAATTCAATTTCCGAAAAATAAAGAAATATACCTACGGTATGCAACCTTTATAAATGCGTAGGATATCATATGAAAGCTAAAGAAATATAGTTAGATGCGAATGGGAAGGTTTTACATGGATGGATGAAGTCCAGTCTTCAAAAATTAGAAAAGTGGAATAAATTCAAAGTTGGAGTAAATGAACTAAGAAATACGGCATGCAGCCCCTAGAAATAAGTAGTATTTCATAAGCAAGTTAATAAAGGGGGTTGTACGAGGCTAGAAGAGAATTTATTGGGGAAGTCTGAATGCAAAGTACAAGTTTGGAAACGAATCAACATTTTAAAATAGACAGAGAGGAGACCGCGAGGTACAAATGGAAATCAGGATGATACACGCATAATTTCTAGGCTGAAGGAGAAAAAAAAACAGACACAGGGGTAGCTGAAGGCTTTGTTCTAAGAATACACCACATGGAGTACATATCACTTGCAGAAAGAGGAAATGTAAAATAATATTTCATATGCACTACACAGAATAAAAATATTCCCGGACATTAGTTGCATCCCACTAAGCTAGAAAGAGATTAAACCGACTTTGTACACCACCATGTAGTCTCACAAAGATTCCCAGCTGTTATAAACCGAATTAATTACATATTCACAGCATTTACCTATGCAAAATCACCGAAAGGAAATTGAACACACTTCCGTACATGATTGGAGAAACTTATTCCAAAAAATGAACCTATGTTCTGAGGTCTAACTTAGACATACCAGACAACGAATCGCTTCCGTCTCAAGGGAGGAAAGAAAATCAGAATGTCTTACCAGGTCGAAGCGCAGCCACAGAATCTCCAAGGTCGGCCTGCTGGTCCCAGCCACCCCCGGAAATCGGTAAAAACCCCTGGAAAAACTGCCGTGATGGGGGAGCCTAAACTCGCGCGTCTACCCGAGGCTCGCTACCGGGCATCGCCAACCCATCTTCTAACCAAAAGGTGGAGGAAAAGCAGATGTTGCTAACGACTACCTGTCGAAACGAAGGCAAAGAAACATAAGTAGCGAGCAACCAACCGACGACGAAAATTCTCATACATACACTCAGACTCCCATGCTAGAAGATTCTCATACATGCAAATACAGTATAAAGCAAGTAGACATTCTCACAGGGACAATGGTGTCACAGAGAAACTGTTCATCCGGCCACATTGAAAGACACAATGATAAATTATTAGCATAAGAAAATCCCAGCAATACTACAGAAACTAACATTTAAAAACATGAAATGAAATGCTATTCCTCATCCCTCCGAACGAAAGGGGTTCTCGTTTAGCAAAATATCCCGTCTTCTGAACTTAGATAAAATACAAAGTTAAAAACCTAGGAAAGACGGCAGACAGCCTTCTTTGAAGCTAGTTTTGAAGTTAAGAACACAGTACTTTGATCGTCAAATGTCCCACTTGGATTTGAGTACATGTACTGAACTCCAGAGGCTATCATAAAAGAGAGAGAGAGAGAATTAAAAATAAAAAAATAAAAAAATAGAAATAAATAAATAAAAAAGAGGAAAAATGAAAAACAAATAAAATTGTGAAATATAAAAGGCGCGAAACCATAACGAGCTCTTACGCTCTCATGGGCCGGCCGCAGTGGCCGAGGGGACTGAGGCGCTTCAGTCACGGTCTGCACGGTCACTACGGTCGGGGGTTCGAATCCCCCCTCGGGCATGGATATTTGTGCCGTCCTTAGTCTTAGTTAGTTCATAAGTAGTTTGAAAGTTAGGGACTGATGACCCCGTAGTTAAGACCCATAGACTATACAAACAAAACGCTCTCATGGGAAAACCTCCATGTCATAATTAAAAAAGTTAGTAAAATAAGTTGGTTGAGTCTTCTCTACGGAAAGGTAGCTATTATTGGCGTACAGCAACAAATGAAAAAAAATACTTTAAAATAAAATTGGAATTAAATATGCTTAAAGAAAGTTTATCGTATAACTTGCTACCGATTAAACCTGAAGTATTTACTCGTATCCGTGAATTGGGCCGATTGAAGGAAAGTTAGAAAACATTTCTTGATATTTAACGTGGAATTTAACTTTCAAATAAATTGCCCATAATTATACCATATACTGAACTACACTAATGTGTTGAAGCTCTACAATACTTTTCGTTAAAACCAAAGGTAATGGCATCTCTCTGCTGAAGGCGAGAGTCTTAAAACAATGTACGATATAGGCAGCAAGTCTTTAGTTGGTATTGCAGCTTGCATAATGTTCGCAACGAAAACATGTAGGCCTACAATTAACATAGACGATAAAGTTATAATGGTGCAATTCCACGTGCATTAACAAAGGGGAAGAGGCACAGTTAACGGACACATGAAGGTGTAGACCGGGATATTTTCATAGGAACACCATTTGCACAATTATTTATATTTATTAACTGTTAGACAATGAAGGTAAATTTTTATAAATGTTGATGAATTAGTAAACAATAATCACGAAGCTTCAGCGCAACTACAACTTGTACAAGAACCAGAGAGCAGTTGCCAGAGTTAGAGGGCATGAAAGGGATGCAGTGGTTGGGAAGGGAGTAAGCAGGGTTGTAGACTTTCTCCAATGTTATTAAATTTGTACATAGAGCAAGCTATAAAGGAAATCAAGGAGAAATTCAGAGAAGAAATTAAAGTTCAGGGTGAGGAATTAAAAAAACATTGCGTTTTGCCGACAACATAGGAATTCTGTCAGAGACAGCAAAGGACCTGGAAAAGCAGCTGAGCGGTATAGACAGTGTGCTGAAATGTGCATATAAGATGAACATTTACAAGAGCAAAACAAGGGTAATGGACGGCAGTCTAAGAAAATCAGGTGATACCGTAGGATTTAGATTAGGTAACTAAACTATAAAGGAGATAGATGAGTTTTGTTACTTGGACAGTAAAATAACAAATGATGGACGTAGTACAGAAGATATAAATGCAGAAAAGCGTTCTTGCAAAAGAGAGATTTGTTAACATTGAATATTGATTTAAGCCTAAAGAAGTACTGTCTGAAGGCATTTGTGTGGATTGTTGCCTTATATGGGAGTGAAACATGGACGATAAACAGTACGGACAGGAAGAGAATAGAGATTTTGAAATGTGATGCAACAGGAAAATGCTGAATATTAGGTGGGTGGATCGCGTAACTAATCAGGAGGTACTGAACATAATTGGGGAGAATAGGAATTTCTGGCATACCTTGATTAATAGAAGGGATCGATTGGTAGGACACATTCTTAGACATCAAGGAATCGTTAATTTAGCATTGGAGGGACGTGTGTGGGGTAAAAACCGCAGAGGAAGACCAAGTAAGCAGATTCAGACAGATGTAGGTGGCCATTCTTATGTGGCGTTGAACAGGCTTGCCCAGGATAAGGTACTGTGGAGAGCTGCATCAAACCAGTCTCAATACTGAAGACCACAACAACAACAACAACACGACAACTAAAAATCTTTGCAAACTTCAGCCCTTTTTAAAAGAATTGGTTTGTTGATATTAAAATAAGCTGTTGTTCTTGTCTTCAGTCCGCAGACTGAATGATCGCGCCTGTTACAATCCGCTCTTAGACAGCATGTGTTGGCATGAGGGACGCCGCCCTTGCCCAACACCTACTAGACACTGGGCCTTACAACAAGTATGTGACACGTCACACCGATAGGCTACCATCGCTAGCTGAGTGGCCGACCTCTGGGGCACAGGCGCCTCGTAGCGCCATCCAGTGAGTTTGCGGTGGCTGCCTCTCGGGGTGACGTGACACGGGCTTGGTGTGAGGCCTAGTATATAGACGTTGTTGCCTTGCCTCGTTGCTATCATAGTCGGACGTCACTGCCCGTTCAACTGTCACTCCGTCCGGCATAAACATCAGAGATGCGGCGAGATCAAAAATCGAAATACCAGCGCAACCCGGGAAGAAAGCGGAAAAAAAGATCGCAAGAGTGTCGCCACAAGACTGACACGGTGGTAACTGCATACAGGAACCTAGAAATGAGCCAGCACGGTTCAATACCATTAATAACATGCTTAATATGCTTGTTTGTTTGCCTTTCTGTTCGTATTTTATACATGGTCATACCGGACCTCTGATTGCCTTAAAACTTTGAAACACTTAGCTTGCACCCGCGTAAAGTTTATAGGCATACTAAAATGAACTTCGTATGGTACAGTGCGGAGAGTGCTTTACATTTGGTTAATTCGTTTCTTACGTCTTCACGTTGAAATGGCTGGACGGATTTGAAAGAAATTTGGAACAGATGTAGCGTACCTTTCGTAAGCTACCGTGCGGTGTAAGGGAGAAGGTTCCTTACAGTGGGTTATCCCATTTGTTACTCTTCACAATGAAATCTAATATATAAAAATGAATATATGTTTGTTTGTTCGTATTTTAGGTGCTGCCTTACTTTATCAACATATTTATTACACTTTCGTGAAGGTTGTAGACGTAATTATTATTGTACAACGCTTAGTTCAGTAGATATGACTTCAGATCTGTGAAAAATCTTCCGCATTATGATTGACATTTAAATTTATTATTTTTTTTCTAAATTAATTCGCATTAAGTTTTTCAAGCTGTATCCATTTATACCAATGAAATACCTACAAAATTATTTCATTGTACGACTTATAGTTTAATAGATATGATGTCTTACACATCGGCGCGTGGAAAACTGCCGTATCATGTTCGTTCGTATTTTAGTAAGATCCCGTACCGTTCGTCCGATTGTGAGAAAACTTTCCCAACATTTTGCTTACACTTTAACGAAGGTTATAGGCATAACTTCATCACCGCCTACCTAAGATTTTGAATGGTGCATGCGGGTGGGTGGTACTTTACTCACAAACTTCCACAAAATCTGAAGTTTTATTCCGTTCTTGAGTTAATCAACACCTAAGACATTGCCGTAAGACCACGACTCTTCCAACTGACGGCGTGGTGCAATGGATTGCATCACCTATTGTGGTGCTGATAGTCGCCGGTTCAATCCGGTCCACCGGCAAAAATTTATTTATTTATATTTATCATTTCCAAAATGTTCAAATTTTCAAATATTTGTTAAGCTTATGGGACTTAACTACTTACGAACTACCTTATACTAAGGATTGCACAAATATCCATGCCCGAGGGGGGCATTCGAACCCCCGACCGTAGTGGCCGTGCAGACCGTGACTGGAGCCCCTCAGTCTCCACGGCAACCGCGGCCGGCTATCATTTCCAGAATGTGCTACATGTTTCTCATGTTGACTTGTAATTTCTACAAGTTTCTTATATTATTCTTCTAATTTCTGGTACATTGTGTCTGTGTATAAATAGCAGAGCACTCTGCCCGAGAGACAGTCAGTGCTGCGTATACGTTTCAGTTCGCAAGAAGCCTGCTTTCTGTATAAGTGCTGTGTTCAGTTGCCAAGCTACTTCCATTTTAACGCGTCAATATATTACGGTGGATGGCGTAGAGAGCCTTGTATTTAAAATTAAACTAAAACTCAGTGATGATCGTGAAACTTTACAGAGTTATATAATTTTTCTCGGAAGAGTAACAGACTGTGGAGATGTAGGAGGAGTTCGACGACAGACAGACGAGGATGACATTGTCAGAGAAAGGGGAATGTGGAGATGCGCAGAGAGAGGGATAGGAGGAGATGAACAGAGAGAGGCGAGGTAAGGAGATGAGCAGAGAGAGGGGTATAATGAAACGGTTTCCTTTCCCCGCTATTGTTGTTCTAATTATCTATGAATGTTAGAGAAAATAATTTAAGAAAATCACTTTCAATTTTTTTGACAGAAGTAGTAACTACTCTTGGCATGTACTACGTACCGATAGCATCTTGCAGACGAGAGCTGTACTCTATCAGTTTATGTGGCAGCTATTATGTGGAGTTTTGTCAGCAAAGGTAAATACATGTGCTGCGCTTGGATCTTTCTTTTATCAATAAACCCTACATTTCACTTAAATTTGCACTTCTGAATTTTTATTAATAATTTTTCCTTTACCTCCATCAGACAATAATTTTTTTTTCCACCCATGTTGCATCACCGCAACAATGGATGGCATGTTTTAGTTAATATTCAATGGTGATATTTCGTGTAGCCTGTCACTCTTTTTCAAAAATTATTCCGGCAATAGAATCTGCAGACCATTTTCTTGTAAATTTTTAAACGTCCGATGCGTTTGACTTACGTAATGTTCCTGTCTGATTTAAGTCATGTCACTTATCTTACTTCACGGTCTGCTACACGAGTCATAGTTTGAAACTGGTAAACTATCATCCACTGTTCGGTGAGTGGTTATTATATTATGAAAATTTCATTTACAACAAAATTTCAACCACCGATGGATCTCATGTTACAGGTTCTTTTTGTAATGTTCTGCCTGCAAAACACTCTACCTTTAATTAGTTTGCCTTTTCATTGAAATGCATGTAATAATTTTCCTAATTTTTTACAGTAATTTTGTGACTGCGATCTCTCATAGCTTCTAACTTCAAACCTCTTCCTTCCGTAAATTTGTTAATCTCAAACATTAATAGCCAGGCTGGAACATTATAGGGGAGAGGATAGCGGAGTCAGACAGTGAGAGAAGGAAAGATGAAGTGGACCGAGAAAAGGCATGGAGAGATGGACTGACTGCAATAAATAAGTACCCGACTTTTCAGCTAGTAACGTTAAAAAAATGTTCTTTTCATTCTCCACTCAGAGAAGTTGAGCGAGCTGTTTGAGATCCGGCCCATAAAGAGTCGCGGTTCTATTCAGCCAATTATCAGACAAGCTGATATTGGGGCAAAGGAGGCATCCCAATTGGGAATAAGTGGGAGGGGCTTACCAGTTCCGGCATACGCCTTACAACCAAGGAAAACCTCCCGAAAACCTTGGTCGGAACCGGGGGATTGAGACCAATTTAATTTATCTCTGGGACGTTGCCCCAGACTACAAATGGATTATCGGGAGAGCACGAGTGCACTCACGACAATCAAGGATCGGACGCCCGAGTTACTCTCGTAATCTCTTAGAGAATAGCTCGACCAACAGTGGACAAGCTTCCCCTTAGAGGAACCGCACCCGTGGGCACGGTATCCTCTCTCTGCATCCGCCGAGTAATGTTTAAAAATTTGATGATTGGTCCACCTCTCGAAACGAGTCGGTACGGCTGCGCAGGATTTTACCACCTGACGGCAGTGTAGTCATTAGAGGCGGAAAACGAAAGAGGGATACATCTAAAATACAGGTGTGATGTTCTTGGTGCGTCCATGAAATGTATATCAGTATGTCCACGGGACGCGGGGGATCGGTGTGCGCTGGGTGGCGAGTCCTCGTGGCGGCTGGCGCGGCAGAGAGCGCGTCTCGCTCGCAGCGGCTGTTGCTCGCTGCTCGCTGCTGGCTGCGCCCCCGCTCGGCCGTCAATCGGCTGTCGACTTGCCGGTAAGCGGCTTAGGCGGCGACGTGGCTGGCCGCTCCCCGCCCCCTGTACCCTGCCCCCGCAGCTGAAAGCTGCTCACCGCCCCCCATACAGCGGACGCCGCGCTGGCCCATATTTTCTGCATCTGTCACCGGTTTCAGATCCGGCCCGCTGCGCTGCGAGGAAAGAGACGCGATGCGAGTATAGCCCCACTGGTTATTGCATAAATATCGCGTTTGTGTCAACAGCCAAATCCAAATACGAACATGGTGGTTCTTTTCCTTCGTTTTAACTTAGGTCTACAACATGCCCTGGCAATCATTTCAGCTTTTATTAGCTGCCAATTTCGGCATGCTGCTCTGCGCTGCCTTCACAAAGTCAACACATCATTAGTCGATGTACTGCCACTGCCTGCAGTACGAATATACACTGATCGAAACGTACAGGCTAACGTACAGGGTGTCCAAAAATTCTTTCCCTGATTACATAAATTGATAACTCAGGCTAGAATTAAAACTTGTGTCGAATTGTTTACAAACTATCAAAGTTTTTTTTTCGTTTTATGTTCGCAGTAAAACAGAGGTGATATCTGGCGTTTCACAGGTAAGCGTTATAGGTCCCCTACTCTTCCTCGTGTTTATAAACGATTTAGGAGACAATCTGAATAGCTCCCTTAGACTGTTCGCGGATGATGCTGTCGTTTATCGGTTAGTGAAGTCAACAGATGATCAAAAGCAACTGCAAAGCGATTTAGACAAAATTTCTACCTGGTGCGAAAATTGGCAATTGACACTAAATACAGAAAAGTGTGAAGTAATACACATGACCACTAAAAGAAATCCGCTGAACTTCAATTAAGCGATAAATCAGTCCACCCTTAAGGTCGTAGATTCTACCAAATACTTAGGAGTTACAATTACGAACAACTTTGACTGGAGAGAACACATAGAAAATATTGTGGGGAAGGCGAACCAAAGATTACGTTTCATTGGCAGAACGCTTCGAAGATGCACCAGCTCCACCAAGGAGACTGCGTATATCACACTTGTGCGACCTCTCCTGGAATACTGTTGCCCCTTGTGGGACCCTCACCAGGTGGACCTGACGGAAGACATTGAGAAGGTTCAGAGAAGGGCAACTCGTTTTGTCTTATCACGTAACGGGGGGGGGGGGGAGCTTCACGGAAATGTTGCACGAATTGGGGTGGAAATCATTAAAAGAAAGACGGTATTCATTGCGGCGTGATCTGTTTGCGAAATTTCAATCACCGACCTTTACTTCTGAATGTGAAAATATTTTGCTAGCACCCACCTACTAAGGGAGACATGACCATTCCAATAAAATAAGAGAAATCAGATCGAAAACGGAACGATTTAGGTGTTCTTTCTTTCCGCGCGCTATTAGGGAATGGAACGCTAGGAAAAATTATGAAAGTGGTCTGCCAGGCACTTGAATGTGATTTTCAGAGTATCTGTGTAGATGTAGATGTAGGTAGAGTACGTAAGTAGTGGATGAGGTCAGTGCCCAAGAAGCCATGTTAACTAATCAGGAGAAGGCACAGTGTGTCCTGTGGTACCATAAGACACTATCATGAACCACAGTGCAGAGACAGTTCCAGACAACATTTGGAAGGAAACCACCTGATGTCAAGAGCATTAAAGCCTGGTATGAGAAGTTCAAAAACACAGAATCCGAGGTCGACCAGGGTGGAAGCTCTAAGGCAGTCTTTTCTGTGAAGTCCGAAGAAATCGGTGCGCAGGACTTTAGTATCACCCAAATGTCTTGTTTCAGCAAGACGGTGCACTGCGTATCTCGATATGACCTTTCCTGGGCGATGGATTGGTCATGATGGGCCAACGGTTTGGCCTCCACGCTCTCCTGACATACCCGCATTAGACTTCTTTTTATGGGGTTATGTCAAGGACGAGGTGTAGCGAACACATGTACCGGATCTTGAAACCCTGCGGCAACGGATAAAAACAGTCGTTGAATCGATCCCTCAAGTGATGTCGGCTAATGTGTGTACGGAATATCGCCTATATGTGCTACGTGCTACCAAGGGTGTGGAAAAAACTTTGATAGTTTGTAAACAATTAGACACAAGTTTCATATTTGTATCTTACTTCTAGCCTGGGTTATTAATTTTTGTAATCAGGGAAAGACTTTTCCAATACTCTGTATATTATGCTGATACTGGTTACAATTGTAATATGTGTGTGATACAGTACTATATTTTGCTGCCCCAACTCTTTACCCGATGTTTACAAAGCATTTACGTAGATAATGGTATCATGGGACTATGATAAACAGTGATTCTCGTTGCCCTGTAAGATGGTGTGTCCACACCTGCGTTGCATGGACAGTATGAGGGTATCAGTCAGCTCTTGAGGGATATTTGGCCATTCTTCCATTAGTGCAAGATCCTGCTGTGCAACAGTTGTTGGAGATGCTGGTCTGGCTGCAATACGTCCGCCAAGTGCAACCCAGACAGGTTAAGTCCTTTGAAAAATGCTGGCCATTCCATTTGTACAAATCCTAAAGCTTCAGGAATGTTGTCTATCACTTCAGCTCTGAGGTAACGACCGGAAAGAATCTATCTCCCATGTCTTACAGCACAAGGTCGAAAGGTCTCGTCCCTTTACAACTGAGCAGTCAAAACGCCTCTGAACGACAGAGCAGTCCATACGTCCAACAACGCTGACTTCTGCTTACACTATGTGCCCTACACCATGACAGGGTGCAGAATTGTTCCATGTTCTCCCCAGATAAATGACCCGGCCTCATTCGCAAGGATTCCAATCCTGATGTTCCTCCGCCCAGGTTTTACCAGCTAAACGACGTCCTGGTTGTAATGGGACACCGTGCGTATAGCCCACATTTCCGAAGGCAATTTCTGACTTTGTGTCAATATTGCGCGTCTTGTTGCTGTCTGGAGGGTACATTGCCACTGTGTTACATTCTCGACGGGCCGTTAATCGGATTTAACGGTCTTCTCTTGCTTGCTTGGCCTTGCCGTGTCTTAACGGTTCCCACTTCTGAAATCGCTTACAGGTCCTGGAAGTTACACATGAGGACACTTCAATGGCGGCAGCCACCTGTTTCTATGTCTTTCCCGCTTCCAACCTTCTTATGGCTCTCCATGCAATACCTTCTCGTGTGACGTTGTTGTTTCAATGCACAAACTGCTCACCACACTATCTGAATCCAACTGCTTGTGATATTCTTTAGGTAGAGTAAACACGTCTACACCAACCCTCACTGCAGCCAGCAACATTCTGTTATTACGATTATCTCGGTTGTTGTGTCTGCAGAACCGACAGAAAGATATCGAACCGTTTTAGTTCTTTCTGTCGATTACTAGATATGTCAACTAATCTCCTGTTTTCACCAGTGTATATAAACATGACGAAGGAGTTTTTAAATTGGTGACGAAATTAAATACATACATTTCATTCCCTGTAATCAGTTCCACAAGCAGCAAAAGTAAATGACTTGGTTTTGCTTGAGATCTCATAAGGTATTCAGGAGGAACGACTGCGTTTTGCGACTTATACACTTTTCATGTCTTTTATGGTATCTCATTTCTTTTCGCAAGGATCCAACATTTTTTCTTCTTCGTTTCCTACGGATTTCATTAAAGCGCACTCCATTCCTCTCCTAGTGCTTCTCAAAGGCTTTGAAATAATTTTCACAAGCCTGAAAGCTAAGTGAATCTAACTCGTTTTTATATTGCACGTGTGTACTCATCGCCTTTGATATATGCAAAGTCGATATTAATTACATATATCCGCCCGGACATGTCACTCACGAAATTGCTAACTACATTTGACAGCATGTCGGTACACTGTTTAGACGTAGCCCAAACGTTTGTACGTAGTAATAACATAGACATATTATCGGAAAATCTTCGTGACGAACAGAATCTCTACTAATAATTGATATTTAGTTTGTTCTTGAACAAACTCATATGCATATAACATGTATTTTATTTGTATACGACAGCTGTTCCAAACCAAAGGTGACTTTTCAAATTGTGTAGGCACGGTACATTCAATACACAAAATTCTTTTTGTTATGTTGGTGCACTTGTGCCTAACAGATGTTCACAAAGTGTAAAGTATACTTGGTTTCATTTTCACAGATAGAAAGGTTAGCGAACATAGAGTTGTAGTAAGGAGGCTGAATATCGAGATTTCCAAATGCACCAGGCTTGACTTTTAGAGGATTATTCGCGTCTGTATTCATTTTTATTGTTATGTTTTGATGTTGTGTGGAAGAACATAATAAGAAGAAAAAATGTGACCAGTGATATGGCCTGAAATAAAACGAAATGTCAATGATCCATTTAAGATTTGTTACAGTCGTAAAAGACTGAATAAGACCTTTATTACCCCTATAACTGCGACACTGGAGAAAAGGCCTACAAACCCATTCTGTCCACTCCACTGTTTATTTGATACAGCAACCATGGATAACATTACAATACTAAAAGAGTCTTGATTTCACGGCAAAAAATACACTTTACAACGTTTCACCCTTTAGGAGCATCATTAGAGTAACACAGCATGATCAGTTTTCTATTCATTACATCTGTAGCAGTGTAGCTAGAGGCTTTGGCAGCCTTCTTTCTCTTGGTCACCATCCAGAATGAACTTCATTGTAAACTCAATGTGTCCTCTTACCTGATAGTAATAGCACAATAATGGTGCCTTTCTCTCTTTGACGTCGATTTGCTGGATTGTGATTTGTGATTCACGTCCCCTGATCGTGGTATTGCGCAACTCTCTTCCTTTTCATGGCTTATTGCATCATCGAAGAAGGCTTCTCAACGTTTACCCAGCTACGTTAAGTAATGGCTGTACGGTAGACTTAAAGCACTGTCCAGCTCCCAACTTAAGTAATGCTGATTATATTCTTTGTTCTGCGGACATAAAAAATGTATTTTTATAATACACGCTGGCACTGTACCCGGAAGCATTTACTGACACATGATACTGAACACCTGACGGATGCGTCATTGCCATCGATGACATTCAATGAGTAATTTCGAACTTTGAATAAATATCCATTTTAAATGGAACTCCTTGGTTCAAGTATATTCATCATTTCCATACTCAAACTGTCCTTGCATCTAATTAAAATGATAGTAGATTTTAAAAGCAGAAAATAGTGAACATTTGAAATTAATACATATGTTTTTCCCAGAGGCCCCTCGAAGATTCATGGGAGAGAACATCAGAAGATAGTAAGCTACTTCAGTTGCGACTTTAAACTGTAGCACATAAATAGATATTTTCAGAAGTCAATCAATGACTGTCAGATATACCATCAGAAGAAAACGTAAATGTAAAAGGAACGACATTAGAATTTATGTTAACTATTCAAGAAAACCAAAGTTGCATAAAATTTCGGATTGATTGACGATTAGTTTCTGGATGGCCTGAGTCCTCCAAGACATTAACCACACACTCCCAGGCTTTATGGGGAATAATACCTTTTGTTACTGTAAATATACTGATACGCTATTTTGTATATTGAAGATAACACTGACATGTCAATGATAGGAGACGAAGGTCAGTTCAGTCCGAAATTTTATGCAAATTTGCCTGTTTTGAAGTAGATAACGCATATAGTAAAGAAGTGTCTGTTCCCAAACAACCCAACATGCTGGAATTTTAGATATTCGAATTGTAGAATGTTTGCGGTAGTATCTTACAGCGATGATGGATAGAGAATGAAACATAAAAGATCAAACATACTAGCAAGTCTACTAAATTTTCTGAATGGATATTTCGAAGGCCTTGACTAATCAGGAAGATAGAGACCCTGAGCACGATACATGTGACATTTAGCAATCCATTTTTGGAAGAGTTTCAAGAGCAAAATATAACTACGAGGACTTTGTTCAGGCTACATCTGATGATTGTTTGTATATGATTGTCGCATATAAGGAAATGAACTTCCGCATTTAGACGAATTGCATTTGCATTTACTGGATTTCGTTTACGCGTAATTATGTAGATACGTTTCCCAAACTAGCAAGTACCAAATGACGGAAACTGAAATGTACTGCTGTAAGACAAATTACAGGCAATATGGTGGTCTTCGGGCAGCGTTTTCAAATTGAAAGCTCTCTCCAGCACGAGACGAGGATAGGATGGCGCAGTATCGGCTTTAAATGGATTTATTGGCTTACAAGTCGGCGCTGCCCACGTTGCTCCTTTGAGTGCCACAAATCACATAATGACAACACCGGCCATTAGTGACGAGATTGATTCAATGCTCAGCGGGGACACCAATTTCCGGCGTTATCCCAGCGTCAGGTGCACAATTGAGAGCAGTTACTTGATTAATTAGAAGCTAATGTCGGCGGGTATGCTGGCCAAATAGCTTGCAGCGCAGACGTGCCGACTTTGTATCAAAACGCCATCGTCATTAAGGACAGGGCTTGAGAGTTTAGAACTCGTTATTTGAATTTACTCTGTGGAAATTCCCCAGTAACAAAGAAAATCTACATAAATTGAATTTATTGCCGTATAGGAAACAAGTAAACCATGCATGGTCGTAAACCCTTTGAGGCCTAGATAATTCATTTGCGTTCACCTTAGCTTTTATTGTTTACCAGGCGACTGCCATAGTGGTTGCAATTGGAGCCACCTTCTGTCCGTCCTACTTAGTGATGACATATGTGAGAATTTTTGTAACTACGTCCAGAATCTTTTTGTTTGTCATAAGAAAGTTGCTAATATGTGTTTGCATCAGTTATAGTGGCTGCTGTTTTTACTCCAGTAAATATAGCTTGAGAATATATAAGGTATGTTCTTAGGTATTTATTTATGAAAATGTTGTAAATGTACTCTGACGTATACAACTACACACAACAATATATATATATATAGTTAGCTCAATCTCCCCATTTCCTTGGTGACTTCATATGGGGCCACTGTGCTTGTGTGCCATTAGAAGGAGAGCTACAACCAGATGGGCTGCCTAGTAGTGGTAT
This sequence comes from Locusta migratoria, assembly GCA_026315105.1. Classification (NCBI taxonomy): domain Eukaryota; kingdom Metazoa; phylum Arthropoda; class Insecta; order Orthoptera; family Acrididae; genus Locusta; species Locusta migratoria. The sequence continues at coordinate 230,644,938 of CM048746.1, read as the reverse complement.
TGTTAGATGTGATCGCAAAGGTTGGCTACAATTGATGCATCATAAAGAACTCAGTAGAGGGGATTCCGATTGGTCAGTAAGGAATGGTGGAATAGCCTGTTTAAATTTGAAAGACATACGCACTGTGATGATTTTATCTGCCATCAATTCTCCAGATGATGTTACTGTTGTAAACAGAAAGGATGCTGATGGCAGTATGGAACAAATCGCTTGTCCCGCCACAGTGAAGGCACATCATGTGTTTACAAAGCTGACATGTTACAATCTTTCTATGCAATTAATAGAAAAGCAAAATGGTCCTAGCAACGATTTTTTTGATACCTTGCAGGTTTATCTGTTGTTAAATATTCAAATGTTTGTATAGCTTATGGGACTTAACTACTGGATCATTAGTCCCTAAACTTACAAACTACTTACGAACTAGCTAACTCTAAGGACGGCACAAATATCCATGACCGAGAGGGGATTCGAACCCCCGACCGTAGTGGCCGTGCAGACTGTGACTGGCGCGCCGCAGTCCCTTCGGCCACCGTGGCCGGCTATGTGTTGTTAATTCATTTATTTTGTACTTATTGTGCGTCACCGATAAAGGTGTAAGACTTAAAGAATTTAGAAAGAATGTTGTATCTGGTTTACAAGGTACTAGAAACATGTTAGGTTTACCAGGTCCCTCATGTAATGCACCATCCCCTAAGAGATTCAAACCACAGGTGCCCATGGAGAAGAGAAAGTCTAAAGCAAAACACATGCCGCAGCATGTGTCTCCGAAACGTTGTGCGCACTGTAGTACGGAAAAAACCCTAATAGATCCAGATGGTATTGCAAAAGATGTGGTATAGGCTGTCATCTGACAGAAATTGCTTCATTATTTTCCGTAAATAGTTATTTTGAGGCTATTCATGATACGTTGTATTAATTCAGATGTATTGTGAGTATTGTCATTTTTTCACCCGCTTTATTTGGAATCAAGTGTTCAAATAAATTAATAAATCGTTGTTGTCACTTCCTTATAGTGTATTTGAACTATTTCAATCGGTTTCCACAACAAATTCCGTGGTTTTATGTTCTGTGTCTCAAAGGGACCGTGGCAGAGTGGCCAAGCACATTGAGGCGCTACGCTGCAATGTGCGAGGCCGCTCCTCGTCTGGGGTTCGAATCCTCCCTGGGGCATGGATGTTCGAGCCGTCTTTCGTATAAGGTAGTTCATAAATATTTTGTAAGTTTAGGGACTGATAACCCCGAAGTTAAGTCCCTTAAGCTTAACAACCATTTTGATCCTCAAAGGGTTAAGGCATACGTATTCCAGGAATCCCTACCAGCGTCTCGATCATGGTGTATGTGTTTCGTTGGAGAATACAGTAAAAAATTATTAAATAAACATACATCACAGTAATACGGTGTAATTGGGGCGGGGGTAACCACGACAAACCAGAAAATGTATCAGTAAAAATATAGACACACACATGCACTATACATTCTGTAAACAAAATAGAACCCATGGAAAGTCGAGTCGATTGGATCCGATGACAGTAGATGCCACCTGTTGGATAGTACATATACTGACGAAGATTGTTATGTCGTTCGCTAACAGACAGCGCAGTGACACAGATGCCCGAACCTCACCTGAGTTTATCCCCTAATAGGGTGTGGTTATGGACATGCAGATCACAAGGGGACCACATTGGTATCGCTTTTCAGGATTTCTTTATATTTATGGTACTTAAATAACAATCAGCCAAAGCCATTTGACGCAACCCTCAAAACTTCTCGAGATAATCGACTTTGAAATTTTGCAAATACACGTATGTATCAATAATTAAAACAGTTACAGAATATGTTGGTGTTCAATTAACATGTAAATCAAATCCAAATGAAATATACTTCTGATATTTATCTCGTAATGTCACAGTTCAAAGTTCAGATTTAGTTTTAGGATTAATTATATTGTGCAAGTTAGTAATGTCATGTCAGAGAATTGATAATTATATCAGATTACCTAGAAATGTAAAAATAGTATCTGGAAATGACGTATGTTGAGAAATGCTGGCTTCGTAGCTGCATACAGCTTGGTATCTGACATTTGGCGATCGTCGCCTCTAGAAATATTAATCTATTTTTTTTCAGGCCCAGGGAACAATGTTGGTTTGACTGGTGCTTTTCTTGATGAAATGAGGAAAGTCTTTCCTTCAGAGGTATACACAGCACTCGTGAAATTATCACAAAGTTCACTCTCATTAAAGTCTTGGCCGTTTAGGGGCAGGTTCGTGTACTGGGTGATCAAAATGTCGGTATAAATTTGAAAACGTAATAAATCAGTGGATAATGTAGATAGAGACGTAAAAATTGACATACATGCTTTGAATGACATGGAGTTTTATTAGAATCGAAAAAAGTTCATTAAAATCCGACAGATGTCGCTAGACGCAAAACGTCAATGACTGCGCATGAAAATCGTGTATAAAAGGAGCTGTAATGAGATAGAGAATCCATCAATCCTCCAACTGTAGATATTGCCGGGCTGATCTCGGTTACTTCAGTTGGCTACCTGCTTCCCGTTACTTCCTCCCGTTGTTGCTGTTGCGTCGAGGTAGGCTGTTCTCTGTCGCCGCCTGCCGCCTGCCGCCGCCGCTGTCGCCGCCCAGCCCTGCCTGGAGGTGACGCCGCCAGGAGGCCCTGCCGGACCTGCTCGCCGCCCCGCCGCCCCGGTCCAGCCCGGGGGATCGGTTCGCCGCCGCCGCCGCTCCGTGCCCGGCTCCAGCAGCCGTCGCCAACGCCTTCACCGTCGCCTACACCGCTTGGACTGCCCCTTGCAGCAGCGGTAATCATGGCGTTGCCACCACCACCACCACCACCATCATCGTCGTCGACCTCCTCATCCTCCACGCCCCCACCACCACTTCCACCACCACCACCATCATCGTCGTCGACCTCCTCATCCTCCACGCCCCCTCCACCACTTCCACAGCCGGCGTCTTCACAACCGACCTTCATCCTCACTATGACTTTGCCACCCGTCACCACCACATCCATTGTTCTCACCACGACCCCCTCTCTTCACTCCACCACGATCACGTGGAGACCCTTTTCCTTTCCTCGCACCACTATCCCCTTAAATGTCATCCTCTCTGCCACTTCCCCCGCCCCTGATGCTCCAGTGTCTCCCCCAGTTACCATCGTCACCACCCCTCATAAGTTCCCCATTTTGTCTGTGCCCCCGCCCCAATCATTCACCGCCATGCCACAGTGGCAGAGTCCTCAGCTCTGCCCGGCCCCGAACTTCGCGTGTCTGGCCCTTCAGTTCCCCGCCATGTTCCAATCCAACCTGTTCCCCAGTATATTCCAACCTCAACAGTTCAAAAAAAGCAAGTCAAACGTACCAGCGTGGATCCCCTTCCCAGCACTTCCAAAAAGCCCCCTCCAACACGACCTCTGCTCTGCTCCCCCCAGCCTGACAATGGACACCTCCCTCATTCCCCCATCTCAACCTTCTGTCACCTCGGCTCCTCAGCTTTTTACCTACGTCCTATCTCGCCCTGCCACTCAGTTTTTAGACAACTGCCACCTGTCGCACGAAATATATAAATACTTCCCCTCAGCACCTCCATTTCAACTCATTCATCGGAAGGACTCCATCCTCATAAAAAACCCCTCTCCCTCCTTCCACACAGATCTTCTCCGGCACACCCCCCGGATTACATTTGGGGAGCATGCTCACCTCACACCTCATATCACCTCCACCACTCCATTCCAGTCTCAACCACAAACACCTCGCCGCCCACCCACCCTCACCGCCGTGATCACCAAGCTTAGCCCATTGATCACGGAGCGTGAGGTGTTGGCCCATCTCCATGCCATCCCTGACCTCAACATCCGATCCGCCATTCCATTCCAGTCTCAACTACAAACACCTTGCCGCCCACCCACCCTCATCCTCACCAAGCTTAGCCCATTGATCACAGAGGGTGAGGTGTTGGCCCATCTCCAAGCCATCCCTGACCTCCACATCCGATCCGCCAAGGGGATCAACAATGACCACGGCCCCACCTACCTCATGCGGGTCTTCTCCGAAGACCCCGCCTCCATCGACCACCTCCTCACCGAGGGGGCAGTAATCTACAACCGCCACTACAAGGTCGATCCTTCCCGCTCCCCTCCCCAGTCTTATAGGTGTGGCAAATGCGTCACCCATAACGACCACCTCACCGAAAAATGTCGTAACCCACCCACCTGTCCCTACTGCAAGCAGTCCCACTTCCTTAAGCAATGCCCCAATTTGTCCTCTCCCCCACCTGAAACACCTGTGACGGCCCCCACCCCACCTACTGCTATAAATGTCAGGCTCGCCCACAACCCACCTCTCCTGAGCTGACAGTTCCCGTCCATCCCATTGACCCTCCTATGCACCCGAACCATTCCCTGCTCCCCCCTCCCACAGTGGAGGACGTCATGCGCTTCGTCACCACCGTCATTCAGAATATCCACCCATTCCAGCATCTACACTCCCTCCAACATATCGTTCTTGCCGCCCGCTCCGTGTGGCAATTGGAAACAATTGCCACACTCTCCCGCAACAACTCCCACTTCACCTTCTCCCGTGGCGTCACCCTCGTTTAACTTCCCTTAACCTCTTTCCCATCGCCCCCTCCCCAACCCCCCCCCTCAGTAGTACCTATTATGGCAGGCTCGCCACATCGTATCCTTTACCACAATATCCCCCAACAAACCTCTATTTATGCATACCCTCTCCCAATACCGTGTGGATGCCTTCCTCCTAAATGAAACCTTCCTCCAACCCCATCATTCCATCTCTACCACTCCTTACGCCCTTCACCATACGGATGCCCCCACCCCTGGCTCGAGGTGGAGTGGCGATTGGCCACCTCCACCACCACCCTGTCCGGCCACAACCCCTTGTAAACACCTCATCCTGACCCTCTTCCTCCCTTCCCTCACCGTTACCCTAGCCACCATTTACATTCGCGCCCGTGTTCCCATCCCATATGATTTCATTTCCCATGTAGACAACTCCTTCACGACCTATGTGATTGCCGCCGACCTAAACCTTCATTCCCACTCTGCAGCCGAACTCCAGTGGTGGCATCAGTTCCTACCCATGCTTCAGGGTGACCTTGTTCCCCTCCCAAGTCCTACACGCCCTGAAAGCAATACCACTCCTGATGCTGTCCTTGTCTCTCCTAACCTCCTGGGAGGAAGGCGAAAGTCCTTGACCTCACTGGCAGTGACCACACCCCTGTACTCCTCGCCTTCAACCCCCGCGGCCGTCCAGGCCGCGCCACCCATCCTGTACCCCCTTCTTGGGTAGTCCATGATTACTCCTGCGCCGACTGGGATGCCTTCTGTCGTTCCATTAACACCTCGGTCGCTAGCCACCCCTCACCCTCCATACCCCTGAGGATATCGTCCATGCCTTCTCTTTCCTGCACCAGACTGTTGCTGACGCCGTTGCAACCCATATCCCCACCAAAGCCATCCATCCTCACCGTCCCTCCCCTTCCCCCCACAAGCCGTCCTCCTGCTCCGAGAATCCCGTCGTCTGTACCGTTCCTTCCTGCGGACCCGTGATCGAGAGACACTCCTCCGCCACCGGCAACTCCAACGACACATCAGAAACCTCTTGAACGCGAAGAAACGCCGGGATTGGCGACAGGCATGCACCCGTCTTAATACTACACTCCCCATCAACTCCTCCAAGTATTGGAAAGCCTTCCACCGCCTTACTGGCAGTCACTCAGTCCCTGCTTACCCTCTTCTCCATAATAACCTTCCTCTTCCTGACAATGCCAGTAAGGCACAGCTTTTTGCTGACCATCTTTGCACTATATTCGACCTGCCTGACAATCCCAGGCTCGACTACTCCCGTTTCCCCGACGTCCATGAGCGCACCAATACCTCAGTCCCTCCGCTCGCCCCTGGCTTTCAGTATTTGGACCACATTCCCCCCCTCAGACCTAAACACACCTATCACAGCACAAGACATCGTACACACGCTTCGCACAAAACGTAACTGCTCCCGGTCATGACCGCATTACCTACAGGCACCTCCGTGCCTGTCCCCCCTCCTTCCATTCCGCCCTCGCTTCACTGTACAATGTCATTGTCTTCACCGGATTCTACCCAGACCTCTGGAAAACCTCCCGTATCCTAATATTCCTTAAACCTGACAAACCGCCCTTCGTAGCCTCCTCCTACCGTCCCATCGTCCCATCTGTCTCACCTCGGTGTTCAGCAAAGTCCTCGAATCCATCCTCTCACGCCGTATCCACGAACACCTCCGTCTACACCAACTCCTTTCCCTTTCTCAATGTGGCTTCCAGCCGTCCTTCTCTGTCGATGATCAGCTCCTTCGCCTTGTTCACCTTCTCTCCGTCCAGGTTAATTCCCATCACGCCGCCATCCTCGTCTCCCTCGACATTGAGAAGGCCTACGACCGTTTCTGGCATTCTGGTCTCCTTTTCAAGCTCCAAACCTACGTCCTTCCTATTAATTACGTCCGTCTCATTGCTTCCTTCCTCTCCAAATGCCCATCCTATGTCGCTGTCAATACGCTCGCTCCCAACATCTCCTTCAGTCCCATCTCTCCGAAGTTTCCTCCTGGTGTAACCAGTGGCTCCTTACTGTAAACCCTACAAAATCCCAGGTAATCATCATAGGTCGCACCACCCCTTCCTTTTGCCACCGAGACCTGTACCTCACCCTCCATGGTCGCCCCATCCCACAAACGAAGACCCTCCACTACCTCGGATTAACCCTAGACAGAGATCTTTCCTGGAACCCTCACCTCAAAACCGTCCGACAAAAAGCCCTCTCCCGCCTAAACCTCTTAAAATGCCTCTCCGGCCGGACATGGGGACTAAATCCTTCCACCATCCTGTATACCTACCGTTCCCTCATGTGTCCCGTCCTTTGCTGCTTCCATCCCACCTGGATATCCGCTCCCCTCTCCTATTATGAATCCCTCAACATCCTCGAACGCCACACCCTTTGCCTCGCCTACCGCATCCGCCTCCCCTCCCCATGCGGATCCTCTATGACCTCATCCCATTCCCACACCTGGTCCAATTCCTCCAACACATCCGCCTCAAGTACATCCACCAAAAGATAGAGTCCTCTCCTCCTGAATCCCGGGCCCCTGCCACGCCTATATCGCCACATCCCTCCCTCCCTCCCTTCACTTCCACACCCTCTATGTCCTCTCCGAGGGTGGCTTCCACCACCTACCTCTCCCTGACGACAGTCTCCAAAACCGTCCCGACATCTATCCCTCCTTCCAACTTCCACCCCTCTCTGTGAATTGCCGCCGCCTCCTCCCTCCCCCTCCCCTCCCACTCCCGTCCCCTGCTTGGCTCACACCCTCCATTCTCCACCTCTCCGGGACCTCCTTCCGGTATCTCCCTCTCTCCCTTCCCCCACCTCCTTCCCCTTCTTAGCAACTAATAATCCAGAGCTCATAACGAGCATCAAAACGGATACAGGTATTAGTGAACACAGAGCTGTCGTAGCGAAATTGAATATCGAAAGTCGCAAAGTCACCAAAAATAAACGCAAAGTTATTTGTTCAGCAAAGCAGATGAAAACAAAATACATTGCTTCTTGAAAGACAGCTTCCACTCGTTTCTAACACTAAACGTAGGTGTCGACCAAATGTGGCACAAATTCAAAGAAGTGGTATCGACAGCAATTGACAGTTTTATACCAAATAAATTAATAAAAGAAGGAGGCGATCCCCCTTGGTACACAAAACAGGTCAGGACACTGTTGCAAAAGCAAAGGAAAAGGCATACTAAATTTAAACGAAGAGGAAATCCCCAGGATTTGCGATCGTACTCAGAAGCTCGAAATTTATCGAGGATTTCAATGCGAGATGCCTACAATATTTATCACAACGAAACTGTTTCTCGTAATTTGACTGAAAACCCAAAGAGATTTTTGTCATATGTTAAATATACTCGGGGAAAATCACAAACAATACCTTCACTACGTCATAGTAATGGCGATCCTGCCGATGACAGCGCTACTAAAGCAGAGTCACTAAACTTAGCTTTTAGAAACTCATTCACTAAAGAAGACGAAACCAATATTCCAGATTTCGAATTACGAACAGATGCCGTAATGAGTAACATAGAAGTATATATCATCGGAGTAGTGCAGCAACTAAAATCACTTAACAAGAACAAGTCTTCTGGTCCGGATTGTATACCCATTAGATTTCTATCTGATTATGCTGAAGCGATAGCTCCTTACTTAACAGTCATATACAACCGCTCTCTCATAGAAGGATCTGTACCAAAAGATTGGAAAGTTGCACAGGTCACACCTATATTCAAGAAAGGCAGTAGGAGTAATCCACTAAACTACTGGCCTATTTCATTGACGTCAATTTGCAGCAGGGTTTTGGAACATATCCTGTATTCAAATATTATGAATTATCTCGAACAGAACGATCTATTGACCCAAGGTCAGCACGGATTTAGAAAATGTCGTTCATGCGAAACACAACTAGCTCTTTATTCACACGAGGTGATGGGTGCTATCGACAGAGGTTCGCAAATCGATTCCGTATTTCTTAATTTCCAGAATGCTTTTGACACCATACCTCACAAAAGGCTTTTAATCAAATTCCGTGGTTATGGTATATCGCTTCAAATTTGTGATTAAATAGAGGACTTCTTGTCAGAGAGGACACAGTTCGTAGTAATCGATGGTAAGGCATCGACTAAAACACAGGTGATATCGAGCGTTCCACAGGGTAGTGTTATTGGTCCTCTGCTGTTCCTTATTTACGTAAACGATTTAGGGGAAAATCTGAGTAGCTCTCTTAGGTTGTTTGCAGATGACGCCGTCATTTACCGCCTAGTAAAATCATCTGAAGATCAAAACCAACTGCAGAACGATCTGAATAAGATATCAGTATGGTGTAAAAATTGGCAATTGACTCTTAATAATGAGAAGTGTGAAGTCGTGCACACGAGTACGAAAAGAAATCCGTTAAACTTTGTTTACAACACAAATCAATCAAATGTGAAGGCCGTAAACTCCACAAAATACCTAGGAATTACTATTACTTCAGACCTAAACTGGAAAGAACACATAGATAATATCGTGGGAAAGGCGAAGCAGAAACTGCGTTTTATTGGCAGAACCCTTAAAAGATGCAACAGAACTACTAAAGAAACTGCATACACTGCGCTTGTCCGTCCATTTTTGGAGTATTGTAGCCCAGTGTGGGATCCTTATCAGGTGTGTTTGACTGAGGACATCGAAAGAGTCCAAAGAAGGGCAGCTCGTTTCGTATTGTCACGATACAGGGGAGACAGCGTTACGGAAATGATACAGGATCTGGGATGGGAATCATTACAACAACGCCGCTTATCGCTGCGGCGTCGGCTACTTGCGAAACTCCCACTTACATAGGTAGAAATGATCATCAGAATAAAATATGAGAAATCAGAGCTCGAACAGAGAGATTCAGGTGTTCTTTCTTCCCGCGCACTATTCGAGAATGGAATGGGAGATAAATAGTATAATTGTGGTTCGATGAGCCCTCTGCCAGGCACTTAAATGTGATTTGCAGAGTATCTCATGTAGATGTAGAAGTAGATGTAGATGTAGAAGGGTCCGTTGACAAATGCAGCTGTGGCGAGAATGATTTCGCAGTTCGAAGCCACGGCTTGTTTAGACGATAGACCCAGTGGTGGCCGATCGAGCACAAGGCGTAATACTGTTGAGACAGTTCAGGAAGAAATTGAGACTTCAAATGTTTGTTAAGCTTATGGGACTTAACTACAGGGTCATCAGTCCCTAAACTTACTAACTACTTATGAAGTAGCTTAGACTAAGGAAGGCACAAATATCCATGCCCGAGGGAGGGACTCGAAACCCCGACCGTAGTGGCCGTGCAGACCGTGACTGGTGCGCCTCAGTCTCCTCGGCCACCGCCGCCGGCAAATGGAGCATGTAGCGTGTTCGACTATGCACGGGGAAGTCAGCGCTCGTGCAGTCGCACGTCGCACCGGCATTCCATACACTACTGTTTGTTTGGCACTTAGGAGTAGCCTCCAATGCTGTCCTTACAAAATCCATCAGCATCATGAACTGTTACCTAGCGATATAGTGAAGCGACGGGCACTTGCTGTGTGGGCGTTTCAAAAGATGGTGGAAGATGACGATTGGTTGAGTTACGTGTTGTGGACTCACGAAACTCATTTCACGCTCTGAGTCTGTCAACGCCCCCAACTGCAGAATTTGGGCTACCGAAAATCCTAGAACTGATGTGGAAACTCCCTTGCACGACGAGAAAGTCACGGTATGTGTTGGATTCAACACATCTACCGTTATCGTGCCTTTTTTTAATCGAGAAACAGCTTGATTCTGGTTTTGCAACTGCTATCGTGACGGGTGAGAGGTACGCCAATATTTTACAGAATCGCATCATTCGCAGCCTAATTGATAAACACCTGCTGGAACGTACAATTTATATGCAGGATCACGGTTTACTCAAGGCGGGTGTCTACCGTATCCCATGTAGCTGGGGCATGTCATTCGTTGGTCAAACTGTTAGGACTGTTGAGGACCGTTGTATTGAGCATAAACATCACACACGTTTACAAAAGCCAAACAAATCTGCTGTGGCTGAACACTGTCTTGACACAGGTTATTCTATGGAATACAACAAAACGGCAATTCTGCCATGCTCTTCCAACTACTGGGATTGTGTTATCAAGGAAGTGATAGAAATAAAAGTAGGTGACAACCTTATGAGTAAGGATGTAGAGTTCTGCTTAAATTCCACTTGGGATCCTCCTCTATGACTTCTCAAAAAACAGACGGACAAAAATAATCCGACCTCAACCGTTTATTATCATGTTTATTATCGATATTCTGACCGGTTTCATCTTTGGTCTTGTCGGCGCTTGCTTGCTCGGTGTGTGTTATCTCTCCTGTTTACTCATTGGAAACCGAGGTTGATTGCTTGCGCACTGCAGTTTCGCCTTGAAAATGGCAGGGTGGTCTCCTGCCGAAATATCGGCCGTCGTCGATTTTGATACCTGGCAGCATACTCGTAAGTTTTTCGAAGTTATTATTCGCCAGGAGTAATTAAGGAATCAAATATAGATTTGTTTTATTCATTTCCAAGTAGAAGAGTAATATAAAATCTAGAAATTTTCAAGTTGATGGGCGGTATGAAGTATTTATTAAATTTTATTTTTATTTTTTTAGTTATATCTTTTTACATATCGATTTCGTTCCCATGGTGGAACATCATTAGTGCTGCAAAATGAAATTCCTTGAGTCAGAAATGAAAACATAAAAATATATACGTCAAGAATGTTACATTTTTATAACGAAACTATACTAGAATGATGATGAAGACTCATGTGCTCCACATAAAACATTTAATAGTCACGTCCATAAATAATTAAAAAGGGTCAATCATTTTTCATAGTAGAATATATGCAGATGGACCGCAGAACCTCTGCAATAGGATTTTGAAAAGAAAACTATTTTTCTACCTGACACTCTGCAAACATTAAACTTTAACAGTTAAGTAGGCAATTTTGATGTTTCTAACACAAGGTTTAACAGATACTCGCCTGAGGGCGCTGAAAAATGTTAATTTCAGCGATATTTTTAAGATATACTGTATAAGCTATGTACGATTTATTTTTAAATACTGTTTTATCTTGTATTGTCTTATAGACTTTTTATACGATTTATATTTTTATATCTTTTCAAAAATGTTACAATATAAACACTTCTCAAATGAAGAGGGCGCCAGGCACCAACTGCTTGCAAGTTTAGCTGCGTAGGTGAATGTAAGCGGCTACTTAATTTTCAACTTGTAACAAGGACTTTGAATAACTTTTCAATTATTTTATGCACCTATTAAATGTTTGATACGGAGTACATGAATGATCATGACAAGCATTCTGATACTTAATTTTTTTATACAAATGTAACATTCTTGACAAATATATTTTTATGTTGTTTTAATGTCTGACTCAAGAAACGTTATTTTACAGCACTGACGATGTTCCATCATGATAACGAAATCGATATGTATTTTTTTAACAAATACTTCTTATCCCCCTCCAAGCCGAAAATTTCTTAATTTTATTACAATATTGAGGTGGGCAGATAAGAGGGTTTGTGAGCCCTGAGGTGTCAACAGGAAATGTTGTCAATAATAGAATAGTTGTAGGATTACCTGGGCGCACACCTACAATCCGTCTTCCGCTTACGCCACGCCATCATCGACTATGATATAAATACGTACTCGCATTGCAGTTTGCTTGTCCATAATATGAAACTATATCTGTAGCACCAGATATTTCTTACCTGTGATAGTAGAACAGAGATCTATTTGCACACATGTAGTGATCAATGTTGAGGGCCATTTTTGAAGGTAGGTAACATTGATCTCAAATTGCAATTAATATTGAGAATTATTAATAGTATCAGTATTTAGGTTCAATGAAGTTGAAACATTAACAAGATTACCAGAATGAAACTTTCACTCTGCAGTGGGGTGTGCGCTGATATGAAACTTCCTGGCAGATTAAAATTGTGTGCCGGAACCGGGACTCGAACCTGGAACCTATGCCTTTCGCGGGCAAGCGCACTACCGACTGTGCTATCCCGACACGACTCACGATGCCACCTCACAACTTTACTTCCGCCAACTTTGCTACTATGTCTTCACCATATCCTTTCTTCCAGGAGTGCTAGTCTTGCAAATTTCGCAGGAGAACTTCTGTGAAGTTTGGAAAGTAGGAGGCGAGGTACTGGCGGAAGTAAAGTTGTGAGGCGGCGAAAGACAAAGGTCCCAGGTTCGAGTCCCGGTTCCAGCACATACTTTTAATCTGCCAGGAAGTTTCATTAACAAGATTTCTTGTTAGGTTTTTGTGTAAATTCTACAGATTGGTCAGATGTGTTTGTTTGATTTAGAGGATATGAAAAACAGTGGGCCGGCCGCGGTGGCCGATGGGACTGAGGCGCTCCAGTCACGGTCTGCACGGCCACTACGGTCGGGGGTTCGAATACCCCCTCAGGCATGGATATTTGTGCCGTCCTTAGTGTTATCTAGTTCGTAAGTAGTTTGTAAGTTTAGGTACTGATGACCCTGTAGCCAAGTCCCATAAGCTATACAAACATTTGAACATTTTTTGAAAAACAGTGGATGATTTAAAATACAGAAACTGCTTAATTTCAGGAACACTAGTGACTATCAGATCAGCATAAACATTTAATATTAAGCAGTCAGATAGGAACACTGTCAATAATAAGTGGAGTAAATATTTTGAACGAACATTTTCTCTCTTGCACTTAAAACATTTCTTATGCCAGTTGCGGTACAGTCACTTTCTGTTTTTGTTGCACAAAACATTCTGCAGGCAAACTTCTGCATTGCATGATTTGATTCTCTTTTATGTCAGTTAATTAATTCTCACTGCTCAAATTTCAGGATTTCCAGTTACTAATTCAGTCATACTAGTTCCAAAATACGAGAAGAGAATTCTAACAGAAAAGTTAGAAGTTCACTCTCCTACTTCTAGTAACATGAGAAAGCCGGTCAGCTCACATTACTAGCCAGGCATGGTTAACCGCATGGCTCAGTAAAGCGCATCATGACAGGAGGTATCGGCCGACGTCCGCTTCCACCCTAGTCGGTGGTACAAGAGCAACCGGACCTTTCGTTGTAGCCCGGTGGCTCCCAAACTGCAGTCCGCAGAGCACAAGTGTTCTGCAATGCCCAAAATACGGTGTGCGAAATATATACATAGAGGAGCCAAAGAAAGTAATGCAGGCATGCATATGAAGACACACAGTGGACTGCGCTGCAGTCGGAAACGCCTATATAAGGAAACAAATAGATGGCACAGGCGTCAGAGCACGGGTGAAGTGAGTGTGAACCTGGTACAGTAGTCGGGAAACGAAGACCCGACATCGCTGCGACAGGTAGAAGATCATGCAAGAATGGGACCAGCGACGTATGAAGAGAATCTACCAATGTGGCAGAAGTGCAGCCCTTCCGTGGATTTCAGTGCTGGGCCATCAACAAATGTCAGCATGAGAACCGTTCAACCACATATCTTCACTATAGGCTTTCGGAACTGAAGGCCCAGTCTTATACCCTTGTTGACTGCACGATACACAGCTTTACGCCTCGCCTAGGCCTCTGATATTTGACACTGGAAATTGTTGCCTAGTCGGACGAGTCTCGTTTCCAGCTGTATTGTTTGCATGAACTTGTAATGTTATGGAGACAATCTCATGAATGTACGGCCCCAGCATAAGATATTTGAAGCTGCTGGAGGCACAGCAATGATGTAGGACGTATGCAGTTTGAGTGAATGGGACCCTGATACGTCTAGATACGACTCTATGACATATACACAAGCAGCCGGGCCAATCACATCCAATTTGCATTCATGAGTTTCAACACTTACGCTGACCACCAAACTCCCCTGATATTTTCATAGCATATTTGAGATGCCTTACAAATTCGTCCAATCATTGAATTTGCTAGATGATAGTTTCTGTTAATACATATTAATTATGAGTTTAAGGAATTTGTTAAAATTTAGGGTAATAATTATATTTATATTGACACAGTTTAGCTTCCTCGCCCCCGGTTGCTGCTCACAACAAAGAAATCGAAGTGCGAAGTTATAGCCACTGATGTAGACCTCCAAAGTTCCAGAGAACGTGCCGCAACTTTGCCTTTCACGCAAAATTAGAATATTTCCAGTGCCCGATGGGAGTAGCCGTAAAGTCAATTATTCTATGACCCCGCGTCATTTACATAATTTGCGTGAATTGTGAAACGATGCATAGCTCTCCGTGAAATATAGTTCAGAGTTCAAATCGAGTCCGATAATGTTAACTTTTTTTGCCGGTACGTAATTAAATACACTACTGGCCATTAAAATTGTTACACCAAGAAGAAATGCAGATGATAAATGGTTATTCATTGGACAAATATACTAGAACTGACATGTGATTACGTTTTCACGCAATTTGGGTGCATAGATTCTGAAAAATCAAGTACCCGGAATAACCACCTCTAGCCGTAATAACCGCCTTCATACGCCTGGGCATTGACTCCGAGCTTGGATGGCGTGTACAGATACAGATGCCCATTCAGCTTCAACACGATACCACAGTTCATCAATAGTAATGACTGGCGTATTGTGTCGAGCCAGTTGCTTGGATACCATTGAACAGACGTTTCAGCTGGTGAGAGGTCTGGAGAATGTACTGGACAGGGCAGCAGTCAAACATTTTCCGTACCCAGAGAGGCTCGTACATGACCTGCAACATGCAGTCGTGCATTCCTGCTGAAATGTAGGGTTTCGCAGGGATCGAATGAAAGTTACGGTCACAGGTCGTAACACATCTGAAATGTAACGGCACTGTTCAAAGTGCCGTCGATGCGAACAAGAGGTGACCGTGACGTGTAACCAATGGCACCCCATACCATCACGCCGGGTGATACGAATACACGCTTCCAATGTGCGTTCACCGCGATGTCGCCAGTTACGGATGCGACAATTATGGTGCTGTAAACAGAACCCGCAGGCGCTCCTGTCTGTACTGCAGCGTCAAGGGTAACCGCAGCCATGGTCTCCGATCTGATAGTCCATGCTGCTGTCAATGTCGTCGAACTGTTTGTGCAGACGGTTGATGTCTTCCAAACGTCCCCATCTGTTAACTCAGGGATCGAGACGTTGCTGCGCGAACCGTTACGGCCATGCGGATAAGATGCCTGTCATCTCGACTGTTAGTGATACGATGTCATTTATATCCACCACTGCGTTCCGTGTTGCCCTCCTGAACCCACCGATATCATTTTCTGCTGACAGTCATTAGATCGCGACCAACGCGAGCAGGAATGTCACAATACGATAATCCGCAATCGCGATAGGCTACAATCCGACCTTTATCAATGTCGGAAACGTGATGGTACGCATTTCTCCTCCTTACACGAGGCATCACAACAACGTTTCACCAGACAATGCCGGCAATTGCTGTTTGTGTATGAGAAAGCGGTTGAAAACTTTCCTCATGTCAGCACGTTGTAAGTGTCGCCACCGGCGCCAACCTTATGTGAATGCTCTGAAAAGGTAATCATTTGCATATCATAGCATCTTCTTCCTGTCAGCTAAATGGTCAGGAGCTGATCCTGTTATTCTCTTAAAGTTCCTGAATAAGCAGCACTGTTGACTCTCTAAAGTATGATGCGTAATCTTTACTAAGGAATCATAAGTGCAGTCACATATTATCGCCCTCATCGTTACTTCCATAATATAGCACTATAGTAACAGTGAATCTAAGGACAAAACTTCTGTTCATAAGCGCGAGTATCGCTTAAATATCGGGGAAAACGTGCTGGAATCAATCAGATGAGCTGACCAGTTCATAAAACCGTAATCAGTTACACCGTGTTGGTGTTGTTCGTGCCGCGGTGGAGCAGCCGAGCGCAATGAGTCACTATGCTGCGATGCCCGAGACCGTTCTTCGTCGGGGGTTCGAATGCCCCCTCGGGCATGGATGTTAGTGCTGTCTTTAGTATTAGTTCATAAGTAGTTTGTAAGTTTAGGGATTGATGAGGATTGATGACCCCCCCCCCCCCCCGGTTAAGTCCCATAAGCTTCACAAACATTTGAACATTCGTGTTGTTCGTTATACAAACGAAAACATACTGCACTCATTATGATCCGGGAATATGAGGTGTGTGCTTAAGTTGCGAGCACTCAAGCTACAAATAGAAAATATAATGGAGACGCAGATCCGTAGATCATTTCCTATTTCAACTGCGCCGATATTACTGGTGAAAGCAAGATTCTCGGCCGGCCGCGGTGGCCGAGGGGATTGAGGCGCTCCAGTCACGGTCCGCACGGCCACTACGGTCGGGGGTTCGAATCCCCCCTCGGGCATGGATATTTGTGCCGTCCTTAGTTGTAAGTAGTTCATAAGTAGTTTGTAAGGAAGGAAGGAAGGAAGCTTTGAGTTTAACGTCCCGTCGACAGCGTGGTCATTAGAGACGGAGCTTACGCTTGGAGTATTTGGGTAAGGAGGTGGGAGGAAATCAGCCGTGCCCTTTCAAAGGAACCATCCCGGCATTTGCCTGGAGTGATTTAGGGAAATCACGGAAAACCTAAATCTGGATGGCCGGAGGTGGATTTGAACCACCATCCTTCCGAATGCGAGTCCAGTGTGTTACCACTGCGCCACCTCGCTCGGTGTGTAGTTTGTAAGTTTAGGGACTGATGACCCCGTAGTTAAGTCCCATAGACTCTACAAACATTTGAACATTTTTGCAAGATTCTCTTAACGCTGATGTGGTAATGCGTTGCAGGTTTTGTAGTGACTGTGAAGAGAACGTAACGTGTCTCATTTTTCCTTCATTAACGCCAAGGCCGTCACCGGACGTAATCATTTCAGGCGTGAGGATCGTCGCCGTTTCGAGCTTTCCAGTCGATGATAATTTGTGTGAGTTTTCGCTCAATCTACAGCTTGCGAATGAACTCATGCAGTTTTAATCTTATGAATTATTAAATATATCCATCTGGCTGTCAGCACGTATCAAACAAACAAATTGTTTCCGGACTGTAATTACGCCGTCCAGCGAGATCTCATTCTCCCTGAGAACATTCGTTTCTAATCTGTTCTGATATTTTTCGAACTAGTCCGATACTCGTTGTGCGAGGTTTCTTAGCAATGACCAAAAGAAAATAAATAAATAAAAACTTAAATAAAAATTAAATTTAAAAAAATAGTAATTTCATTCCACGAATCATTGTACAGTAAATTCAGGAGACAAAGTTTCTCATCGAGATTTACTGAGGTATTTTTAATGTCTTGAGACATGTTTCGCAAATGTTCTTCTTCTAGAATTTGCTGTTGTATTCTGTATATTAGCCACTGTTGTATCTATTAAGCTGATCTTTACGGAATTTTATGAGAGGACGCCGTTATCTACAGCTTCTAGAATCATAGGAGGAGATTCCTTTGGCTACAATAGTTCATATATTCTTCGATCATGACGAGGCTCCTGCACATTTTAGTCGTCAGGTTGAAACCTAAATCTCTTGCTGCCCAACTACGCTGTATTATTGGTTATCTCCTAGTTTACGGAGACCTACTACATAAGACAGCACACAGGTTAGTTGGGCAATTATGTGGGAAAAACGAATACAAAGAATCACTTAACTTGTGAAGATTTCTTGATATAAAGTTGCGTTATGGACGACACTTCAACGATTCTGGTTGCTGTAAATGTCAGGCGTTGGGCGTTTTCAAATGACAAATCAGACGTTTCCGCTTATTTTCTTTCTTTAATTTGACAATCTTTTCATAGCTTCAAATAATTATACAAACATTTTCTAAGAGATGTCATAAAAATGTCTGTACACAGTGCCTCCCTGTTTTCCTGTGTCATTAACATGTCTTCGTCTTCCTCGAGATCACAAGTACAGTACTAATCGGAGAAACATTTCATTAATGGAAACATTCTGTTTCTGTTAAGATACCGGTAATAAACTTTAAGAGTTTAATTATACGATATCTAATATTTATAGTACAAGTCTTCTTGATATTAAACTTTTAATTTTTTTAAATGCAGTTTCCATTTCAGTATTTGATTTGACTTATTTTTAGGAAATTTCAAAAGAGAAATTTAAATTAATTCTTTTTATAACAACCTTGTCATTAAAATATATTACATTTTCTGATGAAATAGTTCAAAGATTTCAAACGAGAATTTACAGTACCTTACCTAATGAATATTAAATCATCTACTTGACATTATATCTATTACGTTGTTGTGTAACAAATGAGTGGAATTATCATGTTCAGTATGTTCGACTGCTCGTACGGTGATATAAACCTCTACTATTAATGATAATCGACCAAAATTCTTCTCCCTGGGCAAATGTTCAGCAATATGACTTGAAATAATTTTTTACCTAAGAGGTTTGGCAATGTTATATTTTGGCAGATATTAAGTTGTATAACAAATGTAAATTTTTCTTGATGCTTGGTTTCTGTATGTTTTAACTAAGGTTTCGTTTTCAATTTCTTGTTTGTTGTTGTTGTTAACTGGGACGTATATTCACTTTAGACATTCTTATGATATTAGTTTGTTCACATTCCTTGTAATACTGAAATGACCGGGCAATACGAAAAGTAGACCACTGTACGAAATAAGAGCTTTGTTTTATCACTAAACTTAGCAAATAAGGTCCGCGTGAACTACCGGTTACTCCCTTCTATAAAATCTTGTTCCCTGGCCCAAACTGACAACTGACTCATTTCAAATTACTTCAATAACAGGAAGTTAATACTACAGTGGTCAATATACGTAGTAGCTCACACGTTATTACACACTGACATTAATAAGCAAGCCACCATAATTAAAGTTATATTAGAAAGATGGCTAAGAAAACATTTATGGCGCAACGGAATTTAGACATAAGAAAATTTGCATCTAAACTAGTTATCAGCACTTCTGAAAAACAATATTAAATATAAGAGGGAAGATGCTCTAAATCTACAATTTATAGGCAACTTACGGATTATGCTGAACTGAAACTTTTTTATTCAGATAGAAAACAAGCAAAATGGGGAACCAATTTCGTTAATACAATAAAAATGCATCTCTTACATGAATTAATAAGGACGGTGCCCACCCTAAAATATACATGATTTAACGTTACTGGGGGGAAGGATTCAGAAACAACGTTCATTCGCTCACACACACACACACAATGCCACAGCGAAACTCACCAAAATCAGTGTGCTGAGACGAGGCGGAAGCAGGCGCCGCTGTCGTAGGTGAAATTCAGCAAGTCGGAGGTGGTGCGTGTGTATAGCAAATTAAATTACATCTGAATTGGACCGCGAGCAAACACGCTATAAGCGAGACGTGGCTACGTTACATGAACGCACTCCACTGAAGTTGAATTCGTTGAAAATCGGATTCATTACACAAAATCACGGTGGATTCTTAAGTTGCAGTCTGTTAGAAATCGATCTAGGTTCTGGTTTTATATGAGAAGTGGCGTGAATTCAGGCGACTATCTGCAAGCCACGGAAGTTGGAACTCGGACCCACGTGGTTCCGAAACCCGATAAATTGAATAAATTCAGTTTCCGAAAAATAAAGAAAATTAACTAGAGCATGCAACCCATAGAAATTCTTAGAATTATATAAGGAAGCGAATGAAATACAGCTACACGCGAAAGTGGGCGATTAAAAAAACGGATGAGGTCCTCTCTCAGAAAAACCACAAAAATGAAATAATTACAATGTCAGAAAAAGAAAAATAAGAATTACGGCATGCAACTCGTAGAAATGTTCAGATTTACATAAAAAAGCGGAAGAAAAGCAGCTACAGGTGATAGGGAGCGATTACAGAAACGGATGAAGTCCAGTCTAAAAAAACCGTAAAAGTGAAATAATCACAAAGTCAGAAAAATAAAATTAAGAATTACGGCATACAACCCATAGAAATGTTTAGAATTACACAAGAATCTATTGAAGGAGGTTGTACAAGGCTCAAAGAGAATTACTGACAAAGACAGAGTGCGTACTACCAGTCGGACAGGAGACAGCAAAATTAAAACAGGCGGGGAAAGAGGATCACGAAATATTATTGGAAATCAGAAGGATACCAGCATAGTTATATGAAACAAACAAGAGTGGAAGCTGAAGGCTTCGTTCTATGACCAACCACATGGAACACATATCACTGACGGAAGGAAACGATGAGTAGATTTTTACATGCACTGTATAAAATGAACATATCACCTATTACAAATCAGGCCCCACAAAACTAGGAAGTATTTACACGGAGTTCATACACCGCCACACGATAACAAAAGGTTTTAACATATCAGGCTGTCTCAAACTGCAACTAGAATCGCACACACCGCATTTATCTATTGGAAATCAGTGATTTGAAAAAAGAGAACACATTTCCACACACAATTGGAGAAAATATTCCAAAAAATGATTCTAATTTCACGAATTTAAGTTAAAAGTGCTAGTCAATGAAACGCTACCATCTCCAAAAACAAGAGCGGAACCAACCTTACCTCACCAAACGACCAGCCCAGAATGACCAGACCGAGTGGCCACAAGATGCGGGAAGCCACTGGAAGCCAGAAAAACCAAGATCAGTGGTGGTGGGGATGGAGGGATGGAGCGACTCGCCCTAGAGAAGGCTCGCTGACTGGACTGCAACCAAAGTGTGTAGAAACCTCTTTGGCAGTCTCAGCAGCTATCGACTCTGAGCCAGAGAGAATGATGCGAAGTGAGCTATCACTCCCCACATTGAGACAGTCATAGATTCTCGCACATCCACTTAAAAGTAAGACAGGTACACATTCTCACAGGGATAGTGGCGTAGCGGAGAAGCCACATTTATGCCACATTAATTAATATAATAATAAATTATTAACATAACAAAATAAGAAAAACCTAGCAATATTAACTAATATTTTAACACGTGAAATAAAGATGCTATTCCTCAAGCCTTGAAATGCGTAGGATTCAAGTTTTAACAAAATGATACTCTAACGACATTAAATAAATTATAACTTTACAGAACTCTAGAAAAATATGTGGAAGACGACAGACGATCGTCTTTCAAAACTAGTATAGGTGTTGCAGTATTATTCATGTAATGTTGGCACTACTGTTTTCGTGTGTAGTGTGTAACATACATAATCGCTACAAGGTGACACATAATGTAAACCTGATATAACACGCAAAACATATCGGTAGATATGGGCACTTGCCGACGGAACCAAGCTTCCAGAACGTACCTCTTTGAATTTTTGCCTGTGAGGCCTATTTAAAGGTCAAGATTACAAAGAAAAATAAACACAAGAACAGAGATGTCTTTCCGATAAGTTCAGTCCTCATAATAAACATCAAATATGCCCTAGTATCAGTTACATGTGCCATTATTCAGAGACGTCAAATGTGCATTGGTGCTGGTTGCGGAATTGTTAAAACTTACCTTTCCAGTTTCGCGTTTGCCTCTAGTTTAAGTTTGTTTCCGTTGCACACTAACAGCTGTAACTCAGCTTTAATTGGACACGTATGGCATTTTATTGCACTTACAACCACCTTCTAAATATTAGCTATTCCTCCTAAAAACCTGGTATAATCTTTTACTGCTAACAAGTATGAATATTCTACATGGATGTTATACGAACAGTTAAAACGTAACTACACATTACTGTACATATCATTATACTGTCGGCTGGAAGTACAGGCCTACCAAAAATACAACACAACTACATTGAGAAGCAGAGAAAATATGAAACAACAATAGGAATAAGTCTTAATATCTGAATACCATTACATAAACTCACTGATCTTACCCAAATACATGCCGCGCAGAATAGCCGCGTAGTATAAGGCATAATGTACGGACTGGGTGTTCGTTACCATGGAAGGTTCGAATCTTCTTTGTGGCATGGGTAGGTGTGTGTTGTCGTTAGTGTAATTTAGTTTAAGTAGTCTGTAGGTCTTCGGACTGATGTCAAGAGTAGTCTCATCCGAGATGTTAACAAACATTTGAACATTTTATCCGCTGATGTGAGGACGAGCTATTCAGCTATTTATAGGTCGTGAGATTTTGTAAGACATGGTTTCTCAAAGAGTATATTTTGCTATGAAGTGGAGATAACGTAGACCAATGATGTAGTGCTGTAAGAATGAAATAACGTGGGCATTGAAGCTCATGTTCAGACATTTTCGGTAGGGAAGCACATCAGCCGTGCCCTTTGAAATGGACCAGCCCGGCTTTTTGTCTGGAGTGAATTAGAAAAATCACGAAGACGCTAAATCTGAATCGTCCTCCCGAATGTCAGTCCAGTGCGTTACCACCGCGCCAGCTAATCCGTGGTCCCGTAAAATGTCCTTTAGCAGATACATTCTCTTCGCCTTTGGTTTAAGCTGTTTTCTGTTCAATGGGATAAGATGATGGATATATGGAAGGGAGTAAAGTGGAAAGAGGAATATTGATTCTATTAAACATTTATTTGGAAGAGGTACTGATAAAGTCGTTTGGATGGGATATGAGGTGTCACGATAGTTGGGCCGAAAATTGAATGCATTTAATTTGCAGACGGTATGGTGATACTCGCAGAAAATCAAGAAATACTATCCCAAATGATAAATGACCTGAATGATGCATGTACACCTTATGGTATGAAAATTGTTTAAAATAAAAGCATGGTTGTACGTTTAAAGGAAAAGTGTGAATTTTAAATTGGGGTCAGAAGCCATAGAACAGGTGAGAACATTTAAGTATTTAGGAATCTGCATTTAGGATTACACGGACTGCCAACAGGACATCAGACTTACAATGGCACTGGGAAAAATAATCGTTTCAGAAGCAGAAAAGACTCCTAACTAGTAGCTTACGCATAGAATTAAGCTAGCGACTGGTGAAATGTTAATACGGAGCGTGGCTTTATACGGAGCAGAAAGAAGGATAAGAGGAAAATAGAAGCATGTGGAATGTGGATATGGCGTCCGATGGAGAAGATCAGCTGTACTGATAAAGACAGGAATTAGTATATATTGGCCAGAGATGGAGAAGAACTAAGGATGCTGCCGACTGTAAATAATTGAAAGATAAACTGTATAGGCCCTAATCAAAGAATAAACTACCTTCTAGTGAAGGCAATTGAAGGGTCGCGCGGAGTAGTCGAGCGGTCTGGAGCGCCACGTTGCGGATTACGTGGCCTTCCGCGTCGGAGGTTCGAATCCTCCCTCCGGCATGGATATTTGTGTCGTCTTCAGTAAAAGTTAGTTCATAAGTAGTTTGTAAGTTTATTGATTGATGACCCCGCATTTAAGTCCCATAAGCTTTACAATTAGAACATTTGCAATTGAAGGATTCGTTCCAGGGAGGAGAAGGAAGGGTAGAATATACCAGATGCTGGATGACGACACTGGGCCACAAGGAGGGTACCAAAGAATCAAGAGGAAAGCACAAGAGCGAGAAACATGGAGGACTATGAAGTCAAAATCTCCGCACGGCAGATAACGAGATGTTGATGTACTCATATTTTTTTGACGTAAATGGTAGGAGTGCGTAATTGTTTCGTAAACAATTATATCAATGGCTTGATATAATGTTATATTAAACTTTTCTTTGGTATTGAATTTATGAATCGACTTTCGAATAGCTCTTGTCAGTGAGAGATTGTCACTGATGAACATAGCAAGTATGATTGATTCATAGCTGCTGACAGATCTTGACATCCTTATCTAGAGTTTGTTTACGACTGTCTTGAGGTTAATTCCAGTATCATTCGAGTGTTATTACAACACCGTACAGAATGATTCTGTAATGCTCCATCAGGGGTCATATTATTTATGAAATGATTTTCCATTAATATGACATTTTAAATGAATATATGTCGTGTATCCTGTTGCACTGTTCTTAATTTATCAACAACCTACAAAGGAAGTTTAAAGCGCTGATGATTCTATATAAAAGGTTCTTAGGAATGCGTTCCGGTTTGCAGAACTTTGTATTACGAAACTTCAGACTCTTTGGAGAGCACTTTGGCAGAACGTTTCTACGCTGGAAGATGCAATTACATCAATAAACTGCGAAGTCCTGGTCTGAAATTCAGATGTTGCATAAGGCTACCGTACGCGACTGCAAAGGGGAACAGAGGAAGGCACAATGGTACCTAAAGTACCCTGTTGCCGCACGATATGTGGTTGCTCGTTGAGTATGGATATCTGCAAGTAACATCAAAGTGTATGGAAGAGGTTCATCGGCATCTTAAATTCTTGAATTGCCCTGTTAAAAACTTTTTTAATGAAATTGAGTAATAATAATGCTGAATAATTAAATAAATTAGCCGGCCGCGGTGGCCGAGGAGACTGAGGCGCTCCAGTCACGGTCTGCACGGCCACTATGGTCGGGGGGTTTGAATCCCCCTCGAGCATGGATATTTGTGCCGTCCTTAGTAGTAGGTAGTTCATAAGTATTTTGTAAGTTTAGGGACTGACGACCCCGTAGTTAAGTCCCATAGACTATACAAACAATTTTTTTTTTAATAAATTAGTGAGAGATTACGAGTCATTGTCTAAAAGGTTAACCTGTGGTTACAACATTCGGAATGTACCGACAATGTAGAAGTATAAATTGGCCTACACGTCATGAGAAACTTCAGAAAAATTATAGCCTAGGCGATATCTGTATAGAGGCTTTCTGGGGCCTTGACAGTTTGCTTCATAACGATAAATGTATGTGAAACTTAATGCGAAACGGCTATGAAATTTTCAAGTGTTATCAGCCGCGTGGTGGGGTGAGCTAGATGCAACATTTGGATGAATTGCGTATTCACCGTCTTCAGGCAAATTGTCGGGATGCTTGCTCACTCATTCTTGAACTCTTTATGCATGTGTAAGGGGGAGTGTGTACTCTGTTGGCTTTTGTACCTCTCTGTACCTTTCTGGTGAGTGCGTGTCTGTTATTGTTTTATTTTGTCTGTGTACTTGCCTGAGACTGACGTGATGTTGATTTAGGTGGAGAGGAATAAGGATAGGGAAGGGTGTGAGGATTTGCTCTGATTTGACACATTCTGTGATGCGAAAAGCTGACATCTTCAACATTCTCAATAGTATTACAGAAGCAATTAATTCTAGCAAGATCCGTGAAGACTATGCGGAGCTGAGAGAAGGTGCAGCCAGTCTGAAGTGATCACACTTCCGACCATGCCGCCAGGGTTTGGCTGGCCCTCAGCTTGCTGGCGGAATCAGCTGCCCTTCTGGACCAGCGATTACCGATGAAGACTAAGTCAGTTGTCAGATAGTTTAAATAGTAAATTAACCCCTTGCACACCATCTTTTGCATCTGCTGTGAGAAAATGTCATCCCATTGCTAGGGCCACGTCTGTCGAGTTTCTCTCGACATACACATGGCCGAAAAGTAGGTTTATACAACACTGGCACATTTGCGACACTACAAAAATTAGTAATTATCTTCTCATCCTCCATGTAGTTATTAGTAATAGTAGTATATGATATCATATCATAAAATTTACTCGCAACATAAAATGGGCATACCAACTCACTAAAGATAGTAGTATAAATATTCCCATTAATGTAATAGGTGATGGGTTGTATAGATGTTTATGGAAAGAAAAGAAAAAAAACTGTGGCATCAGACGCCAAAAGCCTCCTTGAACTTCCAAAATCTACTATTAAATTTACTTACGTAGTAGAAACCAACGTTTCTAAAGCGCTTCTTGGTGGCACCAGGGCAAGAGAGAGAGTGGACGAGACGGAGAACCAGCCTTCGGCTTTGCGTCGTGCTCACCCTGGGAACGGCAGAGCCACACCAAGGCAGTTTGGATCAGTGACCGACCCGCGGAGGAATACGTACCGCGAAAACGGCTATGTGGGTCGTGTTGCGCAGGAACGGTCGTCATTGGACTACACGGAGCGGGAGATCAGTTTTTCGAAGCTATCTTGGCGCCGTGTCCGCACATTGGAGGAAAATTAGCGCCTATAGTGCGATTATCTCTTGCTTTCTAGTGACAGGGTAGCCTCGCAAAATGCGGAGCAGCTCTTCAGAAGGGACTTAGCTTTAGACAGCTGACGAGTACGGTTGCGTGATCCAGGTGTCCTCTTACGTGACTTCTCTTTAGGCAGCCGTCGAGTACGGTTGGCTCGATTTAGGTGCTTACTTGTGTCTGTTTTGGACTTCGGTTACTTTTTCACCTATTGCGCTTTGTGAACTTGGAGTTTCAGATTAACTTTTCAGACACCGTCTGAAAATTGTGCTTGTCGACCTGAGTATCATAGAGATGTGGATAGGCTCAGGCAGTTTGAATCAGCAGCACCGACACGCTGATATTGCTAGCCCTAGTGTCAATTGTGCACTCGACAATCTTGTGTCTGGGATACAGAGATGGCGAGACATAGCCGAGCCTACGGTTTTGTCAGACACCGTGTGCTTACCGTGGACACAGAGGCTAAGAGTATCGCATTCACTTTTCTGACTAGAGAAGTTTTTTCTTTCGATCAAAAATGTTCAAATGTTTGTTAAGCTTAATGGACTTAACTGCGTGCCTATCAGTTCCTAAACGTACACACTACTTATGAACTACCTTATACTAAAGACGACACAAACATTCAACCCGAGGTGGGATTCAAACCCCCGACCGTAACGGCCGTGCAGACTGTGACTGGCGCGCCGCAGACCGCTCGGCCACTGCGGCCGGCTCTTTCGATCGGACAGCGAATTGCAGCACTGCAACGCTCTGCCGCCGCCGTCCCAGTTCTACTGATGCCGACTTCAGCAGAAATTGTTTAAGTATTTCGTGCAACATTATCTGAGCGAGAGTTAAGATTATTCCTTTTAACGGTTTTCTTAAACATCATTTTATGTGGAAAGCACTCGTAATTGTAGCACGCTCCCTTGGTCTCCTTTGTGTTGTGAGTTATTCGCCACTGTCCAAAATTACAGTTATAGTGAACTTGCCATTCACTTATTAGTGTCATTCTTGTATTTGTTCATGTATTCTCAACAAAGTATTTGACATTTTTAAAGTTTTTAGAACTGTTTCTATATTTTGTCAGTTAATGGATCTGAGTATTTTGTGAAGTAAATTAAATACATTCTGTGGTGTCGCACAAGTACAAAGTGCGCGCCACCTACTTTCGCCGCGCGCCGCCAGGCACGCACGGCGCGGCGTTCTCACGACGACAGCCACGAGCGCCCTCTGTGACAACGCCGCTCGTGGCCACCACTGAAGGACTGGCACTTCGGACTGAGATAGCAACGAGTTAGGACCTTCGTAATCAGATAGGCACCAGTGAAGACTTTGCTATTGTACAGGCACTAGGCAGGCCTCTAACAACTATGTATCAACATTCTGCAGTACTACGTAAAAGTTAAGTATTGTTACATTCTGTGCAATATATATATCTCTTTCTAATTTACTCGAGTGTTTATAGTTTCTGGCTGCTCCCCTCCGTACCGGCACCAGCGTGCTATCTTTGTTCCTGTGTCGGTATCGTTCCACTCGGCCGCCGACACATACGACGAGGCTGGGACACAAAAGCGGCAACGAAGTTGGGACACAAAAGTGGCGACGAGGATGGGATAGAACCTTGGACCAGCCCGCTTGCAGCAGCCAGACAGCAGCAGTCGGAGCACGCAGAAATTGCTCCCGCCCACCCACCCTTAATATAAGAATTTTGGGGGAAGATATTTTGTTACGTGTTTTGTGGACTTTTTTGTTGCAGAGCGTCCTCGTTTATCTTGCATTTGTGTTTTGTACTAATTTACTTGTATACGCGGCGCCTAATCGGTCAGCATGGCCACTACCCCGAACCCAAACTTAATGGAAATTATTCAGTTACAGACGCGCAAATCTCACAACTTCTCAACGCAGTGGCGCAGTTGACGGCAACTTAACAACAGCCGTCGCATCAGCAGCCCACACCTTCCGCTGTACCGCTCCCTACGTTCCGCCAGTACAACGAACGTGAGGAAGAATGGAGCGACTATTTCGCACAGTTTCAAGAACTCGTCGCGGCTCATCAACTTACAGGTCAGACTGTTAAGCATCTTTTATTGTCCGTGGTGGGCCCCAAAACCTCCGTATTACTGCAAAAACTATTCCCGCAAGCATCTCCTCGTGATGTAGACTTTGAGCAAATAGTAGAGGCACTAAATGCTCATTATGAGAGAAAAGTTCTCGTAGCTGCGGCTCGGTACCGATTTTTCAGACTTAAAAAATTACCGCAGCAGTCACACCAAGAGTGGATTACGGAATTGAAGGGCTTAACCCGCCAATGTAAATTTACTTGCTCTTGTGGACTTTCGTATAGTGACGTTATGTTGAGGGATGCGATTACGCAGAACATTCAGGACCCCAGAATTAGAGCAGCAATTCTGAAACAGTCTGACCCCTCATTAGACAGTGTACTGCAGCTTATAGAAGCGCATGATACTTTTGACTTAGCTGATGTAGAAATGCAAAGCCATAGTGTAAATTCAGTGCGACGCAACGGACGCTTTCCTAGCCGTAGTTCTCAGTATAGCACTTGTGATTCTTTAAATTCTACCTGCCGTGCTGAACGGACAGTGAACAGTAGCCAGAGTAAAAGTGCGACGCAAAGGTCGCCCCGTAGTGTTAGACACAGTAATTTGAATAACGGGCGCCAACGCTCATTTCAGAAAAATGTACGTAAATCTTGCCC
Source organism: Locusta migratoria (assembly GCA_026315105.1). Taxonomy (NCBI): domain Eukaryota; kingdom Metazoa; phylum Arthropoda; class Insecta; order Orthoptera; family Acrididae; genus Locusta; species Locusta migratoria. Next base: position 230,615,661 of record CM048746.1, on the reverse strand, counting down.
CCAGTGTGTGTCTCGCCACAAGCGTGCTCATTGCCCTAGTCGCAATGCAACCTGTTATCAATGTGGCAAATCAGGACATGTACAGTCTGTGTGTATGCAAATTAAAAACTCAACGAACAGTACCGTTAGAAACAGTGCTTCGCAGAGTGCGAGAACAGTTCATTCTGTAAATGTTATACGGGCTGTAGAATTGAACAGTGCTTTCCTTGGATCTCAATTGCAAGAACGTAGTTCTAATTTTTTTTTTTTTTTTCTTTATTGGTAATTTCACTCCGACTTTCGTCGGCGGGCTGGCAGCAGCATCAGCGCTGCTCTTCAGCCGAGAGAACAGACACATGACAAGCGAGATAAAAAGAACAAAGACATGAAGTTAAAAACAATGAGTGTAAAAACATGGTACGGAGGAAAAATGGAAGACTTACAAACATGACATCGGAGACAATACTGCAGACTTAAGACACATGAACAAGAGAGACTGACACACATAAGCAGATTAAAAACAGTCTGTGCCACGGTGGCGATAAAATCACATGGAGATACAACACTGGACACACGAAGGCACACGGTGATATAGGTGGTGACGACAGGAGTTGCGACGCACTGGAGGTGAACACACGGCGATGACGATGCACTTGACACCAGAATACACTGTTGTTAAAAGGCGACGCTGCAGCCCCCGCGGGGCAAGGAGAGGGAGGAAGCGAGGAAGCGCGGGGGAGGGTCGATAAGAGAGAGAGGGGGGGAGAAGGTGGGGAGAAGGAAAGACAGGCACGATTGAGACTCCAGGTGGGGAGAGGAGGGGGGAAATCCAAGCGGGGAGGGGGAGAAGGAGGGGATGGGGAGAGGGGGCCGCTAAGTCCACGGGGAAGGGATCAAAGCTGATAGGAGGGGTATATTTCGGGGCGAAGGGCGTCATCCGGTAGGGGAAGGGAGCGGAAGTTGCCTTGGGAGAGTATATGTAGGGTGTGCAGGTGGAGAGAGGGAGGAATGCAGTGGTGGAGGCGTGGCAGAGGCCCAGGGGCGGTGAGGATAGGGTAAACTAGCGGGTTGCGGGAATCGAGTTTTCGGGTGACATACAGGAGGCGGAGGCGTTCAAGGTGTTGAAGGAGGTGAGGGAAGGGGATGAGGTCGTAGAGGATCCGCGTGGGGGAAGGAAGGCGGATACGGTAGGCGAGGCGGAGGGCGTGGCGTTCAAGGACTTGGAGGGTGTGATAAAAGGTGGGAGGAGCAGATACCCAGGCAGGGTGGAAGGAACAGAGGATGGGGCGCATGATGGATTTGTATGTGTGGAGGATGGTGGAAGGGCGTAATCCCCACGTCCGGCCGGTGAGCAGTTTAAGGAGGTTGAGGCGGGACATGGCTTTTTCACGGATGGATTTCAGATGGGGGGTCCAGGTAAGGTGTCGGTCGAGGGTGAGGCCCAGATACTTAATGGTGTTAGTGTGGCGGATGGGACTGTCGTGGAGGGTGATGTAGAGATCTGGGATGCGGAAGGTGCGGGTGGTACGACCTATAATGATCGCCTGGGATTTGTCAGGGTTGACGGAGAGGAGCCACCGGTTGCACCATGCGGCGAACGCGGTGAGGTGAGACTGGAGCAAAACCTGGGATCGGGCAAGGGAGGGGGCAAGGGCTAGGAAGGCGGTGTCATCAGCATACTGTAGGAGATGGACAGGAGGCTGAGGTTGGGGCATGTCGGCGGAGTAGATAAGGTACAGGAGAGGGGAGAGGACAGATCCTTGGGGCACCCCGGCAGAGGGGTAAAACAAACGGGAGTTGGAATTGCAGACAGTGACATAGGACGGGCGATTGGTGAGAAAGGATGCAATGAGGCGGACATAGTTAATAGGAAGGGCATAGAGTTGGAGTTTGAAAAGGAGGCCGGAATGCCAGACACGGTCGTAGGCTTTTTCTATATCTAGGGACACAAATATGGCGGAGCGACGGGAATTGAGCTGGACGGATAAGAGGTGGACGAGGCGAAGGAGCTGGTCGTCGGCAGAGAAGGATGGCCGGAAGCCACATTGAGAAGAAGGAAGGAGCTGGTGCTGTCGGAGGTGTTGGTGGATACGACGGGAAATGATGGATTCAAGGACCTTGCTAAACATGGAGGTGAGACTGATGGGACGGTAGGAAGAGGCTTGGGATGGGGGCTTGTTGGGTTTGGGGAACATGAGGATGCGGGAGATTTTCCACAGGCGAGGATAGAAACCGGTATAGAGGATAGTGTTGTAGAGGGTGGCAAGGACAGTGTGGAAGGAGAGGGGACAGGCACGGAGGTGCCTGTAGGTGAGCCGGTCGTGACCGGGAGCGGTGTTGCGTTTGGTGCGAAGTGTAGCTATGATGTCGTGTGCTGTGATGGGTGTGTTTAAGTTGGAGGGAGGAATGTGCCCCAAGTACTGGAAGCCGGGGGCAAGCGGGGGAGAAGAGGTGTCGGTACGCTCATGGACATCGGGAAAGAGGGAGTAATCAAAATGAGGATTATCAGGAAGGGAGAAGATGTCGGAAAGGTAGGAGGCAAAGTGTTCCGCCTTACTGGCATTGTCGGGAAAGGGACGGTTATCATGGAGAAGCGGGTAGTAGAGGGAGGAGTGACGGCCAGTAAGGCGATTGAAGGCCTTCCAGTACTTTGAGGAGTTGATGGGGAGAGTGGCGTTAAGGCGGGTGCATGTCTGCCGCCAGTCCCGGCGTTTTTTCGCGGACAAAAGGTTTCTAATGTGACGTTGGATTTGCCGGTGGCGTATGAGTGTGTCCCGGTCCCGGGTACGGAGGTACGAGCGGTAGAGGCGTCGGGATGCTCGGAGGAGGAGGACAGCCTGTGGAGGCAGGGTAGGACTGTGCGGGTATATTGATTTGGTAGGGATGTGGGCTTCAACAGCGTTAGCAAGGGTTTGCTGGAGAAAGGTGGAGGCGTGTTCAATATCTTCGGGTGTGCGGAGGGGAAGGGGGTGGCTTTCGACCGAGGTATCTATGGAGCGACCGTAGGCATTCCAGTCGGCACGGGAGTAGTCATGAATGAGTTTGGGAGGAGGTCTAGGACGAGGAGCTCGGGCAGGGCGGGGGCGGTGATCAAGGGTGAGTAGGACAGGGGCGTGGTCACTGCCTATAAGGTCAAGGACGTCTGCCGTGATGCGCCCAAGGAGGTTGGGAGACGCCAAGACGACGTCAGGGGTGGTATTGCTTTCGGGGCGAGTCGGGCGAGGGAGGGGCAGGATTCCGCCCCGGAGCGAGGTGGTGACAAACTGATGCCACCGCCGGAGTTCAGCAGGCGGACGGGAAGACAGGTTTAGGTCTGCGGCGACAACATAGGTCGTGTAGGTGCGGTCAACGTGAGAGAGGAAGTCATATGGGAGAGGAGAGGTGCTGCGGACGTAGATGGTGGCGAGGGTGACGGTGAGGGATGGGAGGAAGAGACTGAGGATTAGATGTTCTGTAGGATCATTGAGGAGCGGGTGTAGCCGGACGGGGTGGTGACAGAGATGGCCGATCGCCACTCCGCCTCTGGCCAAGGGAGGGGGACCATCAGTGCGATGAAGGAGGTAAGGAGCGGTACTGACGGGACGACGGGGTTGGAGGAAGGTTTCATTCAGGAGGAAGGCGTCCACGCGGTGATGGAAAAGGGTATGCATGAAGAGGTGCTTGTTGGCTGGGAGAGACCGGACATTATGGTATAGAAAGGTGTATGATGAGCCTGCCATGGTGATGGTGGGGGGGTACGGGAGGAGGAACGGAAGAAGGTGGAGCGGGCGGGCTTAGACTTGGGTTTCAAGGCGGGAAAAAGCGAAGTGGGAGTGGGCGCGGGAGAAAGTGGCAAAGGTTTCTAGGTGGAACACTGACCGTACGGCCAGTGCAATCTGCTGGAGGGTGTGCGGGCGTTGAAACGGATGGATGTTGGCGAGGACCGTGGTTACAAACCGGATGACGTCCTCGGCAGTGTGGGGAGGGAGCAAGGAGTTGTTGGGGTGCATGGGTGGGTCGACGGGGCGAATGGGGACGGTGAGTTCGGGGACGGTGGGGGCTGGGACGGACTTACATTTGTAGGAGTAGGTGGGATGGGGTCCGCCACAGGTGTTGCAGGTAGGAGGGGAGGCAAGGTTAGGACAGTGCTTGTGCAGGTGAGGGGACTTGCAGTGAGGACATGTGGGGGGTTGCGGCAATTCTGTGTCAGGTGGTAGTTGTACACGAGGCACCTGGCACAGCGGTATGACTGAGGTGGGGAACGGGAGGGCTCCACCTTGTGGCGGCGGTCGTAAATTAGGGCACCCTGGAGGAAAAGGTGATCAAGGGACGATGCGGACTCTGTGAATATCCGCATCAGGTATGTCGGGCCAGTGGCATTGAAGATACGCTTGGCGGAGCGGATGGTAACATCGGGCATGGAGTTGAGCTGACCCAACACCTCTTCCTCCGTGATCAGAGGGCTGAGCTTCGTGATCACGGCGGTGAGGGTGGGTGGGCGGCGGGAAGGAGGCGGTTGGCGAGCTGAGGTGGCGGTGTAGTAAGGGGTGAGAGTGGCATGGGGACCAAAGTGGATGTGGGGGAGGCGGTGGAGGATGTCAGTGTGTAGAGTGGGGCTGGGGGATTTGAGGAGGACGGAGTCTCGGCGGGGGATGATCTGAGTCAGGGGGACGTCGGGGTAGTATTTACGAAGTTCAATGGAGAGGGTCTTGTAGTCAAGGAAACGGGCGTCGGGGCGGGAAAGGACATAGGAGTATAGGTCAGGCTGCACGGGAGCAGGAATGGGGGCAGTGTCCATGTGGTTGGATGGAGGCGGAGAAGGAGGGGGAGGAGGGGGAGGAGCCTTTTTGGGCAAAGTTGGAGTGGGGTCCGCGCTCCCACGTTTGGATGACTTTTTGGGCTTGGCGCCCGTGGAGGAGGATGCAGAGGCGGTGGAGGGAGGGGCAGGAGCAACGGAGACTGGGTTGAGGGGGATAATCGTAGGTTGGTGTGGGGGCAGGAAGGTCGGCGGGGGCGACTGTGGCGTGTCAGCCACCGTGGCACGGCGATGTTCAATTCGGGCAGGCGGTAACGGAGGAAACTCATGAGGCGAAGTCAGCGGCGTGTAGACAGGAGGAGGAGGGACGTGGGAAGCGGAGGAAAAGGACATTAAGACCGACAGGGGAATTGCCGGTTGGGGGAGGGAAGTGGAACTCCAGGTGGTGGTGGTGGAGGCCTGGGACGGGGAGGTGTAGTGGATGGATGTGGTTGTAGCAGGTGAGTGAGACATATTACCGGGATGACTGAGCGGCGACGAGGATGATGATGGCGAAGACACTGAAGACGAAGAGGCGGTGGTGGCGATGAAAGGCGGCAGGCTCGGAGTGGAGGCGGAGGCGGCGGCAGGCTCGATGGGACGGCAGCGACGTTGCAGACACTCGGCGGCGACGGCTGGCTGGCGACGGCTGCTGGGCGGCGGCACAGGCTCGAGGAGGCGACAGCGGCTCTGCAGACGCCTGGCGGCGACTGCGGGCTGGCGACGACTGCTCGGCGGCGGCGGCGGCTGCTGCTGCTGCTGCTGCTGCTGGCGGCGGCGGCGGCGGCGGCGACGACGACTGCGGCGACGACTGCGGCTGGCGGCGGCTGGCTGGCTGGCGGCGGCTGGCTGGCTGGCTGGGACGGCGGCGTCTCGACGACTGGCCCTGTGTTGCACGGAAATACCAAAAACGCAGAGGTAAGTGATAACTCTTGATTACACTGGTGTACAACTTTCTGATTTACTTTTGGTAGTTCTACGCCTATGGCAAAACTATATAGTGCACCACGTAGCAAGTGCCGCCGGGCGCGTAAAACAGTGCAACGGAAAAGGGTTCGGGACAAGCAAAATGACTATGAACAGTGCATTCCTGTAGTGAAAATAGTGCCTTCTGCAACTGCTCCTTGTAATAGTGCCCAGTACTGTGTAGCTAGTGACAGTAGATATCAAGTAGCTACTCAAAAGTGTAGTGCAGTAGTTAATAAATCTGGAGTAGCTTCGCAGGCTTGCGCGGACGCCGATCCGGCGGTAGTGTCATCTAGTGACAGTGTTGTTAATCCGCTGCGTGCCGAGTCTGCGCCGCTTCCTTCACTACGCGGCCCGCGCAAGCGCAGTAAACAAACCGTAGCAGACGTTGCCCACATTCGCGCACCTGTCGAGCGCCGAAAGCAAAAACTTTTTGTGAATCTTTCCATTGACAATAAGACTGTGCAATTTCAGCTCGACACTGGTTCCGCTGTTACCTTAATTAATAAAGATACTTATGAACTTCTGGGTTCGCCAAAATTGTCGCCGTCACAGCAAGTGTTAACAGCTTATACAGGTGAAAATATTCCCGTGCTAGGAACATGTAGCCTGCCCGCCTCTTTTCAAGGTGTAACAAAAACAGTTGCTTTTGTAGTTCTTCAGGCCAAATCGACACAGAACATTTTTGGACTAGATGCTTTTGACTTGTTTGGTTTATCAATTCAAAGAGATGTGCTTCAAATTTCGTCAATAGTGCCTCAGGATAAAATCAATGCATTGTGTGACAAATATAGTGACTTGTTTTCGCCGGAACTAGGTTGTGCAACAGACTTCGTGGCACATGTAACTTTAAAAGAATCTGCAGTTCCAAAGACCAGTGCCTATCGCGTTGCGTGATAGAGTTGCCGAAGAACTTAAACGTTGGCAAGATAGTGGGGTGATTTCTCCTGTTTCTGCGAGTCAGTGGGCCTCGCCTATAGTAATTATACCCAAGCCGACAGGAAAACTTCGTCTCTGTGCGGACTTCAAATCTACAGTCAACAGTCAAACAATTGTAGACACTTACCCCCTGCCCAGACCTGAGGAACTGATGGACAAATTAGGACAGTCTCGCTTCTTTTCCAAGATTGATTTAGCAGAGGCATACTTACAAATTCCACTTGATGACGAGTCAAAAAAGTTTTTCGTCATTAATACTCACATGGGCCTTTTTCAATTTCAACGCCTACCCTTTGGCAGTTCTTCCGCTCCCGCTATTTTTCAGCGTTTTTTGGAACAGCTGACAGTTTCTGTACCGTGTTGTTCGAACTATTTAGATGACATTGTGGTATCCGGACGTACAGTTGAAGAACATTTAGCAAACCTGGAGTGCCTTTTCAGAGTGTTGTCTGCAGCAGGTCTACGTTGTAATAAAGCAAAGTGTTCGTTTTTTCAAACTGAAATAGAGTACCTGGGCCATGTGATTAATGCCCAAGGAATCCATCCTTTACAGTCACATCTTCGAGCAATCAAAGACTTGCCTCCTCCTAAGAATGTGCACGAATTGCAAGCAGTAATGGGGAAGCTGAACTATTATTTCAGATTTATTCCCAATGCCTCTCAGATTGCAGCTCCACTGCATCGATTACGTAGGAAAAATGTTCCTTTTGTATGGTCCAAAGATTGCCAGGTTGCCTTTGACAAATTAAAGTCTGCACTACTCAGTGATGCATGTTTGATTCCCTTTGACCCACAGAAGCCTGTAGTGCTAGCAGTTGACGCCTCGTCGTACGGTGTGGGTGCAGTTCTGTCACATCGTATTGGATGTCATGATCGTCCTATTGCCTTTGCATCCAAGCTACTGACGCCGACGCAACAGAATTACAGTCAGATAGAAAAGGAGGCCTTAGCAATCATTTACGGCGTCACAAAGTTTCATCATTATCTGTATGGCAGAAAATTCTATTTATTGACAGACCACAAGCCTCTCACGTCGTTGTTCTCACCCACAAAGCCAATTCCGCCACGAACGGCACAAAAGCTTCAGAGATGGTCCTTGATATTGTCTAATTATCAGTATGAGATTTTGTACCGACCTACCACTAAACATGCTAACGCGGACACACTTGCCCGACTTCCGGTTGGCCAGGATGTATCATTTGATTCTTCAGAAATGGCATGTTGTCAGATAGACTCCAGAGATGCTTCCGCTGTCGCAGACTTTCCTTTAAACTCTCGTCGGGTTGCACAGGAAACAGCTGCGGATGCAGACTTAAGTGTGGTAGCACGTTTTGTTCGCTTTGGGTGGCCTGCCAGAGCCAAAGACATTGATCGGCCTCTGGTTCGACGTTATTTTGCACAACGTCATGCATTATCTTTAAGTCAGGGTGTACTGTTGTTGCATACCGACAACGACCAAGCAAGAGTGATTGTTCCTCGTTCCCTGCAACGAGAAGTGTTACGCCTCCTGCATCAAGGACATTGGGGCATTGTTAGGACAAAGCAACTGGCCAGACGTCATTGTACCTGGGTTGGTATGGACGCTCAGCTAGAGAGCATGACATCACAGTGTACAGTTTGTGCGGAGCATCAGGCGGCTCCTCCGCAACGTTTTTCAGACTGGCCACGCCCCAAGGGACCATGGCAACGTTTACACATTGACTTTGCCGGACCTTTCTGGAATACGCGATGGTTAATTGTTGTAGACGCTTTCAGCAAGTTTCCTTTTGTGATTGCCATGAACTCAACGACCGCGTCTAGTACAATCAGTGCCTTAACATCAGTGTTTTTCATCGAAGGCTTGCCTGAAACTATCGTCAGTGACAATGGACCTCAGTTTGTTAGTGCGGAATTTCAACAGTTTTGTCGTGTGAATGGTATTCAGCATATCACCACCGCACCTTTTCACCCTCAGTCCAATGGTGAAGCAGAACGTTTCGTTCGAACATTCAAGTCTCACATGGAGAAGATGAAAGGTCAGCACTCCAGGCAGCAAGCACTTCAAATTTTCCTGTCTACGTATCGGTGCATGCCACGTGACGGCCCGTCTCCTGCCGAGCTGCTACACGGCCGCCGTCACCGCACTCTCCTTCACCTGCTGCAGCCTCCCACGCACCGAGTCGGTTCGTATGGCGCTACGCGTTTTCAGGTTTCTACGCCGGTGCTGTACAGGGTGTTTGCTGGAAACAAGAAGACATGGTTGCCGGGCACCATTCAGCGCGTGCTCGGTAGCAATATGTATGTTGTACGTTCTTCCACAGGGTCGGAGCTGCGGCGCCACGCAAACCAATTGCGTCTGCATATGTCGCGCGATCCTGTCTCCGGTTTCTTGATTCCAGACCCAGTTCACCGCCACGGAGCACAAACACATCGTCCGTCAACGGGTCCAGCGTCCCCGGACTACGAGATTGTCCCGATGGAGATCGACGCGACGCCGCCGCTGTCGCCGCCGCAGATGGCAGCGTCACCGAGAGGGACTCGGGGACCGTGCGTGCCGCCGCCGCCTGGGCCATGCACCTCAGAAGAAGATGACCTGCTCCCTCTGGGTGGGGGCGGGCGCACTTCCCCAGGTTTCGGCGGGTTCCCTGGAGGATCTCAAGGCGGATGCCGGGGCGCGGACGGCGTCTCGATCCCGGCCTCAGCTACGACGCCCGTCCCGCCAGTAACGCCCCCGCCCAGGCCCTCCTCCCAGTGCCGTCGCCGTGGCCCTCAGCCCTACGCCACGACGGCGCGGCGGTTTGAGGGGGAGGGGTGTGGTGTCGCACAAATACAAAGTGCGCGCCACCTACTTTCGCCGCGCGCCGCCAGGCACGCACGGCGCGGCGTTCTCACGACGACAGCCACGAGCGCCCTCTGTGACAACGCCGCTCGTGGCCACCACTGAAGGACTGGCACTTCGGACTGAGATAGCAACGAGTTAGGACCTTCGTAATCAGATAGGCACCAGTGAAGACTTTGCTATTGTACAGGCACTAGGCAGGCCTCTAACAACTATGTATCAACATTCTGCAGTACTATGTAAAAGTTAAGTATTGTTACATTCTGTGCAATATATATATCTCTTTCTAATTTATAAGTGTTTATAGTTTCTGGCTGCTGCCCTCCGTACCGGCACCAGCGTGCTATCTTTGTTCCTGTGTCGGTATCGTTCCACTCGGCCGCCGACACATACGACGAGGCTGGGACACAAAAGCGGCAACGAAGTTGGGACACAAAACATTCTTAACCTGTATCTGATTCAGTAGTTAGATTCCCCAATTTTCATTATATTTTGGTGGATATTTGTTTGTCAAGAGGCCAGATCTCTTTTAGGGCACAGTTCAGTAATTGTTAGGAGGGGTCTTCCAATACACCCCCCCCCCCTCTTCCCTGTGCTTCGCATTTCCCACATATCTGTACCTGAAAACCACCCAAATGCCTACCACCAATCACAACTTTTCACTACAACACTCCCCTGGGGCACATTTGAATAACTTTTACGCCTGAAAACTTCTCTCTAGTGAGAATGACATACTGAGTTCTGTTAGAAACTCTTCAATCCAATCACGAAGTTGGCCTAATATACCATATAATCGCACTTTATTCACCGGGCGACAGTGCGGAAACGGATCGAACCTCTTGAGGAAGTCGAGGAAGAAGGCATTAACCTGGGAGCCTTTATCTACTGTCCGTCCTCTAGGTCTGGTGGTTGAATACCACGAGCTGTGTTCGGACACCACGTTGAGTTCCTATAGAGGAGATTTCCGATCTCAAGAAATGACATATTATGGGAACATAAATGTATTCAAACATTCTCCAACCGACCGACGTCAAAGATATAGGCCTGATCAACGACTCTTCTTGAAAACGCGATTGACCTTTTTTCAAATTTTTCCCCTTAGGAACGCTTTGCTCCTTTAGAGTCCTTCGATACTCTGCTGCCACAACAGTGGCAATTTTCCTCACATAGCGCATGTAAAATCGAATTGGTATTCCATAATGTCTAGCTGCCTTTCCTGTGTTGAGCGATTTCAATTGATACTTATTTCAATATCAGCCATTTTGCTGTTCGTGCGATGGTGACAAGGGGGAATTAAGTGCAATTTCTGTCAGTGAGATATATATGGATAGAGACATACAATATTTCGACTTTTGTGTGGCTCATCTGCTTCAACGCCATTAAGGTCACAGAGCGTCTGGACATTTGGTTTCGAGCCGGTTACAGAATCGAGACATCATCAAAATTTCTTACATGTCCCTGCAACGTCTGTACATTGATCAATGTAGTGAAAGAGACTCACTTAAAATGAAATACTCATTTGCTAGCATTACAAAACATGATTTTTCAAAGGCTATTGGTTTCAGTATCCTATGATACCATCATCTTCTCTGATAAGATGCTTTAATAACAGTTTTCTAACTAGGTTTTTAAAGCGCAGTAAAACTTTTCCAGCTTTCATAATATTTCACTGATTACATTTTTACCTAACGCGTATACTACGGTGGTAATTTAACTTCGTCCACAGATGCTTAGCACTAGCAGTTCTGAAAAGTTTCGTTTTAAGCAGTCAATTACTATGAAAATTTTCCCATTTCGCTTTTGCTAAACTAGGAGATCTTCCTACATTTTTTTATAATTCTACATACGTTTTATTCATTGACACTGTAACGGATTTTTCGTCGGTAATTCTCTGTTCTTCGGAAAGTCAATAGAAAAGTTCTGGTCTCTTTGTTATCATCAGGTCTGAGGCGTCATTGCCACCAATCGACTATTTATCTGATGGAGCTAATTTTTGATAAACTTGTAAGAACAACATTGCAGGATTCTCCAGCCTATATCGGATAAATTTTCACCTACAATTACATGACTCGGAAATGAAGGGGAAATATTTAAGGTCTTTGAAAAAAATTGAAATGTCATGACCATACCTTGAGGAGCAGTCAAACTAGGATAAGGAGAAGAATAATTGTGTAAATATATATCGCAGGAAATTTTATCTTGAATTAGACGTTCCTTCCTTTTATATCAGTTGTAGGGTAGGAGGAGGCAGATAGTGGGAATGGAAAGAGGGTGAAAAATGGCAAAGTGACAGACTGCGGGGTGAGGGAAGTGGAGACGTAAAGAAAGATGGGAAAGGATCAGACGAAAACAGAGTGGAGGGAAAAGGGTACACTCAGTGAAGATCGATAGAAGAGAAGGACAAGAAGGAAGGAGTCATACGTAGATAGGGATGCGCAGATGGACAACGAGAGGAAGAACTAACAGATGATTAGATCAAAGTAATGGTTCATGTACACTCTGACACCACGCACAAGAAGCAGTCTCTTACGTTACACGGATTTGTAACGCAACCCACAAGAGACAAGAATAATATGACGCATGGAGCCATGGCATTGTGGTAGCTGTGGTAAAATCCAAAGAACTATCTCCCGATTAGCGTGCTGCCCACAATAAGAAAACATTTCGAGAGGTTTTTACTTGTAAGCCACTACAAAAAGTTCTAGATGGGTTGCACAACTCAAAACATACAATTTTGATTCAAGAAACATTATGCCACAACTCAGCAACTATTCCGGGTGGTGAAAGAAGCTACAACTGCCTTTAACTATAGGGAGTTCTGGGGTCATGTTTTTTAGACGAGGCCTCTAATAGTATATGGTACAGGGACACCTACTGCATTAATGCGCAAGGTCTTTCCACGAGGTTTGTCTGGCTTATAGTCATGGATGGACTTCTATCTTCACCAAGAGTAAAGGCCTTGTACGCAGGCAATATTGCGCTCATTACAAGATGTCAACATCCCGAGATCGTAAACGGAAGCATGTGAAGATCTCGAAAGTTCGGCTATAGACTGAAGGGTTGGGGCCGCGGCGGATTAGCCGAGCGTGCTGGATCACCGTTTTTCGTTGCGCGCGGCCGTTCGCCGTCGGGGGTTCGAGTCCCCCATCGGGCATGGGTGTATGTGTTGTCCTAAGGTGAGTTTACCTGAGTGTAAGTAGTTTGTAAGCTACGGACTAATAACCTAAAAGTTGCGAAGGGTAAAGACACAACCTGATGCACTGGTGTGTCAGATCTAGGTCATCTAATTTAGAAGGTTAAGAAGCATGAAGAGTGTATTTCACACATAATGCTTATTTACATTTATCAGTTCTTCGAAAAACAGAAATTAGGCAAAGTTTAGTTCAGCTTTGAAAGACACAATGACAACATAAAGAAAAATCGCCTGTTCCAAGTCTTGGCTCCGTTTCGGGAATATTGTAGATCCTGCACTGAAAGAAGTGAACTCCCAGTCATCTGAACCACCAGCCGCCACTAGCTCTGGTTGTTTTGAGGTGTAAGTACCTCGTCCTGCGATGGCAATCGCCAGAGCAAGTCTTTGCGACCCAGCCCTCTTTTTCAATTTCCTTCTTCAAATGTCACATATAAACATATTTGAAATTAAATATATTTTCACTGTAACTGAAGAGTCTAAATTATATCAAGGACGCATCTTCTTTAACCTCGAAAAACCAAATGAATGAAGTAAAACTTCTGTCTTCTTCACAATATAATTAGGTTTCTACGAAATTCAGATTTATGTTCTCAAAGAGTAAAGCAATGTATAATCACGGGTAACTCAGTTTACTTCTCATTCCATATGACATCTTCTGTTAGGATTGTTGAAATTAAAAATTCTTCTCTTGTAACCTGTTAGTAACCGGTATGCCGTTGGTAGCCTGTCAGTTGAAAAACCTGGGTGACGGCCAGGACTCTACAAAGGAGCCGGCCGCGGTGGCCGAGGGGACGAGGCGCTCCGGTCACCATCTGCACGGCCACTATGGTCGGGATTTCGAATCCCCCCTCAGGCATGGATATTTGTGCCGTCCTTAAGCTAGTTCATAAGTATCAATAAAATTCTTCTGGGTATTATACCGCGTCGTCATTTTGTAAACTTTGCCGACGTTTCGGCCACTATTGCAGGTGGCCTTCATCAGGGTCTGTGTCTGACTGCTGACTGTACGATCGCTTGGTGTTTATATACCAGCGGATGAAGGAGAGGAAGGGGGCGTAGGTTATCCTTTATTGGTGGTTATATTATTGCACGCCATTGGTGGAAAGGGGCGTTGCTGATTGGTGTTTTAATGGCTGGTTTTTTTCATATGATTGGATGTTGTATTCTTCTCCCTTATTGGTCAAAAAGGTCGTTTCCTATTGGATTTTGCATTAGAACTTGCTATTGGTGGAATGGACCTGGGAGAACGGACAGCGGTTGCGGCGTGCCGCTGTTGACGTCGCCTGGCGCAGACGGCGGCGGGCCGGTGCTCTGCGTGTTCGCGGCCGCTGTGGTCTCCGGGGCGCCTGCGCGAGTCATTCCGCGCGCGGTGCCGTCACGTAGCGTTGCAACTGCTGGCAGCCAAGACGCCGGCAGCCTGTAGCCATCCTCCCTGTTCATATTGGCGGGACGCTTCGCTATTTCTATAGCCTCTCTAATCTTCCTCCTCGTTGAGAAAGGTTGTTTTGCCAGCACGCGGGCCTCACCGAAAGATAACTTTTTCCCGCACTGATTGTGGTGCTCGGATACCGCTGACTTTGTGTGCTGTCCAAGCCGTATGTACCTTTCATGTTCCGAAAGCCTCGTGCAGATTGCTCGTCCGGTCTCTCCTATGTAGACCACCCCACACTCGCAGCTTATTTCATAAACGCCGGCATTACTCAGTTTGTCAACCGCGTCCTTAGTTGAACCTAGGAAATCCTTAGATTTATTGGTCCTGCGGAAGACTGGCTTGATGCCTGCCCGACGAAGAACCTTGCGCACACGTTCAGTGACGCCCTGCACGTAAGGTAATAGGGCGATGCTTTGTGCTTCCTGCTGTTCCCCTCTATTGTTTTCATTCCTCCTGGACATTGTTTTATTTATTTCGCCCAGTCCATAGCCATTAGCCACAAAGGTGGATCTGAGGTGCCGTAGTTCCGCCTGTAGGTGATCGGCATCGCTGATCCTGTGGGCCCTCCTTGTTAAAGTTTGAAGGGCGGACTTCTTCTGCATGGGGTGGTGGTGGGAGGAGGCGTGGAGGTACCTTCCGTGCTGGTAGCCTTTCTGTACACCCTGTGGCCGAGTTTACCATCAGACTTCCGGTAGACTTCAACGTCTAGAAAAGGCAGCACCCCATTCTTCTCTACTTCTATAGTGAAATGTATTTTGCTGTGCTGCCGATTGAGATGTTCGTGGAAGTTCTGTAGCTCTTCTTCCCCATGTGGCCAGATGACGAAAGTGTCATCAACGTATCGCAGCCAGCATGCTGGGCGTAGTGGCGCTAACTGGAGAGCCGTTTCTTCAAAAGCTTGCATGAAGATGTCTGCTGCAATAGGCGAAAGAGGGGAGCCCATAGCTACACCATCTGTTTGTTCATAAAATTCTCCTTTCCACTTGAAGTAGGTGGTCGTCAAGCAGTGGCGTACTAAGTCACAGGTGTCAGGTGCTAAGCGCTCTTCTAATATGTTAATTGTGTCTGACACTGGTACGTTAGTGAATAACGATGTTACATCGAAACTAACCATCAGATCCGTGACTGATACACTCTTCTCTTTTAAAAGTGCCACTAAATGGGTCCAATCCTTGACGTATGATTCTGTGTGGTTCACCAGATGTCGGAGCTTTGGTACCAGCTCTTTTGCCAGCTTGTATGTGGGTGAATTAATGCTGGCCACTATAGGACGCAAAGGGAAATCCTCTTTATGAACCTTCGGTAACCCATACATCCTCGGTGCCTGTGGAACTTGTGGGATGAGTCTTCTGGCTGTGTCAAAGGTCATCCTGGTTTGCTTCAGCAGCGCCTGCGTCGATCTGGTTATCTTAGCCGTCGGATCACCCTTAAGTTTCTTGTATATGGGGTCGCCGAGAAGATTTTTCATTCGTTTATTGTAATCTGGTGTATCCATGATGACAGTGGCGTTGCCTTTGTCTGCCTGTATCACTACTAAGTCAGGATTCTTCTTCAACTCCACTATGGCCTGGCGTTCCTCCCTGCTAATGTTTTGTTTTGGTGGCTTTGCTTGAGACAGGATTCGTACCGTTTCTTGTCGCATCTTCTTTGTCTCGGCATGTGGCAGGTGACGCACCGACGTCTCAACTGATTCAATGATGCCTTCCTTCGGTACATATTTCGGTGCGATAGCAAAATTGAGTCCCTTAGCCAGGATCTGAGTAGCTGCTTCACTTAAGGTGTGGCTTGAGAGATTTACCACTGTCCTTTGCGTATCCAGCGTTTGTTCTTCTTTCGTCGTGACCGGCTGCAGCTTGGCAAACTTATTCATCTGACGACTGGCGAGGCTCTCAGTAGACCTCGTGGCTTGCTGGAAGGTCAGCCTATCGACCTTCTCCCAGTCTTCCACATCCAACTTTCTTGCCAGGAATAGGTGTAGTTCGTAGAGCTTTTTGTTGTTTGTGTCAAGGCTGGTCCGTATGTCTCGTATCCTTTCCCTCAGCAAGGCTTTGCTGGCTCGTAGACAGATGTTCTTCGCCTTGTTCGATTTTATATGCGACTTCAGCCGTAGGAATTTTGGCACTATATTGGTGTCCCTACATCTCTTCAAGTAAACAAGACCATTCAGCAGTTTACCTCCCTTTAGACGCAGCGATTCTGCCAGCAGCTGCAACTGCCAGCAGTTGCAACGCTACGTGACGGCACCGCGCGCGGAATGACTCGCGCAGGCGCCCCGGAGACCACAGCGGCCGCGAACACGCAGAGCACCAGCCCGCCGCCGTCTGCGCCAGGCGACGTCAACAGCGGCACGCCGCAACCGCTGTCCGTTCTCCCAGGTCCATTCCACCAATAGCAAGTTCTAATGCAAAATCCAATAGGAAACGTCCTTTTTGACCAATAAGGGAGAAGAATACAACATCCAATCATATGAAAAAAACCAGCCATTAAAACACCAATCAGCAACGCCCCTTTTCACCAATGGCGTGCAATAATATAACCACCAATAAAGGATAACCTACGCCCCCTTCCTCTCCTTCATCCGCTGGTATATAAACACCAAGCGATCGTACAGTCAGCAGTCAGACACAGACCCTGATGAAGGCCACCTGCAATAGTGGCCGAAACGTCGGCAAAGTTTACAAAATGACGACGCGGTATAATACCCAGAAGAATTTTATTGATAGTGACAACTGCCGCGGAAGCCTACGTTTGCATGTAGTTCATAAGTAGTTTGTAAGTTTAGGGACTGATGACCCCGTAGTTAAGTCCCATAAGCTATACAAACAATTTTTACATCTACAAAGGAGCCACAGGACTTGTATAGCCGCGGCACTTCTGGTGTTCCCGCCTACGCCCGCTTCCAAGCACTCACTCGCCTCTAACCAATGCCCAGTCTATCCTAAACAATGTTCAGCATGTTGCCGAATACCTTTCAGGGTTCACGTATATGAATGTTTCGGCGAATTGATTGTCCATGTACAGCCTATATTCCAAATGATTATCTACATCTACATCATAGACACTCAGCAGATCACATTTCAGTGCCTGGCAGAGGGTTCATTAACCACTTTCATAACTTTTCTCTACCGTTCCATTCTCTAATAGCGCGCGGTAAGAAAGAACGTAAATCGTTGGTCATGTCTCCCTTAGTAGGTGGGTGCTAGCAAAATATTTTCACATTCAGAAGTAAACGTCGGTGATTGAAACTTCGCAAACAGATCACGCCGCAATGAATAAAGTCTTTCTTTTAATGATTTCCACCCCAATTCGTGCAACATTTCCGTGGCGCTCGCCCCCCCCCCCCCCCGTAACGTGATAAAACAAAACGAGCTACCATTCTCTGAACCTTCTCAATGTATTCCGTCAGTCCCACCTGGTGAGGGTCCCACAAGGGGCACCAGTACTCCAGGAGAGGACGCACAAGTGTGATTTGGGCAGTCTCTTTGGTGAAGCTGGTGCATCTTCGAAGCGTTCTGCCGATGAAACGTAACCTTTGGTTCTATGTGTTCTCTCCAGTCAAAGTTGTTCGTAATTGTAACTCCTAGGTATTTGGTAGAATTTACGACCTTAAGGTTTGACTGATTTATCGCGTAATTGAAGTTCAGCGGATTTCTTTTTGTGGTCATGTGTATTACTTCACACTTTTCTTTATTTAGTGTCAATTGTCAATTTTCGCACCATGTAGAAATTTTGTTTAAATCGCTTTGCAGTTGCTTTTCATACTCTGTTGACTTCACTAACCGATAAATGACAGCATTATCCGCGAACAGCTATTCAGATTGTCTCCTAAATGGTTTATAAACACGAGGAAGAGTAGGGGATCTATAACGCTTCCCTGGGGGACGCCAGATATCACTTCTGTTTTACTCGATGACTTACCGTCAATTACAACGAACTGTATCCTTTCTGATAGGAAATCGTGAATCCAGTCGCCAAATTGGGGAGCAATTTCATTATAAGCCGCTTGTGGGGTACAGTGTCAAAAGACTTCCGGAAATCCAGAAATATCGTATCGATTTGAGATCCCTTGTCGATGGCACTTAACACTTCATGTGAATTAGGGGAAAGGTGTGTATCGCAGAGTGATACTTTCTGAATCCGTGTTGTTGTTGTTGTTATGGTCTTCAGTCCGGAGACTGGTTTGATGCAGCTCTCCACCCTACTCTATCCTGAGCAAGCCTTTTCATCTCCTCATAAGAACAGCAACCCACATCCACTTGAATCTGCTTACTATACGCGTCTCTTGGTCTCCCTCTGCGATTTTTACCCCACACACTTCCCTCCAATGCTAAATTTACGATTCCCCGATGTCTAAGAATGTGTCCTACCAAGCGATCCCTTCTTTTAGTCAGGGTATGCCAAAAATTCCTTCGCTCACCAATTCTGTTCAGTACCTCTTCATTAGTTATGTGATCTACCCACCTAATCTTCAGCATTCTTCTGTAGCACCACATTTCAAAAGCCTCTATTCTCTTCCTGTCAGCACTGCTTATCGTCCATGTTTCACTCCCATACAAGGCAACACTCCACACAAATGCCTTCAGAAAAGACTTCCTTACCCTTAAATTAATATTCAATGTTAGCAAATTTCTCTTATTCAAAAATGCTTTTCTTCCCATTGCCATTCTGCATTTTATATCCTCTGTACTGCGACCATCGCATGTTATTTTACTACCCAAGTAACAAAACTCATCTACCTCCTTCATTGTTTCGTTACCTAATCTAATTCCTTCAGCATCGCCTGATTTTCTAAGACCGCATTCCATTATTTTTGTTTTGCTCTTGTTAATGTTCATTTTATATGCTCTCTTCAACACGCTTTCCATTCCATTCAACTGCTCTTCCAGGTCCTTCGCTGTCTCTGACAGAATTACAATGTCATCAGCAAAACGCAATGTTTTTATTTCTTCCCCCTGAACTTTAATCCCTATTCCAAATGTTTCCTTGCTTTCCTTCACCGCCTGCTCGATGTACAAATTGAATAACATTGGGGAAAGGCTATAACCCTGTCTTACTCCCTTCCCAACTGATGCTTCCCTTTCATGCCCTTCGAGTCTAATAACTGCGGTCTGGCTTTTGTACAAGTTGTAAATAACTCTCTTTTCCCTGTATTTTAACCCTGCTGACTTCAGAATTTGAAAGAGTGTATTCCAGTCAACATTGTCAAAACCTTTCTCCTAATCTACAAAAGCTAAAAATGTTGGTTTGCCTTTCCTTAATCTGTCTTCTAAGATTAGACGTAAAGTGAGTATTGCCTCCCGGGTTCCTACGTTCCTCCTGAATCCAAACTGATCTTCCCCGAGGTCAGCTTCTACCAGCTTTTCCATTCTCCTGTAGACAATTCGTGTTAAAATTTTGCAACCATGACTTATCAAACTGATGGTTCTGTAATTTTCACACCTGTCTGCGCCTGATTTCTTTGGAATGGGGATTATTACATTTTTCTTAAAGTCTGAGGGCATTTCGCCTGTCTCATACATCCTACACACCAGTTCAAATAGTCTTGTCATGGCTGGCTCTCCCAGAGACTTTAGTAGCTCTGAGGGTATTTCATCTACTCCTGGGGCCTTGTTCCGACCTAGGTCTTTCAAGGCTCTGTCAAATTCATCTCTGAGTATAGTATCTCCTATTTCATCTTGATCGACTTCCTCTTCCCCTTCCTACAACATCGTCTCTAAGTTCATTTCCTTTGTAGAGCTGCTCTATGTACTCTTTCCACCTTTCAGCTTTCGCTTCTTTGCTGAGAACTGGTTTCCCATCTGAGTTCTTGATATTCGTAGAGTTGCTTTTCTTGTCCCCAAATGTCTCTTTTATTTTCCTGTAGGCAGTATCTACTTTTCCCCTTGCTATACATTCTTCTACAGATTTACATTTGGCTTCTAGCCACTCTTGCTTAGCCATTTTGCACTTCCTGTCAATCTCATTTTTTAGACGTCTGTACTCCATTTTGCCTGTTTCATTTACTGCATTTTTATATTTTCTCCTTTCATCAATTAAATTTAGTATTTCCTGTGATATCCAAGGATTTTTTGTAGGTCTTGCCTTTCTACCTATTTTGTCCTCCGCTGCCTTCACTATTTCATCTCTCAATGCTACCCATTCCTCTTCTACTGTTTTATTTCCCCCTGTTTCTGCCAATTGTTGCCTAAAGCTCCCTCTGAAATTCTCCAGAACTTCAGTTTCCTTCAATCTATCTAAGTCCCATCTCCTTATTTTCCTACCTTTCTGTAGTCTTTTCAGCTTCAGCCTACAGTTCATGACTAACAAGTTATGGTCAGAGTCTATATCTGCCCCTGGGTATGTCCTGCAGTTTGTAACCTGGTTCCGGTACCTATGTCTTACCATTATAAAATCTGATATCTTCCGGTGTCTCCTGGTCTCTTCCATGTATACAACCTTCTTTTGTGATTCTTAAACCACGTGTTTGTTACGATTAAATCATGTTCCGTGCAAAATTCTACCAGGCGACTTCCTCTTTCATTCCTCCTGCCCAGTCCATATTCACCTATTATTTTTCCTTCTCTTCCTTTTCCAACTACCGAATTCCAGTCTCCCATCACAATTAAGTTTTCCTCTCCCTTAACTGTCTGAATAATTTCCTTCAGCTCCTCATATATTTCTTCGATCTCCTCATCATCGGCAGAGCTAGTTGGCATATAAACCTGTACTACTGTTGTCGGTGTTGGCTTCGTATCTATCTTGACAATGATAATGCGATCAGTGTGCTGCTCATAGTAGTTTACCCGCATTCCTATTTTCTTATTCATTATCAGTCCTACTCCTGTGATACCCCCAACAGATTTTGTATTTATAATCCTGTACTCACCTGACCAGAAATCCTGTTCATCCTGCCACCGAACTTCACTAATCCCCACTATATCTAACTTCAACCTATCCATTTCCCTTTTTAAATTTTCTAATTTTCCTACCCGATTAAGGGATCTAACATTCCACGCTCCGATCCGTAGAATGCCAGTATTGTCTTTCCTGATGACAACATCCTCCTGAGTAGTCCCCGCCCGGAGATCCGAATGGGGGACTATTTTACCTCCGGAATATTTTACCCGAGAGGATGCCATCATCATATGTAAATACAGTAGAGCTGCATGTCCGCTGGAAAGATAACGGCTGTAGTTGTCTGGCCTCTCTACAGATACCCCTCCGCTGTGGTTGCACCCACGGTACGGCTATCTGCATCGTTGAGGCACGCAAGCCACCCCACCTCGGCAATGTCTGTGGTTCATGGGGGTGGAATCCGTGCTGACTACTGGTTAATAGCTCGTTCTCTTCGAGGTAGTTCGTAATATTCGAACAAAGTATATGATACAAAATCCTACTGCAAATCGACATCCATGAGATAGGCCTGTAATTTTGGGGATCACTCCTATTGCCTTTCTTGAATATTGGAGTAAGTTGGGCAACTTTCCAATCTTTGGGTACGGATCCTTCGCTGAGTGATCGGTTGTAAATTATAGCTATTGCATCAGCAAACTCTGAGATGAACCTAGTTGGTATACAATCTGGCCCGGAAGATTTATTTTTGTTTAGTGACTAAGTTGTTTTACTACTCCAGGAACATCTACTGCATGCTGGCAGCTGTTCTTGGTTGGAATACTGGAGTGTTCACTTCGTCTTCTTTGGTGAACAAATTTCGGAAAGCTGTGGTTAGTAATTCTGCCTTAGCAGTACTGTCATCGGTAGTATTACCATTGCTATCGCGTAGTGAAGGTATTGTTTGTGTTTTGCCGCTAGTGTACTTCACATATGACCAGAATTTCTTTGGATTATTACCGGAAACTTATTAACACGGAGGAACTCGCGCTATGAGCATTTTGCTCACAGTAATTTTAAAACAATCGGCATTTTCTCAACAATACCTGCATGGCTCTCGTTCGCTTAGTAGCTGAGTTTTACACCTCCCCCGACCGGTGCACGCTGTTGTCGTTGTGTCAGTGTGTGTGTTTCACTGGCAGAGGTCAGTTGGTTGGACAAGTCGTCGCCGTGCGGCATTTAGTTCATCGCGCGAGTATCGACGTAAGTAAATGTTCCGTACACAAAATTTTTAGAATGTCGCTTTACGGTTAGTGCTCTTAGTTTATTGCTTTATTTTTTATTTACGATGAATAAGTATTGTGAAATTTGTAAACTAGCACTCTTTCTAATTTTTGTAGCTGGATACACTAGAAGCAAAAAATTATGTCATGGCGTGAAGAAGATGACCTAGAAGAAACTGAAGATGAATATGCTCGATGTGATGATATAGAAAGTGACTTGGCCAGCGAACACAGCGGTCACTGTACTGAAACGGAACAATCATCAAAAGAAAATGAAGGTGACATTCTTCAATCCAATCAAGAGGTCAGTTATTTTACTTAGGTAGAGAGAAGCAAACAATGTGGTGTTACAACACAGTTCGTTCCTATGTGAGACCGGGCGTAAAAACTCTGGCGAAAGATGCCAAAGATATTTTGGATTGTTTTCGTCTTTCTATTAGTTATGAAATGCTACCTGAAGTAGTTACTTATACGAATATTCATATTAGAAAGATCAAGCGTCGATTTTCAGGGTATAGGGATTGTAACGAGACCGACATTATGGAAGTTAAAGCATTTATTGACGTTCTGTACATTGTCAAAAGTTATTGTCTAATGAACACACTGCAAAGTGATATGTCCAAAGACCAAAAATATGGTGATTATGGCACAAAAGTTAACCAACATGTTGTTTTGTTTTTACAATTATTTATGTTCCTCAGAAGACGCGATACCATTTGTCGTAAGATTATTATAAATGATATTGACGTAATTATTGTTTTGTACCTCACATAATTTTTTATAGAACATTACGAGTGTTTCATTATAAAAGTATCAAAAACAATCCTAATTGATACACATTAGGTAAATTACAGGCTGCTGGTTGTATGGCAGCAAAATGCTGCACGCGCGAGCGAGCGTGTAACCTTTAAAGGCGCGAGTTCTGGCGGGTTAAGTACGTAATTGGAGTAATTACCCAGTAACCACATGACTACATTATTTTTCGTCTGCAAATGAAACTTAATATCGGGTCCGTACTGGAGTGTCAAGGGAACGTTATTAGGTGTTTTCATAGTGATGAGGGCAATTTTTCCTTTAATCTAAATCCCGTTATGTGTACGGTGCCCACACGCATACCTGTGTATAATTGTATACACTAATTTGCAGTGATTGCTAATATTGGTATCACTATTTTATGTAATCTCTCGTTAGTACAATCATTTTCGGTTTTTTACCACGCAGATCTAGAATCGGAAGAAATTGTTTTACACAATATATTTTGCCACACTGCTTCCCATTCTACTCCACTATATTTGTGAACAATTGGATTCTTCCCTTCAGTTTTACGTTTTCTTTTCTTCAAGAATTGCTTTCCCCGTTAACTGCTACGATTAGATTAAGTCTTTGCTGATGTAGCTGCGTTGGGACGCGGCGGATTATCCGTGCACGCGTCCGTCCGCCGTCGGGTGTTCGAATCCCCCATCGGGCATTGGTGATTGCGTTGTCCTAAGGTTAGTTTAACTTAGTTTAAGTAGATTGTAAGCTACGGACTAATAACCTAGATCTTGAGTCCGATAGATTTACAAACATTTGAACATTTTGCTGCGTTGAAATAATAGACTCTAACATGTCTTAACCGATAATTAATTGTCTGCACATTCGTCGGAGGTTCTAGGTTGCTTGGATGGACTGTATTAAGTAATTGTGCTGTAATGCATGTAGGTTCGCTCTTTATTATTGAGGACGTTCATATCAAGTAAAGAGCCATCACTTTGCTTTTTAGGCCCACTAACCTCACCCCTCCGATTTTGGGGTGTAATACAACAGTTGTTTCAGCCACCGAAATATCTCCCCTTTCCAAACGAAATTACTCACATGTGACATGATATCTTCAACAATTGTTGCTGGAATTGGAAGGACCTGTGCCGTACAGTAGAATTTAGAAAACTCGTAAGTGTTAATCAATTTAATCCTGTCAATTTGGTTCAGGCTTCGAAGGTAGTTATCTATTAGCGCACCGATGATTTTTCGTGCCACCCCATGCCAATTTGATGTTGTTATCTCTAAGGTTACCGCTTTCAAGACTACACAGAGTGCTTTATGTTCTTCTCCTTCTGTAGCACAAGTAGTTTGAACACGATTACGTACTCTTAGATTTAAAAATTTACTTGTTTTTATATTTATTTGAGCTCCATATTCGGCACAGTATGTTTTAAGGACAGCCTCTAGCGCACTGACATCATCCATATCCCTGACTACTACTTCCACATCATCACCATAAGCTGCTGTAACTATTTTTTCACCTGCTAAGGTTATTTCTCCCAGGTTTGCTTGTAGTCGTGCTAAGAGTGCTTGTAACGAAGTGACGTACAGAAACATGGGCAATGGATTCCCCCCCCCCCCCCCCCCGCCGCGGTAGAGTAGCCGAGCGGTCTAAATCGTCTCGCTGCGGAGCGCGCGGTTGCTCGCCGTGGAGGTTCGAGTCCTCCCTGGGGAATGGGTGTGTGTGTGTGTGTTTGTCCTTAGGTTAGTTTCCCTAGGTTTAAGTAATTTGTAAGTTAGGGACTGATGACCACGCAGTTTGGTCCGATAGATTTACAAACATTTGAACTTTTTTTTTTTTTTTTTTTTTTTTTTTTTTTTTTTTTTTTTTTTTTTTTTTTTTTTTTTTTTTTTTTTTTTTTGAATGGATTTCCCTGTGGAACACCTCTTCGCGATCCCCCCGGGGGGTCACGATGCACAGTTTGAAAAATACTGTTGCAGAGTATTCGTTAGACGGCTTGTGAAAATATTGAAATATTCGCTTTACCGCAAGGTCGATGAACGGGGGAACTTTTCTTTGGAGGCTTGTCTGATGTTGGAGGAGAAACGAAGCCAGGTATCCCCGGTGGCGGCGGCTGACGTGGTTTTAATTAACACGGGCTACTAGGGCGCCTGGGCTCTCTCCGGTTGCTGAGACCCTAGCAGCTCTGGATCTCCAGTTGCCAGCTGCCGCCACCGGTGGGCGGGATGGGCAGAAATGAGGGGGTGGGGTTTGAGTGGCGCTCGATACAGCTGCGACTGGCAGCCCCGGTTTTAATTAGCCACTTGCCGATGACGCCCGGCGTTCCGCTCCCCGGAGTCAATGTTGTGACTTAATTTACGAAATTGGGCTCGCCAGCGTATCGGTGCTCATTTGCGCGAGCATACTTTCCCCGCGCGTGTCTATTCGCTTCACGAGGTTCTGATTCAATGGGCGCCGTCGGTGCGCCGAAGCCGAAGCTGCAACGAGAGCGAAATCTCGTTTGCTCGCGGCTTGTAGCCAGCGCCCTCCGGTCGATTATTGGGGGTCGAAGGTAACGCAGCGGATGTACGTTATCGTTTCATATAGTCCTATTTGAACTGGAACGTTGCCAGCCGTGTGAAAAAGGATGACTCCCAAATAATTCGAAAGTACGTGTATGCCCTGTAAAATCAGGCAGACTCGTGGTAAGGTGACGGAAACCTTTTTTTTTTTTTTTTTTTTTTTTTTTTTTTTTTTTTTTTTTTTTTTTTTTTTTTTGTGTAACGACATTCCAATGTTAGAATTTTCGAGAAACTACATCTGTACTAAGCCTCCTATATTATCCGTCATGTGTGAAATACAGATCTGATAATGGCAGTATAGCCCGTGAAAATTATTAACTGAATAAAAAGCAATTATCGATGGCCGCGGCGGATTAGCCGCGCGTACTGCAGCGCCGTATTGCGGTGCACGCGGCAGTCCGCCGTCGGGGGTTCGATTCCCCCGTCGGGCATTGATGTTTGTGTTGAGTATAGCCGGCCGCGGTAGCCGAGGGGACTGAGGCGCTCCAGTCACGATCTGCACGGCCACTACGGTCGGGGGTTCGAATCCCCCCTCGGGCATGGATATTTGTGCCGTCCTTAGTATAAGGTAGTTGATAAGTAGTTTGTAAGTTTAGGGACTGATGACCCCGTAGTTAAGTCCCATAAGTTTAACAAACATTTGAACATTTTTTGTTGAGTATAAGGTAGTTCATAAGTAGTTTGTAAGTTTAGGGACTGATGACTTAGCAGTTAAGGCCCTTAAGCCTTACAAACATTTGAACATCTTCAATTATCGATGAGACCATTTTACACTATGGTGTAAAAAAGGCAATTAACGCTAAATGAGGTCATCCACATGATTACGAAAAGAAAACAGTTAAACTTTGTTTGCAAGATAAATCAATCCAAAGTGAAGTCCGTAAACTCCACAAAAACTTAAGAATTACTATTACTTCAGACTTAAACTGGAAGGAACACGTAAATAATATCACGGGAAAGGCGTACAAGAGCCTGCGTTTTATTGGCAGAAACCTTAAAAGATGCAAATTACTAAAGAAACTTCATATACTACTCATTTCTTTCGTTTTTTTGGAGTATTGCTGCCCCGTGTAGGAACCTTATGAAGTGGGCTTGATGGAGGACACCGAAAGAGTCAAAGGAAGGGCAGCTCGTTTTGTATTGTAACGACACAGTGAAGACAGCGTCACGGAAACTATACAGGATCTGGGATGGGAATGATTACAACAACGGAGGTTATCGCTGCGGCATGGGCTTTTTACGAAACTCCAATTGACAACATTGTCCTCCGAATGCGGAAATATATTGTTGACTCCCACTTACATAGCAGAAAAAAAAATCAGAAAAAATACGAGAAAATAGAGCTCGAACGGAGAGATTCAGGTGTTCTTTCTTCCCGGGCTCTATTCTAGAGTGGAATGGGAGATAAGTAGCCACATTAGGTTCGCTGCGCACCAGGTACACGGACGGTAATAAAATATTTGTCTTTTTCCAGTCTGACGATGCGCTAACAGCGCGAAACGCGTAATTGGTAAATAAAATACTTCAACAGAGACTGAGCATTTTTTAATATTCAACACTGTTGCTGCACCAGCCACCATCACCACCATCATGGAATGGAGTGAAATGTATAGAAGCTTGCCTTGTCGGGCAAAACAAGTGGCCGCATCCTTTCGAAAACTGAAACTCAAGATAATGAAGACTTCCATGAGCATCGATTTCAACAAGCAGTGTATTTCAGAAAATCTCATTCCCACGTTTTTACATAGCTCCCTTAAGATACAAAAAAATGTTTTCCCCTCTAAAGCACTCTTCAAATGTGCCAGAGTCTTACTCAATTCTGAAATAAGGCGCCTCCACTCCCTTAAAGATAAGCTTAACCATGTGGCATATGATACATATTTTTCTCTTGTTCGCCTGCTTGACCACTCCCAATTAGACCAACTCATGAAAATTATCAGCAACCTTGTAGGAGATATCTGCACTCCCATAAAGGAAAAGCATTTCAAAAAGATATCACATTTACGGAATAAGTACCACGCAACGAATCATGGTCTCGACCAAAGCAGTAAACACCAAGGAATTTTCCCATTCGCTGATAAAGTTGTCAACCTTACATCTTTTCAATTTAGCAATCAACAGTATGTGCTTCTCAACAAAGGTCTAAAGCACAACATTCGACCTATTTTAAATGAGCAACGTACCACTGATCTCATTGCTGACTTCAAAATTGCTTTAGATCGCGCAGTTGATGACAAAGCAGAAAAATTAAAAATCTCATGTAAGGCAAGTGAATTAATCGATAGACAGTTAGCCTCCAATTCCGTCAGCATAGATCAAAAAACTGTTAGGTCCATAAACAAAAAGCTCAAAGAAAATGATGCAATTATTGTGCCTGCAGACAAGGGTAACGCAGCTGTTATTGTTTACAGATCTGATTATATTAGCAAAACTCTTAGTTTTTTTAATGAAAATGGCATCCAACAGCTAGACCATGATCCAACACAGACTTATGTCAAAGAGTTACAAGCCTGCATTCTTAACTGCACAAATATAATTTGCCCTGATAATCATTACAAATACAAAGTCATGAATCCAAGAATCCCAACCCTCCGCTCCCAAATTAAGACTCACAAAAAACTCTTCCCGATTCGACCAATTGTAAACTATAGAGGCAGCCCTATTGAACCTATTTCGAAATTCACGTTAAAAATGCTCAAGGAATTTTTCACCTTCGAAACTACCTACTCTATTCCCAACCGACAAACTTTAATTCAACAATTACAAGGCAAATCTTTCCCGTCCTCTGCCTGTTTGGTTTCTCTCGACATAAAGAATCTATACACCAATGTTCCCGTCCAAGAGACAATAGACATCATATTTGACAACCTATCCAGATATGGTAAACTAAATCCAGACGAAATTGACGAGCTCATCTCTCTCCTCCGCCTCATTACGTCGTACAATTATTTCTCCTTCAATAACAACCTTTATAAACAAACAGACGGCCTTGCAATGGGAAACTGCCTCGCGGGATTTTTAGCTGATATATTTGTGAACACCCTTGAAAACCGTTATTTCACGCAAGCCTCCTCTATGTGCAAAAAAATACTCTTCTATTGCAGATATGTGGATGACATTCTCATCATAATTAATGCAGCCACAGCTGAAGTACCATCCCTTTCGAACGAATTTTGCAGTCTGCATCCAAAAATGATTTTCACCCATCAGATCATGTCAGCCGACAGCTCCATCAACTACTTGGACCTAACTCTCACCTTATCCAACAATCACATCACATTTGCGATTTACAGGAAGCCCACAACCAGTGACGCTGTCATCCACTCAACATCCTGTCACCCGTACAGTCATAAAGTCAGCTTTTTCTCGTCAATGATCGACCGCTTATGCGACCTCCCTTTAAACAGTGAAACAGTTGAGCAAGAACTAGCTAACCTGCGGCACATTGCTGGAACCAACGGATACCAGGCGAGCCTGGTCGACCGATTGTACAGCAGAAAAATCTCTAAAAATAACATCTCCCTCCTCCCTAGCACCATCACTACTGAATCCATCTACGTCTCCTTACCATTCATTGGAAATCTTTCTTACAGACTCGCCGCACTTCTTAAAACCACCCACATAAAAGTAGCCTTCACGATCAATGACAAGATCCAGTATCGCTTTCACCACAGTGAACGGCTAGTTAAAGACTCTTTTAGCCAATCAGGCGTCTACAAAATACAATGTTTGCAGTGCCCCTTATCTTACATTGGCCAAACTGGACGAGCCTTCAAAACTAGGTTCCAAGAACACCTTTTAACTAAGAAAGGTGCTGCCAAAAATAATTCGGCCTTTTCCGAGCACCTCAAAAGAAGCAAACACATTCAGCCCCCCCTTGACAAATTACAAGTTCTTCACATCGCCCCCAAAGGTAAAAAACTCTCACTTCTTGAAGAATTAGAAATCACTAAGTTTATAAAACGGTCCCCAGAACACAGTCTCAACGAACAGCTCATCACAAAAAATCAAACTTTTTACGACATCATGTTATCTATCTTTTTCCAAAATGACCCCCCTTCTGACAATTCACATCATCTTTCTCCCACCCCACCCTCAGGCCTCTAATAATTTCGTTTTCATTCATCTATTATTGTTTCATACCAACATGTATCATTTCACAAGATTTATTCCCTCACGTCACAAACATCTCTAGCCGCTCATTCTCGCAGGCGTAACTCTGCCCATACCGCTCTGTTTAACGGTCGCATTCATGTTCCGTAGTTATTAAGAATACAACCAGTTGTAAACGTGGACCTGCCGCGACAGCGACTCCTCTGCTGCTATGGTGAGTTTTATCATATAAAGCGTTTTATTAATTTCCATACCACACCCCTTTAGTCCCTAATTATTATAGCTCAAATAACACTTACGCACTTTGTACGTTTACGTCTTTGCAGGCGCCCAATAACACACATTGTTAAGATACCTCCTAGACAGCAATAGATACTTCTGCGACTCCATCTCCGCCCAAGTAAGTCCGAATTTCCAAATTTACTCACCTTAGCCACATTAGGTTCGCTGCGCACCAGGTACACGGACGGTAATAAAATATTTGTCTTTTTCCAGTCTGACGATGCGCTAACAGCGCGAAACGCGTAATTGGTAAATAAAATACTGCAACAGAGACTGAGCATTTTTTAATAGGAAGGAACAGTTTCCGTGATATTGCAGAGGCGCATTGTTTACTTCTAAAGGGTAATACAATTTTTAGATTTACTCGCGATTCCGATAAATTTTAAATGTGCCAAAATAGCGGAACTTACTAAAAAGTAAAACTAAATGTCAAATTATTTTATGGTAACCGATTTAGGCTATTTAAATAGCCATTCTTAATCAGTCGGTAAACGGAGCGTGTATGTACACGGGTGTAGCCAACGTTGCTAGTTTCTGCCAATGTTTCGGGCAGTATCAAACATGCTAGATATTTTCAACACGTGTCTGAACGATCACCAATCAGATGGGAGAACGCCACCGACGTCACACCACGTGGCTATCCGGGAAAGGGGGGGGGGGGACTCTTTTAAAGAGAGACGACGACGCCACATTGCCGACGTATTTAATGGGTTTTCTGTATGTAACTTAGGTCTTACGAATGTGTGACATTTCAAAGTAAGTAAACGTAACTGAGTAAATTGATAATCTCTTGAAAATCGGTTATCTGAAGAACTATTTGTTGGAATAAATGACTGGAAATGTCTTACATGTGGTTAAAAATTTTCGTATTACAGTAATCTGCCGTTTCAAGACTAGGTGGACTGAAGATATATGAACACGAATTGTTCTTTCCATCATTTGTTGTAATTACATGTCAGCTACCGACACTCCAGTGTTACCCAGATACGTTAGTGGCTGTACCATAGGCAGTTGCGAAATGGAAGATGTCTCTCAGCGCTGGTTGAAGGCTCCTCAGAAGCAAATATTTTTTCTTCTTTTATTCGGGTTTTCTGATAAACTCAAAAACTATCCAATATTCGTTGCAATGTAAACATAAGAGCGCATCCTCTGAATACTGAATTTGCTGGATTCGTTTAATGAACAGGACAATTTGCACCTTACTTAAGAGTAAAAGACACATTTTATTGTTTCATTATTGCATTTTACACGTTCTTAACATTCTTCTACTGCACAGTAACATTGACCGTGTAAGAATGAACGTTAAGTTTTACCAAGAAGCGATACTGTTGCAATAATGTTTGACTCATGCGAAGGCCTTTTCTAATTTCATATGGCACAGTCTGTCATGCAACTTTTATAATTCGCTGCACTTAGCAACAAAATATGCAAATTTTCTAAAGAGTCTTATGTACATAAACATGTTTGTTATTTATGCAGGCCTCGGTTTCACAGTGGTAGAGCGCCAGACTACAAGTCCAAGGGTCACGGATTCGATCCCCGCCAGGTCCTCGGACTTTTATCCCTCACTTTCAACTTCTTTCACCTCTGGCAGTATTGCTCATGTCAGCACTGTGATTCGGAACCCACGTTAAACTGCAGGTCCCCCTCTAACTGTCTGGGCATACCACCTCCAAACAGGACCATGCCTAGTAAGGTACTGTGGTGTTCAAACCAATCTTCGGATTGTTGATTTCTTTACCTTTTACTTTATGTAGGCCTATATCACGAACATAATGAACATATGCACAAGGGCGGAAAAAAGCGATTGATTAGAGGCAAAGCAGGAATTCCACTCTTTTGATTTCATAAACAGTGTGATGCCAGAACTTGATGCCGCCGACAACTGTCTATGGAGCGCGCTGCGGTCGCGTGTAGCTAGTTGAGGCACACGCCTGGTATGCACAAGTCGCGCCGTCTCCGAGCGTTCAGCCGCACGTTGGACTCGGCACGTTGACAGCAGACGTTCAGACACACGCCCCGTGTGCCGGCCGATGGATTTAGACCACTACAGCCACAGTGTTGGCCAGCTTTTCGCGGAATAGGAGCTGTCTCTGTGTCAACAACTACCATTCTCGTTCCTCCTACTAAACGCAACTTGTGGATAATCCTATGGCTGTAGTGGCCTGACGATTGAAATAGCCCAAACCGGTTACCATCAAGTAAACTGCGATATAGAATGACTGTTAAATAAATTCAATAATTCAAATCGCTGAGATACCACGGTGTTTTCGAAAGTCATCAAAATAGGAGACATATCTAACCAGCTTTGAAGTGAAATTGCAAAGAACAGTACTGCCATGTATAACAAGCGTCATACGACGAACAGAGCGTGTTTATATATGAGTACTTCAATTTGAGAGGCGGTGGTCATTTTTCTGTCTTTCATTTCTCTTCTTCATCACCTCCTGTGTCTATTTATCATTTTTAATTGCGTAATTTTGTTGCTTTTTGCATGAAATTAATTTATTTTACATGTTTCCTGTCTTACATATTTCGTTATGCATAGGATGAATTGCATTGGGATTCAGGTGCATTCTTTTGACGTAGTACTTCTGATTCATATTGTAGTGTTACATGCGCCTCCACATAAAAACAATATTTATTTGCCCATATTTAAATTAATTATGCTTACATTTGTATCTTTTTCTTTTATTTTCGTGTCACTTTCAGTATGTCACTAAATTCTTAAAGACGCAATATTCTTTGAAAAACTTAAGTCAAAGACTAATTCTGAACAAAGAGCAATTAGAATAATACATAGATTTAACTATTGTTTCTGTTAAGAGTATTGACGCCGTTTCTTCTTCTGAATTATGCTCTCGTCTAGTAAACTTATCTTCCATATTACGCTTGTAAACGCCCTTTATATATAATTTTTTTGTAGTGTCACGTGGTGCCGCAAGACTGACTCCCTTTGGGAGTTTTTTCTTAGTGTGTGAAAGGTAAGCATAGAAATGCCACTTTATTTATTATTTATTTGCACTTTGAGAGGAAACTGAGGTGCACTTTGGGTCCTTAGTTCCTCAATGGGGATGATTTATTGCATTTCTCAGGTGGTGGCTTGTAGGCTTTATGTGTCATGTTGTTCATTCATTGTGTTTCGGAGACCGATGGTGTGTTGTTTAAAGCGTATATTTTCAAGGTGGGTGCCAGCGTATGCCCTGATGAATTGTGAAAATGTCTGTACGATATATCTCGATGAGAAAGTTGGAATTGAAATTATGTACTGAATTTATGACATGATCTCGACTGTATGAAGTTAATGAGATTTCTGAAAGGTAACTGAACTTTTAATGTGATGTATATGTAGACTTGCTTCATTCATTTGAATAATAATTGTTTCATGAGTTTACCGAAATTTGTCCAAGTACTTATTTGTAGTGAGAGTAGAACCTTATTGTTTGTTTTCACATTTTTCATTTAACTGTGATGCAATTTATTTTTCAGGACAAGTGAATAATGAATTTCATTGATTTACGAATCTAATTTTTTGGAGATGTGTACAATAGGACCCACTTTTACCACATTCTTTTATTAAATAATTATTCTAACTGCGACCCTGAGGTTACGAACGGCTTACCATTTTGGATTAGTAACAGATCAACTAGCCGGAAACTTACAAAGTCAGCAATAGTGATAATGTCTCCAACAGTTAGGATCTCGTTTCTTATCAGTATCAGCCAGGTTAGAAAAGGATTTTAACTACTTTCTTCGTGCGTAGCTCCTCAACAGAGGATCAAAAGCAACTGCAAAGCGATTTAGACAAAATTTTTACTTGGTGCGAAAATTGGCAATTGACACTAAATAAAGAAAAGTGTGAAGTAATACACATGACCACTAAAAGAAATCCGCTGAACTTTAATTACGCGATAAATCAGTCAAACCTTAAGGCTGTAGATTCTACCAAATACCTAGGAGTTACAATTACGAACAACTTTGACTGGAGAGAACACATAGAAAATATTGTGGGGAAGGCGAATCAAAAGTTACGTTTCATTGGTAGAACGCTTCGAAGATGCACCAGCTCCACCAAAGAGACTGCCTACGTCACACTTGTGCGTCCTCTCCTGGAGTACTGTTGCCCCTTGTGGGACCCTCACCAGGTGGGACTGACGGAAAATATTGAGAAGATTCAGAGAAGGGCAGCTCGTTTTCTTTTATCACGTTACGTGGGAGAAACCGTCACGGAAATGTTGCACGAATTGGGGTGGTAATCATTAAAAGAAAGACGTTATTCATTGCGGCGTGATCTGTTTGCGAAGTTTCAATCACCGACTTTTCGTTCTGAATGTGAAAATATTTTGCTGGCACCCACCTACTTAGGGAGACATGACCATCCCAATAAAATAAGAGAAATCAGATCGCAAACGGAACTATTTAGGTGTGCTTTCTTCCCGCGCGCTATTAGAGAATGGAACAGTAGAGGAAAGTTATGAAAGTGGTTAATGAACCCTCTGCCAGGCACTTAAATGTGATTTGCAGAGTATCTATGTAGATGTAGAATTTCTCTAAAAGTATATTCATTTCAATAGATAGATGGTTTTGCTACGTAACCAGTATTGAAATATTTCTCCCAACCACTATTTACAGTTATTCCATTTCGTGCTCACATTTACTTGCAAAAATTTATACTGACTTAAAAATTTAATTTTAAATAATAAAATTAAGGGGGGAATGTTTCAATATCCTTACTTTCGAGACGGCGTTGTAGAGTAGCGTGGCTTAAGAGCTCTAGGACATTCGGCTGCGTCGCCCCCAACTGTAGACGTCACAAGAATCCGGCGTCGCGGCGTTTCGCGGAAGGTTACCTACGCTCGGGCCTCTGGCACTATGCAGAGCAGTGGGCAGGCCAGTTTTGAAGGGCGAAACGACTGACCGCCTAGTACATACGATTTCCTGGCCGTGCTCGCACAATGTGTTAACTATAAGAGCGTTCGGCGCCAGTATGGGCACCTCGCCATTCCTTGGTCCGTGTGCGCTAGAGAGAAAACAAAAGGAAAAATAAATGTTTAATATCCGGTGTATATACCGACCCAGACTTTGCCTACATTTTTTCATGCTTCTACCGTAATCTTATCTGCGGAAATATACGGTACTTGTAAATTTGTTCAACCAATACCAATAAATAGTTTCATTAGTTTCACCCAAATATATATATATATATATATATATATATATATATATATATATATATATATATATATATAACTTCTGGGAACGGACAAGAAATTCTACCCTCGGCTACGTGCTCGTCGTCTGGATCTGAAACTATAGTTTCTGAAAGTTTGACAATTAGCGAAGACCCAGGGCAGTGGCCTCTTAATAGTAATTTTGTTAATATCTTAGTTAAACGTGATCCTGTTCAAGAACATGATCATAATTATCCCATGAAAGACGAAGGAAGAAAGTTCGCTGACACTTAATTTTACAGAAATCTTTCTCACAGCGAAAAAGTTAAAAGACAATGGCTTCTTTACTTTTTTACCAAAGGATTCAGTGTATTGTTTTTGTTGTAAAATGTTTGACAAGAGTGCAAGTAGTAAGTCTGATATGAATGGATTTTCAGATTGGCTGCATTTATCATTGATTCTGAAAATACATTAAACAGACGATTTCCACAATCAGAACGTGAATTCATGGGTTCAATTGAATAATTCGCAACAAACAAAGAATATTGTATATCAGATGAAAATGAGACTAATAGAGAAGGGAAAAAAGTACTGGTGTGATGTATTGAAAATGATTGTTGCTGTTATTAATTTTTGTCGGTACAATGTCTGGCTTTTCGTGATTTTTCCCAAAAATATAAGAACATGGTACTGGAATTTATTTTTTAACGGAGTAGAGATTCAGTTATGTGGGAACATATTCGCAGAGCTCACTCAAAATGTGACTCAAGCCGGATGGGCATTGCCCACTATTTAGGAGATCACATTCAAAAGGAAATTATTTATTTACTGGGCTCTATAATGAAAAAAAATCGCACTGACGTGTTTTACGGCCCACTTTAGATTTGTAGTTTTATAAGTTTTTGCAAACATTTTGGACCAAAATAATAATCTACATAATAAAATCATAATTAATTAGGTAGTGGCGGGTTTCGAACTACTGATCTTAAGCATCACAATCAAACGCATTGCCCACTACGCTACAGCTAACAGTTAGGGATTGTGTTCTATAATATTATACTACTGATGGCCGTTGTTAACTGATGGTAATGACATTTTTAGACACTAGATTATCATTTATCGAAAGAAGAACGACATGTTTTTGTTAATTCTTCAATGCGCCATTGCTTTGAAATGACAACGTGTAAGTTACAAAAAGAAAATAATCAAATACGCAACGCAAGATGGCGTATGCCACAGAGAGTTCTGGGCGAGGAATGTCACGTGACCTCTCCGAACGGCTGGTTTTCGTTAATTCAATAGAGGGTGTCAAAACTCCGTTATTTTTGCAAATATCTCTCAGAAGATTCGAGATATGAAAAAACATAAGGAAAGAAAGTTGTAGAGAATTTTCTCCTCTACAAATTCGGTTATTAAATTTTCGTGTCAGATGAATTGTGAAGCCGTTATTTTCATTTAAATTTCGAGCTGTCAAAAGACGATGGCAAAGGCCCACTTTTAGTGTTACTACCGTAACTTAAAGTGGGCCAAAACATATTTTGAAGAAAGTAAGAGACTCTAAATGTTTTCTGTCATATTAGACTGCACACCAGATGCAAGCCATACTGAACTAATAACAGTAATGTTTAGGCGTGTTTATTTAAATCACACAGACATGTAAGTACAGATATGTGAACATTTCATTGTTTTCTGCCCGTTTATGAGTTCAGCTGGCAAGGGTTTGTTAAATTTAGTTTGGAATTTGTTTTCTTAATTGAGCCTGGACATTCAAAATTTGCGCGGACAAGGTTGTAATAATAGCTCAAAGATGGAAAACACAACGGACTACAGAGAGTACTCTACATATTAATAAGACTGCATTTTATGTGTCATGCTCAGCTTATAGCTTAGTGGTAAAAGACGCAAAATATATTGCTCACAAGATCATCAATTTGTTCGACGTAATTCAAGAAATTAAAGTCTACTTTTCTTCATTAATAATTAGGTGGTCAATCAGTTGCAAACATTTACCAGGTCTAACGCTGAAAGCTGTAAGTGCTACGAGATGGTGTAACAGAATTGTAGCAATCAATTCATTATGTTTCTAGGCAGAAAACTTATTTGATGTTATGTTGCAAATATCAGAAGATTCTTCTAGTTGCGATTGTACCACTTCTCTTTAAGCGAAGTCACTTGCTTTAAATATTCAAGTTTATAAACTCATTTGTTCTCTTCCAATCTGGTACGATGTTTTGAGTGAAATTAATTCTTTAAGTAAAGTGATTCAAAACCTGGAAATTAATGCGGAGATATTCATCATTTTGTTAAAGAACTTGAGTGACAAATTCTCACAGTACCGCACAGATGAAAACTTTGACACAGTTTTTAAGGACGCTTCCAATGTGGCAAACAAACGAAATGCTGAAGCATGTTCCCTCCAGAAGATATACTCCGCCCAAGAGAGAAACCGAATCAGTTTCAGTATGAACATCGTCACGAAGTTTTGTTAGACTACAAAATGAATTTCAATGTGGAGTTTTTCTTCGAATTCTAATTCATACATTAATATCCTTAACAAATATATTTGAAGAGTTACAAAATGTAGACGATGTTTATGGTGTTTTCAATAGTACATTATTTACCATTTACCATTCACGGAAAGAAACTGGCATTGACGGTACTGATTTGTACTATGAAGTTAACTCTTTAAGGTTGCATTTCCTAGAAAATCAGTCTCGTGATCCACATACGAGTCTTCAA
Source organism: Locusta migratoria (assembly GCA_026315105.1). Taxonomy (NCBI): domain Eukaryota; kingdom Metazoa; phylum Arthropoda; class Insecta; order Orthoptera; family Acrididae; genus Locusta; species Locusta migratoria. The sequence goes on along the minus strand of CM048746.1, from coordinate 230,577,838 downwards.
TGCCTTTTCAAAAATATTTAATATCAGTTTTTCCCAAGAGAGCAATAGCGCTAAGAATATTTCTTACTTTGTCAGTCTCAGTTGCAACAGGTGAATGATGATATTCTAAATTACAAAATATCTAAGATCAACAATGCATCAACAAAGACTTACAAATTTGGCTATTATTGCAATATAACACGAGATCTTGGACAGTTTGGAAACTAGACATATAATAGAAGATTTCGCAATTATGAAAGCAAAAGGAAGTCAATTTGTGTGAATACATGTAAATTGGCGAAGAAACTTTCACTGAAGTCACCAAACTAAATAGAATTAAGGAATTCTTGGATTTACCAACAGTGATTCTCATTTATATGTAATAGCTTGTGCATTAGTATGTCTACGGATTTTCGTTCTGCAAAAATTATTATTAAAGAAATTTTATATCACTAAAATGCCGATGGCGAGTCTTTATACGAGTGTAAAATAATGCTTTTGCAGAAGGGGGCGGTAACGGAAAATTCTGGCTCACACGAGGGCGCTACGGCGGCGACGAGCGGGCATGGGATAACTAACCATGATGCCTGCCGGGATAGTTTAATCAGTAGAGTGCTTGCCCGCCAAATGCAACGTTTCCAGGTTCGAATCCCGGTTGCGGCAGGCAGTTGTAACAGAGTTTTAATCCGCCTGCAAGTTTCGCATCAGCTCACACTCCACTGCAGAGTGAAAATATCATTCATGGAAATTATGTTTCAATGTTTCAGTTGTATCTCGTACTTTTTCGACAACATGTCCTCAGGAAAATAATAAATGCGTTTTCTTAGTCTCGGTGTTAACAACTTCAACATCCCTATCTAATATATAAAGCAGTGTGTCCGTATGTTTGTACGTGTTGCATAGAAATCTACAGTTTTGCTCCAATCTTTATGACATTTTGTACATGTAAGCTTCAATCCATGAGGACGGTCGCTGTAAGTGTAAGAATCACGTACGATACTTAGGTCACGAGATATGACCTCATAAACAATGAGATGTGCGAAAAACTGCTGCATTTAACGACAATGGTGCTCATTTTCTTCTAAACCACTGGACCGATTTCAACCAAATTTGGTTCACACATTTCTTACCGCGAGGTAACACTTGCTGCAGGCTTAAGGATCACGTACGACACATGGTTCAGAAGATAACGTCATAAACAATAGGAATCGCAAAAACTGACACATAATGCGGTCAGACTTTATAAATACGCTATATGAGAATGAGAGTACTTATTGATTTGAAACAAACTTTAAACATAATTTCTAACTCTTATCAAACTTTTCCTCGCTGACAACCATAGCAAAATGATGAAAGGAAAAAAATTTCTCGCTTACTACTTTCCGCTGTTTATGGACTAAAACTACGGAAAACTGTATGACGTTACAATTTATAATTTGTTGAATACAAATTGTAGCCGCAGGAAATTTTACAGACAGTATACACACATATAGTTGAATGTACCTTCTAAATTGCATCACAGTACGACTAGTACTTCATGAGATATGAGCACCTAAACGGCAGTGCTCATGGAAAACCGCCCCATTACGCATCAAGTTTAATCTATTACTTCTTTACTACTAATTGTATTACCAAAAGATTTTGCAGACATATAGACCGCTCGGCTACTCCACCGCGGCCCGGGTTTTCAGCTAGTTTATATATACATATGAAAAATAAATATTTGCACCTCGACTACAGCATATTCGAATTGTACCTGAATCGGCAAGTGACACTGTGAGAATTACGGAGATAGGCAGTCGTTACGGGTTAATACAACTCTTCTAGTTTTTCTCGGCTGTATTCAATGAAACATTTGAAGCCAAACCTTCCCGCTCCCACTAACAAAAGTACTTGCAAAAAAGAGGGCAGGCCAAATGACTTGACGCGAAATATATTTCACATATAAAACGCACCGTGAGGACAGCAAATTTCTGCGCTGCAATACGTGTGCAGCATGAGTAATTTAAAAGCCTGTAACAGTTGTCAGCTTGTAATAATGTCAGCGGATGCGACCTACTTTCCCAGAAAGTTGCTCGCCCGGCGCGGCACGTCGCATTCAATGAGCGATGCTTTCCGTTGGATGCCAGCGCCATGCGTAGATGTGGAGATTCACAGGGCTCCACATGACTCTGTCTGCAGAGGTAAGGCAGAATTGCCGTCTGCAATTGTGTCAGTTTATTAAAAACTCATATCTGGAAGAGTAATCTACACTTTCAATAAAATTCATTTCGGTGTGATATCGCATTGTCAGTCTATAAAACTGTTTGACGATACGCTTCCAATTTTAACAGAGTACCTACATCTGAGTAACTTACCGATTCCGCAAATACATTCAAAGGAAAAGAAAGAGCGTCTTTTCATCCAGACTGAAATTATCTTGAAATATCATATACTTTAGAAATATTTTTCTTCCCACTGCCAATCTGTATTACATTTCTCCTTTACTCTCTCCATCATAAGTTATTTAACTTCCTTAATAAACAAATGTGGTACAGTTATTCAATCGTTTTGTAATCTAATCTCCCCAACATCGCTTGACTTAATCGGACTACATTTCAAAACCCTTGTTAATATTCACCTTATACGCTCCTTTAGAGACCTTATTTATTCAGTTCACCTAGCGAGGTGGCGCAATGGTCAGACACTGGATACGAATTTGGGAGAATGGTGGTTAAAATCCACTTCCGGCCATTCCGATTTAGGTTTTACGTGATTTCCCTAAATCACTCCAGGCAAATGGCGGGATGGTTCCTGTCAAGGGGCACGGCCAATTTCCTCCCACATCCATACCCGAAAATCCGAGCATAAGCTCCGTCTCTAATGACCACGCTGTCGACTGGACGTAAAACCCGGAGATTCCACAATTCCTTTTTCTTTTATTTATTTATTTTTTTTTATTTTTATTTTTTATTTTTTATTTTTTTTTTTACAATCAGTTCAGTTGATATTCCACGTCCTTTTCTGTCGTTGATGGAATTGTAATGTCATCAGCTTTGCGTATGTTTTAGCTACAATAAGGCGTTCACTATGCAGTTAATAGTGGCTTCCTTGCATCCCTATTTTCTTATTCATTGTTAAATATTCTCCATCAACCTCAATTCCTTCTCAAAATTTTCTCCTTGCTTTCCTTCACAGGTGACTCAACGTACACATTGAAGAACATTGATGGGGGGTTATAACCCTTACTCCCCTCCAAACCACTACATTCATTTCAAGCATTTAAACTCTTACAACTGATTAATGAGAATAAAAACCGTCTAGATAGCTAAAATTACATTTACCGGTTACGAAGTTTCGGTTCTGCCATCGTCATATCATAAAACCTCTGATCTTGCAAGTTCAAAGGTTTCTAGATCTGACAATGGCAAATGGCGGAACGTCGTAATGAAAACAATAACTTTAACGACGTAGACGGTTTTTGTTCTCATTGCAAAACTAGTTTAGGAAATTCGTTACCTTTATACAAAAATCTTATAATTGATGTCTGGTACCTATACACATTGTATCTAACTTAGGCCTGCTACCTTCAGAGTTTATAACAGTGTATTCCAGTCAACACTTCCTTTCTCCTGATGTACAAAAGCTGTACCCTTCATTTTCTAAGATAAGTTGTAAAGTTTGTATTACCTACTCCTAAATCAAAACTGATCTTCCTAGGGGTCATAATATTTTTCCTTTTGTATATACACTACTAGAAAATTAAAATAGGGTACCGTGAATTCGTCGACTCAGCGGACTGAAATTTAATTGACACATTTTTGAGAATATATACAACACACTATGACACAGACAGAGCCATATGAACGTGAGGTCACCAGAGCGTGCGCAGTGTAGAATGTGTACCATTTATTCCATCTTCTTGCAGCAAAAAGAGAGACCTTCATCCCATAGAAGCGATCGTCGAAATGTCGATTGTAGTCTGTCGAAATGGCCTGCCATGCAAGTTCCACCTGATGCCTCAGCTAGCCAGATTTCGTGCCGGTCGAGCAGACTGTTCTCGCATGCATACGTTCAGTCATGTGCTGGAAAGTTTGTTTGAGGAATGCGACCCATTCTTCACGGTGGGCTGCACTGAGGAGAGACATCGATGTAGTTCGGCGAGGCTGGAACGATGTCGGCGTTCCAAAACATCACAGAGGTGTTCTTTAGGAGTAGAGCAACGGTTTGGTGCACGGCAGTTCATTACAGGGTCGTTAATGTCGTGTATCCAGTCCGCCACAGGCCGTGCATTATGAACAGGTCCTCGATCGTGTTGAAAGTAGCGAACTAGTGTTACCCACACCCCGCCATCGGATAGCCACATTGTGTACCGTCACTTCACCAAACCTTTTTGCACTGTGCAATCGTCAGATACTTACGCTCCTTACTCCTAGCGAGCCTCGTTTGGCTTTGACGTGCGTGATGTGTTGCTTATGGGCAGCCGATCGACCACGAAATCCAAGTTTTCCGACCTCCTAACTGTCATAATACATGGAGTGGATCGTGATGCAGTTTGGGAGTCATGTGTGACGGTCTGTGTAGATGCCTGCCTATTGCAGTGTACGACCCACCTCAATAGTCCGCGGTCTCTGTCATTCAACGCCGCGGTTGAGTAGTCGAGCTGTCAAAAGCGTCTCGCTGCGGAGCGCGCGGTTGCTCGCCGTGGAGGTTCGAGTCCTCCCTGGGGCATGGGTGTGTGTGTGTGTGTGTGTGTGTGTGTGTGTGTGTGTGTTTGTCCTTGGGTTAGTTTACCTAGGTTTAAGCAGTTTGTAAGCTACGGACTGATGACCACGCAGTTTGGTCCGATAGAATTACAAACATTTGAACATTTTGTCATTCAACATAAGAAGTCGGCCAGTATGCTTTCGTTGCTGTATTATGTCACTTAATGTTTCCACTTCAAAATCACTTCAATGACATGAGAATGTTTAGTAGTATGGCAATGTATACAGACTTCTGACACAAGTGACACTCAACCACCTGACAACGTTTGAAGTCCGTGTGTTCCGCGGACTGCCGCCCCATTCTACTCTCTCGCGATGTCTAACGAGTACTAAGGTCGCTGCTATGGAAGTCATGGAAGGAGGTTACGGCGGGGTTGGAGATACAAATGATGAAATTGGAAAGTTCATTTTTTTTTTATTTTGTGAGTAATCTGTCTCTTAAACACTTACTATAACATTCTCCCTCGGAGGTGTTGCCACCACACTCGTGCGAATGTCGCAACATTTAATTAGTAGCACTGAACGGGAGGCCCGTAAAACTACACGCATAATCAGTGTGCGCAGTTAAAGTTTCTGTTCACTAGTGTGCGCTTGCCCGCGAAAGGCAAAGGTCCCAGGTTCGAGTCCCGGTTCCGGCACACAATTTTAATCTGCCAGGAAGTTTCATATCAGCGCACACTCCGCTGCAGAATGAAAGTTTCATTCTGGAGACATCCCTTAGGCTGTGGCTAAGCCATGTCTCCACCATATCCTTCCTTCCAGGAGTGCTAGTCTTGCATGGTTCGCAGGAGAGCTTCTGTGAAGTTTGGAAAGTAGGAGGCGAGGTACTGGCGAAGTAAAGTTGTGAGTCGTGTCGGGATAGCACAGTCGGTAGTGCGCTTGCCCGCGAAAGGCAAAGGTCCCAGGTTCGAGTTCCGGTTCCGGCACACAGTTTTAATATGCCAGGAAGTTTCATTCTCAGACCTATTCGTCTGTAAAATAAAATAAAAGACAACAGGCTAAAGAGGGAAAAGGTGCACAAAATAATCGCTACTATAACTTACAAACATGACTACCAAATTTCGTAAAAACGTATACCTCGATCAGGCGATAAGCGTACGACTGCAAACTAACGAGAGAACGCTGTGCGTTATGAAAACCCCGCCCATCGCTTGCAGCATCAGTACATCAGTGAGGAACGTCATACAGTAAAAGATAGGACAAAATATATCCCTATATATATGAATAACCCAATATGGATATAAAAGGCATTTATTAACTGTAAAACACAATTGCCATGTCAATAATAGGAATAATTGAAAGCATTAAACAATCAAAAGAAATTGTCTCTCTAAGAAATACTTGCTATTTGTTGGCAGTTAATACCGATAAATTTCAAATTGAAGGCAGAGTGTAAGTCAAAGATGAAATACAACGACGCCAATGGTTTCCGTAGATACGGCAGCATGGAAACATCGATAGGTCGCGGCAGTGGTGAATCAGACGACGTGCCCAAGATGTAGAGGCCAGAGGAAGCGGTCGATCCCCGTGGAAACAGACCGCGATGGCAGAACAGTGAAGCAGACGACGCGTCAGAGATGTAACGGCCAGGGTACGCCTTCGGTCACCATGGACAAAAGCCACAATGGCAGCGACGACCGGTGTTAGGACATACGAAGGCTTATCCTTTCCCTCTTTGGCATATTGTCTTTTATAGTTTTCAAAATAAAAAGCTAAGATCGCACATTAATAACTTGTTAAATGACGACCCTGTGTCGCCATCATCTGGACTCATATATGTTAATAAGCTGGTCATCTGTTTTTAACAAGATGACCAGCTGATGGTGACGCAGTGTACCGAAACCGGTCGTTATTTAATAAATTATTAATGTGCGATCTTGGCTTTTTTATTTTGTAAACTATAAAACGATCAGATCGCCTCGAAACCCTACTATGTCAGGTAATCCTAATATTCTCTTTTATTTTATTTTACGGACGACTTGGCCTTAGGATGATCTCAGAAGTCATCGAAATCGGACACCTAATCTAATAAATTGTTAAAACCTTTTGCGAACTTGACTGTTATTCTCATTTTTTGTAAATATTTTTATTTATTTTTTATTTTATTTATTTATTTATTTTGGGAGTGGGGACTTTGGTTACTTTTGATCGATAGTATCTGTATAGAGAGCCACTGTAGCTAATACACGCCGCGGTGGAGTAACCGAGCGGTCTAAAGCGCCTCGCTGCGGAGCGCGCGGTTGCTCGCCGTGGAGGTTCGAGTCCTCCGTGGGGCATGTGTGTGTGTGTGTGTGTGTGTGTGTGTGTGTGTGTGTGTGTGTGTGTTTGTCCTTAGGTTAGTTTACCTAGGTTTAAGTAGTTTGTAAGCTACAGACTGAAGACGACGCAGTTTGGTCCGATAGATTTATTTATTTATTTATTTATTTATTTTTCAAATACACGGCAATGTCACTCAATCGTACGAACTGTACTGGAGAACCATACATTTGTGTGTCCCCTCCGCTGCACCTACGCTTCGGCCAACTGTACCACTAAGGCACTCAAGCCACCCCACCTCGCCAATGTCTGTGGTTCACGGGGATGGTGTGAACCGCTGCCGGCCATATATTTCAAACCTCGGCTACCCACGCGACTAGCGTTTCCGGTCCCAGGGACTCGCGGGAGGTCGCAATTTATTGTCGCCGCGAGTAATGAAATTAGCCGCCGACTGTCAAAGAAGATGAGTGACGTAGCACAGTGCGGCGCGGCGCGGCGCGGCGCGGCGTCCGTCAGCCGCCTTTTTCCGCTCATTTACATTTCCATTAGCCGGGACACGGCCACGCCGCCTGACTTGATTAACGAGCGGGCCAGCAGGCCGGCCCCGCCCCCTCCCCCTCCCCCACCACTTCCGGAATCCGCCGGCCCGGGATATCCGCACTGGCGCCACTTCCGGAAGGCGGTGTCCGCCCCCTTCCGTTCGCCGAGTTCCCCGCTTACGCGCCCCCCCCCCCCCCCCATCTTTCGTCGCAGCTCTCTTCTGTTTCGCTTCTCAGGTACTGATCGGCTTCTCTCTCGAATCTCAGCTCCGTTCCAAAACCGCAGTTCCCAATGTAGCACAGAAGTCCTCCACATATAGTCTCAAATCCCGACGTTGCCCGTGTACGTATTTTATTCTCCATCAATCTCTTTCCTACCCCGTATGCCCATCAATTTCTGTCCGACTCTGTTACCGTTTCACATGTACCAGTAGCCATTTTCGAGCTCTAAATTCGTCTTCACGCTAGTTTCTTTTTATTTATTGTACGGCGTATGATAGCAATATATATATACAAATACATTTACACAAAGAAGGATGGAAGGAAGCTTAGGGTTTAACGTCCCGTCGACAGCGTGGTCATTAGGGACGGAGCATACGCTCGGATTTTTTTGGGAAGGAGGAAATTCGGCCGCGCCCTTCGAAAGGAACCATCCCGGCATTTGCCTAGAGTGATTTAGGGAAATCACGGAAAACCTAAATCTGGATGGCCGGAGGTGGAACACAAAGAACAAGTACATATGTGTTTCACTGTGTTTTCCTCTGTAACTTTTAAAATAATAGGTGACGGGAAATTTTAATGCGGTAGGTCAACACAAGAAATGTTACACTTACTGCATTAAAATTTCCCGTCACCTATTATTTTATAAGTTACAGAGGCAAACACACTTATAGTTAAAGATTATACAAGAGTACATTTTGAGTAAATTTATAACAAACAACTGTAATTAGGACATGTTTCATGCGAGACAAGCTCTTGGCTACACATTACTGTCCAGATCTTTAATCTGCTTCATAGCCTGAGGTGTGGCTTCTATAAAGTCCTCAGCAGAGCCAGTATATTTTCTTCTTGGGGACACACTGACGATGTCGCCCGGCGTCTTCTGAGGTGCTCCACAATCACAACCTGGGCTGTCCACGAGTCCCCACTTGTAAACCATGGCCTTTCATCTTATATGGCCACTTCGTATGCGATTACGCTCACTCCAGTCTTTTCTGGCGAAGTTGAATCGTTTTAGTGCCTTTGAGGGATCACTTGTGAGGTAATGATTACTGACTGAATTCTCTCACTCCTTTTTCTAGTTCTCTTTTAGGTCGAAGGTGACCTCTCCTCGTATACAGCAGTTATTCCATATCGGCTTTTGTGATTTAAAACTGTAATATGGGAAATTTTTTATGACATAGAAACAAAGGCGGAGACACTAGATAAATGTCACAGGCAACACTTGTTCTGCCGAAGGCGGCGGTTGAAATACGTCAAAAGCGAGAGGACATTGACACAGACATGGGGCACGGTTTAAAATTTGCTGTACTAACCCAGCAGGGGATGTGGAAAGTAAGTGAGTCGAGGAATGGGAGAGAGGGTATGGGAAAGGGGTGTGGAGGCGAGAGCGCGAGGAATCTCGAGAGGACGAAGTTGGAAAGGGAAAGGAAGCCAAGTGTGGGACGGGATGAGGAGAGGAGAGAGGGAGTACTATATCTACAGGAACGGGGTTAGAGCTGGTAGGAGAGATAAATTTCGGGACGGAGGGCACCATCCGTTAGGGGAGACATGGTGAAAGTTATCCTGGCAGAGGATGTGGAGCGCGCGGAGATGGAGAGAGGCAAGGATACAATGGTGTAAGCGTGGAAAAGGCCATGGGCTGATGAGAATATGACATACCAATGGGTGACCAGACACTTTTTCTCGGTATTTGTATAGGATACGGATAAATTCGAGAGGAGGGGGAGAGGGAATGGAATGAGTTCAAACGGGTTTTCACGTGGGAGAAGTGCAGGGTAATTCAGGAGGAATCTACATGTATAAAAATGAATGTTGTATGTATCTATGTGTCCTATACGATTCAAAATCGCTCGAGCAATTTTCTTGAAATCTTCAGGAAATGTTTCGACTAGCGTAGGTGGAAGGGGATGATCCTATGAAATGTGATAGTTATCAGATGAAGTTATTTATTAACAGATACGGTGAAGTTCGCGTGCAACACTTGGAACGACAGTAGGCCCCCTCTCCATCCCCTTCCAACCACCATTTTTCCGTAACTGATTCTTCGCCGTGGACGCTATTGTCACTTCAATTCGTTACAATGTCATAGATATTACTATGAAAATATAGAATAAGAACGTCAAGGACTGTATAAGCGTGGTATATATGATGTTTAATCATGTTAAGTACAACATAGTAACGAATAAAATCCATACACACATCTATTTTATAGATATAGAATATAAATTCCGTCCGTACGAAAACGGGCGCATCGCTAGTTGTAAATATTTATGGGTGCATTAATGTAAATGAAATTACATAAAAAAATTACGAAACATATTTCCAGATTTTACTGACTTCAGGTATACTGTTGATAGTATGTGTCCCCAAATAAACTTAAACCAAAGATAAATGATGACGTTCAAATTTGATTTTCAAAAAAATTCTACGAACAAGTGCAATTAACTTTTCACTTTTCTTAGCTGAGCGGGAGTGGCAGCGTTGACTGAGGCATTGTGGTACTGACGGGCCGGTCACTCCCACCGTAGGTTCGAGTCCTCTCTCGGTCATGGGTGTGTGTGTGTGTGTGTGTGTGTGTGTGTGTGTGTGTTGCTTTTAGTTTAGGTTAGTTTAATAATTTGTGAGTCTACTGACTAATGACCATACCAGTTTTTTCCAATTCACTTCTCTTAATAACAGCACGTGTCGCTCTTATGAGCTCGTCTTGGCTTTATTGTTTTACTCTTCGTATGTAGACATTACCTTTGCCCCACATGCAAAAATCCGATTTAGCATGGTCCGGGATCTCGGTGGCCAACAAAATTGCCCATCCTCCGGTTAATGTTAGATGACCCGTTACTTGACGATTAGAATATGCAGGAGCCTCGTAATGTTGGAAGAACGTACGCAATTTTTTAAACAAAGGAATGTCTTTCAGTAACACTGGCAGCTCATTTTCAATAAAGTGTTGATGATCGGGTCCTGTAAAACAAAGCGGTAACACAACAGGCACAATCTGTGTCTAACCACACCAAACATTTACAGAAAAGTGCCATAGTCCTGTATATGAAACATCGATACGTGCAGAAACTCATTGTGCCCTTGATTAAGTATGAAATTCTAGCTACTGTATAATGCCTTCTACGACATCCACATATACTTTCCATTACACGTTCAGATACGGTAGAACTGCTACGCTCTGTACCAGTGTCACGTGGTGTATTGAACACACGAATAACCAGTCTTGATCTTTGGGATTACGAAATCAATTGGCCTCTACAAGCAATAGCAAAGTTTCCATTACAAAACCCATACAAATACCATATCTATATACATGTGGCGTCTGTTCCGAAAGGACAGACGCCACTTGTGATCCTGCAGCTGTTATTATTAATATTCATAGAATATATGACTTCAACTGCGATTGGGCAAAGCTGAAAATGTGTACCCAGCCGGGATTCGAACCCGGGTCTCCTGCTTTCTAGGCAGTTGCGCTGACCCCTACACCACTGGGGACACAGTGATCACCGCACCTGCAAGGACTACCCATGCTCGCCTCCCGTCAGATACAAATTCCCAGCTTCGCCCTGCCCATAGTACTCAAACTCGTAGTTTAACTAATTCCCGTAAGAGTAAGGGCTTCAAACTTGCCCACCCCTCCCCACTAACGATAGGATCATTGCCCATCACCGGCATATTATATATATATATATATATATATATATATATATATATATATATATATATATATATATATATATATATACATGTCCTTTCGGAACAGACGCCACATGTATGTATATATAATATGCCGGTGACGGGCAATGAACCTATCGTTAGTGGGGAGGGGTGGGCAAGTTTGAAGCCCTTACTCTTACGGGAATTAGTTAAACTACGAGTTTGAGTACTATGGGCAGGGCGAAGCTGGGAATTTGTATCTGACGGGAGGCGAGCATGGGTAGTCCTTGCAGGTGCGGTGATCACTGTGTCCCCAGTGGTGTAGGGGTCATCGCAACTGCCTAGAAAGCAGGAGACCCGGGTTCGAATCCCGGCTGGGTACACATTTTCAGCTTTGCCCAATCGCAGTTGAAGTCATATATTCTATGAATATAAATACCATATCGTCGTATTCATCATGTTTACCATTTTCTGAATCTGATACAAAATGGTGTCTTTAGGTATTCCTGACTTCATCCAGCTTCTGAATGTTCAATGATTCCAAATGACATCACTGAGGCGTTAGAAAGCTAAAAGAAACCAGTGTACTTAACGAAGCTATTTGGAATTACATACGTAAGATGGTTTTACTATGTGCGGCAATTTTACACATTATAATTTCCATGGCCAACAAATCAAAATGAAAACTTCAATAGAAACTAGAGCTGGACTTTACACACTGAAGATCAACACTCTAGTGCTGATATTAGATAAATACTGAATATCAACCAGCTTTAACCGCGGATCCCAACGCCTAATGAAGCGGCAACCCTCCCGACAGCCGGACGCTACAGGTTGCGAGCTCGGCAGGCGCTTGTACCCATTCACAGAGCCGCCAAGCTTCCAAACACTCCAGAGAAACGCCTGCACGATTTTCTACTTCTTGCGTGAGAAAATACAAATGTCTGTATTATGTGATGCCCCTTCCAAAGTGCTATATAATAATAGGTATCTGTTGTTACCTCTTAGCTATTAATGACTTTCAGCGACCGTATGTATAAGCAAACATTTATTTGTCAAGTAGGGGGTTTCATACGAAACTAAATGTGTACCTCTAAGATACTTGACCGATGTTCATTTAATAATTAAAGTTTGTAGGAAAAACGACAATTCGCCTACGCGGTCAAAGAGGAAATGCAGCAAATTCATGTAGTTAGAAACTTTGTTTAAAACATGTTGTAAGCATAATATTAGCAATATTCTGTCCGATTTATACTCATAGCACCTAACTTATTGCTTTTCACGCCGTCAAAAGTCATTTTAGTACAACAGTGTCATTACAGGAGACCAGTAGTGTTTCTGCAATCTATGGTTGTCACACCAGATAGGAATTGATACAGTCATAACAATAGGAAACACTTCATAGAAATAGCACATAATGAACGATTGTAAACGTAGATTCACTACTACCGCAAAATTCAAAAGCTTGGTTTCAACTTACTGTTACATGACCAAATACTTTGGACCAGCCTGTGATAAATTTAGTTTCAATCACAAGCAATGAAATATGTGCATGATTCAACTTCAAATGACATTATGCGTTTATATAGATATTAGTAAAAGCCCGGCAGTCAACAGAATTGACTGCTGTTCCATATATTATGAATTTGTCTTGCATATAGTGCAAGCCTTGTTTCTCTATGCTCAGCTGTTTCATGTTGCTGATGCGAATGAAGCAAGCCTTGTATTTCTCTGTTCAGTGGATTCTTTTGTCCAGAAAGCCGTTTCTGTGCAGCTTTAACTTCTTTTTGTCTCCTTCAGTGCTGTAATGTTTAGGAGACATGTTTAAAAGGAAATTACGTAAACACGCAGCTAAAATTTAAAACAGATTATTGTCAAAGTAAACAAATGTTCACCTTCCTCCTGACACACTCAATTTACTCTTAGTCTTCAATCGTTTTAATCTTATATGCTTCAGTTTACCGCCGATCGCTATTATAAATGTTTTTCCGTGACGTAGCTGCGAGAGATTAGTGCTCTGTGCTAGACTTAATCGATCTTCATCGCTTTCATCGCTGTTAGATAGACATTGGAGTTTAGTGGGAAACATCGATTTTTTTTTTACATTGGTGTTAAGTTCTCTAAAACGTCAACACATCGGTGGTATGAATACAATATAGGATCTTCGGTATCTTCATCCTGAATATGGCTGGGAAATCCCGGGTTCGAATCCCGGCCGGGCACAAATTTTGATTCGCTGCTCTTTGGTATTTCATCTAAACCTAGCACAATGAAGCCATAAATGAGCGCAAAATTGCGATTTATTTCATTAAACATGAACGCTGTAATGTTAAAAATATGTATGGTGATTGTGTTGGGTCTACTTGTAGGTCTTTGCCACGAATCGTACATGTAAGAGGCTTAAGTGGGTGCCAGTTTGTCGCCGTTAGTGCTGCGCATGTGCAGAGTTGTTGTCGAGTTCTTGCAACTTCCGTACGTGTCAGTTTGTCGCCGATATATATTATAATCGTTTTTCCTTGAAGTAACTGCCGGACAATGATGCCCTGTGCTAGAGTTGATTGAAATCCATCGCTGTTAGATAGACATTGTTGTTAGAAACATTTAAAAAAAAAATACTTTTAGACTGACGCTGTTACCATGAGTGACGGAAACGTGTTACAGCTGGACAAAAACATAGATTTCAATACAGAATAAAAATTTATATGTACCTATTTCGTTTATGGCTTCGTTTCCTGGACCACATCAAACTTGTATTAGAGAATACAGCTAGAGAATACAGTTGATTAACAGTCACAATCACGGCATGCACTTGCGGTGAATTTCAGCAGGAGTGAGATAATTTCATAGCAGAACTGATCATAACGGCACGACAATATCTGTACTGCCTAAGAACGAAACCACACGCAGGCCATTGTTGTTGATCACAAACAAAAATATTTCTTGTTAGCGACAGAAGAGGTATGGTTGAAAGCGGCAACATTCGTTTTTGTGGACAACCCATTGAGATAAACTAAAGAATCTTGACTAATCATCAGCTTTAGTTTCGTATGTATATGTTACAGCTTGAAATGACGTGATTTAACATTGAGTGACGAATCAGTATACGGTCTCAGACCCGCAGCTTTCTTGAGAACCGGAAGGATGTATTGGAATCTTGGGAAAAGAACGAAACAAATGATTTCGTCAAGAGCGGATCAAAATCACAGGATTTGAAGTGTCTGACGTCATAAATCTTACTTGTTCCATCTACAGACTAATCTACTCCAACTCTGTTCCACTCGATACCGAAGGAACATAAAGTTTAATGAGAAATTTCAAAAAACGGTGTAACCTAGATTTCTTTTTAAAATATCCCGATACACACACTGATTCATAGTTCCTTCAATAAATACCAGGTTACCCCCATCTATCGGAACCACTTAGACCATGACTCATACAAGACCCTATTTTACAGTACAGGCCATATTAGGAGGTTCGAACTCGCTGTTTCATCTTCTGCACACGGTCGTGATAGATAATGTTGAACTAGTTCCCGTCAGAGTGAAATAACTCTGTTCCAGAACTCTGAGTCCTTGATCACATACTGATTTGCAAATTGCAAACTTTTCTCCCGATTTGTCTTGCTTATATAGGGTTTCTGTCTTGTAACTCGAGCTTTGTAGCCGGCTTGATGAAATACCCTGTGGAAAATCTTTTGGTGAACTTGTCTCCTATAAAGTTCGTGTATTTGTGCAGCATTTCTAATAGACTTATTTTAGGTGTTTCCTTAATTATCCTTACAGTTTGCCTCTTCTTTCTGATTCATAACGTGATCTTCCAACACGATACCCATTTATCAAAGTTTTTGTTATATTGTACCTGATACCTACACTGCACACAGTATAACAGTTCCTCTTAGCCGGCCGCGGTGGCCGAGAGGACTGAGGCGCTCCAGTCACGGTCGGCACGGCCATTATGGTCGGGGGTTCGAATCCCCCCTCGGGCATGGATATTTGTGCCGTCCTAGTTCGTAAGTAGTTCATAAGTAGTTTGTAAGTCTAGGGACTGATGACCCCGTAGTTAAGTCCCATTAGCTGTACAAACATTTGAACATTTTTGGTTCCTCTTAACGATTGTTGGTATTCCGGCATATGATTTATTCTCTTCATGCGACGATACCATTTTTTTCTCTTCTGGAGTTGGCGCTGCAGAATTGTCGTGCGCACTAAGGCACATTGCTGTGCTGCGCACGGCCGTTTGCCGTCGGGGAATCGAGCCCACACTCGGGCATGGGTGTTTTTGTTGTCCTTACCATAAGTTACTTTTAGTGTAAGTAATTTGTAAGCCTAGGAAGTGATGATAAACATGGTTAAGTCCCTTAGATTTACAAACATTTGAACACTTTCTTCTGGAGTTGTTTCCTTCACCTTTCGACCCATACAGTTTCCAGTCGCGCATTTGCTGCTGTCTTCACTCAGCGACATTCAGCTTGGAACTGTGGCGATGTGTTTGCATTGTAGCGCCGTTGTGTGAATACTTCTCTCTACAACAGCTATCAGCATTTCAATCTCTGGCTTTTGAGGAGAGTCGGAATGTTCTACTTTGGCGATGTTAAATTTGCTAACTCTATGAATTTTTTTCTCTTGGGATCTATTTTCGGCATATATTGTTAGATTAACAATTCTTTTTAACCATTAAGCCGTTTTCATGTGAAAAAATTTAACGTAAATTTCCATGGTTCCAGAGAATAAGCCAAATTTTATCTTCATTCCTGTTCAGTTGCTTCTTTTAATTGTTGTATAACATTTCCGAAAATCTGACTGTTTTTGGTTTAGTGGTTCCTGAGATAAAGATACATGTAGGTCATTTTATTATCAAAAGTATCCAGCACAGTATGAGGATTATCTTCCAGCTCTTCTTCTTCACATACAAGCTTTTTTCTCTGTGCTGATCTTGAATTTTTTGTATTAAATTCAGCTGCATACTGAGCCTTCCCTACTTCCATGTTCACCAGATGCCGAAGACCTCTGTTGGTGATGATACCAGGGACAATGCCAAGGCTTTACATGGCTTTTACCCTAACCATATGACCATCATTGAATGAAGTAACAGAATCACTGATTCCCAATATCAAAGTTTTTATAACAACAAATACATTCTTAAGTACACGAATCCATATGCGGTTGCTGAATAACGTTTGGTTTCTGTGTACAATCATGGAGACATTATTTCAGAATATGACGGGCTAAGAGCAATATTCAATATTCTACAATTGAAGGGCAAGGTCGACAGCCTTTTATATCTAACTACCTGCAAGCAAAAAGGGTAACCAACTTGCATGATTTTCCTTCTTTTTTGTGTGTGTGTGTGTGTGTGGGGGGGGGGGTGTTTCATTATCAGACGGCTTAGAACTGGCACATGGCCAGAGTGAGATTGGGATGGAAGGAAACCTATTTAAGAACCTTCCCCACAATTTTGTGTACGTGTACCAAATTTCACGATATTTGGTTTTCTGGACCTTGAGTTATAAGAAAACAGACAAAGAGACAGACAGACAACAAATGCGTCTTCGGAAGTGTGAAGACTTAAATGTGTAAACATCAGAATTTGGGTAATTTTCCTGGGAGCACATATAACATTTAAAAAAATGGAATAAAAACACAATTTATTAAGATATTTTGTATCATTTTAAGCAAAAACGCATCAAATTATTGCATAAGCTTAAAAACGGATGATGTAATTAATTTACCATCTTGCGGTATATCAACTCCCTTAAGAATTTCTTTGGATTTAAATAAATTTGTTACGCAAACTTTTGGGATACATAGAATGAACAATGGACGTAGCAAAATCGACAGTTCATCCCCTTCACCACGAAAGGAAGATGTACCACTAGTGGCGGACTAAGGTGGAGGTGGAGGGGGCGGACAACCCCCGGCCTCCGGTCCGGTCTTGGGGGGGGGGGCTTCCAAAAACCTCGAAAGCAAGGTTTTTTTTTTCGCCTCTCGTTCTGCTGGGGCCTCCAAATCTCGGAAGTTATTATTCATAGACTGGCCCGTGCCTCTCGTGTGGTAGCCTCCAAATCTCAAAAGTTACTGTTTTATAGTAGTTAAAAGCTGTGTGTGTGTGTGTGTGTGTGTGTGTGTTGTGGTTGTAGAACCTATCGTTCAATCAGACAACAAATTGTTCATTAATACAGCAATTTGGTTTAATTATGACCCTGATATTGATATATATACTATATTAAATAAGAAACAGTGATTAAACTGATTATGTGCGCAACGGATATTTTAAACACAAAACAACTGTGGCAAGTCACCATTTGAAACAGACACTGACTATACTCAAAATTTTGACTGTGAGAAAGATATTAAAAAACCAAAAACCACTTTCTTAATGTTTTACTGTGAGAATTTTATGCAGATCAGTTTCTGATTATTGAAATTTAGTATCATAGTCAATTAACTATCATTTACTATGGCACCAATAACGAAATATGTTCAACAATATTATTAAAATCAAAAATCAAAAAAATCAAAAATCAAAAATATTATTAAAATCAATACTGCACTTTAAATCCACTAATAACTAATTATCAAATGAAGGAAGTAGGTTAATCTTCTAACTACGTAAATGAAATAGGAAAGAAAGGTCAACTTTGTTACTTATTATTAATAATCAGCATTACATTACCTACATAATACAACTTCTTCCTAATGACATCAAATGCAATTACCATCATTCCAGCGGTGTTACAATACAATGCAATGTATATTACAAATACAATCAAATCGACTTGCTGGCACAGCAGCCTCTGCTCTACATCGGAGCCATACACACAACTGAACCGCTCTGAAAGCGAGCTGAACCACAAGTGCCACTCTCTCTCAGCGCGAGCTACAATGCTATGCAATACATGATCTTTGCCAAAGATGAAACTTCACACAGATAAGTACACCTATCGATACACACAGTAGAAGTGATATTATACATTTTCTTGCAAGCAAGTTACTCGACACAAAACAAGAGGCACAATATTAGACATTTTCTTACAAAAATATTTTTTATGGACACGTTTCATAGTGTATTGCCAATTGGAGTGGGGGGTCATTTTGTTTCGCCACCGCTCCAGGCCTCCAACAGCCTTAATCCGCCACTGTCTATCACAAACAAGTCTGTGTGTGAATACCTGCGTCCACTTGTGTAAGTGGACAGCAGACAGCAGCACTCATAGCGCTCTTCGGTGCTGAGCTGTAGGCCTATAAGCGTGCGCTGGCTGGTGATACAGGATGCCGGCTGTTGACGCGGGCGCCGCGCCGCGCCATGTGAGCCACTCGGGCCGGGCCGCGGGCCACACAGTGACAATGGGGAGTCAGATCTGCGGGGGGAATACCCGCCTATCAGCGCGCGGGGAACCCCGGCTGTCACGCGCAGGCGGGGCGCGCTCTGAATGGCTGGGCGCCGCTTTGTGGCGTTGGCTGCCCTGCCGCCCCGCCGCGCTCTGCCGGTGACAGCGACAACTCACGACAAATGTGGCCGCCAGCTGGCAAACGATGCGCAATTGCCTGCTGCACTCTTTCATGTTTCTATATTAAAGCAGAGATTTCGTCTGAACCAGCGATTCCCAGTCGTTTTTTGTAATGGGACCCGCAATCATTTTGGAAAGAATATTCCCGACCAATATTTTACATACAAACATACATATACACACATACACATACAGGGTGTTTGACTAAGTGTGTTTGCCTCTGTGACTTATAAAATAATAGGTAGCGGGAAATTTTAATGCAGTAGGTCAACACAAGAAATGTTACACTTTCTGCAGAGCTATGAACATAGTTTATTGTATCATTTTTCACAGAGTTACAGCACAAAGATATAATTTTTTAAATGAAACAATAGTTTTTTCTATCGTGCATTGGATTCGTTGAAACAAGCTGCGTCCAAATCAATTTAAAATATATTCCTATGACTGTTAGTTTGGGAGCTACAACCCTTCAAAGATTAGAGGGAGGAGGCTACGACTGTGTATCTGACTGGCTGGTGGTCATGAGACAGTGGGCCGTGTCCTAGGGGATAGCCACTCGGCCAGTCAGCTACGCTATCGCAGCCTCCGCCCACAGAACTTTGAAAGGTTGTAGCTCCCAAACTAACAGTGATAGGAATGCAGTTTAAATTGATTTGGACGCAGCTGGTTTCAACCTATTGTTCCATTTAAAAATTATATCTCTGTTGTGTAACTCTTTGGAAAATGATACAATAAACAATGTTCATAGCTCCGCAGGTAGTATAACATTTCTTGTGTTGACCTACCGCATTAAAATTTCACCTATTATGTTATAAGTTACAAAGGCAAACACACTTATGGAAACACCCTATATATATATATATATAATATGCTGTTCCTTTGCTGAGTAACACTTTCGAAAATTGATGTCCAGGGGGACACTACTGGCCATTAAAATTGTTACACCAGGAAGAAATGCAGATGATAAATGGACAAATATACTACAACTGGCATGTGATTACATTTTCACGCAATTTGGGTGCATAGATCCCGAGAAATCAGTATCCAGAAAACCACCTTTGGCCATAACAATGGTCTTGATACGCCTGGGCATTGAGTCAAGCAGAGGTTATATGGAATGTACAGGTGCATATGCCCATGCAGCTTCAACACGATACCACAGTTGATAGAGTAGTGACTGGCATATTGTTACGAACCAGTTGCTCGGCCACCACTGACCAAACATTTTCAATTCAAATGTTTCAAATGTTTGCATAGTCTATGGGACTTAACTAAGGGGTCATCAGTCCCTAAACGTACAAACTACTTATGAACTACTTACGAACTAGGGCGGCACAAATATCCATGCCTGAGGGGGGATTCGAAACCCCAACCATTTTCAATTGATGAGAAATCTGGAGAATGGGCTGGCTAGGGCAGCAGTCGAATATTTTCCGTATTCAGAAAGGCCCATACAGTACCTGCAACATGTGGTAGTGCATTATCCTGCTGAAATGTAGGGTTTCGCAAGAATCGAATGAAGGGTAGAGCCACAGGTCGTAACACATCTGAAATATAATGTCATCGATGCGAACAAGAGATGACCGAGACGAGTAACCAATGTCACCCCATACCATCACGCCGGTTGACACGTCAGAATGGCGATGGCGAATACACGCTTCCAATGTGCGTTCACCGCGAAGTCGCCAAACATGGATGCGACCATCATGATTCAGTAAACAGGACCTGGATTCATCCGAAAAAAAAATACGTTTTTCCGTTCCTGCATCCAGGTTCGTTGTTTCATACACCATCCCAGGAGCTCCTGTCTGTGTGAAACGTGAAGGGTAACCGCAGCCATGGTCTCCAAGCTGATAGTCCATACTGCTGCAAACGTCGTCGAACTGTTCTTGCAGATGGTTGATGTCTTGTGAACGTCGCCATCTGTTCACTCAGGGATCGAGACGTGGCTGCATGATCCGTTACAGCGTTGCGGATAACATGACTGTCATCTCGACTTCTAGTGATACGAGGCTGTTAGGATCCACCACGGCATTCTGTATTGCCCACGTGAACCCACAGATTTAATATTCTGCTAACAGTCATTGGATCGCGACCAACGCGAGTAGCAATGTCACGATACCGCAATCGCAACAGGCTACAATACGACCTTTATCAAATTCGGAAACATGATGGTTCGCATTTCTCTTCCTTACACGAGGCATCACAACAACATTTCACCAGGCAACGACGGTCAACTGCTGTTTGCGTATGAAAAATTGGTTGGAAACCTTCGTCATGTCAACACGTTGTGTGGATGCTCTGTAAAGCTAATCATTTGCATATCATAGCATCTTCTTCCTGTCCGTTAAATTTCGCGTCTGTACCACGTCATCTCCGTGGTGTAGCAATTTTAATGGCAAGGAGTGTAGATACGAAGATGTGTTTCGACACTAAATTGCAGGGGCAGGGACTACTTGAATACATCACATTTCATGTTTGTGCTAATTTTTGTAACAGGTATGAGGCCACGTTTTTTTACATTATTTTTTATTATTTATTTATTTTTATCGGTACCTTATGTTAAATATTATCTTAATGCGATGGGCTTAAAAAGACGGTTTCAAATATGTGTGTATCATAATATTAAAGCGAATAGTTTTAAGACATATGTTACAGTATCGTATTTGTCCTTCTAAGCGGCGCTGTCCAATGCGATCTTTCCTGTTGACCACTGAGGAAGTTAACAGGGAAGGTGTTGTTTTCCTGTTTCTTGATAATGCCGCAACGTGACGCACAAGGTAGCCGGAGAGAAGGGTATAAATATGCTGATGGGGTAATGAGAAATCGCATTTTCGTCACAGTTTCTTGGAGTAGACATGTATACCAACGAAGAAATTTTAGATATGCTTCTAGTGTATGGTGAAAGCAGAAGAAATAGTGTTCGAGCAATAAACCGATATGGAGAGCTGTATCCTGATCTTAAGCGTCCTACGCGCCAGCCTCTTGCACGTGTCTGCGAGTAGCTACTTGAATCTGGATCACGGAACGCCATACAGACGACAAGGCAGAAATCTGCAACTGGCGAGGTACATGCAGAGGGCTTCTAGCATTGGCGCACGAAGACCTACTGTTTCGTCGCGACGTATTGCCACGGAATGTGGTATAAGTCAGATAACTGTTCTACGCATATTGCATCGGTATACATATCACCTGTTTCATTACGTCGAGCACTCTCCAGTGTGGATTTCCAGCGGTGCCGGGAATGTTGCCGGTAAACTCTGCAGCACCTACAAGACGAGCCAAAGTTTCCTTCCAGCGAGTGCTTTTTACTGATGAAGCAAATTACACCACCCACGGTAATATGAATTTGCACAATACTCATTACTGGTCAACAGAGAACCCTCATTGTCTTCGACAGGTACAGCATCAGCAACCGTGGAGTGTTAACCTGTGGTGCGACATCGTTGGAAACGTCATTATAGGGTGTACTGAATGGCAATAACTATCAACAGTTCCTGCGAAACGTTCTGCCCATTTTGCTGGAAGATTAACTACGTGTCAGTACACGTGGTTCCGACATGACGGCTGTCCTGCTCACTCTTCCGCTGTGGCTGCAGAGCTGTTAAGTGAAAAGTTCCCCGGTTGTTGGACAGGACGACGTGCTGAAGTCAAGTGGCCATCCCGCTCTCTTGATTTGACCCCTCTTAATTTTTTTCAGAGGAGAGCAATCAAACATAAAATGTATGCCCAAATACCAACTACGACAGACGATAAGAAGCAACGCGCTGATATCTCACGTGACACCCTCGCAGCTGTTCAAACATCATTCGAATGGCAACTACAAATGTCCATTGCAGCAGAGGGGAAGCATTTTGAGGGCATGCTTCCGTAAAGTTTTGAATCATGTACTGTAGGTATTTTGCATTTTTGTGTGTATTTGCTTCGTATTGTGATCAACATTCAATATTTTAAAATAAAAATAATAAAAAAAAAAAATACATACGAAATAATTGTGAGCAACAAGGACCTCCTCATTTACATTTGTGTTTCTATTACTTAAAATGTTTTAACATCTTGTAGCATTTTAATACTGTGTGTCGTCATTCTATTCTGTGAGTCCTCCTTCTTCACTTTCACTGAGGATAAAAATGCCATTAGTGAGTCTGAGCACTGATAAACTTTCAGTCTGAATTTTTATTACATATACGTAGTTCCATTTCTGACATTATTGTTCCGATGTGTATACTGAATAGTAGTGGGTGAAACACTCTCTTCAATCAGAGAAATCCGCTGTTTTATTTATATTTATTGGTTCTTGTTGTTCAAACCGTATCCATATTGTTTACTTAGATTGTTTACTCATATATACTTTAAACGGTGAAGCATAGATCCCACACTGGGGCTTCGCAGCTTGATTCCTCACTGCCCAACAATTAAAAAGAATCTCTCATTAAATTTAGTCCTGTGTATGGTTATCGGAGACATATAGGTGTGTGATTTTCAGAATTACACCAACAAACGTCTAGGCAATGTAGAAGTCGTTAGAAACGTCCCGTGCCAAACGGCCGGTGACCGCCATGTTTTTACCAGACTGTGCGCAGGTCGTGCGTTTACATAGCGCCCCTAGCAGAAGGGCAGGCACTTGGCGATTGAAATAAGGCTTCAGTTCCACCAATGACACCAAAGCACATCTTCTAGCTTGCTATCAGTACGTGGTTAACCCTTTCACGGCTATGTATGCCCAGCAGTTAGACGGCCCAGACGGCTACGGGCGTACATATACGCCCGGCAGACAGGACGCCCAGACGGCTACGGGCATTCATATATGCCCAGCAGGTAGAGCGGCCTGAAGGCTAAGGGCAATCATGTACGTCCGGGGTCCGGGTGCACATTGGAGCGGCGGCGACTCGGTTTTACCCGCGGCTCAACATTCTTGGTGGCACTGCCATTACCATGTCTTCTTTGTTATGTCGGTAAGCACTACAGTTTTCACTTCCGGGCCTTCCTGCTCACGAGCTATCCATCGGGCCCGTCCTGTATTTTTTGTTTGGCGAGAGAACAGCTTTTCACTGTACTGTCGTTACAATGTCGCAACGTTGTTTATCAAACAAGGAAATAATGGACATCCTCATGAATAGTAGTGACGATGACGATAGTGATACTACATCCTTTCTTTATGCGAAGAGCTGGATTTGTATGGAACTAACGGTATTTATTGAACACAACGAAGAACTTCTGCAGAAGATTCCTCTTCTTAAGAGGATGTATTAAGTGAAATTTCCACACGAAAAAGATTTTATGACTGGTCAGATAATCGTCCTGCGACGAATCGCCACAATTTCGCGAACACTTTTAGTGGTTTAAAGGTAGATTTCGATGAATGAGGAACTCATTTAGAGACAGGTACAAGGTGATACTGCGTTTGTTAAAATGTTTGTTAAGCTTATGCGACTTAACTGCAGGGTCATCAGCCCCTAAACTTACAAACTACTTATAAACTATTTTATACTAAAGACAGCACAAACATAAATGCCCGAGGGAGGATTTGAACCCCCGACAGGGAACGGCCTCGCGCAACTAAGCACAGTGCCTCAACGCGATCGGCCACTTGATACTGCCTTTATTACAGTTCAGTGACAATTCGTCTGCACCGCAACATATTTTCTTGTGAAAATACGCATGATTATGGAACACGCCAAAAATAGATTCCGACAGGCTGCAGTCCCATTTGAGAACTTAGTAACTGACGAAAGTTGGTACTTTTCAGAGGAAGGCTACTGTTCAAATCGTATATTCCAAACAAACGTAGCCGTGGGATTAAAATTTCCGTGTTTTGTGTCGTACAGACCAGTTTCATTCTGGATTATATTGTCTACACTGGTGCCGCTACTAAATTAGTATCCCGAAATGCTGACTGGGGCAAATCAGGCGATGTCGTTGTCAGTTTGTTGTTAGCATACCTCAACAAAAGTCATGTCATTTATTTAGACAATTGTTATTTGAGTCTTATGGCTCCATGCAAAATGCACTAATGCCATTGGCACAGTGCGTAAAAAAAGGAAACATTTACTACCTTTACCTGATAAACTCAAGAAACGTAAATACAACTGAAGTCTGGGGTGGACAATTAATAAGTCTTGGATGCTATCCACTGTAAATGGACCAGAGTTTGCTGAGACAGAAAAAAAGAATCATAAAATGGGAGGAAATAAAGTGAAACACATTTACGTAGTTAGTTACAATTAGTCAGTGGGTGAGATTGATAGGACTAACATGATATTAAGTCCCTACAGTGCATACGAAAAACAGAAATGGTAAAAGAAAGTATTCTTTCATTTAACTGACTTGAGTATGTTCAATGCAAAAACTATTTTTGAAATGCAGAATAAACAGAAGAAGCCACTAGCGAAATTCCACTTAGAACTAATCCGTCAGTTACTGGAGAAGTTTCATTCATAAACATCTGAGAGTCAGATGCCCCTGAAACCAAAAAGGACAGCACTTTTCGACTGGAATAAAAAATAACATTATCCCGGGTTTTTCGGAGCAACGGAGAGAAAGGAGATACCGCAAAGACACTGTGTAGTGTGTACTGCTCATACAAAACGGAAAATGACACGAATCAGGTGAAAAAAAAAAAATAATAAAAAATAAAAAAAAATGTAATGTTGCTTTCTGTATGGTGCCATGTTTTGAGACATACCACAAATTAAGGAAGTATTAGTTTCTTCAGGTACTTTGAATTTAGAAAGAAAAGAAAATGAAAAAAATAAGAAAACAATAAAAACAATAGAAGTAATAAAAAAGTTTTTAACTCAGCCAGCGGCAGTCGAATGCCTGCGTTAGAAATGAGGATGGGAAACCCCTAAGTCAAACTCTACCACTCCGTGAATATCTGAAAAATAAATCCGCTTGTAGGAAGCATGCAAATGCTTATTATCGGATTATTTAGCATAGTGAATCGAAATTAGGCTTTAATTTAAAACGAAGCAAACGACCTATTTTTATTTTATTGTTTCCATTTCATTATTACATCATTATTTTTCTTGTTTAATTATTCATTGTGGTATATGGCACAACATAAGTTTCAATAAATATTTTTATTTACGATTATAGCTAGAACTGTCGGAGTTTTGCAGGTCTTCCCTACGAACAACTGACTTTAAAACTAAACGTTGAGAAACATACACGACCGATGTTAATGAAACTTTAATACGTTGTAGTAATGTATTTTGGTAACGTACACCTCAAGTTATAGTTTTTTTCAATAACAAATCAAAAAGGTATTTGAATTTACTTAAATCTTTTCGTTCTCAGCCGAGGATAATCTTATAACAATGTCGTTTAGATTTGAAAAGATGTTTCGTATCACAAACTGCAATTGCTGTGGCAGAGCAGTGAGATACTGATTTTATAAAGTGGTATTGCGGGCTGTTTTGTGGTGAACGCATCGCGCGACTAGCGAGCAGCTGCAGCGGCCGCAGCCCACAGCGGCCGTGGGGCCGGGTCAGCCGCCGCCGCTCAGGCCCACAGCTGGCCTCGCGCCGTCAGCCAGGCGGGCAGCCAGGGCGCTCGCCCCTGCAGCCGCGAAAGGGTTAAAGAAATGCCATTCGTCTATGTTCATACAGGCCTAATAAATTTGTAAGCAAATAAATTTCGTGAAACAGTTTCTATGACTGTCGAATATTAATATCGTAGTTTACGATGTTCTGGTAATTACGACAGAAAAGAGATGTATTTCACGTTATGTATCTCAGAATTGTCTGTATGCATATCCATAGCTGAAATTAGTACAATATTATCGCTTTCCTTCCCGATATAATGAATTTTATGTTTGCTGTCGATCTTATAACATTTTTCTTCACCGGGAAATACCAAAAACGTCATTCTGTAGATACTTTTAGGGTATAACAGAAAATCATAAAAGTAGTAATATTATCTCTAATGAAACAGCAGAAATAGACTCAAAATAGGTAAATGAATATCTACAATGAGTCAATAGTCCCGCATCCCGCGACCTCCTCACGTCACATCCTGTAACCAATTACACTGTTGTGAATAGCCAATAACACACTGTCTAGGGAGAGATGCCGTAGCCATGTTAAAACATACCTTATAGCACGGCATGTCAAAAACCAGAACCATGAACTAAAAAAAAAGCTACAAAAAGCTGTTAAACAAATTAGCGCTTATGAAATTCGAACTCGGAATCTTCACATTATAAATTCAGTACACAACCACTAACTACGACGGATTTCCAGAGGCAGTGGTTCTATTACTGAATTTGATCAGTGACTTAATGCCTTTCTTGCTTGAGTTGGTTTCCATGAGTCGCCTTTACGGTTCCCACTTCCTCGGTTAACTTTCATCTTTACTTCGGTTTTTACAGCCAACGGAGGCACGACGAGGCATTTCTCTTAACTGCCATTAATGATTATGTAATCCACTTTATTAATTACTATCAGTACAGCAGTTCAAACCAACGTATAATCGTAAAAATTGCTGCTAAGTTCTAACGTTATCGTTAACGAACAACACGTTAATTTACGTAAAGAGACCCGACATAAGACGCGCAAAACTGGAGCAGTGCCTACCGTAATACAACCTGTACGTAAATGTACAGTGACATTTGCGTCAGAATCTTTTAAGACACACCACAATACAGAAACGCACACTGTAGCTATTCGCTCACATGTAAATCCCGCCAAATCTGGTAAAAACATGGCGTCCTGGGCTGTCAGCCAATCAGGAGAGGTCTCACGCATGGTCATTCTCTCCCTATACAGGCTCTCTAAGGTGGCCGTTCGAGGCGGGTTGACAGGAAGGCAGTTCTAGCTTCGAAGACGTGGCGGCGAATGGCGCCGGGACGACAGCCACTGCAGATCTCGAATGGCTGTCTTCCGTATTGTTGCCTTGGTGGGACACACGACAGGTGGAATTTCTATGCTTGGGCCATGCGTCGCTGGAAGGCTTTGGAAACTTCTAGCAAACCTGGCCTAGACAGCGAGTTGTGTACTAAAATTCTGCTTGGAGAGTTGTGGCACTAGCAATCTGTAGCTGGTATTGCGACGGATTGTCACGGGGGTTTCCACGGGTTCATGGTTGTTGCTATCTGGTGACCTTATATCAGTTGGCTTGTGATCCAAGTTGTGAGAATTCTCATGTCTACTATACTGCGCTTTGGCTACATTTGGAATTTGGAAACTGTGTCCATACTGCTGCCCAGTACCCACGGTGACACTATCTTGTCACGTGAAGTATTGTTAAGACTGTTTTCTATGTGTTGTCTAGTTTCACCTGTAGTTTAGTTCATTAGTGCGATTTATTTTGTGTATGTCAGTTGCTTATGGGGAGGTGGTCTGTTAATGCATTGTAAAAGCCCCATTGGGTACTGTTGGAAATGAATACGCCAGGAGAGCCGTTTAAGAGTGAGGCCCGTATTAATGTTCTTACTGCGAGTCAGGCTCTTGAGTACTAGTTCACTGTATCCTCTTGTAAGTTAATATTTCTGTTGTCAGAAAAAGGGTTCGCATATACATTAGATATCTTCTATACGAAACTGATTTGGGTCTGAAGCAAGGGTGATTATGTCCATTAGGCATAGATTATTATGAGATATATTAATTTTGAAAACTTGTATCAAGAACTTAGTTATGTTATTTTAATGAGATAATAAGGTTGTTTATTTATTATATTTGTGGAACTGCTGTTGGTCCTTTAGTGAAAAAATAATAATATCCGAGCTATGAAATGTTATTTGATGACATTGTTTATTGCTGCAAGTACAACAGAAGTTTTGAAATGTGTTGGTAATTTTGGGATTGTCTGTTGTTACAAAATTAAAATTTCTTTACTTGTTTCAAAACTTATGACGTCAATAATAATGTTATTTTAGTTAATTGTCTTCAGAAAATATCTAGTTAAATTAAAGCCCAGTACCTTATCACATCCTCACAGCACCTACCATACCATGATGAACAAAATAAGCCTAGAAATAAAGCCCACACACTCCATTCAATGACGCTATGGAGAGTCAAACTTACAGGCCCCTGCGCCTGCCGCTTGTCAACCCTTCTATCAAATTTCACGGTATGTAACGTCGTTGGATGACTTTTCCTAGCACGGGTGTCTTTGCTCTTTTGTTCCTCAAGACGCCTTCTACACCCTCTAGAAGCTTGTTAATGTAATTGTGTGCAATTTATGTTATTTTGTCAAATAAAAAATTCTTTAATACATTTTAAATTTTACAGTCCATTATATTTGTTGTAATGTTCAGTTTTGGTGTTAATGACACACTATATATCTGGACTGGCGAAAGAGCTTGCATAACTAAGATGTGGATGCAATTAATTCCTTCAGAGCTCATTTGTAAACTCTAAATGCTCTCCCTTCCCCCTCAATATGGGACGATGCAGTTGTCATCAACGCGATTATAGTGAAATAGAAACACAGAATACAATAATAGAAATCACCTATAAAAACTCGGATACATACGTAAAAGAAGGAGCTCGCATTTAGAAAAATAATAAGTCAGTGGAAGGTTACTCACATAACACTTGTCGGAAGTGCAAGAGGACACAGCGTGTCATCCCACAATCACGTACGAATAGTAAGACTGCATTGTTCTCGTAACTTCCTGAGTACGTCGCTAGACAAGGTTGGATTCTTGCTTAGAACGGGTTTTGTACACAGATTTTCAGATTATAAATCTTCCCTCTTGAAATGAACTTTCATATCTTTTTACTTTTGGAAAGCTATTTTACATGTGTATATTAAAGACGTCCGCCGAACCACCTGAGTAGACCTCATGGCCCAATAGTGGGTCGAGAGCCACAGTTTGGGAAATGTTGCTCCAAACCGTTCTTCAAGGACTGTCTCCTAGTCACATTCTGATAAAAAAATTGTTCTGGGCGTTATCGTTCGTAATGCAATGCAAACCGCTTGAAATTGTGGAGCAATACTCTACAGGGTGTTACAAAAAGGTATTGCAAAACTTTCAGGAAACATTTCTCACACACAAAGAAAGAAAATATGTTACGTCCGAAAACGCTTAATTTCCATGTTAGAGCTCATTTTAGTAGTTCTCTTTAAATGTAAATTTCATTCCAACGTAATCAAATTGTAAATTTTCACAATCAACATGTGGGGGCTGACGAGAATCCGCACGAAATTGTGCAATCACGTTATCAGCACGGATTTTCTGTGAACGTTTCGCGGGAATTGTTGGTGTTGTCTTGATTGGGCCTCATGTTCATCCACGTACGCTCACTGGAGCATGTTGTCATGATTTCATACGGGATTCTCTTCCCGTGCTGCTAGAACACGTGCCTTTACAAGTACGACACAACATGTGATTCATGCACGATGGAGCTCCTGCACATTTCAGTCGACGTGTTCGTACGCTTCTCAACCACAGATTCGGTGACCTATGGATTGGTAGAGACGGACCAACTCCATGGCCTCCACGCTCTCCTGACCTCAACCTTCTTGACTTTCATTTATGGGGGCATTTAAAAGCTCTTAGCTACGCAACCCCGGTACCAGAGACTCTTCGTGCTCATATTGTGGACGGCTGTGATACAATACGCCATTCTCCATGGCTGAATCAGCGCATTAGGGATTCCATGCGACGGAGGGTGGACGCATGTATCCTCGCTAACGGAGGACGTTTTGAACATTTCCTGTAACAAAGTGTTTGAAGTCACGCTGGTACGTTCTGTTGCTGTGTGTTTCCATTCCATGATAAATGTGCTTTGAAGAGAGGTAATAAAATGAGCTCTAACATAGACAGTAAGCGTTTTCGGACACATGTCAACATAAAATATTTTCTTTCTTTGTGTGTGAGGAATGTTTCCTGAAACTTTGGCCCTACCTTTTTGTAACACCCTGTATAATCACACGGTCACAAAACTGATAGACTGACGATCATGGGATGGCGAAAGGCACAGATGCATATGGTAATACTGCGTACTCAGTGTACAAAAGAGCGGTGCATTAGCAGAACTGTTATTGTGCTCTTACGGATCGCGATAAAAGTTTCTCGATTTGACTGCAGCCACAAGACGGCCACAAGACGGCCGAAGCAATGCATTCATATGTGATGAGATCGTCTATAAAAACTAGTGATGGGACAACCGACTGTTTTTAACAACCGATTGGTCAATCGGTTGTTTTTTCGTTCAGTCGGTTTTTTCAGTCGAATGAAACAACCGAATGAAAATAGTCTCTGTGGCCGTATGAATGTTTTCACTCACTGGCGATGTTTGAGTGGTTTCAGTCGATGCGAAACAATCGAATGAAACCTGTGTCTGTCGGTTGCAGCCGCTATATGAATGTTTTCACTCATTCAGTGGGTTTGAGTGGTTTCAGTCGATACGCGACCTCCGAATGAAACAAGTCTCTGTCCTTTACATGAATGTTCTCGGCATTGAGTGGTTTCACTTGATGCGATACAACTGACTGAAAAACGTTTTTGTCGTTTCTGCAGTGACATGGATGTTTTTATTAATTCATCGACTTTGTGTAACTTTATTTGCATACTCCTTCAGCCTTTTCGGATATAAATGAACCTTGATTCAGCATGAAACATTCTTAAAGACAAATCTTAAAAATATAGCAGTGTGTCCGTGTGTGTGTGTTTCTATTGCAAGCAAATCTGCAGTTTTGTTCCAATCTTGATGAAATTTTGCACACTTTACCTTCAAAGCAAGAGAAACGTCACTGTCTACATCAAATTTAATTCGGTGCATGGCGGAGGGTACTTTACATACTAACTTCGACAAAAACCACATTTTGGCTGCGATCTTGATGAAATTTTGCACACTTGACCTTTAAAACAAGGCGAAGGTAACTGTGTACAATAAATTTCGTAGGTGCATGGGGGAGGGTACTTTACCTACTAACTTCGATAAATTCCGTTTGTATTCGAATTTTAATGATATATTTCACTCTTCACCTTCAAAGAAAGAGAATGGTCACCGTGTACATCTACTTTAGTTCGATGCATGAGAGAAGGTATTCCAGAATTCGACGCCAATATAGATTTTTATTCCGATCTTGATGAAATTTTGTACACTTGACTTTCAAAACATCTAAGATTTTGTATGGTACATGACGCAGGGATGGAATAAACCTCCACACCGTTTCACCGATAACCACAGAAATATCTGTGACAAGAGTAAATAATTATGAAACTTGAGATGAATGTTTTCATACACTGTTGACGAATACAGACGCGCTGAAGGAAATTTACTGCACTGATAAATGTTGTATGTCTTCTCGTACTCTTTCAAATTAGATGGAATTTACAAAAATATTTTTATAACACACATTTTTATACAAAATACTTTAATGAACTTTTTTTACAATATTTAATGTTTTAGTGATCTTCGAATTTGGATCTAGCAAATATGCTCACAGTTAAAATACTTAACCCTGTCCTACTAGTTCCTTAGATATGTCTGAACAATAAGCCGCAAACCGCACGTTTCTAACTGTTCCCACTTCGGAGATACAGTATGTGAGATTAAACTTGTAGCGATCATTTTGGAACACCCTGTAGTTTCCACGCTTCTTTATTGAGACAGTAAGAAACCGACAACAATCGGCGATGGCACGCGCCGCCCCCCTGGCCAGATACTGTTGTGTGGAGTTAGGCGCGCGCCTGCTGGCGCTGTCAGCAGTGAAAACGTAAGCGAGGCAGCACCCCCTCTCGTGTCCCAACTCACCGCGGTACTTCGTAGTCATCGGCCACTTATCTTCTACAGATTGTGAGTGTCTGCGAAAATAATCTGATCGGGCTCAGATGATCGGCGTTTTTGAGGTCTGTAGTGGGCAATGAAAGTGATCGCAGGCCTGCTCCAGCGATATGACATCTAATTAGTGATGGCACCTCGAACAATTTAATCTACAACAAAATATGAATCGCTGTTACTGTATATTATAAAATGAAAAGTTACTTCATCCAGTAACATTGTAATACGCATTTTAACTTTGGCATACACCTTTTATATGGCGGTATAATGTAGCACTGCTGTAGTTATCTGATGTGCATGTCAGTTTCATCCATAGAAATGTAAGCTAAAACACTAATGAGTCGTTTCAGTTGGGACAATGATTACATGTTTCAACCGACAGAAAAACTTACTGCCTCTTTTCACTTGAAAAGAAAGAATGAGTAATTCAGTCAATGTACAAAACTGCAAAAGTGTCGCATGTTTTCATTCGGTTGTTCCCACAGACTACTTTCATTCGAAAAAAATAAACGAATATTAATCCAACATAGTAAAACTACGACCGAATGACGCTTTCATTCGGTTGCTCCCACTGACTGGTTTCACTCAAAAGAACTAATGAAGAGGCCAACGTACTGTGTCAGTTTTTTTCATTCGGTTGGTCCCATCGACTGATTTAACTCAAAAGAAAAGGAATGAGTGGTCCAACCGACTGTGTCGATTTTTTTATTCGGTTGCTCCGACCGACTGATTTCACTCAAAAGAAGGAATGAGTATTCCAACCGACTTGCGTCGATTTTTTCATTCGGTTGATCCCACCGACTTGTTTCACTCAAAAGAACGAATGAATAGTCCAACCGACTGAATCGGTTGTTTCATTCGGTTGGTCCCACCGACTGGTTTCACTCAGAAGAATGAATGAATAATTCAACCGATACGAGAAACTACAACCGAATGATCGATTTTTTTCCAACAACCGAATGAATCGATTGTTTTCATTCGATTGCTCCCATCACTAATAAAAACACAGTGTGTACTGATCACAGCACATGCACATGCTACACTGGGAGAAGGCAAAGGTGAGGGTAACGTTGTTAATTAATGTGGAGTTTGAGTGAAAAATTGATGGAATTGTGCTGGAGGAAGTATGGAGAAGTTGGTAAAATGTGTGTGTAAGAAGAAAAATAGGGACAGGGGATGTGGAAGCAGATGATTAGTGAGGTAAGTATGGTGGACCACGGGGGCGCATTACCTCTAACCTCGCACGTATTGATCGACGGTCTGTACTTGATGACTGAAAATACTGCCGATTGCGTTAAGATTTTCATTACTTCCAGATATAAACGCAAGCGCAGAAGTGTTTACGCTACGTACTACGAACATATCCCATAAAACAATACGCCATAATATCTAATTTTTCTAACAGCTCCAAGTAGCATACAGCGCCTCCCCTGGACTCTTGACCATATTAAGAGGACCCTTATGAGTTTTCATGGAAGCTGATGGTAGGGTCCAAGTGGTGTGCAGACTCCATGAGGGCATGGACGCCAAGATTTGGAATTAGTATTACCCCACAATTTTAGACCAGTGTAGTTCGGTACCTCGTATGTCAAACCAACCAACCATCCATAATATCATGAGCTCATTTTATATCTAACTGACTTAGTCATTTGGTCCAACTGATGCGATCTTTTAGTAGGATTTAAAACGTTCAAATGTTTGTTAAGGCTAAGGGACTTAACTGCGGGTTCAACAGTTCCTAAACTTAAAAACTACTTATGAACTACCTTACGCTAAAGTCGACATAAACATCCATGCCCGAGGGGGGATTCGAACCCCCTACCGAAGCGGCCGTGCAATCCGGCGCGCCGAAGACCCCTCGGCCACTGCGGCTGGCTAGTAGGATTTGATCCACTAGTTAGAGACTACCATTCATTCACTTCCCAAACAACGATAGATTCTTTATGGATGACCATTGTCAGTGTGAACCAGACTATAGATGGTCGCTTTGTTCTGAAGAATTCCTGAGAATTTAGAAAAATATCATCCTTGTGCCAACAACTAATGTCTGCACAGTGCTTACCGTATTTAAGGCCTCTAACAGTACCTACTGTTTCTCATCAACATTTGTTCTTACGGACTGACGTGCGCTCTCTGTTTCATATGAATTCTATCCTAGTGTATGTGATAGCACTAAAAGAACCGCATCCACTTCTTAGGTTAAATAAAATCTCTGTTCAAAGCTAAAATAAAGAGCGGTCGACATCGCCTTACTGGTTTACCTAGTGGTAGTAAAAAGTTAGTAGTTACTTTAGAGACTGCTCTCCTCTGTTCCGAGTGAAAAGCTGTATTTCTATTAGCTACTCGCCGGCGTGAACTAGTCTTGAAACAGAAAAAAGTAAAAGGCAGTAATAGAGAGATGGGGAGGGGGAGAAGGAGAGAGAGATGGAGCAAGACAGGAAGGCAGAGAGGTGGAAATACAGAAAAGAAGGGCTTGGGAAAGAGCGCTCTAACGTATTGTGAGAGCAGACAATTTGATGAAGACGTTCCCCTCCCTCCCCGCTCACCAATTCTTCATTTGCGGCGTCTTGCGGAAGAGTGGCTCATTTCCTGCACTAATCACGAAGACACGAAGAGCTGCAACGGGAAGGACGAGGGGCCTGAACCGTGGTGCTGGGGAGGGAGTCGATGGAGGGACGAGTGAACAACTGCTGCATGAGGCATTCTCTCCCTTGTCTTTGCGAAGTAGTATCATCAAGGAACTTCGCGATGTCCAGTCTCTCTTAATTGGCATAGTCTTATTTACAAAGGGTTCTCTGCTATAAGGACCTCTTTAGTGAATCATATTTGATTGCAGCTTTAGTAATTAAAAGAATTTAGTACTGGCAGTTTGCACTGCTTTCTTCATATTACCTTCGTTCAGTACACGACGTGGGTAAATAAAAATCAACATTAATAGAAAAGAATAATGTAGGGTATATATAAAGAGCTAAAAATTTTTACAGATACTAATGTCTACCAGGAGAAGGCTTTAGGCACGGTTTTATGGCGATCGGATGTGTGTGTGTGTGTGTGTGTGTGTGTGTGTGTGTTCGGTGTATGCTTATCACGTCAGAATAACAAGACGCTGACTTAAATATTTGTACAGTTACTAATTTATACCTGAGGAAAGTTTCAGGCACAGTTTTATAGCGATCTGATAGATATTTAGTTATTTCAAGAATATAACGCGAAATGCGAAACAATAATTGCTCTTTCAACATTATAGTTACTCTTTGAAAATGGTTTGCATTGTTGCTTGAGGGTTGATAATGATAAAAGGGTGGAGTATACTGGGATGAAAAGTTATCGGTGTATATAATATTCTACGTGTGTGGGTGTGTTAATATTTCACTCTGCAGCGAAAACTACAGAACGCAAAAGATCGCTCTGTGTTTAATTGTTGTCCGAAGTCGCCAGTTGTACACCATAGCAGTTCCATGCCTATAGCAGTGAGGGTGGAAGATATGGTGGTTGAAAGTCGTCAAATTATAAAAAAAATTCGGACTGAAGTCCAGCGATAACGTTTGCGACTCTATAGCAAGGAGGTTACATACAGCGAAACGTAATGCCACAGACCACACCTTTAGTCAATGCGTGCTACAATGTCTTCAGCTCTTTCTCTGTAATGATGAACATACGAATATGGAAATATAAGAATAAATAAATAAAGCAGTAAAAAAGAAATTTCTATTAATACATCTCTTTTTAAAAAAATCGTTTGACGTTTCGCTCATTACATCAAGTGATATTATTACAATCATTATTATTGAATTTCGCTATTGGATTCTTCGAAACGAGTGCATTTTTACGTGTGATTCGGTCTACACTACTTACTTTGCGGATAAACGGTAAGTGCATAGACTTCTGGAATCTGGTAGGAATAGTTTTCAGTTTGTCCCTAAAGAAGGTATTGTATTTCATTCCATCCTTCAGAACCAGTCTTATAGCATACTACTAAAAGCGCGGGTTTATATATGTGGCAATGCCTAGTAATGCAGTATTGCAAGTGAATGAATCGTACATATCTGATGATCAATCTTTACATTTTGCAATACTGAGTGAGCGCGAGTGTGTGTGTGTGTGTGTCTGTGTGTGTTTCCCGCATATCAACCTAACTTTAGACCAATTTCAGCCAACTTTCGTTGATATATTTACTACCACCAGGCAACAATTTCTGTGCTGGGAATGATGACTTGTGACACGTGCTGCAGAAGATATGACATAAACAATAGAATGCGCGAAAAACTGCCGCGTCATGCTTCATTATTCTCCATCTTCTAATAATGTAATGAGTCGATTTTAACAGTACTTGGTATATACCTTATGTACCATCATGCAACAATCCAGTTCGTAAATTGGACATTATTTACAATGTTAAACGCGAACAACTGCTGTATGATACGACTCGTTATTAGTAAGACAGTATTCATCTATTATTTAAGAACTTAACGATTTGCAATAATCTTTGTATATAATTTGTAATTTTTACGAAACAATTTTTCGGTGCTAATCTCAGAAAAAGTATGAAATGACTCAAGCTCACCGCTTACTACTTATCCGCTGTTAGCGCAGTGAAACTACGGCTTTCAACAAAAGTTACGATTTAATAATTTTAGTCTTCTAATTCGCAAAAATCTTACAGACAGTATACATTTATATACCACTACATGTACTTTCCATATTATTTCGCAGTACGACGCGTAGTTCATGAGATATGAAGTCCTACACAACAACGTAAATGAAATACCGCCCCATCACGCACGTAGTTTAATTTCGCGTTCTATTTGCGATACACATCGCAGACCGTATGCACTGAATGGACCTACGATATCATCACAGTAGAACATATACCAGGACACATAAATAGAGGCGTGAATACCATGCCTTTACACATTAGTCTGTAATTATCTACATCTGTATTACCATTTTCATTTGCAACAAATTTAACATACATTTCCTGATGTTCCACTCTCTTATACCTAGAATATTGATTGATTGGAGGACAAACGATTAAGGAAAACTTTTTTTCATGTAATTTATCTCCATGGAAATAAAACTATATAGACAGCGAGTTAGGCAAAAGACAATGGACATAGGGGGAGAGATGGAGATGGACTAACATAATAACAGCAAGGTCAGGCCCGTTGATGTTTGGGTAAAGCGGGTTCGAAACCTAGTCGGACCTCGGATATTTTCAGTCTGCTTTTTAACCCATCCTTTACCTCTCAACGATGTGATGAGTCGCCAGGAACGACACGTGTTTCGGATTCCACGTTAAGCTGTAGGTACCCTTTCTGTGGTTGGATAACTGGGGTAGGCTAGGGACACGCAAATCGCCGAAGTGGCGTCCAATTGAAAGACTTGCACCAGGCCAATGAGCCACACGAAATTATTATTTTTATTAACATAATAAGGATATAATTTCCAACTTGGTGGGCGATATGAATTATTTATTTAAAAAAATACATATCGATTTCGTTCTCTTGATGGAACATCATCACTGCAAGAATACAAGTCATGATGATTCCGCAGAAAACATTCTACAGTCAGGTACATAAAATAATTAAAACGTATTCCTAGTACATGTTATAAGTTTAAAATGACAATATTAATTTATTTTACTTTATTAGTATATTTTATTGTTCACGAATCTAAAATGCCATCATTTTCCATCGAAAACAAGACAACTATCTTGCTTCTTCATCCTCAATATCGTTAAGAAAATTCCGTGCGGTGGCGGTTTAGCCGTGCGCACTGAGGCGCCGTGCTGCGGTGCGCGCGGCCGTTCGCCGTCGGGGGTCCTAGACCCCCTTCGGCATGGATGTTTGTGTTGTACTTAGGTTACTTTACCTTATTTTAAGTAGTTTGTAAGCTACAAACTAATAACCACGCAGTTGAGTCCGATAGATTTACAAACATTTCAACATTTGAAAATTCGGTAATCAACGTATAAAAAGGGAACACAGGTTTTGGAAACAGTTCCCTCTGCATACAGTCTTAAAAACAGGTAAACTGCAAATATTCAAGTCTTGTATTCCACGTCGTATGGTGGAATAACTCCAAAACTGGTCGGCTGTGTAATGACTGTTACTGTTGTTCAGCTCATTTAATATACGTAATAGATTTATACAGTTGCGGCTTTTCTGTAAAGCTAACTCTGTACAATAATGTAGTAAACTGAAATTAAAATGTTTCTAAGAGAAATAAAGTCAAAGAAAAATAATAAGACTCATTTCGTCTCCTGTAATACATGCTTACGCTGTGGGTCGTTTATGTAAATTAGGTGTACCTCCAAAGTTAAAGTTAATCAACTGTTTTAAAACTGGACCTCCGTTGTGGAGAGAAAAAAATCAGCAAATGATTTTTTTTACTTTCTTTGTAACGTCACTGTTCTAGTATTCTTACGTCAACGTTATCTTTTATTGTTTGTATTTGCCACTGAAACGTTTCCGCCAACAAGTGTTATTCTGAATCTTAGATTTTCATATAAATGGGAATGAAGGTAAAAGTTACCTCGTGAATAACGCCTCTCCCGCAAGTGACTGCACTAACAGCAGAAGCGAATCGCATAATCTAAATCAACACCAAGTGAATAACTAAATAAAGAAAAGACAACGGATTCATGGTTTTAACTGAATTGAACTGAATTCTGACAAAGTGTCTTCAATTACGACTGAAATTTTTGGTGGGACTGATTTAGAAATTTTACAGAAAACGAACTTTACACTTTGAAACAAATACATTCGCAATGACAGATTAAACTTTGCCTTTCACGGAATAGCAATCTATCGGCTGAGCTATCCAGGCACGTTTCAAGGCCCTTTCAAACAGCTTTTCATTTCGCCAGTTCCTCGCTTCCTACTTTCCAAACTTCACGTAAGTTCTCCTGCGTACCTTGCAGGACTAGCGCACCTGGAAAAAAAGTATATGGTGGAGATATTGATTTGCCATAGCCTGCAGTGAAGTGTGTGATTATCTGTCAGGAAGATACCTATCACGGCCTAGTCCTCTGCAGAGTCAAAATGTCATTGTAGAAATTAAATTACAAAATTGCTGGAGAGATAAAAAAAAAATTCTGACGATAACATACTGGAAGCCAAAATGGATGCTCAGCCAATGAAGCCTTCCGTATGTCTTGTTCAGGTAACATTCTGAATGGTAAGATACACCGCTGCATCATCTGCAGTAATTACTCTCTTTATCTGGGTCAGAGATCACTTTATACAAATATCTTACACCATATACTTGGAGTGATGATAAACTAGTACATCATTTTTGGCAAATTACCATTTCCATGAATTAAGTAACGGGTATACCCATTTCTGTTGAAAATGATTATTCATTATCACTGGCAGTATAAATTCTAAAAAGAAATTTTGAAGGAGACGTCTGTCGCCGATACGTAACCAAAATGATTCCGTACCTCCATCAGCAAATGACTTTTTTAAATTTTTGGTTGTTTTCTTACTTTCTTTGTAACGTCACTGTTCTAGTATTCTTACAGTAACGTTATCTTTCATTGTTTGTATTTGCCACTGAAACGTTTCCACCAACAACTGT
This sequence comes from Locusta migratoria, assembly GCA_026315105.1. Lineage (NCBI taxonomy): Eukaryota > Metazoa > Arthropoda > Insecta > Orthoptera > Acrididae > Locusta > Locusta migratoria. The sequence continues at coordinate 230,537,616 of CM048746.1, read as the reverse complement.
TAGGTGTTTAAGATTTGAAAAAGACCTCAGATGTGCTAAAGTGCGTCTAATAAAAGCAGTCCACTTCAGAAGACGGTAGCGCCACTGGGTTAACTTGCCGAATCATCTTTTTGCCATAAACGATTGGGATCACTGGGTATCCTAAAGTGGCATGGAGGTTTTTTCCATAAATGGCTACGACAAGAAACCTCAGTGATAAAAACTTTAGAGAGGACCCTGCTGGAGGTCTGACTGCCTAGACAAAGTGAGTCAGATCAGGTTCACTGAGCTACCAACCATTCGTTAAAAATGGAATGAAAGTAAAATAATCAGTTAAAAAGTAATTCATGATAACTCAGCGGTATCTTGGAGTATATGATTAGAAATGTGTATGCTGACTTCGAGCAGTGACTACCAGTTGTCATAATTTCAAGTATAAAACAAGTCAGTACTTGCTGACATAGTTCATGGGCGTCGAGTCACATAGCGTTGAACAATCTCTACAATAATCCAAAGATACTGTTGATTATAATCGTCTTGTGTCTAGAGTTAAATACTAACGAATTGCTCTTCTCTCTCCCTTACACAGGGTGACAAAAAAGTTTGGACACCCCTAAATAACCATCAGGGATGGATTTTTCTGATAAGTGTTGTACAAAATAGGTGTAGACGTTTTCCCTATTCAATGGCGTCCTTGACTTCTCACCTGGTAACATCTAGTTATTATTGTGGACTTCGGTTTACTAAGAAATGCTATTGAAAATATTCGTTTATCAATCTGCCAGGATGCTGATGCGAGGCATAAATTATTACTAAGAAAATTTGATATGGAGGTTTATACAGTAAAGAAGTATGTCTATTAACATGAAACTTCTTTCACATAATTTATGACATCAACTGTGAATGGGCAAAGCTGAAAATGTGCACCAAGCCGGGATTCGAACCTGTGTCTCCCGCTTTCTAGACAGTTACGCTGAGCACTACACCTCGGGGGACACAGTGATAACCGCACCTGCAAGGACTACCTAAGCACGCCTCCTGTCAGATACAAATTCCCAACCTAACCCTGCCCACAGTACTCAACCTGGTAGTTTTGAAACTAATTCCTGCAAGAGTAAGGGCCCCTCAAACTTGCGTACCCCTCCCCACCGTTTGGGAATTAGTTTCAAAACTACGGGACTGAGTACTGTGGGCAGAGTAAGACCGGGAATTTGTATATGACGGAAGGCGTGCTTAGGTAGTCCTTGCAGGTGCGGTTATCACTGTGTCCCCCGAGGTGTAGTGGTCAGCGCAACTGTCAAGAAAGAGGGAGACTCGGTTCGACTCCGAGCTGGGTACACATTTTAAACTTTGCTATTCGTAGCTTATGTCATATATTCTTTGAATGTAACTGAATAACAACTGCAGGATTAGAAGTAACGTCTGTTCTTCCGGAACAGACGCCACACATATGTATAACAAATTAAACGCAATTTACTGTGTACAAAGAAAAATAAAATAATGTCTATTGGATTGGATTCTGGGCATGTTACTTTTTCTTAGGAAACATTCAAAGCCATTTGGGAATAGAGACTTCTTGTTTGTAGTTCAAATGCACACACACTCTCTCTCTCTATTTTTTTTAATTTTTTTTTAATTGCTGTAATACTGTTAGAAACTGCTCTCTGCCGGTTCACGCTCGCTATGTTGACGTGCTGCTTCCTTCAGGTACAAAAGTAGCGCTTCTCGGTCTAGCTGGGGACACCTACGGTGCACGGATCCTTTTAGGTGTTTAAGAATTGAAAAATGACCTCAGATGTGCTAAAGTGCGTCTAATAAAAGCAGTCCACTTCAGAAGACGGTATGCGCCACTGGATTAACTTGCCGGATCATCTTTTTGCTATAAACGATTGGGATGACTGGGTATCCTAAAGTGGCATGGAGGTTTTCAACATTCATCAGTAAATGTTTTAAAAACGACCTTCAAAGTAGGCCCGTGTATTCAACCATGTGGTAACATATTCTTTCAGCTCGTCATCATCGTTGAAGTGTTGCCCACCAAGGACAGATTTTAGGTGTAAGAAGAGGATTACTCTCAAAAGATTATTATTTTTTTTTTTTACGATAATACCTGATCTCACACACCGATTGTGACCAAACAATTCTTACGTAAATTTCAATGGGACCTGTTTGATCATCCTCCATACAGCTCGGACCTATCTCCTAGCGCCTTTCATCTCTTCTTACACCTAATAATTGTCCTTTGTGGTCAACACTTCAACGATGATAAAGAGCTGTTACCACATTGTTGAATACACAGGCGGCAACCTTCTGTGAAAGATGCATGCAAAAACTTGTGGCACGCTAAGACAAGTACCTACAAAATTTCTTCAGTTATGTGGAAAAGTAGTTTAAGAGTTGTAGAATTTTGTGCAATAAAAATTTCTTCTGTATCTGTGTACAATTTTATTTTATTACCAAATGAAACTTATTTTCTGGACGCGCCTCGTATAGTTCGCAACAGAGACTACTTTTCAATTCAAATTCAAATAGTCGTGATTGTTGGAGTTTTGACGATCTATAGTTACTCGAACTGCCTTAAATGTCGTCGGGCTTGTCTCTTACTTACTCCCACTGTAGCAGATCGATGCTGACCTCCTCGAGCTGTGCCTTTCCCCCCTGAGCAGCAGCCAGCAAGAACAATGGCGGCAGTGCTAACAAAGCTTCCTTGTCACCAGACGGACGAGAGCAATCCGTTAGGCGGCGAGTTGCCGCCTAGAAGCGGCGAGTACAAGCAGCCACCTGCGGTCATTAGAACTTGAGAGGCGGGCGCAGGTGCGGGAGACTGCTGCACTGTGCGTGAGCTACGGCGGCAATCACGAGGGCTGCGCCCAAAACCTGCCAGTCTGGATGAGTACGGTCATTACTGTTAAGCGGGGAGATCGGTCCACAAATATCAGGTCATTCTTTGAAAATTCTAATACATAAACGGAGTTGAAATTTGGTGATTTTCGTATGCGTATCACACTTCCCATTTTAAAATCATATGTTAGCAACCCTACCAGGGTTAATCTGCCAGGAAGTTTCATTCTGGAAACATCCCTTAAGCTGTGGCTAAGCCATGTCTCCACCATATCCTTTCTTCCAGGAGTGCTAGTCTTGCATGGTTCGCAGGAGAGCTTCTGTGAAGTTAGGAAAGTAGGAGGCGAGGTACTGGCGGAAGTAAAGTTGTGTGGCGGCATCGTGAGTCGTATCGGGATAGCACAGTCGGTAGTGCGCTTGCCCGCGAAAGGCAAAAGTCCCAGGTTCGAGCCCAGGTTCCAGCAGACAATTTTAATCTGCCAGGAAGTTTCAACCCTACCATGGTTTGTTCGACCGGGAAATAAGTTTCGAATCCTCTTCAGGTTCCTTTTTTATTTATTAAACTTCCGTTACATGCACATTGTTGCCTGCTTTTCATTTTCTTACACGTGGTTAAAAATGCACCAGATCAGATTTTGCCACATACACTCCAGGAGGAGATACAGACTTAGGCAATAAATATTTGGATATGAACTGTAGCTAAACAGTTAAGAAACGGGAAGAGGTAGAAAATTGTAGAAATGATAAGTTGTTGAGATTTTCAGATCGATTTTAGGCAAGGGTTGACCGAAACTGGAGAAAAAAAATAAGAGTAAAAAAAGAGCAGGTAGCTCTGAGACATACAGCGATGAAGGCCGCAGAGGATCATATAGGTGAAAGACAAGAGCTAATAGAAATCTTTAGATAGCACAGGAGACACTTTACGTAAATGATGAAAGGAGAAAATAAAAGAGTGTAGCAAGCGAAGGAAGTAAAAAGGGCTGAAAAATGTGGGTGACAGGAAGCCCAGGCTGACTAAGCAGGAGTGAATAGAGATCAAATGCAGTTCCGAAGAAGAATGTACCACTAGGTGAATGATGAATACCGCCTGTAGGAGACGTTTGAAGACAAAAAAGTAGCTGCACTTATAATCAAAGGCTCAGAAGGGAAATCAGCACTGGGCAAAAAAGGGCAATCCGAATGTCTGAAGGAATATATCGGAGGCCTATGCAAGGAAAATGAAGGAAACGGAAGTGGATCGAATAGGAGGTATGAGAAGGCAAGAGGAATTTGACAGAGCACTGAATGATATGAGTCAAAACAAGGCTCCGGGACTAGACAATAATCTCTGAAGTGCTGAGATAGTTTCGAGAGGCAGTTATGGAAAAACAGTTTCACCTTGTGTGGAAAATGTGGAAGACAATACCCAAACAATTCAAGAGGAGTATAATAATTCATATTCCACAGAAACCAAGTGCGGACAATTGTGAAATGAAAATTACTGAGCTATAAGCTTAAAATACGTGGTTGCAACTACTGTAACATACTAACACGAATTATACACAGGCGCTTAATTTCCTCGTGTTGGGGATAGATGACCCTCAGTGACCGAGGGTCTGCGGCCCGCCAGTCACAGTCTGCACGGTCGCTACGGACGGGGATTCGAATCCCCCCTCGGGCATGGATGTTTGTGTCGTCTTTAGCGTGAGATAGTTGATAAATAGTTTGTAAGTTTAGGGACTGATGACCCCGCAGTTAAATCCTTTAAGCTTAACAAACATTTAAATATTTTCTTTTGAATTCAAATTAATATTATGCTAAGATCGTAAATGTTCTTATTTATTTGTTTTAAAGACCGATTTCGGGAGAATGAGGTAATATCTTCCGGTCTGGTATCTTAGAGCATGCTCTAAGATACCAAACCAGAAGAAGTAAACCCAGCGTGCCGAAACCGGTCGTTACCACAACAAAGTTAAGAAAAAAGTGGGATCATGGCATAAAATTAACTTCAAATTCCGTACAGGCGATTGGAAAAGCTGGTGGAATCCGACCTTGGGAAAAATCATTTTGGATTCAGGATGAATGTAGGAACGTGCGAGGCAAAAATTTAAAATTATCTGTAAATCTATGGGACATAACTGCACGTTCACCGGATCTTACATCCCCTGGTTTCTTTCTGTGGGGAACATTGAAGGATATTTACTATCGTGATTCAGCAACAACGCCTAAAAACATTGGTCAGCGCATTGTTAATGGATGGGAGAACATTACTGAAGGCGAACTACTCGCTGTTTAGGAGAATTTCGTTAGGCGTATTGCTAAATGCATTTCAGTTGAAGGACATCATTTTGAGCATTTATTGAAATCATCAGGTAATTACAGGTAATCACGCAGTAACAGCATGGGTTCTCATAATGTATTATCACTTCACAAAAATATATTTATCATAGGGTAAGGTGGTACAATTGCGATCATTTCGGACACTTGTTATTGTAACTGAAAATATATTGAGAAAAGAAATAATTTCAGCTATGGTATTTGTTCTTGGATTTTTAATGAATATGTAACACAAATATTATACAATTACAAAAGTTGGTATAAACACAAAAACAGGTTACAGAATTGAGAAGAATCGATCGAAAATGTACCACACTAGGTACAATTGTGATCACTTCCTGGTACAATTTTGATCACTTGCATCTTCCACAAATGAAGCACTTTCTCCCTCAGGTACTAACGCATACTTCGTGGTACCAAACATTGCATTTTTGGTAGCGAATCCAGTCACCCTTAGCTACTGATTCTGCACTATAATAATTCAATAAACAGAATCCACATTTCTGTTTTTTGTTCTTGTTGCATTTGTTCATTGTTTTCTTTGTGCCCTGTTGAAAAAGTTTCCTCTTACTGCGGAGGTTACCCAAGTTTTCATCTGAAGTGAGTCTAGCTGATGTCTGTGTTTTCCTCTTCCGAGACGATAATTTTTTCTCTGGACTTGGCAAAATGTCCCTGACAGCATCATGCTGAGAAATTGTACTGGACCCTGGCGTTACGGATTTGCCGTGTTCTTCAGTTAGATCTTTCGACGATGAGGGTTCTTCTCCAATAAGCTGTTAGTAGCTTGACTGGTGGGGATCGAAGGAGCAGGAGCCTCAAATAACGTTGAAGGTGCAAATTTCTCCTCGGGAACAATGTCTTTGCGAAAGGGCATTATTAAGGTGGGTATGTCTCTTAACAAATGCCCTAAACCAGTCGATTCCAACAACATTACTTTCTAAGTTCCATGGACGTTTCAAATTATTTTTCTCAGCTAACCGAAATGTTTTCTATAGGACTAGTTGGAGTTAATCCAGCTTGCATTTTCTTTTTAATTTGCACTTTACCATGTAAAGTGCTGAAAGGAATGTCATATAATTGTGAAGCAGCTCGAAGGCTCAAATGTCCATTCATTACACTCTTTATTGGCTCATCTAATGCAGCTGGACTCCATTTATTGTAGATTTTCTTTTCTGCTCGTTTTCGTGGCATCTAGAAAATAGGAGGTGGCTTTAAAAATCGCCTAGGAAAATCTTTAAATATACAGAATTTTGCAGTAATTGTGTATAATTTGTCTATGGAAACCAGTCGTGACGGACTAAACTGTAAAACTGCATTGATCGAAATTGTACTAGGGTATCGAAATTGTACCATTTCTCTGATCGAAAATGTACTACTGGCGTGAGTGAATTCACGAGTAAATAGTAGTGAATTCTGCCAAGAAATGGCAGCACATGTCACAGAGGCTTTCTCTGTACGTGCCTCAGAACACGCCCGAATGGAAAACAAGCTTCTAACCTCACTAATATAGAATTTGCAAGCGCGTGGAAACTAGAAAATTTATAAGAGCGCGTTAGACTAAGTAGCTTCACTTACCTCTGCACAGGAAAAAATTTATATCTCCGTAGTACAAAATAGTATATTCTTGGAAAACACAGGAGGAGCTGTAGAAACCTGCTACACTACGACGCCACACAAAGGCAAGTGCTACCAACACTACGAGACTGACAAATGGCGCGAAACCTTATGTTGATCGGAATTGTACCTATATCGAATTTGTACCACCTTACCCTATTGCAACAAGCAAAATAAAGTTCAAACGTACCTACGCTTTGTGTTATAATTTAAAAATCCTACCTGTCACCCACCTTTAGTCTAGCATTGAGCAATATGTTTGTGAATATTACAGCGCCATCTATCACAAAGCGACAAGTTTTCCAAATAAAACATTCATTTTTTTTACGTACTAGACGATGAATTCCTGTTCGTTAATCTCGCTAAGACTCGAGAACGGCTAAACCGATTTGGCTAATTTTAGTCTTGAAATATTTGTATAAGTCTAGAAAAGCTTTAAACGGTGATAAAATATGGAAAAGTTGTCCGGAAAAGAGGAAAATCGGGAAAAACTGAAAAAGCTTTTTCCGGTAAGTTATCAATACCGTTCGTCCAATTGCGATAAAATTTTGTATATTTCATGTTGAAAGCAAGAGGGAGGTTCGCATCAAATAAAAATTTGGAAAATTCGCCCAGAAAGTTAGAAAAATTTAGGAATAACCGAAAGTTTGTTTCTTTTTTTTTTTTTCTATGAATGAAAATAAATTTCCAAATGGTTGTAAAAGCATCACTTGAGTACGGCTTGACAGGATAAGGTTTGTATGAAATAATTTCTTTGGAAAATCTACCGGCTAATTGAAAAATTTGAGAGTAACTGAAAGTGCCTGTTTCAATGTGTTTTTGATTGAATTCAGCACTATAACTGACTAATCGCACGATAGAGAGTGGTAATTCGTATTTTTTCTTTGTTCATTATGGTCTTCCAAATGTTTTCAGTAAAAAAAAAAAATAGGGACAGTTAAAAAGGAAAATAGCAAAATTCGAACCAAGTTCCTTTTTCAATGTGTTTATAAATGTACTCAACACTAAGCTGATAACCGTTCACCCGATTGCGATAATATTTTGATCGGTTGACGTGATGAACGTTATTAGGAACTAAAATTTTGGGAAGTTACCCAGAAAATTTGAAAATTCGCGAGAAACTTAAAAAGTCTTTTTCAATGGGATATCAATATCATTGCATATTTGACGTTCAAAGCAAGAGTAACGTTCTTATGGATTAAAAATTTGGAAAAGTTTCCCGGAAAAATGGAAAATTCAGAAAAATAGTGTTTTCTATGAGATATCAATACCATTCATCTGATTGTGATAAAGTTTTTTGGAGTAGCCGAGCGGTCTAAAGCGTCTCGCTGCGGAGCGCGCGCCGTGGAGGTTCGAGTCCTCCCTGGGGCATGGGTGTGTGTGTGTTTGTCCTTAGGTTAGTTTACCTTAGTTTAAGTAGTTTGTAAGCTACGGACTGAGGACCACGCAGTTTTGTCCGATAGAATTACAAACATTTGAACGTTTGATAAAGTTTTGCACATTCGACATTCAAAGCGAGTGGAAGGTTTGAGTGAAGTAAAGGTTTGGAACAGTTGGCCAGAAAATAGGAAAATTTGTGGAAAACTGAAAGAGCTTTTTCATTTACGATATCAATATCATTCGTACGATTGCGATAAAAGTTTGCAGATTTGACGTTCACCTATTTGATGATGCCTTTATAAAGCTACTGGGTCTTACATATGATATAAATTAATATGGTTTATATTAAGAGGTAAGTGATACGAAGTTCACCGGGTCATCTTGTATGTTATAAAAATGGGGGTACCTATTTAAAAATGCAGTTGATATCCGTTTGACCTATGGCAGCGCCATCTAGCCGACCAACCGTAGCGCCATCCTTTCCTCAACAAGCTAGAAAAATTTTTTCTTTGTAGTTTTTTCGTTTGATGCTTATTTCGTGATATTTGGCCCGGTCACTATCAATGGATCACCCTGTATATCTCTTCTAAATCTCTTTGAAATTAGTCTACCAAGTTTGTTAGAAGTACGGTTAATTAGTTCCACGTTACAACATGTTAAATAGGAAAACTACTATGGAGTAAAGCCTGAGGGAAAGAAAAAGAAGATGCAAACTGTAGTGCCCCTCATGTAACGTGGGTAATTTATAGCTAATTTAACAGAACATTTACAGTAGATTAGGAACAGTCAACACACAGAGCCGACGCCAGCAGTTTGTGGGAGAGTGATAATCGAACTATGGTGTCAAGTTTGTGTTCTGAGTATGCGACAAGGTCAGCAAACTCGTTATTGCAACAACTGCAAAAGACACCTGCTGTACGTAACCACAAAGGTCATACCAATGGACGCGGTTACAAGGTTGTCGCCCGATGCGTGAGACTAGTTTTGCAGCAAAACTCCGCCAAAGGAGCATTTGGTCATAAACCGATCATTACAAACTGCCTTCCTACGTGTCTGTGGGCTGGTTCGACACGGTCGCTCGTACTGATTAAAGCCGTCGCACAGTGGAATATCTGCATTAAAACTGGTGAAATTAATGACATTTTGTGACCTTAAGGTACGTTCAATTAGAAAATATACAAAGTAGACATGAATGCTTTTACAATACTTCGTTATTAAGTCTAACTGTTCACCCTCTTCCTCCTCGTAATATTTTCCTACACCCTGTTGCGTCGTTATCAGTTTCATCCAGACAATATGACGGTGCACTTGCTACTGTTAAACTGATTGCCTATAATGAAAACGAGCACTTTCCTGGTAATCTCTTTGACTGTTACAATTTTAATATGGTTCTGAAATTAGTAAAAACCTGTTTAGTACACAATTGTTACAAGCCATATGCGACGTTTTCGGAACGTATTACGTTCATTTTTGCTGTACGTGCTTGTTGTCGGCCTATCTGCTTCCTCAGACGATTTACCGATAGGTATAAATGTTTTAGATATACATTGCAATGAATGTTCCGAATTGCTGCTTATATTTTATTTAATAGTGCTACAGCTGTTTCAACAGTTTGTCATTCTCAAGCGCGTCTACGATGTTTGGACGTTATATGCTGACATCTGGCGTAACTGTTGCATAAACTGTATGGAAATATTCACGTATTTAGTTGTTGTATTCGGTTTTTAGATGTCAGGTATTATGCAGCTTTTTACGTTAAAACGGTAAATAAAAAAAAAAACTTTTATATTTTGCGTAATTAACAACAGCTTTGCCAAAGATTAAGCAAAATATAAAAGATTTCTTTAATTTAACGTTTTAGCGTAAAAAGCTGCATAATACCTGACAGCTAAAAACCGTATACAACAACCAAATAGGTTAATATTTCCATACAGTTTATGCAACAGTTACGCCAGATGTCAGCATATAACGTCCTAACATCGTAGACGCGCTTGAGAATGACAAACTGTTGAAACAGCTGTAGCACTATTAAATAAAATATAAGCAGCAATCCGGAACTTTCATTGCAATGTCTTTCTACGACATATATGATGCTGCAGGCCCCACAATCAGGAAAGTTTTAGATATAACTTCGGCACCACGCATTGATACGTCTTGAAGAGTTGGTGACATAAGATGTCAGCCATAGAATTCTGTTTACATTTTTGCTGTCTCGGGGCAATGGTTTGAAATTTATTACAATCAATGCCGTGTCCACTCGAAATCGCTTCCAGGTTTAGTCTGAACCGAAGTGTACATTGAAGAAGCATCAACTAGGGCCCAGTAGTTTTATTTCTTCCCTCATGTTGCCGCTCCCGGTGAACACGCGATCAAAGATGAAACAATTTCGTTTAAACGTCCTTTTTTGGTATACTTATACAGGGTGAAGCGAAATTCGGGCTTCAATTCCTTACATGGCATGAATAAAATGAGTACCTGTCATAAAATTTTATCCTGTTCCTATTTTCGGCAGTCATTGGACACCGAATACAGGACAATGTATTTCATAATTACGCAATTCATGGTGAAACCTCTAGGAAATGTAGCAGGTGTCTTGAGGAGCAAAATGAGCATAAACCCCCATGCCCGAAATGCCATTCAACGTCGCTACGGAGAGTCCCAATTACAGGCAGCGGCGTATGCCGCTAGCTATTCCCTCGAGCAAGTTCGACGCTCTGTAGCGTCTTTAGATGACGTTTCCGGGCATGGGTTTCTATGCTTATTTTGATCTTCAAGACGTCTTCTACATTCCCTAGAAGATTTTGGTGTACTTGTGTAATTCTGCTACAAACTGACGTGTGATCACACGCCCAACCCAGTCTCCGACGAAATTTTACGACAGACATTATTTTATTGCTCACAAGTGAGAAATCGCGCGTTTAAGTCCCAGTGCGCCAGTTTCGCTTCACGCTGTATATACAAAGTAGAGTAGGATTTTGTTTATATTTCGATTTTACGTTCAAATGTTAAAATGTTTGTAGAACTTACGGGACTTAAATACGGGGTTATCAGTACCTAAGCTTAAAAACTACTTATGAACTAGCTAAGACTAAGGACAGCACAAATATCCATGCCCGAGGGGGGATTCGAACCCCCGACCGTAGTGGCCGTGCAGACCGTGACTGAAGCGCCTCAGTCCCCTCGGCCACCGCGGCTGGCCGATTTTAGGTACTTGGTACACAATTTAAGTATTGTGTAATGGAAAACGTACATTATTCGTAAAACATTCACCGTTTTCGTAATGATTTATTTTCACACAAAAAATCTATGGTACTTATCCAGATATATGCTTACACATAAAGGGTGGTTAAGCGAAAGTATTTGCTCCGGCTTTTACTGGGATCGGTCACCAGCGCAATTTACTTTGCTCCAGTTGACGCACTTGCGTGGGTTTTCAAATTATGGTTTTGTACGAGAAAATTTGTCTTTATTGCTTAAATGTATCGGTACAACATACAGATTATTGCGTTAGTTTACATTTATATTTCAGAGACAATGATATTTGTGATCGTCTCTTTCGTTTAGCGCGCTAAAAGTAGCAACTCTTTTCCTCGAACATGAATGAACAGAACAAAAATACCGAATGACTGCGGGAGAAAGTATTGTGTTAAACGATGGCCATCGGTCTGAATCGTATACCTGAAGAAGGAGTATTGCTCCGCTAGACCTGACAGGTAAATAAAAACATTGAATTTCGAGAATTTGAGGTAATAGAAATAATGATTATAAATGTACAATTTAAACACTAAAAAATAAAGGTCTTGTGTAAGACCAAGTACATACCTTTCAGCATCATACACTACAGGCCATTAAAATTGCTCCTCCAATAAGAAATTCAGATGATAAACGGGTATTCATTGGACAAATATATTTCACTAGAACTGACATGTGATAACGTTTTCACGCAATTTGGGTGCATAGATCCTGAGAATTTTAAAGGAAGACACAGAAGCAGTTCACAGGCGAGCAACTACGTTTGTTACAGGTAGATTCGAAAAATGCGCGAGTGTCACGGAATGCTCCGGCAAATCAATTGGGGATCGCTGGAGGAAATACGACGTTCTTTTCGTGAATTTCTGTTGAGGAAATTTAGAAGGCCGGTATTTGAAGCCGAGTGTAGTACGATCTTGCTGCCACCTACTTACATTTCGCGTAGTGATCACAAAGACAAGATAAGAGAAATTAGGGCTCATACGGAGGCATATAGGCATTTTCTTCCTCGTTCTATTTGGGAATGGAATAGGAAAGGAAATGTCTAGTGGTCGTAGAGTGTATCCTTCGCCAGGCAACTTACGGTGAATCGAGGAGTATGCATGTAGATGTAGAAATCAGTACCCAGAACAAACACCTCTGGCCGCAATAACGGCCTTGATACACCTGGACATTAGTTAAACGGAGCTAGGATGGCGTGTACAGGTACAGATGCCCATGCAACTTCAACAAGATACCACTGTACATGAAGAGTAGTAACTGGCGTATTGTGACGAGCCAGTTGCTCGGCCACCATTGACCAGACGTTTTCAATTGGTGATAGATCTGGAGAATGTGCTGGCCAGGGCAGCAGTCGAACATTTTCCATATCCAGAAAGGCCCGTACAGGACCTGCAACATGCGGTCGTGCATTATCCTGATGAAATGTAAGGTTTCGCAGGGATCGAATGAAGGGTAGAGCCACGGGTCGTTACATTTCTGAAATGTAACGGCCACTGTTCAAAGTGCCGTCGATGTGGACAAGAGGTGACCGAGACGTGTAGCCAGTGGCACCCCATACCATCACGCCGGGTGATTCGCCACCATGGCGATGACGAATAGACGCTTCCAATGTGCGTTCACCGCGATGTCACGGATGCGACCATCATGACGCTGTAAATAGATCCTGTATTCATCCGAAAACAATTATGTTTTGCCATTCGTGCCATGGTCTCCGAGTTGACAGTCGATGCTGCTGGAAATGTCGTCGAATTGTTCGTACCGATGGTTGTTGTCTTGCAAACGTCCCCATCGGCTCAGGCATCGAGACGTGGCTGCGCGATCCGCTTTCAATGCGGATGAGATGCCTGTCATCTCGTCTGCTAGTGATACGAGGCCGTTGGTATCCAGCACGGCGTTCCGTATTCCCTCCTGATCCCACCGATTTCATATTCTACTAACAGTCGTTTGATTGCGACCAACGCGAGCAGCAATGTCGCCATACGGTAAACCGCAATCGCGATAGGCTGCAATACGATCTTTATCTAAGTCGAAAACGTGATGGTATGCATTTTCGCCACCGGCGCCAACCTTTTGTGAATGCTCTCGAAAGCTAATCATTTGCAAATTACAGGATCGTTTTCTTGTCGGTTAAATTTTGCGTCTGTAGTAGCTCATCTTCGTGGTGTAGCAGTTTTAATGACCTGGAGTGAAATTAGTAGATGTGAACCTAACCCCAAAGATGAGAGAGACAAAAGACACAAACAAAAACGCACGAACTGTCACATGTTCTATGTCTGGCTTGCGACTGACTTGGTAAACAGACGACCTAATTGGAGGGGAAGGTTCTGGTTGTCGACAGAGGGCAGGTTATCGACCTTTACGTTTAACGTGTTGCAGTATCCTGATGATTTTTATTTTTGACCGGTATCAGTGGGAACATATCCCACTGTGGGTCGTCTGTCCACCATGGCAGGAGGCTGCATTGCAGCAGACTGTATACAGGGGGCCCGCCGACCGTGTTCTCCGCCGCCACAACAGAGTGAGTTGCATGACTCCTGACGCGCAGCTGCGTGACGTGTCGGGACAAGGGGCGTGGCTCGCCTTCAGACGTCACCGTCGGCAGATCCTGACGCTAAGAGAGAAATTTGCGGCGTTGTATGAGAGTGAAATAAGGTTAAATCACCTCTGAACTCTGTTCACTGCTCAAGTAATCCCTGACGCAAAATAATAATGATAGGTCAGATAAATCTCAGGACTTCATTGAAGTCAATCCTCACTGAACTTCAACCGAAACTTCGCCTTTATTATCTAGACGGAATACAAGCAGTCGTAGCAGCAAATCTGACTAGTATTGTAAGCATATAGGCAAATTGTTTTGAGGGGCAAGGGTTGTCGTATATTCCCTTGGCAAGTGTTGTGAGGGAATTTATGATTTTATTTTGTCATAATTAGCATCGAAACGGATGCAATGGTTTAGCAAGGGAGATAGCCTAACGCAGTTCAGATGTTCCAGATGTTGGAGATAGTTGCGTGGTTGACTACTAATAATAAGGATTTATGTAATAGATTCAGTCACAACAAGTAGAACTGACTAGCCATTAGGCTGTTCCAGCAAAAGCCTCTTTCACTCTCCGGTTTTAGAGGACAATATCTGTAGATGTACGATCACTTTCTTAAATGACGACCGATTTCAGTGCACTGTGTCACCATCATCTGGTCACATATGTGTTATAAGCTGGTCATCTTGTTAAAAGAATTGGGTATAAAATAACAAGTGCAACATTGCACTTAGTCACTATATAAAAAATACACAAGTTAAAAACATGATAGCTCACAAAATACTCAAGATTTGTTCACGGCTGCAGTTATGGGATGTTGATTGTACACACTGATATTACGAGTGTCAATGTTATGGTTACCTGTGGAAGCCAAGACATTTTTATGTTGAACAGAAGCTGTAAGGAATGCGCAGACCAGAGAGTTCGAACATGATCTGTTAGAAGCAGCAAAACAGCGTAATTCTATTGTGGAGAATTAGCGTCTAAGGAAACGTAGCTTCTGAGAGTATTAGCAGATATGATTCGGCGAGCGAAAGCAGTATTTCGAATTCGGCGAAGCGAAAAAAATGTTGGCCTGGAATCCATTATTGATTAAAGGTTCAGTTGACGATTTGATGGGGCGAACCATCCATTTAGCGACCTCTATAATAGTGATAGCTAAAGTGAACATAACGTCACCTTAATTCTTTGGCCGTAACCACCGTTGCTGTGAATATTACCTTGCAGACTGAAGGTAGATTAAAGTTCCCATGTTTCGGGTGGTCAACTAATTTTGGGTACTAGATTATCAGGCTTTTTTGTGATGCACTCGACAATCTCAAACAAAGATCACTCTGATATGCCACGATCAGTTTTATGGTGACGCTGTGAATTTTCGTTATACAAACCCATATTTCTACTGTGGTTAATATAAAATTTTCCTTCGAATTTCTACACAGAATTTTGTACCTTTGAAACAAACATTCAAAGTGAATAAAAAGTTGTGTTGTTAATTCATTATATTTTAGTGTTCTTTTCTAATCAGTGATTGGGAAATATTGAAATCCGAAATTTGGAAACCTATATTTCAATAATGAATCCTAACGTTTTCATTCTAAATCCTGTTATTAATGAATGATAAAATATTCTGAAGTTTTTTTGCGAGCATAGTACTTAAGTATTCCCTAGTAATATGATAGTTCGTTGTGCTCAACTTAAACACTGCTAGTTTACAGAATATTAGGGCACTTCCACTAAGCAATCATTCTATAACCTCAAAGCTAGAAGAGAACGCCACGTTCCCATTTAGCAACGTTTGCATCATGTACGAAACTTGAAGGAAAAGCAGCGAAGAATGATGATACTGCTGTGCGTGGCTTTACAGAGTACCGCAATAGTGCTTGTTCTATTAAGCGCCATATTTGTTTTCTAAAGAGATCTGCTGGTAAGGAATCGCAGTACAGATATCAGTAAAAAAGACTTGCCATTAGACTGCGGCAACCGGGTGATGCTATAGTGGAAGTGTTAACATGAAACTGTATAGTAACATTCAGTAAAAGCAGTCAATCGTGCACATGTATCTTTGTGATATAGACTTTGATAATGAGGTTTGTTATCGAGCCGTATCGTACTAACACGAAATATTTACAGACGAATGAAAAAAACTTGTGGAATCCGACCTTGGGGAAGATCATTTTGGATTTAGGTGAAATGTAGGATCACGGGACGCAATACTCACATTACGACTTATCTTAGAAGATATATTAAGGAAATGGAAACCTACGTTCGTAGCATTTGTAGATTTAGAGAAAACTTTTGGCAGTGGCAAATGGAATACACTCTTTCAAAATCTGATGGTAGCAGGGGTAATATATAGGGAACGATGAATTATATTCAACTTATACAAAAACCAGACAGTTATTAGAATCGAAGGGCATGAAAGGGACGCAGAGGTTGGGATGGGAGTAAGACAACTTTGTAGCCTTTCCCCAATGTTGCTCAATCTGTACATTGAGCAAGCAGTGAAGGAGTTTGGAGGGGGAATTAAAGTTCAGGGAAAAGAAATAAAAACCTTGCGGTTTGCCGATGACGTAGTAATTCTGTCAGTGACCGCACAGGATCTGGAAGAACAGCTGAATGGAATAGACAATTTCTTGAAAAGACGGTATAAGGTGAACATCAACAAGAGTAAAACAAGGAAATGGAATGTAGCATCAGAAAATCAGGTGATGCTGAAGGAATTAGATTAGGTAATGAGACAATAAATGTAGTACAATGGTTTTTTTATTTGCGTAGGCGGAAGTAAAGAAGATACAAAATGCAGAATGGCTATGGGAAGAAAAGCGTTTCTGAAGAAGCGAAATTTGTTGACATCCAATATCTGCTTAAATGTTACGAAGTCCTTTCCGAAAGCATTTGTCTTGAGTGTAGCATTGAATGGGATGAAACGTGGACGATAAGGAGTTCAGACTAAAAGATGATAGAATCTTTCAAAATGTTGTGCTGCAGAGGAACTATGAAGGAGATGGGTAGATCACGTAACTAATGAGAAGGTGCTTAACTGAATTGGGGAGAAAAGAAGTGTCTTATACCCGGTCTAAGAGACAGGATAGATTGGTAAGACTCATTCTGAGACGTCACTAAATCGTCAACTTAGCATTAGAGAGAAGTGTGTGGGGTAAAAATCGTAGAGGGAGGCCAAGGGACGAATACAGTAAGCTGATTCAAAGGGATGTAGGTTGCCGAAATTTTTCTCATATGAAGAGGCTTGCACAGGATAGGGTCGAGCGAAGAGCTGCATTAAACTTGTCTGCGGACTGAAGACCACAACGACAACAATCCTACCAAAGGAATGGGACCGATCGTCTGCGACCCTGACGCAGGGCCAGATTTTATGAAGGGGAGGGCAGTATACCTCCAGTGAAGTAATCCGCAATGGAACGGAATATTCAGAGGCAAACTATATTCCTTGTCGATGGCAGCCGTCGGTGCATCCAGATTATGGCCTCAGGTTGTGTAATGAGAACTAGGGACTGATGACCGCGTAGTTAAGTCCCATAAGCTCTACAAACATTTGAACATGAGAACGTGACCAGTCAGGTTGAGCTGCGCAGTCCTGCTAACATAGCGATTACAGATGACACCGGTAGGAGGTAACCACCGCTTGGTACGTAGTTGTCTGATGCGAGACCCGAGTGGAAATTTTAGTTCAAGAAGGATGCAAAGAGCAGACCAGAAAGAAACAGAAAGCAGTGAGGTCATAGGCTGTGTCACCGTGTTGCATTTGGAGGCAGTCTCAGTATTGGTCTACGAGACAGCAAATGGCCGAGGCACTGTTGTGCGGTTACCGATAGTATGACGTCAAGATTCCGCTACAGGCCGTCGGCGGAGTCTGGGTACGTATGTGGTGTCGCCACACCGAGTGTCTGGACCGCTTCCAGTTCGGCACAGAGATCTTCATAAAATACATTTCACCTGAGATAGTGATCACGTAACCTGTTGATGGCTCTTCGCATGATGCATGTGTGTATGTGCCACATAATATGCAATGTTCTAATATATTCTATTAGAACATTGCATATATTCTATGCGGAAAGCAGTATTTTCTGTTACAGTTACACGTAACATCGCCGCGGAGGAGTAGACGAGCGGTCTAAGGCGCCTCGCTGCGGAGCGCGCGGTTTCTCGCCGTCAGAGGTTCGAGTCCTCCCTAGGTCATGTGTGTGTGTGTGTTGTGCTTAGGTTAGTTTACCTTAGTTTAAGTAGTTTGTAAGCTACGGACTGATGGCCACGCAGTTTGGTCCGATAGATTTACAAACATTTGAACATCTGAACACATAACATCTGTCAAAGTTACCCATTTTAGCCTTTGACGTTACGAAGAGATGAACCGCAAGTTTGTAGTGAGTAGATATGCGTTTCTCAGTTACGTCAAAGATTATAATTATATAGAAATGAAAGATGGTGGCGAATGCCATTTTACCCCACAATATGCACATATGTGTTGTGAGACAGCTGAAAGCCATATTTCGTCTCCAAGAACAAACGTTGTAAAATAGTTGTAAAATAGTCGGCTGTAAAATAGAAAACCTCATGCTAACGAAGATACGAGCTTACGGAATAGGCTCACAGATTTGTGACTGGCTGGAAGACTTCCTAAGTAATAGAACGCAGTACGTTGTTCTCGACGGCGAGTGTTCATCAGAGACGAGTGTATCGTCAGGCGTGCCCCAGGGGAGTGTGATAGGACCGCTATTATTTTCTATCTATATAAATGATCTGATGGACAGAGTAAGTTGTAATTTGCGGCTGTTTGCTGATGATGCTGTGGTGTATGGGTGGGTGTCGTCTGTAACTGACTATAATAGCATACAGGATGACTCAGACAAATTTTCTAGTTGGTGCGAAGAATGGCAGCTAGCTCTCAATGTAGAAAAATGTAAGGTGATGCGCATGAGTAGAAAAAACAATCCCATAATGTTCGAATACAGCATTAGTAGTGAGCTTCTTGATGCTGTCGCGTCGTTCAAATATCTAGGTGTAACATTGCAGAGCCATATGAAATGGAATGAGCATGTATGGACAGTTGTAAGGCGGACAGCCGACTTCGGTTTATTGGGAGAATTTTGGGAAGGTGTACTTCACCTGTACGGAGGCATATAGGCATTCTTCTTTCCCTCGTTCAATTTGGGAGTGGGATAGGAAAGGAAATGCCTAGTAGTGGTACAGTGTACCCTCCGCCACGCACCTTACGGTGAATTGCGGAGTATGTATGTAGATGTAGATGTAGATGACAGTTTAGCCATATCTTCCTCAGCAGCACAGGTACTGCTACAGTAAACTTTATAACATCCGCATCGGAAGACTATTGTTGACTATATGACAATAATGAGAAAATATATTGCTTTAAATTTATATTTTTTTACAATAAATTTGAGAGTTCAAAATATTATTATAGAATTATACACTGGATACATTTCTCCTAGGTAAAATAAGATGAACATGTATTATCACTCCCGCGTCGTAGATTCGAATCCTCCCTCAGGCATGGATGTTTTTATTGTCTTTAGTATAAATTAGTTCATAAGTAGTTTGTAAGTTTAGGGACTGATGACCCTGCAGGTAAGCCCCATAAGCTTTACAAACTTTACAACATTTTGTGTATTATCAACAATACATGAATAGCGCGTTAAACCAACACCTGCCAAAGATTTTTTTATTTTATTTTTTATTGTTTTCATTTTTTAAACAGGTCAGTAACGGAAATTTGAAATAGCACACATGTAACAAATTACTAGGTAACTATAATTTGCCAAGGACAAGTGAACGTGAAAATGGGTCGCGAACGTGATGCCGCCAATGAGAAAGTGTGCTATTGGTACTGTGAGCGGTTTTAATGTTTCGGCGACCTTTTTGATGCTGCTGCTATTGTTACTGCTATGCTGAAGTTACCAGCCAACTGTTCATATACGGCGACCCGCTGCTTAGCAGGTCAGCTGCGTCACCGAGTGGAATCTTATGAACAGCAATTGTGTTTTTTTTCTTTTTTTTTTTTAATTTAATTTTTACACATGTTAATTAAACTGTAAGGAGCTTTCTTTGTGTCCACTAACATAGAAGCTGCTTAATTATTTTCCGTGCTGATTATATACACTCCATTTCTACCACGTTGCTCCTCTTCCACTTTAAATTAATGCGAGCCTACTCAATTTATTACTTGTGCAATTATTTTCGTAGTATAATTGGTTGAATTATAAATAGTATAAAAACAAGTAATTGATTAATGAATTCAAAAGACTTTATTTTTTAAAAGATATATGTAATTTGAAGAACTGTAAGAATTCATGTATTGAAGCTATCCTACAGTGCAGTGGCAAATTTAAACACACTTCCTACATCCCACCCAAGTTAAAAAAATCTGTTGGTGTTTGTGCATCAAAACCATCATTTACTTTTGGTGGTTCTCTAGAAAACCATGATAAGTTGTGATTTTTGGGGACTAGAACTTCTATTGGTGTGGATGGCCACTTGCATACTTTTTATTCGCTTCAAACTGTTGATATATTCTTAAGATGTTCTCGAACTAAACTTTTTCTAATCTTCGTGTCTTTTCGCAATCCGTACTTTCAGATTTACTAAAGCTAACCAAAGAGTATAAAAATGTGTTTCCAACCTGTTTCATACAATGTACTTTCGATATTGAGAAAACATGAGAAATAGCTCAGCTTGCAAGGAAATATTCAGTTGACATTTAATAAGAAATGACGTTATCCCATTTTCTAAAACCTGAACCAGCTAGGGGCCTATCAATATACACCTGGAAAAACGGTGATGTTTGTATACCCAAAAGTGCCGACTGCGCTGAGAGAAGGCACTGCGGCCGCTATGAAACTTGCCGTACTATTTTAAGAAAGCTACTTGGCGAAAAAGATCCTTCTTCTAATTCTTATAGTTTGATATTTGCGCCGGGTGAGAGATTGATTTTAATTTCGTTATTCGTTACAGTTACCGTGCAGTATCAAATTACGTGTAGTACTGCTACATATGTTAAAGAGATTCCGGAGGTAAAAACACACTGCATAGACTTTGCGTATTCTTCATTTTAGCTCATACACAGCAGCGTAGGAAATACAGAACAATGAGAACACAACAATAGCTCATTGTGTTTTGTAAATTTATAGCAGGTGAAAATCCACGATTTTCTCACTTCTATCCTAACAGGCCAGTCTGAAATATTTATGATTCCATTTAAAGAGTGGCACCAATTGAAAAATGCTCCTGTCAGAGCACAGAAATGTCATGGATGTTACTGTAACATTGTACTGTGACGTCACGGTTGTATATACAAGTATATTAATCAGTTTTATGTGACAGTTTCAGACTTATTAGCCACTTTCCTAAACGCTTTACATTGAACGCAACATTGCTCCACAGTAAGGCTTCATCAACCAACATCTACAAGGCCGATCATTTTTGTGTAAGCGACACACTATGACCCTCTATACCATTAAATGGCAATATATTTCGAAATAATCAAAATGTCTGGAGGTTGCTACGAGATACTTTAGCACTTTGTGGCAAGGAATATGATTGTGTGTCGCCGGCCGCGGTGGCCGAGGGGACTGAGGCACTTCAGTCACGGTCTGCACGGCTACTACGGTCGGGGGTTCGAATCCCCCCTCGGGCATGGATATTTGTGCCGTCCTTAGTTGTAGGTAGTTCATAAGTAGTTTGTAAGTTTAGGGACTGATGACCCCGTAGTTAAGTCCCATAAGCTTTACAAACATTTGAACATTATGATTGTGTGTCTGTTACTCAAGAAATGTTCAGATTTTTAGTTTATGTCGATGAATGCTTATATTTAGGAATATGGTGCCGAAGGCTAAGTGTTTGAGAACTGACAAACGAGAGATTAATTTACCATAAAATGTTCCTGTTTAATACATTCCCTCAGAAAGTGAGGAATCAACTCGGTTATTTGTCCTTCCTCACCAAAATTTTTCATGTGAACATATTCGCTCTTTTTGTACTGAAACAGGAAAAGAGAGAGAGGAAAGACTGCCAATGGGAGAGACAGAGCACAGTTACGTGTGTGTGTGTGTGTGTGTGAGAGAGAGAGAGAGAGAGAGAGAGAGAGAGAGAGTGAGACGGGGGCTGGGGGAGGGCAGAAAGAAAATAAATGGATATAGGGTCAGAACGAGTAAATGAGAGAGGCAACTAATAAGAAATATAAGAGAGTGGAGGCTTTGTATCGTCCAGACCGTCTAGTTTTTGTAAGAAAAAATTTGTTCACCTTCCACAAATTCCTACAACCACGTTTCAGAGTTTGTCAGTGTACGGTTTACAAGCCAAACCAATTGACCCGCTAGGACATGGGTATGCACGAGATTTTTCAGGAGACGGACACCACGCTCTGAGGAAGGAAGTGACAGAGGTAGTATGACAGGAAAAGCATAGACAATGGTAGTCACCGTAGGAAAGACAATGGTTTGGAAGTCTGAGATAGAGGTGTGGATATTCAAATGTTTGTTAAGCTTATGGGACTTAAGTGTGGAGTCAGCAGTCCCTAAACTTACAAACTACTTATAAACTAACTTACACCAAAGACAATACAAATATTCATGCCCTAGAGGTGGAAGAAGGATACATTTGAAGAGAGACGAATGTAGACAGTGGCATTGAAAGGGAAATACTGTATGTGAAAACTTCATTACAATGAGAGATTGGGTCGAAGGATTTAGCCTATGCGCGTTTAAATGGAGCGCGAATATCTTCCTATTACAGTGTTTGGTTTCAGAAGGCGTAAAGAGGAGCGAGACAACTGGTTTGCACTCTTTATTCAGCGTGTTTAAAACATAAACATATTTGCCTTTTTTGTGCTCTGAGAGGAGCACTTTGCAGCTAGTATTAAAACTCTGTATGGCTTACGACAGAGAATTCAAAAGTAAATTATAAAATATTTCTAGAATCCTTAGTAATACTCCTATACATTTCATTCCATTCCATGATGGTGGTGGTGGCGGCTGGTGCAGCAACAGTGTTGAATAATTAAATAATTCTCAGTCTCTGTTGCAGTATTCTTTATTAATCGAATTCCGCGTTTCGCGCTATTAGCGCATCATCAGACTGGAAACAGACAAATGTTTTATTACAGTCCGTGTACCTGGCGGGCAGCAAACTAATGTGGCTAAGGTGAGTAATTTTGAAAAGACTTACTTGTGCGGAGATGGAGCTACAAAGCTACCTCCACCATAGCTTTAGATCTGTGGCTTCATCTCCGCCCAAATAAGTCTTTTCAAAATTACTCACCTTAGATACATTAGATTCGCTGCCCGCCACGTACACGCACTGTAATAAAACATTTGTCTGTTTCCAGTCTGATGATGCGCTAACAGTGCGAAACGCGTAATTCGATTAATAAAGAATACTGCAACAGAGACTGAGAATTATTTAATTAGTAATACTCCTTTGGTAAATACACATTGTTATCTGACAGTACAGTATACCGATGCCTGCGACAGAATTACTTTGTGCTGCTCTTGCCTTCTTAGCATGTAGGTTTCGTAGCAGAGTGTCACAGTAGATCTTTAACGTCGCGAGGAGACAGGAGGGTGCGCTGTAGTTGCCACCAGACGTCGGCGGCAGCGTAACCTGTTGTGCCCGCCGCCGTAGCTCACTGTGCGTGACGTCACCTTAATGCCGGAGCGGCAGATTCCCGTCACGCAGGCGCTGATGCCGAAGCATGTATAACGGCCGGCTCATTGTGCGCAGGTACTTGGCACCAGCTCCCGTAATTCCGGAGGGCTGGCGAGAGGGCCCCGGCGGCACAATGCGGCGCATATCAATCAGCCAATACGCTCCCCTCGTCGCCGCGGGCATAGCCCGGCTCACCGCCGCGTGAAGGACGGCCACCGCTCCAGGCAGGCAGCCCTGCTGCTGCTGCTGCTGCCAGACTCCGGTCCGCAGACCGGCGTGTGTGGACGCTGCGGTCTCAGGAATTAACCAATTTCTTCCCAGTGTTCCGTACACTGGACTTACTACACAAAACTCATCACACATGTGTTAAAAGGCATTCACGAGCTCTCTGTACATGTGTTAAAGTTTCACAATTACCTTAACACTTCGTAAAAAGATGCAAGATTTACAAACGTCGGACGATCTATACACACAGGAAATATCAAGTTCAGCTTCACACACAGTGTTTTTCAATATTTCATGAGTGATACCATCAATGTAAGTCAGAGTTATCATATAATAGACAATATTGCACAGTTTGAACAAATAGAAGAATGTGATCACAAAAACTAAATTTCTCTACTTTTTTTTTTTTTTTTTTTTTTTTTTTTTTTTTTTTTTTTTTTTTTTTTTTTTTTTTACTAGGAAACAGCGCAACATTATGGGTGATGCAAATTACAACACATACTGCTAGTTTGTAATATTTGTAATGTTATTTCAATTATTTTAAAGAGAACCTAATGACTAAATATAACACTTTTTCACAATTTTATTTTTGGGAAGAAATGGGTTAATCAGATAGCGCTGACGTTCTTCCAGAAGGACGAGAATGGTGGCTCATATAATTTCGTAGGCTTACACGGCCGGTGTCATTTTGAATAAAGCAATTCTGGGTATTAGGTCGCGTCATTTTTAAAACACTTAGCAAATGAATTGCCGACGTTTCGAACACTGAACAGTGGTCGAAACCGCACTGAAGAGGACTACTGCACAGTGGGCGAAAAGTCGGCAACTCATTTGCTAAGTGTTTCAAAAATGACGCGATCTAATACCCAGAATTGTTTTATTAAGAATGGTGGCTTAGTTTTCTCTGAATACGCTCCTTCCACATCTATATCTATAAATGTGAATGTCTGTTCGGTGTATGTTTATCACGTCTGAACTATAATACATAAAGAGATAGAAATTTGTACAGTTACTAATGTCTACCCGGGGAAGGCCTTAGGCACGGTTTTATGACGATCGGATAGCCATTTATCTATATATATTAATGTGAATGTCTGTTCGGTGTACGCTTATCACATCCAAACGACAAGACGCAGAGACTTAAATATTAGTATAGTTACTAATTTATAACTGAGGAAGGTCTTAGGCACGGATTTATAGCGATCTGATAGATATTTAGCAATTTGATGAATATAAAGCGAAATTCGGAACAATAATAATTCTTTGAAAATTGTGTTTACTCTTTGAAAATGGTTCTATTGGTTGCATTGTTGCTTGAGGGTTGATAATGATAAAAGGGTGCAGTATATTGGAATGGAAAGTTATCGGTGTATATAAAATTCTGCGTATGTGTGTCTTAATATTTCGCTCTGCAGCGAAAACTACAGAAAGCAAACTAACGGTGTGTGTGTGTAATGGTTGTCCGAAGTCTCCCGTAGTACACCATAACAGTTCCATGCCGACAGCTATAAGGGGGTGGAAGAGATGATGGTTGAAAGTCGTCAGATTATAAAAAAATTCGGACTGAAGGCCAGCGATGACGTTTGCGACTCTATAGCAAGGAGGTTACATACAGCGAAACGCTATTCCACAGACCATATCTTTGGTCTATACGTGCTACAATGTCTTCAGCTCTTTCTCTGTAAGGCTAAGCATACGAATAAGGAAATATAAGAATAAATAAATAAAGCAGTAAAAAAGGATTTTCTCTTAATACATCTCTTTAAAAAATCGATTTGACGTTTCGCGTATTACATCAAGTGATCTTTCTGTGAAATTATTACAACCATTTTTGTTGAATTTCGTGATTGGATTCTTTGAAACGAGTATATTTTACCTGTGATTTCTTATATATTCTATGATAAATGTAACATGTTTTTTTTTAGAAAAAAAGAGATGGACAGAGAGAGAGAGAGTTAATATGAAAAGAACTAACTCAAGGTTCGAATAAATAAATAAATACCCGGGCAACGCCGGGTTTTCAGCTTGTATATTAATAAAAATGAATTGCCACATGTATGAAAGCGCATCACTTGAAAATGGCTTCACCGATTTGGCTGATCTTTTCATTGTCCTGCTCGTAATTCTCAGGTCAAGGTTTGTATGAAAAAAGTTTTTTTGGAAAATCTACCAGAAAATATCAGAATTTAAGAAAAACGGAAAGTATGCTTCCAGTTCGTATCATTTACTAGATTCTCCGACAATCAGCTTATTTATTCGCTACCCGCCCAACGATCATATACGCTGTAACGGAGCGAAGAAATACTCCAAGGAGGTTAGAATAAACGGACATGGCATTATCCCTACAAGGTTAAAACAGTCACACAGATTTAACATGAATCGTTGTTTCCTTGGAAGCTCCTCCGTATTTTTCTTACTTCCATCGTGTTATCGGTGGCGAACATACTTTGGACCGCTGCAAAGAACAAAGCGCAAGGCCAGTCGTTGGAAGTTTGTGTCATAAATCTTGAATCGCCGCGTGTTCGACAGTTTTTTAACCATCTACGTTCTTAGTTTACCTCCTGACAAAAATTAATAGTTCATTAACAAGCGTTATAATGAACGCAACACAAAGACTTTTGAAACGACTTATTTATTACCATTCCACTTATTATATTTCAATCATTAAAGTATAATCATGCTGCAATTTTTTATTTTCAATGCAAAATCTCTCAAGAACATATAAACATGTTACAAAAAGCATTTCTATTCTGCTGACTGCGGGGAAAACATGCCAAGCTGTACTGATAAAATATGTGTTTTTTCTTTCTTTTTTTTCAGTCATTTTTCACATAGAACAGGAAAGTTGTTCACAGTTACAGCAGATCAAACGGTCTCTCTAATAACCTGTTTCCAATTAATTTACCCATCCATTTAGACGTCTATTCGCAATCAGGGTCCCTATTGTGACAACAATAATTTGTAAATGAACTTTTATTGTTAGATGTAAAAGTCTGCATATTTATATTTGTCGTGAAATTTTTATCAACTTACAGAAGCATTACATCAGACATTACGATACCGGATATTGCAATACTGAATTTCTATTTCATCGGACACAGGGGACTCCAGAAATTTACGAAAAATATTACACCAGATATTAGGAAGGCCTTTCTTAAAATTTTGGAAAAGTATTTACCAGTTTCCTATAACGCCACAAATAAGATAAATATAGAATAGTTTTAGTGTCACTGTAATGATGAAAATATTAAAAACATCGAATATATTGTTACATTCCTATTTCTCCAGTTTTATGTTGTGTTAATTCTAGGAACAAGTTCGTTGTTTTTCAACTCACGTTGGTATATTTTATTGAAAATTTTCCTTGTTTTAGCATAAATTTCTCGCATTGTGTGCATATTTGAACACATACCTTTTACTTGGCAAAGCCAATGGTGCACTATACGGACGATAGTACTGTCGTGCTTCAGTGTAGAAGAATGATAGACGGAGGTGGTATGAAATTGATCTGCAATGTATTCCGAAAAGAATAGCTTAACATGTTATACGCCATTTAAAAATCATTTTACACTGGAAGGATGGAGAAGTCGCATTGGCCCCTTTACCAATATTTCCCATGTGTCCTGATCAAACCGTTAAATGAAATGAGTTGACTTTTGTGATTTTTTCATCTTTTATATAAAGTATTGTGCACCCTCTTTTAGAGTGTCCTACTTCAAAAGATTCCTAGATGACCGCAGGGCCAAATTGGCCCCTGATAGTGATTCTCTGTATTTTTGGCATGTTTCCTTGTAATACTGTGTATGAAATAAAACCAACTGTTGTCTCCTTGTTGTTTCAATATGCGACAACAATGACAACAATGCCATATATTCCAGCACTGTTTGCAATAGGACAGCTTAGGATGGCGGTCATGTATGGATGAGTTATGCCTGATTGAGTGAGTGAGTGTGATATTTTCAGACGAAGGTCACGGCTGAAAATTTACAAGTTGTATGAATTTGAATATGAGTTTGTTGGCAACTCTCCGATCATCTCTGTGGTGAGTTTCTAGCTGTCCTCATATTATCAACATTCCAACCTGGACCTTCCATTGTTAAAAATCAATAAAAGTACATATGTTAGTTACACTGAATTATCTTTTACAATCTGGCCGTATAAGCAATAAAACTGCATGGGACCAATTTGCCCCCATAGGTTCTTCTACGTAGTAGCTTGTATGTGATCCTTCTAGTATTAAATGCAAAATAGACTAGATAGCAGCTATAAAAACATCATATAAGTAGTTCCTTTGCCAGTTTTACACCGTTTGTCATATCGCTTAGGGCATTTTGACGATATTTCAGGCGTGGCTTGAAAAGGAATCGATGGATCAGCTTTCGGTGTAACATAGAGATAGGTCTTTTTTTCTTTTCGCCAACTTCCTGCGAAGATTTTCGTGTGTGTGTGTGCAGTAATTCAGACTTACCTGGCGCAGCGTCTGCCAGAAGTACGAACAAGTGTCCTGTTAAGCTAAACTAGGGCTTACTGTGGCCCAGGGCCATAGTCAGGGGGAGAAGGGGGTGGGATGAAGGGGATCAATCCCTCCCACCCCGAAAAACCCCACTATTCACCTAATTCCTGATAAAGTATTTTAAAAGTATGCTGAATTTGCTTCTTCTAGATTCGTACTGAATAAAATTTAATATTGTCTCTATTGAAATACATCTGCGTCTTTAGTTCATCTTATGTTGTAAAGCTTCACAAGTCAGAATTACGTCATAAATGGCTGATCCCCCTCCCCCCTCCCTCCGTCTCCCCGAAATCAATTCTGGAACTTGCAGCTACATCGAGCATAAGAAACATGTAGAACATTCTAGAAATATGATTTTTTATGCGTCAGGAGACTCAGTCATATAACTTTCTTTAAAATCATTGACCTCCATTTTACTGATAATTTTATGGACTCAACTGCAAAAGTTTTTATTGTTATTATTGTCAGGACCACGACATTCGGAAACCTGTCTGACAACTTTTATGTAAGTAACTAACTTATCCTACTATAATGTGCCTTATATCTCTATTTGTATTTAATATTACTTTATTTTCATTCTAATAATATTTTTTTAAAAATGATATGCACAGCACTTGAAAATGGCCTAAAGCTGAAACCTGGTTGTGACAAAAAGCATAAAATTATGTCAAATGGCGATCAATTCTTTTAAAAAAATTCTACGAATAGTGAATAGAAAGGAATATTTTTTCTGCCCATGGCGAGATTTGAACTGGGAACAGCAAGCACAGCGATCTGTGATAATCAGTGCACTACGCGTGCCGTCGGAATATTCGCCGCAATATACAATAAACAGTACAGAGCGCAATATTGGTTCTTTATTGCTGAACGGTTTCAATGCAATGTTGAACCATCTTCAGGGTGCTTTCTTCGTCATATACCATGTTTACATTCAGAGTATTTCTATGAAGGAACTACATTTGTCATTACATATTAAACTGATATAAATAAAAGCAGAGTAAAGTGATGTTATACCAAAGTTGGTGTGGAGCGTCACAGGAGCTTCGAGTGCTCAGGCGCTGTCACTGTGTAACGTTACCATAGGGGTAGGAGGAAAAAAGTATACATTAAGAGCGGTAGAAGAATTAATGTCTTCTTACAATATTTTTTTCTTCACAATTGATGTAACGAGTGTACATTTTTTTTATTTTCTGTATATTCACGTATATATTAATTAATTCACGATAAAAAAGCAAATGTTAATGTATTTTCTTCAAAGAGGTTTCATTTATAAATGAAACAGTGTAAGAATCACTTTCAGATGTTAATGAATATAACAAGCGAAGGAAGCTTAAGTAGATACAGTCTGTTTCTTGCACACGCCAAATGTAGTATGTTTTTTCGTAGTCAAGTGCTAGTGTGTAAAAAATGTATAATTTTCTTTCTTAAAAATATATCTGATGTTCTAAACGAAATTGAATCGGTCATTGCAAAAAGGTCATAAGTCAACTTTTTTACGAAAATGAGTTATCCATTGGAAATGGATGGGAAAATGTAGCCGGATTCATACTTACAAGAAGGGCAGAAGTCAGCTATCAAATGGTGTCACTATCGACCTTTGAAATCTTCGTTCATTGCAATAAGGTCATGAGGCATTGACTCATGCCGTTTTTGTAATGGCTGTGTGGAGGTGTATTTAATCGAACGCAGACGTTATTAGTGGCGTTGCGCTGCTTTCCCGCGTATTTGTCGTCTGAGGTTAGCATCACTGCAACAATCCATTGTTGTGTTTATAGCATTGTAGGTTCAAATAATAGGTCATTACTCTCGCATTCAGAAGCCACTTATTTGTCGAGGTGGAATTATGTCTGCGTCTTCTTCGGACTCTGAAATGCCTCCTGTAGGCCGGCCGCGGTGGCCGAGGTGACTGAGGCGCTCCAGTCACGGTCAGCACGGCCACTACGGTTGGGGGTTCGAATCCCCCCTCGGGCATGGATATTTGTGCCGTCCTAGTTCGTAAGTAGTTCATAAGTAGTTTGTAAGTTTAGGGACTGATGACCCCGTAGTTAAGTCCCATAAGCTTAACAAACATTTGAACATTTGCCTCCTGTAGGCAAGAAACTGACAAGAAATGATGATAAGTGCAAAAGGAATATTATTCGTGATTCAAAAGTAAAGGGGGCGGAATACATGATTTGGAAACGTCAGAAAATTCAGCGTCAGAATACAGGTGATGACTGCAAGTGAGTAAAATACGTGTACTTGTTTTCTGGATGGAAGTAAATGCATATACCTGCATATTATGCAATTTAAACATTATCGTAATTGATAACTTCGACTCTTTCAGGTGCGAAAAGGATTGTTTTTCTCTGTCATACGCGAAGATAGATATCATTGCTCACATGAACAGTTTCAGTGATAAGAATCAACAAGATATCTTCCTGAAAGGGCTAATCGAAGTTCAAGATATCAAGAGCAGAAGACCGCGAAAAGAGGATCCTAAATTAAGAAAGTTTTTGGCATACATAATATGAATCAAAGCAGTCACACTTTTATGTGTACCACGAAGACGAAGCGAAGGGAGGCGCAAATGAGGTTTGCTCATTTCTGTTTAATTACATCGAAAAGTATATCTCGAAAGATGTGAAAGAACTTCGTCTCTTCTCTGACGGGTGAGATGGTAGAAAAAAGTCACCCAATGATTCTCTTTGGTTTAACACTTGTATCAATTGGGAGATTTAGGAAGATGAAACACTACTTCCCTATACACGGGCATAGTTTCCTTCCAAATGATAAGAGATTTTGGGACCATAAAAGAATTTGTAAGACGTCATGACCGGATCTACTTAACTGAAAAGTATGCCATAATGATCAAAAAGGTATCAATAAATACTCAGTGGAAACGACGGATAATGTTGCTGTATTAGCCTATAAAAGCTGGTGACCTGCCTATTTAAAAAAAGGCTTGCCTCTCCGAATCAAGCGTGGGAAAAAATCCCAAGGAACAAAAAGTTTCTTTTTCTCCTTCAAAATGGATGACTTTTCAGTATGATGCACATTATCCTGGGCAAGTAAAAACACAGCAATTCATCTATGGTATCATCAAACAGACATTCCAGCTCTTCCAAAGCTTCAATAAGAATCCTGTACTTCCTATCGAGTTGGCATATCCTGGAAAGCAAGTGCCGATCAATGTCAAAAAAAGATTTATTGAAAGTGAATAAGTGGAATTTTATGACCAACTGTAAGAATGGCCAACGGAAGGGGGAAAAAACAATGAAGACGATGATCAAGAAGATTGACTTGGTTTATTGTACTCTTTTTTCATGTTGTTATAAAAACCTCGAATGTTGCGAAAAATAATAATATTCACATTTCATTTTACCGTGTAAAATATTAACTGATTTTTCAATAAAATAGGCAATTATTTGCAAGTAATGACTTCATTTGTTGCAACACACGGTCGTTCATTGCAAAAACATCATAAGTCTACTATTTTTAAATTAATATTGTGGTTAAACTATTAATCACAAAACAAAAATAACAGTTCAACACAGTGCTTGGCACCTGACTAAGTATTAATATTCAAATAATAGTACATAAAAATTGGTTTGTGCTGTAGAACGTTTTTTCCTTCTCTTGTAAAATTTTACTTTTAGCACTAAAGACCTTTTTTGAAATGACCGATTCAATTGCGCCAGTTTATTTCTTAATCAAGAAGAACTAACCTACGTATTTTGGAATGTTGTTCTTAAATATGGTCTTACGTCTGAGATTTTCTACGTCTACTACAGCATCATCAATACAATGTCGCTAGAAAATGTATAAAAATGATTTCTTTAAAAGTGTTAAAGTATTAACACTTTATTAATGACTCTTTTACATAATCTGTTAAAGGAGGAAGGCGGAGCTGAATATATATATATATATGGAACAAAATTCATTAATTAACATATAGACAAAAATCTTGAATGAATATTGTAGGCATTTTAATTAGTTACTTACCATTAAATTCACTACTACCAGTAAATGCTGCAATTCAATACTTTATTTTTTCATTTATTCAAATTGTACTCGTTCAATTGTTGGAGGGAGGAGCTGTGGTCTGCTGCACTTAAACAGCACAAAGGCCGCCCCTACGACATCTCCACCCAACATTAACAGCCAATGAAATGACTATTTACTTAAAATTGATAAAAAATTTACTTCTTACTTACTGTGAGGCACAAAAATAACTATTGCCATGATTCTAATCCAGGAAATACAACTTAATATATAAAACAATAACTAGCATGAATCTCAGGTTCTGCTGTACTGTCTTCTACAGAAGTATTTGTGTATCTCTGACGCTATAGGTAACTAGACAACAAGCTCCTATCGATATCTCAAAGATAGTCCCTAGCTGGCACATGCCAGCATTATTGGCAAAAAGAAGTAGCTTTTATTATGTAAATAAAATGACATGAAACACAAACAGCTCGCACTGTCCCTAGAGAGCACATGTTCGCTGTTTGTCCACCTGCATACAAAGCCACATACCTCAAGGTAACAGTTACATAATGATAAACGCAGCTGGGTGGTCCATTATAAAATCGTAACGTGCAATATGCAGACAAACAGACTGGGTAATTGATGTTTTATGTCGACTGTAGTGTGTCTATGAATATTGTACCGAATTACAGCATAAGGCAGGTCACATTATTATATATTTGGGACTATGAAGCATATAATTCAAATTATGTCCAAAAATTATTAGCATTCAAATGGCTTCTGAATATAAGGCAACAAGGAACCAATATTGGGCTCTGGAATGTTTTATAAATATTAAATTATCATAAGAACGCTCTTTCCCAAAGGAAACAAAATGTTTCCAAAAATATTAACTTTATTTATAGCCGTTTCATTTCTAGTCATGGAGTCATGTGAAGGATATTGTTTATCAACGGAACATTCTGAAGGCTAAAGATGAACAAATAGCTCTCCTGAGATGTATCGTGCAACAGTAAAGCAATCAATATGTAGAGCCACTCCAAACTGTCGTGGACGCAGATTGGCGTCTCGTTAACTAACATCTGTAACCTGAACGTATGTTTGGTAGATATTTGACAAACGTCACCGTCTAATGTGGAAATTAAAATCTCCTTACAGTGGTATATTCGTTATGTCTCTTCTGCATGTTTTTACCTGTTTCCTGAAACGTTCATTGTCCTGGGAAAACTAGTTTGTCTTGAGAGCCGGAGAAAGCAATACAGGCTACATTATAAGCTCCTCTAATATATTTTTTTATTGCTGATCTTCTCATTCTAGCCGTCAGTTATAAAGAGGTACTTGACGCATGTAAATTGTGAACAGACTTCCACGAATGGTAATATTTCTCCGTCGACTTTCAACAACATTACTCCAGATATATCTTTGCACGAACCGACTTCGTGCCTTTCTTCCGCAGCCGTGTTAAGACCTTTTCCATTATCGTCCTCCTTGGCCATTCACTGTGACAGCGATAATCGATCACAGCGGAGCGGTCTATTGTTGACGCAGGTGACACTCATAAAGCGCCACGGGGAAGCGCATCGATTACTCTCCGAACAATGGCGTGAAAAATGAGTGGCATACCGATTCTGGAGCCGGCGAAGGTTTGAGTGCGTCGGCGGAGAAAGTAATGGCCGCTCCTGCATCCATCACCCGTTCGGCGATTGCTTCGCCGTTTGTCAAGCTGCTAACGGTAGTATCTCATTCGCGAAAGTTGTTCGTCAATTTATTTTTCAATATTGCAGTAGCCGTCAACTGCGAGGCACGTTTCCGTTGCAGTGTGAGGTAAAACGAATAAAAGTTCTAGCTCGAACAGTCTGCTTGAGAAGTGAAGGAGAGGGAAATCTTTTACGGTAATAGTCTTCTTTCCTGTATTTGAATTATGCCTCACTGTTTAACGTATATGTTAAGTATGTGCGATACAATTCCATTATGTACTAGGTTTGGAACTTAAATAGTGGTAACACTACTGTGGAGAAATTATGCAATGGAATTACTATTGTCGCTGGGAACACACGTTCTTGATACACCTTGTCTTCGAGCAAATGGACTCGCCTGTCCCACGTCACTTGCGTGAGCAGAGTCGAGGAAAACACAGTCACTTGTTAGCGAGCGGTCTAACTTAACGGTCTCACTATGTTTTAGAAACAGGAACAACGGAGTTGCCTTAAGATAGACTGTGCCAAAGGTCGTACAGCACGACAGTGTCATGAAGGACTTCAAGAGGCGTTTGGGGAATTGGCATTGCTGTACAGAACATTGAGACGTTGGGTAAATGTCTTCAATGAAGGTCGGCAAATTGTGGGAGACACGTATCGTACAGTGAACCACGCCAGACGATTCGAGAGCTCGCCCACGAAAACGGATTAGTGCATTCGACGCTGCTTCGCAACCTGAAGGAATGCCTGGTCATGCTAAAAATACCATGAATTGACGGAAATGCAGAAATGGATGTGTTACGACGTCAGTGCGCCAGTAAAATGAAAGTTAATTCTGGTGTACGACTGTTGTGGTTTTGTACTACGCATTACGTTGCTTCACGACAGACCGTCAGTGCACAGTATTACTGTTCGATTTTGGAGCCTCACCTGCGACCAGCACTACGAAATAAGCTGCAACATTTCCTGCTGAACACAATTATCATTTTGCACTACAATGCACCAGCGCATACAGCTCAAGCTGTCGCTGCTCTGTTAGTTCGATGGGACTTGGATGTTACGTACCGTCCACCAAATTGGCCAGACTTCAGTCCTTGTGACTGACTTGATACCGTGGCATTCGCTTCAGAACTGTTTCAAAGATTCGACTAGCACCATCAACAGAATACGCTCTCCTAATGGTATGCTATGCCTTCTACATCGCTGGCAACGGGTTCTACATAACGCTGGTTGCTACTTTGAAGGACAGTTAAAGGTGCAAAGTTTAACGCTTTTGTATTGGTTGTGAATAAATAGTTGCCGCTATTTAAGTTACAATAATAAGAGAACATCGTAACCAATTACGTCCTAATACAAGAAATGTATTCGAAACGAATATGAATCAGCATCAGCTACTCTCGTAACTGTTGGAGACGTATGAAAATTAGTGCCAAACCGAGACTTGAATTCGGGTTTTTCGGCTTATCGCGAGCGGTGGCGATCCGTTATGCTACACGCACAAGCTTCCCGGACCAACCAGATTTTCTGTGTTTATTACCCTTATGAGAGCTCATACATTCTACGGTGCAAGTCCCGTACAGGGAGAGAAGTTTACTATATGAACTGCAAGCCTTGCTGTCGCTGACTGAAATACGATGTGAATGGTCCGTCTTTATCGAGGTAACTGATAAAGTGTGCGTCAGATATGTTCAAACGTTTGTTTAGCTTATTGGACTTAGCTACGGGGTTATCAGTCCCTAAAATTACAAACTACTTATCATCTACCTTATATTAAGGACGGCACAAATATCCAAGGCCGAGGGGGGTTCGAACCCCCGACCTTAGTGGCCGTGTAGACCGTGACTGGAGCGCCTCAGTCCCCTCGGCCACCGCGGCCGGCCGTCAGATATGCATGCATCTCTGACGGACATTTACTTTTCCTATCGATAAACCTAGACATTGCAGATCGTACTTAAATCTGCCACAGTAATTGTAATATTTCTGGTTTACAGTCATCGAATTCAGATTTGAGAATTCGTTTCCGTACAGTAGGTTAGAAACAGTAAGCGACAGATGATACAGGTAGTGTGAGAAACATAACAAATGCTACCAGTGGGTAGTGGGTTCGGTTCCCGTGGGAAGGAAGGTAGAAAAGATCCCAGAGTTCTCTCTATCTTCCGGTGACTGGCTAATGCTTAAGACGGACGCCCGCGATTATATTTTTATAAATATTTAATACACGAATTGTTGAACACTGGTAAAATTCTGAGTAGGTATTATCCTCAATGTTAAGCTATGTCATAATAAAAGAAAGTGCAAAAAATCATTTGTAAATGAAAACAAAATACTAACGAAAAGGCAGACGTCGCGCGTCGGCCATGTTTTGCCTCCAGCCAGAGCGAGAGAAGCCGACGCCGATCGCGCTGCCGAAGTTCAGATCGGGTGTCGAGACGTTGAACATGTACATTTCACAGTGTTGCCGGATCCTCCGAAAATTTCAAGTGAATCTTCCGAAAATTTCCGAATCTTTCTGAAATTTCGAGTGAATCTTCCGAAATTTACCAAACTTCGTTTTGGAACATGCTACGCCATCTGTGAGACAATATTGTCAAGATAAACTGAGGTCGCGGTAACAGAAGGCGATACTTCAGTACAACTACTACAGTGCTGTCCAGACATATGCGTCGGCAACGCCATGAAAAACGCAACATGTAGCGCCATCTGTGAGACAGCCCTGTCAATATAAAGACGTATGGGTAAAGAAAGTATTAGTTGCAGCACACTAATATGTATTGACTAGCGCAAAAATATTTCAGTGAACTTTGTGTAAAGCCCGATTTGCTTTTAATACTTCTCTAACAAGAAATTTACAATTAATTGTAAGCTACGTTTGCAAATATTTTCACCAAAAAATGTCAGTAAGAATAAATGTTAAATTGATTATAAGAGACTGTCTCAATTTTACTTCTCTAGTTCTGAAGTAACTGCGTTCTCTCTCTCTCTCTCTCACTCTCTTTAATAGTCTGCATACTTTCCGACTTTTTAACTAATCTTCAAAATTTTTAAGGTTCAACTTCCGAAAAAGAAGTTTCGGATTTTGCAGCACTGTCAGTTCACATCCTGTGTGTCAGAGGGTGATCACGCAATATACCAGATTCTGCTGTTAGAACAACAAATTAGCTTGCATTCCATATATTTAACTCATCATTTATTAGAAAACAGTTCCTTGCCAATGGGAGCCTCAAGAGCAAGAACCAACGACCTGCGTCCAATTTTCTGCGAGGGGACAATTACAAAAGAAGATGACAACTTGGTGACGCATGCCACTCAGAGCGGTAGTAGCAACTCGGCACCTCACTTGTTCCACAGTCTTGATACAACCGAGAATGGGTTCACGGTGACCATAGTTATATGGAAGAGGTTCAACTATAATAAAATTAAGAAGAGGCTAGGTAGGGATGTTCACCTTCGGGGAAAGTACAAAGAGAACCAACAGCTTGTTCTAGCAATTCTAAAAAAAAATCCGAGTCAAAGTTCATACCAACACTATCTAAATCAACTTTAATTTTTCTTATACCCGTCGTGAAGGTTAGCGACGAATACTGTATATAGTCCAGTCAAATAAGCCGAAAAAAGGCGTCAACCTCGGAATGAGAGGTAACAAGCTGAATATTTGGATAAACTTTTGTTTTGGCATTCTAAATGATGTGTCAAAAGTCTCATAAAATCTCGTGTCCGCGTCTTAAGTTATTAAAGGTCAAAGGTCATGAAAATCAATTTTTCGAAAATAGCTCGCTTCCTATACGTTAAATGGTACTTGCATCTCAGATAAAAGTTGTAGAGCATGAAAGGCTCTACAATTTTTGTTTTAAACATTTTTTTGTGCAATTCATAATTTTTTAGATAGAGCGCGGAGAGCGCACAGGTCACAGTGCTCGGACATATAAGACGTAATTCGAGGTCAGCTGCGAATCCCAGTCAATGTAGGTTGTTTAAAGTTAATAATTCATTGCAACAATTACAATAACAAGCCTTCATTCTTTATGAATTATGTTCAATATTTCGTAATATTATTCATAAATCAAAAAGATTTGTTTAATAATATTTACTTAGTTCATGAAGTTATAAAGTTATGAAGCCAAATACTTCAAGTATATTTTAATTATATTCTAATATATCTTAATTATGTTTCATGTAGAAAAGAATAAAATTAACTATAGTTATGACTTAATTATGTTTGAAGCAAAAATATATTAAATAAAAAAAACGAGGAAATACGTTTTATGTAAATCTTTATTTAGTAGTCATGTATGATTCATTTATTACAATTAGAAGTTCAAACGTGAGGAGGATTTTTATTCACTTTAATTATTAACCATACATAGGTCTCAATTTTCATCTTCTTGATCATCGTCGTCATCATCCGGTCGCTCGAAAACGTCCATTTCATTATCATCATCCTCGTAATCGACGATCGTCGTCTCTAAACCTTCCAAGATTTCGGGGTCATCTGCACTTTCTTCATCGAGATCGTTCTCTTGTGATGCCGCATTGAGGCAAGCTTGCCCTTTACACTGGCCACAAGCTGAAGAACATTGCATCCTCGATTTCCTGCACCTGCAGCGCGAACCACAACCATGTTTGCAGTTGCAAAATATTGTATTCAGGAGCTCGTCTGGTGCAGGTGGTAATATTGTTAGTATTGGCTCCAAATGTTCATTCTGCAGCACCCAACCCCATTCCTGGGGTTCTATATAGTTTCCTAACCACGTTTGTACTTGGTAGTAAGCACGATTCATATGTTGATAAGCTGCTGCGCTAGTTGGTGACAGATTTGATAGTTGCACAGGTTTATTAAGTTTTGTCGATTTAACAAATTGCGTGTATCAAAGATGATCTGTATTGTCTTCAGATTTCTTCTTGTAAAAAATGAAATAAAGTTTCTGGTATTACTTCATTAATATCATCTAGCATTTTACTTGGAGATGGATAAGACTTGGTTTCAACTATAGATGATCGAATATCGTCCCTAATAATGGCTGCAGCAGCTTCTACAATCCGTAACCGTACTTCTTCAGGAGTGCTTTTTTTATTATCGTACCAAGATTTTGATAATATATTAGCCTGTGTATTACGAAAATATATGATAGTGAATGGTTCTACCTTTCTTGTGATTATTATATCAGTCGAATATCTTTGCTGCAGTTTTGAAATGATGGTCTTATCATCTGGTACATAATCTGTAAGAACATCTTTCTTTCAACATAAACTGTGAATCTTCATTATTTTGTATATAATAAAAAATTTCTTTCATTTCTTGAGTGATTTGATCGTCTGGGCGAGGCTTTTTGTCTGCAGGTAATGCTTGCTTTAAGAAATTAACATAGCTTAAGCAGCGATCAAGTCATACTCATATTATATACGATCTTTTACTAACTCTCCGAAGGTATCACTTCGTTCTTCTGCTTTTTTAATGACATTGTCTTTAAATTCAAGAGTACTTACTTTACAAATCGTGCGTCTGTACTTCTCTTTTTTCTTCGTCTATGCTCCCTCATCAGCTGCTTGGCCACGAAATACACATGTTTTGAAATCGTACACTTCCTCTTTTTTTACGAAGTTCGTCCTCTTCTAGGCGTCGCTTCGATTCTGCTATAGAAATTTTACTGATATACACTTTTCGACACACGGTATGCAAATTCACATAAGCTAAAGTATTTAAATAATCTATATGACCGTTATTTCTTGCAATACTTGCAGTTTTTTAAATGTGTAAGCCGCGCACAACATGCACAACACCAACATTTGAAAGAGACTTATAACATATGAAACACAACTCGGCCATAACTCTGTATGTCCGCCCTTTTCACGAAAAAAATTAAAACTAGGAAGCTTGGTTACTGGCAAGTGAGCCCCCGACAAAGAAACCGGCCTTCAACAAGTTGTCTTTCAACTTATAAATAAAGAAGGTGGCGTTGTAAGGGTCCATATTCCCAGGTATAAACTTATTATTACTAGAAATATTCTACAGTTTACACATTTAAGAGAAAAATACTAAAATTATTTTCTATATAAATATAGTTACGATACACTGAAACAGAATTAAAATATACTTAAAGTATAGAAATGTTCAAATGTTTGTTAAGCTTATGGGACTTAACTACGGGGTCATCAGTCCCTAAACTTACAAACTACTTATCATCTACCTTATACTAAGGACGGCACAAATATCCATGCCCGAGGGGGGATTCGAACCCCCGACCGTAGTGGTCGTGTAGGCCGTGACTGGAGCGCCTCAATTCCCTCGGCCACCACGGCCGGCTAAAGTATAGAATTCATGACATTGTAATTACTTGAAATAAGTAAGTATTATTAAAATTGGGTATTAATTCGTAAATAATAAAATTTTAT
Source organism: Locusta migratoria (assembly GCA_026315105.1). NCBI lineage: Eukaryota > Metazoa > Arthropoda > Insecta > Orthoptera > Acrididae > Locusta > Locusta migratoria. The sequence continues at coordinate 230,497,228 of CM048746.1, read as the reverse complement.
TTGCAATTATAATTGTTTTATTCAACGTACCATTGACAGTGATTCGCAGCTGACCTCGTATTACGTCTTGTATGTCTGAGCGCTGTGACCTGTGCGCTCTCTGCGCTCCATCTAAAAAACGATGAATTGCACAAAAAATGTTTAAAACAAAAATTGTAGAGAATTTCATGCTCTATAACTTTTATGTGAGATGCAAACAGCATTTAACGCATAGAAAGCGAGATATTTGCGATAATCTGATTTTCGTGACCTTTGACCTTTAATAACTTAAGACGCGGACACGAGATTTTATGAGACTTTTGACATATCATTTAGAATGCCAAAACAAAGGCTCATGCAAATAGTCAGCTTGTTACCTCTCATTCCGAGGTGAAACCCTAATTTGACTGGACTAATACGACTATCTCTCTCTCTCACAGTGCGGGAATTACAGTATACTATGTACGAGCTTTCGTTAGTAGTAAGCACAGAAGTCGTGGTCGGTGTAGCAGAGTTGTGCGGGAAGCATAACGGATCGCGACCATTAGCGAGAAACGGGAAATCCGGGTTCAGTTGTAGGTTTGGCACAAATTTCCGTATGTCACCTAATGCTGATTCATATTAGTAATTGCAAATATATTTCTCCTCTTTAAAGCCACAGCTGTTGTCGCCGCAGCGTCCGTACCTTCAGACATGCCTGCTTCATGAAGAACATTTACTTAGTTACGTAGATAAAGACGCACACAGCACAATGAAATTATAATCCTTTAGTTGTTAGATACATTCATTTCCATTGTTACATGCATGCTTTACCGGCTTAGTATGTGTCTATAATCTATTTAAACTTTCCATATCATAAGTGGATATTATTCTATAATAATACGAACGGCCTCCACTTGGGAAGATATCAAACGAAATTTCTAGTGAAACATCTTTCTGTATATCATAAAAACGAAGGTATATGGTGCTGAGAATCCTAGGGGAATGTAGCAATCAATATATGTGGGGTAAATAATTCTAAGCAAAAATAAAATGGACAGATATGAAAGAAAAGGAAAAAAAAAAAGAAAAAAAAGAAGAACAGAAACTGGTGTCTTAGAAGAAACTTAACATTCATGTCTACATTCCTTCGATACTTATTTTCTTTACAAGAGAATTATTCCGTCATCCATGTTTTAATGAAGATTTGTCGCTAATTAGCCTACTTACAAAATATGTCACTTTATGAGACGTCGCGCCATTTAATTGTCTCTAATATGACTACATGATGCCGAAACAGCTGGTGCGGTGATGAACGCTCTAGATTCATATTCGGAAAGACGTTAGCCCACATCTCCGTGCGACGCACCAGATTTGGGGTTTTAGTGATACCCGTACATAATTACAAAAGAATTTATCGATGAATCCTGCGGAAGGGGCACGGCCGATTTCCTTTTGCACCATTTACTAATCCGACCATGTGTTCTGCTTCTAAGGACTGCGCTTTCGACGAGACGAATTTCGTGTGTTACATGTTTTTTTATTTTATTTTATTTTATTTTATTTTTTTTTAATTTTAGATAAATAATGGTAGCCATACACCGACCCCCCCCCTCCAACCAATATCTTGCGCCTGCTCTGGTAGCATCTCCCGTGCTGACACCAAAACTTTCGACAACAAATTGTTTTGTACACATGGAGGCAGAGAAGAAAAAATGTTTGGAGGGGAGTGAATAGAGTTGGGACCAGAAAAGTATGCACTATACTTAAGTTTCGCCTGCAGATTTTTTGAGTGTACACCGCTTCGGAAATATCGAAGCCGTGATCAGTGGTTCATTAAGCTGATGGAAGCTGAGGATGCTAAACACAAAGGAAAACCGGTACAGCCGTACTATTACTGCCGAGATTTGATTTGTGAATAGGATGAAACGAATTTTCTATGTAAATTCAGTTTTTTATATTTTCTTTTTAGAACAAATATATAAAAAACGTTTTCCAATTACTTTTTTGGATTACAACTAAGCACATTACTACGGTCTATTTAAACTCTTCTGCTTAAAAGTTTCTGTGAATCTAATTTTTGCGTTCTCCCTAATTTCAAATTCCTGTCATCTGATTGTATGACGTTGTTATTAAAGTACATCATAGTACAATGAACAAAATTTTAGTCGTTGATGTTTGAAATAAGGCTCCAGACAATGAAACACAATGATTATTCATCAAATGTCGTCAGTCTTTATAGCGTCCTGTTTTGATATGGCCAAATGAATTCAAAGCATATTTGAACTGACGTTACATGTTGTTTACACGTTAAACAGTACCGAAAACTGAACTGACCAAAAATGAAAATGAATTTCAGTCGTTGCGTAGGCTATTAAGATCCACTCAAACCGACCGCACTTATGCATAAATCACTGCATACTGACAATTACCACAGACACTAGGATTGAGGCATGCGTTTAATCCGCCAGCGCCACGTTTTGCGTCCTAATAACGGTATCGTAACGTCATTTAGGGACAAATCGGATTATGCGTTGTGTAGTGAAACGGGTGTAATTTAGCTAATGACCGGCGCCTGTCGGAGGCGTTTCGTGTAAACCATGTAAACTTTCGACAGTAACAGTTAATGAGTTATGTGCACAATGAAACATTCCAACTGTGAACGGAAATTTATCCTCGAAAATTTTATATTTTCTTCCAACGAATTAAATAAAAATCATCTTCTATTTTTAAACGAAATTCCTCCCTTTTTAAGGGAATTCAATTTTTGTCTTGAATTTTGAGTACGTATATAACAAACAACACTATATTACATGCAAGGTGTTTTATTACTATTTGTAGTCTATGTTTATTGAGGGTGATATGTTCCAAATAGGACAAAGATTGTATGGTGAGGACGTACGTAGAAGCACATCACAATGAAATTCCTGATGCACACGTCACTCAGCAACGCTTTGCAATACTTGGACCATAACAGGCAAAGTACTTCACACCACAAACAGTGCCTGCGCCAGCACTGTTAACAGTGCTAGTTATCTGCCTAAATCCGTTTCCCCATGAGTTTTTGTTTCTTCTACTCTAGAACGTCTTCAATTTTAATAACTTCCTTTTGAGTTTTGAATCCAAAAATACCGCACAGAGTAAATATACGTAGTAGGATTTCCTGACAAGTTCTTGCGTAATAGAATGAATTAGTCATAATTACTAGAGTACCTGCAACACTATGCTCCGCAGTGTAATGTCATTTCTTTTTAATACACAGCCTTGTATTATAAGGCTAATGATAATATGGAGGTCACTGCCATCAGGGCGTGTGTGAAGGAGAATTTGCGTAGGTGCTACATAGATCGTAGCATCTATATCTATTCAGACAGCCAGGTAGCCCTGAGATCACTGGCAGCTCCTGCAACTAGGTCTAAAATTGTTGCAGAATGTCACAGGGTTCTGGTGGAGCTAGGGGAAAGCAATAGAGTAAACCTATTGTGGGTCCCTGGCCACTCGGGGATCACTGGCAACGAACATGCCGACGGATTAGCCAGGATGTGGGCAGAACCTCCATTTATTGGACTGGAACCTGTCCTGACAATCATCAAGGCAATTATCAATTTAGAGCTACGTAACTGGCTCAAAAGACAGCACGTAGAATATTTGACCAAAGTTTATCAACAAAAACATGGCAAGGTAATGATGCCAAAGCCATGTTTTAAAAGAAGCTCTGCAATCCTGGGCCTGAACAGGAGAGAGATTAGACTCATGGTGGGATTGCTGACAGGCCATGGGAATTTCAAAAAACACCTACGTACAATGGGAATAACAGAAGAGGACCCTAAATGTAGGATCTGTGATGACGGTGATGAAACTGCATCATATCTAATCTTCGAGTGCATTACATTGGAGAGTAAAAGGCACAGAACATTTGGGACAACCAGACCCGAAGAAATTGTGTCTAATAAAGAACTGGTAAAGGGACGCCCTGCACTGTTCAAGGGTATTGATTGGCGTTACTAGATGTACAGGGAGCGATACCGAACAATAAACTTAGTTTCGGTGCGGACAGTGGCGGGTTGGACCAAGACTGTTTTTGCTTCCCTGAGAAAATCAAATCAAATCAATATGGAGGCCAGAAATAAAACCAGTCTAGGTGTTAATGACTCTTAGCTTATGAAAGTTGTAAGCGACAACGACCTAGATAACCTAAATTTGTTTTCCTACACCAGTAAACTTAATACCCTGTAACTCTTTCCCTTTCACAGATGCGTGGGATACTGTCCACTACATTATCAAAGCATTGTTGATCCACACAGCTGAACGGCGATGTGGCTTAGATGTGTCGGATTGGTTTGTGGGTCGTCTAGTCCAAAAATCGCCCTTTTAATGTATCCCTATGCATGTTGCATAGGGTGTATGTTTGGAGAACATGATGGCCTTCCTATTCTTTTGATGTCGTTATCATGAAAGACATATTCACAAACATGTGCACGAAAACGTCACAAAAATGGGGGTGATGACGTTCCAGTACCGTCCAGCCGTTTGATTGCCTTCTATGATCATCAGTTGTGTACAATGACCTCTCATAATGCTACCACAAAAGATCAGTGTTACGGCGCTCGCACGTTTGGAGAGTTTATATTGATAGTAGTGATGAGTTTCACCTATGGCGGCGCTTTGATCTGCCGCCATCGTTGGACGATGGCTAGCTGGAGGCGGGTGACGCACGCGAGGTCAGTCACTACGTTTACATGTAACACATCTTCCGAAAGACGAAAACCGATTTTCGTAAACCGTTTCTCGCTGTCGTATTTACATGGCACAGCCTGAATCGGATTTCCTAATCCACTTAAGATGGCGGCTGAAAAACAGCTGATTCAGTCCCCGTTTTATTCAGCGTAATCGCTATTTTTCTTTACTTAAATACACAGATTCATGTTCACTCCAATATTAATACTTTTAATTCACATTATAAAATATCGCTCTCTCCATATGTGCCGAAAATTCTTACAAAAAGAAAAAACAAAAAAAAAACAAAGAACAACAACAAAAAATCTGACAAGCCACGAACGCTTCAAAAACCGGTTGAGTTTACATGGGCACGAAAATCCATTGTGGAACTGGAAACCGCTTTAGAGAAGTGGATTTCCAGAATCGATTTTGGAGTGTTTACATGACCAACCAAAAGCGGAATTGGAAACTCGGTTTACGAACTCGGGTTTTGGGAGCCCATGTACACGGGGTGAGTGACGGATTGGCGCCGGCCGCGGTGGCCGAGGGGACTGAGGCGCTTCAGTCACGGTCTGCACGGCCACTACGGTCGGGGGTTCGAATCCCCCCTCGGGCATGGATATTTGTGCCGTCCTTAGTTGTAGGTAGTTCATAAGTAGTTTGTAAATTTAGGGACTGATGACCCCGTAGTTAAGTCCCTTAAGCTTAACAAACATTTGAACATTTTTAGTGACGGATTGGCATTCGAATAGCGCTAGTCGCCTGGTTTCCTCCGGAGGTGAGGTCGTTGTCACCGAGTTGCGGGCCGCCGCCAACGTGGAGCGATGGAGTAACAGCTTGGCGTCCAACGAGTTCTAGTCGCCTGGGTAGATGTCGTGATGTTGCTACCGTCGTGCGGGCCGACGTGAGCGCACAACTTAGCGTTCCTACAGGCGGAGTAGCTGTTTAGTCCTGAAGTATTCTGCAGCTGAATGTTTGGGCAGCGGGACAGGCAGCTGGAGATGAGAGCTTAATGTGGGCGACGGCGTGCTGTGCCGCGTGTGTCACCTAGTCAAGCAAGTTCTCTTTCGTCTGCTCACGAGTGTAAGTGCTGTCCTGCTAGACTTAAGGCTTTAATTCTCGGTGTCCTTCCGTGTCGGGCTCCGCTATACACCCTGTGAACCTTGGTGTCCCAGGATTCGTTGGTTATGCAATTCTGAAATAGTCTGTTGTGTGCTTTTTCAACAGAAGTTCATCGAGAGTAGGGTGTTTCTCTTCTGAATTGTTTATTTTGAATTGTGGATTGTGCCTAATGTTTCTTATGGTTTTCCCGGCATTCAGTCTGGTGTGCGCCCCGGGCTGGGTGTCGTTATTCTGATTGGCGGTCTTGTTCGTTTTGATTGTGGAGGTCTGTACTGTACGCAATGGTGGTTCTGGGCGCACCTCTGACTTCGTGTTGGAACAATGTCGGCTCGGTGTCGAGGGAGCGGGTCGGTTAGAAAACTGTTACTGGGCTGATCTCTTGCAGACAGTTGTGGTTTGGCATTAAACATTAAAGTGTGGTATTTGTGTTGATGTAATTGTTCCATGCCTTCAATATTACGAGTTCTGTGGCTTTTTAAAAATTATTATTTACCGTTACTGTTTTTGCAAAAGAAAATTTAAGTGAACTTATGTACTAACATTTATTTAATTTTTAATTTTGTACTAAGTTTTGTTCAGTGCCTTGTACTTCTCCAGTTGATAAGGAAATTTGATATTTCGCATTTGTTAATGTAATGTTTTAATCATTTAAAGCGTTTTGGACGTGTAGATGTCGGTGTGCTTTGGTGCCGGTTACTGTTTCTGGAATTTATGTTGCAGAATTACATTATTGAGGCTGACCCGGCGGTACCACAACGGAGGAGGAAGTTGTGGTGATTTCCGGTTACGAGCGTGTGGGGGCCCCGGTAGCGGTGGATTGTTTTGCTTCGTTCAGTTAAGTGATCCTGCTAATACTTTGCGGTCCTGCAGTGTCTGCCGAGTAGCATATATCAAGATGGCTGCCAACGTGCATTGTCATTTGTGGTCGAAAGTTTAAATTTCGGGTTTCAAAAAATGCCGGTTTGTTACCTGCTTCGGAAACATAGTTTATAATTAATTGTGATTTTAAGTTATTCAGTGGTTGTTGAAAATTTTATTTCTAAAAGGGTGGAAACACCAGTTGTACTTAACGTTTTCCATTGGTATAAATTGTTGAAGTTGTTTCTTTAAAGAAGTCCTTTTATGGGTTTTATTTATTGTTAATTAGCTGAAAACCCGGCGTTGCCAGGGTATTTATTTATTGGAACCTTGAGTTAGTACTTTTCCTATCCACTCTCTCTCTCTCTCTCTCTGTCCATCTCCTTTTTTCTAAAAACATGTTACATTTATCAGAGAATATATGAGAAATCACAGCTAAAAATGCACTCGTTTCGAAGAATCCAATTACGAAATTCAACAATAATGATTGTAATACTATCATAGATGGATTACTTGATGTAATGCGCGAAACGTCAAATCGATTTTTTTAAAAGAGATGTATTAAAAGAAATTTCTTTTCTACTGACTTATTTATTTATTCTTATATTTCCTTACTCGTATGCTTACCCTTACAGAGAAAGAGCTGAAAACATTGAAACATGCATAGACCAAAGATATGGTGTGTGGCATGACATTTCGCTTTACGTAACCTCTTTGGTATATAGTTGCAAACGTCATCGCTGGCCTTCAGACCGATTTTTTTTTAATAATTTGACGACTTTCAACAACCATATCTTCCACCCCCTTATAGCTGTCGGCATGGAACTGCTATGGTGTACAACGGGAGACTTCAGACAACAATTACACACACACCATTTGTTTGCGTTCGATAGTTTTCGCTGCAGAGCGAAATATTAACACACACACACACACACGTAGAATTTAGTATACACCGATAACTTTCCATCCCAATATACTCCACCCTTTTATCATTATCAATCCTCAAGCAACAATAAAACCATTTTCAAAGACTAAATGTAATTTCCAAAGAATCATTATTGTTCTGCATTTCGCGTTATATTCTTCAAATTACTAAATATCTTTCAGATCGCTATAAATCGTCCCTAAAACCTTCCTCAGGTATAAATCAGTAACTGTACAAATATTTCAGTCTCTGCGTCCTGTCGTTTGGACGCGAGAAGCGTACACTGAACAGACATTCACATTAATATATCTAGATAAATAGCTATCCGGTCGCCATAAAACCGTGACTAAAGCCTTCCCCGGGTAGACATTAGAAGCTGTACAAATTTTTAGCTCTTTGTCTTGTGGTTCAGACGTGATAAACGTACACCGAACAGACATTCACATTTATAGATGTAGATAAAGCTGTGTGCATGAGAGTTTATCATTTCGCCATCCTGTCCTTAGTTTCCTTTTTTTCCTGAACCTTTTTTCAGTGGCGCATCATTCCAATCAGATAAGCCCCACATTGCTCCGTTCGCCGGATGGCGTGTCTAAGACGTTCAGACTGACCAATTTGCCTCCAAAACTCATTATTCAAAACGCTGGCTTTCCTGTCAGGCGAAATCCGTAAATACCATTTTTTAACCGGCTTTAACAGCTACCAGAGCGATGCATGTCGTTGACTGTTCCTCTATCTCTGTCCTTCTCCTGGTTCTTGACGTAACATACATATTGCCGGCCGCGGTGGCCGAGGGGACTGAGGCGCTTCAGTCACTCAGTCACGGTCTGCACGGCCACTACGGTCGGGGGTTCGAATCCCCCCTCGAGCATGGATATTTGTGCCGTCCTTAGTCTTAAGTAGTTCACAGGTAGTTTGTAAGCTTACGGACTGATGACCCCGTAGTTAAGTCTCATACGTCCTACAAACATTTGAACATTTTTGAACATACATATTCAATGTCAGTGTTCATGAGACCGTGGAAACTAGATGATGCAACACTTTTATGATGCGTGTAAACATTAATCAATTGACTGTTGAATAAGATGATCACTGATTTATAACAAAGGAAAGATTGACAGGACGTCCCATCATCATATCACAGTCAAAATATTGATCATGAACTTATTGTGACGTGTTAAATCTTAATTTGTTCAGAGAAACAAAATAAAACTTTTGTGGTCGTCTACAAAATCGAATTTATTACACTAAGATCGCAACACACCAATTACCATTTCTGGAAACTATTACCCTAAAGCATTTACCGTAATAATTGTTAATTATATATAACATTTGATCAAATGAGAGTTGAAGTGTGATTTCAGGTATTATAAGATGATGTGGAAAGTGATGATGTTATGATCCCCAGATGAAAGACACCTTCTTCCACAGCCATTGTAAGTGGAGTAGGGCATCCTGATTTCTAAGTTATTAAAACGCATTCATTGAGTCGGAGCAGTTGACGAACTTTGCGTTTCTAACACCTCTTCTGCAATGTCAATGAGATTTCACGAATATCTGCGTTGAAGAATGTGAAGTCTTGAGGCAGTCAGAATTTGATAAACCGATCAAGGAAAACAACACAGCAAAATATATTAAATGTTAAAATATTTGTAATGTTAAGAGATCGAAGTTTTGAGGTCAGTGCCAGTATGTAAACCATTCAAAAATCGCACTCCACATCACAGACATGCACACAAACAAATGCAGCACCATACAGTCACCACAACAAGAAAAATGACGATGTAAACAGTGCTGTTTCACAGCAAAAATCGCACTGAAGACAAAAAAAAAAAAAAAAAAAAAAAAAAAAAAAAAAAAAAAAAAAAAAAAAAAGACATAATAACACGCCACAAACAAACGAGCAGCAACACCACAGCTCAAATGTTAGTAAGCCAAAACAGCCACATAGAAACAATTTCAATATAACTTCCATGCTAATGTAGGCCTACAATAAATCAGTCAGTTTTTGTAAACAAAAACGTCTTCTTGTTGCAGATGACAGGTTGTCAAAATTCGTCATTTCACAATAAATGCACATGCATATCCTGCGAATGACACAATGTAAGTACCTTGAATAAATAGGGCCTAAACCTTCTAACAAAATTGTCAAACCAAACAACTTGTGCAAACGATTGTATAACCAAATATGTAACACGTTATTATAGAAAATAACACAAGAGAAACCCACGGAAGATGGCACAATAAGTGCCGAAACTAGTTTGGGTATTTAAACAAAACAAAAAGTGCATAAGGCGGAATCAACCACAATTCTAATACTGCAAGCACGGAAGAGACAAGAGCTGCACCATCACAAGATGATAATTTCAAAGGAAAGTTTCCATCATTTGCGTGGCGTGAGTTAGGAAAATCAGAGAAAACCCAACTCAGGATGTCCGGAGGCAGGTTTCAGCTGTTGTCTTCCGGAATCCTAGTTTACCTCGCTCGGTGTGCGGTATCAGTCATCGGAAATTGAGTGGAGGTCATCACCCTCAGCAAAAAACCTTTATATAGGGCTGCTCCTACAAGCACCTGTGACCATCCTAATACCTTGAGGTGGTTACTGTCGATGCGACCTCCATGAAACGAAGTGGAGGACTCATGTTTCAAAGATACATGTAGCCGTACCATAGATGCAACCGCAGCATGGGAAAGGAGGGGTATTATGGAGAATCCAGACAAACGTGTAGTACCTGAAGAGGGGCTAAAGTCTTTTCAATAGTTGCAGGGACAAGATTCTAGATGATTCATTGAGCTGACCTTTGCCACGCAACAACTGAAACGGTTTAAAATAAGCCTAATCTCTAGCCGTTACTTTCCCCGAGGACAAGTAGCTACATGGTGTCTTCTTGGGTAAAACATTTGAAACAGTTCCTCATTGTGATGTTCCTGCAGAGATTATTCAGAAGGATGGAATCAAGAGCAAACAGGAATGCTACGGATCGGAGCTTTGCAAGTTTATCTCCTAATTGTGTAAGTAAGTTACACAATTTGAAAGGAGAAATGGATGGATAGAAATATTTGATACGGATTAGTTACATTCGGAGGCAGGATGAACAGAATTTCTGCTCAGGTGAGTGCAGGTTTATAATACAAAAGCAGTTAAAGGTGACGAAGGTGTAGATGTAGAAAAGAATAACGCAATGTCAGTGTGGATAAGTTACTATGAACAGCACGTTGAACACATTATCGTAGCAAAGACAGACACGAAGCCAACACCGATCACAGTTGTACACCTTTATATGCCATCTAGCTCTGCCGATGATGAGCAGATTGAAAAACAAATGTATAATCACATTAAAGACGGTTTTCAGACATTCAAGGGAGAGGGAAGCTGGACTGGCACTCGTTAGTAGAAAAAGCTGGAGAAGTACCAAACAGTAAGTGAATGTAGACTGAGGGAAAAATAATGAAAGCTATGTGACAGCTACAACACATTAGAACTGTTTCCGAAACGGCGAATGGCAATCAGGCAGTGTTACTTGTTAGAAGGAGCTTAGTTGCTTTTCTATCGATATAAATAATGAGAAAATTGGAAAGTGAACGGAACGACAGGCTTGTAATTTCTTTAATTTGCAGTCGTCGAGGTACTGACAAGGCTATTAATGGTACAGAAGAAAGTAGCAGCGTAAGCGAGGCTTACCCCGTACAACCTTAGTAATATGTTCAACAAGCAATCAGAGGAAAAAAAGGACAACATAATAAGCGGTATGCATTTAACAGCATTAGATTTGCCCATGACAAATTGTGGTACTGGAGGAAGAACCAGATAATATTATTAAAGTCATGTGATCAAAAGTATCCTAAGACCCCCAAAATCATACGTTTCTCATATTGGGTGTCTTGTTTTGACACCTAATGGCATGAGTGTCATTTGTGTCAGACGTCGGCACGCGAGATTCGCTCACTTCAAAACAATCCTAGGTCCACTGTTTCTGATACGAAGGGACGCGTACAGCACGAAAGCGTACAGGCCGATCTTATCTGTTGACTGACGGAGACCGCCGACACTTGAGGATGGTCATACTGTGTAATGGGCAGGCATCTATCCAGACCATCACACAGAAATCCCAAACTATATCAGGAACCACTCCAAGTACTATGATGGGAAGTTAGAAAAATTGGATTACATGCTGCCGCGACGAAGTGGCCGAGCACATTGAGGCGCTACGCTCCTATGCGCGAGGCCTTTCCCCGTTGAGGGTTCGAATCCTTCCTCGGGCATGGATGTTTATGTTGTCTTTAGTATAAACTAAGTTGTTTGTAGGTTTAGGGACTGGTGACCACGAAGTCCCATAAGCTTAAGAAACATATGAACATTTTGAACATTGATTTCATTGTCGAGGTCAATGCCAAACGACTCCTCGCTTGGTGCTAAGGAGTGTAACAACCGAAGAACGTTGTGTGGAGTGTAGAATCAAGGCACACAATGTGGCGACCCGATGCCAGGATGTGAGCATGATGATTGCACGGTGAACGTCGTCTGCCAGTGTGTGTTGTGCTAAGAGTAAATTTCGGAGACGCTGGTGTTATCGTGTAGTCGTGTTTTTCATGGAGGGAGTTGCACTCCTTGTTTTTTCGTGTGGCACTATGAGAGCACAGGTCTACATTTATGACCTTCTTGCTTGGAGAGCAATTCGAGGATTGCATCTTTCAACACGATCGAGCACCTGTTCATAATACACGGCCTGTAGCGGAGTGAAAATAACGCCCCTGTAATGGACTGGCTTGCACGGAGTCCTTGCTTGAATTCTACTCAATACTTGTGCGACGTTTTGGAACACCGACTTCGTGCCAGGCCTTACAGCTGCGTGTAGCACTTATTGAAGAACGGGTTTCTATTCCCCAATAAACCTTCCAACAACTGACTCAACGTATTCCTGCGAGAGGAGAAGCTCTCATCATGGGTGTGGGTGGGATAACAACATATTGAATTCTAAATACAAGAAATGTATTCGCAATTGCGAATATTAATCAGCGTCAGCTGTATGGTGTAATGGTGACATATGAACATTTGTGCAGGGCCAGGACTCGAACCCGGATTTCCCGCTTTTCACGCGCGCTTCCCGGAACAACCCAAAGCTCCATATGCCACATATTGTCTACTGCCCTCGAGTTCTCGTACATTCTATGATTTAATTCCCGCACAGGAAGGACATTTGCTTAGTTCTATCAATAAACACGGACACTGCACATTATATATAAAATCAGTCATAGCAAGGCTTGCGACAAATGTACTAAAAAAAGTCTCACCCTGTGCGGGAATTACATCACAGAATGTACGAGCACTCAAGGGCAGTAGACAATGTGTGGCATATGAAGGTTTGGGTAGTTCCGGAAAGCGTGCGCGGGTAGCGTAATGGTAACGCGACCGCTCGCGATAAGCGGGTAATCGGGGTTCGCGTCCTGGCCCGGCACACATTTTTACATGTCACCTTACACCATAAAGCTGATACTTATTAATATTCGCAATTGCGAATACATTTCTTGTATTTACATTAGCTTTGTTCACTCAATAAACACGGACACTGCACATCGTATCATATTGAATTCTAGCATTACCGACGGAGGGCGCCACGAACTTGTAAGTCATTTATCAGCCTGGTGTCCGAATACTTCTGACCACATACTGTATGTCAAGGAATATCGGTTTTAACGAACTACTTGTAGCCTCACTTTTACCTGGTCCTGCTAATGTGAACAAAGGGCAGGAAGTTTAGGCAAGAAACGCAGAGCGGAGAACTCTGCCTTGCATGCACGGCAGGCAGAAACTTGGGGGCTGGAGCGGCGGCTGCGGTGAAGAAGCGGCGCTAACAAGCCGCCACAAGTCGCCCGTCTCGCCGAGTTCCGCGAGCTGCCGCCGGAGGCGCCCCTGTCGCGTAAACACGCTGCCAGAGGTTTGGCAGTTGGTGGCGCCAGTAGTGACAGGCTGCGATGAGGGACCGAGGAAGAGGGGAGGGGGGCAGGAAGGAGGAAACGTCCCAGGTCTGACTGCTGGGGTCTCTGGGTGAGCCAGGTCTCACTGCATCGTCTCCGTACAATCTGCTTTCAGGCTGACGGATCCTCGTGTCTCGCGAGGAAATTTATGCAGGACTACCTAGAACACGACGTAGTTCAAACACTATTCCACCCAAATCACGCCTGCGCCATAATACCTATCACTGCATGCCCAGTGATATTTGAACAGAACTGTATTTCTGCGAACTAGGAATCTCGCTACGACAGCTCTCTACAGAATCTAATATATAAACCTGAGTGTCCATATGTTTGTACGTGTTGCATGCAAATCTATAGTTTTCTTCCAATCTTTATGAAATGTTGTACACGTAAGCTTTAATCCACGAGGACGGTCGCTGTAAGTGTAAGAATCACATACGAAGTATAATTCACGAGTATGACGTCATAAACAATTAGATGCGCAAAATACTGCTGCATTTAGCGACAATGCTGCTCATTTTCTCCTAAACCAATGGACCGATTTCAACCAAATTTGGTACACACATTCCTTACTACCGTGAGGCACCAATTGCTGCATGGTTAAGCATCACATACGGCACATGCTTCAAAATATATTACGTCATAACCAATAGAAATCGCAAAAAATGCCCTATAAATCGGCGAGACTTTCGAAATATACTGTATGAGAATGACAGTACTTAGCGACATGCAACAAACTTTAAACATAATTTCAAACCTTTATTAAACGTTTTCTCGCTGGCAACCGTAGTAAAATGATGAAAGAAAAAAAGTTTCTCGCTTACTGTTTTCCGATCTTTATGGAGTAAAACAACGGCTCTCGGTATGACGTTACAATTTATAATTTGAACACGACAAATTGTAGCAACAGGAAATTATACAGACAGTATACACGCCTATAGTTGAGTGGACCTTCTCAATTGCATCACAGTTCGACACTTAATTCATGAAATATGAGAACATAAACAGTAACGTCCATCGAAACCTGTCCCTTAATGCATAAAGTTTTAATCTGTTACTTCGTTACTACTAACTGTATTCCCAAGAGATTTTACAGACATACAGCCCTTATACAAATGCTTATATACCTGAAAAGTGGCAGGAATAAATAAATAAATACCCAAGCAACGCCTGGTTTTCTGCTAGTTTATAATAAATATAAATAGCTGGAGACAGGAAAAGGACAACAAAAATGCGAAAAATATCGCGAAACTGTCCGCTTTTAGCGAAGTAATATGAAATCATTTTTTTACGAAATATCGTATCATTTGCTGTTTTCCCTCAAAATTGTTCAGTAAATCTAGGGAAAAAGTTTATTAACTTTCGTAACTGGTAGATACAGTAATGAAAGTAAATTTATAATTCTTTTAAGGCAGCAATCAGGGTCGTAGATTAGATTGTTGATACTTTTCGGGCAGTTTTTGCGCTTCTACAGGTATATATTGTGTATTTCACCTCAGTTATACACCCAAAGGAGGAAAATAATTGCCCGATACCTGTCACAATAAAGTCTGTGATGCTGAAGCTCGTTCCTGCACTATTTGAGTTAATATGAAATAGTTGCTGAGAAGGAAAAATTTCATTTATCCAATTCTCTTTGAATGTCTGAAGTAGGGAAATCTGGGCACGTTTACCTTATTATTTTTTTTAATATGTTTTTTGACATTTTAAAATTTATGAAATTATTGTTAAATATTAGATAGGTCGTTAATGAATCTGGATAGCAGTTATTAAACTTCAAAATATTAGTTAAAGTATTAGAAAAAATTAATTACTGGACAGATGTCAAGTGGGCCAATCTGCCCCTACATCGGGGTAAGTTGGCCCAGAGGCTGGGGCACGTTGACCCATGTAGTCTTTTGGTAAGTATAACTAAGAATTCCAAATAAAAGTACCAGGTATCAAGAAATAAACTTTAATGTACATAATATTAATTTCAATATTGAGTTATATGCTTTACATTGAAGACTATTACAACCGAACAGGTTACACTTATTACGATGTGTAGTGTCTTAATACAAACCAGTCAGCTTTAAAAAATGCCCAGCTCCAAAGGATCAGCACAATTTTAACACTCATAAAATAGTCCACCGATTTCATTTTTCACTCATTTCTGATGAGCCCAACGCTTACAGTTCGTGAACTGAATTCCTTGTTCTGCAGTTGACTGTTTCAGAAAAGCAGTGTGACTTTTCTAGCCTGTGATCTACTTTTTCTTTAGTATTGATATCCAATGCTGTGGCCCAATGGGAAGGGTTGAAATTCAATTTCTGTTTCCTGAGTTTCAATTAACTGTGCAAACTGACGTGAGGTCTGTGTGGACTTTCGCTAACAGTCCTCACAAATCTTTTCTTTTACTTCTCAAAATGCTCTTAGCATCGTATATTCAGAAATCATTCCCCTTTCGTTCTTTTATAATTTCGGATCATATTTATGATACTACAAATAAAACAAAGGTTTAAACCAGAGCCGTAACGCATGTTTTGAAAACAAGGAAATGAAAGAGAATCTGACTTCTCAGATCGCTTTTTATCTCGTGAATATAACGCTCTTTTGACCTTTGAAACTTATCGAAACATGTTTAACTTCTACATTTATGTTAATAATTTAATAAATTCGAAGAATTATAAACGCTGTTGTCATTAAAAGTAATAAACCTTACATCGAGTTTAAAGAAGTACAGCTCTTTACAGGACGTGACAGGTTGTCTCGGCTGGCCAACGCGCCCCGTCTTCTCTGGGCCAACCTACCCCATCGCCATCTTTACAATACATTCTGTTCTGTAGAAAACTCACTGAAGCAATTAAGTCTTATGCAATTTAGAAATAACCCTTAAAGCACGACCTTTTATTATACTACTCACCCAATTGCGCCTAAAGCAAGCAAAATAACACACATTAACCGACGAGTAGAATTTTACTGAAACACACACAAAAACAATTAAGGACTACAGCTTGTCCAAAACTTTCCGCCAGCGGAATTGGCTGTATATAAGGAGAGGGATAGTGCTACCTACTCTCTGATTGATTCCTAAGACAATCTAGCCTCTACTGTATGAACTAATTCGACTGGGGCATCCTAACGTGGCCGTTCTCCCCTATGGTACTCAAATGTAAGTTCGTTTATTGTTTAACCAGTTGTCATTATAAACAACGAAATTGATATAAAAGACTGACTTTGGCAATTAACACAAAATTAGAAGAAACAGGGAACATGGCAAAAACACCTAATTTGGCAAAATAATTCCACAGATATTGTAAAAAGGGACACTTAAACAAGCAAAACGAAAGGTCGGATCACGCAAGAAGATAAAAGACATAAATGACTAACGACGACAGTGGAAAAGAAACAATGAATTGGAGGAGAGTATAAAATCAAAATTGTCAGAAAATAACGTGAATATTAGCAAACGTCACCTAAGCTTGGAAATATACCTACTTTGAGCAGAGAAAAACAGTTATTTTCACAAAAAATTAATCGCGAAATCGTAAACATATATGGCGGAATGGTAAAAAGAAAACGTGGTAGAAACAGAGAATGTGGAAAAAAAGTAATAACGAACTTCCAGAAAGTATCAATTTGGCGACATTTACACTGATATTGGCAAATAATACACTGACACTAGCAAATATTGCAATGATATTAGCTATAAAGAAACTGTCACTGCCGAGAAATATTGAAATAAAAAAAAAAAAAAATAAATAAATAAATAAAACGGAAAACTACAAAACTAAGACGGAAATACAGTATAATTGTCGAGAATTGGCCAAAATCGATGAAAACTAAGGATCACTATTAGGCAAAACACGTCCAAAAATTTTAAAAACTAACACTGAAAATAAAATATAAATAATGTACAGGAAACAAAGGGAACGCTGTTGCTAATAATACTGGACTCTTAAGCCAGTAACTGTTCTTTACTTTGGACAGTAAACCATTTAAGTTGTATATACGAGTAATTATAACTGTTTCATTATACTAAATCTCACTTTTGTATGATGTTTAAACAAGCGACGTTTGTATCTTAGGATTTTGTGCAGATAATTTCTAAAGCAAAATGTAAACAAAGTTTATTGATTCACTTTGCACTTCTTCCTAGAACGATGTTGTGGTAAGTGATATTTAGTGTCTAATTTTTATTTAAGTGATCATTCACAGTCACTCCAGTGGTACGATGCCCGTAGGACACATGTGCGCTGTAAACAACAGGTCACTGTCTTTGAAAGTTAAACATTCACAGCTTCACGTGGATATCTCTAATGGTGTAACAGCCGTAAACTGGTTCTTTAAGTAATAAATGTTTTAGAGTGTTATGCAACTGTCATACGTGTTTCATTCGAAACTCAAATATTATTAAATAATAAGCCAAAACGCATTAGACAACTAAATAGATGAATTTTCCAATAGTAACACCGACAGTGAAAAATAAAATAGTACAAGGAAAGATATTCAATGACATCGTACAATAAATAAATAACCAAATTTGAGTATAAAAAATCCTATCCCTGTCAATAGTACATCCATCCCACGAATCAGCCATTGTAATTGTTATCCGTAATGGCATTACAACAGTTCTGGAAAATGATATTTTATAACTTTTTAATTCCAAAGGTCCATCGAAGTAATCTCATACGCCATAAGGCTAAAACACAAAACAAGTGAATCGTTGAGTTAGCGGCGCCTCGAAGCCCTCCATGTGACTTACGTTAACTACCCCAAGTTATTTATTGTGAGCTCCTATTACGGTGTTTGATTGCAAAACAAAGAAAATATATCAGGTAAAAAGTATAAGATTTGTAACAAACTTACTTCAAAATTCACAGACACCTTGTACAGTTCAGCAGTTGCTTCGATCAAAAATTCAGATTTCTAATACAAGCTAAAGTGTATAAAATATACAGGACTTTTTATGTGAATACAGCAGCGACATTTAGATGCAGGTAAGAGACAGTTCAAAACGACACATTATTCAATGCGGTAGATATAACTCTGCTATATATTCGATAAGAGAATCTGCAAGACCGCAATACTTTAGTGTAAAATACCAAGAAGTAAACGAAGAGTAGACATCAGTATGTGGTCCTATTGACGTCTAACCGCATGAGAGTGAGTGTACCTCAATATAACAATAAAAGCTCTAATTACAACATACCTGAGATAATTTGCCTGACTACTTTGTTCTCTAAATGATTAGCATGCACCCTTTGTTTACCAGTCAAAAACTAGCTTTTATTGCAGGATGAGAGTTTCGAATACAAGTAATTTCTTCCAAGCTGTGCTTGCCGACCACATATTGGCATTTATTACGACAAGAGTACGCAAATTAAGTATTAACTGTTACATGGTTGATTTTAATGGAATAAATGTTCGTCATTAGATGCAATCCCAACTGTTTTGATTCATAATATCATAGTCAAGTAACTCTTGACAGGCCAATATATTAATTTCTTCCTCATTGTACGAATGGACAGCCAGAATATGAGAGAACAGAAGAGCAGGCCTGGCTTACAATTTCTATTTCTGAGGTTACATCACAACATGCGCTCTCAATATAACCTATTTTGAAGAATTGATGTTATCAATTGCATCATTCAAATCAGATCAGAATATCGCGTGATTAATGTATGCCCTTATTCAGAGGGCAGCTAGAAACTACGAAATAATTATTAAAACAAGATTCTCAAGGTGTTCTACTAATAATACGCTTCCACGTTGGTAGTGGTACACTGCACTTACAACTTCCGCTTTCAAATGCTGACTGCAATATTCAGAATCACATTAACCACATAAGTTTGGCATATTGAACGGCTATTGCTAACAGAAACTGCTTATTTTAACTGATTCTGTAGAGTTGTCTTACAAATATAAACGTGAATATCGAAGCATTGTTACTTTTATTAGTGGGGGCGAGGGAATGGAGCAAAGCTTGGGTCATGAAATTGTAGCATACCGCAGAAGGGTCTACAAACAAACTATAATCCCAACCTGTGCTAAAGAAAGTCACGACGGTAATGCAAAAAAGTTAACATCGTTCATTGTATGAAACGAAGTACGTGTGTCCACCTACAAAAGAATGTTACATTTTTAGAATTTGAGCATTAGATTGTGCGTGGATTATAGTACAAACCGGTTACTTTAATACAGCAGGTACTACAATTGCGTATTATCTTTTCAAATAAAGGGTCTTAGTTTAAAGAACTAAAATGTATCATACCAATAGCTAGTTAATGCCATAGAAGTAGGGAGATGTGACTAATGATGTTAACACTGGTTTTCACATGTCCGAAAGAGCGTACACCGTATCAAAAATGGCATATCGGCCTCCAATAAGCAATTGACAGTTTTTGTGGAGTACACAAATAAGTTCGTTCTCTGCGAGCAAGACGAAGTAATGGGTAGGATACCCTGCCATTGTAGTGTGCGTTATGTTGAGAGTTTGGGTAGGACGGAAATCTTGCATTGATAGCTTAATTGATAAAGGCGACCATTGGCAAGAATCGGAATTTCCAATTTTCGAATCCCGGTGCAGTGCCAATTTTTTACTTCGCCAAAGATTACTTCAGTGCCCCGGAACGGTTGAGATATTTCAATATTTAGAATTTTTGAACTTACAATTTAGAGGAAATCTTATAAATCCTCACATGATCTAGTTTGAAGCTCTTTCTGTGCGAGAGTGAAGGTCGGGGTGAGGGTTTAATATAGGGAAAGATTAATTTTTAAAACTCACAACCACCAACTGCGAACCAAATTCCTAAACATGCAAACACACTGGAACTGTGATTGTGACTGTTTGACTCGTTGTCTAGGGGATGACATCACACGTTTACAGCTTTCCTTCCCTGCATATGATTAACAAAACAAATTCATATGAAAATCAAGATCATGAGAGAAAAGGGTGTACTAACTACTACTTTCGAAAACACGTAAAAGTTCACTTTATGTTGTTTATTTCACAATATTAGAACCCTGTGGCTGATACGTCTGTACGTCGACACATTTATCAAATAAAGTTATAGCTCGTGAGCCCCAGACAAAATGAATATTTGTCGCAAATTATTTTCACACCATGTGTCTCATGTGTCTCAAACACCGTTTATGTTCATGCCTATGAAACGACACGTGTTACATTAACAAATCACAGTCACTTTAATTCAATTTGATGCACACCTTGTTCCACTGTCTAAATATTCACAAACACGCAGTATCACTCGATTCAACTTGGTGCAGTATAGGACGAGCAACCACACATGGCGATTGCCACACACAAATCTATAACCTCCACCTGTAGATCCACATGCCGACTGACTCAGAGCGACGCTGCCTGGCCAGCTGCCCCACGTGCACCCGTCTCGTCACTTCCTGCCCTCGTGCGCGCGTGCGCCAATAGTCTAACTGCCGGGGTTTTTTCCCTATGTCATCAACTTCCCCATGTGAGCTGTTCTAACCGACTTGCCAACGGACAGAGCTCAGCCAATACATTTCTAAAACTTTACTTAAAATCAAAATAATTACACTACACTATAAACAAATATCTTCTTACGTTTTTATATTGGTTTAAACATCCTTTGTACTATTTATCATAATCGTGCAATTTCTTATATCACAGATAAGTGATTTAACTGAATACTTCAAGATAAAATACACAAGATTAATTGAAAATAAAATGAGAAATAGTTAATATATTATTTTTATTTTTATAAACAAACATTGCCACGCTAGTTGTGTAACTGTCTTGTATTAATTGGTAATTTATTACTTTTCATTGTCAATTAAACATATTACGCCAGATGTGAGTATAGTGAGTACAGCTAATGTACTGTTTATTTATCAACAGGCGTTTTTGTAATGAGGGCCTTAAAGGTCCCTAACTGCATCGTATTACTTCAAATGCCAGTAGTATTAGAATATTTTATTTCACGCTGTGCACTGCACTTGCCATTGTCCCTCTCTCCCCTCACCGGAAACGAAAACTGGAAAATCCTAAGCTGGAACAAGCCACCAACGTCGGCCTGCTCACTGGCCTCCCGTGAGCTACAGGCACACAGCAAATCTCAACATGGAGAATTTCTACCTATGGTCTAACTATAATGTTGTCACCCAACCGTGTACATACATTGCTACCATAATTAATAAGATTAAAATTGTGTAACATTTAGTTCATTGGCATGGTCAATGTTCGCAGTGAACTTCATACTGTTTAATTATCAAATGCTATTAATTACTAATATTTCTATTTGGCGGTAATATTGCAATACCCCCACTTGCGGCATCAAAACCATTTGCAGGATGGCGCAAGTAGTACCAAAATTAATACATTCAAATGAGCAAAATTTAGAATTACAAAATTATTGAATTGGATTGACTCAAACACTATACAAATTATGAATCAACTAATGCAAAAAATAAATAAATAAATAAATAAGGAAATAAGAATAAACAGGACAGTGAGAAAATTTCCCAATATTTGTACCATTAAGACCACTTATAGTGTGTGCATATTTTTAAGAAAAGAATCCTTATAACTAATTACATCCATGAAATTTAAGTGTGCCTGTTGTTTATATACATAACTGGCACCAAATTTATAATAGTATTAAACTTTAGTCTTTAGAGGATCTTGTCCTACATGGAAAAACTAGAATTATCACTATAAAAACTATTGACGGTGTACACTACACTTGTTTAAAGGAAATCTCTCACCACTTTGACACTGAGAACCCCAGCGTCATCGTTGCAGCAACTCTGGTCCATGGTGTATGGTCCTATGTCTCCGTCATTTCAACCAACATTCTGTTGCAGCTTAGATTCATGGCACTGGATCAAGCGTTCTTGTTCACACACGTCATATGCACCTTACATGGAACAGGAAGAGCAGAAGGCACTCATGAGTCAACATAGACAAAAGTTTGTCTGGGCACCAGGATTCGGTTGGATTTGTATCCCACCCCTCTGCCATCCAGACTTGGAGCAATTGAAAGTAAGCATTGAGACATGCACAGTAACATGCAAATCAACAGAATTAAGAACTCAAAGTGGCTTGTGTTAGTCATTGTCAGATCAAGCCAAACCACCATGCCTTGCACTCTCAGCAGCCATAGCTTCAAATGAATCAGACAAGAGAATATGTGGCCTACTGGGAGTATTACGCCATCAAATAAAATAAAAAAAAAAAAAAAAAAAAAAAAAAAAAAAAAAAAAAAAACCTGCCTGTGTCAAAAATATATATTAAAGCTCAAATAATACTACCAAAAGAATATATATATATATATATATATGTGTGTGTGTGTGTGTGTGTGTGTGAGATTTTATTTTCATCCCCCTCATCAGCCTCATGTGCTTCCCACAAGTACTCCCCACAATAAAATATCTAAGGTTAAAGTCTAATTTCAAAATTAGTTTATCACAAAAATCTACATTTTTAAAATAAAATATTACCAAACCCTATTGATACTCAGGCCAGACGGAAAAATAGTTCTCGTCAACTGCTGTTGCAGAAATTTTTCAGTCAACAGTTGAGCACCATTAATGAAACCAAAATCTGTTATCAGAATCAGTTTAATATAACAATACTGAACATTCCCTATTAGACACGTTACTTACCAAACACTCAAAAGAGACAGACATTAAACAGCAAACACTTTCTCTCATTGAAACATTTCTCAATCCAACCCACCTTTAGCCAAAACAGCCACAACAAACATAGATTCCTCACTTCTGACCCATATGGTCAGTCACACCCACATATGCAACACTGTCATCAAAATTTATCTTAGCCACAGACCTCACCGCCTGCCTCAATGACCACCACTTTCTCATTCTCCAAGTCAACCCACAACTCACACCACATAGCCATCCCTGCTCACATATACACACACATAAACAGTATACTCCCACTTTATCCTTTAGTGTTAGCATATACACATACACATATGTACAGTCTTTACTTCAGGTACCACTGTTGAACTGCAAAATCCGACGTTAGCATATATTTCAACAACAAGAAAAGGAATATATAAAGAAAACATGTAAACCTGACTCCAATGCTTAAATCTATACACATACATAATACTAACACAGACACAGAATAGATATACACATATTGTTAAACTACTCTCTACAATGCAACGAATCTCATACTTCATGATTTACACTGGTTTATGGGAGTTGCTTGTGTAAACATGCCATTAAATCTTTATCATTTACAAAATTTTTGAATTTCACCCTCTTCATGCATCCCTCCAAACTTAAATCAACACTTTATACTCCAACTGAGCTTCATATTTGCACAGGAAATCACTTCCTAACATTAGATTTAAACAAAGTCCCTTTATGACTAATAAATCTTGAATAAACAGCTCCTCCTCAATGATTACTTCAAATTCTGGGTTCCCTGCATTTAACACTTCTATTTTTCTTGCAAATGCACACTTTTCTTTTTCCCACGCCCCTGGGTCTACAATCTTTAAATATTATAAAAACCTGATCCAATCATCAGTCCCATAGTCATGCACTTCGTTAATCCAACCTACATTCAACCCATCTTCATCCATGCATGTATATTGTTCATTATTATAAATGACAGAGGATTGTATCTTGTTCTCCTTATTACCTGACCCCTCCTGTATAAGTTCATGTACCTCACTTATCTTATCATGATCCTAATCCCCTTAATTGATCATACTCATTGTCCCCATTCACAAACTCTTTCAACACATTATAATAAGTCTGGTCCCTATTATATTGTTTGCTTAGTCTGTCCAAGTAATCATATTTGTGCAATAGCCAAACATCTGGTGCCCACTTCCTAATCCAGTTTATTATCCCAATTAAATTTCTGGTTTGTGCATCTACACTATCAACTTGGCCTTCCTCAGAGATCTTCACATTTATATTAACGTTTACAGTAGGTCCAGTGTCATTTATTGTCTCTACTGGACCACATTTATTTACATTTAATTTAGAAAAACATTCACTCTCATTCATACATTCCACAACATCTATGCTGGCTCCAGTACCATCAATATTTACATTCATACTTTCACATTCAGTCACACTTGTGCCTCTGACCTATCCAAAACTAAGGCTAACCCAACACTGTTTTTATCCTCTTTAATGTTATTATCAACTAAACTTCCCACATCATACTCTCCTTTATTGTCCTTGTTTCTAGCATTCCTCCTCCTGTTTGCATTTCTCTTGTCGTGTTGCAAAAACCAATCCCCAAACATTTCCTCACTACCTATAACAGCATCCATCTGACACATACTTTCCTCTCTTTTCTCCCTTTCCTTGTTTACTCTATTTATGTCTTCTTCCCTCTTCTCTTTATCCTTGCCCTTGTGAACTCCTACTTCCTCTTTCCTCTCATCAACTCTGTCCATGTGATATAGTTCTTCTTCCCTTCTCTCCCCATCTCTATTCCTACTGTAATTATGGTCATTAGATCCCCTGTTATCCCATCTTCTGGTCCTGTTATTATAATAGTTCCTTGTCCCAAAACAGACCTCATTTGGAAGAAATCCCTGATTCTGTCTCTGATTTTCTCTCCCACTATTATCCCCATTCATATTTCCACTTTCCTGTCTTTGATTTCTCCTATCATTTTCCCATGTTTCCCTCTGGCTTCTATTATCCCAGTTGTCTCCTCTGTTATTGTTACCTCTCCAATTTTCATTTAAATTCTTCTCTCTATTGTAGTTTCCCTGGTTGTGACCCCCATTTCTAATGCCTCTGTTTTCATTGTTGTTAACATGCTGTGTCCCAGTGAGCTGTCGTTCCATAACTAAACCCTGATCTATCCTTTCTACAAATTGAATGAAATTCTCGGCTGAATCTGTGGGATGGTGAATTAACTGCCAATGCAAATCTGCAGGTAACCTCCTACACAAAGTGGAAATTACTGCTAAAAGACTCAAAGGTGTATCTGAATGCACTAGTTTCTCAAGTTCCTCCTGACAAAATTCCTTCATGCTCTGTTTCCCTTTCACATTGTTTGGCCCATTCAATAATTCATTTTGTACCTTAGCTTGCTTGGCCTCCCCCCAATACTTATTTCAAAACAATTTTTCAAACGCCTCAAAAGTAACAAATTTATCAGCACACTGATTTGCCCAAGTTTGAGCAGAACAGTCAAGCATTCTCTTTGCTAACTTCATTTTACACTGGTCTGACATACCAGGCACAAATTGGTCCTTGCATGCAGCCAAAAAATCTACTGGATGATAATTACCCACTCCTGAAAACTTTCTGCCATTAGGTGTCTGCACCATGGACTAATTAGTATTTCCTGATGCAGTACACAATCCTAGATTATTTATTCGAGTGTTCACCTTCTCAATCTCAGTATTGTTTACTGTCACTACTTGTTCTATCTTTTTCCTATTCTCTAATTTTCCTGACATCAAAGTTTTTGTTTCATCAATACCTGCCACCATCCTCTTTGAACCTCAGCCAATGCCTGCATAGTGCCCTCATTCCTGTGATCACATATTTGTTTCACATCATCTAACTTGCCGCCTACCTCAGTCTCAATAGCACCAATTCTGGCATGTATCTCCTTTTCCCCATTTTCAAACCGTTCTGTTAAACTTCCTTTTTTTTGTCAATATCTGTGATTATTTCTGCCTTTAATGCAAACAATGAATTTTGTAGTGCCCCAATGTCTACCTTAAACTCTGCTTTCAATTCAGATTTTACAGTTTCTATTTCTGATTTTACAGTTGCTATTTCTGAACTTCAATTTGATTCTAAATGTGAGTTTGAATTTTCTATTTTATATCCTAAATTTGATTCTAAATGTGAGTTTGAATTTTCTATTTTTGATTCTAAATTTGAGCTAAAACTCGCTAACATGACTGCGAACATTTCCGGTGTCAACAACATTCCCCCAGTATTTACCCTCTTTGGACTTTCTGGTATGCTACTCTCTGAATCTACGTCGCTTGGCGACTTTTTAAAAACCTGCACCATTTTCTGTGCCACAAGAAAGCTTGATTAACACACAAGAATTTATAGCGCCAGCTGCTTTACTTATCTTTTAATCCAGAAGTTGCTGCAACGAGCTGCGACGTCCCCGACGCTGGTTGCCGTCTGTTGTAGAAGCTGTGGCTGGAATATGTCCTCACTGCATGCCTTATCCTTTGTAGAATAGAAGATGCTGGGTCCCAACGTTCCGTTGGCGACTTGCAAAGTCCCCACGATCACTGCTGTCCGTTGCAGACGATGAAAGTTGAGTGCGTGGAGCCCGCGCGCCGCCGCTCACTGCTGCCAGGCCGATGCGCCGTCGATCGCCGGTTACGGATGCCCGCGCCCGAACTCTGTCAGCCACCATCTGTCGTTAACCGCGCGACGCGTTCGCGTACCGACCACGATTATGCTATTTTGTCCACTATCACTGTCCTAAGCACACCCTACCTCTCTGTCCGAACAAGACCTGTGTGAATTTATCCCGCTCTCTGCTGCCAGCCACCAAACATACTTGAAATTGTCCGTCGCGTCCGCGCACTTGTTTGCAACTGTTCGTAACTGTTCACTGTCCTATACACACCCTAATCTCTCCGTCCGAACAAGTCCAACGTGAACTTATCCCGGACGAGCCCCCAAATGCGAGAGTGAAGGTCGGGGTGAGAGTTTAAAATAGGGAAAGATTAATTTTTAAAACTCACAACCACCAATTGCGAACCAAATTCCTAAACATTCAAAAACACTGGAACTGTGATTGCGACTGTTTGACTCGTTTTCTAGGGGATGATATCACACGTTCGCAGCTTTCCTTCCTTGCATATGATTAACAAAACAAATTCATATTAAAATCAAGATATGAGAGAAAAGGGTGTACTAACTACTATTTTTGAAAACACGTGAAACTTCACTTAATGTTGTTTATTTCACAATATTAGAACCCTGTGGCTGATACGTCTGTACGTCGACACATTTATCAAATAAAGTTATAGCTCGTGAGCCCCAGACAAAATGAATATTTGTCGCAAATTGTTTTCACACCATGTGGCTGTCTCAAACACCGTTTATGTTCATGCCTATGTGACGACACGTGTTACATTAACAAATCACAGTCCCTTTAATTCAATGTGATGCACACCTTGTTCCACTGTCTAAATATTCACAAACACGCAGTAGCACTCGATTCAACTTGGTGCAGTATAGGACGAGCAACCACACATGGCGATTGCCACACACAAATCTATAACCTCCACCTGTAGATCCACATGCCGACTGACTCAGAGCGACGCTGCCTGGCCAGCTGCCCCACGTGCACCCGTCTCGTCACTTCCTGCCCTCGTGCGCGCGTGCGCCAATAGTCTAACTGCCGGGGTTTTTTCCCTATGTCATCAACTTCCCCATGTGAGCTGTTCTAACCGACTTGCCAACGGACAGCGCTCAGCCAATACATTTCTAAAACTTTACTTAAAATCAAAATAATTACACTACACTATAAACAAATATCTTCTTACGTTTTTATATTGGTTTAAACATCCTTTGTACTATTTATCATAATCGTGCAATTTCTTATATCACAGATAAGTGATTTAACTGAATACTTCAAGATAAAATACACAAGATTAATTGAAAATAAAATGAGAAATAGTTAATATATTATTTTTATTTTTATAAACAAACATTGCCACGCTAGTTGTGTAACTGTCTTGTATTAATTGGTAATTTATTACTTTTCATTGTCAATTAAACATATTACGCCAGATGTGAGTATAGTGAGTACAGCTAATGTACTGTTTATTTATCAACAGGCGTTTTTGTAATGAGGGCCTTAAAGGTCCCTAACTGCATCGTATTACTTCAAATGCCAGTAGTATTAGAATATTTTATTTCACGCTGTGCACTGCACTTGCCATTGTCCCTCTCTCCCCTCACCGGAAACGAAAACTGGAAAATCCTAAGCTGGAACAAGCCACCAACGTCGGCCTGCTCGATGACCTACCGTGAGCTACAAGCACACAGCAAATCCCAACGTGGAGAATTTCTACCTATGGCCTAATTATAATGTTGTCACCCAACTGTGTACATAAATTGCTACCATAATTAATAAGATTAAAATTGTGTAACATTTAGTTCATTGGTATGGTCAATGTTTGCAGTGAACTTCATACTGTTTAATTATCAAATGCTATAAATTACCAATATTTCTATTTGGCGGTAATCTTACATCTGTCACCATTTCATCTTCAAAACTTTTATCTGAAATCTACATGCCTAAACGTTTAGCCATGAGAAAGCAATAGTTTAATTTAAAAGTTGTTTAGATCTGTTAATGACAGCAAGTCTTTCGAAACTGGTCATATGATAGTAATACAAAAAATTGTTGGGTACGTGGATTTGGAGAACTTAATTAAAAAATAAACAGCTCTTTTCCAGTGCACTGGTAAATGGACTTGAAAATTATAAAGACACTACTGAGGATGGCGACTTGTCAATCAAATTTTTGTGCCTGGAAAACGAAGAAACTTTGTTTAAGTTACGTTTAGAACTATAGTCGTACTAGAAAGTGATGTTTGAGAATAAAAGTCTAAGGAGAACGCACTAGGTAAACAGACTATTGAGATCTGCTATAGTATCAATTTATTTAAGTAATGGCGAAAAGATTATGATAAGATTTTAAAAAAAGGTGGAGCACAACAAAAGAATGTTTACTGATGACTAAAAACTTTCCACGGTCCGCTGTCGTAAAAGTGCTTCAGACAGTTGTCAGATATTAACAGTACTAACTTCATGAATACTGAAGGGTGTCAGTGTTTGTAATCGGGCACGTAAACATGGCAAGGAAGTAATAAATCTTATACATTGAAATGCAGCATTCAGTGCTAGACTTCTTACCTTTTTTCCGAATATTTTTACAAGGTGTTTTCACGGCGTTTCGTTGTCTCACGATCACTAATTTTTCACATCGCTACTCTCAAGTCACAAAAATGTAATTCTCCCACCGAGCACATAAAATTAATCAAGAGCGTTCGTAGTTTCTGAGGACGGGGTTCATCTCTGTTACAGCTGATGATATTATCAGACCTGCAGCTCAAACTGTGGTAGCAATTCGTTACTGAAAACCTTCGGAATGAAACCGTTGGCGTCAGCGCCATAATTATTCGAGGATTTGGCAGATTACTGAGGCGCACCGAACAGCACTTTCTTCATCTGAGAGGATCTCCTCTGTCGGTATGGTTTATCTCCTGCCCTGCAGAGACAGACGAGAAATCCTGGTGGCCTTTCTTAGAAGTGAAAAGGTGGCTTCGAGAAGTGACTTTAAATGTCAACGAAGCAATTCGCTCGTTTCATATAAAACGCTCGCCGATTCTTAACATACAAACCTGTTGTTAAATTTATATCCGTTCCGTTTAATACTAAAGATATGAAATTAATTTGAAGGGAATTGTTGTATTTTGGAAGTCTCTTGCCATTTCGAAAGCCTGATATTTATTTCACAGGGTTATAAGCGTTAAATGTGATTTGAAACAACGATAAAGCCTATAATTTCTGAAAATTATATATATATATATATATATATATATATATATATATATATATATATATATATATATATATTTATTTATTTATTTATTTCTACAGATTTACTGTCAAGATCGCGTTTATTTTTTAGGATGACCAGTTACGACGATGCTCAGACTTCATCTTCTGATCTCCTGTTTCTCACAATGTCGTTCTTGACAGTTCTGCAACTGTTGTGGATATGTCTATTGTATTTCTAATGATGTGTTCAGTTTTACCAAGAATGTTTGTATTTCACGTTTGTATTACTGCATTTAACTGCACCATGAATGTTGTAATTAGAGGATGCAGCTAAAACCAATTGTTGGTAGATTTTTTCGTCTCGTTTGGCAAGTTCAGTTGACAAGAAAAATTAAAGAACACGTATCAATACACTGAATAGGTATGACATACAAAATATTTCACACCGAATTACGTTAATATCGAAATTTAAAGTATTTGCACTGTATTCACGCGTCCTGTAAGACGGTCGCCAACTTTTTATAATGTAGCGCCTATTGGTTTTTGGGGTTTCAGTCGTTACCTAAAATATTACGTGAAAGCTTTGAACCGGAGAGAAATGGAGGATAAATGATGAATATGATTTTAAATATTCTTTAAATAATTTTGAATAACGTCAGGAAAAGGAGAATTACCATATATCTTCCAGATGATATCAGCACAGTTTAATATTACCATATAGCAAGAGCCCCATAAATAACATATTTTAAAGTCATCTGAAATATTAAATCAGATAAAATGTAATTAGGATAAATATTCAATTCATTTTTTTTCTTCCTTGGAATCGATAGGCTACGTAAAAGATATACGAAGAAACTCTAATTATAATATCACTGTACCTAATTAAAGTTTCTGACTTTTACTATAAAAGTAATAATCCCATTGTACTCGCTCTCTGTTCTATTGTCTGCTCAGTTCTGATTGTTCTGTTGCCTGAATTTTACTGATAAGATCTGCCACTACAATATGCTGAAACGAACATTATTAACTATTGATTATTGTTCTTAACTGTTACAGTGATATTATAATTAGAATTTCTTTGTATATCTTTTACGTAGCCTGTCGATTCCAACAAAATGAGTTGTATATTAATCCTAATTACATTTTATCTGATTTAATATTTCAGATGACTTTAAAATATGTTATTTATGGGGCTCTTGCTATATGGTAATATTAAAACAGGAATCTGCAAATTCAAATTAGAATAATTGAAGATAAAACACCGTCGTGATCTGGAAATGGACAGGTGGAATTTTGATTTGTAATCGACCGTGGGTTACATTTCATTTGCGGGCCTTGCGTTTGCAGCTGGTAAAGCATAGCAGCGATATAAAATTCGGGCGTCATCGTATACTATTGCTTAAAAAATGACTGCAGGTTCTAAAAATTGAATGCTATTCTGAAGGAGAAAGACTGGAATAAAATGGTAATAAAATGTTTAACAATCACTGCACTGTAATTCGTCAGCCGTAATGGCGTCCAATTCTGTCACATGCAAATTGTATGAATCATCTATGCCACTGGGAGAAGGGGAATAAAATAAGAACACACCCGCCATTCAACTAAGGAACTTATATATTTCACCATAGCACTATACTTACAACAATTTTAATGGGCATCGGGGATAACTGCTAGTAATGCGTCTTAACTCTACGACGGCAATAGACAGACAAATGAAGCGGTTCGCTGTTCTTTATCTCCGGCAGTAAAACAAGAGAGGAAGAAAAACGGTCCTTGGTGTTATCTCTAATCTTCGACCCTCGAAGTTAATTATTCCATGTTCATTTATATTTTTATTTGTAGCGTTTCACTCCAATTGATTTAGATCGTCCCAACGAACCTTGAGTTCCATGCGTAAAGCCCCAGATTTACTCAGTATTTTCTGTTAATAGGGCGCATGAGGAATTTTCTTTAAATCCATAAAAAGAGAGAGGTCTTTGAGAAAGTATAAAATCTAACGGCACTCTCTAAAGTCGTGACGCAGTGTTGTAATTGATATTTACGAGTTCTTTCATTGTTAACATTAGAGAAATAAATGCAAAAGGAGACATACACATCCCATAATCTTAATTCAGTACATAAATGGATAAAGAAGTAGATAACATCCACCGTAAGTGTGATACATCTCATGGCATCCAACTCATAGTTTTAATTTTTCTTGGGTCTTTACCCCATTTCTAAGAAGGTTCGACTTGGTTACTATATTGGGTTAGGTATGGGTTATCTAATGAGTGGCCCAATTTCTCAATGTGGGATATGCCTTCCTCAAAAGCATGCATTTAGTGTTATCCATGAAAAACGTGTGCGAATTTTCCTAACATTATTACCATGAATCTAATTGGGTTTGGATTTGGGAATTATCCCACTAATCACTCGTTAATGTCGCAATGTCGTTGACACCTATTTCGCAAAATAGTCAAGATGTGGAGCTCTTCACGCCATAGTCTGTTTCTGGTAATGAAGTTGCCTTCTGAAAACAATGCGAATACTTAGATCATAGCTTTCCTTGTAGTTTAACGAACGTTTTGGTGGAGGTTACACTGAAAATGAAAGGTGAATGACATAACTGATCGTGAAGACAATGTCTACAGCGATGTGAATGTGACGGACAAACGCTTAATGGAATACGTGTAGAGGAGGGTTTTTTCTTCGTCTTATTTCATGTGTACCTATCTAACAGCTTGCGTCTTTTAAAATCGGAAGCTTACAATGGAAAGTAGGTTTAAACGTTGTTTTTCTGCGTGTGTGATTAAATTTACCCAAATTTTCTATCCATATTCATACAGAAAGTACCATAGTATTAAGGCAAATTAATCTGTACGGAATATCCTGTATACCATGTACACAGATCCGTCAGCAACCAATAATTATTTAATCGTTGCTACAGTGTGCGAAATTGGTTTCAACAACACCGTTGTTACACCTTCAAAACAGTATTCATCAGATATATAGTATCGATCTTCGACAGGTATATGACTCTCTCAGGGATGCCTTTTAATCTTATAGAGAACGAAGCGCATTAATGCGATTTCTTTTTGGGTACAGAAAACTGTCATATTATGCTGTTTGTATAATATAGTAACTTTGGGAATACATTAGAATGCTGATTGTTACATAAGTAAATGTGAAACAAATAACTAATAGTGAGATAATGTATTATTATGGTGGAGAAGGAATACTCGGCGTGTTGGTCGTGGAAAGCAGCCCGAACATGAAGCGTGCACAGGCAGCGGAGACGCTGGTGCGGTGGCTCAGCGCTTTCG
The DNA here is from genome assembly GCA_026315105.1 of Locusta migratoria. Lineage (NCBI taxonomy): Eukaryota > Metazoa > Arthropoda > Insecta > Orthoptera > Acrididae > Locusta > Locusta migratoria. Next base: position 230,463,832 of record CM048746.1, on the reverse strand, counting down.
GTGAGAGGGCTGTTTTCCCTTTCCAATAAAATAATGCGCCAAAAAGTCAACTATCAGTACAAAGAAAAAGCAGAATACCACGCCCTCAAAGAACCGCTCTACACGAGGAACAAAAACCCCACTCGATAGAGATCTTGCCCAATGCATGCAAATGGGCTTGTTTTGAATCCTGGTCAAGCATACGGTTCCAATCTGCCAGGAAGTTTCAACTTCTTCATGGTTTAGCTTATCTGTGCAGCTAATTATGAACATCTGCTGATATGGTCAGGATACCACCAATTCAGTTGTATTTAAGAACACGATAAATTATAATGTATATAAATTATCATTGATCACAATCGCAAATAAATTCACTTGTGTAGCTTGTTTTTGCCCGGTGATATGCTGACTTGTCATTCGTAATGATTCTATGGTCGTAATGGACATAAAGTCAGTTAATGGCTGCAGTGGAAAATAAAAGTTTTGAGTAAATGGTTCTGAACTACTGGAGGCTCGGGGAGAGCCAGCTATGACAAAATCATTTCACCTGATGCGTAAGATGTATGAGGGAAATACCCTCAGACTTAGGAGAAATGTAATAATCCCCAATCCAAAGAAAGCAGACGCAGACAAGTGTGAAAATCACAGATCTATCCTTTTAATAAGTTATAGATGCAAAATTTTAACACGAATTATTTACAGAGGGAGGGAATAATTGGTAGGATCCGACCTCTGGAAGATCAGATTGGATTCAGAGATAATGTTGGAACACCGGAGCCAATCTTCACTTTACGGCTTATCTTAGAAGATAGATCAAGGAAAGGGAAAACTACATTTCTAGCATTTGTAGATTTGGAGAAAGCTTTCGCTAATGTTGATTGGAATGCACCTTTTCAGATTTAGAAATCAGCAGGAGTAAAATATAGCGAATGCAAGGATATTTACGACATGGACAAAAACCAGGCAGCAATTATCAGATTAGAAGGGCATGAAAGGAATGAAGAGGTTGGGTAGAGAGTGAGACAGGGCCGTAACCTTTCTTCAGTGTGATTCAATTTGCACATTGAGCAAATATATATATATATATATATATAATATATATATATATATATATATATATATATATATATATATGTTTGTTTGTATGTCCTCTATGTGTTCATAAACCATTCAATTGATTGCAATGAAACTTTGGTGAACTGTTGACCGTACGCACACGAATGTTTCTGACCCAAAAACAAAAGAGCACGACACACAGCTCAGGAGATATGACGTCATAAAAAATGAGAGGCCACCGTGTGAGTATACCCAGATTTTTGCGTCAATCATTGGAAAATTGGAGAAGTTAGGGACCTGCAACAGTGTTTGCATGTAATTTCGGGCATTTATGAAGCGTTTAATAACTGACTCTTACCCTGCAACCCCACCACAATATGATGAAACGAAAAGAAGTCTACTGCTCACAACAGTTTCGCTGTAGATGCCGTAAAAGTGTTGCATCAGGCATCAACTTGTATCAAATAAAGTTAGCATTACAGATTTGCATGTTGCTATGTATTTTTGTCTGCAAGTCTTTCTTAATTATCTTGCATCCAAAATTAAGCAGTCTATTTTCATAATCTCTAGCTAGAACAGAGAGATGGGAGAGAAAGAGTTGGATGCAGAGAGGGGGGGAGGGGAGGTGGACTACGAGAGGGTAGGATAAATAAACACCTGAGCAACGCCGGGTTTACGGCTAGTGGAATATACGAGGCGCGTCCAGAAAGTAAGTTCCGTTTGGTAATAAAATAAAATTGTATGCAGATACTGAAGAAATTTTTATTGCACAAAATTCTACAACTCTTAAACTACTTTTCCACATAACTGCCGAAATTTTTCAGGCATTTGTCATAGCGTGACACCAGATTTTGTATACCTTCTTCATAGAAATCTGCCGCCTGTGTTTTCAACCAGTTGGAAACATCAGTGACCGTGAAATTTGGGGGAAGTCCATAGCGAGAGCACTAATTGTAAACCTACGGTTGTCCTGGATCTTGTCATCAATAGCGTGATGCAGGTGGACACCCACTTCATTCTTCATCATGCACATCAATACGTCCTCCATTGAACTGTCGGACCCATCTCCTCACCATAGAATCAGACATCGCATTTGGTCCGTAAACATCGCAAATTTGCCGGTAAATTTCACTTGCTTTCACTTTCCTCGCATTTAGAAACCGAATCACCGACGTGGTTTCACAGGCGGCGGGATTTTCAATCAACGCCGACATTTCAAACAAGCAAAACAAAGCAACCGGCCCGGTGGCCGAGGGGACTGAGGCGCTCCAGTCACGGTCTGCTCGGCCACTACGGTCGGGGGTTCGAATCCCCCCTCGGGCATGGATATTTGTGCCGTCCTAGTTCGTAAGTAGTTCATAAGTAGTTTGTAAGTTTAGGGACTGATGACCCCGTAGTTAAGTCCCATAGACTATTTTGTGTCCCAACTTCGTCGCCGCTTTTGTGTGCCAGCCTCGTCGTAGGTGTCGGTGGCCGAGTGGAATGAGACCGACACGCTGGTGCAGGTACGGAGGGGAGCGGCCAGAAACTATAAACACTCGAGTAAATTAGAAAGAGATATATATTGCACAGAATGAAACAATACTTAACTTTTACATAGTACTGCAGAATGTTGATACATAGTTATTAGAGGCCTGCCTAGTGCCTGTACAATAGCAAAGTCTTCACTGGTGCCTATCTGATTACGAAGGTCCTAACTCGTTGCTATCTCAGTCCGAAGTGGCGATGTCCTTCAGTGGTGGCCACGAGCGGAGTTGTCGCAGAGGGCGCTCGTGGCTGTCGTCGTGAGAACGCCGCGCCGTGCGTGCCTGGCGGCGCGCGGCGAAAGTAGGTGGCGCGCACTTTGTACTTGTGCGACTCCACAGACTATACAAACATTTGAACATTTTGAACAACAAAGCGTACGTAAGTTACAGCGATCGCCAAATGGCGCACGTTCTTCTCCTTGATACACGTCGTCTACAGCGCATTTGCGGAACCGCAATCGCAGCGCTGCAGCGGAGATAAATTGAAACGGAACATACTTTCTGGACGCGACTCGTAAATCGCACCCGTGCGAAGTTGGGTCAGTGACGGAGCCAGGATATTGTCAAAGGGGGGGGGGGGGGGGAGATCCGAATGGGTAAAGAGAAAGTTACAAAGGTTCATGTTTTCCATTTATTCTAAAGACAAACTTAGGCTAACATATTTTTTTTATTTTTTTATTTTTTGGGCACATAGTTTGCGTTTTTAAGACCTTCTTATAAATACTACAATATTTTATACACAAAATCGAGGAAAACATTTCTTAAAAATTGTTTCAATATACGCCAGAAGAACCTTCAGTTTTTATTCCAAACGAAATCAGATTTTCAGATGAGAAGAGTTTCTTTGTATTTGAACACTGGCAACGACACGGTTGCATGTCACGAAGTTCGCTGCCTGTCAGCCACGACTGTAGCTTGGTATTTCGCAAAATCTGAATTAATTTTTGCATCAGTATAAATACCTTGCATACTGATTTAGGAAGTGTAGGTCTATAATTTTATTTCCAAGATTATTGGTTCTTTTACTCTTGTTGGCATTGCAACGTATCCATACTCTAGGTAAAATATTACTCTTAAACCTAACTTTAAAAAGTATTACTCATACTGAGGTGCCTTATGATATACTGAAATATTGCTACTCCAAATAACGACTCCACGGCTAGATAAATAAGCTGTTATAGTAGTATGTATTTTAACATAAATGTTCAAATGTTTGTAAATCTATCGAACCAAACTGCGTGGTCGTCAGTCTTAGCTTACAAACTACTTAAACCTAGGTAAAGTAACCTAAGGACAAACACACACACCCATGTCACAGGGAGGACTCGAACCTCCATGGCCAGCAACCGCGCGCTCCGCAGAGAGATGCTTTAGACCGCTCCGCTACTCCATACTCCACCGCGGTTATTTTAACTTACCATAACGCTAGTGGACAAGTGAAAGTCGGTTTTTCTCTTTTTTTCTTGTTATGAACTTATTCATAATTGTAAACTTACCTTAACAACACAAAAGAAATAAACGTTAGTGGCAGCATTCTAATGTAGTGTTTAACATAGCAGTAATGGAGCAAGGCCAACAATGGACAACGGCTAAAGGAGGATTGGGCAATAAAATATTCATATGTTTGTTAAGCTTAAGGGACTTAACTGCGGGGTCATCAGTCCCTAAACTTACAAACTAATTATGAACAACCTTATACTAAAGACATCACAAACATCCATGCCCGAGGGGGGATTCGAACCTCCGTCGGGGAACGAACGCCATCGCACATCGTAGCATAGCGCCTCAATGCGCTCGACCGCTCCGCCGCGGCGACTGGGCAATTGCCGATGCTATTATCGATGTATCGATCATTAAAATCTAAAGATGGCTTTGTTGACTGTCGATGGTGCGTATCCCTTTTTCGGCGTATGACTGATAACAATATCATTCAGTTTCACTACACGGTAGCTATCTCGTGTCTTATTTCGTTTAGTCCCGTTGGAGGTTCGAGTCCACCATCGATCATAGGTGTGTGTGTTGTCCTTAGCATAAGTTTGAGTAGTATTTTAACGTTTAGGTGATAGGGGAGTTCGGACCTCCAAAACGACCCCCCCCCCTTTTCTACGTCCATGGTCGGGAGGGTTGATATGAGGGTAAGTCAATTATTATCCGTAATTTAGTTATATTTTGGTATATGTCGGTAGTACTGTCGTTTTACGTTGGTGACGCATGCTTTGTTTATTTGTTGTTATATTTTTTGCAATTTTTAAGCTGCTACGTTAGTTTCGATGTTGCTGCTGTGCTGTTAATCATGGCTGCTCCGCTGTCTATTTGCAGAAAAGAAGAGCAACGTTCAGTGATACGTCTTTTGTGGGCGGAAGGTGTGTCAGGGGCCGAAATTAATATAAGACTTTCAGTACAGTACGGGAGCAGTGTTTTGCCACAGCGAAGTGTATACGAGTGAATTCCGAAATGGTCGCACGAGTGTTAAGCACGATGAAGAAGCCTGACGACCGTTTACCGCCACAAATGAATAAACCATTGAGCGATCACGTGAAATGATTCTCTTAGACGACTAACTATTGATGAAGTGGCTCATCGTCTTCAAATTAGTTACGGTTCTGCGTACGAAATTATTCACAACAGACATGGGTTTCGTAAAGTTTGTGCAAGATGGGTCCCAAAACATCTCACACAGTTGCATAAGCAAACGTGCCTCGACATCTGCAAAATAATAATAATAATAATAATAACAAAAAAAAACATTTGGATCGCTATGGTAACGAAGGGGACACCTTGTTAGACAGAATCATTACTGGTGACAAAACATGGATCCATCATTACGAGACGGAGAGTAAACGGCAGAGTATGGAATGCAAACATCCAAATTCGCCGTGCAAGTAAAAGTTCAAGACCCAACCGTCCGCAGGAAAACTGATGCTTATGGTTTTTTGGGATGCACGAGGTCCTGTACTGGACCATTATGGTAAAAGGAGCACAACAATAAACAGTGTACGCTACAGTCAGATGGTTACTGACAGGCTAAAGCCTGCAATTCTAAGCGAACGCCGAGGATTGCTGTCAGAATGTGTTGTGTTGTTGCACGACAATGCCCGTCCGCATACTGCTGTCCACACTGCTGAAACGCCCCAGAAACTCAAATTCGAAGTACTGGATCATCCTCTATATAGTCCCGATCTTGCCCCTTCTATCACTTGTTTGGTCCACTCAAACAGGCATTAGGGGGCCGTCGATTGGACTCGAACGAAGCAGTGAAGGAAGCGGTGCATTCCTGGCTCGCAGCTCAACCGAAAACCTTCTTTTTATGAGTGCTTAAGGAAGCTTGTAGAGCGTCGAAAAATGATGTGTAAGTTTCGTGTGTTATTACAATGAAATTTTATAACTACTTTGCGAATATTAATTGAGTTACCCTGGTAGTATTCTATAAGCAAGCGCTTTGATTAGAAGCCACCTCTGAGGTAGAGTCCTGAAGCGAATGGCGGTTGGCTCATTCACTCTGCCCTGGTGGGCCCTCCCCTCGCGATGTAGCAGGCGGCGTCTGCTGCGCGTGTTAAGACTCCAGGCGGCGCTTTTTGCAGCCCTAAGTAATCAGGGCGGAGGCGGGGCCAGGCCACGCGGCGATGCGTTGCCGTGGAGACGCCGAAGCCCAAAGGCGCCGCCCTCTCACACAGCCAGCCACTGCCATTGTCCGGGCGCCGCTGGCACATCCATCCAAATGAGCGCACTCCGGCCCTTTCTCCTGGGGGCCATTGTTGCCGCCAGAATTAGCAGGTGCAAGCATTAGGGGCCCCTGTCGCACCTCTGGACGCGTCATTGTATCCCTCTCCAAAGGGTTTACCCAAATGTAGAAAGCGCAGGTCCGTCACCGAAGGGGGTACAGGCCATTCCATTTGAACTCGAACGAAAAATGAGAAAACTGACCTCGTTTTCTTAAAAATTACTAATAATTTCTACGTGTGCCAATTAATGTGGAAGAAAACAACTGCCATGAATTTATCCCGTGAATTACTACTAGTTTCGGGTTAAAACAGGTGAAGTTGCTGTTATTTTCTAAACGCCACGTGCTAGCTGTCAGAGCTCAACTGTCGCTGTACGTAGTATAGCACTGTCGATCAATTCACTATACAATTCGCGATCGTTGTTGATATCCCTACTTCGGTGTATAATGTTTAATTGATATTACATTAGAACGTCGATTATCCGAACTAGTTGGGGAACGTGGGTGTTCGGGAAACTGGTTTATTCGAATAATTGAACTGTACCGTTTCATTTGCCAATAAGTACTTTAGAGTAAATGTATTTATAACAGGCTTCTCCTTTAATACAGTAATAATCTCGTATTTATCTCTCATAGAAAGGACAACACTATTACGTTTAATCATTTTATGCCCTCAAGTTTACTTCTTTACACGGCAGCAAGTGGTCGTAACAGGGAGCAGACGGTAACTATGCCCCTTCACATGGAGCCAGTGAGAAGCTCTTCTTGGTGGCGCGCGATCCTTCACAGTGCGCGGAGCCGCAAGTGGCAAAGTGGCAACTCTTCGAAAGCGCAGCTGTTGATATGAGCAGCTTTGATGCTGCCGCCACTTCTGCTGCCACGCCGACTGAAGTGTGCCGATTGTTGATCCACAGCAACTGGCGGCCTGGCTGGTCATCTGCGGCATGTGAAGGCCACCCCTAGCAATGTTCCACCAGGGGGGATACTTGGGATACTGGGAGGGAGGAGATGATTAGTTTTTTTTTTTTTTTTTTTTTTTTTTTTTTTTTTTTTTTTTTTAGAATTGACGTGTAATCCTGGTTGGGGGTGGAGTAGGTCGCAGTTGGGGGTGGGGGGTGGGGGTGAGTGATTTGCCAAGGGGTAGGGGGGCACGTCTGGTCTCCGGGCCTGCCTCTAGTTCTATCTGGCAACCCTAACGCCACATACTGTGTGTCGTGTAGCTCAAGAACCTCATACCGGTTTTCAGTGAACTACATTTCATTTTGAAGCTGCATATCTATAGTTGACCTAGGTATATAACAATAACGGCCGGTGGCAGTGGGTGGAGTGATACAAATCTCGAACAGTGACTGATGTAATGGTATAGCACAATAAAAACACTAAAGTTGACAATTATATGTCTCTTAATTAAAGATTAAAGTTTAGTTCACTAGATGACAAAGTGTCTAAGTATGGATTCAGTTTCGAGCGTAGCAATAATTAGTGTGTATCCCGACACTTTCTGATCTAACTTTATTAGAAATAATAATTGTGTTGTCAGCAACTGGTGTAATTAATATCTGTATAGAAAGGGCGCGTTACGCAATAGACAAGAAATGCTGAAAGCCTCCTGATAAACTAGCTGGTTACGATTTCTACGACTGAATATGAGTGTCATAACAAAAGTGAACAATAAGCTAGTTGTGTAATTAATTTGGTATGTGGAGTACTTTCCACGATTGGCAAGAAATATTGGTAGCTACATGATACTATGCTGCGATGCGCGAGGCCATTCCCTGTCGAGGGTTCGATTACTCTCTCGGGCATGGATGTTTGTCAAGTCTTTAGTATAAGGTAGTTCATAAGTAGTTTGTAAGATTAGGGACTGATGACCGCGCAGTTAATTCCCTTAAGCTGAACAAAGATTTGAACATTTTTTTAACAATAACGTGACAAAAAGTAATTCATTGTTATGAAACCTTTTTTTCTATTTATTAAATGTAATTTGCGTAAGGTTGAGTCTTACATAATGTGACGATTATTTCTTCGCGGCCCATTTTTTATTAATTCTATGTTAGGCGTGGTCAGAGACGGTTCGTCCTATGACGCAACGGGGAACTGAACGCCCACAGAAAACTTTACAGAATTGAACGCAGTTAAACTTTAAATAATCTAGTCTTCCGCCTTCTTGGCAGATAATTACTTTGTAACTGAGTTCCTTGGCGAACGGTGGAGGAGGGAACAGGGGGCAGAGGTATCCAATCCCCAGCGTTGGAGGACAGCTCCCTCGTGTATCCGCCAAAGCCTCCACTTCTTCCCCTTCCGCCTCACTTCGCTAGCGTGCAGTTCCTCTTCCTCCCCAGTTCTACAGCCAATAGCTTTTACAGCTGGTCGCGCAAGACAGCGCGAGGATCCGATATTCAGTTGTGAGTTTGATGTCGTGAGTTATCAGTTTTGTACTCTGTTAATTGTGATGTTAATATGTGTGATAATACAGTGAAGAGCCTAACAGAGACTAATTTATCATCCCTTTCACTACAAGAGAAGCTTTGTATCGCGGATCTAGGAAGACCGATACCTGATATCAAATTAGTAAATACAGTCGAAACGGCAAAAGCGACGAGACATTGCTCACGTCCTGCGCATGAAGCCTTACTACGACCCTGAAGAGCAGGTAGGTGACAATGGCTTCTTGTTCAAGGACTCTAAGGGCGGTAATGTTACTGATGAAGCCACGACAGGAACGTCTGTCGTCGATAAATCATGGAGAAGGGAAGGATTCTCTAGAACTGCCATACGGAGGTCCCATGACCAGGTCAAGACCAAGGACATTGCAGCTGGATCCACAGGGAACATAACAGCGGGTCTCTGTTTTCCCAGGAGAGGGAGCAATGCCGCGAGACACCACGTACACCGACTGCTGGCGTGGCGCAGGGGATAGCGTCACCGACTGAGATGCTGAAGGTCTCGTCCATCGGCAAAAAATTATTTCTTTGTAATGAACAATTCCAGAATGTTCTACACCGCTCTTATGTTCACCTGTAAATTCTACTTGTTTCTTATGTTAACTGTTCTTCTAATTTCTGGTATATTCTGTCTGTGTATAAATAGCAGAGCACTCTGCCCGAGAGGCAGTTAGTGCTGCGTGCATGTTAAGTTCGTAATAAACCTGCTTTCAATATAAGTGCTGTGTTCAGTTGCCTTCGAAGTCAAGCTTGCATTCATATCAACGCGACAATATCAACATCTTTGAATTTTATGTCGTAAAAACTGTGTGTGTGTGTATATGGTTCATCGGTCTATGTTGCTGCACATAAGAGAAATAAGTTATACACAAAACACTCAAAGCTTCAATAACTGCAACAGTACTACGTAACTGAGTGGGTTTTTCGATGTGGCCGGGCGCGGTGGTCGAGAGGACTGAGGCGCTTCAGTCACGGTCTGCACAGCCACTACGGTCGGGGGTTCGAATTCCCCCTCGGCCATAGATATTTGTGCCGCCCTTAGGATAAGCTAGTTGATAAGTAATTTGTAAGTTTAGGGACTGATAACCCCGTAGTTAAGTCCAATAAGCTTAACAAACATTTGAACTTTCTTTTTTCGACGTGAGAAATGAATAGAACGAGGAAAGAAAGGAATGCTTATATGCCTCCGTCACAAATCTGTGAACCTATTCCGTAAGCTAGTATCTTCGTTAGCATTCTGCAGTTTGGCACCGCGTCGAAGGCCTTTTTGAAGTCGAGTAAGGCCTGTAGCCCTTCATCCATGGCTCGCAAGATGTCATGTGAGAAAAGGGCAAGCTGAGTTTCACATGAACGATGTTTCCTAAACCCGTGCTGGGACGCCGTGTTTCGGGACGCGTGGCCTTTCACCGTCGGGGGTTTGAGCCCCCCCCCCCCCCTTCGGGCATGTGTATTTGTGTTGTCCTTAGGTTAACTTAGTTTAAGTAGTTTGTATGCTTCGGACTAATGATCACGTAGTTAAGTCCGATAGATTTACAAACATTTTATAAATATAGTAATAATAAAAAACGAGATTTTTCAGGTAGTTCTGCACGTAACTTTCCTCTATAGATCTGTGTCTTCAAAAGATAAGAAGTGGTACTATCACACAATGACGGTTTGTTAGCTGTATATTGTTTGAATGGACAACGTCTTTGGAAACCCACAAGTTGCTCATCCACAGCTACATTTGTGCCAGGATTATATAGTTTTGAAAGCACTTCCACCCACTAATCACACAGAACGCTTGTAGGTGCTGCAGCAGTTGACGCCTGCTCCGGCCCCCGCCACCGTCCACCAATAAGGTGCCAAAAGCCTTATCAAGGTTCTGTAGAACCGAAACCGGTTGCCAATAAAAATGCAGCAACTTGCGATCTGTACTGTCGTATTTTAATTACATAAATGTATATTAGAAATTTTGATGCTGAACGTATATAGACATATCTAGCATCTTTACAGTTCTGACTTAGTCACAGTGGCGACACCGTCATTTATTTCTGACTTAATATAATCAACGTACGTAGATATCTGCTGTACGAGCATTGGCATTAGTATATTAACGTAAGCTCACTGCTCTGTGCTGCCCTTGGAGATAAGTTTTATCTGACGCAGATAAAAAGGAGTTCACCAACATGATATGGCTTTTAATGAACTTCAAGCAACAATTATAGGTCACATCTCGCAACACTCCAGGAATGCATAAATATGTTTACAGTCAATGGTTATACATATCCATTCCATTAGAACTTTTATAGCCATTTTATATAACGTCTTAGCATTTGTTTTGCCTTTTAATGTAATCTCCCGCACATGTTATTATCCTCGTACCACTCATGTAGTTCCCGTTTGCAGCATCGGACGTCCTACATGAGGGGCGGCCATATCTTTCTCGCCTAATGACTCACTTGCCACACCACGCCGCTGTGCTGCCTGAGAGGGTACTTTGGAGGAATAAATTGCAGAGTCACCAACATAAGCTGCATTACACTGCCACGTGAAATATCGCACCGTAGCGGGTACTTACGAAAGGTGCCGAGTAAAACCGAGATAGTCAGAGCCTTACTTGGCCCAACCAGCTGGCCCGTGGATCATTTATTGCTCTGTGGTGGTCCCTGTACTACACAGTGAATCAACGCATTCAGTACGCACGGGGTAATCTTGTAAAACGGACAGTAGTAATATATGTCGATGTTTTCTCTGTTAATAAACAAGTATTCCAAAAATAATCGATATCCATTGTTGATTTGGCACTTGCATATGATCCATCATTGTATAGTAGATTATTTGTCATTCTTTCTACAGATAAGTAGCGGTATAGTTATGAGGTTGTTCACTGTATATCGCAAATTTTTCCAACAACAACTCTCGTTTCTTATTCTTCTGAAAGGTTTAACTAATGGCTTGTTTTAAAATATTTCTATAAAAATAATAAATAAAAAGAGAACATTTCAAATATCTAAAAAATTAAATGTATACCATCCTTTTATTGTATATTATAGTAACTGTTCAGTAGAATATTTAACAGTAAGAATACGAGTTCTACTCCCTGCCTACATTTTAAAATCAAAGTTGTTAATTTTGAAACAGAAGAAAGGGCTGAAATTTTAAAAACTAAGCAGCCTTACTCTTTAACATATACTAATGTAAATGAGCAACTTTTTGAATTTTGAAAATTGATATTAAAACAGGAAATTTAGTATATATATCCCGACACGACTCACGAGGTCACCTCACTACTTCCGGCAGTACTTCACCTCCTACTTCCAAACTTCACAGAAGCTCTCCTGCGATACATGCAAGACTAGCACTCATGGTGGAGACATGGCTTAGCCACAGCCTAAGGGATGTTTTCAGAATGAAACGTTGCACTCTGCAGCGAAGTGTGCGCTAATATGAAACTTCCTGTCGGGATAGCGCAGTCGGTAGAGCGCTTGCCCGCGAAAGGCAAAGGTCCAAGGTTCAAGTCCCGATTCTGGCACACAATTTTAATCTGCCAGGTAGTTTAATATCATCGCACACTCCGCTGCAGAGTGAATAGTTTCATTCTGGAATCAATATATTGATTAAGTCTTCAGAAAATGCACCCTCTCAGAAGTTTGACAGAAGCCTGTACCACGCTACAGGACGTTTATCTCATAGTGTCTGCCACTGAAGATTCCTCATGATCTCCATTACTTCATCCATCATCTCCAAGACACTTCAACTGGCCAACTGTATTTTGTGAATGTGAACTCATCGCCAACTTGAATGCACTGGTCTGAAAGAGTCGCCGTTTCAAAATTTCGGAACTCTCATTTTTTCCACTCAGAAGAAGAACAGTTCCTTTCAGAAGAGAACGTGAAGTGAAATGGAAAATGTTTGCATTATGTCTGTAAATTAAGCTTAAAAAAGCCGAAAAGATCTACTGTTTACAGGTATGCAATGAATATCCCCAAAATAAAATAATTTATTTACATAGAAGGATAAACACTAGAAGCATAAAATATCTGGGAGTGGAAATAAGGATATGGAACGACCGTATAAAATTAGCCCAGGATACGGCTGGTAGAAGAGTTAGACTCATAAAAAGAATCCATAACAAGTGTAGTCCGACAACAGAGGAAGCGGCCAGCGCTTCAGTATTGCTCATCAGTGTAGGATCCATATCAGCTTGGGTTAATAGAGACATTGTGAAGATCCAGCGGAGAGCATTACACTTGGTTACGGGCTCATTTATAAAGCGCGAAAGTGTCTTGGAGATGATGGATGAAGTAATGGAGATCATGAGGAAACTTCAGTGGCAGACACTATGAGATAAACGTCCTGTAGCGTGCTACAGGCTTCTGTCAAACTTCTGAGAGGGTGCATTTTCTGAAGACTTAATCAATATATTGATTCCAGAATGAAACTTTTCACTCTGCAGAGGAGTGTGCGATGATATGAAACTACCTGGCAGATTAAAATTGTGTGCCAGAACCGGGACTTGAACCTTGGACCTTTGCCTTTCGTGGGCAAGCGCTCTACCGACTGATATATCCCGACACGACTCACGAGGTCGCCTCACTACTTTCGGCAGTACCTCGCCTCCTACTTCCAAACTTCACAGAAGCTTTCCTGCGATACATGCAAGACTAGCACTCATGGTGGAGACATGGCTTAGCCACAGCCTAAGGGATGTTTTCAGAATGAAACGTTGCACTCTGCAGCGAAGTGTGCGCTAATATGAAACTTCCTGTCGGGATAGCGCAGTCGGTAGAGCGCTTGCCCGCGAAAGGCAAAGCTCCCAGGTTCGAGTTCCGGTACAGGCACACAATTTTAATCTGCCAGGAGGTTTAATATATTTATTGTTTTTGCTTATATCACGCGATGCGACAACAAATATGTTATAAGAAAGTTTAGAGCCCATACTCGGAAGCATACAGGGAATAACTTATTTTTCCGCGACCCTCACGTGAATGGAATAGGCGGAAGTGACAATGAGCGTCCTTCGGTCGTTAATGAAAGTTTGGTGAAGGAAGTGGACAATAAGGAGAGAGAAAACATACACCCAGTGAGTACCATCTGTTCCTGCACTTGAAGAAACACCTGGGCGGTCAGTGTCTTCAAGACGATGATGAAGTGAAAACAGTTCTGATGCAGTGGTTAACAAGTGAGGCGTCAAACTTCTATGAGGAGGGTTTTCAAAAACTGGTACAACGTTATGACAAGTGCCGCAATATTGAGGTAAATTATGTAGGAAAGTAAATTAAGGTACAGGCTTTTATGTAAAAATAAAATAATTGAGATATCTCAGCACATCTTTCTTTAATTTCAAAACGGCACTTAATTAAAAAGAAAAAAACACGCCTCGTAGTTGTACATACGCAGAAAACAATAATGTGATTTCATGTTTTAAAAATTCTAACTATAAAATTCGAGATATTTACATCAAATATCAGAATTTAATTGTAAAAATTAATTCCTAAAGCCCGTAAAATAAACGGCCGCTAGGTATTTGAAAGCTAACATAGCTAATAACACTTGCATTTTTTGCAAAATGAGACGAAATCTATTATTTTCCTTAGAAGTATCAGATGAAATACACGCAACAAGTTACGACATTTGCACAAAAATGTGTCTATACGCTGTACCCCCCCCCCCCCCCCCCCCGCCCTGTTTGCGCAAGAGAACTAAAGACATTTGAAATCACAGTAAATAGTCTTGATGACTTAACCTTAAATTAATTGATTAGTTAAGTATAATAGACTTATCTCATGCCTACTGAACCTTATTTTACTATGCTTCACGACAGATATTTATATTAAAAAAAAGAACCATAAAGTCCCTCACGGAAAAAAGAAAGAAAATAAAAAAAAAAATTAAACAATTAAAAATTGTAGAAAGAAAACTTTCTTTGAGTCCTATATAACTGCGTAAAATCCAAGTTACATTACAATAATAAGGAAGCACCTAAATGTATAGGAAGAAAGGAGTGATTTTTTTTAATGGACTACAAAACTAACTATACAGAAAACCAGTTGACAGCAAAGAAAAAGGGAGAGCTTATGCAATCACAAAGACATTGCTATGTTCGATACATCCTAAGACTGGGGTGCAAAAAGGTTAAATCAGTTTTATTTCGGTGGGATGTAGCTTACACATTCATAAGCAATTTCTCAAAACAGAAAGAGTAAATTTCATAGTATATTCAATTACACAGATCTCTGTGTTATTACGCAGGGACAATATCGTCGGCGGAAATGAAGTTTTAATAATACGTAACCGAGATATTAGCTGCATATACATTAAAACCAACTGTCTAAAACCACGTTCAGTATTTCCAAGGTAGATATTCATCTAAAGCTCTCTTAACATAGACTTAGGAGCCGTAATAATGTAGGAGACTTGATTCCTAACGCTATCGTCAGCTACTGAGACGTACATAACCGTAAAAGTATTGGTAAGCTTTTTATCATAACTACTATCAGTGAAAGGTGTTAGTGTAAGGACGTGGTCATAGCAGTTATGGCACTGTTTACATCTGGCATGTTGTATGTAAAAACCAGCACAAAGACTGGTAAAAATACAATTGTACTCTTTCGAGCTACTTGTAGTATGATACGTGAAATTGGGGAAGAGCTGTCTACCCAGTCTGCTGACTTACTGGACTTAAAAATATCACCTTCAGGATACTTAATTAACCTTTATGCGCTATTTGCAGTTTTATTAATTTCAACCAGTGCAAATCTAAAAGAGGATAATAAATTCCCCTTACCTACCGAACTACCCTTTTTGTATTCTCGTAAACATTCACTAGCCCTTCATAATATGCTTATGATGTTGGCATAAATACCTGAATTATCATACCTGAATTGGCGTTTGTTTGCTGTCGAACCAGATAAGAATTATATTTTCATTTTACTGAACAACATTTCAATTTATAACGAATACTACTCCCATTATACCGGTTCTTGCTGCTGTTGCTGTTACCCTGTATTCTTCAGAGCAATAATCGTTACCACCTCCACACTGATCCTCAGTATATACGAATTGTGCGTTGCATTTCTGTTCCGAAATCGATCTTCTTGGATTCCTTGCTCTGACTCGGAGAACGATACCCCTTCCTTGATTTATCAGTTTTTTAAATTTATTTTCTTATTTTTTTATTATTATTACTTTTTTATTGTCATCTTCATCTCATTGGAAATCTGAGAGTAGGGGACTGTTACAGAATTTCTTGCTCAAGCAGAGATCGTCATCAATTTCTTTCTTTCTTTTTCAAATACAATCGACGTGTCCTGTGGATTCACATTATGCATCTTGAATGCAGCGTTTTTATTGACTTCTGCATTCTTTTTCATTGATGACTGTTGATTCCTCTGCCTGTGCGTGCAGTTCCACTTTGGGTTCAGTCTGCCACTTCAACAGAGGACCTCTGTACGCTCCTTTAACCTCTTTGATGGGGCTGTTTTCTGAGTAGTGGTTCGAACCCGTGACTGAGGACGTCTTGATTAATGATCAAACTCGCTACTCCTACGCCACGGTTCTAGCAAACATACACAGCGCTTAGGCTGTATGATCTTGCTCCATATCACAAGAGCAAGGGAAATGTATAGATTCTGAAAATGGCCTTAAACAATATTTACTGATTTTCAGTGTGGATTACGTTCCATTGATTCACACATTACATTTTTCCTGCAGCTGGAGACTTAAGTGATACGCATACGCAAGGTAGGTCCCCATCCATATGTAAACGGGAAAGAGTTATTCGTAAGTTATTTTTATTTTAAATTATACTGAGAAGTTCATTATTTGAACAGGAGAAATATAAACCGCTAACCTGCAAATATCTGAACAAAGCTGTTCCATGTCATTCGCCTACTGGTGCACAGGTCTACAGATATTGACTGTAGTAACGTATTAATTATTACATCTGTTCGCTAGGAATGACACGTAGAATAAGATTAGTTCATTATTGGCCTAATTATAAAAACAAATCGGGCGAAAACTACAAGCCAAAATTTTGTGTTAATTACGTGATGTATCAACATACAAAATAAAATAACCGCGTCTTCTACATTAGTACACTTTTCATAAATCCAATACGACTTCAAAGTTGTAAACTCCATATTATGTGCCTTTAAAAAACTCTAATTAGTCACCTACCCTTCAGTACAACTCCTTGTCTATATCAACAGGCTACACGTAACTGAACTACTTCGGATTTAGTACGATCGTCATTTTCCCTTTCATTTGGAAATCGATCACTCCACGTGGTGCAACTTTTCTAATTGTCTGAATAATTATCTTCTGTTACTTACTTCACCAGATAAATTATCCTACATTAACAGTATTGTAGACATGAGATACAGTATATTCTACAAGATAATTGAAATTATTGTTTTATTTTATGTGTTTACTTCCTATTTCGCTTCTTGACATTGTGTCACTTTTGTTTACTGAATGTCCAGACTTCCCACTTTGCCCACTTTGTATGGCGATGCTGTACGCTGAGTGCCTATTCAAACCAGTGACAAGCGTACTGGACGTCAGTGTCACATGTCAGTTCAGAAGTGAAAGTTAACAATGGTGTCGCTACAGAATTTCCAATCTAAAGAGATTTCTTTCAGAACTGTAATGGGCAATTGAGAATATACGAAACTGCTTGCGTCGCTGTTTTTGACAAGTACTTCTAAAGGGCTACAATCGAAATTTTCGAGAGGTTCCTTTTCTCCGCTTACAGTATGAGAACATCGATTGGTCCTCTCACATCGTCAGTACTTGAAAACTTTTCATCCTAAAGAACCAATTTTTTCAACAATAGCGTGACGTCAGTATTATGCGATTTACAAAGAGTAAATGATTATTTGACCACAGTGCTTCTCTAATCAAAACTTCATACCCATTAAAATGCAATCAATAACGTAACTTAATGCTTATAAAATTTAAAACTTTGGAAAAAGTTTCCCAAATTACTTTTTCACAAGGTAGCCATGCCCATGTTCACGAAAGAAAGTTTGTAAGCTGTTTCATATAAATGTATCTTTCTTCACTTTCAGAGTATCAAGACTGATCTCCCGTTGCAGGTGATCATATGAATCAGGGGTATTAAATTTTTCAGAATAAATGAGGCTGAGCTCATACAGGAAAATGAAATGAATAGAGTAGGGAAAACAAAATTCGGATTTATAGGAATTTACCATTTCTTTAAATTTTATTTTAAAACGGAAAAAGGAGGAAGTCCTCAGATCCAGTACTCTAGTTTAAACTCTTTAACAATAATCGTTTACATCAGACGTCTTCTGCGTGTACACGTTTTCTCTCTGGCCCATCTTCGGTGCCTACGATAAGCTGAAAAAACTCTTGAGACTTCTTACGACTCACGAAAATGTTAAGCACCACGACTTTGATTCTCACAATCATGAACAAAGCAGACTGCATGAATATGACTCTAAGCGAAACAAAAATGTTCAAATGTTCATAAAGCTTATGGAACTTAACTGCGGAGTCATCAGTCCCTAAACGTAGAAACTACCTATGAAATAACTTACCCTAAATACAGCACAAAGATTCAGGCCCTAGGGGGGGAGGGCGGTGGCGGATTCGAATCCCCGACGGGGAACGACCTAGCGCATCGGAGCATAGCGCCTCAATGCGCTTGGCCACTCCATCTTGGCTAAGCGAAACATTCTATGTGTAAACATAAGTTCACAATGGAGTGTCCAAAACGAATTTATTTCGTCAGTTATTCGCATATTTATTTGTTACGGTGTCGTAATGAACGAAATAAACTATCGAGTTAGATGGTAACAGAGCAGTCAATTCTCTGTACTTTCTTAATGCAGAATTATTGTATAAATAGCTGAGAGTTTTGTGGTGAACGTATATAACCCGTGACTCGATTTCCTTTCTGACAGAAAAGTTTCCAGGACGAACATGAATGCAGAGCGTTTCATTTGGAGGAGTAGAGGAAGTAGGTTTCCTTTCTGTCCGGTTTTCTAAAATAGCTCGCCCTTTCTCATCCTCACGGAAAGTATAAAAATGAGAAGGTGCTAATCACACGAAGACAACTGAAAGCGTAAATCAATAGCAATTTTAGTTACAGTTATTCACTTCGTTACCTATGCATACTGATAATCACATTTTCAGTCTCGTTGTTTATTACGATGTCCTCTGCGCTACATCTGTAAGTTTCATTCATTTTGTACTTTTATTATTTACCTGACGAAAAAGGTAATTTAATTTTACTGGTACAGTGATGTTGAATTTTATGCATTTGCGCTATAAAAGTTGATAGGTCGATTTGGAACTGGTAAATTAATGGTTATATCACCATAATAAAAATTACATAACAGATTTTAAAAATCAAAAGGACGACTTCATTAATTTGCTGATTTTAATTTTTCATTTTCTTTATTATTTGAGCATATACATATCCCGTTGACTTTTTGTTCAATAAATGTTATACTGTTATACTAAAAGAGCTCCATGCCTCAAAGTAATCATTTTGTATTACACGTAACGATACTGAGACATCTTCATTACCGTACTGAATTTATGGAAACAGCTGTTTAAAAAACTAGTTGAATCATTGTTTGTATCTCTGTACATCGCCAATATCGAGATTGACAGAAGATGTATCGTAAATTATTACACTTCTGTTATAGGTAAAAATGTTTCACCACTCTTTTCAGTAAGGAAGATATCCTAGAAACGTATTCGCTATATTGTCAGTGTGGTTTTTACATGTCTCCCACACGTAAAGCTGAAGAAGTTATCCTTTTCCTGTTATCACCTAACCATACTCCGACGTACATTTTTGCCAAAATGTATCACACTCGTAACTCACCCCTTTTCCCAAAAATGTATTTAAGAATAAAACTTTTCACGTTCCTATTTATTTTCCAGTTAATAACGGTAGAATTCGGTTCGTCATTGTCTCATAATACTCCTGGCTGATTCAGGCGATGTCTCTGGATATTGGAAACAGTAAATACAATTTACTGACTAGTAGATATTCTCTCCCTTTCCCCTGCTCATCCTGATGGTGTTAAGAGACTGAAACCTGCCATATCCAAAGTATAAGTTCTCCACATATTAATAAAATCATAACTTTCGGAGATATCGGAGCGAAATTTAAATAATATTTTGTACACGCCTAATCTGTATGACCATACGAATATATGTATGTTGACTTTAACATCTTTCACGCATGTACATATACGCATGTTTATAGATATAATGTATATTTTAGGAACTGAAGATGGTCGCATACTGACTGAAATCTACATCTGCAATAATAAAATTACGAATAATCGCTGTTATCTTTTACATATTTTAAAACAGTGTCACTGATCATATGTCGACTCAAAATGGAATCAAACCTAATAACCATACAAAAGAATACATTGATCACAGAATCTCTTTCCGATAGTTGTATTCAGACGTGTTCATCTAAAATAAAAGCAAGCTCATTAGCGCCAAAAATCCTGTCGGTTTTGAATAATGTAAGTAACCTCTCGCCAGTAGCAATAGAGTACACCAGTCATGTTTCTGGAGAACCCAGGAGGATAATGTCTAACCCAAAAGATGCTCGATCGACACTGAAAGACACTAAAAGGGCTCAAGGCATCGGGCTAGGAAAGTTTTAAAGTGCTGTAACGTAACAATAACTGACAACATATCGAAAATATGTTATATAAAATTTCAGCTGAAAGCACCACAAAAACTTCCCAGTCAAAAATTTAGTAATAAAATTTAACAATTCCAAACTCGAAATTAAAACCTTTAGACATAAACCATTTTCATGACAGCAGTTAGTAAGCAAAGCTATGCTCTTCATTACTGTACTGACATATGCAGACAAGTATTGTGAATGTTACTTGAACATGCGATCTCTTAGATTAACAGTTTATCTTTAAAAAATTCACTGTCGGTTAAACAAATTATTACTCTTATTCCTAATGTGAAACAATACACGCTAAATAAACAGAAGTAGCTTTAACTACACGAAACAGACTCAATAATTCGACATGACACATTTAAGAAGAGTTAAATTAGTCGGTATTTTCAAAGATATTACCTTAAAATTGGCAATCATAATTTACGCATAATTGATTGTAATAATCATGGATCACACATTCTCATTTCTTCATAGTTGAAACAGCAAAAAAAAAAAAATAAATAAATAAAACCTGTCTTTGCCGCCACAGGATAGGACAGCTGGCATCTCAAGCACAATGTTACCTGCGAAAAGGAAATATCAAATATCAGCTGGCAGCTTTGCTTAAAGTAATGAGAAGTGAAACCAAAATTGCGGTAGCATCAGGTTAGGAGCAATAATTGTTGCTGTTGTGGACTTCATTCTGGAGACTGTTTTGGTGCAGCTTTCCACCCTATTTTATCTTGATCAAGCCTCTTCACATCGTCACAACCCACATCCCTTTAAATCCGCTTACTATATTTGTCTCTTGAGGTCCCTCTGAGATTTTTTCCCTACATACTTCCCTCCAATTTACAATTCCTTGGTGTCTAAGAAAGTGTCCTAAAATCGATCCCTTCTTTTACTGTATGTATGCAAAAAATTCCTTTTCTCCCCAATTCTATTCACTAGTTGTTCATTAATTACACGATCTACCCAAATAACCTTCAGCATTCTTCTGTAGCGTTACATTTCTTCCTGTCTAAACTACTTACAGTTTCACTCCTGTAAAAGGCAAAACCCCACACAAATGCTTCAGAAAGGATTTCCTTACACTTAAATTAATACTCAATGTTAGCAAATATTGATTCTTCAAAAACGCTTTTCTTCCTATTGACATTCTGCAATTTATATCCCCTGTAGTGCAATTGTCTTATGTTATGTTACTACCAAAGTAACAAAACTGATCTCCCACCTGTATTGTTTCGTTACTTCATCTAATTCCTTATTTTTCTATTAATTTCAGCGAACCATGTTTAAGTGTGGCCTACAATGATTTGGATAAAGTTATTGTGCACACAAGACCGACAAGTATGGGAGAGTTGACACAAGGAATTATCGTGACAGATACACATACTATACTCTCTGTTGATGTAACTAGTCGAAATGTGAAACAGCTATAATCGTATACCTTAGTCTTTGAAAAGCGCGTACAAAGCGCAGGCGATGGATCAGTTAGAGACGGGCAGCCAGCTTTGTGCTGGGCCCCTCTTGTGGTAAGGATAATGGGTATGTCCTAGCGGGCAGCCCTTGTCCGCCAGTAGCCGCGGTACCGGACGCGCTCACCGCGATGTACAACGGACTGCAACAGTCGAATTAAACACCGTGCAGCCCTTAAACAAGAATTGCAACCACGCTGACGAATCGTGTGCGCGTGGCTCGGCAGCAAGAGGTGCCTGGGTGCAATAACAGCCGCGCGGCACGCGCCACTTGTAGCAGCAGCGACGGGAGCGCGGGGCGCGATTCCTATTCTGCTTTTGAGGACGAGAATGAGCCTCTCTGGGCAAGCTCGAGCCATGCTCAAAACAGGACCACGTTGTAATCGAGACCCAGTACCGGGCTTCAATTCAAACCACTTCCTGACGGCCGCGGTGAAATAGCCGGTCTAAAGCGTCTCGCTGCGGAGCGCGCGTTTGCTCGCCGTAGAGGTTCGAGTCCTTCCTGGGGCATGGGTGTGTGTGTTGTCCTTAGGTTAGTTTACCTAGGTTTAAGTAGTTTGTAAGCTACGGACTGATGACCACGCAGTTTGGTCCGATAGATTTACAAACATTTGAAATTTTTGATGGTCGCGGTGGCCGAGGGGACTGAGGCGCTTCAGTCACGGTCGGCACGGCCACTACGGTCGGGGGTTCGAATCCCCCCTCGGGCATGGATATTTGTGCTGTCATTAGTTGTAGCCAGTTCATAAATAGTTTGTAAGTTTAGGGACTGATGACCCCGTAGTTAAGTCCCATAGAATCTACATACATTTGAACATTTGAACTTCCTGACGGTGCTCAAGACCCTGCAACACGGATGAGGTCGTTCCCAAGGTTTGGCGATAGCTATGAGAGATTCCACCAATACTTTTTAGCTCCGTACTGGTCCTATAACCAGCAGAACTGCGTAAGCCACATCATAGAAATGATGCCGCCCTTCGGACACTTGAACGTTTTTAGTCCGGCCGAGTTTTTTCAGGACATGTTAAATAAGAACTATTTTTCAAACAATCCCTGTCCTGTGCCTGATTTTTTTTTCTTTTTTGGGGGGGTAAGCTGCAATGACGTCTGCGCTACGCTCTCTTAGCAGGGAGATGTGAAGACAACGTGAAGTAGTTTGAAGCCCTCCTAGAAGATCTAGATTTTAATGTAGAGAGATATAAAAAAGCCAAGATCGCTGCTTATCAATTTTCATTTACAACGACCGGTTTCGCTGAACTATGTCAGCATCATCTGGTCAAATAAAATATTTTACAAGGCCATAATCTTCTAATGTCAATCAGTTGTTATATAACAATTTACAGTGCATAGGTGCACTATGTCATCATAATAAAACATAATTATCACAGTGAATGACAATAGCAAACTGTCAATAGCAAACTGCTATTGTCACTCACTGTGATAATTATGTTTTATTATGATGACATAGTGCACCTATGCACTGTAAATTGTTATATAACAACTGATTGACATTACAAAATTTTGGCCTTGTAAAATATTTTATTTGATCAGATGATGCTGACATTGTTCAGCGAAACCGGTCGTCGAAAATAAAAATTGATAAGCAGCGATCTTGGCTTTTTTATATCTTTCTACATTATCATAATTGGATCTCCTCCTGGAATGTAAACCAACTCAATCTAGATTTTAATTATGAGACCCACATAATAACATTCCAGATAAACAGGAAAAGGGAAATAACAATAATCAAAATAAGACACCAAGAAAGGAGCGGAATGGTGGTTCCAATCGGCAGTCCTTGGAAAATGGCCACCGAACCCTGAAAAGTGGGCAATGGCGCAATCAAAATGAAAACGGGTACAAAAGCGACTTCCGTGGAAAGAAAAAGAGCAAGTCGTGAAACGGCAATCACTGGCACTCCGATAATAAAAACCGCACGGGGAAATTTCCAAGCGCGTTCACTGGGAACGGCCGAACACGCCGCCACAGCGAGTCGAAATGCGTTCACCAGACCTGATATATATGATGCCCATCCCGGAACATCGACGTCAAAACAATGACGTTCTCGCTCTGTTCCTTTCTACTCAGAGTCTGACGACGAACAGGGGACGGAGGAAGTCAGACTGATAGGGTTTGACGACGATTTCAGGGAAGTCCTCTTAGAGGAGGAACCTGAGCCAAGCGGTAATTTAATACAACCCGTTCTGAGGATTTCAGTCGGAGATGTGGAGCTACGATGCATTCTCGATACAGGCAGTATCGTCTCTGTAAGAAATGAGGCTGCATATGAGCGCTGCCAAGCAGTGGGTCTTGGACAGAACGCCCCCTGCAACGCATCAATATTAAGGGCGCCTTGATTGGGCATAGCATACAGCTACGGACGCAGGCCAAGATTGAATTCTCGTGTCAGGGGGGACATTTTTTTGTGGCCAACTTTATTGTTGTACCGTCACTAGTTGTACATGTGTTGCTCGGTGTGGAATTTTTGGCGGCACACCATACTACATTGCACTTTGGGGAAGGCGAAGCGCGCTTTCGACTGAATGAGAAAGAAATTAGCTTAAAATTCAGCGAGTGCATAACGCGGCTGAGTTCCGCGGTTCTGTGTTGCCACTTTTTATCAGACTATCGGGCGATATACCCGCCAGATCTGGTGCTCTCGGAGTATCATGACCCGTATGTACTTCTCGTTGACTGTGAGAAAATAGACATACTGGCCGAGATCGACCGAAAAATTAGTTCGTTAAAGGTTGTCCCACCCCAAGCGAAAATTAATTTAGATTCCATTTTGCGGAAACATGCGACGGGTTTCTCCGATGCCCCGGGCACGATCAAAGGCTTTCAATGTAAGTTTAAAGTGCGGCCACACAACAAGTTATTTGTGAAGACATACCAAATTCCATGGGTATACAAGCGGGAAGTCGAGTAGGAGATTCTGCGGATGTTAGCGGATGGCGTAATAGAACGCATTGCGAGTTCATATAACACTCCATTGTAGATCGTCCCCAAGAAGGATAAATCGATCAGGCTTGTACTGGATTCGAGGTAAATAAACACCAAAATTGAGCCGGAGACTGATCGACCACGGACGTTAGATGAACTCTTACAGAAACTTCTCGATCGACTTGCGGGCCAGCTACTGGCAAATCGAACTGGAGCCCGCTTGTCACCCTTACACGGCCTTCCTTTGCTTCGGAACCTGGTATCAGTTCCGAAAGCTTCCTTTTAGCCTTCAGTTCTGCCGCCTTTATTCGTGGCTTTCACTCCATTTTACCGGAGGAATTGTGGCGGCGCATCACCACCGACGTGGATGATGTGCTGATCGCGGAAAATTCATGGGAAAGCCACAACCAAGTTTTTGATCAACTATTGCATGTTTTCCACCAATCAGGGGTAACGTTTAATCTGAGGAAATCTGAATTCGGTCGGCCGCAGGTCTACTTTTCGGGCACATCATTACGACAGAGGGTATTCATCCGGACGGTAGTAAACTAGATCCAATCCGAGACTTTCTTGTTCCGACAGCAAAGAAGCAAGTGCGTGTCTACTTGTGTCCCGTAAATTTTTATAAAATGTTCCTATCTCTTCAAATCTGCGTACACCTTCCCCCTGCACACTCACAAGTAAAATCAAACTGTGTAAGTGGGACGTGGACGCGCAATCTGAATTTGAAAGTGTTAATCAAGCCCTTCTGGCTGCACCTTTGCTAGCACACCCCGATCTTCTCAAGGATTTCTGCCTTGGAACGGACAGTTCGTAAACCGGAATTGCTGCCGAGCTGTTCCAAGAGTTTGAAGAAGCCGGTTGTTGCACAGAAAGACACTTGCGTTCATGAGTCGTGTCTCACTAAATTTGAGAGGAATTACTCGTTGACAGAGCTGGAAGCCCTAGCGGTCATCTTCGTATTTACCAAGCTCCGTGGATGTCTTTTCGGGCGAACGACGAGGATATATACTGATCACCGAGCATTTCATTTCCTCATGTCGGCGAAATTGACGCACGGACGGTTGGCCAGGTGGGCGCTCTACCTCCAGGAATTTACTTTCTCGGTTACACACATACCCGGGAAAGAGAATGTGATTGCTGACGCCCTTTCTCGTTCCCCGGTGGGTTTGACTCAGGGAGCCAATGATGAGCCTAATGAAAATAATTACAGCCTGTACTATTTGTGTGGCGTAGCTTTTGAATATTTCTACTTTCCTCCACGACATAGCGAGGGAACAAGACAAGGACCCAGTTCTGAAAGACGTGAAGACTTTATGGCGTGACAACAACATTCCGTCGATTAGGAACTATTATCTGATTAAGATTAACGTCTTGTTCCGCCGTAGTAACCCCAGGAAGTCCAACTGGGTTGTGTGTATTCCGGATGAGTTGTTGAACAAACTCATTTGGTACACACCTTAGCTACGCGCACTATGGGTCTCGTAAATCTTTTGCTAAGCTCTGTGATACCTGCTACTTTCCAAACATGGAAAAGAGAATCCGGAAAGCTCACACAGTGTCTCACCTGGCTCTTTTTCCCATTATCCCTTTTCGTTTACGAGTAGTTAAGTCCCCTACTACGGACAGTTGGTTGACACAGTTACATATTCGTTGTTGTCGAGCTCACCTCGAAATATGTAACTTTAACCCCTTTAAAAAGAGCTACCAGCAGGTCTTATCACACGCATTTGTGAAAGTCTGCCTGTCCCAAGTTGGATATGTCGAGAAGGTATTATCTGACGCCGGTCCTCAGTTTCGCTCTCCTGTCTGGAAGAGGACGCTCCAGCGCATAAAACCTATTTTCATTTCCGTTTATCACCCGGAGTCAAATCCGAGCGCGTAATGAAAGAACTGAGAAGATGGTGCCTCTTGTACTGCTTACGACGTCAGCGCGCCTGGGATCAGTATATACTGGGTTTCAGCACGTAATAAACGAGTTGCCGAGTGATTCTACTTGTATGCCGCCGAGGCTCGTTTTGAAAAATGAATGTGCAGAGTACAAGGTACAGGAGATTATACCTCTTGATACACCGGTTAAATTGAGGCAAGAATCATCGTGTAGTACGCTACTTTGAAGTCGGGTTGGAAATTCTTGGTTCGTCCCCGTCGTCTGTCCAACAAGCGTCTTGCTCTGGGGCAAAAGTTCTTTCCAGTTTTTGTTGGTCGCTTATGCATAAGGCGGATTGTTTATTAAAACGCTGTCGAACTGGAAACAGTACGGATGCGAAAGTCTCGTGGTGTGCACCATGTTTCTAGTCAGACATTTCAAAGAGTGATTGTGTATTTTTTTGTGTATTTTCTATAGGTTACAGGTTCCATGTTTTATAGTGTATTTTGGATATGTTTTACACTAACGGCGTTAGAGGTGTCGCATAGAAGATGCATTTTGTAGTGTAATTTTGTGTTTTTTTCCCCCCTGTGTTTCGGCGTTAACGAACTCGCCGACAATGTGTCGCGTAGAAAACGCATTTGTAATATTTATTATCCTGCATATGAGTATATGCAGCTCTGGGTAAGATAAGTTGTGCTCTGTACAATCAGCTGACGCGTAAGGCATGTTGATTCGGTTTGTGCACTTAAATGTTGTGGCTCCGAAAGTAACGTCGGCTCCGCTAAACAGAAGTTTGATTGCTACTTTATCATGGAGCACCTGTGTAGAGGGTAAATTTAGTTTAAATTTCCAGTCTTTCTTGCGTGCTACTCTACTGCTGCACCAGATATGCGATCAAACTACAATTAGTACCAAAACAGTGAAATAATTTAGGGTATGTCTTTCTTTTCAGCTTTGCTACGGAAATTTAATGTTTTAGGTTGAATTGATGTCCAGTACCATCAGTGAGTGAATGGGAAAGACATGTTCCTCCATAGCAGGGAGGACGGTAATTATTACTGCCTCAGCCAGTATGTGTGCGCCCTGTGTCCCTGATATTGCCAAAGTGTTTCCTTTTTGTAAGTCGCCGTAACGGTGCCGCCTCCCGGACAGAAACGGGTTTGCGCTTGGTGTAGTGTAGATGGTATTTTTGAACATGTTGTGTATAATTGGGACGAGGATTTGTAATGCCAACTGGGTGACGAATCTCATTTACCAATTAATTAATCAAACCGTAACGCAACCTTTAACATGACGAAGGCCGGCCGCGGTGGCCGAGGTGACTGAGGCGCTCCAGTCACGGTCAGCACGGCCGCTACGGTCGGGGGTTCGAATCCCCCCTCGGGCATGGATATTTGTGCCGTCCTAGTTTGTAAGTAGTTCATAAGTAGTTTGTAAGTTTAGGGACTGATGACCCCGTAGTTAAGTCCCATAAGCTTAACAAACATTTGATTTGAACATGACGAACTTCACTGTGTGCATCACTAACGGAATTTTCCCCATTGTATTTTTTTCAGGAAACTGTGTTTGGCGCAATATAATAAATGAGAAGGACGTACTGAAGAAAGTAATTAACCAGGCCCACTTAAATATTGTAGTGCAGATAAACTACGCAGCCCAGTGTGCAGTGTCGAACCCATGATTAATACGAACACAGTGCGAGGCGAGTGCCTGAATTTGGAAACCTACGAGCAGTACAAATTAGGGGTATGTACCACAATCACTTTCTATTCTAAATTTAGCTGGAACATGTTTAATCTTATGACACTCATTCTTTTTGTATGATGACCCTTGAACTAGTGCATCTAATAACTAGTGTGTGTCTTGATTTATGTCTTTTTATTTCAGGCAATTCGTGGTTTATGTGTCTGACTTAATCAACTGTGTTTCATTTTCTTTATTGTTGCAGGTGATTATTATTTTATGTATTGTTTTAGTGTTCTCGGATTATAGGATTAGGATGTCAAGTTAGCCATTTGTTAACTATGTTTTGGTTTCCTCAATGTTGCAGGTGTTTACGTATTTTCATGTTTGTTTTTCTTATTATAGGATTAGGATGTTGATTTATGCATTTGTTTGTTTTAATACCATGCTTATTTTCTAACGTGAATTTATACTTTTATGTATTTTGACGTTCTGAAGAGCGAATGTTCTTAGGAATTGAGGGACCGCTGGAGCAGTCATCGCATTCTGACGCTGCTGCTCCAAATGAGCAGGAAGCGGGTGGACTGCCGCCAATCATAATAAACTGCCTGTTGGTTCTACAGGTACTCGCCGGAGAGACAAGAAGAATCCAGTGATCTGCAAGGGGTCAGGAACGAGACTATAGGCAGTAGATGCGGTAGTTGGGCCCAGCATGTAGTTTGCATGGTAGACTGCAGCGGCGCGAGCTTAAACTAGTGGCAGGTCAATTTAACTTGATATTATGAACGAGTAATGCGGCGCCGCGCCAATTTGCGTCTGCTATCTGCTTATTAAAAAGGTTGTTTTCTCCCTTCGCGCCTCCTGAGTGTGACTGTCCGACTGTGGCATTAATCTAGCTTTGGTTAAGTCCCAGTGATATTATTAGGAAATTTCTTAAACATTTATCATATGTTATAACTTTTGTTTGCCGGCCGCGGTGGCCGAGGGGACTGAGGCGCTCCAGTCACGGTCTGCACGGCCACTACGGTCGGGGGTTCGAATCCCCCCTCGGGCATGGATATTTGTGCCGTCCTTAGTATAAGGTAGTAGATAAGTAGTTTGTAAGTTTAGGGACTGATGACCCCGTAGTTAAGTCCCATAAGCTTAACAAACATTTGAACTTTTTTTTATATCTTTTGTTTGATAAGTGTGGGTCACGACCCAAATTAAGTAGTTTATTTACGATTGTGTAATTTACTTAATGTTTTCACATATTTGATTATAAATTATCTGTATAATTTTTGTATTTGTATGATGTGACGTCTGTGAGTGTTAGATTGCACCAGCATAATGAACACAATTGGACAACGAAAATGTGTCAAAAGGTGTTTTCTAAGTGCCAACGGAACCAGTTCGTCCATGCTGCACTACTACAAATAAGGCGGGGCCGCATCCTCCGCGGCCGCCAGCACGGCGTCGCCGCGAGAACCGGGGGTGACACTTCCGCCTCTGGCGGCACGGGACAGCTCACCAGGCTGTTCCGGCCAGCTAGCAGGTACCAGGCTGCAGTGCGGGACCGGCAGACCAGCCCCGTGGGCGGCCGCGTTCCAGGTCGCTGACGTCACGTGGGCCACTGCGCCGCCTCGAGATGCTTCCCCATATCCGCGAGACAGCGTGGCGCCGATCTCCGGTAGACTGCGAGCCGCCTCACGCACACCACGCCTCCGAGCAGCTGACAGCGGCTGTTACCGAGGACGCTCGCCGCTGGTCCGGCTGACGATATTTACCCTGCTGAACGGCACTCAACGATAGCAGCAGGGGCACGAAAACAGATGTCTGGCATCTGTCACGACCATACCAGTTGCTACATGTGCCAGAACATCGAAAGACGTAGGGACTTACTTGCTTAACACGCTTCTGTGCTTTGTCACTTGGGCATTCCACAACCTTGGTTCCTGCTTGGATGTCGAAACCTCGCAAATTCTGTGTAACGAAGGCATGGCATTGTCTCTTGTGATTGCTCTCCTTCGAGGGTGCACACAAAGTTCGTCTTCCTCTGTGCCCAATGCAAGACAATCTTTGATCGAAACATTGGCACTCAAACAGAGAGGAAGAGATGTTAGCGAGGCGAGATGCAGCTGGAGCTGGAAAGAGGGACAGTCAACTACAACCATAAACACTGAACAATAACTTAACAGTGGTAAAGTGTTACATAAGTGTGGATTGTAATTTCTAGCCAGTTATCCCAAAGAGTACCTCCTCCCCGTCGTTTGTGCACAGTATAATTTAAAATTTTGTGAGCCCGCCATCTCGTCTATACGCTGCCGACGGTTCTCTTCACCGCTGCTTTCATGTTTTCCAGGATTGTAATGTACTGCCAAGCTTTTGCGTGTGTCTGTGAATGAATGGATGGCTTTCAGCTACCCATTGTGTATTTGAAAATTTCGTCCCACATTACCTCCATATTAATAAAGGGCAGAAACAATTTTAATACGAGCAGTAATAATGTTATAAATCACTTCTGTACAAGGTGTTTGCTTAATTTGGTCGCCCCACATTTATTTGCTTGTTATTTTAATGAATAGATTATGATTTTAAAGTATGAAACATCTGCTTTATGATTTCATGCTTCCCGTCCTTTGTTTAGTTATCTATTCATTTATTTTTTAACATTGATTTTGTGTTTGTTAAAACGTTGGCTGCTCCCTTAAGGAGTGGGCAGTTTGATAAATTTCCGTTGCGCATGTTCTGTGGCCACTCATGAAGTAATTTAGAGCAGCAGTGAGCGTTTTAACTTAATTCGCAGATCTCAACAGTCCGAGATTTCGCTTATTTTAATAACAGGCTACTTTCAAGTTGTCAAGTATGCGACTCCATGACCAACCATATACATAACAACATCGCTTTGGCTCATTTAGAGATGTCTTCTTTGAATTTTCTTTGTGTTTTACCACATCATATTGTAAAGATTGCTATTACTACAGCACGTCAGCCACTGCAGCCATGGCAGAAATTAAGGTACGGAGCGCCCCCTCCGTGGTCCGCGTCCCGCGCCGCGGTTGCGCAGTGGAACCGATTGCGACGGCGTCTGAGATGACGTCGATGTGAGGGCTCTGTCCGCCGTGGTCGTCACTTCGTAGATTTACTCTTAATTAATCCAATCGCTGGTTCGCAAGCTTTGAAAAGATTATAGCCACAGTCACGGTTTATGAGGTCGTCACTTGTGCGAATTTCAGTGGCCTCTCTAACGACGCAGTCCCAGTATCTCGACGTCTGTGCCAGAATCCTAGTGCGGCCCCGCGGGCCGAGGGTATTTAAATCACCCGCTACCGGGCTAGAACCCAGTTCCCTTCGAGCCGCCGTAGCGTGCGGATCTCCGTGCCAGCGCGTTTCCAGGAGCTCAGTCCGTCAGTTCACCTGATTATGGCGATATGTATGATCGCCGAAATATTGTGCCCGTTGGACACTACAGACCGGCAGTACACCCGTGGATATTTTGATTATGAAATACGCCGGGAGAAACTCAAGAATCACAATACAAGGATCCATCCTACGTGAACGTAAAGCAGCTGCCTCAGTTCCTATTATATTACCCACAGGTGGACGTGCCCTAGTCACCACACGACAAACGTGCCTCCTAGCCCCCTCTTTAGCGTCAAAAGGTAGTTTAAACGCAGCCTGTTCGGTAGAACTATTAATATCTACAACAAGTAAACGTTTAGGCGTTCGGTGCAAAGTTCAATCCTTTCCTGAGAACGGACAGAGCTACGTCGTCAAAAATTTTCTCTGTGAGATTAATCACAGGACGTCGAGTTGTAAAAGCAGACACGGAGCTACGTAACCGTTCAAATTCCTCCGAATGCCCGGCCGTTACTGTTTGAAATTTGCACATTGCCTCTGAGATTTTGGAATTTCTTGCAACTGGTTGGACGGAGCTTCCTGGTCACAGTCCGATTGGGAAGTTTGGTATTGATTGAATGAATTTTCCGACATGTCTTGGCTTCCACTTACTTTTTATTCAATGACCGGTACTATGAGCAGACAGATGGAGTTGCGATGGGAAGCCCTTTGTCACTTACCACTGGTAATTTATTCATCGATATTCGGACCGTTTACATCCTTTGTCGTGTCGGTGCTGTCTGCTTGCTTGCTTGCTGGGTGTGTGTTGTCTTTACTCATTGAAAACCGAGGTTTTAAAGATCTTTGCACATTGTTTCCTCACTGCAGTTTCGCCTTGAAAATCGGCCGACATTGAATTTCATGAGTAATGGTGTACAGCGTGAAAAAAATATTCTGCGACTGCAACGAGGTTGTTAGTGAAACGGTGAATATAATGAATGTTATTGTGTTACAGAAGCCGGGAAGGTTTGTCTATTGGAAGGATATGGAGACCTTCTGTCAAGATGTGAAGTTTATATTAATGATTTTTCGGCAGGATTACGACGTATGTGACAAGTCTGTATTTCATTCATTATCAGAATATGAGGTGTTATCCAAATACAGATCAGTTAATCAGGGAATCACTTGGAAATGAACTTCTCAATCAAGTATCAATGCGTCCTTCAATAATGCCATTTTTTAAAGAAAGCCTCAGCCATGCCTTATAATGGAAATTACATTTATTGAACACAGACATCGAAATTAATGGCGACCGAATATATTGTTACATGGAATAATTTTAACTAAGTGTTTTAGTATCACAGTATTACATTGATATTTTTTATGTCACAGTATAGCATGTCGCCCGTACTTACCATGTATATTGTTCCAAGTGATTAGTTCTTGAACTGAGAGAGAAAGAGTGCATTTCTGGCAGATCAGATGCATATATAATTGTTAGTGCAATGCAGTTAGCAATACTTTCAATTTATGATCTGTTGTATATCATTTCGAAGCAAGAGAAAATATAGTTCCAATAGGAATAATTTACTATTGTGTTTCACATCTGTTTATCCTAATTAATTATTGTCGCCATCACGATTCAGACACACACTCGTACACACACACACACACACACACACACACACACACACACAAACACCATTCCAAATAAGAGATCATCACATATTTGACACACAAAACACATCCTTATTTGAAATATTTATTATCACACACTTTCAATGAAATTGGCAAACACTCAATCATATCAGTCTGTAGCTGACAAACTACTTAAACTAAGGTAAAGTAACCTAAGAACTACACACACACTCATGCCCCAGGGAGGACTCGAACCTCCGAAGGCGAGCAACCGCCCACTCCGCAGCGAGGCGCCTTAGACCGCGGCTAATCAGACTCACATTCATACGATATATTCAGACATTTTGACACACACCACACATCATTATTTGAATTATTTGTTATTACACACTTCCATTTGAAATCGTGCCAATGGCTAACCTATTATCTCCAACATCAGGAAATGTAATTTGCGGATCTTTACAATTTCAAAAGGTATTTGTCAATAATAATAATAATAATAATAATAGTACATATGTCCTTTTCAGTAGCAAAAACAAGATTATGGAACAGTCTCTCTCACTATATCAGAGAAATCGATAACAATTCTGGCTTCAAACGACAGTAAATTGATTATCTACTAAAGCAATAATTACGCATCTCTGTTCCCCAAAGCTTCCTATTGCAATCACTGATCGGCATTGCTCTCGCCAGGTACTGATTTCCTAACTTGGTTGGTGTTGTTTCCTGCTGAGAGAATTCCACACAACCAGTTTCGATATTACTACTTAATGAATATTCGATGTAGGGACCTGAAGATGGCATAATGGAATGCCGAAACTGGTAGTAATGTTCAAATGTTTGTAGAACATATGGGACTTAACTACGGGGTCATCAGTCCCTAAGCTTACAAACTACTTATGAACTAGCTAAGACTAAGGACGGCACAAATATTCATGCCCGACCGTATTGGTCGTGCAGACCGTGACTGACGCACCTCAGTCTCCTCGGCCACCGCGGCCGGCAAACTGGTAGTAAAAGAATGTTTTCTATTAAACATACGGCTGTTGGTATCCCACCTCCTACATACTCTTGAGCAGTCGAAGTCCCGGTTCCACTAGCAATGATGGATTCAATAATTACTAACCCTTCTATCAGAATTCGCCAAGTCTTATTTCTTCATATTAAAAAGTACATTTTGTATTTGCTAATGTCAATGTTGTTATTTCTATTATTACATCAGCAATAGCAGAAGGTGCCTCAGTAGAACTGCTAGTGTAGTATTACATTGAACTTTTTTTTTTAGTAAAAAATATATCTACATCTACATCTACATCGATACTCTGCAAATCACATTTAAGTGCCTGGCAGAGGGTTCATTAACCACCTTCATAACTTTTCTCTACCGTTCCATTCTCTAATAGCGCGCGGGAAGAATGAACACCTAAATCGTTCCGTTTTCGATCTGATTTCTCTTATTTTATTGAGATGGTCATGTCTCCCTAAGTAGGTGGGTGCTAGCAAAATATTTTCACATTCAGAACTAAAAGGCGGTGATTGAAACTTCGCAAACAGATAACGCCGCAATGAATAACGTCTTTCTTTTAATGATTTCCACCCCAATTCGTACAACATTTCCGTGACGCTTTCCCCCCCGTAACGTGATAAAACAAAACGAGCTGCCCTTCTCTGAACCTTCTCAATATCTTCCGTCAGTCCCACCTGGTGAGGGTCCCACAAGGGGCAACAGTACTCCAAGAGAGGACGCACAAGTGTGATGTAGGCAGTCTCTTTGGTGGAGCTGGTGCATCGTCTAAGCGTTCTGCCAATGAAACGTAACCTTTGGTTCGCCTTCCCCACAATATTTTCTATGTGTTCTCTCCAGTCAAAGTTGTTCGTAATTGTAACTCCTAGGTATTTGGTAGAATTTACGACCTTAAGGTTATCGCGTAATTGAAGTTCAGCGGATTTCTTTTAGTGGTCATGTGTATTACTTCACACTTTTA
Source organism: Locusta migratoria (assembly GCA_026315105.1). Classification (NCBI taxonomy): domain Eukaryota; kingdom Metazoa; phylum Arthropoda; class Insecta; order Orthoptera; family Acrididae; genus Locusta; species Locusta migratoria. The sequence goes on along the minus strand of CM048746.1, from coordinate 230,428,532 downwards.
TTTATTTAGTGTCAATTGCCAATTTTCGCACCAAGTAGAAATTTTGTCTAAATCGCTTTGCAGTTGCTTTTGATCCTCTGTTGACTTCACTAACCGATAAACGACAGCATCATCCGCGAACAGTCTAAGGGAGCTATTCAGATTATCTCCTAAATCGTTTATAAACACGAGGAAGAGTAGGGGACCAATAGCGCTTCCCTGTGGAACGCCAGATATCACTTCTGTTTTACTCGATGACTTACCGTCAATTACAACGAACTGTGTCCTTTCTGATAGGAAATCGTGAATCCAATCGCACAATTGGGGAGATATTCCATAAGCACGCAATTTCATTAGAAGCCGCTTGTGGGGTACAGTATCAAAAGCCTTCCGGAAATCCAGAAATATGGAATCGATTTGAGATCCCTTGTCGATGGCACTTAACACTTCATGTGAATAAAGGGCAAGCTGTGTTTCGCAAGAGCGATACTTTCTGAATTCGTGCTGACTATTGGTTAATAGTTCGTTCTCTTCGAGGTAGTACATAATATTCGAACAAAGTATATGTTCCAAAATCCTACTGCAAATCGACGTCAATGAGATAGGCCTGTAATTTTGGGGATCACTCCTATTGCCTGTCTTGAATATTGGAGTAATTTGGGCAACTTTCCAGTCTTTCGCTGAGTGATCGGTTGTAAATTATAGCTAAGTACGGAGCTATTTCATCAGCATACTCTGAGAGGACTCTAGTTGGTATACAATTTGGCCCGGAAGATTTATTTTTGTTTAGTGACTTAAGTTGTTTTACTACTCCAGGGACATCTACTTCTAAGTTTCGCATGCTGGCAGCTGTTCTTGGATTGAATACTGGAGTGTTCACTTCGTCTTCTTTGGTGAAAGAATTTCGGAAAGCTGTGTTTAGTAATTCTGCCTTAGCAGTACTGTCGTCGGTAGTATTACCATTGCTATCGCGTAGTGAATGTATTGTTTGTGTTTTGCCGCTAGTGTACTTCACATATGACCAGAATTTCTTTGGTTTTTCTGCAAGATTACGAGACAGGATTTCGTTGTGGAAACAACTATAAGATTCTAGCACTGAAGTCCGCGCTAGGTTGCGAGTTTCAGTAAAAGATTGCCAGTCTTGTGGATTCTGTGTCTTTTTAAATTTTGCATGCGTTTTTCTTTGTTTCTGCAACAGTGATCTGACCTGTTTTGTGTACCACGGGGGGTCAGCCCCCTCTTTTATTAATTTATTTGGTATAAATCTTTCGATTGCTACTGATATTATGTCTTTGAATGTAAGCCACAACTGATATACACTCGCATTTTTAGTTTTGAAGGACTGGAGACTATCACTCAGGAAAGCGTGAAGCGAATTTTTATCTGCTTTATTGAATAGATATATTTTTCGTTTATTTTTGGTGCATTTGGGAATTTCGATATTCAGTCTCGCTACTACAACTCGATGTTCGCTAATCCCTGTATCTGTTTTGATGCTCTTTACTATCTCGGGATTATTTGTTGCTAGGAGATCAAGAGTATTTTCGCAACCACGTACTATTCTAGTGGGTTCATGAACTAACTGTTCGAAGTAGTTCTCAGAAAAAGCATTCAGAACTAGTTCGGACGATGTTTTATATTTGCCCTCGGTTTTGAATACGTAATTATGCCAACATATCGAGGGTAAATTAAAGTCGCCACCGATTATAACAGTATGCTTCGGATACCTATTTGAAATATGATTCAAGCTTTCTTTGAACATTTCTGCAACCGCATCGTCTGAGTCAGGGGGCCGATAAAAAGATCCAATTATTAATTTATTTCGGTGGTCAGGTATAACCTCTATCCAGACCAATTCACAGGAAGTACCTGGCTCAATTTCGTTGCAGGATAAACCGTTTGTAACAGCAATAAACACGCCACCCCCTGTTTTATTTATTCTATCCTTTCTGAAGACCATTTGGCCCTTTGAAAAAATTTCGGCCGAATTTATCTCAGGCGTCAGCCAGCTTTCAGAACCTATAACGATTTGTGCCTCAGTACTTTCTATCAGCGCTTGGAGCTCTGGAATTTTCCCAACACAGCTACGACAATTTACAACTGTTACACCAATGGTTTTATGTCTACTTTCTTCCCGTGTCTGACCTGCCTCCTTTGAGACTGAAACCCATTTTGTATATTCCCGAGGCCATCTAACCTAAAAAACCGCCCAGTCCACGCCACACAGCCCCCGCTACCCGTGTAGCCGCTTCCTGAGTGTATCTGCGACATTTGTCGCTGACCACCGCTTTCTCTGACAGCTAATTACGTTGTTCATATATTTTTGGTGTTCATATACGAGCTGCCCAGAACGCAGTTGTGCACTTCGTCTTTTATGTTTTATCCTTCGCTAAGCTTAGACGTACGTCAGGGACTTCCTTACAACCAAATGCAAGTGTGTGAGTTCGGTTTTCTCTTTAAATATGACGAAAATATAGTTGGTACAATTAAAATCGTTTACTTATTTAAAATGATCCACCTTTTAATGTTCAATGAAGTGTTTCTATTTTTGCAGCAGTAATCTCAATTGTGTAACATGATGCTTGGAGCCATTTTGGACTTGTATCTATAATTTACTAGAATCTTGATATCATTATATGAAATTTTCATGACTGTGAATTTCTAGTAATTACTGCAAAGAAATCTTCGGAGTTAAACGAAATCCGATAGATTTAAAGAGCCTTTTGTCACGAAAGCTAACTTAATATTTTTAAAACAGTCATTCAGCTAGCATACCCGCTCTACGTAACTCAAGCATCATTTTACATAATGCAACAAGAGTTTGACAGCCTCATCTGCTACGATCCAAACAACTTGAAGCAAACATATTGGGTGAGAAAGGTCATCGCGGTATCTATTAGTTTCTTTGTGTAATATAGTACTCAAGTGTCACTTTTATTTCAAATTACTTCTTCCTCTAAACTTTAAAGTCAGAGTCTGCCTACTTTTTTGAGTCTGCTATTTATAAAGTTACTTAAATGTGTTGTCCACCAAGTGACTTCTCTTTAATATTAAAACGCTAGTGAAACTTTAAAAGCGCCCTCAAACATTAACAACCAGTCCAACACCTGATTGGATTAAAAAGCGCAATATTACACTAGTATTAATCTTACTAGAATTAAGTAGTATTTATTTGTATCCCTATTACATGTATCTTATCTCTCTAAATTACGTTATTAATACCTTATTATTCGTTTTTGTTTGTTGTTATGGTCTTCAGCCCGGAGGCTGGTTTGATGCAGCTCTCCACCCTACTATATCCTGAGCAAGCCTTTTCATCTCCTCATAAGAACGACAACCCACATCCACTTGAATCTGCTTACTATACGCGTCTCTTGTTATCCCTCTGCGATTTTTCCCCCACACACTTCCCTCCAATGCTAAATTTACGATTCATCGATGTCTAAGAACGTGTCCTACCATGCGATCCCTTCTTTTGGTCAGGGTATGCCAAAAATTCCTTTTCTCACCAATTCTGTTCAGTACCTCTTCATTAGTTATGCGATCTACCCACCTAATCTTCAGCATTCTTCTGTAGCTCCACATTTCAAAAGCACCTATTCTCTTCCTGTCCGCACTGCTTATCGTCCATGTTTCACTCCGGTACAAGGCAACATTCCACACATATGCCTTCAGAAAAGACTTCCTTGCACTTAAATTAATATTCGATGTTAGAAAATTTCTCTTTTTAAAATATGCTTTTCTTCCCATTGCTATTCTGCATTTTATATCCTCTGTACTGCGACCATCGCATGATATTTTACTACCCCATAACAAACCTCATATACCACCTTTACCTAATCTAATTCCTTCAGCATCGCCTGATTTTCTAAGACCGCATTCCATTATTTTGGTTTTGCTCTTGTTAATGTTCATTTTATACACTGTCTTCAACACACTCTCTATTCCATTGAACTGCTCTTCCAGGTCCTTTGCTGTCTCTGACAGAATTACAATGTCATCAGCAAAACGCAATGTTTTTATTTCTTCCCCCTGAACTTTAATCCCTATTCCATATTTTTTCTTGCTTTCCTTCACCGCCTGCTCGATGTACAAATTGAATAACTTCGGAGAAAGGCTACAACCCTGTCTTACTCCCTTTCCAACCACTGCATCCCTTTCATGCCCTTCGAGTCTAACAACTGCGCTCTGGCTTTTGTACAAGTTGTAAATAACTCTCCATTCCCTGTATTGTACCCCTGCTGACTTCAGAATTTGAAAGAGTGTATTCCAGTCAACATTGTCAAACGCTTTCTCCAAATCTACAAAATCTAAAAATGTAGGTTTGCCCTTCCTTAATCTATCTTCTAAGATAAGACGTAAAGTGAGTATTGCCTCTGGGATTCCTACGTTCCTCCTGAAGCTTCTACCAGCTTTTCCATTCTCCTGTAGATAACTCGTGTTAATATTTTGCAACCATGACTTATCAAACTGATTGTTCTGTAATTTTCAAACCTGTCTGCGCCTGATTTCTTTGGAATGGGGATTATTACATTTTTCTTAAAGTCTGAGGTCATTTCGCCTGTCTCATACATTCTACGCACCAGTTCAAATAGTCTTGTCGTGGTTGGCTCTCCGAGAGACTTTAGTAGCTCTGAGGGTATGTCATCTACTCCTGGGGCCTTGTTCCGACCCATGTCTTTCAATGCTCTGTCAAATTCATCTCTCAGTATATTTCATCTTGATCAAATTCCTCTTCCCTTCCTACAACATCGTCTCTCAGTTCATTTCCTTTGTAGAGCTGCTCTATGTACTCTTTCCACCTTTCAGCTTTACCATCTTTGCTGAGAACTGGTTTCCAATCTGAGTTCTTGATACTCGTAGAGTTGCTTTTCTTGTCCCCAAATGTCTCTTTTATTTTCCTGTAGGCTGTATCTACTTTTCCCCTTTTTATACATTCCTCTACAGATTTGCATTTGGCTTCTAGCCACTCCTGCTTAGCCATTTTGCGTCTCCTGTCAATCTCATTTTTAGTCGACTGTACTCCATTTTGCCTGTTTCATTTACTGCATTCTTATATTTTCCCCTTTCATCAATTAAGTTTAGTATTTCCTGTGATATCCAAGGATTTTTTGTAGGTCTTGCCTTTCTACCTATTTTATCCTCTGCTGCCTTCACTATTTCTTCTCTCAATGCTACCCATTCCTCTTCTACTGTTTTATTTCCCACTGTTTCTGTGAATTGTTGCCTAGATATCCCTCTGAAATTCTCCAGAACTTCACGTTCCTTCAATTTATCTAAGTCCCATCTCCTTATTTTCCTACCTTTCTGCAGTTTTTTTTTCAGCTTCAGCCTACAGTTCATGACTAACAAGTTATGGTCAGAGTCTATATCTGCCCCTGGGTATGTTTTACTGTTTCTAACTTGGTTCCGGAATCTATGTTTTACCATTATAAAATTTATCTGGTACCTTCCGGTGTCTCCTGGTCTCTTCCAGGTATACAACCTTCTTTTGTGATTCTTAAACCACGTGTTTGTTACGTTTAAATCATGTTCCGTGCAAAATTCTACCAGCCGACTTCCTCTTTCATAGGTTCTGCCCAGTCCATATTCACCTACTATTTGTCCTTCTCTTCCTCTTCCTACTACCGAATTCCAGTCTCCCATCGCAATTAAGTTTTCCTCTCCTTTAACTGTCTGAATAATTTCCTTTAGCTCCTCATTTAATACTTTGATCTTCTCATCATCGGCAGAGGTAGTTGGCAAATAAACCTATACTACCGTTGTCGGTGTTGGCTTCGTATCTATCTTGATAATGATAATGCGATCACTGTGCTGCTCATAGTGGTTTACCCGTATTCCCATTATCTTATTCATTATCAGTCCTACTCCTGTGATACCCCCAACTGATTTTGTATTTATAATCCTGTACTCACCTGACCAGAAATCCTGTTCATCCTGCCACCGAACTTCACTAATCCCCCCTATATCCAACTTCAACCTATCCCCTTTTTAAATTTTGTAATTTTCCTACCCGATTAAGGGATCTAACATTCCACGCTCCGATCCGTAGAATGCCAATATTGTATTTCCTGATGACAACATCCTCCTGAGTAGTCCCCGCCCGGAGATCCGAATGGGGCACTATTTTACCTCCGGAATATTTTACCCGAGAGGATGCCATCATCATATATTTTCATACAGTAGAGCTGCATATCCTCGGGAAAGGTAACGGCTGTAGTTTCCCCTTGCTTTCAGCCGTTCGCGGTAGCTGTGTGGCAAGCAACATTAGCTGATGTTACAAGGCCAGCTCAGTCAATCATCCAGACTGTTGCCCCTGTAACTACTGAAAAGGCTGCTGCCCCTCTTCAGGAACCACACGTTTGTCTGGCCTCTCCACAGATACCCCTCCAATATGGTTGCACCTATGGTACGGCTATCTGCATCGTTGAGGCACGCAAGCCACCCCACCTCGGCAATGTCTGTGGTTCATGGAGGTGGACATGTTTCTTATCTGTATATAAAACTCTTCTGGGTTTTGGACCGCATCGTCAAAATATCAAACACTTCACCGACGTTTCGGCCACTATTGCAAGTGGCCATCTTCTGGGTGTTACATTTAAATGTAACACCCAGAAGATGGCCACTTGCAATAGTGGCCGAAACGTCGGTGAAGTGTTTGATATTTTGACGATGCGGTCCAAAACCCAGAAGAGTTTTATATACAATGACAAGGGCCGCGGAAGCCTTCGTTTACATTTTTCTTATCTGTCTAAATTACATTATTAATACCTTATTAATCGTTTACCTATAAAAACGTATGTATCTTATAGGTAACTCCGATTTAAGAGAGGGCCCGAGGTCCTAAAATCATCAGACAGCATAAATAAATAAATAATAATTAACACTGCTCATTACTTTGTGAAAAATCTTCTTCGCTTACAGTGCCGGTACAGGCTTCTGCAGGAGAGAGGGCAACGGAACGGCTGCGCTACAAAAATATGCGAAACGTCGGAACTTGCGTCGCGGGTCACGTCTCGCTTGATATTTCAATCACCGCGGCGCGATTTCGTTTCCGCCGTGTTGGTATAAGAATGGAAGTTTTCCAGCAGCCGCCCCGGAGCCGTGGACGACCGAAAGACGCTGCGTTATAAACGGCGCAGCCGAGCCAAGTTTCAATTCCAATTCCAACTTGGGAATCATTTGTTTTAGCAGCCTCGTAGCTTTATAATACCCGTGGTCTGTTTTATCAAAGAGCTATGACTTGTACCAGATATCAGAACTGACTAAATGAAGTTCTTAGCTTGGAACAGTAATCCCAGAGTGCTTTGTAAAGTTGGTTTCATAATCCTCAAAACTGTATCGTATCTGAAGGTACAACGAAAGAATGAAAAATTCCACTTATCAGTTAGGGATCGTAAATTAAGACAGTTAAGCAATATGAAATAAATCGCTATTTGCGATGTTATGGCTTCACTGTATTAGGTTTGGATGAAATACCAAACTGTGGCGAACGAAAATTTGTGCCCGGCCGGGATTCGAACCCGGGATCTCCTGCTTACGAGGCAGACGCTTTGACCACTCCGCCACTGAGGACACATTGATCAGTCCGACTGCAGAGAACTCTTTCCATCTCTTTTCATCTAAACCTAATACACTGAAGCCATAACATCGCAAATTGCGATTTATTTCATTCATTTGAACGCTGTAATTTGTCAAAAATATATATACAAGTTAACCAAAAGGCGCGGTTATTTTCTCATCATAGGTGAATTAGTATATTTCTCTTTTTCCTCGGTTACAGTCCGTAATACTTCACATTTCCCATCCCGTGCTATAACAATTTGTAATTGTTGTCACAGTTACATAGTAGACATCTCCACGCAATTTCCATACGAATAGCAGTCGAAATATCTGCGTGTCAAATGTATCTTTTTGAAAAAGTATCGATTGAATATTCGATTACTTAATCCATCAGTTTCTATAGTTACTGAGATTCCAGCAACAATGTCATCTTCAAACTTCGGTCCAGTTTCCGATGACCGATCTCCGGAAAGTGCATCTCTGTCGAGATGAACTTTTTGATACGTAGGTTGTTTCGAAATTCAAGATATATAATTCTGCAATTATTAAAGTGGACTTATCAGATCAGATGAAGCCGTGTCTGTAAATTGCATTCAACGACTCTGTGGACATTTCGTCAGCCTCGATACTGCAGAAATATCTCTTTTCATGCTAGGTATTTCCTAACCATACTTTGGGAGGAGGTAGTGTGAACAAAAACACCATAAAAGTCTAGTAAACATGGGCAAACCTGAAGAACTCTCAGCGTTTCATCGTTGTAGTTGTTGTTGTGGTCTTCAGTTCGGAGACTGGTTTGATGCAGCTCTCCACCCTGCTCTGTCCTGAGCGAGCCTCTTCATCTCCTCATCAGACCTGCACCTTACATTGAATGTGCTTACTGTATCCATCTCTTGGTCTCCCTCTGCGAGTTTTACCCCACACACTTCCCTCCATTACCGAATTTACGATACCTGGATGTCTAAGAATGTGTCCTACCAATCGATCCCTTCTTTTAGTCTAGGTATGCCAGAAAGTCCTTTTCTCCCCAATTCTGTTCAGTACCTCTTCATTAGTTATGTGATCCACCCACCAAATTTTCAGCATTCTTCTGTAGCACCACATTTCAATAGCATTTATTCTCTTCCCTTCCGCACTGTTTATCGTCAATGTTTCGCTCCCATACAAGGCCACACTCCACACAAATGCCTTTAGAAAGGACTTCCTTACATTTAAATTAATATTCGAGGTTAACAAATTCTCTTTTTCAAAAACGCCTTTCTCCCCATTGCCATTAGCATTTTATATCATCTGTACTGCGACCATCACAAGTTTTACTGCCCAACCAAAAAAACTCATCTACCACCTTGTTTCGTTACGTAATCGAATTCCTTCAGCATCGCCCGATTTTTTTAGACTGCACTCCATTACCCTCGTTTTGTTTTTGTTGATGTTCATTTTATACACACCTTTCAACACACTGTCCATTCCGTTCAACTGCTCTTCCAGGTCTTTTGCTATCTCTGAGATTTCACCATTATCCATAACGAAAAATTTCTTTACTACTGCAGTGCTCAGAGCTCTCATTTCCTAACAAAATATGGAAAACTAAAAGCTTGTACTAGATGAGATTTTCGATTTGGAGATGAATAACTCGTCATACCATCATTGGGTGACATTCCCCGACGTGGATTCGTATTTCAAACTAAAGAAAGACCTTGCGCGAATTAATAACTTTGCGCCATTTTACTTATATAAATTAATAAGTGATGTACTCTCCTAATAATGAAAAAGTTTATCTATGTTGAAAATATCAAATGTCTACGAAACATTATTCTACGATCTTCCCTCTCAACATTTTCCTTGCTTCCAGCAAGTTAATCTGCTGTACAAAGGTGTCTCATAAAAGACTGTGCACTCTCTGAATTGTATTTAAATTAGTAACAATCAATGGTACAAGTTCCCAGAGCATTTCTGCGACACACGCGCATTACTCAAACCTAGCTTCTCACTTCTGAACTGCTCCCATGTCTTCCTTTAAACTGATCTGCTGCCGGTCCCAAACTCTTGAGCAGTACTCAAGACGTGGTCGTACAAGCTATTATTCGAGGTCTACTTTACAGATGAAACACATCTTCCCAAAATTCTGCCAATAAACCGAAGTCGGCTGTCCGCCTTACTCACAACTGTCCTTACATGTTCGTTCCATTTCATATCGCTCTGTAATGTTATGCTTAGATATTTGAACGACGCGACTGCATCAAGAAGCTCACTACTAATGCTGTATTTGAACATTATAAGATTGTATTTCCTACTCATGTGCATCCCCTTACACTTTTCTAGATTTAGAGCTAGCCGCCTTTCTGTCACACCAACTACAAATTTGGTTTAAGTCTTCCTGTTCGCTATTCCAGTCAATTAAAGAGGACACCTTCCCATACACCAGAGCATCATCAGCAAACAGCCGCCGCGGCGGAGCGGTCGAGCGCATTGAAGAACTATGTTCCGATGCGCGAGGCTGTTCCCTGGCGGGGCTTCGAATCCCCCTCGGGCATGGATGTTAGTCCTGTCTTTAGTATAAGTTAGTTCATAAGCAGTTTGTATGTTTAGGGACTGATGACCCGCCAGTTAAGTCTCGTAAGCTTATCAAACATCTGAACATTTGAATTTGAGTAAACAGCCGCAAATTGAAAGTTACTTTGTCCATGAGATTATTTATATAGATAGAAAATAATAGCGGTTCTGTTACACTCCCCTGGGGCACGCCTTACGACACTTGTCTCAGAAGAACACTCGTCTTCCTGAACAACATACAGCGTTCTATTATTTAAGAAGTCAGGAATCTGTAAACCTATTTCATATGCTCGTATTTTGGTTAGTAGTCTGCAGTTTGCGACCGCGTCAAACACAGTTTTGAAATCGATAAAAACACAGTCTGCCTGTGGCCATCACGGCTCTCAAGATGTCATATGAGAAAGGGCAAGCTGAGTTTCACACAAACGATGTTTCCTAAGGCCATGCTGATCCATAGAAAGAAGCTTATCTGTCTCTAGTAAATTTAATATATTTGAGCCTAGAATATACTCCAAAATTCTATAGGAAACTGATGTCAATGATATTTCCCTGTAATTATATGGGTCAGTTCTTTTACTCGACCCGCTTATCGATTTAACATAGTATCTGAATTATTTCGGGTTCTGGGAAAGATCTTTTGCTAAGGCATAGCTGTAGTAATTATTGTGTGCTTCGCGCATCGATCTTCTTATAGACGTACTGATCTCTGCTAACTTTTGCCTGTCATCATTTGCGTGTTCTTTTTGAAGTGAGAGCGCAACAACCTTTGCTTTCTCAGTAGCTTTATAACATTATTTTATCACGGTGGATCTTTTCCATCGTTAATCGACTTTATGTCCACATACTTCTTTAACCCTCTATTTACAATGCATTTAAAATTAGTCCACAATTCCACCACTACGTTGTACCGGAACTAAACGATATCGATTTCTGTGATGCGAACAACTGCTTAACGACTATTTCTAATAAAAACCCTCTCGCAGACTTGTTCATTGGTTTATTAACATTAGTCACCACTGATGCTATATCATGATCACTAACTCCTCTCTACACTGACATCATTAATAAGGTCGGACTTGTTTGTAGCGATCAGATCTAAAATATTTCTTTTGAGTGTTGGTTGTAGGTTTAACTGCTAAAGACAGTTTTCGTACACGTATCAATAGGATACATCATTGCATTCTTCGTGTGCTTGTGTGTTCAAGACAGGTACTCGCAAATTACTTGATTTCCATGTCACATGCTAATCGTCGTCTGCTTTGGTGTGTCTTCAACAATGGGAAAGGTTGAAAATCCGTTGTCTGCTTATAGAAAGGGTGGTCGACGTACCGCCAACGATGATAATTCCGGCACATTTCCTTCTGATTCCTTTGCTTACATAAGTAGAAAAACTTTTGTATTTGTTTGAGAGACCAGTTTTTGAATTCTCCTTTTTTGCCTACATTTCACACTTCAGGTTGCAGTAGGCTTCAACTATGCACAATTGACAACGAAATACATAACCTGCACACTAGTGGAAATCCATGAAAATCCACAATGTAACACTTAGCTTCTGCACACTTCCAATACGAAGGGCATAGCAGAAATTGCGGTGGGACAAAGGGAAAAGGTGGTGAAGAACTTTAAATGTCAAAATAATGTCGTATCGTACCAAACTCGTCCTAAATTTGGTTCAGTCTTATTAAGAAAACTTGTTTATAGTTCTTATAGCTCTTAGATCAGTTGCTAAGTAAATATTTATAAGTTTTCTAATGCCATCTAGCAACTTAACACCACTTGTGTACCGTGGCACCGAATTTCCCTCCAAAATCTATGTCCACCGCCTAATATAAAAAAATGTAATAGTTAATATTTCTATCTTTTCTTAAAACCCAAACCGGGCGTTATACTCACGGGAGAAAGATAAAAGGCCAGTGTTTAACTTCATATTCAAAGTTTAATCTCTTTAGCACCAATTCAGTCATGAAAGTTGTGTTCGAGAGAAAATCCACAGCCTACTATATTTTAGCTTCACATTTAAAATATCACTATTTCATTTGAATGCGTCTTCAGATTCAATAGCCTTTTATAAAATTTTGAAATTTATGCTCCCTAGATGTAGAAGATCATATAAAGTCTTGAAAACTTCCATATTTCACATTAAATAATAAATAATTCCAAATAGAAGATGTAATATTTGAAACTCTTCTTCAGTCAGACATCACATGTTTATTGGTACACTTACAATAGAAGCATATACTATTTGCTTCTGATTCAATCATACATTCACAAGGACATAATCTGAACTGACGAACATCCACAGCAATAAAAATGTTAAATAATCTTCTTAGAGGACGATCGATGTCCCGCAATAAAGAAGGCGCAGAGACGTCCGCTGCCCCGTGACCGTCGGCTAACTTCATATAACGGCCAGCTCTGTGATGCTGCTCGGTGCTGCGGCTCCTGTTTATTGCAGTACCTCGATCGACCATGGAAAAAAAAACCCTTTTAAGTGTCACATCATAAAAATCATTATTGACAGTCAATAAATTGTTTGCATTAATACGCAATCTTGAATTTTCATCACCTGCAAAACAAAGCTGTTATGGGAGAGTAGGGGCTCAGAAATCTGTCCCATTACAAAGTTTGTAATAGCAAACCATCAGGGGAAACATTGTACGACCTGGATGATTGATACGGAATTAGCTGGATATGTCAGGTCAAAAACCTGCAAAGTTGGTGTATGTATGGATCATATTTTGAATCAACGAGATCAGGTCCTAGACTATAGCTTAAAACTATAAGAATACAATTTACACTGTCCTGTACTGATTGTTACTATCCAATTTGCTAAGGGATTGTGTCAAGCCAAAGTGTCGCACTCCAATCAGAGATACCATCCTAGATAACAGAATAAATAGGTCACGGACAGGGTGATCGGACTTGTAGAGGGTAGTGAGTATGTAACATTTTGATTAAGAACCCATGTCCGGAAACGTATCGTTTCCATTCTATGGTAGTTTCAATTCAGGTGTGTCGCTCGTCAAGTTCTGGCCGCTGTACAAGACATAGAAGAGACACCAGTTGGAACGGAAAGAGTGTACCAGAATAGGTTTCGGAGGTACAGAGTGGGTAACGACGTTGGTGCTCGCCACATCGAGCCGCTATTGTAATGAATCAGTACGTTGCGGCTGGTGCTGTAGATGCTGCGTTCTTGTTGTTGTCGTCTAATATAAACCATAAGGTGTAAATTGTAACGAAAATGCGCAAGTAATAACGGAAGGACTCAGTATTCTTTTCAAATTGATTGCAACAATTGTACTGGGACACGCCTAATTACATTAGTAGGAATGGATGAGATAATGATGTAAATTGAAACCGTGCGGATCGGAAACGATACGTTTCCGGTCATGGGTTCCTGTTCAAAATGTTATGTATTCACTATCCCCTACTAGACCTAGAAGTTTGTAACGGGAATTTCTACCACCCTACAGGTGACGGAAAGTAAGCAGGAAATAGCCTTGCGCGCGGTTGCTCGCCATGGAGGTTCGAGTCCTCCCTGGGGCATGGGTGTGTGTGTTTGTCCGTAGGTTAGTTTACCTAGGTCTAAGTAGTTTGTAAGCTACGGACTGATGACCACGCAGTTTGGTCCGATAGATTTACAGACTTTTTAATAGCCTTGCGAAATGTAGTTACCCCTCAGTTAACGTCCAAGAGAAGATGTTTCCTTTCGGAAAATAAACTCCATACTGCGTCTAGACACTGTTGTGAAATTTACAATATTTCATGGTTACCAAAAGGCACGTTTTAACGTACATAGCAAAGGTGATTCCAGTCCGTGCTAGCAGTCCCTGGGAAGAACAACGTCAGTAAGTTCACGTGGTTAAAATGAGAGGGTAAATGAGGAAAACTGCTAATTAGAAGCCGCCATTCTGGAGGGCCTAAGGCCCAAGGCGTGGCCAAATGACGTTATACATTGTTGTTATTGAACGTACTGGGGAGCACCGTGACGTTCTTTTCAGCTACCGAGTTGTTAGTGTAAAAGCCAGTCACATCGCCAGCTAGGGAGTGGCAGGGGGACACGCGGGGAGGTGGCTAGCAATAAGCTAGATTGGTTCCAACATAATGGTGGCCATTACGAAATTGGTAGTGACCGGAAAGTGGGGAAAAATAGAACAACCAAACTAGCCTTTAAAAACCGGGTTTCTGCTTCGAGCAAGGAGTTCTGTCAGACGAGTTGAGCGCCGAACCCGTGTCGTTCGCCACCAGCCTCTGGTAAGCTGCACGACTGTCTGGTTCTCGCGGTGAGTGCGTCGATCCACATAATGCTGTTTGGAACAGTAGCTGTATCAGGCTCTTCTTCAGGGGACTTACACTTTGGTTGTGGTAACAGATGTCTTCTTTTGCTTTTGTTAATGATTTGCCTCAGTGAAGTAGTAGTAGTATTAGTAGTAGTTTATGGGATTCAATAATATTTCATAACCTATCAGTTCCCAAAGTCTCCGGGAAATGTATCCTATGGAGTCCCAGGATCGCATCTCTCCTATCCTGCTGCGTATCTTTCTGCTGTCATTCCTTTCTGCTCGGGACTTGCAGACTGGCCGACAACCTCCTTTCCTCTCTCGTATGTTAGGACAAGCACTACAAGCACAGAAACTATCCCAGATATGAGGCGTGTTTTTTTTAAGTAAGTACCGTTTAGAAATTTCAAAAATACGTGGTAATACATTTCAATTATTTTGTATGCACTGGGTACCTACATCTGTAGTATACGCACTGACGTCATTACAATCTGATTCTTCCTTGTTTACGCTGTGTACTGAGTGTTTAAGATGCCTCCATAACCTTGAGACCCGCCGACTGTGAAGTACGAGCTATTATAAGATTTCTTGGTGCTAAAGGCCTAAAGGCGATCGATATTCATCGTGAGATCTTTGCAGTTTACGGAGAAAACATTATGAGTGATGGAATGGAAAGAAAGTGGGTGAAAGCATTTAAAGATGGCCGCACAAATGTGGATGATGAACAACGGAGTTTATCAAAGCAAGACTTATTAGTCTCCAGTGAGTTATTGCGATCGTTATATGAATAAAATTCTTGAATATCCGTCTCCAGATCGCTTATATTTTCTAAAACATTACCGGTTTCGGGACAGCTGCCCATCTTCAGATCAAAATTTTGAAGTTACAGAGTAACCTGTCCTGTAATGACAGGACAGGTTACTCTGTAACTTCAAAATTTTGATCTGAAGATGGGCAGCTGTCCCGAAACCGGTAATGTTTTAGAAAATATAAGCGATCTGGAGACGGATATTCAAGAATTTTATTTAACAACGGAGTTGTTGAAAGTTTGGTGCAGGAAGTGGACAATAAGGTGAGAGAAAATAGACGCTTTACGATTTCCTCCTTGCGGGATGACTAATGTTTCGCTTAGCGATTTGCATGGCATTGTGACCGAGCAAGGCGATGACGAAGTCAAAACAGTTGTGATGCAGTGGTTAACAAGCCAGGCGGCAGACTTCTATGAGGATGGTTTTCCAAAACTGGTACAACATTATGACAAGTTCCTCAACATTGACTGAAATTGTGTAGAAAAGTAAACTAAGGTACAGGCTTTCGTGTAGAAATAAAATTATGGACGTATCTTAGCATGTCCTTTTTTAATTTCAAAACGATACTTACTTAAAAAACACGTCGCGTGACAGGCTAAACTGGTCACATATAGGTAACAGAATGTAAGCCGTGGGGAAACAGCCTTGCGAAGTGCAGACAACCTAAGCTACCGTCTTTCTCCTGATACGTTGGTGGATATATTGCCATTTTGAAATGTGTGATTCAATTGCACATTTTTTTTCTAAAAGGACTTCACAACTGGTTAAATAATTACCTGATACAGAAAATACGGCAAGAAAGAGAATGAATTGATTGCAAAGAAAAGAATATTGTAGTACACAGAAGAAAAGGGAGTGTAAATATGTATGGAGGATGTGTCACACAATTTCAATTAATTTTTAATCAGGTGATAGTTTGTCCAAATCAACTAGGAAAAGTGGTCGGATATGTAAAATTGTTTTATTGTGGAAGTACACAGCATATATCGTATAGCTATAACGAAGATAACAGCAATTGTTCGAAGCGACGACGTGGTGTCAGTGTGGGGTGTAATTGATCTCCGCATCCCACCCACATCAGTGGCCATTAGCAATCTAACTCTCCCAACATATGCATGTACGTTGTCCAAGATTACCTAATTGGATATTATTTGCTGCTTCTCCTTTTAAATAATCCACGCTACATCTCCGCCACAGTTCTTGGAGACAGCGCCCCTTGATGCCCGCGAACGTTTTTCACTTCATCAAGACGGTGCACCAGTCCACTTCAGTGTTAATATCTGTCAGCATCTGAATAATACGTACCCTCATCTAAGGGTTACAAGGGTGTCCTGTGCATTTCCAGTGCGATGACTGTCACCGTGGATCGTACATATCAATGATGTATCAAAACCCCGTAGAAATGGATGAAGTTCTTCCTTATTGGGTACAATTGGCTTAAGGAACATGTCTCTTTGAAAGTGTGTGAAAGATTTTCCTGCCCAAATTGCTATCGATGTACTGAAACCTGTCGTTGAAACTTCCAACAATTACTATGAGCTGAAATGTTGTGTAAGCTCAAAACAAAATTTGTGACCACTGAATCAATATATCAATATAATTGATGTGGATGCATTAATTCAGTTTCACACATTCGGTATGAGACACCCTTTGACCTGTCAGGCGCGGAGGAACATATAACTCCTAATCCTCTCCGAACCATCTCAGGAGCCACCTATCCTAAAGATGATCCTCCCATTGATCGAAACTAGTTGAGAATAAACAACAAGTTTGCGCTGTAGTCTGTTTTATATAAATTTTTAATTGAAAAGATCGCTTTCTCCCAAAGGAAACAAATTGCTTCCAAAATCATGCTGCTGTAATCTTCAGCCCAGAGACTGGTTGGTGCAGCTCTGCGCTGTAATGTCCTTCCAATTTTTACCGTAATCGACGATTGGAAAGTTTAATGGTACCTCTAATATAGATGCATCATGTAAAAGGTGTCTGTGTATACACTCGTAAAAAAGAATAATCATTTTAATGTGTGTTATTATCTTTGCACAATTAAAATATTTAAATGTGTGTAATGTTAAAAAGTAATCTTGTTATATCTTTTTGTATCTGGTTGTATCTTGTCTCTTGTGTCTTCTCTGCTCCATTAAGATATCGTTACGAGATTGTTTTTGATGAAAAACAAGGAAACATTGTAATGAGGTATGTAAATGTGTTTGAACATTTTGAAAGTCTTAAAATAAATTTATTAACTGAAATAAGTGTACGAACTTTAATTAGTTAAAATACCCTGATCATTTATATGAAATACTAAGGGACGCCATTATAGCATTTGTTTCAGCAAGAAACTAACGACACAGATTGCATCAACCGCCGCCATTACGTGGCAAATATAGAATTCCTAACTAATAAAGCAAGGACAGGTGGAAAATAAGGCTTAATAAATAATAATAATAATAATAATAATAATAATTTTCTATTTCAGCTGTGAAAAACCAAACTGGACGTATATAAAAATTACGCTAACCTCTATGGTAATGTATGCTAAAATAGGTGTCTTACAAAGATCTATAAATTACTAAGTGCATAATTATTTAAAGTGACCATTATTATTACGATCAGTGAGAAGTGAATAATATTAAATTAAATAATTTCCTTATAGCCATATCTTAAAAAGTTAAAAGACAGTTTTCATTTAGTTACAGTGAATTCCGACTGTGCGATTTTACTTCAATTGGACATTCAATTAAAGTTTCAATGATATACGTAACTGAGAATAATATTCAAAATTTTAATGTAAATGATAGGTTCCACATTGACGTAAACAGGAAATAT
Source organism: Locusta migratoria (assembly GCA_026315105.1). Classification (NCBI taxonomy): domain Eukaryota; kingdom Metazoa; phylum Arthropoda; class Insecta; order Orthoptera; family Acrididae; genus Locusta; species Locusta migratoria. The sequence goes on along the minus strand of CM048746.1, from coordinate 230,410,525 downwards.
TTTTATGGCATTTAAAGTGGGACTACTTTGTAAGAATACTCGCATCAGTTGAAGACCTTCAACTAAAATTTAACCTGAATAATCACGTCTCTGAGAAGGTTCATGTTTCATTTATTTACAGAGCCAGCTGGTAAACTAAATAAATTGACATAAAATACAAAGACAATTTTTAGAGTATTCTTACACACCCCTACTCTATCCTGAGCAAGCCCTTTCATCTCGGCATAAGAACGGAAGCCCACATCTAACGTACTGTGCTTACTGTATTCATCTCTTGGTCTCCCTCTGCGTTTTTTACCCTACATATTTCAAGAGTCCTTCATGTCCACGAACGTGTCCTATAAATTTAGCCGTTCTGTTAATGTATGCCAGTAATTCCTTTTTTCAACATTTCTGTTCAGCATCTCCTCATTAGTTACGCAAACTATCCATCTAATGTTCAGCATTATTCTGTTGCGAGCATCAATCCTCTTCCTGTCTGAAATATTTAACGTCCACGTTTCACTACCGCACAAAGCAATACTTCCTAACAGTTTACATTAACATTCAGTGTTAACAAAAAAAATGTTCAAATGTTTGTAAATATATCGGACCAAACTGCGTGGTCATCAGTACGTAGCTTACAAACTACTTAAAGTAAGTTAAACTAACCTAAGGACACACACACACACACACACACACACACACACACACACACACACACACACATATATATATATATATATATATATATATATATATATATATATATATATATGCCCCAGAGAGGACTCGAACCTCCGACCGCAGCGAGGCGCCTTAGACCGCTCGGCTACTCCACCGCGGCAATGTTAATTCTCTTTTTCAGAAAAGCTTCTGCATTTTACTCCATCGATATTTCGACCACTTTATGTTATTTTACTGCCAAAGTAAGCACTTTATTGTTTCAGCATTCCCTGATTTTCTTGGCTTGCATTCAATTAGGCTTATTTTGCTCTTGTAAATATTGGTTTTATACGCTCCAATGAAGACACTGTCAATTCCGTTTAGTTGCTCTTCCAGGACCCTTCCCAACCAATGCTTCCCTTCCATGCCGTTCAATTCTTATAACTGCTATCTGGTTTTAGTACCAGTTGGAAATTGCTCTCCGTTGTCTCCCTGTATTTAATTCCTGCCGCCAGCCGCGGTGGCCGAGGGGACTGAGGCGCTTCAGTCACGTTCTGCACGGCCACTACGGTCGGGGGTTCGAATCCCCCCTCGGGCATGGATATTTGTGCCGTCCTAGTTCGTAAGTAGTTCATAAGTAGTTTGTAAGTTTAGGGACTGATGACCCCATAGTTAAGTCCCATAAGCTGAACAAACATTGGAACATTTTTGAATCCCTGCTGACTTCACGATTTGAAAAAGATTCTTCCACTCAACATCTTCAAAAGCCTTATCCAAATCTACCAAAGCTAGTCTAGGGAATTAAACTCACAACGCTTTATGATCAACGTGCCTGACTCTACCGTAACGCAGGCAGTGCACGTCACAGTCTCTAAACTCAAACAGCACGGCTGGGGACGCAGCGGTACAACACGTGTTGCACTGCACGGCGTCGCCTGTGTGTGTGTGTGCGGATCCCGCAAGCTGAAAGGTACCTGGCGCGCTGCCCCCTCCGTTTTCTTCTGGGCAGCGCGTCGGCAAAAGGGTGCAGGATATCGGAGGCGGGTCACGCACCACCCCCGGTCAATAGCTCGCCCTCCGCCCCCCGCAGCGTCGGGGGCGGCACAGACAGCAAACCAGGCACCTCCTCACGCCTGCTCTCCCACTAGACGGCGACTTTCACCGTGTGCGAGTCTCAGATTCAGAATCTGAGTTGTCCAAGGCGCTTTCTCCCTTTTAGGAACATTATGTGGCAAAAGACTTGGAATAGCAGTGATCGTAACTGTTGAGTTTTAAACAGCAGAATTGGGTTCCACGACTTTCTCATTACTGCCAGCCCTTTTAGAATCAGTCATACAGATCTGGTGGCTTCGCGACTTCGGTTGTGCCTGAAAAACATGACTGCAACACGCCACATATGCCGGTTATCTCACGACCCCATGGAGGGCGAGGTTGTCAGATCTATCTCCTGTGAAAGAATTGCATTAAAAATTATGCCAACCATTAACTTCTTACCAAGAGCACCGAATGACAAGTGTCTGGAGAAATCAATCATCAGGGTTTGCATCAGTAAGTCTGCAACGGGTGGGTATTGCCAGGTATCGAGTGCAGTCGGGTATGCAGTCGAAAGAGTCAGGTCTGTACCCAAAAATACATACCCCACCGTACCCGCATGATTTCGTACCAGATATCCAACTAGGACCATTTTTTTGTGTCCTCAGTACATCGCAATCGCTAGATAGACTGTAAATTATATATAACTATAATAGAAACATTTCTTCTCCTTTGTATTTAGTGTGCCCGAGCACTCACGTGTATCTACTGCACAAAAATCAACAGTTTCTTCCGATCCTCGTGAAACTAGGAACACTTAAACTCTAAAACATACGTAAAGTGAATGGTGGAGGGTACTTACCTACGGACTTCGTCAAAATCTAGCAGCGGTGGAGTAGCCGAGAGGTCTAAGATACCTAGCTGCAGAACGTGCGGTTGCTCGCCGTCGGAGGTTCGAATCCTTCCTGGGGCATGGGTGTGTGTGTGTGTGTGTGTGTGTGTGTGTGTGTGTGTGTGTGTGTGTTTGTGTGTTTGTCCTTTAGTTGAACTTAGTTTAAGTAGTTTGTAAGCTACGGACTGATGACCACGCAGTTTGTTACGATGGATTTACAAACATTTGAATATTTTGACAAAATCGACGGTCTCATTCTAATTTTGATGTAATTTAACACACGTTATTTTCGAAACAAGATCAAAGAAACATTACGTCACACTAGAGAGTCCACAGTATTTAAAGACCAAAAACATCACCTTGCGACATATATGCAATGAAACTCCGCAAGCGCTATCAAACGCTCTGGCTCTAGAGTTGTGGCGATTCGTCAATGAGTCGTTCATTTGAACGAATACAAATAAAGAATCGTAAGAATCGAATCGTGATTCGGACGAATCGTCGTTTAAAAGAATCGTCTGTCTCGTGACGATTCTTAAGTTCCAACGATTCACGATTCGAAGGCGACTGCCGAATTTTGCCGAATCGTGCCGAATGCCGGAGAGAAGAGGGGGGACGAATCGTCGTTCAGAAGAATCGCCTGTCTAACGATTCATGATTCGAAAACAAGTGGCGAATCGTGCCGAATAATTACGAAAGACAGAAACCGTGCGAATAAAGGAAGCACAGAACGATGATCGTGAGATGTTAATTATTAGCCTATTCACGAATTACACATGACAGAAACAAAACGCAGCGAAATACACAGCTGCCAATACATACGAAAATACGTCTTTTATAAAGTTTACATATTATGTATTTAAACGAGCAACCCTTACACATTTATATTTCATGTATTCCGGAAATGGCTGTAACGATTTAGATTGTATTTTGTGTTTAGAGAGGTTTAAGCTTTTCGAGTTCATCTACGTAGTTATAGTCTTTGTAAAAAAGTCAGTTTTACAAAAATATTCTTTTTATATACAATCGCGATTTTAAATGTTTTTAAAGCCATTTCAAAAATCGTTTTTTGTTTTTACGTTAACAGCTTTCATGAAAGAAACAGATTTTTACAAAAAAGAAACATTTTATTAAAGGTGAATTTCTTGCATCTCGAAAGAAATTTAATATTTACAAACGGATTTTTATTTTTAATGTTTATTTCGGGTTTCCTTCAACTAACTGACTTCACATAAGTATTTTATAATGATTAGATACCTATTAATTACCATAGATTTAATTATATTTATATTTAAATTGCCGAAGTATTCAAACAGAACGAGTTATAAGGTTACTGCAGGATTCGAAATAAGTGACCTACATTCACTAAACCTGCATCGCTACTAAATGAGCTATCGCTAAACTTCAGACTATTTCCTCGAGAATTTTTGAGAGCTGAATCGAATGGCTTTGCCTCATTATTATTTTAAGTCTGAACTTTACGCACCATAAATATTAAAAAATCCGATACCCATATTTCACCTTTTCGGCATTTTGTAAGAATCATGTCGTTGCAGACCAGAAACAATCGTGAACGAATCGTAGGAACAGATGCAATAGGTTAAGATTCCAACATCCATAACACAGACATGTATTGCCATCTATGAGCAAGATGTAGAAGTAAGAATCGCGCCAATGCAGACTAAAGAATCGCGAAAGAATCGTGAACGAATCGTAGGAATCGATTCACAATGTGGGATTGAATCGCAAGAATCGATTCATAAAAAATAATCGTGTTGCCCAACTCTATCTGGCTCTCCGCCTGAACAGCGTGATGTTACAATTGGTGGGGAGGGGGGGGGGCGGTCGTAGAGGGAGGTTGCACAGCTGCCACCACCTGTCCTGAACATGCTCACTGCTGCTGCCTGAACACACCAAATGTGGCCTATGTGCAATGGGGCAGCGAGTGCGCCCACACGACACGGCCGCGCAGTGGATTCATGTGGCACGCCACTCTCACTGACTTACTTATTACCATACCAGTGATAAATTCTAGGAAACTGACCCATTACATAACTAGAGTAATGCTACCATTTTCGCTGCGCGTAATTACTGCTCTGTGTCTTGATTCTGCCTGAAAGACGGACGTTAAACTCTGAAATCGACGACAGAAAGAAAGCCAAACCGAAGCTGGGAGCAGCACACGCCCTTACACAGGTACAGGCCCTAGCGCCAGTAGGTACGCCGTCAAAAGGAAGGCAAGCTAATTATCTGCGAGCCACAGTGGACTCCTCTGTGAGACCCGCAGGGCTGGGAAATACAACTGACCCTAAATGTCACCCTTCGTCGCGGGTCGCGAGAATCACTGCGGATAATTAGTGGACAGAGGAAACCGAGAGGTCAGAAAAACAGCGCACAAAGCGAGGGAGCTTCAGCTCAGAGTGAGCCATAGAACAGGGGTTGCCACTCATCATTTCGTTTCCAAAATATTCGAACCATTGAAGGCAAAGTTGTTGTTGTTGTGGTCTTCAGTCCAGAGACTGGTTTGATGCAGCTCTCCACCCTACTCTATCCTGAGCAAGCCTTTTCATCTCCTCATAAGAACGACAACCCACATCCACTTGAATCTGCTTACTATACGCGTCTCTTGGTCTCCCTCTGCGATTTTTACCCCACACACTTCCCTCCAACGCTAAATTCACAATTCCTTGATGTCTAAGAATGTGTCCTACCAATCTATCCCTTCTTTTAATCAAGGTATGCCAGAAATTTCTTTTCTCCTCAATTCGGTTCAGTACCTCCTCATTAGTTACGCGATCCACCCACCTAATCTTCAGCATTCTTCTGTAGCACCACATTTCAAAAGCCTCTATCCTCTTTCTGTCCACACTGCTTATCGTCCATGTTTCACTCCCATACAAGGCAACACTCCATACAAATGCCTTCAGAAAGGACTTCCTTAGGCTTAAATCAATATTTGATGTTAACAAATTTTTCTTTTTCAAAAACGCCTTTCTACCCATTGCCATTCTGCATTTTATATCCTCTGTACTGCGACCATCATTTGTTATTTTACTGCCCAAGTAACAAAACTCATCTACCTCCTTTATTGTTTCGTTACCTAATCTAATTCCTTCAGCATCACCTGATTTTCTTACACTGCACTCCATTACCCTAGTTTTACTCTTGTTAATGATCATCTTATATGCACCTTTTAGCACACTATCCATTCCGTTCAATTGCTCTTCCAGGTCCTTTGCTGTATCTGACAGAATTACTATGTCGTCGGCAAAACGCAATGTTTTTAATTCTTCACCCTGAACTCTAATTCCTTCTCCAAATTTCTCCTTGCTTTCCTTTATAGCTTGCTCAATGTACAAATTGAACAACATTGGAGAAAGGCTACAACCCTGTCTTACTCCCTTTCCAACCACTGCATCCCTTTCATGCCCTTCAACTCTGACAACCGCTGTCTGGTTTTTGTACAAGTTGTAAATAACCTTACGCTCCCTATATTTTACTCCTGCTTGCTTCAGAACTTGAAAGAGTTTATTCCAATCAACATTGTCAAAAGCCTTCTCCAAATCTACAAAATCTATCTTCTAGGATAAGCCGTAAAGTGAGTATTGCATCCCTTGTTACTAGATTTCTCCTGAACCCAAACTGATCTTCCCCGAGGTCGGCTTCTATCAGCATTTCCATCCTTCTGTAAATAATTCGTGTCATTATTTTGCAACCATGACTTATTAAACTGATGGTTCTGTAGTTTTCACAACTGACTGCACCGGCTTTCTTTGGAATGGGGATTATAACATTTTTCTTAAAGTCTGAGGGTATTTCAAGTGTCTCAAACATCTTACACACCAGGTGAAACAATTCTGTCAGTCGCTCCGAGGGAATATCATCTACTCCAGGGGCCTTGTTTCGACTTAAGTCTTTCAGTGCTCTGTCAAATTCATCTCTCAGTATAGTATGTCCTATATCACCCTCATCTACTTCTTCTCCCCTTTCTACAGTATTGCCGCTAAGTTCATTTTCTTCATAGAGTCTCTCTATATACTCTTTCCACCTTTCAGCTTTCCCTTCTTTGCTAAGAACTGGTTTTCCATCATTGTCCTTGATATTCATAGAGCTGTTTTTCTTATCGCCAAATGTTTCTTTTATTTTCCGGTAGGCTGTATCTATTTTTCCCCTATTTATACATTCTTCTACATCCTTGCATTTGCCTTCTAGCCATTTCTGCTTAGCCATTTTGCACTTCCTGTCAATCTCATTTCTTAGTCGTCTGTACTCCATCTTGCCTGTTTCATTTACTGCATTTTTATACTTTCTCCTTTCATCGATTAAATTTAGTATCTCCTGTGATATCCAAGGATTCTTTGTAGGTCTTGCCTTCCTACCTATTTTGTCCTCTGCTGCCTTCACTATTTCATCTCTCAGTTTTACCCATTCCTCCTCCACTGTTTTATTTTCCCCTGTTTCTGTCAATTGTTGCCTGAAGCTCCCTCTGAAATTCTTAAGAACTTCAGGTTCCTTCAATTTATCTAGGTCCCATCTCCTTATTTTCCTACCTTTCTGTAGTGTCTTCAGTTTCAGCCTACAGTTCATAACCAACAAGTTATGGTCAGAGTCTACGTCTGCCCCTGGGTATGTCCTACACGTCAAAACCTGGTTCCGAAATCTATGTCTTACCATTATAAAATCTATCTGGTACTCCCGGTGTCTCTTGGTCTCTTCCACGTATACAACCTTCTTTTGTGATTCTTAAACCAGGTGTTTGTTATAACTAAATTATGTTCCGTGCAAAATTCTACCAGGCGGCTTCCTCTTTCATTCCTTTTGCCCAGACCGTATTCACCCACTATCTTGCCTTCCCTTCCTTCCTTGTCCTACTACCGAATTCCAATCTCCCATAACAATTAAGTTTTCCTCTCCCTTAATTGTCTGAATAATTTCCTTTAGCTCCTTATATATTTCTTTGATTTCCTCATCATCGGCAGAGCTAGTTGGCATATAAACCTGTACTACTGTTGTCGGTGTTGGCTTCGTATCTATCTTGACAATGGTAATGCGATCGCTGTGCTGGTCATAGTAGTTTACCCACATTCCTATCTTCTTATTCATTATCAATCCTACTCCTGTGATACCCCCAACTGATTTTGTATTTATAATCCTGTACTCACCTGACCAGAAATCCTGTTCATCCTGCCACCGAACTTCACTAATCCCCACTATATCTAACTTCAACCTATCCATTTCCCTTTTTAAATTTTCTAATTTTCCTACTCGATTAAGGGATCTAACATTCCACGCTCCGACCCGTAGAATGCCAGTATTGTCTTTTCTGATGATCACATCCTCCTGAGTAGTCCCCGCCCGGAGATCCGAATGGGGGACTATTTTACCTCCGGAATATTTTACCCGAGAGGATGCCATCATCATATGTTCATACAGTAGAGCTGCATGTCCTCGGGAAAAATAACGGCTGTAGTTTCCCCTTGCTTTCAGCCGTTCGCAGTAGCTGTGTGGCTAAGCCACATTAGCTGATGTTACAAGGCCAGCTCAGTCAATCATCCAGACTGTTGCCCCTGTAACTACTGAAAAGGCTGCTGCTCCTCTTCAGGAACCACACGTTTGTCTGGCCTCTCCACAGATACCCCTCCGCTGTGGTTGCACCTACTGTACGGCTATCTGTATCGTTGAGGCACGCAAGCCACCCCACCTCGGCAATGTCTGTGGTTCATGGGAGTATTGACACAATATCTGTTTATTAGTTAGGAGTTTACACGCCATTGAGAACTGCCGCAATGTGACGATAATTTTTTGAAATATTTTACTAATCATTTGTTTTGTAGTTCTGAATACACTCAGACTCACCTTATTACAGTTACTATTGTATAATTCAGGTTCAATGTATCATGGAATTTAGTATAACATAGCACTTAAGGTCGAAATTGGCACAGGTTTTATTTTGTTTTCGATTACAGTCGATGTATTTCAAAGATTCGTAACTACAATGGCAGTTTAAAAGCTGTGTGTGTGTTGTGGATGTTGAACCTTTCGTTAAATCAGACAACAAATTGTTCATTAACACAGCAATTTGGTTTAATTATGGCCCTGATATTGATGTATATAAATAAGAAACAGTGCATTAAACTGATTATGTGCGCAACGGATATTATAAACACAGCAACAACTGTGACAAGTCACTATTTGAAACAGACACTGACTATACTCAAAAATTTTTGACTGCGAGAAAGATATTAAAAAACCACAAACCACTTTCTTAATGCTTGACTGTGAGACTTTTATGCAGATCAGTTTCTGATTATTGAAATTTAGTATAATAGTCAATTAAATATCATTTACTACGGCACCAATAACGAAATATGTTCAACAATATCATTAAAATCAGTACTGCACTTTCAATCCACTAATAACTAATTATCAAATAAAGGAGGTAAGTTAATTTTCTAACTACGTAAATGAAACAGGAAAGAAAGGTCAACTTTGTTACTTATTAATAATAATCAGCATTGCATTACCTACATGATACAACTTCTGACTTGCTGGCAAAGCAGCCTCTGCTCTACATCGGAGCCATACACACAACCGCTCTCTAAGCGAGCTGACCACAAGTGCTACTCTCTCTCAGCGCGAGCTACAATGCTATGCAATACATGATCTTTGCCAAAGATGAAACTTCACAGATTTAAGTACACATATCGATACATACAGTAGAGGCGATATTATACATTTTCTTGCAAGCAAGTTACTCGATACAAAACAGGAGGCACAATATTAGACATTTTCTTACAAAAATAATTTTTTATGGACACGTTTCAAGTTGACGATAATATTTTTGCCGATCGACAACTTTTAATGGTAATAACAATTTTTTTTGATTAGTAGTAATTATATTCAGAAAATATTTGGAATGACTCCATGTAACACAAATAATTATGTATAGGTATTATATGAAGTGTAATATGCTAAAACCCTGAGATTTGTGTGTCAAATGACGTGACGTAATTATGACGTAGCCGCGGTGGAGAGGCCAAGCGCACTGAGGCGCTATGCTACAATGCGCGAGGCCACTCCTCGTCGGGCTTTGAATCCCTCATAGGGCATGTATATTTGTGCCGTCTTTAGTATAAGTTAGTTCATAAGTAGTTAGTAACTTAGGAACTGATAACCCCGCAGTTAAGTCCCTTGAGCTTAACAAAGATTTTTTTTTTTTTTTTTTTTTTTTTTTTTGCATTACAACGTAATGTCACAAAATTTCGTCCTGTGAATATTTCCGACAGTAAATGGACGTCGAAGAATGAGATGGGTGTGTGTGCCATACGTCAGTGTGTTTCAGAATGACACTACTACACCAAAAAACTTCTAGGGGATGTGGGAGGTGTCGTGAGGAACAAAGTGAGCATAGAAACCCATGACCGAAAGCGTCATTCAATGACGCTACAGAGCGTAGAATTTGCTGGAGGGGATGTCTAGCGGCAGGAGCTGGTGCCTGTAACTTGGAGTCTCCGCAGCGTCGTTGAATGGCGTTTCCGGACATAGGTTTCCGTACTCACTATGTTCCTCAAGACACCACCCACATCCCCTAGAAGTTCGTTGGTGAAGTAGTGTAATTCTTAATCACACTTATACATGGGACACTCCATCATCTTCGACGTCCATTACCTGCCGGAAATATGCGCAGGACGAAATTTTGAGGTCGACATTTTTTTTATTTCTAGCATTTGAGGAATTGCGCTGCGAAGCCCGAGTGCGCGAATTTAGATTCACCCTGTATATACACTGGTACAGCGAACGCTGTCTGTCTGTGTCTGTGTTGTGGAAGATGTATTTCGTCAGTATACGCGAGGTAAACTAGCAATGAATATTTTACGTTGGTCAAATGTGTGTTCCACTAATGCTGTGAGCGATTATCTGATGTCAATACTTGATATCAAAAATACTCTGAACTTTGTATGGAGGTAATATCTACTTGAAAGGAAGTAAATTGGGACCAAACAAAGAAGACGATTTTGATTTTTGTACTATTGGTTTGTAAATAAAAGTTTTGTTTTCTGAAGAACATTTATGAGTGTAGTATGGATTGAAGAACCTGGTAGTTTTACCCCGATTTATAAACATTTTCTAACAATTGATTTTTTGTGAGTGTTTACAGTTCTATTTGTATAAACTGTTCTGCTTAAAAGCTGAGACATTTCAGTAACTCCTCGAGGAAAAGTTTCGTCTAATTCATAGTTTCTAATATACGAGGGGCAGTCTAAAAAGAAGTTTCCCCTATCGACACGAGGGGGAGTCTGAAAAGAAGTTTCCCCTGCCTACTATGGGGAGAGTTATTTAAAAAATAAAATAAAAATAAAAAAAAAAAAGGAAAAAAAGAGAGAGAGGGAGAGAGAGACTGAGACAATAAATCAATAAATATATAACATATCTATATTTCTCTACAAGATTTTCAAGTAGTTTTAGACAATTGTCAAACCGCTTTGTAAGCTTCAAAAGGCCTTCCAGGAAGAAATCAGGGCCGGCCGCGGTGGCCGAGGAGACTCAGGCGCTCCAGTCACGGTCTGCACTGCCACTACGGTCGGGGGTTCGAATCCCCTTGGGCATGGATATTTGTGCCGTCCTTAGTTGTAAGTAGTTCATAAGTAGTTTGTAAGTTTAGGGACTGATGACCCCGTAGTTAAATCCCATATACTCTACAAACATTTGAACATTTGGCGTTGAAACGGAAGAAGCGTTGAACGGCTATGGGCAAAAGACACAGAAGACGACACGCACGTGCAAGAGACCGATACACCATTGGGAAGAGAGGTCGACCATGACTGTTTGGAATTGTGACCCGGGGAGAGGGGGGGGGGGTTGTGAAACTTTGGTCTACCATTATTGGCTAGAATCGAAGGCCGCATTTGTGAAGTGGAAACATTCGTCATCATATGTGAGAAAGACGATAAGAAGCACTCCTTCCGCAGGTAAAGGGCTGCTCACCGTTTTCTAGGGCCAAAGGGGTTTTTTAGCTGGACATTTTGGAGGATGCAACCATCAATGCTGCTCGGTACTGTCGAAATTGAAACAGGTGATCCGGAAAAAGCGGCCTGGCTTTCTCAGATCTGTCGTTCTGCTGTTGGATGACAATTCGAGACCACACTCGGCGACGGCAACGCTAAACTATATTGCAACACCTGGATGGGAGCGCCTACACCATCCGAAATACAGTCCTGATCTCGCACCAAGTGACCTCAATCTCTTTCCGGCTTTGAAGAAGACTCGGGGCGGAAGGCTCTTTGGAAGCAATGCTTACATCAAACAAGCCGTTCAAAGCTTTCTCCGTATGCAACGCCCTGATTTTTACTCATGTTCTAATGTTTGTAAAGCTTATGGGACTTAATTGCGGGGTCATCAATCCCTAAACTTACAAACTACTTATGAGACGAGGTACTGCAGTATCGAAGTTGTGAGGTGGCACCGTGTGCCGGGATAGCTGAGTGGTAGAGCGGAAAGGCAAAGGTACCAGGTTCGTGTTCCGGTTCCGGCACACAATTTTAATCTGCCAGGAAGTTTTATATCAGAGCACATTCCTCTGCAGACTGAAAGTTTCATTCTGGAAACATCCCTTAGAAACTGTGGCTAAGCCAAGTCTCTACGATATCCTTTCTTCCAAGGAGTGCTAGTCTTGCACGTTTCGGAGGAGACCTTCTGTTGTAAGAGTGCACCTGTCGCTGTATCTTAGTTTGATTTAACGTAATGTATATATTGTCTTAAATTTGTTTATTTCATGTATTTCTCATTTCTTGTATGCTAGATATATGTTTTATGTAACGTCATTTTCTATATTGAATCATTCAGTGTAAACATGTTCTATATGTGTAAACCCGCATGAATGCACGGACATTCTTATGCTGTAAGTTGGCAATGCGCCAGAGAAAATGTTGAACCTGTTGTAAAGACTGTCTTTGGTACAAAAGTAGTAGCTGTGAGTGTAGCGCTGCTGAAGCAGTCGCGGAGCGGACTCGCTATAGTAAACACGTAAATGTTTTGCTGGTGGTGCAGAGGCACGGTAGGCGCAGTGTGGCGCGAGTTTTATGCAATTGCAATAAGCCTGAGAGGCGTACTGTTTAATGTATTGAACGAAGTGCGAAATAAGTTTATTTATGTTCGAAAGCGATCAGAGTAATGTTTTTTCATGTGTGCAAGAAAAGTAATTGTTTGGTATCGAGTCTATTGTCACCGAATGTGATCGTTGTTGTAGTAAGAGTACCTATTGTAATCATATCTGTCTTGTTTGGACTTCACGACTAAGACGACGAAAGCAGATGAGTACTTTGGTAACATTTTATTTTGTATGCATGTAAATGTAGTGTCAACCCAATCAGAACTTTGGTTCAATTAAACATGACTTATTTCGAAACCAGTCTTAATTTTGTAAGTAGTTGTAGTCACTCCATTATCACCATTATTAGATTATGTTGATTATGCAAGCCTGTACATTGACTAACAAGTTCAATCATTTTCAAAATAATTACGATCAGTTTTAAAGAAATTGCTAGACGAAATAAAGAATTACTAAACGTGTTGCACCCACAGAGACTAGTAATTAAAGTGCAACAGAGTTTGCAAGTAAAGTAAAGTTGGTTTCTTTTATATAGAAAGTAACCAGGCTAACAGTATTCAAAGTATTATAATAGTTTTACCAGACTTGACTGAAGTAATTTTTTATGAAATACGTTAAATACCAAACTCTGTTCAGCCAGTTACACGCGTACGCTACCCAGGCCCTGGAACCAATTAAAAAAAAAAAAAAAAAAAAAAAAAAAAAAAAAATAGTTCACGTAATGTTTTACAAGGAACTTGAATGCTTTAAACAATAATATCAAAATTATTGAGAACTTTGACTGTAGTATTTGTGAAGCTCATTGCATCACGAAGTTTCACTGTATTGAGCTATTATCATTGCAATCAGAGTCTATCTGATATTACAATTTTGATTAAAACACGAACACGCCATCACCACTACATGAATTCTGACACATTTATTAGTGAAGTTGTGCTGTTCGTGAATCGTAAGAGGTGTTAGTTGGAGGCTGTAGTCAATGCTAAGTCAGATAGGGCCAAACTTAATTAATTACCACAGTGATTGTTTCAAGTTAATTAATATCTTTTTTTATTCAAAATTTTCTAACTTTCACTGCGAAAGTGTTGTTGCGACCCATTAGTTGTGATTTGCTGCAACATTCAATAACGAAATTATTATTACTAGAGTATACTATTACGCATTCTAAATTTTGAGATTATTTGACGACCTCCAACAGGCAATTTTCATACAATTGGCGACACTACTGCCAGGATAGTTTGGGCGCCTACGTTTGTAACTGGTTTGGCAGGAAATTTGTTAATTAAGTAATAGTAATTAAGTTATCATCAAATTTTGATTTATTATTTTATTCTGTATATTGATTGACTGATTATTGGATTTGAAATTTGTATATCGTTTGTTGATTTTGAAACATTGTTGAAAAGTTTTAACAACGCAACAATAGAGAAAAGTAGGGTCCTTACTAGAAACGCGACAACGCGTAGAAGCCAGGTATCAACAATGGATTCAAGATTAGAAAAAGTAACCGAAATGGAAAACGTACCGGAAATGGAACATGCAAATTTGAGCGTAGATCGACAAGAAATTACGCGTGATCAAAATGTGGTTCGAAGAAGTAGTACGGATTTGAGACACTCAAACGATCGCAGGTTAGCGATAAACGTGGGTCACGTAATTAATGGAGAGAAAACTAACGTGGATGAGGTCGCGGACAATGTTAGTGATCAGCAAAAGGTAATTGACGAACATCAGAACGAATCGGAGGCTAAATGTTCATCAGATGATCTGTCATCAAGTAGTGAGGAGGAACGGAAAATCGACAGATATAAAAAGGATAGGCGAAGGAAAAAAATGAGAGATGCTGTCTCTCAAGGAAATGCAGACTTAAGTGCGTTAATGCAATTTATGCAAAATATGAGCCAGAATTTTGAAAAGTCACAGAAATGAGCCAGAATTTTGAAAAGTCACAGTTAGAAATGAGCCGGAATCTTGGACAGGAAATAAAGAAAATTGATCAAAAAAACGAAAAATCACAGTTAGAACTAAGACGGGAACTTGGACAGGACATAAAGAAAATAGATATAAAAATCGAATAAATAAAAAAGGAAAATGAACACGTCAGGAAGCAAATAAGTAAACAGGACAAAAGGTTAGATGATTTAGCCACGCAAACGGAACAACAGATTACGCAGGCGCAAAAAATTTATGAGGAGCGTCACACCGAGTACAGTAACGAAGTCACTTTAGTTAAAAAATCATTAAACAGAACCAAAGACAAAGTCGCGGGACTCGAACAGGGATTAAAACACACTGAGGAAAGAATTGTTCAGATGCAAAGAGAAATCCAGCGTGTTGTGGAACATGAAAACAATACGTGGACCCCGCCTAGTACAGAAGCTCAAGTTGGCAGTCACAATGATGTCGCAACAGATAATTGTTATCGTCTCACGAGGTAGACTGCAGCAGGAAACGTCAGCTTTGAAACGACAAAATCTGTCACAGAAACCAGTAACGGGAATTCGCATTACGAAATAAATTTGAACGGAACTGTACCGGAGCAAAGCAATGTTGCGCCATTGCGTTGTGTTGACAATAATGAGGAGGTAAGGCGCACCGAAAATGATAGACGAATGGAAAAGTATTTGCGTAGTATCAGACCTCCACTATTCAAAACAGATGGCGACATCCATATAATGAAATTTTTGAATCATATCGAACAAACTTTACCGCGAGATTGGTCGGATCGCATGTGTATAAATTATATTCTGTCCAACGTGCATGAAAGTATTCACAATAACGTTATGGATATGAGTAGCGAGAGCAGAATCTACCGCGAATTTAAGGATCAACTAATACGAAAATATTGGTCATCAGCAAAGCAGGATGAAGTTTATGAAGATATTCACACAGCACCGATCTTTAACGCAAATAAATTCAGTACGATGGAGAAATATGTGAAACATTACTGGAATAAGAATAAGTATCTTAGCTATCCAATACCAGAGCGAGCTTTCATTTTAGTAATGTTGGCAAAATTGCCCAGACGTGTGCGAGATCTTTTTATTGTACAACCAGTTTTATCTATAGAAAAATTTATGGAAGTCTTGGAAAGATGTGATCGAAGCTGGGAAAATGGAGACCGATCCAACCGACAGGACAGAGGGAATAGGAATGGAACAGATGATCGACATTATCGGAGGGACGAAGGTACTCGCCGTGAAGATAACGGATACGGGTACTGACAAGCGGATACACGGGAGGATAGGTCACGAGGAGGTGATACCAATAACGGCCGACAAGATGATCGACGGCAACGTCATCAGAGAGAAGAAGGACCGAGACAAGACCGACAGGAAAATCGTAATAGAGAGAGGAATAATCGGAATGATTGGCAAAACACCGGAGCTAGGCCCAAAGAATACAATCAGTCACGTAAAGTAGACAGAAGTAGAGGAGACGGAAGAACAGTCTACGAGAAACCGGTACCTCGTGACAAACAGGTTTATGCGTTAGAAGCACGCACAGTAGATAATGGAGACACCAACCATGAAACACGTAATCAAAGTACGAACAATCATGAAGAAAACACACGTTGTTTAAACTAATTGAGCGGCCTGCTTTGCCCCGCGGCGAGGCCGCAAAGCATTTAAAGGGGACTGAAGGACCGACGAGCTCAGACGAAAATGCAAAGAAAGAAGACTCCGATAATGAATGGATAACGACAGATGATGAAGACGAAACTGACGTTATATACAAGACTATGAATGTAATTGAACATGGCAAGAAAGAACGAACAAAAACTGTAGAAGCATATAAGCTTGAGGGCGCGCAAATAAACAAAGTTATTGACGCATCAGCGCAAATAAATAAAGTAACAGTCGGGCCAGAAAGGGAACAAGAATACCAT
This sequence comes from Locusta migratoria, assembly GCA_026315105.1. NCBI lineage: Eukaryota > Metazoa > Arthropoda > Insecta > Orthoptera > Acrididae > Locusta > Locusta migratoria. Next base: position 230,393,959 of record CM048746.1, on the reverse strand, counting down.
GAAAGAATGTTCGTTGAAGCAATAGATGCGCTACTGGACAACAATGATCTAGATAAGAAAACTTGTTGTGTTCAACTGGAAGAAGATACTGACGTAGAAGAGACGGAAGACAGTGACTAATCGGATACGACAGAAGATGAGCAGGGAGAACCAGACAACAGAGCAGCAGATACCGTAACCACCTGTACGGAAGAAGTAGCAGAAAATTATGATTCATTGCAGAATGAGTTTCCTGACACCATCGAACATATCGAAATTTGGAGCCACCACGACATTGCAACGACAGCACCGCAGATGAGACAATGTAATGCCATCCGAACGTCAGATGAACAACAAAGGTTATCAACGGAAGAAGAAGATTTGCTTCAAACTGAAATACGAGTATTGAGAGACGCCAAACAGAGCGAAAGCAATACATGTCCGAAACTAAAACTGGTAATCGGAAGCAAGGATTATGAAGCATTAATTGATACTGGGTCGATGATTTCAATTTTGGCACGATCTATTTATGAGGATGTTAAGAAAAGCTTGCATAGAATAGAGGAACTTCCAGCAACTAGATTGAAAATATATGGAGCTTTCAATTCTAAATTTGTGGAATCAAAGGAGAAGATTTTCTTGCCGTTTAAAATCAATGAGCTTAACCAACTTTTTTACCATGAGTTTGTAGTAGTGGAAGAAATAAATATTCCTTTGATAATTGGAGCTGATTGGCTACAGAAAGTTAAAGCGGTCTTGGACCTGAAAACAAATATTTTGACTGTTGAAGGCGAAGGAAACCAGTACACCACCGAATTATTACAGCAAGTGGAGCATCCAGTAAAGACATTTAGTATCAGATGCAGCCAGGAAGACATAAAAACAAGTCATGACAAACAAAGGCAAAGAGAAAGGTTAAAAGAGAAGGCCGAACAATTTGAAGATCTTAACGGTATATGCAACGTGCCGACAACAATGAGGCGTGACGCGCCGTGAGCCGGCACAGAGTACTGGAGAAGACGACGCGTGAAAATGAAACACTCAACTTTAAATGAACCGTCCGACTGTAGTTATGTGAATCAAGAGCATTGCAGCGGACGAAGATGTGGGGTACAGCAAAATGAAACCTTATTTGGATTGACACACAAAGAAAGGACACATTTTTTACTCGAAGAAGACGACACCCAAGAGGACACCGAAATGAACTTAACGATTACCGGATTTGTAGGAGAACGGATTGTTACTGTGACACCGGATACCGGAAGCCAGTACAATGCAATCGAAGAGGATTTGTACTTAATTAGTCGCAAGCAGAAGCTAATTATCAAAGAAGACTATTATAATATAAACACTTCATCTATTATACCAAAGCAAAGCGTGCAAGTACGGAAACGAGTAATGCTAGAGATTATTGTATGTGAATAGGCCATAGTGGCAGAATTTTTAGTTGTCAGAGGATTAAAGACCGACGTCGTGATTGGTGCGGACACGATGCGGAAGTTAGAAGATTAATTATTATGAAAAATATATATAGAATGGAATGTGGGTGGAATCAAGACGAAATGGAACTTATTTGAAAAGAAAGGGAAAACAGACGCAGAGATGCAACACTACGTTGACTCTGTGTACCTTAACGAAGAAGAGGAGACTAATTATTATGACGTAAATCATTCTACTGATGAAGAGGAAGAGATAAGACAAAGGATTTGTCAGAAAGTGGTTAATATTGAAAACATTCCTGAGGAGATGATTGAGCTGCCAGAGAATAACGTCCGTATAAACAGAAGAAGAATACGATCTTTAGCTGTGCAGAATTTAAAGAAAAGTGCTGAGGCCGGGAACAGAACCCAGAATAATAGATATTAAGAAAGAAAATTTGAAGAAGGAGACCTTGTCTTACTACGAAACAAAAAGCTGGGTAAACCACATGATAACGGATGCAAGAGGTTTTACCGATGGTATTTGGGACCTTACCGTGTAAACAAAGTCAAACATGCTAATGCTATGGAACTAGTGTCCATAAAGAACAACAAAAATGTAGGGCTCAGACACGTTTGTGACATTAAAAAATTTTATCACTAGTATGTAAGTTGTAATCATAATATTGTAAGGGGAACTACACTACAACTGAAAGACTGATGTGATAAACATGACTTGTGAATATTAATGTATTGTATAGCTTATCATTTATTTTAATTACCGAGTGTGTGAATGTGAGATAAAAGACTGAAGCTAAGCCCCGTTTGCTGGTTAGCACACAGTAAACAAAATAAGTGGATGAGAGCTTGGTATGCGGACCTGCGGAGCGGCGAGAATGCGCTCTTGGACATTAGACGTGCCGCCAGCGGCAGCCGCTACCAGAGGCAACAATTGCGTCGCGCGGTCAGCAGCCGGCTCGAGCGACATGAAAGCAGCCGACAGCCATGGGCGGTAGCGACTTCAAAGGAACACACATACCGCTTCATCCAACGGGACTACAAAATGTAGCTTGTGAAGTGATGTGCAATAAAGTGGACCTATCAAGCTCGGCCATGATGGTCAATTCAGTGCAGTGCAATTTTTTGCAGGTTTCTACGCCGATTACGTCACACCGACGCATCCCAACATATCAAATTTTGTAAATAATGTAATGCAACTTCCTACTTTTGTATCTTATGTAATGCCATGTAACCAATATTATGTATCTTTATTTTATGTCATGTAATTTTTCATGTATGAAATATGTGTTTTAAGGTTAACAAAAAAAAATTTTTTTTTGTTTCTCAACCCGGGCAGGATGTAAGAGTACACCTGTCGCCGTATCTTAGTTTGATTCAACGTAATGTATATATTGTCTTAAATTTGTTTATTTCATGTATTTTTCATTTCTTGTATGCTAGATATATTTCTTATGTAACGTCATTTTCTATATTGAACCATTCAGTGTAAACATGTTCTATATGTGTAAACCCGCATGAATACACGGACATTCTTATGCTGTAAGTTATCAATGCGCCAGAGAAAATGTTGAACCTGTTGTAAAGACTGTCTTTAGTACAAAAGTAGTAGCTGTGAGTGTAGCGCTGCTGCAGCAGTCGCGGAGCGGACTCGCTATAGTAAACACGTAAATGTTTTGTTGATGGTGCAGAGGCACGGTAGGCGCAGTGTGGCGCGAGTTTTATGCAATTGCAATAAGCCTGAGAGGCGTACTGTTTAATGTATTGAACGAAGTGCGAAATAAGTTTATTTATGTTCGAAAGTGATCAGAGTAATGTTTTTTCATGTGTGCAAGAAAAGTAATTGTTTGGTATCGAGTCTATTGTCAACGAGTGTGATCGTTGTTGTACTAAGAGTACCTATTGTAATCATATCTGTCTTGTTTGGACTTCACGACGAAGGCGACGAAAGCAGATGAGTACTTTTGTAACATTTTATTTTGTATGCATGTAAATGTAGTGTCAACCCAATCAGAACTTTGGTTCAATTATACATGACTTATTTTGAAACCAGTCTTAATTTTGTAAGTAGTTGTAGTCACCCTATTATCACCATTATTAGATTATGTTGATTATGCAAGCCTGTACATTGACTAACAAGTTCAATCATTTTCAAAGTAATTACGATCAGTTTTCAAGAAATTGCTAGACGAGTTAAAGAATTACTAAACGTGTTGCATCCACAGAGACTAGTAATTAAAGTGCAACAGAGTTTGCAAGTAAAGTAAAGATGGTTTCATTTATATAGAAAGTAACCAGGCTAACAATATTCAAAGTATTATAATAGTTTTTCCAGACTTGACTGAAGTAATTTTTTATGAAATACGTTAAATGCCAAACTCTGCTCAGCCAGTTACACGCGTACGCTACCCAGGCCCTGGAACCAATTAAAAAAAATAGTTTACGTAAAGTTTTATAAGGAACTTGAATGCTTTAAACAATAATATCAAAATTATTGAGAACTTTGACTGTAGTATTTGTGAAGCTCATTGCACCACGGAGTTTCACCGTATTGAGCTATTATCATTGCAATCAGAGTCTATCTGCTATTACAATTTTGATTAAAACACGAACACGCCATCACCACTACATGAATTCTGACACATTTATTAGTGAAGTTGTGCTGTTCGTGAATCGTAAGAGGTGTTAGTTGGAGGCTGTAGTCAATGCTAAGTCAGATAGGGCCTAACTTAATTAATTACCACAGTGATTGTTTCAAGTTAATTAATATTTTTTATTCAAAATTTTTTAACTTCCACTGCGGAAGTGTTGTTGCGACCCATTAGTTGTGATTTCCTGCAACATTCAATAACGAAATTATTATTACTAGAGTATACTATTACGCATTCTAAATTTTGAGATTATTTGACGACCTCCAACAGGACATTTTCTTACACTGTGAAGTTTCGAAAGTGGGAGAAGAGGTACTGGCAGTATTGTTGTGGGGCGGCACCGTGAGTCCTGTCGGGATAGCTCAGTTGCGCTTGAGACGCCGGAGAGAGAACACGTGCTGTGCACTCCGAGTCAAGTGCTGTTGTTTACGTTGTGTTTGTGGCTATTTGTGTGGCGTTACTTCGTGTTCGTGTAACTAGGGATTCGCAGTGTACAAGCAATTAGCGCAGGTGGTTTAATTTGCACAATGGCCCGCATTGTTTCAAGAAAAAAAAAAAAAATACCCTGCAGTTCGAATTAGACAAGGAAACACGCTCAGTTCAACCAAGCACCCAACAAATACAAGACTGGATTGTGGATACTGTCGGCATCACTACTGATCCATACGGCGTATTAAGACCAGGATTTATACTGCTTTTTTGTGAAATTGCTGTATCCTGTACTACTGGAGACAATATTGCAACAACACAGCGCCGGAGTGCCGTTCCAACAACGCCACGGCTCTGTAAGTACTGTTAAAGTCTATAACGCTGATGTAGAGTACAAAAATGTCCGGATTTTCAATTTCCTGCCTGAAGTGGAAAAAATTTTCAAATGTTTGTAGAGTTTATGGGACTTGAATAGCCGGCCGCGGGGACTGCGGCGCTCCAGTCACGGTCTGCACGGCCACTACGGTCGGGGGTTCGAATCCCCCCTCAGGCATGGATGTTTGTGCCGTCCTTAGTTGTAGCTAGGTCATAGGTAGTTTGTAAGTTTAGGGACTGATGACCCTGTAGTTAAGTCCCATAAGCTATACAAACATTTGAACAAACAAACGTATTGGACTTGACTACGGGGTCATCAGTCCCTAAACTTACAAACTACTTAGGAACTAGCTAATACTAAAGACAGCACATATATCCATACTCGAGGGAGGATTCGAACCCCCAACCATAGTGGCCGTGCAGAACGTGACTTGCGCGCCGCAGACCAGTCGGCCACGCCTGAAGTGGAAAACTGTTTCTTGCGAGAAGTGACGTCTCAATACGGTGACGTAAAGAACATTCGAGGCCAAATGTGGTCCAAACAACATCGATTCAAGGTCTTTAGCGATATCACATCGGTTGAGATGCACGTAAAAAGTAACATCCTGACTCACATTACATTGTGTGGTTACAAGGCACAGGTTCGGTATACCGATCAAGTGTCCACTTGTTTCATATGTAACCAGAGTAGCCATGTACAGAAAAATTGCCCCACGCGAGTGACAGCGCTCAAACCCACATTACAGAAACGCCAAAGACTCAGCGGACTTAGTGCAAGAACCCAATTAGCTTACAGTGTACAACCCGGAACTAGTGATAATCGGAGTAATACAAGTAAACCTTTCGAGGAGGAATTCCCACCATTTCATCGCACAAAGGACCAAGATCAGAACCCGCTCAGCCGTAACAACCATGAACTGTCTTTTAAGCGACTCCGAACGGATGATGGTATCTGTTTCAGAGATTGTTGCTATGAACGATGTCCAACCACTGGTAAATGTTAATAAATCCCTCAATAATCAAATACAGCAACCGAAGGTACTCTAACTTTCTTTGCTAGCAAAAGTAGCATCACGCAGGCGCCAGTAGAGATTCCATTGCCTGCCGCGTCTCGTAGCGAAGTATCAGAACAACTCTTTACGCCTTCGAGGCAAAATGTTCACAGTGACGTCAGAGAGTCGCCGGCTTGTCAACAGCTCGTCACCACGCAACCGGCCTCCGAAAACAAACAAGAGCTCGGAGACGGAAGCGTCAGTGTTTACCAGCAACCCGACAAAGCGAACGAACACGGAAACAGCGCGTCGGAGGATATCGCTTCCGAAGACGCGCGGGTGAAGAAATCCACTGCCAGTACTTCAATAAAAGTGGCCAATTTAGGATCTACGTCAGGGCAGCCTGCAGAAAAAGGCAGTAGAAGTGGTAGGAGTAAGAATAGAATCAAACCAAATCGGAATGTAGCTCGGAACAAAAGTAAAGAACCAACTGATAAAATATATAGTGAAGTAGACACCTCTAAAACTGCTTCTTTACTGCTTTAAACGCTGTAAAAAATTTAAAATAAAATTAAAAACAGTGTTATAACGCTTGCCCGCGAAAGGCAAAGGTACCAGGTTCGAGTCCCGGGTCCGGCACAAAATTTTAACCCGCCAGAAAGTTTCATATCAACGCGTACTCCGCTGCAGAGTGAAAGTTTCATTCTGTAAACATCCCTTAGGTTGTGGCTAAGCCATGTCTCCACCATATTTTATCTTCCAGGAGTGCTTGTCTTGTACTTTTCGCAGGAGAAGTTTGTGAAGTTTGGAAAGTAGGAGGCTAGGTATTGGCAGTATTGAAGTTGGGGGGCGGCGGCGTCGTGATAGCTCAGTGGTAGAGCACTTGCCCGCAAAAGGCAGAGGTCCCAGGTTCGAGTTCCGATTCCGGCACACGATTGTAATCTGCCAGGAAGTTTCATATCAGCACACACTCCACTAAAGAGTGAAAGTTTCATTCTACTTATGAACTATTCAAAATGTTCAAATGTTTGTAGAGTCTATGGGGGTCATCAGTCCCTAAGCTTACAAACTACTTATGAACTAGCTAAGACTAAGGACGTTACAAATATCCATGCCCGAGGGCGGATTCGAACCCCTGACCGCAGTGGCCGTGCAGACCGTGACTGGAGCGCCTCAGTCCCCTCGGCCACCGCGGTCGCCTACTTATGAACTACCTTATACTAAAGACAATAAAATCACCCATGCCCGAGGGGGGATTCGAACCCCCGACGGGTATCGGCCTCGCGCAACGGAACTTTGCGCCTCAATGCGCTCGGCCGCTCCGCCACGGCATGATTTTTACCTGGACGGTAAGTTGATGCTTACAAAACGGTATGACAAATGTCTGAATGTACTTAGAAATTATGTAGAAAAATATATGCTTTATCTTTCATGTCTCATTCTATTTTTTCCTTTCATACGCAACTCTCATCACAGTCCACAGGGGAAACTTATTTTGCAAATCCCCCTCGTGATGTTATCCTTTCTTATGTGGTTGCGTTAATACCCCCCTGTTTTTTAGGGATGTTGATGCTCTGTACAAAACAAGTCTGAATCTCTTTCGCCGTGTATGTTCGCTCACTATCATTTTGGAATACGCTAGTGTTTATTAATGCTAACGGCAATTTTTGTAAACAATACCTTGATTTTCTCAGGGAAGCCAAAACAGTCTTGGTCCAACCCGCCACTGCCTGCACCGAAACTAAGTTTATTCTGCTGTAAACAATACCTTAGTCAAATAGTGTGACAATGATTTAATTGTATGAAAACAAACGTAAATATATTTATGTGCTGCCCACTATCAGTATTATTTTGGTGATGATTTTTATTATTTTATATTGATTTTATCGAGTTTTTGGATTTGGTGTTTAATAATTACTGCAAGAAGATCAATTTTTTCTATCTTTTTTGTTTCTGTTGTTTTATTATTTCTAATTATATTATTTTGTTTCTTTTCTAGTTTAAATTTATTTTATTTTTATATATATATTAATTGATCTAGACTGTTTACTACTTTGATTTTGATGGGTTGGGGTTATAGTTTTGTAAACTGATTCCACAAAGAGTAATGTCCTATTATTGCCTCCACAATGAAGATGGCATCATTTCCCGTCATCGGCATATTGTATAAGTTATATGGAAATGGTGTCTGTTCGGAAATGTCCGAAAGTAAAGACGCCAATTTTGACCTTGAAGTTATTATCTATTCATATAAATTAGAAAGATAACCACTTTACAATTCGTCAAAGCTGTCACACTAATCTATTATGTCATCTTCCCACGGAGCACATTGTCCCAGGACATATTCCTGTACACTTTCGCTTATACAATGGTACAAATAGGCTGTGGTATAGGAAAGAGACAATGTGGCGAATGAAGGTTTGGGTGTGGCAGGAGGCGTGCAGGGACGAGTCCTCTACAGTAAGGTTGGTCACTGTGTCCTCGGTGGCGAACTGGTCAACGCGTCTGCCTAGTAAGCAGGAGATCCCGGGTTCGAATCCGGGCACAAATTTTCATTCGCCTCAATTTGGTATTCCATCTAAACCTCGTACAGTGAAGCCATAACTGATCGCAAATTGCGATTTATTTCATTCTTTGAACGCTGTAAATTCGTAAGTATATATATATATATATATATATATATATATATATATATATATATATATATATATATATAATATCAGTCAGTGTTAGGAGGAAAGGAGAAGGCGGATGTGGGACTCATTATGTGTTCTGTAATGCTTCAGTTTTATGGCTGTACACATTGTCTTTAATATAGACCCGTAAAACGAGTAGCACGTGTTCAGGTCTAGGGAATAGGTGGCCAATCAAGGTCCTTGGCTGTGGCCTCTGGGTATTCTGCGGTTCCCATAGTGCTCCCAGGACATGACTCTCCTGCTTCAGTGAGGTCTAGCTCCGTCTTGCGTCACCACGATTTGTCCAGTTCATTATCACTTTGGAAAATGATGATTAAATCACGTACCCACGGCTTCGAGTATCGTTCGGTAATCACCGTGCCACGAAGGAATATCGCACCGGTTATTCCATGACGGGGCATTGCACACAACACAGATCAGTTCAAAGAGACTTCTTTATCGCGTAATTAGGATTATCCGCCGCCAAGAGTGCCAATTTTGCTTGTTAACAAATCGTTCCAAATGGTAATGAGCTTCATCGCGAAACGATATTGACATGCGCATACTAATTTCAACAATGGGCCGTGGTTAATCGTCCACTTTCAGTGTTCTAGCGAAAAGTGTTCAGAAATTAAAGCGATTTCATTTGATTTAGTTTCTGGCAGTACGAGCCTTCTGTTACAACAACACCACAATAGCCACCGATAAACACGCCAAAAGGACATTAAATAAAAACATACCGGCACTGTACTACGTAGTGCACCCGTGGAGACGCTACATTGTTGTGTTACCAGATATCAATCAACAAGGGTTGTTTGATATTCATCTTTGCAATCATGCAGGAACAATACTCAAGGGACCCAGTATCTCTCTGGGATAAAGTTAATGAATATTCGAGGTGACAAAATGACTCGTGTAACTTTAGTACAAAAATGTTACTTCAAACTTAGAACGACGTTCATATGTGTTTACTTAAAGTGCCCCTTATTTCGGCGTGTTTCAGATTATAATTTTAAATGTAGGGTGTAAATAATCTTCGGGGGACAATTTAAAACTATTTATTGCACAAGAACCAAACACTGTACACATATCATACATATATCATTTTGAAGAGAAACCCTCAAAGCCTTTTTTTCAAAAATACCTCCACAGCTTAGTTCGATCATCAGCCGATAGTGCTAGTCGCAGACATGGCTAATTCAGGTGCGGAGCGAGCTTTTTTGTGTGCTGAGGCAGCTCAAAGGATGTTTTGAACGAAGTGCGGAAAGAAGCTACCAACAAGGAAAGCCATTTACCACTGCCACAACAAAATAAAAATAAAAAAATTCGAATGTTCTTAAATCTATGGGATTCACTGTGCGGTTATTAGTCCCTAGCTTACAAATTACTTAAGTTAACAAGGAAAGTTCTTAGGCTCGAACAAACAAAAATACACAAAATCGTATGATAGATAATGTAAAGGTCCCTTATTGCACTAGTGATACTCCCGCATCTGCAAAACTCTGCAGTCGCCCGTTAGAGGCCTCTGCGTGCACCGTGCCGCATTGCATTTTGACCTGCCGGTACGCCAGTAGTGACGGCGCAGTGTGCCTCTGAAGTTGCACTTTGTGACGTTATTTGTGTAGTAAAGCGTCAGATGGGTCGGAGATTGGTAATCAATCCTGGTAATGTATTGCAATTGGTTGAGATGAAATTCCGAAGGGTCCTTCTTCGTGAATACGGTATTGGGGTATCTATTATAGTGCAGAAATATGAGCATAGTTTAGAAACACCATAATAGATAATAGGTAAAATGCGAATGATTCATCTTCTACAACAATACCAATTTCACGAAGGAGGTTTCTTCATAATTCATCTCAACCAGTCACTCTATATTAGCAGGATTGATTACCAATCGCCGACCCATCCGACGCTTCACTACACAAAGAACGTCACAAAACGGAACTTCAGAGGCACACTGCACCGTCCCTACTGGTGTACCGGTAGCTCAATGTGCAATGCGGCATGGCACACGCAGATGCCTGTAAAGGACGACTGCAGAGTTTTGGAGATGCGGTAGTACCACTAGTGCAATATGGGACGTTTACATTATCTATCATATGATTTTGGTGTGTTCCTGTTTGTTCGAGCTAAAGTACTTTCCTTGTAAGTTAAACTAACTTAACACCTACACCCATGCTCGAGGGAGGACTCGAACCTCCGACGGCGAACAGCCACGCAAACGCAAGCACGGCGCCTTAGTACGCACGGCTATTTCGCCGCGGCACAAAAAATTCGTTACGATGGTTGATTGTGCCCGACAAAGTAAAGTGGACGTTCTAGTGTGAGAAAAGTGAATCTGTCTTGCATCCCGTGATCTCAAAATGGCTCCGCGACAGAAGCTACGGAAGTATTCAAATTGGAGCTAGTGCAGAAGTTCAGAGACGACGATAAAGATAGGTGTTTTGAGTTTCTTTCGCTGTTGCAATATCGAACGTGGATTGGGCTGGCATTGTTGATCGCTCAACCTTTACCGACGAAGCTACTGTCCACACTAATGGAAAAGTGAGTAGGCAGAATTGTCGAATCTGGAGTACAAAGCATCCACAGGATGTAGTGCATTTCAAAGTGATTCCCCAAAGGTAAATGATTTTTGTGGCTTCTAACATCGAAAACTGTCATTCTTCTACCCTGAGAACAAATTACTGAAGGAGAGGGACCATCTAACAAAAATAAATAAATAAATAAATAAAAAACACACACAGACAAAGGAGGAGGAAATTTCATTTGGTTCATAAATTCACTACAGACATTTTAATAACATTTCCTAATGTGGAAAGCGATAAAAAATCTATAGCCAAAGTGTTTTCTTTTGTAAATCCTATCATCTTATGTACTGTATTTGTGTTGCCTGATATATCCGCCTGAATGAACCATCCAACACGTAATATTACTAGGTAATGGGACATGTCAAATCTTCTTCCTTTCTCTTAGGCCCTTCTCCCGCAGATACTGGGTCAGCACTGTGTTAAACGCGGATTAGGCATGTGTTAATATTTACAGGGTGGCCGGATGCCCTTCCTGCCGCCACCCCATGCCACCCAGGAGGAAATGTGTACCCCAAATATCTGCGTATATGTGAGTCAAAATCTAAAGTGTTACGAAATGTCTGCGAATGGTGTAACGGAGGTGGGATATAGGGACCAGCCCGGTATTCCGCTAGGGGGATGTGCAAAACAGACTAAAAACCACATGCAGGCTGGCCGGCACTCCGACCCCTTTCCGTAATCCGTCGGGCGGATTCGAACCGGGGCCCGTACGGCTCCCCGTCTCGGAAAGTGGTGCGTTAGACCACACGGCTAACCGACCGGGTAAATGATTTTAAATAACAAACTGTCACTGGATATTCCTGCTTGGACATGTTGCAACCTATTTAGTGTTTTTTTCACGGTACTCCACTGTGCCATGAGTGTTCTCTGACAATAGCGGCCTTCAATGTCCTGTAATCAACCTGAAATCGCCATGATTGCACACAGCGTTGAGTATCGGCAAATTACCCACCTATGCTGTGGCGATATTCATAAACAAAAACCTTACAGTTATTTTCTTTAGAATGACATTTGTATGATACCTGTGTAACGTTTGGTTGTTGTGCAATAAATAATTTAAAGTGTTCCAGGACTTTATGTACAACCCGTTTTATTTACAAAACATCAAAAATAATTATCTGGATATACCTAAAAGACCCACTCCCATGAACCACAGACATTGACGAGGTGGGGTGGCTTGCGTGCCTCGACGATACAGATAGCCGTACCGTAGGAGCGGAGGGGTATCTGTGGAGAGGCCAGACAAACGTGTGGTTCCTGAAGTGGGGCAGCAGCCTTTTCAGTAGTTATAGGGTCAACAGTCTGGATGATTGACTGAGCTGGCCTTGTAACATCAGCTAATGTGACTTTGCCACACAGTTACTGCGACTGGCTGAAAGCAAGGGGAAACTACAGCCGTTACGTTTACCGAGGAGATGCACCTCTACTGTATGAACACATGATGATGGCATCCTCTGTGGTAAAATATTCCGGAGGTAAAATAGTCCCCCATTTGGATCTCCGGGCGGGGACTGCTCAGGTGGATGTGATCATCAGGAAAGAAAACACTGGCATTCTACGGATCGGAGCGTGGAATGTTAGATACCTTAATCGGGTGGGGAAGCTAGAAAATTTTAAAAGGGAAATGGATAGGTTGAAGTTAGATATAGGGGGATTAGTGAAGTTCGGTGGAAAGAGGAACAGGATTTCTGGTCACGCGAGTACAGGATTATAAATACAAAATCAGTTGGTGGTATTACAGGAGTAGGTCTGATAATGAATAAGAAAATAGGAATGCGGGTAAACTACTATGAGCAACACAGTTATCGCATTATCGTAGTCAAGATAGATACGAAGCCAACACCAAGCACAGTAGTAAAGGTTTATATGCCAACTTGCATGCCGATGATGAGGAGATCGAAGAAATATATGAGGAGCTCAAGGAAATTATTCAGACAATTAAGGTAGAGGAAAACTTAATTGTTATTGGAGACTGGAATTCGGTAGTAGGACAAGGTAGGGAAGGGAAGATAGTAGGCGAATATGGTCTGGGCAAAAGGAATGAAAGAGGAAGCCGCCTGGTAGAATTTTGCACGGAGCATAATTTAATTATTACAAACACCTGGTTTAAGAATCACAAAAGAAGGTTGTGTACGTGGAAGAGACCAGGTGACACCGGGAGATACCAGATAGATTTTATAATGGTAAGACATAGATTTCGGAACCAGGTTTTAACTGTAAGGCATACCCTGGGGCAGATATAGACTCTGACCATAACTTGCTGGTTATGAACTGTAGGCTGACAAGAAACTACAAAAAAGTAGGAAAATAAGGAGATAGGTCCTGGATAAATTGAAAGAACCTGAAGTTCTTAAGAATTTCAGAGGGAGCTTTAGGCGACAATTGACAGAAACAGGGGAAAATAAAACAGTAGAGGAGGAATGTGTAGCATTGAGAGATGAATTAGTGAAGGCAGCAGAGGACAAAATAGGTAGGAAGGCAAGACCTACAAAAAATCCCTGGATATCACAGGAGATACTAAATTTAATCGATGAAAGGAGGAAATATAAAAATGCAGTAAATGAAAGACTCAAAATGGAGTACAGACGACTAAGAAATGAGATTGACAGGAAGTGCAAAATGGCTAAGCAGGAGTGGCTAGAAACCAAATGCAAGGATGTAGAAGAATGTATAAATAAGGAAAAATAGATACAGCCTACAGGAAAATAAAGGAGGCGTTTGGAGATAAGAAGAACAGCTCTATGAATATCAAGGACTCTGATTGAAAACCAGTTCTCAGCAAAGAAGGGAAAGCTGAAAGGTGGAAAGAGTATATAGAGAGACTCTATGAAGGAAATGAACTTAGCGGCAATACTGTAGAAAGGGGAGAAGAAGTAGATGAGGGTGATATAGGACATACTATACTGAGAGATGAATTTGACAGAGCACTGAAAGACTTAAGTCGAAACAAGGCCCCTGGAGTAGATGATATTCCCTCAGAGCCACTGACGGAATTGTTTCACCTGGTGTGTAAGATGTTTGAGACACTTGAAGTACCCTCAGACTTTAAGAAAAGTGTTATAATCCCCATTCCAAAGAAAGCCGGTGCAGTCAGTTGTGAAAACTACAGAACCATCAGTTTAATAAGTCATGGTTGCAAAATAATGACACGAATTATTTACAGAAGGATGGAAAAGCTGATAGAAGCCGACCTCGGGGAAGATCAGTTTGGGTTCAGGAGAAATGTAGGAATTTGGGAGTCAATACTCTCTTTACGGCTTATCCTAGAAGATAGATTAAGAATAGGCAAACCTACATTTCCAGTTTTTGTATAATTGGAGAAGGCTTTTGCCAATGTTGATTGGAATAAACTCTTTCGAATTCTGAAGCAAGCAGAAGTAAAATATAGGGAGCGTAAGGTTATTTACAAGTTGTATAAAAACCAGACAGCGGTATTTTGTGTCCCAGCCTCGTCGCCGCTTTAGTGTCTCGTTTCCGTCGCAGGTTTCGGTGGCCGAGTAGGAAGACCGACACAGGAATAAAGGTAGCACGCTTGTGCAGGTACGGAGGTGAGCAGCCAGTGGGACAGCAGAAACTAGAAACACTAGAGTAAATTAGAACGAGATATATATTGCACAGAATGTATACAATACTTAACTTTTACATAGATCAGTACTGCAGAATGCTGATACATAGTTAGAGGCCTGCCTAGTGCCTGCCCGATAGCCAAGTCTTCACTGGTGCCTATCTGATTCCGAAGTGTTAACTGGTTCCTATCTCAGTCCCAAGTGAACGATGTAGATCAGTGGTGGCCACGAGCGGAGTTGTACCAGAGAGCGCTCGTGGCTTACGTCGTAAGAAAGCCGCGACGTGCGTGCATGGCGGCGCCCGGCGAAAGTAGGTGGCGCGCACTTTAGACTTATGCGACACCACACGGTTGTCAGAGTTGAAGGGCATGAAAGGGATGCAGTGGTTGGAAAGGGATTAAGACAGGGTTGTAGCCTTTCTCCAATGTAGTTCAATTTGTACATTGAGCAAGCTATAAAGGAAAGCAAGGAGGAATTTGGCGAAGGAATTAAAGTTCAGGGGGAAGAATTAAAAACATTGCGTTTTGCCGACGACATATTCTGTCAGATACAGCAAAGGACCTGGAAGAGCAGTTGAACGGAATGGACAGTGTGCTGAAGGGTGCATATAAGATGAACATTAACAAGAGCAAAAATAGGGTAATGGAGTGCAGGCTAAGAAAATCAGGTGATCCTGAAGGAATTAGATTAGGTAACGAAGCAATAAAGGAGGTAGATAAGTTTTGTTACTTGGTCAGTAAAATAACAAATGATGGTAGCAGTACAGAGTATATAAAATGCAGAATGGCAATAGGTAGAAAAGCGTTCTTGAAAAAGAGAAATTTGTTAACATAGAATATTGATTTAAGCCTAAGGCAGTTCTTTCTGAAGGCATTTGTATGTAATGTTGCCTTGTATGGGAGTGAGACATGGACGATAAACTGTGCGGACAGGAAGAGGATTGAGGCTTTTGAAATAAGGTACTACAGAAGAATGCTGAAGATTAGGTTTTTACCCTACACACTTCCCTCCAACGCTAAATTCACAATTTCTTGATGTCTAAGAATGTGCCCTACCAATCTATCCCTTCTTTTATTGAAGGTATGCCAGAAATTTCTTTTCTCCCCAATTCTGTTTAGTACCTCCTCATTAGTTACGCGATCCACCCACGTAATCTTCAGGTTTCTTCTGTAGCACCAAATTTCAAAAGCCTCTATCCGCTTCCTGTCCGCACAGTTTATCGTCCATGTTTCACTCCCATACCAGGCAACACTCCACACAAATGCCTTTAGAAAAGACTTCATTACGCTTAAATTAATATTAGATGTTAGCAAATTTCTCTTTTAGTAACAAAACTCATCTACCATCTTCATTGTTTCGTTACTTAATCTAATTCCTTCAGCATCGCCTGATTTTCTAACACTGATTTCCATTAACTTTGTTTTGCCCTTGTTAATGTTCATTTTATATGCACTCTTCAACACACTGTCCATTCCATTCAATTGCTCTTCTAGGTCATTTGCTGTCTATGACAGAATTACAATGTCATCAGCAAAACACAATGTTTTTATATTTTCACCCTGAACTTTAATCCCTATTCCAAATTTTTCCTTGCTTAAAAATAATTAAAAAAAAATTTAAAAAAAATAATAAAAAAAATAAATTTATGTAAATCTATCAGACCAAACTGCGTGGTCAAAAGACCATAGCCTACAAACTACTTAAACTAAGGTAAACTAACCTAAGGACAAACACACACACCCATGCCCCAGGGAGGACTCGAACCTCCGACGGTGAGCAACCGCGCGCACCGCAGCGAGACGCCTTAGACCGCTCGGCTACTCCACCGCGGTTTTTTCTTGCTTTCCTTCACCGCCTGCTCACAGTACAAATTTAACACCGGAGAAAGGCTACAACCCTGTCTTACTCCCTACCCAACTAATGCTTCCCTTTCATGCCCTTTGGGTCTAATAACTGCAGTCTGGCTTTTAGGGAAGAGATACACGATGTAAAACGCACATGACGTTAAAAAGATTTTAAAACTAAATTTTATGAAACGCTTAGTGATTTCTTGATTTCCAGGCATCGTCAGACCAAAACGTGAGCAGTGATTTACCCGGTCCTTTTATGAGCACAGTGAAGCAAATTCACCGATGCCTCTTGGCTTTAGCGGTGCACTGCGACACGACGTCCGGTACATATATTACCCGACAGAAGCTGTAAACAAGAAATAGAACTCCTCCCCTATCTGAAAGAGCTTTTTCCGGAATCAAGATAGAGGGTAATGCACGGAGTTCCTTGACATTTTGAAGGAGGCGGAGTTTTCCGCACCGTGGAGACGTGCAAAGTGAGGCGGACCTCGACTGCAGACGAACGCCTGTCGCCGACTTCGTAGGTGCGGGTGACAGGCGGTGCGACCTTCCCCAGGGAATATTAAAGCAGTTGCGCCCTCATTATTCAGACGAGACCTATCCGCCCCTCTACCTGCCCCGCCACTCCCTGAGGGGCGAGTCGCTCCTAGCCGAGCTTTTATTAAACGAGACCTGCGCCGGAAAATTTTCGTAGTGGAGCCCAAAAGAAGTTCCTCTTTCCATTCTCGCAAACTGTAAATCACATACTGTGATCTACCTGACCCATAAATAACAGCCATTACGTGTAAGAAAAATTCAGCAGTATCCCTGTGGACCTGGGAGTTGGATTCCATGACGATCTTTTATTTACGAAATAAATTTTGAGGAGGATATTTAAGTGAAAGCAAAACAAAGATAATGGAATGCAGTCTTAGAAAATCAGGCGATGCTGAAGGAATTAGATTAGGTAACGAAATAATGAAGGTGGTAGGTTAGTTTTGTTACTTTGGTAGTAAAATAACATGTGTCGGTCGCTGTATAGAGGATATAAAATGCAGAATGGCAATGGAAGGAAAAGTATTTTTGAAAAAGAGAAATTTTTTAACATCGAATATTAATTTATGTGCAAGGAAGTCTTTTCTGAAGGCATTTGTGTAGATTATTGCCTTGTACGGGAGTGAAACATGGACGATAAACAATGCGTACAGGAAGAGGATAGAGGAGTTTGAAATGTAGCGCTACAGAAGAATGCTGAAGATCAGGTCTGTAGACCGTGTGCCGCGGTGGAGTAGCCGAGCGGTCTAAAGTGTCTCGCTGCGGAGCGGGCGGTTGCTCGCCGTGGAGGTTCCAGTCCTCCCTGGGGCATGGGTGTGTGTGTTGTCATTAGGTTAGTTTACCTAGGTGTAAGTAGTTTGTAAGCTACGGACTGATGACCACGCAGTTTGGTCCGATAGATTTACAAACATTTGAACATTTGATTTTGATAGATCGTGTAACTTATGAAGAGGTACTGAACAGAATTCATGAGAAAAGGAATTTCTGGTATACGTTGACTAAAAGAAGGGATCGCTTGCTAGGACATTCTTAGACATCGAGATATTGTAAATTTAGCATTGGAGGGAAGTGTGTGGGGTACAAATCCCAGAGGGAGAATAAGAGACGCATATAGTAAGCAGATTCTGCTCAGGATAGAGTAGGGTGGAGAGCTGCATCAAACCAGTCTCCGGTCTGAAGACCATAACAACAACATTTAAGCGGACCTGGACGCGAACGGACTGCATTTTCATACCTTGCTTTCGGTGCACATTGCTCTTGATCTAGGAAGCGGGGGAAGTTGCAATTTTGTACCAACAGTGAATGACAAAAAGGAAATTTATTGAAATATCTGTTGGTTTAAGAATTAAAATATTTAGACTTTGGCAGAGTGCTGTCAACATTCATACGAACACATTATGCCTCTTGTTTTGTAGTATAGCAAGGGAAATAGAAAAATCCTTACTACACTTCATTACTATTTTGTCTAAAAATTACCGTTCAAAGTATATACAGAATGACAAACACAGACCATTTGTGCAATGTGTTAGGCATAATACAAAGATACTGTCCCTTTCTTCAATTGGGGGAAATTTGGTGAACATGCTTAAAACCAGTATGAAGATATACATACCTCACCTTCTGAAAATGTAATTTCGAGGAAATGAGAAAAGAATATCCACAGTGTTTTTGACTCACCGTATTCCTCTTTCAGAACATTCCAGTGATATAATCTTGCTGGCCAGCTGCTTCTTTATCCTCTACAGACTTTTTCGGGAGTCTTTTCATTATTGTGGATTCTGTAGTGGTGTTTTCCGCAGCCCTGTCAGCTTCAACTACGCGCTGACGATCTATGGCAGTGATAGAAACTATCATATTACTTCCTGTTTGAAAGCCTAATTTGTCCGTTACTTTTGTCCTGTCAATTACATCATTATTGAAACAGAAACATCATTCATCACACCTATTTTTACTACTATCAACCCAACAAGTACTGTTTTCGCTACTCGTCGCCACACGCAGCTGTCGAAACGCTCATTAGGATTCTGTGCACGGCTATGCAAACATTTACTAAGTAATTGTTTATCTACAAGGTCCCTGTATATTGGCTTCATTTTTTCCATATCTGTGGCAGGCATGAAATGTTTATGGTGATTTCTCTTGCCTGAAGCATCAGCGTGGCCAGTATGCAGACATTTGTGAAAATAGCGTTTAAGACTATTATATCTACTTAAATGTAAATAAACTATGCATTTTTGCAAACAATATAAATTTTCAGATGGAGGCATTTTTTTTTTTTTTTTTTTTTTTTTTTTTTTTTTTTTTTTTTTTTGTTTTGTTTTAGTGCCCTTAAGTGTACAGTTGACCGGATTGATAGATCACAAATCAAAATCCGAACATTCTCGCAGAAAATTACCAAAATAGTGGGAAAATATTTCTGCTGTATGGAATCTGTGGCTCATAAAGACTACAAAAGTTTGCATCTTGTGTTCATCATGGTCTTCTATTAGATCATAACTTTCGTTTGAATGCTATAATTGCACACTGTCCCTTCTGAATGTTTGAAGTGTGCCAAAATAAACCATGAATCGATGAAAAAATGTTCAAATATTTGTAAAACTTTGGGATTAAACAGCAGTGGTGGTCAGTATCTAGACTTACAAATTACTTAAACGAATTTATGCTAAGTAACACATATACTCGTGCCCGATGGATGAATGTAACCTCCGACAGGGAACGGCCGTGCATTCCGAAGTTAGGCGTTTTACAGCGCACAGCCAATCCCGTTTGACTAAATTGATTCTTTCGTTATTAGTTGTGTTATGGAGATGTTTGCTTGTCTCTAAAAATCCAAATGAAAGTTACAGTAGTGAAACATGTGAACGAATAACAAAAGTAATATTTCTGAAGATACGGATAGTAATATTCAGTTATGTTGCAATACCTATGAAAAATGGGATGAAAAATTTGGACGGACAGCAGTTCCTCCTCTAATCGAATTTGTACACGGCAACTAACCGAATGAGAAACACTGCAGGAGCTGATATCACGTAGGTCAGGATAATAAAATTTTTCACATATTACCGTCAGAGACGAAAATTTGAAGCATAGAAAATTAGCAGAATTTTGAAAACGATAGAACTTCTTTTTACAGGCTGTACAGTCAATTGTAAGAGTACACAATAGCGCCATGGCGAAAGTTTTCCGTTTGTTGTACTGTTATACAATATTGTCAAATCAGAATACAATAATAAACTCTGTAATGATCTCATATAACCTTCACTGTCTACAGATTTTTAGTTACGTTAAATTTATAGCTCGAGAATACAGTGAGCAACAAGCAATGATGCTAATAAGGTCCCTTGGAAAAGACGAACATAGTCGTTTACTGCTGCCACAAGAAGTGGGTCGTCAGCGCAGTTGGGCACTGCTTGTTTACAATTAACTCAAACAATTGACAACAAATAAATGATTACTCAATAGAAGTTGTGGCATACAATTTCAACCAAACAACACCGTCCCAGAAAATGATGAGGATGTAATTTCGGTATAAAATAGATACACCAGGATCAATAATTTTAATAATCCATAACTTGATGGTTAAGCTACCGATAAACAAACAAGGAGGAAGCTAATTGTAGTTGCGACAGTAATTGCTTACATCGAAAAAATATTCTGTTTAAACAAGGAATTTCGTACTAAATTTCGTATTACAAATGTTCAAATGTTTGGAGAGCTTATAGGACTTAACTACAGGCTCATCAGTCCCTAAGATTGCAAACTACTTATGAACTAGCTACTACTAAGGACGGCACAAATATCCATGCCCGAGGGGGATTCGAACCCCCGACCGTAGTGGCCATGCAGACTGAGACTAACGAGCCGCAGTAGGCTCGGCCACCGCGGCCGGCTTTCGTATTAAAGCCCAGAAGTTTTAGCAAACCACTCAAAAGCAATTATTAGATTGGCGTTAAGGAATTTCAGTTGGCAGGAAACCCTGCTTTTGTAAAATGTTTTGTATAGTCTATGGGACTTAACTACGGGGTCATCAGTCCCTAAACTTACAAACTACTTATGAACTACTTACGAACTAGGACGGCACAAATATCCATGCCTGAGGGGGGATTAGAAGCCCCGACCGTAGTGGCCGTGCTGACCGTGACTGGAGCGCCTTTGTCCCCTCGGCCACCGCGGCCGGCTCCCTGCTTTTGAAACAGCCTACACAACACATTGGATAGTGCATCCGAGCCGGGAGAAAATAAGTAAAATTCACAACTGCTTTTGAATATGCTTTGTAGTGATTAACTTATTTAAACTGAAACTTAGTAATTAATATAAATAAAGAAAGGACAATATATTCCAATCTTATTGAAACGACCAGTATATGTTTACGTTTGGAAGAAAAAACATAAACACCAGAAAGATAAATTGATAAAGAAGTAAATAATCTAAATGCACACATTAGTTTTAATATTTTAAAGGGAAGAAAAATACTTCCATTATTTATCCCCAAAATCAATATATTTATAATTAACCTTTGAAATGATAAAAATGATATTTATAAGATCATCAAATTTAATAAACATTAATTTCATTAAAATAAATCAGCCTGGTTACTATATCCAGCATTTCATGGAACTCTTCGCTTCTTCGTACTACTGCAAAAGCAGGTATTTGCAAGGAGGCTGTAAGAAAATTTTCATTTAATTATTCCCGCGACCAAACTAAAATTTAATTACATTTATTATTTCCGTTAGTGATAGTTTTTTCAGTTGCTAATCCACATTCGGTTTCACTTCCAGAGGAGAGGCTGTGAGCTTGTATAGGTAATTACGATATACGGCTAGTAGCAAATTGACTGTTAATTTTGTTCTAAATACTACCTGAAATGAACATAAATTATTCGCAGTACTCACAAGGTAATGCTTCACGGTAAAATTTGTATTACATAAAGGCGTGTTACAACTTGTCGTGGTTGTTGATACAGAGCACTTACTACTGATGACGGTGCTGCAGCAGCTCGATATGAAAATTGCGGGCACTCTTGGATGAGCAAAGTCTGATTGCGAGACAAGAACTTGATGTAATTGGAGCTGTTTTACTGCTATCAATGCCAGCGCCGCTCCTCATGCAGATAATATCACTGTTCCCCTCACAGGCCTGCTTTACAGAGAACACGCCACTGGCGTGTCTACATATGACAAGCATGTACATTCTGTCACGCAGGCCGTCTTGTGAGCCACACAACCCCTTTAAAAGTCTCACCTTGCGCTGTCTGAGAGAAATAGTATTTACACTAGAGTTTCCTCATATTTCATATCGACATTTTCCCAATAATGCCTCAATATTTAATAGAAATTATTTATAGAACTAAAACTCCTCCTTGTTACAAAATTACATATACTACAACAATTTAAATGTTGAAATAATAAAAATAAGGGAAAAAGGGGCAGTAATTTCTATTATTGACTATAACAGGTAATCCGTCTTATACTCACTGCAATTAAAGACATTTGTTTTAACCAGACGCGTTTCGCTTTTTATTTTAAAAGCATCTTCTGTAGTAAACGATACAAAGTTTTGTACAGTTTGTCTTGTACACATAGATTAAAAATAGGTTTTAAAAACTTTGTGCACGTTAGGACTATGTGTTTTCAAATTGATATTCAGTTTACTCACGGTGTTTTCTCTTCTTTATATCTCACTGCTGTTTCTTTGTCTTGTTGGCTGGGGTTAGTTAGTTCCTGACGTGTCTTTTCCAGATGGGTACGGCACTTTTCGCTTGTTTTTGTGGCGTTTCTTCCGTTTCATTTGTTAACATTTCACTACACTTATTTGAAATTGTGGAATGTCTTTCGTTTTGTTTATCACTTCGCTACAGTATCGCTATGTTTTTCTTGTCTGTTTATTTATTCTTCGTGTGATCTGTGAGTGTTGCCAACATATATATATATATATATATATATATATATATATATATATATATATATATATGTGTGTGTGTGTGTGTGTACGAGAGATTTTTAATTTCAGAGAAGAGAATGTTTGAGGTGTTTCCCAGATAAGTAAATGCAGGTTTAATTAGCATGTGGGGGGGGGGGAGGTTGGAGGCGGAGGGAGGCGAGAGTTGTGCGTAGTGGTTTGAGTGCCCTTTTTTTTTTTTTTTTTTTTTTTTTTTTTTTTTTTTTTTTTTTTTTTTTTTTGGAGTGGGTGGGGTGGCTTTCTGTCTGAATGTTTATTTGTATATTAGGTGTCCAAGTTACAAGATTTAATGGCAGTGGAATGGACTGTATGACAGTGCACAAAATAGCAATCTAATCCCACAAGGCGACGCCCATTGAAAATTACCAGCTACGATTTTTATGACTCTGTGGGTTTTGTTTTCATTTTGTTTCTTAGTTTATGAGGCACCTGTGTATTTAAGCGCAAAAACAAAAAAAGGGTTATTGAAACTGGCCATGCCATTTGGTTGTTTGCTAGATTGATCATTTATGTGACATTTGTTTTCTGTTATTGGTTTTTGGATATAGTAGTTTTCTGGAAGGGTGAGAAGGCGTTTCTTGTTGTTTTCTATTCTTAAGATTTCCATGTTTGTGTGTCTCGTGGTGATTTGATGTTGATTTCGGTGTAAGTGTCCTGCAAACGTTGAGTGACTTTTTTTATGCTTCCAGACTCGTACATGTTCTTCACATCTTGTGTCATATGTTTTTTTTTAGTCCGATCAATGTATCTTCCATTACATGGGTTGCATTACCAGATTTTCTGTATGGATCAGTATTATCTATTGATTTTGTAAAAAAATTTTGAAGTGAGTAGTTGGCTTGCTGGGCTTCTTTGGTGCCTTGTTTCATGAAAATGGCCGCACAACCAAACATACTAATTTGTATTATAGTGTTACATCGTCCAGAGTACCGAAATTTGAATTCTCTTTTGCTCATGCCAATTGAAACACTATGTGTGTGGTTGATGGATTTTTCTGAGTTTTTCCTGTGTTGTTAAACGCAGTGATTTCCTCCCTTTTCAAATATGCAACCCCTTTCAAGCAAAAAAAAAAAAAAAAAAAAAAAAAAAAAAAAAAAATGGCGAATCGGCGTCCCTCACGAACCGATCAAAACAATGATCAAATTTTGTTTTATTTCTTTGGTTTAAGCTTTCTTTTAAATTTTTGAACGGAGTTTCTTTCATATATTTCTTCGGATTGTACGTAATATCCTACCTTTAGTTGATGTCCGACAGTAAAATGTATATTTGTTAACATGTCAGGCAAGACTCAGAAGCGAATTATTCTCGTTAACAAATTTCCCACTGTATATATAATTAATAAAAAAGTAGATCTTGATTTAGAATTTTTCAGAATTACTTATTATATCAAATTCTTTTCCTGATAACAGTTTCGAGACTTTGTGCTTATTCATTATTAACACATAGTATAGTAAAGCAATTTATGACCTACTCAGTTCATGTGGAATATTTTAAAATTAAATAAATTTCGCCTATGTCGGGGGAGACTTCAACCTTAAGAGTATAGACTGGGATCTCTCTAGTTACATTTCAGGCGGTACAGATAAGCAGTCTTGCGAGCTACTTTTGGACACATTCTCCGAAAACTGTCTTGAGCAGTTAAACCGGCAACCCACACGTAATGGAAATATTTTAGGCCTTATAGCTATGAACGGGCCTGACCTTATTAACGATGTCTGTGTAGAGACAGGAATTAGTGATAATGATATCGTCATAGCGTCGATGGTGACTAAAGATTATAAACCAATATAGAAGGCTAGGAGCGTGTTTTTGTTGGGAAGAGCCGATACGCAAATGTTAGGATCGCACTTAGAAAATAAATGGGCTTTGTTTAATTCCGTGACTATGGGCGTAGAGAAATTGTGGACTAAATTTAAGTGCTTTGTAAATAAATAATTAGAGAAATATGTGCCAGTATAGACGATTAAGGATGGAAAAGATCCACCGTGATATAATAATAATGTTAGAAAGCTGCTGAGAAAGCAAAGGCTGTTGCACTCTCGATTCAAAAAAGAAACGTAAATGGTGACAGGCAAAAGTTAATAGAGATTCACGTGTCTATAAAAAGATCGATGCGCGAAGCGTACAATAGTTACCACAGCCATACCTTACCATAAGATCTTACCGAGAAACCGAAAAATTTCTGGTCCTATGTAAAATCGATAAGCGGGTCAAAGCCCATTATAGAGTCACTCGTTGATCATTCCGAGGCAGTAACAGAAGAAAGAAAACTGACACTAAATTTAACCTTTAAGAAATCTTTCACACAGGAGGACCGCACAAATGTACCATCATTTGATCAGCGTACTAATTCCGAAATGGAGAACATATTAATAGGTATTTCCGGTGTAGAGAAGCATCTGAGAGAGCTAAATACGAAAAAGTCTGCTGGTCCAGATGGAATATCAGGTCGGTTTTACAAAGAGTATTCTGCGGCGTTGGTTCCCTACTTAGCTTGCATTTATCGCGAATCTTTAATTCAGCGCAAAGTTCCAAGTGATTGGAAAAAAAGCGCAGGTGACTCCCGTTTGTAAGAAAGGAAAGAGAACTGACCAACACAACTACAGGCCAATTCGGTTGACATCCGTTTCCTATAGAATTTTAGAGCATATTCTCAGTTCGAATATAGTAAATTTCCTTGAAACGGAAAAGCTTCTTTCTAAGAACGAGCACGAGTTTAGGAAACATCGTTCATGTGAAACTCAGCTTGCCCTTTTCTCACATGACATCTTGCGAGCCATGTATGAACGGAAACAGGCCGATTGTGTTTTTCTCGACTTCAAAAAGGCGTTAGACGCGGTGCCACACCGTAGACTGCTAACGAAGATACGAGATTATGGAATAGGTACACAAATTTGTCACTAGCTGGAAGACTTCCTAAGTAATAGAACGCAGTACGTTGTTCTCGACGGCGAGTATTCATCAGAGACGAGTGTATCGTCAGGCGTGCCCCAAAGGAGTGTGACAGGACCGCTATTGTTTTTTTTAATCTATATAAATGATCTGATGGACTGAGTAACTTATAATTTGCGGCTGTTTGCTGATGATGCTGTGGTGTATGAGAGGGTGTCGTCTTTAACTTACTGTAATAGCATACAGGATGTCTTAGAGAAAATTTCTGGTTGGTGTGAAGAATGGCAACTAGCTCTCAATTTAGAAAAAATTAAGGTAATGTGCATAAGTAGGAAAAACAATCCCATAATGTTGGAATACAGCATTAGTAGTGAGTTTCTTGATGCTGTCGCGTCGTTCAAATATCTAGGCGTAACGCTGCAGAGCGATATGAAATGGAACGAACATGTAAGGACAGTTGTAAGGCGGACAGCCGATTTCAGTTTATTGGGAGAATTTTGGGACCCGCAGCAGATCAGTTTAAAGGAAGACAGAAGCAGTTCAGAGGCGAGCAGCTAGGTTTCTTACTGGTAGATTCGACCAATGCGCGAGTGTCATGGAAATGCTACGGCAATTCAATTGCGGATCGCTGGAGAAAAGACGACGTTTTTTCGTGAATTTCTGTTGAGGAAATTTAGAGGGCTGGAATTTAGTAGTGTAGTACGATCTTGCTGCCGCCAACTTATATTTCGCGTAGTGACCACAAACACAAGATAAGAGAAATTAGGGCTCGTACGGAGGCATATAGGCATTACTTTATTCTTCGTTCTATTTGGGAGTGGAATAGGAAAGGAAATGCCTAGTAGTGGTACCGTGTACCCTCCGCCACGCACCTTACGGTGGATTGCGGAGTATGTATGTAGATATAAATGTAGATTTGTATTTCTAAAACCGTATTTACTTTACGCTGCAATTACTTCTCCTCTGATGGCGCCCTCTCCTCCCCATTTGTTCAAAATCTCACTTCTCGAAAGTTCATCATGCTTTGGAGTTAAGTGTGGCATTCGATTACACGTTGGAAGGACATCTGGTATATGTGCAATATATATGTAATATAGGAGGTATCTACTATTGGTGATTATACAAAATGTCATTTATGAATTAGCTGCCTGTATATACATATCTCTTTCAAGTTCAGCAGTACATTTCTTATATTTATGATAAATAAAAAAAATCCAAACACTTATTTAATCCTGTAATATTTAATTACATATATATTAACCATTTATGAAGAAAATAGTAGTTGATCCTTGTATCTGCTACATACACATTTGAACCCAAAAATGTTGAAACCATTCCCTTGATGTCCTAACATATGACTGTTGGTCTACATATTCACATTTATCGATAGTACCCATTGTTAAAGTAAACAGTTTTGAAGCAAATGTAGGTGCATTGTCATCTTAAGCTATCCTCCATATCGAATATTTTATGTAAAATCACCATTTTATGTTTTTATGAATTAAGATATTGATGTTCTCAAGGCAGAGGCATGTATTAGATTTATTTTTTCCGTCAGTAATTATCATCATATAGCATCAAAATAATATATATATATTTCTGACAACAAGAGAATCGATGTTCTGGACCCCATTTGTTTTCATCTGCAACTGCTGCCGCCCTTCGACTTTATGAATGGTCGTAGGTTTAGTTCCGCAAACTTTCATACTTTATAATCAGGATATGATGACGCAGAGTAAATCAAATACTTCTACGTAATTCTTTCTGCCTATTACACGGCGCATAGTTTTTGACTTATATTATTATGAGTGTTCCTCATGTTTGCTTTGCAAGTTGTTTTTCTTGTTTCAAAATGGAATAAAGTGCTAGATCATCAGTCCCGCTTTGTAAGTACTACGTGATATTCCCATTATACATAAATCAGAACTCAGTTTCAATTGTGTATGCTAAAATGATTTGTCGTTTTGAAATCCTGAAGACGCTTGCAACAGGTGAAGTTGGTTAATAAAGAGGCATAACATACAACTTCAGTCAAAAAAAAAGATTTACTCCAAACATATAGCAGCTGGAGATAGTCACCAGTGATAAACT
This sequence comes from Locusta migratoria, assembly GCA_026315105.1. NCBI lineage: Eukaryota > Metazoa > Arthropoda > Insecta > Orthoptera > Acrididae > Locusta > Locusta migratoria. The sequence goes on along the minus strand of CM048746.1, from coordinate 230,365,940 downwards.
CTAAGGACAGATGGTGTATCTTCTGTACGTTATTTCTGGCATTGTTTGATTTTCGCTTGTCTTCAATAATCTGGCTACGTTTATATTTGATGTGAAGTCTTGGAACAGTTTTTGAAGTCGGTTCTCTTTAATGTCGTTCACTGATGCTCAATAATATCTGAGAGAAATTTCTGTGTTGAACAGTAAAGTACTGTGATATTTGTTCCTTTTCGTTTTTGCTGAACTTGATGATCATCCCATCTTTCGCGATATTTCTACTTACAGCCGTATTCATTGCTAATGTACCGGCCTTATGTTCACTGATGCCTGTTCAACGCTGTGTCGAAAAGTTCGAGCCTACTTTTCAATTCTAAGATCTTATTTCCAGTCGACGCCTTGTCCAGATGTTCGAGGTAACTTTTGGATAAAGACCTTAGAAAGAAGGAGAGCTCCTTCTGATATTACGTTTATGTCAATTGTCTAAGGGTCTCTCCTGTCTAAATTGGTTAACGTAGGCCTGCACTGAATTGCTGAATCGTCAAATTCTATGACCTAGTTGAATACGAGAATGGCCACTTGAATTTTATTATATGGACACCGACAAAATTTATATAACTTTTTAAACCTTTCCGCCACACTCTTTATACATTGTTATACATGAAGGTGGCACTGCAAAGCAAAGTATAGAATTGACGTGGATCGATTCTCCAGTCACCAAGCCTACTAGATGCCGTTGTCCAGTGAACCAAATCTTATGCCTGTGAACAAAGTTTATATGGCTGGAAGAGTCATGAAACAGGGTTTCCGAATATCCCTCCATTCTGTGTCTCAATTGCGATGCTGAATGCTATGAACCGCGGTGGCCGTGAGGAAAGGAGGGACACGACCGAACAGCAAATATAAAAGCGTCATTGACATCTCCGCTGTTAGAGGTATTTGCGCGCTCAAACCTTCAGCGACTGCCTTACCCTCCAACCTGATTCCACCTGCTTGTCAAGAGCAGAGGATGAATTACACGCTATTAAATGACACTTGGAACGATTTCCCTAGGGGTGCGTAACTTTTTATTCAGTGAGGCTATTACGGCGGGAAAAGAGATAACAACAACTTCCTGAGTGCTTCAACGAGGTGATTATCTTTTCCTTCTCGCCCCATGCAGTGCATCTTTCCCAGCATATCGCACCGACTATGAGTCACACCGCATGTAAGTTACGAGGGGCTGGTATTAAAGCAGTCTTTGCCACAGGCTACCCCACTTCTGCGTGGCTCAAAGAGATTTTCCCCCTCCTGTACCCCACCATCTCACACACACACACACTACTCTCTCTCTCTCTCTCTCTCTCTCTCTCTCTCTCTGTGTGTGTGTGTGTGTGTGTGTGTGTGTCTCGCAGTATGCAAGGCGAGACGGGCCAGAGGCTTGGCCCTCGGCACATGCCTGGCGCGACCCCGTTTACATCTTGTCGCAATGCGCTGCTGTCTACGGCGCTCTGCTGTGGCAAGTAGGCGTGGTTTGTGGGTCGCCATGGTAGGCTGACAGCTCCATTCACTGCAACATTTACTTCCAACGACCATAATGGCCTGCTTTTCATACGTTATCTTCATCATGAACTAGCAACTCTGTAATGGTTCGCAATTGCCATATGTCAATGGGAATCTAATCTCTCTTCGCCGCGGCGGTATGGCCGAGCGCATTTAGCCGCTATATTTCGATGTGCGAGGCCGTTACCTGTCGGGGGTTCGAATACCCCTCGGGCATGGATGTTTGTGCTGTCTTTAGTATAAGTTAGTTTATAAGTAGTTTGTAAGTTTAGGGACTTATGACCCTGCATTGAAGTACCGTAAGCTTAACAAACATTTTAATATTTTAAACTCTCTTCCCATCACTTTCCACATCTCTATGCATACCTGTCACCCTTGTCTTTAACTCTTAGGCCTCTATCAATGTAAACACAAATATATAATCACTGAGACGTATTTAAGTTTCAAATATGTCAAAGAGAATAATGATAAATCTGAAGCATTGAATTAAAATTTGTCATGCGATCAGAAATCGAACGTCTTGCCATTTTTTATTTTTTTTTATTTTATTTATTTTTTTATTTTTACTTTTTATTTTTATTTTATTTTATTTTACTTATTTTTTTATGAGGTAGATCTATGTTGCCGGCCTTGGTGGCCGAGGGGCTGAGGCGCTCTAGTCACGGTATGCACGGCCACTACGGTCGGGGGTTCGAATCCCCCTCGGGCATGGATATTTGTGCCGTCCTTAGAATTAGATAGTTCATAAGTAGTTTGTAAGTTTAGGGACTGATGACCAAGTAGTTAAGTCCCATAAACTATACAAACATTTGAAACATTTAGATCTATGCTCTGCGGTCGTTCCTTGAGTTTGTTTTTGGTTGTTCGTTTCGTATTTGGCTCAGCTTTTTTTTATTACAGAGAGCGTTTATCCCCCTGCCTGGACGGGCTGAGCCACAACGACCTGCCATTTGTGCCCGACCAGGATCGCTGGACCACCGCATTACTAGCGATTAAGGCGCCTCCGAATAGTCTAAGCACGATTTTCTTCACGTCACAAACTTTAATTCAGCTTTTGCGTTCCTTAGAACATTTCCACTACTGCCAACGCTCTCCATGCAGCTGAATAGCACCTCGGCAATGGATATATTAGAACATTCCTGTTTAAGGTGATGTAAATATCAATGTAAATACAAATATATAATCCCTTAGTCGGATTTTCGTCTCAAATATATCAAAGACATTAATGATAAATCTGAAGCATCACAAATTTTTATTCAATGCTTCAGATTTATCATTAATATCTTGCGTCTCTATCAGTATTGTTAGCTTTACATTCTGCGTTGTTCGTCGATGCATTTACTCCATTATTCAGTTACTGTATAAACTTCTCCCTCCACGCTCTTTCTCTCTCTCTCTCTCTCTCTCTCTCTCTCTCTCTCTCTCTCTCTCTCTCTCTGTGTGTGTGTGTGTGTGTGTGTGTGTGTGTGTGTGTGTGTCCACCTCTTCCTCCTCTCTCCTCTATGTGCCAATCTGCCTCTCCTCCTCCTCCTTGCTCCTTGATAGCCCAACCATTAGGGAGAGGTGATCCCAAAACTTTTATCTAAAGACAAATGCGTAATTTTTGTGTTGCCTCCATCTCAGTAGTTGCAGTTATACAGTTTGTGTAGGTTATGTTATCAACTGCAACTATAAAGTAGTCTACTTTAGATCAGACGCGTTTCCCTTTAACAAATATCCATCATAGTGGTCAACTGTAAAGAAAAAGATTTTTGTTTTATATTTGTGTGTTGTTTTTACTAAATTTGATCGTGAACAGAACAGTTGTGATGCTCTATAATTAGGACAGACCAACAAGACATTTGAAACACGATATAAAGAACACAAACGATAATGGAAATATGATACATGCATTCACTTGAGGCAAGGAAACTACTATCCCACTATCATAAAAACGGACATGAAAATATGTTCTAACCCTCCAAGAAAATTTCCTAATTACATAGACATTAATAGAAAAGAAACATTAAATGACCAAGTAAACATCAGCAACCAAACACTATTTAAACTAATAAAAGTCATAGTGGACAAAAACAAACCTCAAACCACCACATCATATGATTACGTAAGAATGCAGAAAACCCTACACACACACACACACACACACACACACACACACACACACACACACATACTTGCAGATAATCAGAATATATACACCATTGTACACACACAGTACAGTCAGAATATGACACACAAACTGCTATCAGACGCTTGTTTCGACAGAAATAAAACAAGAACACATCACGCAATGCGAACGAAAGAACTTAAAAGCAAATAATACACATACATGCGACAAACAAAAACAAAACAAAAGACAAACGCAGCTCTTCGTGCATCAGTAATGGCGATAACTTTAATAAAGGAATGTTAGTTGGAATTAATGTAATTGTAAATAGTGATAGCAAATCGCAATGTGCTGCAAGAAAAACGTAAAGAGGGCAACATAAACAAACTTGAATAATCTGAATAGTTTATTTTATACTGAATGAAATAAACCCATAGCATGACACCTGTTTATGATGTCATTTAGTAAAACCCACACAAAATGTCAATCAATTTTTTTTTTCTCTTTAGATCTCATCACTGAAGTCGCTTTAAAATAAAGCGAAACGCGTCTGGTCATATAGACTTAATCTACAGTTGCAAAACTCGGTCATCTAACCTATACAATCTGTAAAAAAGTAATTGAAGCTCATAGGAAATTAAAATTTAAATACAGTTTCAGATTCATGAAACATGAACCAAAATTGTGAAATTTGCTAAGTTGTAAATCCGGTTTTTCTTACATAAATATAAAAACGATAACTCCGATAGGATAATGTTAAATTAGAAAGTTATAGGTCTTAAAATAATCTATTAGACCAAATTTTTGTTACGCTTAAGGGACTTAGCTGCGGGCTGAACAGTCCCTAAACTTACAAACTACTAAAGACGACACGAACATCCATGTCCGAAGGGGGAGGATACGAATCCCCGACGGGGAACTGTCTCGCGCATCGGAGCATAGCACCTCAATGCGCTTGGCCACTCCGCCGCGCCTCATAATATATCGAATGCTTTTGGACGTATCGTGTGTTTTGTCACGTTTCGATTGAAATCGAAATAATTGCACTTAAAAACTTCTATCAACCAGATTCTTCGTAACTCGTCAACATTCACGATTCCAAACTATTTGCCACACCTACAGCACGAGATAACTAAAAAAATTACTCGTCAAAATAATTTGAAAGTATTAAAGAGTTTTTAGAGTTCTTTCTAAAAAAAAAAAAAAAAAAAAAAAAAAAAAAAAAAAAAAAAAAAAAAAAAAAAAAAAAAAAAAAAAGGTCTTACTCGAAATTTTTAGACAGTTTCCTTAGTGAAAAGTTGTAATAACATGCTACTAAGAATATTTAGTTGTTACTAAGTTTATTATTTCTTCTAAGTCATGAATGGCACTGTTAAGGACATAAATTTCTGACAATTTTTTACAGATTCTGAAACAAATAATGTTGTACTATGACATTCTTGTTAGGCCAGTATCTAGAGGGGTCTCAGCTGACAGTAACTGGACCAAAATATTTTTTCTACGATCGTTTGGTGTGGTTTGCGTATGGCAAATCTAAGTTTTCAACCTCGAAAGTGCGGGGGACACCTTTCGGTGGCCTAAAAACCTCAAAATTTTCGGACTATTTCCGGTTTCTCGCTTAAAACTCGAAAACAGTCGGATTTAGGTAAAACGTGATCAGCAGTGAAATAAAGACGAGAAAATTGTGCGTCGATTGAAAGAAAAAGATTGAAATAGCGTTTCTGAAAACAGCGACTTTTTCTAATTTTTCCAAAACCTGTGTTTTTCCAATTCTAAATATGTTGTAATGTCCAAGCATCAAATGTTGTCAATTCATGTATTTAAAAAGCACAATGTTTTCCCAATTTTGGCAGATTCTTAATTTATTTATTTATTTATTTATTTATTTATTTTGAGCCATAAACTACAATATAGAGACACCTTAAATTTATACTTTGGTTTTAGCAATTTTTTAACGTTTTTTAGTAGAGGACTTAATTCTAACTATATTCTGAGGCTATTGTATGTCATTTCTAAGCACTTGAAATTGGTTTTAAGGAAATATTGAGAAAATTATAAAAATCTAATATTTTTATAATATCCACCGAGTATTTATTGTTTACGGGGATCAAGAGGTAGCCGGTTCCACTCCATTTTGCCCATTGCGCCTTATGAAACCGAAGGCGCAATGATATATAGATGAGAAAAATCGGTAGGACTGTTGACGTGAGCAGAGATGTGAGTGGGGCAGGGGTATGGCGCCGACGGGAGAAGCTTAACCAGGAAGCAGGTAGCGGACATTCCCACCACAGGCAACGTTCATCCCTCTGCATCTCCACCAACCTGCCCTCTGAAAGCGCCTCCGTCACCTTCCCTATACAGACGAAGATCTGAGGCCATTTTAATCTATGAACTGGCACTTTATCTATTACCATTTTTCTAAGAAGGATTACGAAAGGGAACCAAATCACTGTTGTACAAAGCTTTCGAGCCAGAAGATGTACCCACAGGTTTAAAAAATAAAATGGTTGTTGTTGATGGAGGATTCCTTCTTCATAAAGTTGTGTGGGATAAGCACGAATCTTTCGTTGATATCTGCAAAAAATAAGTCAACTTTGTCATCTGGTACCACGGATTGATACTGATACTTGTGCTTGATGGGTACCCGCCGGGCGCGGTGGCCGAGGGGACTGAGGCGCTCCAGTCACGGTCTGCACGGCCACTACGATCGGGAGTTCGAATCCCCCCTCGGGCATGGATATTTGTTCCGTCCTTAGTCTTAGTTAGTTCATAAGTAGTTTGTAAGCTTAGGGACTGATGACCCCATAGTTCAGTCCCTTAAGCTGTACAAACATTTGAACATTTGATGGGTACCCAACTCAGGCGAATCAGCGCGGCACTGAGTTCAGAAAGGGCTCGGCGTTCTAAAATAAAGATTTCAGTCGTTATAATGTTTGATGAGTGTACAATATAAGATGTTACCCAGGAGACGATCTTTGGAAGTGAAAAGAATAAGAGTCGCCTTATTCAAATGTTGAGAAAATATCTGAATGAATCTTCCTTTCGAGTATTGGGGGCAGCAGAGGTCGCTGATGTACTAATTGTGATAACAGTTTGTTCTCAGTCACCCAGATTCGACACTGTGCTTTTGGTCAGGATACTGACGTTTTAGTCATCCTGTGTGGCGGAGCGCATTGAGGCGCCGTGCTACGATGCGCGAGGCCGTTTCCCGTCGCGGGTTCGAATTTCCCCTCGGGCATGGATGTTTGTGCAGTCTTTAGTATAAGCTAGTTCATAAGTAGTTCGTAAGGTTAGGGACTGATGACGCCGCAGTTAAGTCCCATAAACTTTACAAACATTTGATAATTCTTTTACCTCCCAGCAATGCAACTGCCGGCCGCGGTGGCCGAGGGGACTGAGGCGCTCAATCCCATTCCTATGACAAAAGAAGCTGCTCCTAAAGAGCTTCTGAAACTCGTGTTCTGCAGCTGCAAAAGGGATGCAGCGGTGCATGCACTTGCCGTAAATCGGGCCTCAGTTGCACCACCGTGTGCAAAAATTATGTGGGGAGCTTTTGTACAAACTCTCCAAGTATCGAACTTCACGTAGACTTTGACGGTGATCTCGATGTGGAGGAAGATGAACCTGTTGAGGAACTTAGGGGCAAGGAAGCTGAGGAGGAGGAGACTGACGATGATTCCCCTTGTGGCGCGTACATCACCTGTTGCAGATGTTCAGTGGTCTCGAAGATCTTGTAGCTCGCCTGCCATTAACCCATTACAAAATTATGTTATGACGTCGGGTTCTTGGGCTTTCAGGAAACTACATTTGTGACACTTTCATTTAATTTTTAATTATGTTTACTCATCCATTTCTGATGAAGCAATTTCACTACACAATTCCATACTAAATAAAATGTTACTTCCCTAAGATTGCCACAAGACTCCAGACTACTAGTACAGACTGACTCTACCTCATACTGACTTACAGACTACTTCATACTGCCTGAGTTCGCGCCAATTCGCGCGTATTAATATCTGATAATATTTCTAGAACCTTCTAGAACACTGAAGTACAACATTTAAATATTTAACAATTTTTTCAATAAACATTAATGACTCCTGCTTTATGCAAAGATACATAAAAGTATGACAGATGTAATAATAAGTTTTTTTTACATCAAAATAAACAGTAGAAAAGATCGTAAGTAAACAACAATTAGTGCAGCGTTAATATATGTTTACATTGTTAATACGACTTTCAATACTTAATTAATTTAGTTTGTTAGAAGACCCTAGTAATGCAAATTACAATGATTAAAGTAACATGACAGAAGCGCTATAAAATGCTTATGTAATATAAACATGAAATATTAGGTTACAATACCAATTATGGTATCGAATACATCAGTTATTTAAACAAAATATATTACACCCTAAAGCAGCAAATAACGCTAATCAACCTGGCGAAGAAGAGCCTGGACCGGGACCATCAATACGAACAAAACTGTAAATATTAATTTTCTTTTATTGTTATCATTCCTGTAAAGAAGTACAGTTTAAAATCTTGTGTGTAATATTGGATTTACTTTGGTATAAGACGTACGTACATGCATATAAAATTCCTAATGCATTAAGAAAAGGTTTTCAGGCTTTAAATCCATGTGTAGGGAACAAAAACTCAGCTTTACATGTCAATTTCAGGAATAATGTAGACATTAAATTTTAGACATGGGTCGAAGTCACTATAAATTTAGATTTTCCAATTTTCAGAAAATTCTTTAAACCCAATTTAACGTGCAAACAGATGACGTAAAATAGCACCAGAATAAAGTATAATTCAGTCCACTACTAAAATACATTAAAAAATTACTAAAACCAAAGTTTCTCTATATTGTAGTGTATGGCATAAAGAAATTTCAAAATCTGCCCAAATTAGAAAAAAAAACTGTGCTTTTTAAAAAAATGGATTGATGATCTACAACTTTAAGCTAATGGGGTATTGGATAACATTTCGTGGTGGGATATTAAAGCACATTTAAAATTGAAAAAACACCGTTCTTGGCGAAGTTGAAAAACATTGCTCTATTTTGAGACGCCATGAAAGTCAAACTATTCGATCGATTTTCAATATTTTTCTTTTAATGGACGTAGAATGTTGTGTTTATTTCACTGCTGATCACGTTTTTCCTAGATTTTGGCCGTTTTTCAGTTATGAGCGAGAAACCGGAAAACGAAAATTTCGTGGTTTTTCGACTACCAAACGGTTTCCCCGGCACTTTCGAGATCGAAAACTTAGATCTGGCATACCCACACCATACCAAACGATCCTAGAAAAATTTTTTTTTGTTCCAATTAATGTTAGCTGAGGCACATTTTGGGTCTCCTACATACTGGGCTATGAGCGAAGATAAATATTATTCCTACAAAACTCTAGTGGACGTAATTAACATTATACTTCTAGCAAATAGTATGTTTGGGAATGTGAATGTTGGCGAGTTGTAAGGAATAATGGATATAACTTTTTCGATATATCTCGAAATGAAACAATGATATCGATTCATACAACAATACCATGGATAGATATCTTATTTAACATTTTCCCATCGGAGCTATCAAATTTATTTATTTAAGAATAAACATTTTTTTTCCTAAATCGCGATTTTTCTTGGAAAATTTCACGATTTCGGCTCTAGATACAAGATATAGAAACTCTATTTAATATTTACCTTCCAATAGGTTCATAATTTTTGTTTTCATCTAATAATTATTGTAGATTTATCAGAATGCTATCACAAAATAGCTATGGACTATGTCTCCCCATCTCTTTCTTCACCTTCCCCCTTCTCTTTCATTCCAACCATCAATCCCCCATTCTCTCCTTCACGTCCCGACTATCTACCAATTTACTACTTTGTACACCACTCCCATGAACCATAGACATGGCCGAGGTGGGGTGGCTTGCGTGCCTCAACGATATAGATAGCCGTACCGTAGGTGCAACCACAGCGGAGGGGTATCTGTGGAGAGGCCAGACAAACGTGTGGTTCCTGAAGAGGGGCAGCAGCCTCTTCAGCAGTTACAGGGGTAACAGTCTGGATGATTGACTGAGCTGGCCTTGTAACATCAGCTAATGTGGCTTTGTCACACAGTTACTGCGAACGGCTGAAAGCAAGGAGAAACTACAGCCGTTATTTTTCCCGAGGACATGCATCTCTACTGTACGAACATTGGATGATGGCATCCTCTCGGGTAAAATATTCCGAAGGTAAAATAGTCCCCCATTCGGATCTCCGGGCGGGGACTACTCAGGAGGATGTGATCATCAGGAAAGACAATACTGGCATTCTACGTGTCGGAACGTGGAATGTTAGATACCTTAATCGAGTAGGAAAATTAGAAAATTTAAAAAGTGAAATCGATAAGTTGAAGTTTGATATAGTGGGGATTAGTGAAGTTCGGTGGCAGGATGAACAGGATTTCTGGTCAGGTGAGAACAGAATTATAAATACAAAATCAGATGGGGATATCACAGCAGTAGGAATGACAATGAATAAGAAAATAGGAATGCGGGTAAACTACTATGAGCAGCACAGCGATCGCATTATCATTGTCAAGGTAGATACGAAGCCAACACCGACAACTGTAGTACAGGTTTATATGCCAACTAGCTCTGCCGATGATGAGGATAGAAGAAACATATGAGGAGCTAAAGGAAATTTTTCAGACAGTTAAGGGAGAGGAAAGCTTAATTGTTATGGGGGACTGGAATTCGGTAGTAGGAAAAGGAAGGGAAGGGAAGATAGTAGGTGAATATGGTCTGGGCAAAAGGAATGAAAGAGGAAGCCGCCTGGTAGAATTTTGCACAGAACATAATTTAGTTATAACAAACACCTGGTTTAAGAATGACAAAAGAAGGTTGTATACGTGGAAGAAACCAGGAGACACCGGGAGATACCAGATAGATTTTATAATGATAAGACATAGATTTCGGTACCAGGTTTTACAGTATAAGACATACCCAGGGACAGATATAGACTCTGACCATAACTTGTTGGTTATGAACTGTAGGCTGAAACTGAAGAAACTACAAAAAGGTAGGAAAATAAGGAGATGGGACCTGGATAAATTGAAAGAAACCTGAAGTTCTTAAGAATTTCAGAGGGAGCTTCAGGCAACAATTGATAGAAACAGGAAAAAAACAGTTGAGGATGAATGAGTAAAATTGAGAGATGAAATAGTGAATGCAGCCGAGGACAAAATAGGTAGGAAGGCAAGACCTACAAAGAATCCTTCGATATCACAGGAGATACTAAATTATATCGATGAAAGGGGAAAATATAAAAATGCAGTAAATGAAAGACTCAAAATGGCTACGCAGGAGTGGCTAGAAGACAAATGCAAGGATGTAGAAGAATGTATAAATAGGGGGAAAATAGATACAGCCTACCGGAAAATAAAAGAAACATTTGGAGATATGAAAAACAGCTCTATGAATAGCAAGGACACTAATGGAAAACCAGTTCTCAGCAAAGAAGGGAAAGCTGAAAGGTGGAAAGAGTATATAGAGGGTCTCTAACAAAGAAAATGAACTTCGAGACAATATTGTAGGAAGGGAAGAGGATGTAGATGAAGACGAAATAGGAGATAGTGTACTGAGAGAAGAATTTGACAGTGTACTGAGAGAAGAATTTGACAGAGCCCTGAAAGATCTAAGTCGATACAAGGCCCCTGGAGTAGATGATATTCCCTCAGAGCTACTGAAGTCTCTGGGAGAGCCAGCCATGACAAAATTGTTTCACCTGGTGTGTAAGATGTATGAGACAGGTGAAGTACCCTCAGACTTTAAGAAAAATGTTATAATCCCCATTCCAAAGAAAGCAGGTGCAGACAAGTGTGAAATCTACAGAACCATCAGTTTAATAAGTCATGGTTGCAAAATATTAACACGAATTATATACAGAAGGATGGAAAAGCTGGTAGAAGCCGACCTTGGGGAAGATCAGTTTGGGTTCAGGAGAAATGTAGGAACACGGGAGGCAATACTCACTCCACGGCTTATCCTAGAATATAGATTAAGAAAAGGCAAACCTACATTTCTAGCTTTAGTATATTTGGAGAAGGCTTTTAACAATGTTGATTGGAATAAACTGTTTCAAGTTCTGAAGCAAGCAGGAGTAAAATATAGGGAGCGTAATGTTTTTTACAGCTTGTACAAAAACCAGACATCGGTTGTCAGAGTTGAAGGTCATGAAAGGGTTGCAGTGGTTGGAAAGGGAGTAAGAGAGGGTTGTAGCCTTTCCCCAATGTTGTTCAATTTGTACATTGAGCAAGCTATAAAGGAAACCAAGGAGAAATTTGGAGAAGGAATTAAAGTTCAGGGTGAAGAATTAAAAACATTGCGTTTTGCCTACGACATATTCTGTCAGATACAGCAAAGGACCTGGAAGAGCAATTGAACGGAATGGACAGTGTGCTGAAAGGTGCATATAAGACGAACATTAACAAGAGTAAAGCTAGGGTAATAGAGTGCAGTGTAAGAAAATCAGGTGATGCTGAAGGAATTAGATTAGGTAACGAAACAATAAAGGAGGTAGATGAGTTTTGTTACTTGGACAGTAAAATAACAAATGATGGTCGCGTACTTGGACAGTAAAATAACAAATGATGGTCGCAATACAGAGGACATAAAATGCAGAATGGCAATGGGTAGAAAGACGTTCTTGAAAAAGAGAAATTTGTTAACAGCGAATATTGATTTAAGCGTAAGGAAGTCCTTTCTGAAGGCATTTGTATGGAGTGTTGCCTTGTATAGGAGTGAAACATGTAGGGTAGTGTGGACAGAAAGAGGATAGAGGCTTTTGAAATGTGGTGCTACAGAAGAATGCTGAAGATTAGGTGGGTGGATCGCGTAACTAATGAGGAGGTACTGAACAGAATTGGGGAGAAAAGAAAATTCTGGCATACCTTGACTAAAAGAAGCGATAGATTGGTAGGACACATTCTTAGACCTCAAGGAATTGTGAATTTAGCGTTGGAGGGAAGTGTGTGGGGTAAAACCCGCAGAGGAAGACCAAGAGATGGGTACAGTAAGCAGATTCAGACAGATGTAGTTTGCCGTTCTTATGTGGAGATGAAGAGGCTTGCTCAGGATAGGGTATTGTGGAGAGCTGCATCAAACCAGTCTCCGGACTGAAGACCACCACAACAACGCCAATTGTAGGCAATCCCAAAACTCAAAGTCATCTGTAAATTATTATCGAAGTTTGGAATAACGTTTCCTCTGCCGTGTACTGTACGATATATTGTGTAACCAGTGTGCTCCTTCTTGTTTTGAAGGTTATGACAAAATTGCACTAAGAGTGGTGTAAAAATTCAGATTGGTGTCGCACTCTAGGTTGAAGTACCTTCCGTCTTGCCCCGTATTAATTATTATGTGTATAGTACAGTTCCTCTTTTTTGGCAGGCAAGTGAGCAAACTTTTATGGCAGTGCAAAAAAGACCAATCGAATCCCACAAGGCGACGCCCATACAAAATTACGAACAAAGATTTTTTTACCTCTCAGATGTTTTTAATTTTGACTTTCTTTCATAGTTTATAAGGCGCCCCTATATTAAGCTCACAAAACAAAAAAGGATTATTGTAACTTGTCAAGCCATTTCTGAGTTACAGCGAGATTAACGCATATGAATTGATTTTTAATTATAGAGTAACTACCTAGTCTTAATCGCATTCTCGTGGTAAAGTGTGTCATCTGATGCACCTCTGGTGTATTATTCATATAATCATTAAGAAACTAGGTAGTTAAGATACACTGCGGTGACAAAAGTAATTAAATGTAGCTACATTCAGGTATATCGCATGAACATGGTATCGGAAGCAGAGCTTTCATTTGTGTTCCGGTGATTATGTAGTGCGAGGGTGAAGATCGTGGTGAGAGTTTAATTTTTAAAACTCACAACCACCAACTGCGAACCAAATTCCTAAACATGCAAAAACATTGGAACTGTGATCGCTACTGTTTGACTCGTTTTCTGAGGTATGATATCACACGTTTGCAGATTTCATTCCCTGCATATGATTAATAAAAAAATTCATAATAAAGTCAAGTTCATGAGAGAAAAAGGTGTACTAACTACTATTTTTGAAAACACGTGAAAGTTCACGTTATGTTGTTTATTACACCATATTAAAACACCGTGGCTGATACGTCTGTACGTCGTCACATTTATCAAATAAAGTTATAGGTCGTGGGCCCCCAGACAAAATGAATATTTGTCGCAAATTGTTTTCACACCATGTGCCTGTTTATGTTCGTGCCTATGCGACGACACGTGTTACATTAACAAAACACAGTCACTTTTAGTGCGATGCACACTTTGTTCCACCAGCTAAATATTCACAACACACAGTAGCACTCGATACAACTTGGTGCAGTTTACGACGAGCAACCACACTTGGCAATTGCCACACAACAATCTATAGTCTCCACCTGGAGATCCACATGCCGACTGCCTAGAGCGACGCCGCCCGTCCAGCTGTCCCACTCGCTCCCGACTCGTCACTTCCTGCCCACGCGCGCGCCAAAAGCCCAACTGCCGGGTGTTTTCCCTACGTCATCAACTTCCCCATGTGAGCTGTTCTAACCGATTTGCCAACGTACAGCGCTCAGCCAATACATTTCTAAAACTTTACTGAAAATCAAAATAATTACACTACACATTAAACAAATTTTTTCTTAGTTTTTTATATTGGTATAAACATCCTTTGTACTATTTATTATAATCGTGCAATTTCTTATATCACAGATAAGTGATTTAACTGAATACTTCAAGATAAAATACACAAGATTAATTGAAAATAAAATGAGAAATAGTTAATATATTACTTTTATAAACAAACATTGCCATGCTGGTTGTGTAACTGTTTTGTATTCATTGGTAATTTATTACTTTTCATTGTCAATTAAACATATTACGCCAGATGTGACTATATCAGCTAATGTATTGTTTATTTATCAACAGGCTATTTTGTAATGAGGGCCTTAAAGGTTCCTAACTGCATCGTATTACTTCAAATGCCAGTAGTATTAGAATATTTTATTTCACGCTGTGCACTGCACTGCACCTGGCACTCGCCATTGTCCCTCTCTCCCCTCACCGGAAACGAACCTGGAAAATCCTAAGCTGGAACAAGCCACCAATGTCGGCCTGCTCGCTGGCCTCCCGTCAGGAGGAAGCGCACAGCAAATCTCAACGTGGAGAATTTCTACCTATGGCCTAACTATAAATGTTGTCACCCAACTGCGTACAAACATTGCTACCATAATTAATAAGATTAAAATTATGTAACATTTAGTGCACTGGCATGGTCAATGTTTGCAGTGAACTTCATACTGTTTAATTATCAAATGCTATTAATTACCAATATTTCTATTGGGCGGTAATCTCACAGTGGGAACCTTTCAAATGTGATTACGGCCATTCGAGAGGTACAGACTTTGACCGTGGTATGATACTCGTATGTATCTACATGCGACATTTGGAAACCATATAGAAATTCACTTTCTTAGGTCCACGATGTCAGTATCTCACCACGGCTGACAACTGTACTTCATGATCGAAGGCCGCGGCATTTCCGACCGTTTCCAGACAAGCAAAAGTTCTTGAAGTATCCTCAGAGGTTACGACGATAGAATTCATTAAGACAGTGAGGTGCAACTGGGCATTGATGGACTAAGGTAGCAGGCGTCCGAGAGCCATGCCGATTACCACGATATTGCCTCCAGTTCTTCAGCTGGCATTGTGACCGTATATGCTGTTTTCTGAATGGTGGGAGAATGTACCTTGGTTGTCCCAACTTTCTCTTGGTTCCAGTGAGGCGTAGACCGCATGAAGCCGTCAATAAGGCGTTGTGCAAGCTGATGGCAAGAATTTACATGTAATGGACTGGAATCTCTGCTCCCACTAAAACGATAGTTTACTGAAAATTATTAAATTTGGCTACGTGGAGACCATTTACCGCCATTCGTGAACATCATGTTCTAAAACAATAATGGGAATATAAAGAATGTCCGTCCAGCAAATAGGCTAAAAGTTGTGATCCAGTGATGCGGCGTTGTGATTTCTTAGTCTAGGAACTGGTAACCATTTGAGGAATTTTGAATTTGGATCAACTAGCCTCCCGACTGAGAAAGATTCGTAGTGACATTAACTGTGTACTTTCTAATGTGGAAGCGGGTCTAGCAGTGCAAACTGTCATGGTACAGTGGGTTGGTTCTTTCTACGCTAGCGGTTCTTCTGTCGTTCCAGTAGCCAAACGTATCTTTTTGTATACATTAATAACAAATTTATACAGTTACTGAATGACAAAAATCTGTAGTTAATATCTATCTTGACCCGATCGCTCCCAAATTAAACAGGATAATACGCTGGGCTAATCTGAAGATTTCCTGCAACTTTCAATATGTTAAAGTGTTTGTAAACCTATTGGATCAAACTCTATGGTTATCAGTGTCTAGACTTACAAACTAAATAAACTTACTCGCATTAAGAACTAAACACACACACACATACACACACAGCCATCCCCGAAGGACGCCTCGAACGTCCGACGGAAAGGGCCGCACAGTCCATAGCAAGACGCCTTAGATGTTTTTATCGTAGCTGATCTTGCCATCTTGGAGGCCATATCCAACATACATACATACACACATCTATTTTATAGATGTAGGAAATATGAAACCGTACAGTTGATGTACGTTGCCCTTGAAATGTACAGCTTGTCGTTCTCCCTTACGCACAAAAATTTCTATTTAACACCAGAACACTGCTTCCCAGAAAGAGTCCAATATTTGGCCAACATAGAAGACTATCGCTGCACTTTCAGCCAAAACAGTGAATGGAATGCAGCACTGCTTTATTTAACATGACAGAAAGCCTCCAGATCAGTTTAAGGAAAACCACACAGACGCTTTAAATACAACTCGTAAGCAGTGTGTTTATCAACACAATAAAATAAGCCATCATTTGATCCCTATCATCAATGCACTCGCTTCTGGAGGGACTTTCATGAAAAAAATTTCGTAAAACTGTTAATGAGTCCAACTGAAGTCCTACGGTAAACAATGATCATTGTACTGCAATATAACATCGTTGTCAACTCATTAGATTTTTGTGAAAAAGACAGCGGTCAAATATTATATACCCCTTACTGTTACGGTGTAAATGGTACGATTTGTAACGAAATAGAGAAATATGAAAACCTAGAGAACATATAAATTGAAAAGTATTCTGATGGGTGGCATATATATATATATATATATATATATATATATATATATATATATATATATATGAGAGAGAGAGAGAGAGAGAGATATTACTGATACTGAATTACTGTATGTTTCTTCAGCTGCTCTTTCGAAGTATTTATGATTCTTCTATCATTTTTATAATACGATGTGGGAAATATATTTACCGATACCGATGTCATCCCAGTCTTTAGTGGTATAGAGCATCTAGCCTTGTCATCTCGTAAATCACAAATCGACAGATTGAACTCTACCGAAAGTGTGAGATTTTTGCAGTGAAAAGAAAACCGTTTATTATCGCGCTCTAAGATTAGCTTTAGCTATTATGGATAGAAAAAAATACTTATTCTTTACGTACTCCACTCCGAGGAGTGGAGCGGGCTGTTTACGATCCGGCCCATAAAGAGTAGCGGTTCTAAAAGAAATGTTCAAATATTTGTATAGCTTATGCGACTTAACTATGGGGTCATCAGTCCCTACACTTTCAAACTACTTATGAACTAACTACTACTAAGGACGGCACAAGTATCCATGCCTGATGGGGGATTAGAACCCCCGACCTTAGTGGCCGTGCGGACCGTGACTGGAGCGCCTCAGTCCCCTCGGCCACCGCGGCCGGCAGTCGCGGTACTATTCAGCCAATTATCGCCGGCCGAGGGGACTGAGGCGCTCCAGTCACGGTTCGCACGGCCACTAAGGTCGGGGGTTCGAATCCCCCCTCGGCCAAGGATATTTGTGCCGTCCTTAGCTGTAAATAGTTCATAAGTAGTTTGTAAGTTTAGGGACTGATAACCCCATAGTTAAGTCCCATAGACTCTACGTTTTTTAGCCAATTTCCAGACAAGATGATACTAGGGCAAAGCGGGGATCCCAACTGGGAATAAGTGGAAGGGACTTACCCGTTCCGGCATACGCCTTACAACCAAGGAAAACCTCCCGATAACGTTGGTCGGAACCGGGGAATTGGGACCAATTTAATTTAGGTCTGGGACGATGCCCCAGACCACATATGATTATAGTGATAGCACGATCGGACGCCCAAGTTACTCTCGTAGGGACCGCACCCGTGAGCACGGTATCCACTGCGTCGATCGAATTATGGATGTCGCTGTTGATTTATATTAACATCCACCCGACGAGAAACTACTGCGAGTTTCCAAACACTAGACCTGTGATCCTCAATCAAAACTATAGACGTAATTATGTAACTACAGAAGGAAGGAGTGGTCTTACTTGATTCAATTCGTGGACCATAGAGTTTATACTGCAAAATGTGTGTATAAATTAATACATAAATCGAGAACTAAAAATGTGTTGAAATCCGAAAACAAGGGATAAATCTACAGAAAATGTGCTTGAACGTAATAAGTATTCCGAATACCTCATCACTACAAGTTAATTTCAAGGTTATGTACAACAACTCGAATTTATTTTTTAAACTATTTTATGTTGTTAAATTTGTCCTCACGTTAGGCGCAGATACCAATAATTCGATCTAATTATCACGTGAAATTTTTCGAGGTGTGGAATATTTATGCTGAAGCAAAAGATAATTTTTTATTTATTTTTTTGGGAGGGGGTGTGTCTGTTATTAATTTTGTTACATCAAGCGAAAAGGACGGCGGAAATAAAATAGTGCAAAGCATATAACACTGGATACAGGGATTAAATTCTAATACTGGTTTAAAAGAGGACTCGACATTCCTTCGTGTAACGTAATCAGATCACAGAATTGTAATATCTGCAGTAAGGACGATAAAACGTTCATATTCTGCCAAAAGCAGGCTTTAATTGCAAATTTTGAGAGACCTGTGGAGCTAATGCAGTCTTTTCTTTGACACAGATGATTTCCGATTTATACCGAGCAGAGAATTGTTTTACTTTCACAGAATTTTTCAATCACTGTAGTTTTATGCTTTTATATTACGAGTGAATGGGAAGAATTTATATTCCAGAGAATTTAAGTATGTATTGATAGTCGTGTCTTCCTACTTTTGTTGTTTACCATACTCATAACAATCCGAACGATTAATATTTGTGGTGATATTAAATAAAAATTGAGTTTGAAACTTCAGCATCAGTCAGACGATTCCTACACTAGAGTATTCTTACAATGACTTAGGTCTCACCCGAGTTTATGACGTTGAACCATGTCCTAAATCCGACATACGAATGTAACTAAAAACAGCAAATCACTAATTTGGAGGAAAAATCATTGTCATTTTCGACATTACTCTGGCACAGGCAAATGTAAAAGTCATTGATTCTTAGATTGTTAGCAACATGAACATAAGCGCAAAATACAGTGTCTTTCATTTTTTTCTGTGGTATGACACAACGAACTCCTTATATACAACTATGCATGTCGTCACTTGGATTTCAATTTTTAGCTTGTAAGATCGGTGATTTGGATAGACTACTATGTAGTTCCCTTCCTATGCATGACTGCTTTACGATAAGCACACTTTTACAGAACATTATTAATTTTTAAGATTACGATGAGAAGTAAATGAAAAATTTTCGGACATTTACTCATTTCGCAGCACCATAAATTGGCGAAATATATTTAAACGCTTCTTTTAAATATTTGCATCATGTGACAACATTACAATTTCGTTTTGATAATTTTACTCCACAGTAACACCTCATACACACAATTACCGAATACATTTAAACTTTATAATAATAATAATTAATATTATATGTGAAATTATCGTAAGATATATTTTCTTATGAAATGTATATATATTTCGATTGGTAGAACTTAAATAGTCTGTTCTTTAGTGCCGCCTGGTGGTTACTACTGCAACCAGTTGTAGGTGAGCGGTCCTAACAAATACTTCCAGATGCTAGACCAAACTAGCGCATCACTAACCTTTGAAGGGTATGTTGTTTCGTTAAACACACAAATAATAAATTTCAAATATGCTTAATATATCTTATTTGATATTGGATGTCTTGGTAGTGAAATGCAACCAGCATAATCCAAAATATTAAAATTATTGTAAATATGCTTTTAGGTTGCCGTAATACTCTCATAGCTTTGCAATGAAGATTATAATTTCACAAAATGTTTCGGGCATAGCCCATCACCCATTTGTATATCATATAAAATTACTTGCTGTAAAAAATATTTTTACTGTGTGTGTGTGTGTGTGTGTGTGTGTGTGTGTACTGGTTATGTATGTATTTCCGTATTTCCACTGCTAGATCACCAGACGTTGGGTAATGCGCGAAACATGTATTGAAATAATAATTAATAATCTACGAGGATTACTCCAAAAGAAATGCACTTTTTTTTAAATGCAGTTTTTATTTTACATGTTTGAAAGTTTAACAGTGTGTAGATACATTCTTTAGGAACTATATTTTCATTTCTCCAAATAATCCCCATCCCTCTCAACTGCCTTACGCCTGCATACCCGCTGCGAGAACAATCCTCAATATTGCAGTGTCTGCGGCCCACCGACGAACTGTCTATTTTCTGGGCTTTGTTTTATTTTCTACTCTCTTGACAGTGGACTGTTAGCTAGGAACAGGGGACTGGTGACCTAGCTGTTTAGTCGCCTAAAAACTAACAACAATTGTACTGCGATCGACAGCAGCCTCTCCATACACCTTTTTCAACCTCTTGTGGATGTTTCCCGTTGTCTCGTTATCATAGCACAGGAACTGAATGACAGCAGCTTGCTTCTGACGAATGTCCAGTGTAGCAGCCATCTTGAAGACATGCTCTGATGGCGC
The DNA here is from genome assembly GCA_026315105.1 of Locusta migratoria. NCBI lineage: Eukaryota > Metazoa > Arthropoda > Insecta > Orthoptera > Acrididae > Locusta > Locusta migratoria. Next base: position 230,345,280 of record CM048746.1, on the reverse strand, counting down.
CACTCACGGGAACAAGTTGAACTAAGTTTGAAAACAAGCGGGAAGGATGTATCTACACACTGTAAAACTTTCAGACATGCAGAATGAAAACTGTGTTTTTAAAAGAATTGTATGCATTTCTTTAGGAGTGATCCTCATACATTCAACAGATTTGAGATTATTGCGGCAACTTAAATGCATTTTTAACTCTTGCACGACAGTTTGCAGTATTAAAAGTACGTTGCTATCAAATGTATCTCGAGACCTAACAATCTACATTGTAGGAGGGGGAGGGGTGTTCAGCAAACGCCCTTTTGATGGAATGAATTTTACTGGAGAGGGTGAGTAAGAACTTGTTCATGAATATCATATCTACCTCAAGTATCGTGCAACAATTCTGCAATAATTCCCTCTTAAAGGATACACATTACACTCTCTGTTGGCGTACGAGGTTGAAACTATTATCAGTCCATTTGTTATTCCCTTTGTGGCAACGGCCGTCACCGGGTCAAACTCGTCATCGTCTTTCTGGATGTAAATTTTTTTTTCACACTGTATGTAAAGATAAAGCATTGTTTAACGTTGTTGCCATTAATCTCTGCAAGTACTTAATCGATTTATTTCACGTTTATTTTCCTTTTAGGCGGATGATTATAATATGTGTATTTCTTAAACTTTTATAATGCATAAATAAAAATATTGTATATAAAATGGACAACTTGATATCAGAAATCTATAAAAAGGTCATAACGAATTTATATTCTAACGAACATTCGGTGAGCAGATATACTGTGTAATATGTATGTATTTACAAATACGTATGTAGAACATAAAAGGGAAAAAATGAAGAAAAAATCTTGAGAAACTATTTAACCATTTGTTTCAGAATTTTATAATTAACATTCTTATACACATAGCATCATTCACCTATCTGATTTATATGGGGAACCCTTGATCATCCATATGATACACAACATTTTTATTCATTATTTATTTTTAGAGGGGATTCTGTTAGATCATTAGTCAATGGCTCTCACATTATGATGCACAAATTTTAACTGCAAAACGTCTTTCTTCAGAATTTAAGATAAAAAAAATAAAAAAACCTTAATGAAGTCTATGGCTTGTAGCTCAGAACAACGAACAACTTGGGACCAGGGCATCGGACGGAAATTATTGTACAATAAATTTACAATGATTCTACAGTCACCTGATGACAATGATTGAGAAGATCTCGGCCGAAGGCTCGTCAGTTTCAAATCACCTGACGTGCCCTGAAGCCCCAAAAGGTATCATTACTAAAACTCGCCGCAAAGCTATACATTCACACTAAGTTCCGTTTGGTTATATTCAACAAACGCCTACAGATACAGAAGAAATATTTATTGTACAAAAGTCTACAACTGTTAAACTACTTTACTACATAGCTTCCGAAATTAGGCACTTATCATAGAGTGGCACAAGTTTTTGTGCACCTTCTTCATAGATAGTGGCCGCCTGTGTACGGAGGATGATAAAACACGCCACAGTTAAATTCCCGTAATAGTTGATCGGTCACGTTCTCACATTAACGTGAGGAAAAACGTGAGGTGTCAAGATTCCCTTAGGTTTAACCTTAGTTGCGGATGAAGTGTTTCTCCATTCCAGTGGTTGCCTTTTTGTTTCAAGGTGTCGTGCGATACCAAAGCTTAATACTCCGTTTTTCCGTATCAGTTTCATGATTTAGTGACCGTGAGATTTGCGGAACTTCCACTGCAAGGGCACTATGTGTTAACTTGGTTGTGATTGAAACTTCCTGACAGATTAAAATTGTGTGCCGGAATCGGGACTCGAACCTGGGACCTTTGCCTTTCGCGGGCAAGCGCACTACCGACTGTGCTATCCCGACACGACTCACGATGCCGCTTCACAACTCCACTTCCGCCAGTACCTCGCATCCTACCTTCCAAAATTCACAGAAGCTCTCTTGCAAACAGCGCACACCCCGCTGCAGAGTGAAAGTGTCATTCTGGTTGTAATTAATCCTCTCTTCAATTGTTTGAACCAGTTCATCAGTAACCCCAGACTGGAAATCACTTTATTCTTCATCGTGCATTTGATCACGTCCTTCATTCAACAGACTGGCCCATCTTCTAACCATTGGGCCACTTATTTTGTCCGTAACCTCACAGATTTGCCGATGAATTTCCTTTGGTTTAATATTCTTTGCGTTCAGAAAACGAATCACAGGCTTAATTTACCCGAGGCGGAATTTTTTGATTACGTCTGATATTATAAAGAAGTACTATAAAGCACACGTCGGCAACAGCGATCTGAAAAAAGCGTATATGTCTTCTCCTTGAGTCAGAGTAACTGTTGCGTATGCTCAGAACTGCGATCGTAGCGCTGCCGCAGATCGAAATAGAAACGGAACTTACTTTGTGGAAGACCCTCGTATTTCTAACCTAGGGATCGTACCGTTCTATAACACAGTTAATGCCTGACAATGACAGCGACAAAATACTGTTAGGAGCAGGTGGGAACAAGTATTACACACTGCACATCGACACGCAACCAGGCAACTGGTTAGTCATTATCTCACTATCACCGTGAAATTCTATGTTTGATTCTAGATCCAAATGTTTCCAGTATTATTACAACGGATATTACTGCTTAATCAATTTTCTCTAAATTTGATTACTGACGATATTCCAAAGTTCATTCAATTTCATCTTAACACCACCAAACAAAAAATACGAAAGCAATACTACATGACACCCAACCACCTTATCAAGTTCGAAGTCCGTGAGATCCGCGAAGAGCCCCATTGTGCTCTCTCAGGATGCCTTAAGACTACTGGGTTTGCTGATACGGAGTACCTGGCAGTTGGTGGCAGAAAAATGCTCGTAAAATGTAAAACCTATGTGTTTGTGGTGTCCGGATATTTTTAATCACGTATTGCAAAAGTGTGTGTGTGTGTGTGTGTGTGTGTGTGTGTGTGTGTGTGTGTGTGTCTGTTGTATTCGAAAATTACCAGCCACTGAGAACCAAAATACCGTTTCCGGTATCAACCGAACGCGTTTTATTACCCCTTTAGCAAAAAAGCATTCATTTACTTAATCGTCCTCAATGAATACGGAAAGTTCATTTGGGGATCTGCCACGGCCCCTCCATCTGCGGGCAGCCCGCAGCGCCACCGTGCAGCGCTGGTTGCCGCGCTCGCGGCTCCTGCAGAAGCTCAGGGCGGCAGCGACGTCCGCAGCGCGCCGCTATGCTGTGGATCCGCCCCCGCAGCAGCCGCGCCGGCTTAATTAAAAATAACTGGGGCCGCCGCGCAAGGCGCCGTCCATCCTGTCCCCCGGTGGCTGCGGCGGCGCCGCCCGTATTTCTGACGCCCGCGCTGCACAATTGTTACGTCACACAGCCGCAGGCGGAAACTCTGCCTCACTGGGGTCTGAAATATTACACACACACACAAACCCACAGCTGCACATATGAGAGGGTGGTGGGAAAGGGAAAAAGGGAGACGCTGCTGTCACGTCTTGGAGGGCGCTAGATCCTCCAGACCACTGGATCACCGTCGAGTGGCGTATCACGCTCAGTCATTGGTACCGTAATCAAACGTGGTAGTGACGACCAAAGCACTTCGCACTCTTCAGCGTTGTCGACATTTAGCCATTAGAGCCGCTGCCTCCGAACGAGGCTACTCATCAATTGCATCAAAAAGCTGAGTAAACCTTGATCACGTCATAATAATCATCATTATCATCATCATTTAGCGTTCAGTCTGGAGCTTAGTCCCACCTAATACTATTCTTCCATAATCCCCTATTCAATGCTAACATTGATGCATTGTCTGATGTAACGCATATTACTTGAAAATCATTCTTCATAGAATCTCGAATCTACCTCGACTCCCCTTATCCTCCGCTGCCGAACCCATGAGTCTCTTTGGTAATCTTGGTTATCCCACGCGTGTAACATGACCCCACCATCTCAGCCTGATACCACTAACAGCTTCATATATGGTTTTCATTCCATGTTTTTCTTTGATTTCCTCATGATGGACATCCCCCTGCCGCTGTTACCAACTATTAGTACGTGCAGTCAATCTTGCTACTTTCATATCTGTAACTTCTACCTTATGAATAAGGTAACTTGTATCCACATAGATTTCACTACCATGCAATAAACTTCGTCGAAAGGTAGAGCGGTGCATTGCTAAATTGGTCTTGGTACAGACTTCTTGCGGAAGAGAGTAGATCTTAGCTGAGCACTCACTGCATTAGCTTTGATACAACTTGATTCAAGTTTTTCACTGTGTTGCCATACTGTGAGAAAATACATCCTAGGTATTTGAAACTGTCTACCTGCTAACTTTGTTCCACCTATTTAGCTCAATTTGTTTAAATCTTTTTCTCATAGATATCTGTTATGGAGATGCTGATCTTCATATCATATCCATTATATATCTGACGGAGCACTGAAATATTGGATTGCAACCTTGCAATCAAATGTTCCGTCACAACTAAGTGATCTGCATATGCAAGATTGCATATTTTGCTTTCACCTTTTTTAATCTCGCCCTGATAGTCTACCGTTTTTAACATATGATCCATGAACTATGAGCAACAGTGGTGACGGGTTAAATCCTTGTCTTACCTCGAAACTTCCCTGAACCATGAACTTAATTTGCCGTCTGCACTAGCTGCTGCCCGGCAGTCTACGTAAAGACCTTCAGTTGTTTGCAGAACTTTGCCCCCTATTCGATAATCTTGCAGAACTGTCAACAGCTTCCTCCTAGGAATACGGTCATAAGCCTATTCTAGATTTATTAAGCATAGGTACAATTCTCTGTTCCGATAATAGCACTTCTCCATTATCTATCGTAAGCTAAAGATCTGGTCCTGGCAGCCTCTAAGAGGCCTACACCCAATATATGAGCAAATGCCAAGCTTGTCATAAAAGGAAAATCCCTGGCAGAACTTAGCCTATCACGGGTCCCTTGTCACGCGGTTACGGAGGTGGACGTTAAAAGGTAGCGTAATAAAACATAAAAACATGGTAAGGCCTCACCCCTGGGTAACCCATTAATCTATTTTCTCACATACCCCACAACCAGCAGTTCCTGCCTCTCTATTCTGCATCTCTTCCATCAGACATATATACAGTGTCTCACCTAACTCTGCCACCGCAGATGTATCAGCAACAACTATAGATTTTTTTTTTAAAAACGGTTTTCACCAAAATGAAGGGACGTCAGGGGCTTAGGAAACTAAATACTATCCGTTGTTTTAAAACGTAAACAAATAACATTTTCAATACAAACATGTGTAGTTTCAAATGGCCACCTTCTATTATTTTATATACAATCAATAACATGAAAAATCAGGAAAATAATGGCGTTGGTTGCAACGCAAACGTCAATTACATCGCGAGAAATTGCGGCAGTGAAGTTGACACTTGAAATAAATGACGTGCACAGCTAGCGTAAGTCCTGAGACTCAAGCTTGGCCATACGGAAGAGAAATGTTTCATGTTTATCTTATGCAAGTATTTGAAATGAAGATCAGTTTGGAGCAAGAGGTTTTTGCCATGCTTGTAAGTTTCTCTCAAACAGCCACTGTTTAAACATGGGCAGTCTATACAATGATCTTTCGATGATGTAATTGTAAATTCAAAGAATATTCTCCATCAAGATGATTTGCTGCATTTCAAAGAACTAAAATCTCAGTCTAGAAGAATAACGTAAATTTTCTATCAGTCCCTCACCACGGAATATGTAAATGATTAGAAATAAACATCGCGAGGACTTATTTTATCCCTCATTCCGTTAATTTATCATAAATCCAATGACTGAAGGAACCTACATTATAGGAATTTGTAGTGAAAATTATTTACAATTTCCACCATTGTATTACCAGAGCGGTGTCCGCCGACGGAGTTATAGCCAACAATGTTCACATTTTTTTTTTAAATCTGTGGGACTGAATACTGTGGTTGTCGGCTCACAAAGTACGTAAACTAATTTAAACCAGCCTAAGGACAACACACACACACACACACACACACACACACACACACACACACATATATATATATATATACGCGCGCGCGCCCGAATCCTCGAGGAAGGACTCGAACCTCCGACGGGGAGCAACCGCGCGCTTCGCAGAAAGGTACCTTAGAGCGCATTCCACAGTGGTGGTACAGTTATGTTCCGGCAAGTTATTTAGGTTTGATGGCCTTAAGTTGAATTAAGATCTGATTAAACCTGTGTTCAGTTTTCTCTATAAAAGTCGCCTATTAACAGGGCCACACAGTGCGATTGAAATTAATTTAATCTTTCAGTAATTCCATAAGTGTTCAGTGAAATGTGCTACAGGGCATAATAACTCGGATCTGAAATTAGTTATTCTATTCTCCTCCGGCGTAGTTACAGAAATAAGATACGTTTAAATGAACTTAAAAGAGGTATTGGATTTTAAAATTTTCTTATATTTATGGTACACGAAGTTGAGAACTTAAATAACATTCAGCCAAAGCTGTTGCATGCAACTCTAAAAAGTTATCGAGAAAATCGACTTTGAAGTTTTTGAAGTAACCGTAAGTATTTCCCATTAAATGTCTTGCAGCGTCTGTAGATGTAGCACCGGTGGTAGCGTTCTCAATTGAGAACTGTAGGGTCGGTGGTTCGAATCCTGCCGTGGCGCTTTTTTTTCTTTTTGTGTTGGAATACCTACAAAATTTCAATATACAGAGGGGTTCAAAAATGTATCCACTTTTTAAAGGTCCATAACTTGCAAACTAATTGACGAAGTTGTCTCATATTTGGTAGTTTAATAGTTTGTAGTTCAGGAAATCACCACACAAGCGTTGAATTGTTTCGTCAGATGACAGACGCCAGATAGTCAGTGTTTTGTTCTTAGTTGCACCTAGTTACTCGAGTAAAAATGGCTGGTGCAAAGCTTATATTCGATGAAAGGAAGTCAGTTTTGAAGTGGTATTTTAAGTACGAAAACTTTAATGAGGTTCAACGGCAATGAGTATCAAACAGAGCCACAAACACGTTTAATGTTTCATCGTATTCGAGAGAAATTTGAAGCAGAAGGCTGTGTTAAAGATGTACACAAACAACGATCTGGACGAACTGTAAGAGTAACAAGTCCATATAACTCCCGTCGTGTGCTACAACCATTCACCCGGTCACCACAGAAGTCTGTGAGACAGTGTGCCCCTAAAACTGCAGTGAGTTGCTTAAGTGCTCTGCGAATTTTGAAGACAGCAATGTGGAAATGCTGCATCCCGCGATTGCTACACGCAAGGAACGAGGACGACCCAGATCGTAGAATAGAGTACTGCGAGTAGTTTACTTACATGGTACGCAACGATTAAGGGTTTGCAGAGATGTTTGTGTGGTCTCATGAGGCAATGTTCGAACTGAATGGTACAGTAAATCGCCACATTGCATCTACTGGGCCACTGACAATCCGAACGTCCATGTTGACAAAGCCGTGAGTTTTGCCACGTGTAAATGTGTGGTGTCGGTTGTCTTAGCGGGGAGTGATTGGGCCATTCTTCTTTGACGGCACAGTTACCGGCGAGGTGTACCTTCAGAAGCATCAGACATTCATTTTACCTGCCACCCGAGACTTGTAAGGAGACGGAATGTCTTACTTTCAACCAGATGGTGCCCCAGCCCACTACCAAAAACATGTTAGGGCTTATCTCGACGAAAATCTACCAGGAAGATGGATAAGCCGTAGTGGTGCTGTGGAGTATCCACCACGTTTTCCAGACTTAGCTCCTCTGGAATTTTACCTGTGGGAAACCCTAAAGGACGTCTTTTATCGACATAAGCCATGCACATTGGATCGACTCCGAGAATCCATCGTACTTTTACGTGCAGTTATCCAACTGAACACGTTGCTGTCAGTAGTTCGTGCTGCAGTTTGGCGGCATGGTTTGTATGTGGATGTTAATGGTGACGATTTTGAACACCTACAGTGATATGTTTAAGTTGGACTTTAAGCTACACTTTCACCAAAAATGAGACGACTCCGTCAATTAGTTTACAAGTTATTGACCTTTAAAGAGTGAATACATTTCTTTGGACCCCCCTGTAGAATGTAAATTTTACTATACGTGCACGTAATTTTGTTTATTTGTAATTTTCTGTATGTTATAGAAGGTTGTTAGTAATGATGGTTTCAACAAAAAACAAACTTTTTACAGTTTTGGCGTCACTGTTAGTTGACGACAGTGGTCTTTGATAGTTCAGTTTGAGATGGGCTACAATACGTCTCCATACCTAATAATGGCTTTCCAAGCAGCTAACCTACTCAACCATCGTTTTAGGTGACGACAAGGTGTTCATCTCATCTACATGCACATGAACAAAAACTGATACAACACGTGAAATTCTTCTTCTTCTTTGAGTGGGTGTGTCCTCAGACAGGTTTCAACTGGACGTCCTCTACTTCGCTGTGTTCTGGGCATCCTCCTTCATTTGACTGTAGTTCCTTCCTTTCAAATATTCTCCTTCCTACCCCTCTTCTTCCTTCTACTTTTCCTTCCATTATTCTTAGCGGCAAGCAATTCCTACGTAATATGTGCCCCAACCAAGATGTTTTCCTCTTCTGGATTGTCCTGATGAAGGTCCTTTTCCTCTCCTACCCTGCTCAACACTTCCTTATTTTTCATTCTATCGGTCCACATCACTTTTTCCATTCTTCTCCATAGCCACATTTCAAATCTTTATAAATATTTTTTTCTGTCTGATTGTCCACGTTTCAGATCCATATGACACCACACTCCACACAAAACATTTGGCGAACCTATTCCTTAGAGTAATGGGAATAATTTTGGTTGTTAGCAAATCTATTACTTTCCTGAAAATTAGAGATCCCAAAATTTTTAATATAACTGAATTCGACAACGAAAAAAAAGAAATATCGTTCACAGTGAGATTCGAACGACTGATTTTAAGCTTGTGGGGTCAGAACGCTACAACCTGAGCTACACCAACGGCAACTGTTTTAAACGTTGGTATTTACGTGTACTATGCAAAAGTTCAAAGTCGATTCTCTCGATAATTTTCAACAGTTGTGTCGAATGGCTAATTGCTATTCGAGTTTTGACCTTGACGTATCATAAATTTAAAGATCCGATACGCGTGTGGTCTCCTTGTTAGACAGTCAGCATTGATAGAGGCATTCAATGGTATTCTCAAGGCAGCGTTTATTCGCAGCTTTCAATTCATTTACATACTGTCTTTCATTACAAACATTGAGAGATGGCACTCCATTTCTCATTTTTATTAGTTGATTTAACGTAAGAAAAATGTGGTCTTGGCCCAAGCAAACTATTACTCTGTTTTCTTGGGCCAAGACCACATTTTATTCATTATGACGAACCACCCTGTGATGAAAAACTTTAACAAGATGTTTACGTGCATTAGAAGGTTATATCTCTATTTTTACGTATGACGCTAAGTGATTGTACTGGACTTTCTGAAGATGGTGACTGAGCTCACCGAAACCGGTTAAGGGACGAAAATAAATTTTTAGCGATCTTGGCTGAATGAAGTGTTCTATACAATTTTATTAGACGTATTTCATTAATGAAAAAATAGATCATTTCTTGACTGATATTTTTCGTGTCACGTCTTCAAATATTTTATATAGTGGAGACAAGAGCGTCGATAAATCTGGAGCTATGGCGGAAGGGGCGTGGAGAAGGGGAAAGCACCTAAGCTCTCAGGGGCAGCAAAAAGAAATATTGCAGACAGGTGTTTTTTCTTTCAAGAAAATGATTTAAGTGTCGGTATTACAGTAACATGATAAAGGTTTTAAGTATAGGTGGAAGTTCAACATTATTATATATATACTTCCAGGTCGCCATTCGTCTTCTAAAATATTACCCCCGCCCCTTCCTCTTTCCACCTCTACAATCACACGGGTGCCCACTGCAGATATTTTTAGCCGAGCTTTAACTGGAGGCGATGGGGTTTGCCGAATGTAAGTTATGCGGATGCGTCGCATGATGGACGGCGCTGCTATGAGAGAGAACAGCGCAGCCGCCTGCCCTGTTAGCGGGGCGTGAGGAACGGCTGGGTTTCGCAGCAGTGCAGGGCGCTGCTTTGCTTGCAGTTCCAGCGTTGCCTCGCCTTCGGCCGACGCTGCGAGCGGGCCGGTGGCTGAGGAACGGCCTCTATTACTCTCCACCGACCACCCCGACGCTCGATCATGACTCTCCGCGCGATAAGAGACGTCGCTGCCCCTGGAACCCGGCAGCGCACACAGAATTCCGATAATATTTGCCGTAGGCAGCGTGTCCCAATGCCTACCAGCTATCTACACCAGGTATCTACTGTAAATGTCTCCTCGAGCAGTCATTATTCTCTTTGATTTCTTTCTTCTTCTCGTCACCTATCCATTCTTCACTGCATATCGTGAATTAAAATCTTCTGCCTCTTTTTTTCTGTCAGTGTGCGAAAACTAATCTTTCGGAGTACAGTAAGGCTTTTGATACGATTTCCGCTAATACACTGACGGAAAGAAAAATTACACCTAGAAAGTCGGTGATTTCTTATCGATAATGGCAGGTGCCACCTGGGGGATAGTAGAAGTACTGAAAGTGGTTTCAATTACGTCCACCAACAGATACAGCAAGGATTAAGTTTGAAGATGTGTTACATAGCACGTCGGCAGCCCCCAAACGATATATATTGGAACGATAGGTATCGAACAAGCCAATACTACGATTTTTTCGAATATGTCATCATTTTAAAGGATGTGGGTAGGCAGGAATCTAAGAGTGTAGTAAAATTGTTTTTTACGAATATATCAAGATTTTAAGGGATGTGGTTAGGCAGGAACAAAAGAGTACAGCTTAAATTGTAGTAAGAGTGTACTCTTAGGTCCCTGTCTAACCACATCCTTTAAAATCATGAAATATTCGTAAAAATTCACGTGTTCGCTGCAAAGCGTATAGATATGAACGGCTTCGATTTTATCGTTTGGTCGCCGCCGCAACCGTGCTACGTTTATCACATCTTCAAAATTACCCAGTAATGATACAGCTGCCACAACGCAATTTTTAGACTTCTTTTACGATTTACGTTCCAGAAATTTTTATATTTATTTAAAACCGTTGTTTATTAAAAAATTACATGTAGCCATGTCTATGGGCTTGATATTGTTACAAATTTTTGAAAATCGACACATTTTGGGTTTGAAAGAACGTACTCTACAACAACAATACGGAACGCGAGTGGATACTTTTTACTTCCTTGTTTCTCGAACAGGTCGTAAGAATCTCAGAAGACAATTTCAATACTTGTAATATTTCTTTTCATTTTTACGAGTCACTGGTTGCTGGCTACATGCTGATATACCCTGTCTATTCAATTCATTGTTTCATGCTATGACACAACGGCTAGTGGCTTCAGCAATTCTATTTGTGTTTTCTGTACAGCTTTCATTTCAACATTGTGAATTGTCGTCAACAATGTAACTTCTCTTTTGTCCTTCCATCTAATTGTTGTCACATTTCCCCTCTGAAAAGCAATAACTTCATCCTTCTTTATTTTCTTTTGACGAAATTATGGAGGCATGTCACTTCTCGATGGCCACACAGTTCCATACAAATCAGTTCCCTGGACAACACGTAGATCGGAAAGTTGAGACGATGTGTAATAATTATCAACGTTGGTCCCCGAGTAGATTCGGAATTTAAGTTTAATATCAGTGGATTGCGTAACTAATGAGGAGGTACTGAACAGAATTAGTGAGAAAAGGAATTTCTGGTATACCTGGACTAAAAGAATGGATCGCTTCGTAGGACACATTCTTAGACATCGAGGAATCGTAAATGTAGCATTGAAGGGAAGTGTGTGGGGTAAAAATCGCAGAGGGAGATCAAGAGACGCATATAGTAAGCAGATTCAAATGGATGTAGGGTGCCATTCTTATGAGGATATGAAAAGACTTGCTCAGGATAGGGTATTGTGGAGAGCTGCATCAAACCAGGCTCCGGACTGAAGACCACAACAACAACAACATCAGTCCTGGAACTAATAAGAAATAGTTTTTTTTTTTTTTTTTTTTTTTCAAATGATCATTAGTATGTTGCCGGAGAACTTTTAACTCGGGGTTTTAAAGGGTTAATAGAGACTTTTTTTACAGCCGCAAGACTCACAAGTAGACGGTCTGATGTGTTGGTCACCGATTTCGATCGATTTTTACATTGACGTTTAAATTGAATGCAAATAGAAACGTATTTCAGCTTTTTGCAAGACAGTAGTTCCAGAAGAAACAAGGTTAAAGTTCATGATGGAAAGTCGTTTTTTCAATGCTGTACATCGAAAGATCGTCTGAAGAAGAGTAATTTTACTGGTATACATTGGGTCAAAAACGAATGCCGTTCGAATAATTAAAGTTTGTGTGTTTTCTTCACGCGGTAGCTTGGCTACTCTGTGAGCGACTTTCGGAGCGCCGTCGCCTGTCGAGCGACTGGCTGTGAGTATGCTGACGAATAGACGCCAAGTAATTGGAATTATTTAATAATATACTTTAATTTAATCTATTTCTTGTATTTATTGCTTTTACACTGAATCACAAATAAAACAGCTTTCAACAGATAATACACAATATTAATCACACTTCCCGACGGTCTACCTCAAATTTAGGCCGGGAAAGGTATTAGAAATATGTGAATATTATAACATTCATCGAAAAAATGTAAAAAAATGCCATGACGGAGGTTCCAACCTTGATCCGTGGATTGACAGTACAAGCCCCGTAGCGCTCGACAGGCGAAGAGCAATCGAGAAATCCTTCATGTTTACTGGTACCCAGACTACATTATTAAAACACAAAATTTTAATAACTCGAACGTTATAAACTTTTAATCCCATAAATACTAGTAAAAGTTCTCATCTTCAGGCGACCTTCCAATGTATGGCTTTGAAAACGCGATTTTCCATCATCATCTTGATTTTTTTAAAGAATACTGTCTAGCTAAAAGCCGAACACGTGTCTTTACAATCAAAATTTGATCGATATCGGCGACCTACATGTCATACCGCTCCTTATCAATGCATCACCTTGCGACAAAACGGGTGCCATGCCACGGGTTCGCATTCGTTCTCCCAACAGTGAACTAACCATGGTTGTAAGGGCTAAATGTGGCCTTCAGAGCAGAGAGATGGTCCTTTCGGGGATATTCAATACAAGTGATGTCTTGCGTCAGTTGTGCAATGGTGCTAGTTAAATCGTCACGTGAACAGTCTCATTACCGCAGACAAAGTTCTGGAAATACACGCAACCGAGGCGATCATCAAGATCGTGATACTGTAAGGGCAGCAAAGGCAGAACGTACAGCTACCACAACGCACATAAGAGCCATTTTGTGAAACCTTGCCCGGTGTCACCTGATGTGGCCAATTTGATAATGGAGGTTTCTGAGGAAACTGCTTTGAAGTCAGTGATCTTGAAACCTGCGTGTTTTTTCAGATATGTTGACGACACTTTTGTCGTTTGGCCTCATGGTAGTGCGATTTTAAACGGCGTTTTGGAACACACCCGAATATGCAGTTCACTATGTATGTAGAAAAGTGTGGCTACCGCCCCTTCCTTGGTGAGTTGGACAGAAAGAAGGTTGATGATATTGGGACATACTGTTATGTGAAGCCTACTCACACTAATTTGAGAGCTGATAGTTGTCACCATCCAGCTCAGCGAAAAGGAGTACTTCGTACCTTGGTTCAGAGGCCCATGTCATTTCAGACACCGAACGTTTTTCCAGCTATTCCATCTCGAGGTCAACGTTTGTCAAAATGGTAATATTGAGAGGCAGGTAAAACGTGTGTCGTGCTATCAGCCTACTGTGCAACGGGTGAGTGACGATAGTTACGAAATGGCTTTCTTGTCTTATGCAGGAAGCATTTCCAACAGGATTGGTCGTATTTTGCGAAATACGATGTGAAATGTATTTTTCGACCACTTTCGAAACTAACGGCGTTGTTGGGGTGCGTAAAAGACGCCCTATGTTTGCATATGGCTACTGCCTATCGTGTTCTTTGCAGTTGTGACATTTGATATATTGGTCAGACAATCAGGACTGTTGAAGATTGGGGTATTGAACACAAACGTTACACGCGCTTCCAACAGCCGCTCTTGCAGAACATTGTCTAGGCACCGGTCATCCTATGGATTACAAAGACACAGAGATTCTGGTATGCATTTCCACCTACTGCGATAGTGTTATTAAGGAAACTGTTGAAATTAAACAAGCAAACGACCTTATAAATAAAAGTGGTGGTTTTTGTTTAAATTATGCTTGGAATCTGGCTCTGTCTCACATGTTGATTACTATTCACTACCGATGTTTCTGATGTTGGTCATCTTTGGTTATGTTGACTGTGCAGTTACTTGTACTGTGTTAGTTTCCTTGTTTACCCTTTGCAAATGGCGCTATTAATTTCGCTTGCACATTGCTTCCTTCAGAACGGCAGGGTGTGCTCCTGTCATAATATCGGCGGTGGTCGACGTCACCCGGCAGCATAACCGCAAGTTTTTGAACAAGAGTTATTATTAAGTTTCAATACGACTCTTGCCAAATGGTTTCTATCAGTGTCACTATGGATACACACACTTCTATCGTGTCTTCCACTCCGGACACAGCTTGGATGTGAACGGCTCGACTGGATGAACTGAAAGATGGAATTCTGGGCCGTGGCCTTCAGGCATAAAAGCAGTTTCTACCTGAAAGAAACTGATGACAATTTGCTTGTACGACGTGGATCTGGTGAACACTGTTTCTTAGAGTGCATTCGTCCATTACCCATCCCCTTTCAGCACGTTACGGTATGGAGAGGAGCTACAACTGACTTTCATCTCTGGTGTTTTTGAATGGAACGGTGACCAGTGCTCGGTAAGTGCAGAATGTTGTAAGACCCGTTCTTTTGGTATTTTGCAACATGAAGGTGAATTGTTGTTCCAAGAGAATCAGGTTCGAACTTGTCGCTAGTAAGATTTCTTGTATAATGTGATAAGACGATAACACGTACGACTTGTTAAACCACGACTCTTGCAGGTCACACCACGGCGGATTAGCCGTGCGTACTGGGGAGCCGTGCTGCGGTGCGCGCGGCCGTTCGCCGTCGGGAGTTCGAGTCCCTCGTCGGGCATGGGTGTTTGTGTGGTCCTTAGGTGAACTTAGTTTAAGTCGTTCGTACGCTACGGACTAATAATACAGCAGTTGAGTCCGCAGGCGTGGACTCCGCAGGCGTGGAGTAATTAATCCCAAGACAGATCGAATGAATGCCAGAATCATTGCCTGCATTGCCACCCCTGTGGGCCACTCCAAGGGCTAATATGGGTTTTTCAGCATGGATCGATATACGGAACCTGTGTACCGCTTGAGTTTTTGATGCGTTAAATCATTTTAAGCACTCCATAGACCTGAACAATAAAACTCGAGAGAATCGCAAAACTCTAAGAGGGTGTTCTAATTTTTATTTGCCGCATTTCAAGGGTAGATGCATATTGGTCCCCTTGATAAGCGGAGGGCAGTTACTACCTCATTAGCTCATCTTGTGCTCTGTTTCATCCAGTCTAAAATGAAGGAAATGTAATGAGAACCTAATTCACAATTCTAATGTTTGTAAAGTTATGGGAGCTAACTGCAGTGGTTATCGGGCCCTAAACTTACAGACTACTCAATGTAACTTATCCTAAGAACAACACACACAATCACGCCCCGAGGGAGGACTCGAATCTCTGATGTGGATCGGCCGCTCTCACCTTAGCTAGGGCCGGCCGCGGTGGCCGAGGTGACTGAGGCGCTCCAGTCACGGTCAGCACGGCCACTACGGTCGGGGGTTCGAATCCCCCCTCGGGCATGGATATTTGTGCCGTCCTAGTTCTTAAGTAGTTTGTAAGTTTAGGGACTGATGACCCCGTAGTTAAGTCCCATAAGCTTTACAAACATTTGAACATTTGAACCTTAGCTAGGCACCTTAGCGCACACGGCTATTTCGCAGCGGCAGACCTTAATTTTCAGTTGGTAGTGGCATATGCGGTGATATGGAACTTTCTGACACTAAAGATACAAACTAGAAGACGTTCCCACGTTGTCGGAAGTAGGTCATGAACACCGGTCAAAAGTGGTTGGGCTTTCAGATGTCAGTTTTAAAGGCCAGCGAGTGCAGAACAAAGTGAATGCCCAAATGATCTATCGTTATTCTATACACGTCACAACGTAATGGATCATCATGTTATGAAAAATTCGCCCATTGTCTGTATACATCATTGCTTAGCACACTAAATGTTATTACATAGTTACTTTCTCAACACCCGGTTCCTATATCATTTATTGATGGTAAGTGGCACAGAAATATTAAAGAAACCCAGAAAGAGTGATTCACTCATTTATGGAGTATATAATTGACATTGAATTCCAGCAGGGTTTTGGGAGATATAGCCGGCCGCGGTGGCCGAGAGGACTGAGGCGCTCCAGTCACGGTCTGCACGGCCATTACGGTCGGGGGTTCGAATCCCCCCTCGTGCATGGATATTTGTGCCGTCCTAGTTCGTAAGTAGTTCATAAGTTGTTTGTAAGTTTAGGGACTGATGACCCCGTAGTTAAGTCCCATAAGCTTAACAAACATTTGAACATTTGGAACATATATTTTTAAATTTTTTTCTGAACTACTTCCAATAGAAGATTTACTGACCCATGGTAATCACGCATTTACAAAATATCGTTATCGTGAAACACAACTAACTGTTTACCCAAATGAAATGATGAGTTTTATTGACAAGGGATGCTAGATCAATTCCATATTTGTTGTTTACAAAATGTATTTGACGCGGCACCTCGCAAAAACTCCTTAATCAGATTTCATGCTTATCGAATGTCATGTCACATTGTGATATCTCTTGAAAGAGATGGCACAGATCGTAGTGATTGATGGAGAGGCATCGGATAAAACAGCGGTCATACCTTGCTTTTCCCCTCAGTAGTGCATTTGGTCCGCTATTCTTTGAATCTGAAAATCTGAACACCTCTTAGTTTTTGCAGATGATGTTGTCCTTTAACGCTAGTAAAGTATTCCGAAGATCAAAGCCCAACTGCAGAATCATTCGGATAAGAGTCTACATGATCCGAAAATTGACAATTAAACAAAAGGAATGAAAACTGCCAAGTCTTCTGCATGAGTACTGAAATTAAATTATTCTAATAAACTTACTTTATAAGACATCAGTCCAGTCTGTAGGACGCAGATTCATCTGGATACATACGAATTACTATTACGAAAGACTTAAGTGAAAAATACACACACACACACACACACACACACACACACACAAATAGTAAATAGTCTGTGGAGGACGAACCAAAGACTGTGAATTGTTGAAATAACACTTTGGTGAAGTAACAAAATTACTGTAGGGACTGCATACATTATGCTTCTTTGCCCTCTGTTGGTGTAATGCTGCGCATTGTGGTTGTCACTTATGTTGTGGATTCACGGAGGAATGGAATGCTTGTATACTTATTGGACGAAACTTCAATGACAACTGTATAGTTTTCGAAATAAAAAGCCATAATGGCACATTAATAATTTATTGAATGACGAACGGTTTCGGTGCACTGTCACCATCATCTGGTCTTATATCTTAAAAGCTGGTCATCTTGTTAAAAAAATTGGGTATAAAGTAACAAGTGCAACATTGCACTTAGTCCCTATACTCAGTATTTTAGTATTTTGTAAGCTGTCATGTTTTTAACTTGTGTATTTTTATATAGTGACTAAGTGCAATGTTTCACTTGTTATTTTATACCCAATTTTTAACAAGATGACCAGCTTATAACACATATGAGACAGATGATGGTGACACAGTGCACCGAAACCGGGTGTCATTTAATAAATTATTAATGTGCGATCTTGGCTTTTTATTTTAAAAACTATAAAACGATCAGGTAGCCTCCAAAGACCGACTTTTCAATGAAAATGTTTGTAACCCAAACTGCTATGCTCATCAGTAGCTAAGGACAACAGACGCACACCTGCACACAGGGAGGACGAACCTCCGACGGCGAGCAACCGCGCGCTCCACAGAAAGGCGCCTTAGAACGCTCAGCCTCTCCACCGCTGCGACCAGACTGCTATGGCCATGTCTCTTCACTTCCAAACTATAGTATAAAATTGCAGCCCTCGGTAGCGGATGTAAGATTATTTGACCAGGTTTCGGCAATAGCTAAGATTGCCTTCAGCAGAAAATATAAATAATACAAGTCACATAATAAAAGTTACAAAAGCAGCGTAAAGCTTATTTTACAAATAGAAAATAAATAAATAAGTAAATAAAAATAAAATACTTGAAGAGCTAGCAACTAGCATCAGCCTGATGCTTCCGTGCAAGCGTGCAGCCCCTAGTGGCTAGCTCTTCATATTTCTTTTTTATTTTGTGCCGTAAGTTTTAACGCAGATTTTGTAACTCTTATTATATGACTTGTATTAATTTATATTTTTGAAAGCAATCTTACCTATTTCGGAACACACACACACGCACACACACACATAGACACACACACAAACATGCCCTAGTGAAGACTTCAAACTTCAACGGGAACAGCCACCCAATCTGTAGCTTGACACTTTAGACCAAGCGGCCATTCCGCGCGGCAATTGTCGTAGGACAGATCAAACAACGGCAGCTAATTTCCTGTTACTACTGTCGTGGCAATTTATGCAGGAGTTGGCGTGTGAATCACTACAAAAACTATGCTTTTCGTTGCAGCGGGAAGTACTTACAAAATTTCGATCGCAAAAATATGCCTTCGAATGAAAAAAATATATTGTTGGCTCCAACCTACGTAGGGAAAAGAGTTCGTACGGGATGATAGATAAACATATATAAAATTGGTTCGATGAATCCTCTGCAGGCTCTTCCGTGTAATCTGTCGAGTAACAGCGTAGAAGCAGATGAGAATGAGTGCTGTTTCAGCTGTAGATGTCACCCTACTGGTAAGGATACGGGGCTGGCACGTGGCCTTGCCTGACTTCTCGACGCGTAAACACATAAAATGGCACAACGCGATCGTGATTTTTCGGGTTGGTAGTTTCCCGGGCACAACAGTTTGCCGGAACGACTCGCTTGAATTTGCTCATTTGATATTCAGACATGACGAGAAAGAAAGGGAGGGAAGGGAGATTGATGTCTGACGTCCCAAATTCAGCAACGATCATCTTAGCGACGGAGAGTTTGTAGCGTTTCCTTCAACAGAAGGGAAAGAAAGCGAGCAACCATCCCGCTATCAGCATTCGCCACAGAAACTGGAGTTGGGCGATGAGAAAACAGAATCGGGTTCTCTAAACTCAACCTCGCTCAGCTCCCTTGATGATAATAATAATAACATACGAGAAGTCCTTTCTTGTTTTTATGTTTGTTTGACTGATACGGTGACTAGTGTATTTTTAGTGAAATTATCTCATGCTGTTTCCAGCCAGATTTATTTTATTAAATTAATATGATTAATCTGTTTTAATACCTTTTTATCTATGATGATGGTCCACTACCTAAACTAGTCATTTTTAAGTATTTAATAAACAGTTTATAGTTAAAGATCCATTTTAGCAGATAAACTTCATTTTCGCGCTAAATCAATCAATGCTACAAGTCGTAAATTTAATTAAATACCTAGGAATAACAATTACCAACAACTTAAAATGGGAACAACATATAGAAAATATTGTAGAAAAGCGAACCAGAAGTTAAGTTTTGTTGGCAGAACAGTTATAAGATGCGACAATTCTACTGAAGAAACTGCCTACACTACACTTGTGCGTCCCATTTAAATCGCTTTTTAGATCTCATTCCACAGACATTATTTTTGGTTTGGAGATCCTGATCTTCATACCATAACGTCTGATCGAGCTCTGAATCAGCCATTACAACCAAGTCATCCACATGCAAGGCTACTTACTTTGTTTAATCCCGCCCTGCCAGTCTACTGTTTTCAGCATATGATACGTGATTAGTATGAACAGCAGGGGTGACAGGATACAGCCTGAAATTACCCTAAACCATGAACTTAATGTGCCGTCTACTCTAATTGCTGCCTGACAGTCTACGCAAAGCCCTTTAATTGCCTACAGAAGTTTGCCTCCTATTCCATAATCTTGTAAAACTGACAATAGATACCTCCTAGGAACACAGTCATAAGCCTTTTCTAGATCTATAAAACATAAATATACTTCCCTGTTCCTTATCTGTTCCCACCTCGGGCATGGATATTTGTGCCGTCCTAGTTCGTAAGTAGTTCATAAGTAGTTTGTAAGTTTATGGACTGATGACCCCGTAGTTAAGTCCCATAAGCTATACAAACATTTGAACATTTCTCCATTATCTGCCGTAAGCTAAATATATGGCCCTGACAGCCTGGAAGAGGCCTAACCCACACCGATTCTCATCTTTCTCTCAAATTATACTCGCGCTCCCTTTTCAACAATATCTGAGAATATTTTGCCTACAGCGCTAATGAAACAGATACCTCGATAGTTGTTACAATTTTTCTGTGTCCAAGTTTGAACATTAGCGTGATTTCCGCTTTCGTCCAGTCAGACGGAACCTGTCCCGACTCCCACGCCTACTCATTTATCCTATGTATCCATTTGAGGCGTGATATTCAACTGTATTTAACGAGTTCCGGCTTAAGTTCATCCGCCCCAGCCGTTTTATTACACTGCAATCTATTGACCATTCTCTCCACTACCTCAAATGTGATCTTGTTTCTACCAACGTTCCTAGCCCATTTTACCTGAAAATCTGACACGTATTGAACGTTTCTCCTACATTGAGCAATTCTTTAAAATATTCCCTCAAGCTGCTCAAAGGCATCCACAGGATTCATTAGCAGCTTTCCTGACTTGTTCAAAACACTTGTTAATTCCTTCTTCCATCCCTTTCGAAGACTGCTAATTACGATCTGGAATGGTTTTTCTGCGGCTTGACCCATAGTTTCTAGTTTATTTCCAAAGTCTTTCCATGATTTCTCTTTGGAGTCTGCAATTATCCGTTTGGATTTGTTTCTTTCTTCAACATAACTTTCTCTGTCTGCCTGATTTCTAGTGTGGAGCCTTTTTTTGAAATGTCTTCTTTCTCTTTTTACAGGCTACTTTAACTGTGTCATTCTACCAAACTGTCTACTTCTTCCTGCCTTTACACACTACTGTTACAAGATATTCTCAAGCTACTTCTAGTAGTGTGTCCCTGTACCTTGTCCACTACTCTTTTTCTGAAAATGTCTACATTGACCTAACTGATAGATTTTTGAGATCGTTGTTACGTGTTTGTGCCTAACGTCCTTGTCTTGCAGCTTCTCCACTCTTATTCTTGTGCATACCGACCTCACTCTCTGCACTTTTGGCCTCACAAAACCAATTTCACGGCAGATTAAATGATGATAAGTACCATCAAAGAACCCCATCAAAGAAGAGAGGCCGAGCGCATTGAGGCGCTAGGCTGCTATGCGCGAGGCCGTTGCCCATCGGAGGTTCGAATCCCCCCTCGGGCATGAATGTTTGTGCTATTTATAGTATACGGTAGTTTATTAGTTTGTAAGTTTAGGGACTGATGACCCTGTAGTTAAGTCCCATAGGCTTTACAAGCATTTGAACATTTTGAACCCTCTGAAAACACGTGTGTCCTTGACTTTCTTCCTGAAATCCTGATCAGTTATTATACAGTCAATGACAGAGCTGGTTCCCCTTCCCTTATGCTTAAAAAGGGATTTGTGATAACTAATCTCATTCTGGCCTCAATATCGTCTCCAAACGTACCCATAACCTTTTCATACCCTTCTGTTACATTTCCTATACTGACATGAGCAAAACACTATCTTTCACTCTAACAACTACATCAGTGACTGCGTTGTAAAATCTGTCCATCTCGTCTTGATCTGTACCTTCACAGGGCGAATACACTGATACAATCCTAATTTTCTTGCTGGAGATGGCCAAATCTGTCCATATCAGTCGTTCATTTACATACCTTATTGCAATTATGCCGGGTTTAGTAGCTTTCCTGATATAAAGCCCTTCACCCCACTATACTCTTCCTGCTTTGACTCCCGAGAGGTAGACCTTGTGTTATCCGACTTCGTCCTCTTTTTCTCCCATTATCCTAACGTCACCAACAGCTAAAACATCTCATCCCATCTTACTTGAAGTCAGATCTGCGTTCTTACCAGTGTAATCGCCATTGATAATAATAGCTGCCCATCTCATTCCAGGTCGTTTGACAAGTGGTTTCCGAGAAGTCCCTGGTCTGTCAATTAGAGGTGGGACTCCATCACCTCTAAAGGTCCGAGGCATTTTGATCTGATTGTTGCCAGCGTCATACTGAAATACTTGGGAAACAGGTTGCTAGCCTTACTTGTCCAGGGCTCCACCGGGTTTTACCCCAACGGTTGAGGGACTAACCGGTGGATTTGGTAGTCTTCGCCATTTGCGCACAAAGGTGGCCACGACTCAGATTATGTCCGAGATGCCCAATCTTATTCCAAAGTAACTGGTATCTAAACTATCAGGACCACTTACTTGGCCACTTATACGTTGCCCATGGTTCATGAAGTAGGACATGACTACAGAAACCGACGCCATGAACCACAAGTTATTCGGATATTTCATTGTTTATCACGTCATATCTTCTGAAATATATGCCGTACTGTGGTGTAAATTTGAATATACATTCAGTAGATATGCGCCTAATGTCTGCAACGTATGTCGTGAATGTGTTTTGTAGTAAAGACGTAATATATCGAAACCTCATGTGTAATTATGCGGCTTTTCATTAACGGAATTGTTTATGACTTCTTACTTGATTAAGTATATGTCGAACTTTGATATAATTTTGAAGGAAAATTCAGTTGCATGCAAATGTCTTGCGAATACAATGTGCAGTGTAGACGTAATAAATTTTAAGTTCATCCCAAGTGCCGTAGATTTACATTATGAACATCGGAAAAGTAGTAAGCGATTAACTTTTCTCCTTTCATCATTTTGTCAGGGTTGGCAGCGAGAAAATTTTTCGTAAAGATTTGAAATTATTTCTAAAGTCGCTAAGTGCTGTCATTCTGAAATAGTTAAGAAATAAAATTACGCTTTCTTGCACCGCAAAATGGGTCGGTTTTCAGTGTTTATGACGTGATATCGTATGAACTATGTATCTACGATTG
The DNA here is from genome assembly GCA_026315105.1 of Locusta migratoria. Taxonomy (NCBI): domain Eukaryota; kingdom Metazoa; phylum Arthropoda; class Insecta; order Orthoptera; family Acrididae; genus Locusta; species Locusta migratoria. The sequence continues at coordinate 230,322,072 of CM048746.1, read as the reverse complement.
TTTTTGCCACAGTACCAAATGTTTCCTGACCTTAAAGATTATTTGTAGCAAATTAGGTTGAAATCGGTCTATTAGTTTAGAAGCAGACGTAGAATATTATCGCATGATGCGGCCGTTTTTACGACTGTCACAGTTTATGACGTCATATTTCATTACGTATGTGTTGTAGCTGGTTCTTACACCTAAAGTGCTTCTTGCCTGACAATAAGGAACATGTGTACAAAGTTTGATTATAATCGGTCCAGTATTTTAGGAGGAGATGCGGAACACACATACACAGATACAGCTTATTTTATGTACAAATTACGTCCCTATAGCAAGATGATTACGTGTTCATGTCTACGTAATACAACTGTATCTCGTTATTGATTATTCTACTTTTAAATACAACCTTTCCTATCTAAATTATATCTGATAACGATGTTTCGAAATGGGTAAAAATCAATATAAATATACATTCGTCGAAGACAACTAGAGCGTTATTACCTTACACAAAACGTCGAGATATCTTAGCGATTTTTTCCTTCAAAATTTATTTTTTCCCCTACGAGACCAAACTGTCGAGATCATTGTTCCCTAAAAAACACACTACTTAACGCTTTAATACAAGACGTTTTATTTGCAGCGACAAAAACTACCACTATTTATGTATAAAGGTCTTATTTCAGACCATCTTCAGGAAATTAAATTCCATTGATGTTGTGGACCTGGCAGGGAATTTGGAGCCTTCTAGTGCGTCACTGCTCCACCTCCACAACATCAATGGAGCTTAATTCCATGAAGATGATCTAAAATAAGACCGAAAGTATTCGTAATTTTATTTTATTTTATTTTATTTTTTTGCACTCTAGACTGTTCTTTATAAGTGAAACAAAAATGTTTCCAAAAATATGTGACTACCACTATTAATGTATAGCGTGTATATACTGAGAAAAATATTGAAAGAAAAATTACTTAAAATTATTATACGCTACTACCAACAAAACGTTAATAGGTGGTCAGTTATATATTGCTTCCATGATGTAGCCTATGCAGTAAATTTCACTACTATGCCCCAAATATTTCCATAACATAACTCATAATGCAACAGTAGTACGCGACTGATTACGTTTACATGGCAAAGCAGGAAGAGTAAAGTAAACAAACGGGCATGTTAGGAGTTACTCAATGCAGCTAACTGTCGGACTGATTCAGCAGCACTCTGAAATTCACAATTTCTGGGACGAGCTACTATCATATGTAACACTATGTGTAGAAACAGCTACAAATAAATTTGTGGTAAAATTTTGATTAGTTTGAGAGATAATGGGAAAAGTAAAGTATGTGGCTGATCAGCTACACTATGCATTAAAGGTTTAAAGTAACTTAAACGAAGAATTGGAACCTATCCGTGCCATGGTGAGTCACAATTCGGCCATCCCCGTGCGGTTAAAATTTTCATTCTCAGATATGTTTCAGACTCTGTTTCGTTCCTTAACAGTTAGAGAGTTAATGGGTGGTGCGGTGGGAGAAAGGGAAAAGGTAATGAAGAACTTTAAATTGTCAAAATAATCCCGTATCATCCGAAACTCGTCCTAAATTTGGTTCAGTCTTATTAAGAAAACCTGTTTATATCTCTTCTAGTCAGTTGCTAAGTAAACATTTATATATTTTGTAACCACCTAGCATCTTAACACCTCTCGTGAACCGTGACACCAAACGTCCCTCCGAAGTCTACGTCCACCGACTAATATATAATATTACCCGTGGTAGAAAGATAAAAGGCCAGTAGGTAACTTCACATTCAAAGTTTAAACTTCTTAGCACCAAATCAGTCATGAAACTGGCGTTCGGGCGAAAATCCACAGCCTACTATGTTTTAGTTTCACATTTAAAATAATAACGTTTCATTTGAATGCGTCTTGAAATTCAATAGCCTGTTATAAACTTTTCAAACTGATGGTGTTTTCTTCTTACACGTAGAAAATCATAAAAGTCTAGAACATCTCCGTATTTCACATTAATAATAAAGCAGTCCATGTTGTTGTTGTGGTCTTCAGTCCGGAGACTGGTTTGATGCAGCTCTCCATAATACCCTATCCTAAGCAAGCCTCTTCAACTCCACATAAGAACGGCACCCTACATCTGTTTTAATCTGCTTACTGTATCCATCTCTTGGTCTTCCTCTGCCGGCCGCGGTGGCCGAGGGGACTGAGGCGCTCCAGTCACGGTCTGCACGGCCCCTACGGTCGGGGGTTCGAATCCCCCCTCGGGCATGGATATTTGTGACGTCCTTAGTATTAGGTAGTTCATAGGTAGTTTGTAAGTTTAGGGACTGATGGCCCCGTAGTCGAGTCCCATAAGCTATACAAACATTTGGATTTAGATTTGGATTGGTCTTCCTCTGCGGTTTTTACCCCACACACTTCCCTCCAACGCTAAATTCACAATTCCTTGATGTCTAAGAATGTGTCCTACCAATCGATCCCTTCTTTTAGTCAACGTATGCAAAAAATTCCTTTTCTCCCCAATTATGTTCAGTACCTCCTCATTAGTTACGCGATCCACCAGCATTCTTCTGTAGCACCATATTTCAAAAGCCTCTATCCTCTTCCTGTCCGCACTGTGTATCGTCCATGTTTCACTCCCATAAAAGGCAACACTCCACACAAATGCCTTCGGGAAGGACTTCCTTAGGCTTAAATCAGTATTCGATGTTAACAAATTTCTCTTTTTCAAGAATGCCTTTCTACCCAATCCCATCCTGCATTTTATATCCACTGTACTGCGACTAACATTTGTTATTTTACTGCCCAAGTAACAAAACTTATCTAACTTCTTTATTGTTTCGTTACCTAATCTAATTCCTTCAGCATTACCTGATTTTCGTAGACTGCACTCCATTACCCTAGTTCTGCTCTTGTTAATTTCCATCTTATATGCACCTTTCAGCACACTGTCCATTCCGTTCTACTGCTCTTCCAGGTCATTTGCTGTCTCTGACAGAATTACTATGTCGTCGACAAAACGTAAAGTTTTTTATTCTATAGATGATGTAATATTTAAAACTTCTCTTCAGTCAAACATCAGATGTTTATTGGTCCACTTGCAATACAAGCATATACTATTTGCTTCTGATCCAATGTTACATTCACAAGGACATAATCTGAACTGGCGAACATCCATATCAATAATAATGTTACACAATCTTCTTTGAGGACGATCGATATCCCGCATAAAGAAGGCGCAGAGTAAATAGCAAATAGGAGGAATATCAACAATTATAGATTATCTTCCGAACGGAACTCCAAAATGGATTAACCGCTTCTGCCATTGTTTTTCTTATGTTCCTCGGGAAGATCGGTTCCTTCCTGAGTGTCCTCGTGCTTCTTTTATGTTGATCGTATAGTTTTAGGCTGTTTGTATTTTACTTGATATTAGACAGGATAACCAGATCTCTAGCCAAACCCACCACGCCGGCAATTAGGCTATCCGGATACGAGTTTCGTCCAGTTCTAATTCCCAACTTACTGCACACTATGGATGTAGTGCCCCCTATCTATGATTCTTCTTCTAAGATGTTTTCTCTGTATTCTCGTTAGGGATCGATATTGTAGAACAGCACAAAATCCGTCTTTTCGGGTTTGAGACATTATATAGTTATTAACAACCATAAACGTACGAATAAGAAATGTACCAACATTTAGCTGTTTCAGGTCACCGAGTTAAATTACATGGCAAACACAGATAAAGCTGCGAGCAAGAGAAACAATGAACACAGACTCTACTCTCGTACCAAGCAATAATTTAGGAATTTGCACAGCACGATACAAATATTCGGCAACCTAATTGGTTAAGGCGACCGCTTGCCACAAATGGGAAATCCTGATTCGAATCCAGTTCTGCCAGAGATTTCCAACTTCGACATTAAATTTAATTCTGTACCCTGAAACAGACTAACTGTCTTTATATTTATAAATCCTAAATATTAAAAAAAATTGTCGAATGTTAGGAAATCTAAAAGGACCAAACTACTACAGCCGTAATCTGCCAGGAAGTTACATATCAACGCACGCTGAGCTACAAGGTGAAAATATCGTTCAGAATGCTGGCTATTTAAACACAATCCAAACGTATTCAATGCGTAAAATAAGGAGTACAATTACAAATCACTTTCATCCCAAAAGTACAAAAATTTGACCATTACGGAACCTACATCAAGTTCCTGCTAATAAATTAATGACCCGATCTTTCCTTCTTTCATGACCGTCGGCTAACTTCATATAACGGCCAGCTCTGTGACGCCGGTCGGTGCCTAGGAGTTACAATTACGAACAACTTTGACTGGAGAGAACACACAGAAAATATTGTGGGGAAGGCGAACCAAAGGTTATGTTACATTGGCAGAACGCTTCGAAGGTGCACCAGCACCACCAAAGAGCCTGGCTACATCACACTTGTGCGTCCTCTCCTGGAGTACTGTTGCCCCTAGTGGGACCATCACCATGTGGGACTGACGGAAGATATTGAGAAGATTCAGAGAAGGGCAGCTCGTTTTTTTTTATCACGTTACGGGGGGGGGGGGGAAGCGTCACGGAAATGTTGCACGAATTTGGGTGTAAATCATTAAAAGAAAGACGTTATTCATTGCGGCGTGATCTGTTTGCGAAGTTTCAATCACCGACTTTTACTCCTGAATGTGAAAATATTTTGCTAGCACCCATATACTTAGGGAGACATGACCATCCCAATAAAATAAGAGAAATCAGATCGAAAACGGAACGATTTAGGTGTTCATTCTTCCCACGCGCTATTAGAGAATGGAACGGTAGAGAAACGTTTTGAAAGTGGTTAATGAACCCTCTGCCAGGCACTTAAATGTGATATGTGATTTGCTGAATATCTATGCAGATGTATGTATGTAGATGCTGCGGCGACGCTGCTCCTGTTTATTGCAGTACCTCGATCGAAGATGAAAAAAAAAAAAAAAAAAAAAAAAAAAAAAAAAAAAAAAAAAAAAAAAAACCAGAAACAAATACAAAACGTTTTTCTTAAGTGTCATATCATAATAATCATTACTCAACATTCAATAAATCGTTTTCGTTAATACGCAACCTTTAATTTTCATCTCCTCGCCGATGAGGAGAGTAGGGGCTCAGAAATCTGTCCCACTACAGTGGACACTGTACGACGTGAAACAGCAAACTGTAATAATTTTGTGTGGTGACGTAGAGACGGGGATGACAAGTTTTTCCGCAGCGGGCGTGCTCTCGTCGTGACGCGTGTCCGCGGCGTGTGTGCTGTGCATAGCGCGCTGTCTGCTGTCCGAGCAGCGGCCGCCGGCCTCTGTTATAGGTTTCCAATACGCCGACGGCGGTCCGCCCTGCCGCGAGACTTCGCGGGCACAAAACAGTTAGACAGCCGCCGCGCCGTCGCGTTCCCAGCCCCCATACCCTGCCACATAACCCCCTCCCCCACTACACCACTCGTCTTTCTCCTCCCACTCCACTCTTTCCACCATTCCCTTCTTATCTCTCTCTCTCTCTCTCTCTCTCTCTCTCTCTCTCTCTCTCTCTGTCCTGCCGCTGTTACATTCTTCCGCCGCGTATCCAATGTTACGGTCTGAGAATTTTTGTTTCGGATGACTGGGCGCGAATTCCTGTGGGACGTCCCCCCTGCCGGAGAGAACGGCAGCTGCGCTGTAAGGAGGAGAGATCGGCTTTCTTATCGGTCGGTTTGTTACTCGCAATGTGCCTGTCGATACCGGAACGCGGGCGCGGCGATGATATTACCAGATAGCATAGAAGCCGCCGGAAAGCCGCGCCGTCGCGACACACTGCCGTTTATGTGTTAGTTACTGTTGCGAAAGGAGCATCAGCGGGACCTGTACACGGGATGCAGTGGTAAAAACTAGGAACAAGCAGTGAAAACAAACTCGGTCTCTCACTGTAACACTGGTACACATCTTTCTATATTTATATAAGACCCTAGAAAATCATCTATTAACCAAATGTTCAAATGTCTGTAAATCTATCGGACCAAACTGCGTGGTCATCAGTCCGTAGCTTACAAAATACATAAACCTAGGTAAACTAATCAACGGACAAACACACACACCCATACCCCTGGGAGGACTCGAAACTCCACGGCGAGCAACCGCGCGCTTCGCAACGAGGTGCTTTAAACCGCTCGGCTACTCCACCGCGGCATCTATTAACCCTTGGATACAAAACAGGGGTGTTTTGGCCCCGGCAATCTTTCATTTAATCCGTAAATTCCTATAAAGTCGACTAAGTTTCATTAGGCTATGTGTAATCCTTCAGAACACTATTATCTTTTTTTGGACAAAACTTCATTTGGTGGAAATATAATTATTTACCTTTCTTCATTACTTTTGTGATATTACACGTCTAATGCATGACAGGATTCTTTCATACACCTTAGGGAACAAGGTATTTTCGAATGGTTTACTTACCGTTCAATGGCACGTTATATTGGCATCATTACTAACAATAATTAGATCTAGGCCGCTATTATGGTTATTATTGAGGAGTCTGAAACACTTTAGACTCTGCAGCTGAATCTTCTTTTGAAAGATGCCTACGTCTATGTCTTTACGCTGCAGTGGTTTCATATGAGAGTAAATTTAGCTTCATAAATAGAATAATTATAAAAAAATGGCTTGAGGATGAATCTCTGTTTCATGAAGAAGATGTCAGTGCTTCAGCGACTGATTTTCCTCAGAGATGATGACCATTCGTCTTATGGACAAACATTATTTATGTAGCAGCCTGAAAAGCCCTGTGTTTATTTGCAGATCAACAACCAAACTATCAGGAAGGCAGATCCGACAAAATAAGTATTTTTCTCAAGTATTTTCTCATGTATTTTCCTGACATGGAAAATAGTCAACAATGCACGCCTTCAGAAGAATGTTCTACAAGCCATGGCACGTTGCGGAGATACCCAACAACAGCCGCAAATTGCGGACACTGGAATATTACCAAAAAGAATATGTTTGAAGTTCCCACATTGATTGGACAAAATAATCACTCAAACTTGCAGTAAATGCAGCTCAAATATTTGCAAAGAGCACAGTGTAATTATTTGTAATGAGTGTTTCCTGTAATGAACTCAATTCATCTTGTACTGCAAGTAAATATAAATGTTTACAGTTTTTCTCAAAACAAATTTTAAGTGATTTATGCTGTTGTATTTTTGTACTAAAATAAAGGTCATAGTATCATTACAGGTATTATGTTATTCATTCACGTCACCAAACCCATCAAAATTCCAAATATTGTTTTAATAACTAATATTTTCTATATGTCACTAGGTAGGGCCTAAAAGACCCCTCTCATGTATATATGCGAATCCTACCACTCATGCATCCAAGAGTTAGGAAAACGTAAAACATGAAGCGCGAGATGTACAGCAAATTAACACCTTAAATATTTGTGGTTATATGTTGTTGCTGTGATTTTCATTTCGGAGACTGATCTGTGCAGGTCTCCACTAAGAGCAAGCCGCTTCATCTTAATAACGGCAATTCACAGCTATTTAAACATGCTTACATATTCGTTTCTTGGCCTGCATTCGTCAGTAGCACCTTATTTCAGCAGATTTCATCCTCTTATGCTCTAAAGTATTTATCGCCGAAATGTCCCTACCGTACAACCTTCCACATAAAAGACTTCATAACAAATTAATAATCAAAGTTAACAAATATTCCCATTGCAATTCTGAACTTTGTATTATCTGCATATCAACCATTTTACTGGCGAAGTAACAACACATATCAACCTCCTTTACTGTTTCATTACCCTAATATAACTGCTGCGTTAGAGTGTTCGAGTGTTCTAAGGCGTCTAGCTGCAGAGCGCGAGGTTGCTCGCCCTCGGAGATTCGAGTCCGCTCTCGGGCGTTGGTGTCTGTGCTGTCCTTATCATAAGTTAAAATTTAAGAAGTTTTCTAATAACCGCAAGAGTGAAGTCCCGTGGATTTAAAACCATTTCGACATTTGAACCTAATCTAATTCCTTCAGCATCGCCTGATCTTCATACTTTCCATTTATCTTAGTTTGCTCTTGGAGCATAAATTGCTCTTGGAGCATAAATTGAACTTACACACCCCAGTAGAACTGTATAGGTTTTCTAGGTAAGGAAACAATAACAATAATAATAATAATGATAACTGGATAAAAACACAAACTAAGCAAACTGAAGATGTTAGCCGGTATGAAAGGGGAATTTTTACGAACAGTGCTCAACACCAACTATCAAAGCAATGTAGAAGCAGGTTTTAACATATGCCAGCGAATCGCGTGTTATAGCAAATAGGAGAAATAACAACCCGAACGGGACTCCAACACGGATTATCAGCTTCTGCCATCGGTCACCCCAAACATTATTTTTCTTTTGTTCCTCGGGAAGATTGTTTCCTTCCTGTTCTCGTGCTTGTTTTATGTCGATCGTATGGTATTAGGCAGTTTGTATTTCACTTGATATTAAACAGAGAAACCAGATCTGTAACAAAACCCACCACGCCGGCAATTAGGCTATCCGGATACGAATTTTTTTCAGTCCTAATTCCCAACTTATTGCACACTATGAGTGTAGTGCCCTCTATCAACGATTTCTTGGCGCCTTATTTCTCTTTATTATTCGTTTCGAAACATCGTAGTTGATAATTTGAAGGTGGCCGAGGGGACTGAGGCGCTCCAGTCACGGGCTGCACGGCCACTACGGTCGGGGGTTCGAATCCCCCCCTCAGGCATGGATATTTGTGCCGTCCTTAGTTGTAAGTAGTTCATAAGTATGTGACCACAAGTGTCAAGTTGACTTTAGTATCCGGCTGCAGACCCGAGAAGATTACAAACAGTTCATAAGTAGTTTGTAAGTTTAGGGACTGATGACCCCGTAGTTAAGTCCCATAGACTCTACAAACTTTTGAACATTTGATTTGATAATTTGAAAAGTAATAAATATAATACAAAGGGTGATAGACAATACACAGATATAACTGAATGACAGGTATGTAGGTACGTCTTAATGTTCTTGACCAGACGTAACATTCTACAGTGTTTCGCACTCTTGCAAAATTCGCCTTCGAATTCGAAGAAACAAAGAAACTACGGATACTTACAGTTTTTGGGACTCGGTGATCGACGGAGTGACATCAGAAAATGGATCAACAGAAGCGCCCCGGTCCATAGGAGACCGCAGTCGTGACTGGAGGCGCCTCCTGCGTCTCACCCCTCCCCTCCTCCTCCCCCCCTCTGCATCACACACACACACACACACATACACACACACACACACACACACACACACAGTGGGCGGAAACTCACAGTGGTCGAGCTGTCTGAAAGAACCGCGTACAACTGCATCTCGACAATTCGCCGGCCTATGATGGATACGGAATCCTTAAAGGTAAGAAACCGGCGCCACTCCGCTTTAATATCTGAAATACGCTGACAATGCCTGCAGTAACTGAAATTTCATTGTTTGAAATGTCCTTGAACTAATATTATTATTATAGGTCTACATGTTTGCGAACATAACACTTCTAGCCAATGATCGGTACAGTTTAAGCAGAAGACATGAACTATTTAATGTAGAAACATCCCACATCATTATGGAACCACCGTCAGCTTGCATAGTGCCTTGATGACTGTAAGGGTCCATGGCATCGTGGCGTCTGTGTGACGCTGGCACATCATGTCATATCTGTCAAAGCCACGGTTTTGAGCCTCTCAGGTGTTAAACCGATATGTTCAAGAGCCCAGGAACCGCGCTGCAGGTGCTGTCGTATTGTTAGCAAATACTATCCATTTTCTTGTCTCCTTGCGCATCCTATTCTACCAATGAGCGCACACTGTCCTAACGGATTCATACATCATACTTTCTTCGGTTATTTCACGATGTGTTGCTTGTTTGTTGTGTTTCGATTACTAAATGCAGGTCATCGTCCACTGAGAGATAATGGCTGCAATTTTGAATTGTTGGCACACCCTTGACACTGTGTATCTATTGAATGTCCTAACGATATCCCAGATGGGATGTTACATTCGTCTAGCTCCAACTACGTTTCCGCTTTCAGAGACTGGTAGTTTTCGTCGTGCCCCCATAATCATCACGCAATATCTGAACTTGAATCAAAACAGTTCAAATGACATCTCTGCCAGCACTCCGCTTTTGATATCTTGTGTGCGCGCATCTCATTATTCCGTGACATACCGGTGTACAGAAACGTGTAAAAAATCAATCCATAGTTACATCAGATGATTTGAATTTTATTGTTGGAATTTGTAGGTAACATCTTTCTCGCTGTGGTTTAGTGTAGTTTACTTCCCCTGAAAGTACGGCTCATGTTCTGAACGTCTACAAACAGTTACTGTAATACCAGATGATAAGAAAGAAAACACACTGAAATCAGTACAGGGATTTAAATAATAACTATAATATTTTAAATATTTTTTCTTACGTCTAGCAAATCGATTAACAATATGTAAACGTTTGTAACATTTACACTACTGATTAGCATTTTTTTTAATATTACAGACGTAAGGCTTCTGAAGTATTTTATTTGTATATAGATATCGAGAAGGTATCTCAAACTGTTTTAATATCTGCGGGGAATGTTTCTCATAAGTAAGTAAGATTTGAAAAAATCGACGAACAGAAAGAATAGGAAGATATATAAGAACAACTTCTGTCCGAAGAATTTTGTGGACAAAGACAACAGTCTAACAAATATGGGAATACATCCAGAAAATAAATGGGGACGGAAGCATATTTGTCGGAGTGAAATTCTTGTGGTTCACATAGGACCATCCACATGTGACGATGAAACAGAAGATTTCAATCAAATATATAAATGAAAATAATATTAAAAAAGTAATACTACAGAAGATTGTAAAGGATTCTACATATAAAGAAAAGAAAGGAGTCTGGCAATGATGTTTTAATCTTGTTTATGTTGCTGGCAACGTCCAAATTGTTAGTAGAGTAGCTGTGAGGAGTCGCATTGTCTGTTGGTATTGCCCAAGTTTGTCGTGGGACCTATCAAAAGTTCATTTGCAAGTTGGTTATAGTAGCAGTGGAAAGGACGAAGGATCTGAGGCACAGAAAGGTATGGCTGCCAGAGGTCTTCATCAATTCGACACCAAACAATTACATTTATAGCAAAGGCGTATTAAATTTAGTTTCATAAATACAAGGTTTAGCTTTTGGAAATAACTTGGTTCATACAACTTCACGACTTTACAACTTAAAATAAGATCTTGCAAGGCTGTGACACAAATAGCAAATTCCTTAATAAATTTGACAAGATTACAAAACAGATGACAACAACCTTTAAAATAACCAGAATTTAACAATGACAGGTGCCAATGCATAATTTGGACAGTACAACCACAAGCGTCAGAAGTACTTCATAAAGCTTATCGTTAAAATAAAAAAAAAAAAAAAATAAATAATAATAAAAAAAACCGTAGGCAGTTAACTGATCTAATCTTTGGTTGATAAGTTTCCACTACATAACAACGGACGCCCATACGCTAATTAACAAGACCTTCTTCCAAATCTGAGATACAAATAATGAGATAAACTTGAAAATATACGGCACAAATACAATGGTATAGTTTCTGTTAACACTGGGCCTTCACAACTCTAGTAAAATAACAATCATAATACAATGTATTGGCCAAGAACATCTTGCAAAGTTCACCTACATATAATGAGATAAAGGAGCAACTTGAGAATATTACAGACAGATAACAGCGGCTTTTGAAGAAAAAAAAAAAAAAAAAACAAACTAGTTTTATGATCTGAACAATAAAATAATCACAGGCAGCAAAACCTAATTTACCAAGACCCTTTTTTTAAATCTACTGAAATCATTGATCAGAAATATTAACTACACTGTTAACAACGACCTTAAAAACGTTTGATTAAGTGCCTTGCCTTTTCAATAACAGGTGCCACTACATAATTTAACAAGACCCTCTTTAAAGAATGCTAAAATAATTGGCCGGCAAAATTGAGAACACAGTCAACAGTGGCCTTAAAAACGTCAGATTATGTTACTTTAACTTTGAAAGAAGAGCCGCCACTACGTAATTTAACAAGGGCCTCTTCCAAACTCAGATACCACGGTAGGACGATTATAGTAGCGACAGCACCGCTACAGCTGACGTCAGAATGAGAGGCCACAAGTTGGAATTAAACCTTCCCGGTGGCCACCCTCAAAGGAAAAGTCACAACTAACGGTCACGGATCAAAATATCTGCATTATATATGCAAATGACCAAGCCACTCAAAAGCACTTACCATAGAACAGCAAATTACGACACGTGGTCGGCCGCTACGACGAGAAGGAACCAAGATCGCACTCTCATGGGAGACGAGATATGAGAAACGCAGAATAAATTAACACAACCCAAGGTTTCTTAACTTTCGCAGACAGAGGGTAACCAACGACGCGAAAGAAAATACGAGATGCTTGACGCCCGAGCGAGCAGCGTCGGCCGGTCGCTGTGGCCGAGGGGACTGAGGAGCTCCAGTCACGGTCTGCACGGCCACCCTCGGGCATTGATATTTGTGCCGTCCTAGTTCGTAAGTATTTCATAAGTAGTTTGTAAGCTTAGGGACTGATGACCCCGTAGTTAAGTCCCATAAATTCTACATACATTTGAACATTTGGGCAGCGTCGTGACTGCACCGGCCCAATGCAAGCGTATTAATCGGCCGCGCGCGACCCACTCGCCCTGCTGTCCGGTCACGCCGGCAGGCGGAAACACAGACGGAAGTAGTGACACCACTGCAAAGGGGGCAAGCAGATGCGAATCGTCGCGCTCAATTTGAAGGTAACGAGCCCACGGATCAAGTCGGAATGCACAGTTACACAGGAATGTATGCAGGTGATCAGCCAGGATGAGTACGTACGTGTTACATGTCACAGTCGTATCTAGACGAATCAGAGGTCCCATATCACTCCAACTGTACACGCCACACACCATTACGGAGTCTACACCAGGTGTCAAATACATCTTTGATTTCAGGCAGCTATCGTCACACCAATTTCTCCATTGAAACGGCGTACCAAAGGGTACCAACCGACACCAACAGATGGCGACGCCAGTACAGGCCCCTGTGCGCCTTTAACTTACCTCTGGAAATCGATAATCGAATACAATCTGGAACGTAGTGTATAACATCTCTGACTGCAAGCATCCATGTCATCTAGGCATCCCCGACGTTGTCAAGAGACAACAGCAGACGGCGATAACTTCAGCTCCTGTTTAAACAGTTGATTCTAATTGTCTTAAGTTCGGCTATAACATTTTACAAGTTCTTTTCCATAAAATTAATGTAAAACAATTGTACATTCCTTTCAAATCTTATTCTTTAATTTTAACTATTTATGAATGTCATTTCCCAGACCTGCTCGGTTAGCCGTACGGTCTAACGCACCGCGTTCCGAGACGATGTTCAAATGTTTGTACAACTTATGGGACTTAACTACGGGGTTATCAGTCCCTAAGCTTACAAACTACTTATGAACTACGTAAGACTAAGGACGGCACAAATATCCATGCCCGAGGGGGGATTCGAACCCCCGACCGTAGTGGCCGTGCTGACCGTGACTGGAGCGCCTCAGTCACCTCGGCCACCGCGGCCGGCGTTCCGAGACGGGGAGGCGTGTCGGCATCGGTTAGAATCCACCCGGCGGATTAACGAAGGGGGTCGGAGTGCCGGCCGGCCTGGATGTGGTTTTTAGACGGTTTTCCACATCCCCCTATGTGAATACCGGGCTGGTCCCCAAGTCGCGCCTGATTTACACCATTTGAATACATTCAGTAACACTTTACACTTTCACATATATAACACTTTACGCAGACAATTGGTGTATACCTTTCCTCCCGAGGGACATGGAGTGGCGTCAGGAAAGGCATCGGGCCACCGTGTACATAGTAATACGCCAATTCCGAATTAATAATGCCGAACCTGAATGAGCGGGAACATGGCTAAAGAGGCTACTTAACTCATAGCACCTAAGGAATCAGCACTGCTCTAGTCCACCAGTAACAGCCGAATGGGTAATAATACGCTTTTCAACCTTCACTTACGATTAGTCACATGAAGCTCGATAACATTATGTATTCCTATACCTTTCGTATTTATTTATAGTGGACTGTATATGAAGAAGGCTGCTAAATTTTTTAATATAATAGCTGAGATACCTTAAGAAATTTATGAGTTGAAGAACTTAGAACTAAACATGGTTGTTAACTGCGCAAGTTATTCTCTTGGTTTAGAAAACTAGTGCGCAACTGCAGCTCCTCACTGCAAGAAACATCGTCCACTGCAGGTCCATAGAGTCTGTGTACCACGAGTTAGCGTTACAGTTTCACATTAGTCTACTCATTAATTGGTTCGCTGACCGAGATATCGCTGTTACAAGCCGTATCCATTCCAGAGCGTGTCTATGAATCAGCGACTACGGCTACCGATTAAAATAATATCTGTAAAGGTGAGTCTGGCTTACGAACAAAAATGTAGATTCTGAGAGCGTGCGTTTCCAGGAGAGTAAACAATTTAGGGTGTAAAAGTTATAACACGAGAAAATTATATCGATGGTACGTCTCTGTCTACTCGACAAACAAGTCTAATGAATTATTATTGCCTCAAGTACTTTAATTTTGTATTAATAAAAACCTATATTTGTAGGACTGTTGATAGGCGTATTTCTGTTTACATTGTCGACTGACGATTCACAATAGAGCCTTGTAACCGCGTGGACTATCCGCGACACCGGCCGTAGTAGCCGAGCGGTCTACGGCGCGCCAGTCACACTCTGCACGGTCGCTAGGTCGGGGGTTCGAATCCCCCTTTGGACATGTATGTGTGTATCGTGTTTAGTAGGTAGTTTATACGTTTAGGGACTGATGACCCCGCACTTAAGTACCATAAGCTTAACAAACATTTGAACATTTTTTGTCTATCCGCGAAGCCAGCACGCGCTTAGACGTGCGAGAGAGAGCGCGCGAATGCACTACGCGACAAGAAATGTAAACAGCGGACGTGTACAAGGACGCTGCAACCGGCTAGGTGCAGCTGAAACAAGCAACTGAAACAGACATTGGGTTGTCCAGAATGTGTAATTCATTTTTCCTAAACAATACAGTGTCATTATGAAGCTCGTGGTGTAAAGAAAATCTAATATCAAAGAGAAAGAGTTTCAACCAGTTTCCCAGTAATTGTGCATCACTTACAATCAACCATTTCCTCTTTTTACAACACAAACGCATCAAACATTAAATTCAATTGATTTTCCTTTTATACAGAACTACCGAAAATTAAACCCAAATTACTGTCTCTCCTGTTACACAATACCATTCGGTCCTACACAAGCTTCATGACAGAGAAAGTTTCTTCGGACTCGTTCACACACATGCGTAATTGCCTTGCCATAAATTAATTGAATATGCATAGTTCAGCATCGCGAATCTCCCATTCATCCAGACAGTTAACAGAGATGCAATAACGTATGCACAGGTTACTTGATGACTGTCGTCGCTCGGCGTGTTAAAATGATGACTCAGCCACTCAGGCCGTAGTTGCCTGTGTGTTTACGATTCACGCTCGCGATGTCAATACGCGCTTTGGGCAATAACATAAAACGGTTGCTTACCTACGTACACTGACAATTGTCTACTTCTTCAGAAATATTATCCTGAAAGGAACTGTTCTTTCCTAGCACAACCGTAAGCAATACGCAAACATGTTAGTGAACATTGTTGTCATGCACACCGAAAAGTACTACCTGTATAATTTTCGCTGTTGTAAAATGTTCAAATGTTTGTAAAGCTTATGGGACTTAACTACGGGGTGATCAGTCCCTAAACTTACAAACTACGTATGAACTACTTACGAACTAGGCGGCACAAATATACATGCCCGCCGGCCGCGGTGGCCGAGGTGACTGAGGCGCTCCAGTCACGGTCAGCACGGCCACTACGGTCGGGGGTTCGAATCCCCCCTCGGGCATGGATATTTGTGCCGTCCTAGTTTGTAAGTAGTTCATAAGTAGTTTGTAAGTTTAGGGACTGATGACCCCGTAGTTAAGTCCCATAAGCTTGACAAACATTTGAACATTTTTTTTATACATGCCCGAGGGGGGGATTCGAACCCCCGACCGTAGTGGCCGTGCAGACCGTGACTGAAGCGCCTCAGTCCCCTCGGCCACCGCGGCCGGTTCGCTGTTGTACGGCCTATATACTCTCTATATAACTTTTTACTAACTGCACTTAATAAAGAGAGCACAAGAATGAAATTCTTTTCGTGACTACAAGTAGAGTCTCTTTCCCGTGAATGATATGAAACGTATGTTTAATAGCGCAAGTACACGACGTACCGTGCGCCATTTACGAGGGGCGTTCGAAAAGTCCATGCAACGTGCCAGTGATGGAACCAACAGTGCGTATCGACGTCATCTTTACTTTGTAGCATATTGGAAAGAGCGCACACCAAGTATCAGACACATTTGTCAATTTATTTGTTTTTCGCATTCATGTGAATCAAGACGTCGACTGTTTGTCAAAGAATGGACGAAAAAGAATTTGGTGTAGTGATTGATCATTATGAAAGGCGAAAAGCCTCAGGAGATAAAGCGAATCTTGATAAAAATTACGGCGACCCTCCATCTTCGATTAGAACAGTTTATAAATGGTTTCAAAATTTTCGGATTAGCCGCATGGGCAAGGTGACGCTGAACGTTATGGACGCCCTGTGGATGTTACTACTCCAGAAATCATTGATAAAATCCATTATATGATAATGGATGACAGAAGAGTTAAGGTGCCTGAGATTGATAGTGGTATGGGCATCTCAAATGAACGGGTACTTAATATATTGCATCAATATTTGGACATGAGAAAGGTATCCGCCAAGATAGGTGCCGCGATTGTTCACGCTTGACCAATAACGGAATCGTGTGAAGTGTTGCAAGGAAGGTTTCCAGTTGTCCATGAGGAATGCGTAGCACTTTAAGTGTCGTTTCGTCAATGTGGATGAAACTTGGATACATTAATATATTCCTGAGACCAAAGAACAATCTAAACAATGGGTTACTAAGGGACAATCTGCACAAAATAAGCGAAGACCGTTCCTTCCGCCGGAGAGATTATGGCGACGGTCTTTTGGGATTCGCAAGGGATAATCCTAACAGGGTAAAATATTACAGGTGCATTTTATTACGAGGTGGACTGCGGAGAAAACTTTGATCTTACAAGGGAATGGTCAGACTTGTCATGTCGAAACCTGTGTTGCTATTTTTACTATTGTGAGTTAACCTGTGTTGCTATTTTTACCACTGTGAGTTAACATTGAAGGAAGTCTGTATGCAGACTGTTAGCTGCTGACATGACCTGGAAGTCTGTGAAACCTTTTATGAAGTATGACGTTATTGTCGCATGGTTTCCGCGTTTATAACTGCCTGTTGTACAACCCTGGCCTCTCTCGCTACGTTATACCAACGCCATCTAGGGACAAAGTGGCGTTAGCTACGCGCCAGTCACTTGCCACAGCTGTGTGATAGCTGATTCGCCCAGTGAAAGCGATCGTGCGATTATTAATAAATTCGTTGACAAATGTAGCTGATATGTTATCTACAACATTCTTTACAAATAGCTATGAAATAGACACAAATACATATACGGTTTAGAAAATGTCAAACCTTTATTTTCTGTAATTGATACAATGATACAATTGATACAATGTTCAAAACCTAGCAAGCAAAGACGACATATGACAGCCCTTAGAATCACAGACGTTGTCCGTAGACAAACCTCGGGCGGTGTTAGGAAGGAATCAGGCCTAATATCAGTATATTTCAAGGCGTGTCACGCATATTTAATCACATTTTGAAACCCAGGGGAGGGAAACTGTTAATGTACGACTGATTGCAACTTGAGAATATTGTCACGGTGATAGAAAACCTGCACACAATAATTTTCTCTGTTAGGTTGCTGTAATATGTCTTCCAGAAGCAGAAAAATTCTCTAACGGTTGAACTACGTTCGTCGTGCCGGGTGGAATCTGAAGTATATCTACTTCTTTGTCACGGTGAGCTCGAAATAGAGCTTTTAATGAATCAGAACGTTTATGACCTGACCACGAATCTAGAAGGGGATTTGTTCTCGCAGAACGGAAGAAAAGCACAACGTATGAAAAGTGTAACGTTATCATTTCCCATTTTTCCAGACTTCGATGCGTCTACCACAAGATTGTCTGCGTAACTAACATTATGCATACAGACTCCCTTCCATGCTATATAGAGACTATATAGGCCGTACAGCAGCGAAAATTATACAGGTAGTGTTTACCGGTGTGCATGACAAAAAAAGTTCACTAACATGTTTGCGTATTGCTTACGGTTGTCCTAGAAAAGAACAGTTCCTTTCAGGATAACATTTCTGGAGAAGTAGACAATTGTCAGTGTACGTAAGTAAGCAACCGTTTTCTGTTATTGTCCAATGCGCGTATACATCGCGATCGTGATTCGTAAACACACAGGCAACTACGGCCTGAGTGGCTGAGTCATCATTTTAACACGCCGAGCGACGACAGTCATCGAGTAACCTGTGCAGACGTTATTGCATCTCTGTTAACTGTCTGGATGAATGGGAGATTTGCTCTGCCGAACTATACATATTCAATTAATTTATGGCGAGGCAATTATGCATGTGTGTGAACGAGTTCGAAGAAACTTTCTCTGTCATGAAGCTTGTGTAGAACAGAATGGTATTGTCTACGAGGAAAGACAGTAATTGGGGTTTAATTTTCGGTAGTTCTGTATAAAAGGAAAATCAACTGAATTTAACGTTTGATGCGTTTGTGTTGTAAAAAGAGGAAATGGTTGATTGCAAGTGATGCACAATTACTAGGTAACTGGTTGAAACGCTTTGTCTTTGATATTAGATTTTCTTTACTACCACGACCTTCATAACGACACTGTAAAAGAGAAAAGTCTGGTTGTACTTTATTTATTGTTTATGAAAAATGAATTCCACATTCTGTACAACCCATGTCTGTTTCAATTGCTTGTTTCAGCAGCACCTAGCCGCTTGCAGCGTCGTTGTACGCGACCGCAGTTTACATTTATCGTCGTGTAGTGCACTCGCGCGCTCTCTCTCGCACGCCTAGGCACGTGCTGGCTTCGCGGATAATCAAAAAATATTTAAATTGTGGTGTCGCACAATTCCAAAGTGCGCGCCACCTACTTTCGCCGCGCGCCGCCATGCACGCACGGCGCGGCGTTCTTACGACGAGAGCCCGAGCGCCTTCTGTTACAACTCCGCTCATGGCCACGACTGAACGACATCGTTCACTTGAGACTGAGATAGGAACCAGATAAGACCGCGGAATCAGATAGGCACCAGTGAAGACTTAGCTATCGGATAGGTACTAGGCAGGCCTCTAGCTCAACTATGTATCAGTATTCTGCAGTACTGAGATATGTGAAAGTTAAGTATTGTATAAATTCTGTGCAATATATAGAAAAAAACAATACATGTTTCGGCATGAGCCGCGGTGGAGTAGCCGAGCGGCCTAAAGCTTCTCCCTGCGGAGCGCGAGGTTTCTCGCAGTGGTGGTTCGAGTCCTCTCTGGGGCATGGGTGTGTGTGTTTGTCCTTAGGATAGTTTACCTAGGTTCAAGTAGTTTGTAAGCTACGGACTGATGACCACGCAGTTTGGTCCGATAGAATTATAAACATTTAATTAAATTAATTAATGCTTCGACATGACAAGTCTGACCATTCCCTTGTCAGACATGCAAGATTGGAGTTGTTCTAACCACTTGCCACCATTGACACAGTAAGCGTCGACTATGACTTTTACTTTCTTTACCAATCCCGCTACACTGTGAAGAGACGGCTCGTAATTGGGTCACGCAGTGGTATCACCGTGCGACTCGCGCACGCTCACAGAGTTGGGAGAAAAGTCTCCGGAAGTCGAGCAGGCCGGCAATTAAAGCTCCCAGCCGCAGCTGTGGGTAGGAGGGGGTGTGCTAATCTGTCCCCTGGGCGGAGCTGAGCCGCGAGCTCTGAATTGTGTGCCAGTTACGACACCCTGGCGCCCCCAAACGGCCGCTCCGACAACCAGGCCAGGCCAGCGGCCACTTCTCGAGTTGGCTGAAGGCCCCTCAAGCGCTGGCGCACTCTGCAGCCCCTCAGGTCCTTACCTCACTCCGCGTCCTCGATGTCCAGTCACGCAGGATTCAAGTGTTTGCGGTAAAGCCTCTGCAAACACTGTAACATCACACCATCCGCACCTCACAAACGGCTTTTAAGCAAATTGCGTGGTTATGGTATATCTCCCCAAATTTGCGATTGGATAGGGGATTTCCTGTCAGAGACGAAACAGTTCGTATTAATCGATGGTAACGCATCGATTAAAACGTGACATCGGGCGTTCCACAGGGTAGTGTTCTTGGTCCTCTGTTGTTCCTTATTTAAATAAACGATTGGGGGAAACTAAGTAGCTCTCTTAGGTTGTTTGCAGACGATGCCGTCATTTACCGTTTAGTAAAATCATCTGTAGATCAAAACCAACTGCAGTACGATCTGAATAAGATATCAATATGGTGTAAAAATTGGAAATTGGCTCTAAATAATGAGAAGTGTGAAGTCGTCCACATGAGTACGAAAAGAAATCCGTTACACTTTGCTTACAAGATAAATCAATCAAAAGTGAAGGCCGTAAACTCCACTAAATACCTAGGAATTACTATTACTTCAGACTTAAATTCAAATGTTCAAATGTTTGTATAGCTTATGGGACTTAACTACCGGGTCATCAGTTCCTAAACTTACAAACTACTTATGAACTAGCTAACATTAAGCACGGCACAAATATCCATGCCCGAGGGGGGATTCGAACACCCGACCGTAGTGGCCGTGCAGACCGTGACTGGAACGCCTCAGTCTTCTTGGCCACCGCGGCCGGTCTTCAGACTTAAATTGGAAAGGACACGTAGATAATGTTGTGGGAAAGGCGAACCAGAGACTGCGTTTTATTAGCAGAACCCTTAAAACATGCAACAGAACTACAAAAGAAACTGCATACACTACGGTTGTCCGGCCATTTTTGGAGTATAGCTGCCCAGTGTGGGATCCTTATCAAGTGGGTTTGACGGAGCACATCGAAAGAGTCCAAAGAAGGGCAGCTCGTTTTGTATTGTCACGATACAGAGGAGACAGCGTTACGGAAATGATACACGATCTGGGATGAGAATCGTTACAACAACGGCGCTTATCACTGCGGCGTGGGCCACTTACGAATCTCCAATCGCCAACATATTGTTGACTCTCACTTACATAGGTAGAAATGGTCATGAGAATAAAATACGGGAAATCAGAGCTCGAACGGAGCGCGCTATTCGAGAATGGAATGGTAGATGAATAGTTTAACGGTGGATCGATGAACCCTCTGCCAGGCACTTAAATGTGATTTGCAATCCCGTGTGGTTGTAGACATGGGAAGATGCAGCTTCATACAACCAGCTTTCAAGCTTTCTTCATTACAATGGAATAACAGATCATTTGGAGCATAATTCACCAGAAGTTATTCACAAATTGAGGCTCAGTATATTTTCTCTCTTGTCATTTGGCGTACTTTACAAGCTCTGACAATAAAGATCGTTGAATAGTCCTGTAACATTATTTTAGGTGGACTAGGAACAACGGTTACCCTACTGTCCTTATAAATAATCACCTCCAGTGACAATCAACTGCTCAAATCTGCAAATTATGCACGAAGTCTTCCGTTTGGATGGTGTTGAAAAACGTCGTCACGTTTCGTTGGATATGAGGAATACCATCAGACCTCATTCCTTTAAAAGCTAGTTTGAGTCTAGGGAAAGGAAGAAATGCGGAGGATTGAGATACGTCAAGTATGGTGGATGTTCAAGTTGCACCACTCCCTTTTTTCCAGGATCTGTTTGACGATATTGTCAGTGCGTGGGCGAGCATTGTCGCGAACAAAACACCAGAAACCTTGTTGTGCCTACTGGTCTACCTATCCACATCTACGTAGATACCCTGCGAGTCACATTGCAGTGCATGTTAGAGGGTTCATCGAAGCACTTTTATGATATTTCTCAATAGTTCCATTTCCTAAAAGCTCGCGGGAAAAAGGAACACCTAAGTTTTTCTGTTTGCTATCTGATTTCTCTTATTTTAATATGATAATCATGTTTTCCTAGGTAGGTTGGCGCTAACAATATATGTTCCAATTCTGAAGAGAAATTTGGTGAAAGACGTTTCACAAATAGATCTCGCCACAAAAAATAACGCCTTTCCTTTAATGATTTCCAGCCCAACTCATGCATGCTTTCCCTGACACTCTCTCCCCTATATCGCGAGAATACAAAACGACCTACCTTTCTCTGAATTTTCTCTAATTCGTCGGTCAGTCCCACCTGGCGTGGATCCCACAATGAATAGCAACACTCCAAAATATGACGCACAAGTGAACTGTAGGAAATTTCTCTAGTAGAACTGTTGCATCTTCTAACTGTTCTTTGGTTCGCCAACTCTACATATTTTCTATGTGTACTGGTAATTGTTACTCCTGGGTATTTAGTTGAATTTGCGGCCTATAAGTTTGTTTGATTTATTGTGTAAATGAAGTGTAATGGTTTTCTTTTACGGGTCATATGGATGACGTCACACTTAGCGTTATTGTGGGTCAATTGTCAATTTTGGCCGCATGGAGATATCTAAATAAGTTGTCAGTTGCTTATGATCTTCTGGCGACTTTACAAACCGATAAATTATGGCATCAACCGCGAACAATCTAAGAGATCTGCTCATATTGACTCATAATTCGTTTATAAAAATAAGGAACAGTTGGGACCCTATAACATTTTCTTTTGGAACGTTAGGTACCAAATGTTCAAATGTTTTTAGAGCTTATGGGACTTAACTACGGGGTCATCAGTCCCTAAACTTACAAACTACTTACGAACTAGCTAATACTAAGGACGGCACAAATATCCATGCCCAAGGGGGGATTCGAAACCCCGACCGTAGTGGCCGTGCAGACCGTGACTGGCGCGCCGCAGTCCCCTCGGCCACCGCGGCCGGCTGTTTTACTTGACAACTTACCGTCAATTACAACGTTCTGTGTCCTTTCTGACAGGAAATCACAAATCCAACCACACACAACTGTGGCGATTTTCCATAAGCACGAAATTTGATTAGAAGACGCTTGTGAAGTACAGTATACGTTATATAAAACGGCTCAAAATTGCAACGTACCCTGCACCGTTCAACGTCTTTCACTAAAATTGAAATCCCTTGTTGATAATACCTTGACTATCGAAAAATGATACGAGCATCGTTTCGATGTGTGATTATTCGGCTCTGAAATTTTTCCGAGGAGATGCTGTTGGTGAACACCATTTCATGCTTTACCGTTTAGTTTCAGGGTCTTACCGGAGATGCCCGGTTTCATCCTCAGTGACAGCACTGTTCGAAAAATCCGGTATCATATCCTACGTTTCAGAGAAGTTCTGCAACGTCTCTTAAAATGCCTGCTTCTGCTGGTCACTTTCACAATGTTTTCGTCACTGATGGCGACCGTCGATCGTCAGCTACGGAGATTGTCAGAGACACTTTCCAGACCTCCTCGAAACCGGTCTAACCACTCGACACACACTTAATGGACAGTGTTGTTGTTGTTAGCTTTTTTAAAGGGGGCTAAACGGCTAGGTTAAATGCACAATGTACGATCCCCATTAACACGTACCAGCACTACATGGGTTTCCTTAGGTGTCTTGCCATGATTACAACAAAAGATTTAAATTGATCCTCTACTCGTTCATTAGCCTCAGTTCAAAACATACGCACTAAAGAAGCACTAGGAACACACGCGATGATCAACTGAATTACAACGTGGATGGTTTTTAACAATTGCTGCTACGCAGTTGCAGCGTTGTGATTGGCCCTTATTGCCCTCTCGACCGTTCTGCCTTCATTTACAGAACATTAATGGCGGAAGTTTTATAAGTTGCATTTGAGCGACCACGCTTATTTCATCCAGTTTGTTCGCCTTTTCACTCTCAAGAATTACGGTAAACTATTGTTAGTAGAAGTTCAAATTCGTTCGCTTACTCTGAAGAAGTGAATCGGCATTTCATCCAGAGGCGTTACGTCAGTATGTAAAATGTTTAATCGATAATTCGTGTTTACCATTATAGCTGAGATCGAAAGCATTTTCGTATTCTGAATTCCAAAGAAGGTTCGTCGAGTCATGATTACCTTATTACTGAACTTTCACAAGTATAAACTGTATATTCAAGGAGAGATCCGTTGGCTTAGGATAATATAAATGCCGTTATTATTATTATTATTATTATTCGCAGCCGAAATCGCGTGTTACAAGGTTTGTTTATGGTAATGACCTGTTCCAGCTTCGTACGGTTAGAATCTATACATATTGTCATGTTCAGACCTGCAGATCATCTCGACTACTGACTGGGGCTCTTCTCATTGTTAAATGTTCACCAGGACGTTGATAGAAGCAGTAAAATCGGGATTTGAATCATAGCCTTCAGTTATATATGATGCATACTGGATTGAATCGTACCGACCCCAAGAATATGACAGCTTTATCCCTGAATCCATGCAATATATGTTACGGTGAGTTCAACTACTTACGTTCGACTTCACTGGAAATTGACACATGCACCTCTCTATATGTCCTGACAGGATATCATTATCGTGGGAATATATGTTGGTGAAATTCGTGTGCACGTTTGGTTTCAACACCTGTCACTTGTTTGATGCCCTACATTAAACCAACTATCCCTGTCACCTGTTTGAGATTATTTAGTGACTGGCGACAGTATTTCCGTGCAAATAAACTGAGGTCAGTTCATCAATCTCTTCACACTGTAGTACCGAACAAACAGCTGGGCAAAAGTGCGCCAGAACTCTGTCTCTAGGTTCTGGACATTTTCACAGATTACTCTCTTACCGCACTTACATGCTTTCAGCTAGTATGACCCACAAATTACATCACATCTGAAGTTCCTGGTCAGGACAAAAGTATTCATTAAATTTGCAGCTGTAACCCCAATGCATTAGAGCATTCTGCCATTTATGTTTCATATCCGATCCGCGCCTTTCCCAAACAACTTTCCGTGCTTTTTTGTTAGCGACCCCAAAGTGTTCTGCAAATTATCTGTTTTTTTTTTTTTTTTTTTTTTTTTTTTTTTTTTTTTTTTTTTTGGTTCTTAAGCATCTGAACTGATCGCGCATTAAATTCTTTAGAAGTTGCAGCTCCCCTCCTGCGAGCCTCTTGTACTCCGCGTAAGCGTTATTAAGCACCCCTGATAACTCAATATCAGACTGCTTCTTTGCTCTAAATTTCTAGAGTCCCTACATTTGACTTCTCATCCTCAGCTGCTGTAACAGGGGAATGAGTTGCTGCAAAAAGTAGGTACGTAATGTCTGAAGTTAATGGCTCTACCATATCTGATATTATACGGAATGCCTAAGTCTCTGACACACTTGTGCCTCTCCAAAAGCCTTGGCTACGTCGCTACTCACCTTCAAACATTTAATGATAAAAAATAGGCGAGGTACAGAACATTAGCTTAATGTCTACATTTAACCATTTTTAATCTCGCCCTGAGTAGTCATTTTCCTGTACCGCAATCGCGTGAATCACTAGTGCTACAACTGTAACTACTACTGATTCTGAAACAAGAGTTGAAAGAATGACGACGTTACATTTTGCTTAGTTACCATGTATTAGCCGTTATGTCCTCTAATGTCTGTAATGTGCATCAAATCCACCGGCTTCTTTACAGTAAACAAATTTTCACTGCCACAAAAAATATCAGACAAGCCACATCCCGCTGACAGGGACAGTCAGACAAGTGTAATCAAAGCTGTAACCGATATAATAGGTTCAGGAATTGCCTGATTATGTAATCTCTAATAATAATTAGAGGTGCCGCAGAGCCCTCATTTAGTGAACGTAACTGAAATGGTGAACATCACTCAGTACCAGGTTTCTTCCATTCCTTATGTCATGACTGTCAAGAACAGTACAGTAAGCAGATTACCAAATGTGGTGGAGAGAGGAGGGGGAGGGCATTCTTCAGTTTTGGTGATATCTTCAATGTTTTGGACTCAGATGTCATTAGGCGATTAACATCTGAAAAAATGAAACGAGTGAACTTTTGTCTGTATTTAAGACTAAGGAAATCCTTTCTGAAGGCATTTGTGTGGAGCTTTGTCTTGTATGGGAGTTAAACATGGACGGTAACTAATGAGGAGGTACTGAACAGAATCGGGGGGAAAAGAAATTTCTGGATACCTTGACCAAAAAGAAGGCATCGATTGGCAGGACATATTCTTAGACATCAAGGAATTGTGAATTTAGGGAAGTGTGTGGGGTAAAAACCGCAGAGGAAGACCAAGAGATGGAAACAGTAAGCAGATTCAGACAGATGTAGGTTGCCGTTCATATGTGGATTTGAAGAGGCTTGCTAGGCATAGGGTACTGTGGAGAGCAGCATCAAACCAGTCTCCTGACTGAAGACAACAACAACACATTCAAGATACATAGTCTACATTACAACTATATTAATCTGTAAATAATTGTTATAAAATTTTTTTAAATCGGAATTTTTCTGTGAAATATAAATACGTGATTCAGCCAAAAAGAGTTACATTCCGCAAAATTTTTATTTTTTTCATTTATTTATTAGTAATTTTTTTTTCAGTGGTGGAATTCCACGGCCGACCGCGTATCATAAAATTCCAGTTCGCATAGCGGTATTCCGAAACAGTGGCAAAAATGTTTGGGCAATTGCCAGTTTTCAGTACTGTCATCTCGAGAAAGTGTTGCTTAGTGGGATCGCCAGCCGCAGTGGCCGAGCGGTCTGCGGCGCGCCAGTCACAGTCTGCACGGCCGCTGCGGTCGGAGATTCGAATCTCCACTCGGGCATGGATGTTTGTGTCGTCTATAGTATAAGGTAGTTCATAAGTAGTTTGTAAGTTTCGGCACTGATGACCCCACAGTTAAGTCCCATAAGCTTAACAAACGTTTGCACATTTGAACATTTGCTTAGTGGGATCCAGCTATACAGTAATGTAGTGTAACTAATTGCGAGTTCAACATTTTACTGTAAAAGGTGCTAAAAATTTCAGCTATGTGCTGATTACTAAACTTCCACCTTGTGGGATGCAGGAATAATAGAATTCAGTATGGTTTGTGAAATACAAGTGCTGCAACTCCGGTAGTAAATTAGTACAGATTAGTTTGAGATTCGGGCGATGGCAATGTAGGGAAAAAGACAGGGCTTCAAACTCCAGTTATCCCATTCACTGTCTATCCTTCCATGTCAGTTATGCTTTCTTCGGAATGCAGTTTTATTGGTAACTACTGCTTTATGAGATTCTCTTCGATACACCATATTTCATCTTCCAAATTTTCCACATTCCTGGTCAATAACCTCTTGACTACATCCAGGTACTCCACTCCAAAATTATCAGTAGGAATAACCACTACTGCTTCAGCATTTAGCTCTTGTCACCTACAATACAGTACGTACTACCTAACACATTATTCCGTTCTAAAGGCTCCATTGCACACAACATACTTAGAGGGAACTCCGGCTCTACATTTATACTAAGATACTTCCCGGGAAAAGCTGGCCTATTGTTATACGAACCATAGCTTAACGCATTTTTCCCGGTTTATGTGATTTGTTCCGTGTGATGAACATTAGTCACAAATGTCCAGCACTATCCACAGCTTCATCCACCTGAAATTATTACCGCTAAGTTCCACTTTAAGTCACCGGAGATCAATTTTGGCATTGTGGCTTTCCAGGAAACGGCTGCGACCATCCTGCATTTTAAATTTTGCCACTTGACGTGAATGGTGGAGAGGATTCTCAGGCACTTTCACACTGAGCTATTCGTTTTAGATACCATTAGTATCACCTAAAAATGCTTCACTCACTAAGCCACATCGAATGTGATTTTTTTTTTTGCGTAAATAAATTTAACAGTCACAGTAAATTTCTTTGTTATAATATTTAAATTTATCTGCGGATGCTCACATTTGAAGATTTCGAACAGAAACCCTAGCCCCGGAATCATACATTAGCCTACTGTTACACGTGGGAACAATTCCACCCAGTGTTGTATCGTATGTTCCCCACAGATAAGAAAAACCACAAGGCGCAAAGGCTCAACAGTATCTCCTACCAAATGTAACTTGTATTGTGTCAGTCCCAGTTGTTCGCAATTGAAATTTTGAGGTATTTACTCGAATTTACGACCTCTATATTTATATGATTATAAATGATGTTTATTTCACTTAATACAGATGTGTATTAGTTCAGACGTTTTATTTTTTACGATGAACAGAAATTTTCACACCCTACATATGTCTTATGTATATCGTTTTACAGTTGCTTTTGATCTTCTAATACCTTTACTAACTGATAAACGGGAAAGGTATATCAACCTTGGGGAGTCAAATCATCTTCATTTAATGGGAAAGCCTCTTGGCGAATGCGAGCTCCTTCTGCCGCTTCACTGCCGCCGAGGTTTTCCTTAATGTAAGTACTCCGAAAACTACCTGGTCGCAGATCATCTTCGCTCACTTACTCCTGGAGGCTAACTTCCGCTAATGGTCCATATGGCCACAGGAAGAGTGACCCATATCCGTGTAGAAAATATTTCGTCTACCTTGAACCGGAATAGCTAAGTCAATTTACAAATATACCGTTGCTAATCTCACAAGATAGTGTAACACTATAGAATACTCCTTTCCCTAATATTCCCTTCTTTATTATTGTTTTATGCAATTGTTACTAGATTATTTATTTCAATAATTTGATATATATCGATTGTCAATTGTATTGTAATGGCCGGCCGCGGTGGCCGAGGTGACTGAGGCGCTCCAGTCACGGTCAGCACGGCCACTACGGTCGGGGGTTCGAATCCCCCCTCGGGCATGGATATTTGTGCCGTCCTAGTTCGTAAGTAGTTCATAAGTAGTTTGTAAGTTTAGGGACTGATGACCCCGTAGTGAAGTCCCATAAGCTTAACAAACATTTGAACATTTTTGTATTGTAATGACTGATGTCTGTATTTATAATCCTTGAGTTAGTAGAAGTAAGTGTTCTGCTGGAAACTGTAAAACTTATTTTTCTATGACAATGTTTATTTTCTGTTTAAACATACTGCAGTTGTTATTAGATAAATTGTTCTGTATAAAATATGAAATAAAGTGTGCTGGTAGTGTTAGGGCAAATTTAGTAATTGTAGTTAATACCTAGGAACGGAAAGGTGTCCAGTGCAAGATAAAAGGTGGTTGGCTGGAGGGAAACGATTCTGGAAATGTAGTAACAGGTAATTTTGGCGGAGTTGTAGTTCAGTTGTAGCCGTGAGCAGTCGAGTATGAAGTACAGAAGTGGCCAACTACAAAATTAAGCGGAAATACTGGCGTTTGTCGTAAACGTGTTGGAGACTAAGAAGAAGCTGTGGAATTGGAGGCTAGATTAATTTGCTGCAAGTTTCCCATAGCCTCGGCTGCAAGTTATTAGTCTCCGAAGTATTATGGTTTTGTCATGTTGGCTTGTTGTGCAATACTAACTTCGCCATGAAGACGAAATGAGGTCACAGCCACACCAACTACTGAAATGTTTCTGGAAGCATATTGTGGTCACTAAGTCACCTAGTCAGCCACTTACAGTACTGCAAGTAAAGTATCTTTAGTTTTGTATTCATGCCCGAACCAGCAGTTTGTTTGAAGTTGCACAATTGATTATCTATCAAACATTGTATCAATCCGTGATTTTCCCAATTCATACTACCAAGTAGGTTCCTTTCCTGGTGATGCAAATTCCGAGAATCATGAGAGTAAAAATTATTAATTGCAAGAACTTTTAATGCAGTGTGTGTGTGTGTGTGTGTGTGTGTGTGTGTGTGTCTGTCTGTGTGTGTGTGTGTGTGTGTGTGTGTGTGAATTATGCAGAACAGTACTAGTGTTAAATATTATCAGTACAGTAACAGAGTACCAATTATTTGAATGGTTTGCAGATAGACAAAACTAACTGTAAGTTTAATATTAAATATTTTGTTGAAAGTAACATTTTCTAAAGTTTTAGTCAGCAAACGAATCTATTGGCATTATCTTAAGTGTTTTCATGAGGTTTCAAGAATCAATAGTTTCATTTATTGTCTATAAAATTCAGAATCAAACTAGTTGTCAAATATCATTTCAAAATACCAAACCATTAAAAAAATACTAATCTTTGTTTAGTAAAGAAACTGCAAGGCAAGGTAAAGTAATGAAAGTGCACTTATTTTCAATATAATTCTTGTACCCATTGCTTAAAACAAGAATAAGGTTACTAAATATTCAAAGTATCAGATTTTCTATTGGTGCTAATTGGTCAGTATTTTGTGATAGATTTGAACTTACTGTAGTCAGAAGTGTTGAACAGTGCAGCACATTAGCTTGTTTGTTTTATTAACCAGTAACCGTCATATAGGCCTATCTTGGTAATGATTCCAAATTTAAACAGGTTACTGACTGCACCACAGTGTTGTATACATTAGTAATTGTTCACGTTTACTGCCATAAATGTTTCCTTTCTTTTTGCCTTGAAGTTTTTGGAAAGCTATGATAACTAATGAAGGCCTAAATTCTCTTGAGCTGAAATTGCATTTTTTGTTACAATTTATTTATTTCCCTAAACCAGGTATGCGACTGTTTTTGTTAAACATTACAGTTCACTTAATTTGCTGTTTATACTGAACCTAACAGCATTATTTGAAAGGCATTACCTCTCAAAACGAAAAATCTTTAGAGACTAAGTTGGAAAACGATTCCTTGTCCGTTAGACACACAACACGGTTAAAACTAAAATCCTAGCACATAACAGTGGTGTTTCGCAGTGCATAACTTTGTGTTGTGTAAGTGTGAGTGTACTGTAGGAATATCACTGGGGTGTTACAATACATTCGCGAAGTTTTTCATGGGCATTGACCCTACATTTGGTACCTATGTATAAGCGATCTACTACATGGCGGTAACGCACATACTGACTGTGATTAACAGTCTGTCATTTGCAGGTAATCCACGCGCGCGAGAGCCTAGTGCCTTGGCACTGCTAGAGAAGTATAACGAGGCTGTATTTGAGTGGCAGTGATATATTAAACTTAAGTCGACACATCGTATTTCAGTATGTATCGTGCAGAAACAAAAGTGACGCAAGCAAGATATTCGTTGCTTTACACCAGATTGAATTAGCATATAATCAAGGTAAGTATACGGAGAAGACAGAGACACTGTAAACGCTATCTTCGGTTTAATCAAGAAACTTAAAGATGTCACTGTCACTGACTACCTGGAAGATGAAGATTGGCTCAAGTCGAGGAACAAGGGACCTCAGAAATACTGTGTACAAATGACAATTTGATCCGGCTGAAGAATCGACAAGAATTTGATCAGGAACAACCGAAATTTACACTCCTATTTACGGAACGTCTGAGAAAGATTGCTAAAATTCATTTTAATGAAAATGCTCAAATGTTTAAGCTTATGGGACTTAACTGCGGGGTCATCAGTCCCTAAAGTTACAAACTACTTATGAACTACCTTGTATTAAAGACAGCACAAACATCCATGCCCGACGGAGGATTCGAACCCCCGACGGGAAGCGTCTTCGCGCATCGCAGCATAGCTCATCTTAATGACATAACGCTGTGGCGTCGCACCGTGAACTTAATAATGGAAATCTGGGAAAATTAATATAAGTTGGAGAAGTACATTGAACGATATTATTTCATTAAATCCTAAGAGCAGCTCTATTGACTACACAGATGGTGGTATAAGTCAATTTTATATACTCGTAACTGGCATGCTTCCGTTGTTAAAGCAGTATGTTAGTAATATTCAATTTCTTTTGTTGCTTTGAAAACTATTTCGACTTCCTAGAAAGTGTTTGCCTGAATGCTCGTCAAAAGTTCGTAATTCATCTCTAGGTTGTGAATGCGGTATCAGCCCTCCCTACTACCAGCAACGACGTAGCGACAGGCGATAAGCAGAAGACTTGTTTCGTTTTTGGTGTGCCCACATTAGCCGTTAGCATGAGTACGTAGAATGTCGGGTAGGAGTCTCGCCAGTCCTCTTTAAGTCACAAAGTAATTTTATCGGAGCACAGAGTATGCAAAGAACCCCAAAACATTAACTCGAAATAGACCTCTGTCGTTTGCGTACAGTTTCGTTAGTAACATATGAGCGACACAACCTGCAATATCAAGAGAAATCAATGTAATGCGTATGAGGAATGCATCCGTTAGGAAAATCCGTTGAAAATTTGTATTCATTTTATCCACTTCTTCCTCTCTGTTCTTTGGCTCCACATCCTAAATTTCCTCTGTCCTAGTCGTGGCTGTTCAAAATCAATGAACAAAATATTTTTGGAATTGAAATTTTCTGGGTGTTGTACCGCGTCATGATGTAAGAAGGCTATTACAGTAATAACCAACGTTTCGGACAACTTTACAGTGGCCTCCATGTGGGTGTATTGATGTAAGCTCACATGCGTATACCCACATGAAGGCCACTGTAACGTTGGCCGAAACGTTGGTTATTAAAATAATAGCCTTCTTACATCATGACGGGGAACAACACAGATAACTTTCATGTCATCTGACTGGTCGCGGAAGCCTATGCAATTATAAAAAATTTTTAGTAAAAACATGCAGATAGCCAACGGTGGCGACATTGTATTCCTACATTTCCTGATGAGACCAAATATATTAAAGTGCGCCTACCTGTGCGCTATCGTGACTGTTGCCTGCAACCTTATTTCTGGTCTTTGACAGGTGCCCTACACACAGTGCCTCCATTAAATGCTGACTGTTGCCTGCAACCTTATTTCTGGTCTTTGACAGGTGCCCTACACACAGTGCCTCCATTAAATGCTGACACTGCCACGCTTTGGCGCGAAATTGACAGCTGACCGGTGTAAACCATTATTATAAGATTCTGAGAATGTCCACCAAAAGTCGAAACTCATTAAATAAAATAAATCATTGCAACCAAGACTGTGTTTTATTAGAAATGAGTAGAGTCCAGATACCTACCTTACTTTTCCTTTTTTTTCGTTATTTAAGGGGTATGGGGGAGGAATGACGCCCCTCGTCTCTCCTCCCTTTATTTATGACCCTAGAACATGAGAAATGGGCCTGATGATGAAATAATTATTGCCTCTTGCCACCACTGCTGCCTGTAACCGCTACCACATCTCGGCTTTGAATTAAACAGGCTCTAGATATATTATTTGGATATAGAAGCCCACGCTGCTTATACTTATTTCGAAAACTGATTTGGGATAGCAGTCATGGCGTAATCATCGTCCAAAATTCTGTGATAGGCGGGATATCTGGAGAACAGGGAGACCAAATCAGCAGTGCATTACAATGGGCGACGAACATGCGTTCACTTGGTGTAGCGCATTATCTAGTTGCAATGTGGCCCTCTTCAATTTTTGAATATATGAGCCGACAACAGGCCCCAACACTTCTGAGATGTAAAGCTGAATGTTAGTGTACCGTAACAGAATACTTTGATATTGTGGGAATGGAATACAATACAGCACTTCTTTTACATACACATACTTCGCAAATCATGCAATTTTCCGACGTCTGCTGTTCCTGTAAAGGTGGAAAATCGATCTGTAACGCATGACAATTTGTGCCGGACCGGGACTCGAACCCGGGACTCCCGCTTTTCCGGAGCGGTGTCCATGAACACTCTGTCACCCATGTAGCCTCCCCGGCGAGATTCAAACTTCCATTTGTTGCACTTGTCTCTATCGCTCACATGTCCGTATACGTTACAGCGTGAGTCCCACAGCAGGAAGTGACAATTCTACCACCGTAATCCTGTCATGGCATTGAAGTTTGGGTCTGGCCAAGGCGCGTGCACGGCTGGCCCAATGGTTAAATGTTCAAATGTCTGTAAATCTATCGGACCAAACTGCGTGGTCATCAGTCCGTAGCATAAAAACTACTTAAACTAAGGTAAACTAATCTACGGACAAGCACACACACCCATACCCCAGGGAGGACTCGAACCTCCACGGCGAGCAACCGTGCGCTCCGCAGCGAGATGCTGTAGTCCGCTCGGCTACTCCACCGCGGCCCCAATGGTTAAGGCAACCGCTCGCGAAAAGCAGAAAACGCGGGTTCGAGACTCGGTTCGGCAAAAAATTTTCATGTGCTACAGATCGATTTTCCATCTTTAGAGGAGCTATTGCGAAATATGTGCGTGGAAATATTGACCACTGCTACGGATCACCGACAATGTCTGTTCCTTTGGAACAGACCATTAATAAAAAAATAAATAAATAAATAAATACAACGTTGACCGAAACACTGGATGCAGGACAAGTATAGCGATGTACAAATCAAAGCCGACTATCGAGGAGTTATAGCCAGAATCGTAATGTGTCGTCAAAAACGAAGACGTTCCTTTCTGCTGTCCATGTCCTTCATTAATCACACCATTACCAGGGAAAACGTCTGAAACCTTAAGTGTTGAACCCAGCAACGGAAGCCATGCCGACAATCTACTTTATTGGAAAGGACGTAACATTATACAGGTTGACACCGCTTCCTGCGCAACATAGTGAATTTGTTGTGTTCTTATTAGTAATGTGTCAAAGCGATCCATTACTGCTATGCGCAGAAAACCCTTGTCATCACCTCTAGTGTGAAGTCGGAAGGTGAGTGCCACTGACCCCATCGTGTTTTTCTGCATCCAGCGGTTACAGATGAGTGTAAAAGTTGCTTGGTTATGTCTGAAACGAACATCGATTTTTGTGAAGCAAAATCTACACACCTTAAAGACAAATTTTCTGCCGCAGTCAAACTCCGAAAGACGAGCGCTGTATTCCACGAGACTGACTGAAGAAACCTACGCTTAACAAATTATTGAAGGATAAAATACAGTATAGCCGGAAGTTCCTTTTTTGATGGCGCTTTAGTTTGGTATTACTTTTCATTAGACTCAGATGAGCCTGCGCTGAAGTGCTAATCAGATACATATCACTTCGCCGTAGACGCATGCAGTGAATGTCATCCTATTTGGATTCTTCCTTCAAGGCGGTTTGGTTTAGGTGGTAGTTGGTCTATTTCTTTGACCTCAGTTCTAAAAGATGTGCTTTTAGGAGCTCCGATACGTAAAACAATTTAAGGAATGATAAATATTTCTTATTGTGGTTGATTTTAGCAATGCTGCCCACTTGAAAATGACGGCATAGTACGTCGAAACTAGTTGTGCATTAAATGTAAGGACATTAAAAGGTTCTTTCTACAAGCAAGTGTGGCTTGGAATATGTTTTACGTCTTCTCTATTAAATAATTTATCCAGTTGACTTTTCAATGACGTTATGTCAGATTATAATTTAAAAAAAAAAAAAAAAAAAAAAAAAAAAAAAAAAAAAAAAAAAAAAAAAAAAAAAAAAAAACCTTCATCCAATGTGTAACCTGAAGGTAGAGTGAGTACTCACTAGATGTAATATGAAAATTGTCTGTAACCAAATTCAAAATGTTCAAATGTTTGTATAGCTTATGGGACTTAACTAATGGGTCATCAGTCCCTAAACTTACAAACTACTTATGAACTAACTAAGACTAAGGACGGCACAAATATCCATGCCCGAGGGGGTATTCGAACCCCCGACCGTAGTGGCCGTGCAGACTGTGACTGCGGCCACCGCGGCCGGCTGTCTGTACCCTCTCGCACCTAATTTGTTCTTCGAAAATGGAATTTTTTTCACGGGTTTCAAGAAAATTCATTGATATAGAAACAAAAAGTGCAACACGTTGATTATTGGATTACGAAGAGCAATTTCCAGACTTCCTGAATGATGGCGATAATTCAATATTTTTCTAACCGTTTTTTTTCCTTCTGCACATCCTTAGTCGCTACTTAAATTCCTTTGCAATGCAGTCCTTAGTAGCGTACTCACTTGTTTAAAGCAGTTTGATCATACTAAATCTTTGTTAATTTGTTTGATTTTGTGTTGATAACCATGTATACATCTGAGTAGTTCTTTTTTCGCATTTGTATACCTCTTTATCTCAAGTAATCTATTTTGTTTTCAAATCTGTATCGAAGCTGTTAAGATATCCAGCATTCCATACTAACATCCAAGATATAGCAGTGTTTGCCGACCAAGATTACGTAATATTATGTTTAGTTCCCGAAATGTGATCCAAATAGGAGACATATTTCCGTCCTCCACAGGAATTACTACGTCCCTTGATGGATTCGGCTATAAAAAAGTCGTGGTGGAATGGCCGAGCGCTCTAAAGCGCCTTCCTGCGGAGCATGCGGCTGCTTCTCGTTGGAGGTTCGAGTTCTCCATCGCGCGCGCGCGCGCGTGTGTGTGTGTGTAGGTTACTTTAACTTATTTTCAGTAGTTTGTAAGCCTAGGGACTGCAACCTGAGTATGTAAGTTTCATGTATTTAGAAACAATATCACAAAAGGCAGCTTGATTGAGTAGATATCAAAAGGCAATCACGTATGGTAGACATACAAACATTTGTACAAGAAAAGTAGCTGCAAAGTCTCTTTGGATGACAGAAGAGAAAATAATCGACGAAAGAAGGAAGTTCAAGAATGTTTACTGTGAGAAATACAGCAACAGGACTTTCACACGAAAGAATTGGTTGTGATCGTCGGAAGAACTAACTTATCTTGCATAAACGTCCAAAAAACATTTGGTGAAATTAAAATAAAGGATGGTAATCTTAAGAGAACTGTGGAAATTTATCTGTTTATCACAGGGTATACATAATAAAGATAGATAGACTGGTGTACACTTCTCCCAGAATGTGTAATTTCTGATGACGTAACAGAAGAAAAAAATGGGGTCGATTTAGAAGGCAAATGGAAACCATTATTAGAATCTGAATATAGAAGAAAAGAGAGTTGAAAGACAGAGATTACACTGTATCGAAATTTTTAAACTCTTTTGGGAAAGAAGAAACAGATCTACTATTGAATTTATTGTAGCGAATCTATGAGACTAACAACTTACCGTCAGACTTTCGGAAATCCACAAGCAAGAGCGAAATTAGACCTATCGTTGAATAGCTTAATAGCTTATTGACGAAATTACTAAAGAGGCTAATACACAGAATGATGGA
The DNA here is from genome assembly GCA_026315105.1 of Locusta migratoria. Taxonomy (NCBI): domain Eukaryota; kingdom Metazoa; phylum Arthropoda; class Insecta; order Orthoptera; family Acrididae; genus Locusta; species Locusta migratoria. The sequence goes on along the minus strand of CM048746.1, from coordinate 230,284,823 downwards.
AACCTGAACTGTTAAATGACGATCAGTTTCGGATATGGAAACATCTAAACGTATTTCTTGTAACTTCGAAAACAAATTCTGTTGTTTGTGTTGAGATAGTTTATTTTTTATGAAAATAATTCAAATCAAATGATAAAATGTTGGTAAATCTATGGGACTTATCTATTGCGGTAATCAGTCCACTTAAACTAACTTAAAGTAACCTAAGGACAACACACAAACCCATACCAGAGGGAGGACTCGAACCTCCGTTGGTGAGCAACCACGCGCTCCATAGCGAGGTGACTTAGAGCGCTTGGCCAGTCCACTGTGACTATAAAAATAATCCTATCGCTAAACTGTTCACACTAATTCACTACTGACCATCGTATTCATAAGGTATGCTGGTTACTTTACGCTATTTCTTGCTGCTATACTAGTCTAAACGGGGAGTTATTTCTATTTGGTGGCACTGACCCCATAGATCCATGTTCTCCACTGTCGTTACCTTCCGCATTCAGACCAGTGAAATTTTATGGTCAAATCTGTAGAGCGTACCCTTTCATTGTTTATTCAGCCAGTCGTCACAGTCACTTCTACTGTGGACATCTTGACACAGGGATATGAATGACTGATGAGTCGCGATGTAGATGAGCATGTCACTTTTTCATTTACGTCGCGGATGTCCAACAGATGAACTTTATGTGTCGTTAATGGTTTACAATGCGCAATACAACTTAGTGCTGCTTTTTAGTTGATTATTGCTGTCTCTCAAGGTCATCTTTTACCGAAATGTAGACGTGACACTTTGTCCGCTCGTATATTCTATTTTCACAAGATCCTACTGCTTCAATACTGGGAGTAGTTTGTATTTCATGACTGTTGTTTAAAATGAAAAGAGCTGTTGTGATGTAATCTGTGTTCAAGGATGTAATGATTAATAGGCAACTTTTATCCTTATGTAGCACCAATGATTCAAACAATCTTAAAAAATGAATGATTTGCTGCTATATGATTGTTTTATTTTGTTTAACACTTGTAAGAACGAGATTAAGGCAACCACATTATTTATGAAGACGTCAATTAAATGTTGAGGTTAACGTCTGTGTACACTGGGAATGTATATTTTGACTTGCCATTTCAGTGAACGAGCTTACTTAAAGAGGAGTATCCATACGCTTTATTATGAGTAAGTAGAGTTTTCGAATAATTTATTTAGATAAACCCATCTGAGCCATTTATCTTTTGGCCTGGTAGCGGTTACGAGCTATGCGTGCCTCATTAAGGAGTTTTGTGTATCTAACTTTAATCCTGATACATTGCGAGCCAGCTTAATGCTGGTTCTCTACCTCCTGTAAAATATCGCCTTCCAACAATGTGTATAAACTTTGTATTATGTTTCTAGCTGACGAGAAATAATTGTAAAATTAGCCACAACATTATAACAGATTAGGAATAATAAGCTGTGCAAGTGTCAAAAGGTACTCTCAGAGACTTCATCGTAGCTCGTTTCGTATAGAATAAGTTTGTGTCTTCCAACTTAAACGACTACTTAAATCTTGGATACTCGTCCAGTTTCTGTTATATTCATAAAAATGCGTACCTGTGGTGTTGTGTAGCAGCCTCAGTGAATTTCGCGCTGTTGACGTTTCACTCCTGACTATACTGTCATCACATTAACCCAGTCCACTGCCCATTCATCGTTCTGCTCGTCGCGTGTGTAATGCCGTGTGAGTCGGCCGTCCATGTTTGTAGGTAACATCGCATTGTGCCATTGCAAGATGGGCCGTCGGACCACAGCTACCTGGCCTTGCTCCGTATATGCCTGGCTCTGTCATGGGGTGGGGGAGGGGAAGGGGGGAAGTAGAACAACGAACTACGATGGATGATATGCTTATGCCAGTGCATCGTGCAGACATACAGTTAAGATCTTCGAGACATGTTTACGTCGCTCGCGCAAACAAAAATCACTTGGGTAGGCAGAATCTGTCATCGCTGAGGGCCAAGGACAGTCTATTCCTATTGCCAGTAACCGGTTGTCCACAGGCTGCTGACATTTATGGGCTCTCAAACACTCTTACCTGTGCTGCTGTACTATTAGCACTCACTCCAATTCTACGAGCATGGCTTACAACTCTCTCCTGCGTGGAGGCACAGAATCTCAACTAACAGAGTGAGAATGTAGACGTGACGATGGTGACCAGTATCTTCTTACAACTAAAGCAGCACGTCCAAGTTGCGTACCAATTTTGTGAGACCGTCATCCCACCAATCGGAATGCCAGAATTTGACTCCTTTCAAAGTCCTCCAGTTGGTTGTTTGGTGCAAGAATTGACGTTCGTGGTGAAACAGCTTTCTCATTCACACATAGATATTTCACTGATCCTAATGGCTGTAAACATTTCATATTAAAACTTATACGCAGTCGATAGTCTGCAATTTTCATGCACCATGTTGCATCTGCCATCATCGGATTAAAATTGACGTCGTCTCTCTTCCGGCAGTGTACGAATGTAATAAATAACATCATTTATGGTACTTTATGTTGCAAGGGATAATTAACAAGAAACTGATCATTATGCATTAGCTATTAGTTTCATAAACCACATTGGACGGATCATTTTCACAAAAATAATAGCAAAGAATACAATATCACATACTGGGTGAGATCTATGGATGACATCCTCTGCTCAATAAACGAACTAGTAACCAAAATTGAAAAATTACTCTCAGAAATTAATAAATTACAAGAAAATATAAAGTTCTCGATTGTAAGATAACAACCGAATTCACTTTGTGCGCATACTATCAAAAACAAAACACTCTTGTCCGAAATTTACCATTAACCCACAGCATCGGTCATTATTATCCCCCAATCTTCCAACCACCCACTGGCGAAGAAGCAGGTCGCACTCCGACGCGTGCTTCATAGAGTCAATACAGTACCACTCAACAAAGAAAACTATGAACTTGGCAGCGGTGGAGTAGCCGAGTGGTCTAAAGCGTCTCGCTGCGGAGCGCGCGGTCGCTCAACACACACAATACAAACACCAATTACAATAACAGCGATCCACAAGAACAAAGAAAATATAAAAGAAGACACAAGATGGTACACAATAATAAACAGGCACAAAATAAAAAAAAATCAAACAAACAAAATAATCAACATTTTCAAAAAACAGACAGTTCTATTAAAGACAAACCCCGAAACCGACAAAAGACACAGACACATACTATACAGCTGTAACAGTTGTGAAATACAGTTCAAAGAAGCAGAATAACAGTTATAAAGAACACGTTAGAGCAGGGAAGTATGGAACAAACCACTGCACATTTGCTGAACATCTAAGAACACACACATCCACAAACCAAAATCCAGAGAAGAAGACATAGCAATAATTAGAATAAACAAGAATCACCTTCTAACAGCACAAGAAAATTATTCCACTGAAAAAACCAAAGCAGGAAATAAAATCCCGTTGAATGACTAAGCACACATTACAAACGACTCACAGGTCTCATAGAGAGATGAAATATGGAAAGGCCCACACCCTTCTTTTACCCTCCACGAGAAAAGAAAATTGAAATTGATGCTATGATCATCAAAACACATTTTCTACTACTACTACTACTACTACTACTACTACATACACGCAGGCAGACACACACATACACACACGCACACAGACACGCACACATACAGGCACACACACACGATCATATTTTTCGTACACACATAACATAAACACTACATTCACGTAGTGAGTTAAATTGGCAACACATGTAGACAAACGAATTCCTAAACTAGATGTTCACAATCTGTTGAGAATCTATTAGTAAGCAAAAATGTAATTTACAGATTTGGTATCCAATGACAATGTCCTAAAATAGAGGGCGAAACGCCTGTGGAGGAAATATAGGCAAGAAAACGGCTGTGTCATTTCCAAAACTAGGTAATTTTATTTCTTTTTCATTTGTAGAACAATATTGGTTTCAAAAGACATTCACAACTTCAACGTGATATGTTTGTGTGTACACAGTAAGTATATGTAGAGGTATAATATGTGTGCGCAGCAACTTAGAAGTACAGGGAGCAATAAAAATGTAAGGCATGAACAGCAATATATATTCCTGATTATATATATATATATATATATATATATATATATATATATATATATATATATATATATATATATAACGTGAAATGGGATATTCTGATCAATATTTTGAAAGAATCGCTGGTAAAATACAAAGGTATAAGAATAATTTGGAAATTATATAGAGATCAAATAGCTGTAATAAGGAGCGAAGAGTGTGTAGAGGAAGCAAAAGTAGAATAGGGAGTAAGACATGGATGCTCAATTTCATCTGTGTTATTTAATGCATATATTCAAATCGGATTGGGTGTAGTTATGTAGAGTATGGAAGGAGGTGTGGTGATACAAGGAGAAAAACGTGGGAAAAACTAACGTACTACCTTTTGCCGAAATATTGCTCTGTTAGCGGAAAATAAAGAAGTGTTAATGTCTGTCCTCAGTGAAATTAAATTAGCGCTTATCAGGTATAGAATGAAAATCGGGAAAAAACTAAAATTTTAACTGTAAACAAGTACGGAACCCATGCAAGTATTATGTTCGTTGGTGCACCCCTTAAGAACGTCAATAAAATTACATACCTGGGTAGCAAGATCACTTCACATGTTAAATCGAAACGAGACATTCAAAGTAGAATGTCACACAAAAATTGCCTTCAAAAAGAAACTTGAGCTTCTCACATCCAAAAACATGAACATTTTTTTGAGGAAGAAGTTGTTGAAGACTTTTGTATGAAGTTTAATGTTGTATGGGGAAACTGGTACATCGAAAGCTAGACGCGTTCGGGATGTGGTTTTACCGTAGAATGTTAAAGATAAGCCGGGTTGATAAAATAAAAAACGAACAGGTTTAGCAAAGAATTTGTGAGGGGTTGCCTCCGAGAAGAGCTCTACGAAAAAGGCGTAATATCTGGATTGGTCATGGCTTGAGGCACGAAGGATTGCTAAAAATCATCTTGAAGGGATTGCTGGTAGGCGTGAACTTTAGAGGAAGATTCAGGCTGGAGTATGAGACCACTGACACCATAAAGAAATACTGAAAACGAATCTACGGGTTGATAACCAAAGAAGAAGACAGTAAGTCATCATCTTATGTGAACATGGGTCCAGATATGCTTTTCTTCCATGTGGTATTTGTCTCCAACACAATAAGCAAAGCAAATACAAGAGAACGGCACGCACCAGCATGCCACGTGCAAATCGATCTCACAGCAGATGTTCAGTATGTCCTCCGTAAGCATTGATACATGCATGAACCTACCTTCGCAGAGAATCTCGGATGTGTTGGGTGAAAGAACGCGATGTCTTACGAAATAAACAACTATGCCGAAAGAAACTATGAGACATAATCGTTGTCGATTACTTGCTTCATCATTTTCATGTGGATCGTTGGCGGATCATAAATGCAGATTGTGAAAATCGACAACGTGATCTCGTTGAAACAACGCCACACATGTGAACTGAACTGTTGCGCTAAAATTAGGTTTTCCACTTGGTCGAAGAAACGATTCGCAGTATCCGTGCAGGACAATCAGCTATCACAGTGCACACCTTAAATATTTTGGATGCAGTTGATCACCTTGTAACACCCACCAGACGGTCACGTGACCCACATTCACTGTTGTCGTCACTTCTCTAACACTAGGGTAGACGTCTCCCGTTGCGGTGTCGTTCCCGTTCAAATGCACTATTTTCCTTTTGGGGCATGTTGGTCCTAAAAATTACTATCGGTACAAACGTCTAGGGCGAGTGCGACTGCCTTCCGTTAATCCTTATATCAAAAGGGTATCTGCCAACTGTACATGAGTGTAAACTAACATTACATTGCACGAGGCATGCCTGTACTTTACGTGGTTGCAAAGCTCCGTGTAACCTGAGCACTGCTACGCTCCCAAATAACTAGGAGTGGATAGCTGTCATACCAAACAACACTGTATAGACAGAAAGAAAAAGGTCAGCTCTAGGAATAGCGTCATTCGCAAACTGACGAACACAAACTGGGGTGGCGACCTTCAAGTCCTTCGAACAACAGCCACGTCACTTAGTCTGTCGGCAGCTGAATATGCCGCGCCTTGTGGTAGAATTCGGCTCACGTGAAACATATCGACGTGCCTGTAAATGACTCAGTCCGCATCATATCGGGGTACCCGAGACCCACGCCGAAAGAGAAATCTACCCTCTCATAGGGAGAGCTCCTCCTAGCATACGGCTTCGCTCAAGAAGAAGCTTTCTTTGGACGTCAGAGCCAACTGTAATCACAGTCGAAGAGGCTTCAGCTATGGAAGGAGAAAACACCTAAACGTATCGTGGCCATGAAAGAACAACTTGCAGCTGGAGGTGACAAATCATAACATGGAAGGATCTCAACAGGCTTAGGACTGGAGTCTCAAATTTCAAGTTCAACCTTTCCAGATGGGGCTACCTCGATGGGTAACCTCTGTGCAACTGTGGGAATGTCCAGAGGGTCTACTACTTACTGACGTGTCCAAACTTGTAAATATATGATAATGTAACTTGCATCACGAAGGGACATGTAAAAAAATAAAAATAAAAAAGAAGCACCAGCGGTGCACCAATGACAATAAAAATGCAGCCAGGTGTCATTAAAAGTGGATGTTTCCCATGTTCAAAAATGTTCAAATGTTTGTAAATCTATCGGACCAAACTGCGTGGTCCGTAGCTTAGAAACTACTTAAACCTAGGTAAACTAACCTAAGGACAACACACACACCCATGCCCCAGGGAGGACTCGAACCTCTACAGCGAGCAACCGCGCGCTCCGCAGCGAGACGCTTTAGACCGCTCGGCTACTCCACCGCGGCTGTTTCCCATGATTCTAAAGTCTCGTTTGTCCTGTGTTTCCCCTAATTACTATGATGGGGACAGTGAGGTATAACACTGAAAAAAAGTGTTTCTTGAACCATGTTAATATTTCATTGACTTCGTGAATTTGATAGAAATGTGTCCCAAAAATTGTGACGTGCCGTAGAGTTTCGTTATATCCTGTATACATAGATTGTGAACATCCGATGATGACAGTGAATCTACTGAAAACAATCACACGATACCAATAAAAATATTTTTGTAATCTTAACTTTGGAAACTTCCTTTAAAATTTATTTTCACCTGATTTGTTAACCGTGAGACAAAAATTTGTGTTCAACCTAATGATCGTTTGCAGAAAACAGCAAAAATTCTTTACGTGAGCGCATTTTAGATTCCCGACCAATAGAAATATTGGTAATTAATAGCATTTGATTATTAAACAGTATAAAGTTCATTGCAAACATTGACCATGCCAATGCACTAAATGTTACACAATTTTAAAATTATTAATTAAGGTATCAATGTATGTACACAGTTGGGTGACAACATTTATAGTTAGATCATAGGTAGAAATTCTCCACGTTGAGATTTGCTATGTGCTTGTAGCTGACGGGAGGCCAGCGAGCAGGCCGACGTTGGTGGCTTGTTCCAGCTTAGGATTTTCCAGTTCGTTTCCGGTGAGGGAAGAGAGAGACAGTGGCGAGTGCCAGGCACAGTGCAGTGCACAGCGTGAAATAAAATATTCTAATACTACTGGCATTTGAAGTAATACAATTCAGTTACGAACCTTTAAGGCCCTCATTACAAAATAGCCTGTTGATAAATAAACAATAGATTAGCTGATATAGTCACATCTGGCGTAATATGTTTAATTGACAATGAAAAGTAATAAATTACCAACGAAGACAAGACAGTTACGCAACTATCATGGCAATGTTTGTTTATAAAAATAATATATTAACTATTTCTCATTTTATTTTCAATTAATCTTGTGTATTTTACCTTGAAATATTCAGTTAAATCACTTATCTGTGATATAAGAAATTGCACGATTATTATAAATAGTACAAAGGATGTTTATACTAATATAAAAACGTAAGAAACTATTTGTTTACTGTTTAGTGTAATTATTTTGATTTTAAGTAAAGTTTTACAAATGTATTTGCTGAGCGCTGTACGTTGGCAAATCAGTTAGAGCGGTTCACATCGGTAAGTTGATGACGTAGGGAAAAAACCCCGGCAGTTGAGCTTTCGACGTGCGCGCGCGCGTTGACAGGAAGTGACGAGACGGGAGCACGTGGGGTAGTTGGCCGGACGGCGTCTCTCGGCATAAGTCGCCATGTGGATCTACAGGTGGAGGTTATAGATTTGTGTGTGGCAATTGCCACGTGTGGTTGCTCGTCGTAGACTGCACCAAGTTGAATCGAGTGCTACTGTGTGTTTATGAATATTTAGCTGGTGGAACAAGGTGTGCATCGCATTGAATTAAAGTGACTGTGATTTGTTAATGTAACACGTGTCGTCGCATAGGCACGAACATAAACGGTGTTTGAGGCAGCCACATGGTGTGAAAACAATTTGCGACAGATATTCATTTTGTCTGGGGCTCATCAGCTATAACTTTATTTGATAATTGTGTCGACGTACAGACGTATCAGCCACAGGGTTCTAATATTGTGAAATAAACAACATAAAGTGAAGTTTCACGTGTTTCCAAAAATAGTAGTTAGTATACCCTTTTCTCTCATGAACTTGATTTTATTATGAATTTGTTTTGTTAATCATATGCAGGGAAGGAAAGCTGCGAACATGTGATATCAAACCCTAAAAAACGACTCAAACAGTCGCAATCACAGTTCCAGCTTTTTGGCATGTTTAGGAATTTGGTTCGCAGCTGGTGGTTGTGAGTTTTAAAAATAATACTTTCTCTATTTTAAACTCTCACCCCGACCTTCACTCTCACATTTGGAGGCTCGTTACGGGATAAGTTCACGTTGGACTTGCTCGGACGCAGAGATTGGTGAACAGTTACGAAGAGTTGCAAACAAGTGCGCGGACGCGACGAACAATTTCAAGTGTGTGTGGCGGCTGGCAGCAGAGAGCGGGATAAATTCACACTGGTCTTCCTCGGACAGAGAGGTATGGTGTGCTTAGGACAGTGATAGTGGACAAAACAGTTAGCGTAATCGGACGATACGAAAACGAGTCGCGTGGTTAACGGCGGTTGGTGACTGGCAGAGTTCGGGCGCGGGCATCCGTTACAGGCGATCGACGGCGCATCGGCCCGGCAGCAGTGAGCGGCGGCGCGAGGGATCCACGCACTCAAATTTCATCTTCTGTAACGGTCGGCAGTGATCGTGGTGACTTCGCAAGTCGCCAACGTAGTGTCGGGGCCCAGCAGCTTCGATTCTACAAAGGATAAGGGATGCAGTGAGGACATATTCCAGCCACAGCTTCTACAACAGACGGCAGCGAGCGTTGGGGACGTCGCAGCTCGTTGCAGCAACTTCTGGATTAAAAGATAAGTAAAGCAGCTGGCGCTATAAATTCGTGTGTGTTAATCAAGCTTTCTTCTGGCACAAATCATGGATCAGGTTTTTAAAAAGTCGCCAAGCGACGTAAATTCAGAGGGTAGCATACTAGCAAGTCCAGAGAGGGTAGATACTGGGGGAATGTTGTTGACACCGGAGATGATTGCAGCTATGTTAGCGAGTTTTAGCTCAAATTTAGAATCAAAATAGAACATTCAAACTCAAATTTAGAATCAAAAATAATATCAGAAATAGGAACTGTAAAATCAGAAATAGAAACTGTAAAATCAGAATTGAAAGCAGACTTTAAGGCAGACATTGGGGCACTACAAAATTCAGTATTTGCATAAAGGCAGAAATAATCACAGACATTGACAAAAAGATAGGAAGTCTAACAGAACGGTTTGAAAATAGGGAAAAGGAGATACATGCCAGTATTGGTGCTATTGAGACTGAGGTAAGAGGCAAGGTAGATGATGAGACACAAATATGTGATCTCAGGAATGAGGGCACTATGCAGGCATTGGCTGAGGTTGACAAGAGGATGGTGGCAGGTATTGAGGAAACAATAATTGTTGTCAGGGAAATTAGAGAATACAGAATATAACTTTAGGAAAAAGATAGAACAAGTAGTGACAGTAAACAATACTGAGATTGAGAAGGTGAACACTAGAATAAATAATCTAGAATTGTGTACTGCATCAGGAAGCACTAATTGGTCCATGGTGCAGACACCTAATGGCAAAAAGTTTTCAGGAGTGGGTAATTATCATCCAGTAGATTTTTTGGCTGCATGCAAGGACCAATTTTTTCCTGGTATGTCAGACCAGTGTAAAGTGAAGTTAGCAAAGAGAATGCTTGACTGTTCTGCTCAAACATGGGCAAATCAGTGTGCTGATAAATTTGTTACTTTGGAGGCATTTGAAAAATTGTTGTTAAATAAGTATTGGGGGAGGCCAAGCAAGCTAAGAAACAAAATGAATTCTTGAATCGGCAAAACTATGTGAAAGGGAAACAGAGCATGAAGGAATTTTGTCAGGAGGAACTTGAGAAACTAGTGCATTTAGATACACCTTTGAGTCTTTTAGCAGTAATTTCCACTTTGTGTAGGAGGTTACCTGCAGATTTGCATTGGCAGTTAATTCACCATCCCACAGATTCAGCTGAGAATTTCATTGAATTTGTAGAAAAAATAGACCAGGGTTTAGTTATGGAACGACAGCTCAGAGGAACACAGCATGTGAATCACAATGAAAACAGAGGCAGTAGAAATTGGGGTCACAACCAGGAAAACCACAATAGAGAGAGGAATTTAAATGAAAATTGGAGAGGTGACAATAACAGAGGAGACAACTGGGAGAATAGAAGCCAGAGGGAAACATGGGAAAATGTTTCGAGAAATCAAAGGCAGGAAGGTGGAAATAGGAATGGGGATAACAGTAGGAGAGAAAATCAGAGAAACTAAGATTTGTTCCAAATGAGGTCCATTTTGGGACAAGGAACTATTCTAATAATAGGACCAGAAGATGGGATAACAGGGGATCTAATAACCATAATTACAGTAGGAATAGAGATGGGGAGAGAAGGGAGGAAAAACTATGTCACATGGACAGAGATGATGACAGGAAAGAGGAAGTAGGAGTTCACAAGGGCAAGGATAAAGAAAAGAGGGAAGAAAACATAAATAGAGTAAACAAGGAAAGGGAGAAAAGAGAGGAAAGTATGTGTCAGATGGGTGCCGTTATAGGTAGTGAGGAAATTTTTGGGGATTGGTTTTTGCAACATGACAAGAGAAATGCAAACAGGAGGAGGAGTGATAGAAACTAGGACAATAAAGGAGAGTATGATGTGAGAAGTTTATTTGATAACAACATTAAAGAGGATAAAAATAGTGTTGGGTTAGCCATAATTTTGGATAGGTCAGAGGCACACGTGTTGACTGAATGTGAAAGTATGAATGTAAATATTGATGATACTCTAGCCAGCATAGATGTTGTGGAATGTATGAATAAGAGTGAATGTTTTTCTAAATTAAATGTAAATAAATGTGGTCCAGTAGAGACAATAAATGACAATGGACCTACTGTAAATGAAGACCAAGTTGACAGTGTAGATGCACAAACCATAAATTTTATTGGGAAAATAAACTGGATTAGGAAATGGGCACCAAATGATTGGCTATTGCACAAATATGATTTCTTGGACAGACTATGCAAACAATATAATAGGGATCAGACTTATTACAATGTGTTGAAAGAGTTTGGGGACAATGAGCATGATCAATTAAAGGCATTAGGCATGTGTACCCTAGATCATGATGAGATAAGTGAGGGACAGAGAGTTGTACAGCACGGGTTGGCTGATGATGGGGAGAAAGTGGAAGTTTTTATGATTCATAATAATGAACAGTGTCATGAAATGGATATTGATGGGTTAAAGTCAGGTTGGGTTAATAAAGAAGTACATGAGTATGGGCAAGATGATTGGATCTAATTCCTCAAACATTTAAAAACAGTAGAGCCAGTGGCATGGGAAAAAGAAAATTATGCTTTTTCAAGAAAAATAGGGGTGTTAAATGCAGGGAACTCAGAATTTGAATTAATCATTGAGGAGGAGCTGTTTTATTGGTGATGTTTTATTGGTGATGAAAGGTCTATGTTTAAATCTAGTGTTAGGAAGTGATTTTCTGTGCAAATATGAAGCTCAGTTGGAATATAAGGATCAAGTGCTAGAATTAAGTCTGGAGGGATGCATGAAGAGGGTGAAATTCAAATATTTTATAAGTGATAAAGATTTAATGGCATGTTTACACAAGTAACTGTCATGAAGTATGAGATTCAATGCATTGTAAATAGTAGGTTAAGAATTTGTGTATATTTATTCTGTGGTCTTTGTTAGTATCTACTTGTGTGTTTAGATTTAAGCATTGGGGCCAAGTTTACAAGTGTTGTTTGTAAATGTTTTTCTTTTGTTGTTTGTGTTAAAACATGTGCTTGTATCAGATTTGCAGTTCAATAGTGGTACATGGGGTAAATATGTATGTATGTATGCCAACACTAAAGGATAGAGGAAGTGGGAGTGTACTGTTTATGTGTGTGTATATGTGAGCAGGGCTGGATATGTGGTGTGAGTTGTGGGGTTACTTGGAGAATGAGAAAGTGGTGGACATTGATGCAGGCAGTGGGGTCTGTGGCTTAGATAAAATGTTCAAATGTTTGTTAAGCTTACGGGACTTAACTACGGGGTCATCAGTCCCTAAACTTACAAACTACTTATGAACTACTTACGAACTAGGACGGCACAAATATCCATGCCCGAGGGGGGATTCGAATCCCCGACCGTAGTGGCCGTGCTGACCGCGACTGGAGCGCCTCAGTCACCTTGGCCACCGCGGCCGGCCCTGGCTTAGATAAATTGTGATGAATATGTCAGCTGACAGTGTTGCATATGTTGGTGTGACTGACCATATGGGTCAGAAGTGAGGAATGTATGTTTGTTGTGGCTGTTTTCGCTAAAGGTGGGTTGGATTGAGAAATGTGTCAATGAGAGAAAGTGTTTGCTCTTTAATGTCTGTCTCTTTTGAGTGTTTGGTAGGTAACATGTCTAATAGGGAATGCTCAGTATTGTTATATTAAACTGAGTCTGATAACACATTTTTGTTTCTTTAATGGTTCTCAACTGTTGACTGAACAATTTCTGCAACAACAGTTGACGACAACTATTTTTCTGTCTAGCTTGAGTATCAATAGGGTTTGGTGACATTTTATTTTAAAAAATGTAGATTTTTGTGAGAAACTAATTTTGAAATTAGACTTTAAACTTAGATATGTTATTGTGGGGAGTACTTATGGAAAGCATATGAGACCGATGACAGGGATCCAAATTTAATCTCACACCAGCAAGGATAAATTTTTTTGGTGCGAGGGGGTAGGATTTGTATTTATGCTTGAAGGTGTCATTTTGATAGAAGAGAAAATTCTCTATGATAACATTCTTTTGATAGCATTATTTGAACTTTCAGATATATTTTTACACAGGCAGGTTGTTGGTATTGTATTTGATGGAGTAATACTCCAAGTATGCCACATATTTTCTTTTCTGTTTCATCTCAAGCTATGGCTGATGAGAGTGCAGGCATGGTGGTTTGTGTTGATCTGATAATGACTAACACAAACCACTTTGAGTTCTTAATTCTGTTGATTTGCATGTTACTGTACATGTCTCAATGCTTAGTTTCAATTGCACCAAGTCTGGATGGCAGAGGGGTGGGTTACAAATCCAACCGAATCCTGGCGTCCAGACAAACTTTTGTCTATGTTGACTCACGAGTGCCTTCTGCTCTTCTTCTTCCATGTAGGGTGCATATGATGTGTGTGAACAAGAACGCTTGATCCAGTGCCATGAATCTAAGCTGCAACAGCATGTTGGTTGAAATGACGGAGACATAGGACCATACACCATGGACCAGAGTTGCTGCAACGATGACTCTGGGGTTCTCAGTGTCAAAGTGGTGAGAGATTTCCTTTAAACAAGTGGAGTGAACACAGTCAAAAGTTTTTATAGCGATAATTCTAGTTTTTCCTTGTAGGACAATGTCCTCTAACGACTAAAGGTTAATAATATTATAAATTTGGTGCCAATTCTGTATATAAACAACAAACACACTTAAATTTCATGGATGTAATAAGTTATAAGGATTCTTTTCTTAAAAATATGCACACACTATAAGTGGTCTTAATGGTACAAATATTGGGAAATTTTCTCACTGCCCTGTTTATTTTTATTTATCTATTTATTTATTTTTTTTGCATTAGTTGAGGTCATAATTGGCATAGTGTTTGAGTCAATCCGATTCAATAATTTTGTAATTTTAAATTTTGCTCATTTGAATGTATTAATTTTGGTGCTACTTGCGCCATCCTGCACATGGTTTTGATGCCACAAGTGGGGGTATTGTAAGATTACCGCCCAATAGAAATATAGGTAATTAATAGCATTTGATAATTAAACAGTATGAAGTTCACTGCAAACATTGACCATGCCAATGCACTAAATGTTACACAATTTTATCCTTATTAATTTTAACCTTATTAGCAATGTATGTACACAGTTGGGTGACAACATTTATAGTTAGGCCATAGGTAGAAATTCTCCACGTTGAGATTTGCTGTGAGCTTGTAGCTGACGGGAGGCCAGCGAGCAGGCCGATGTTGGTGGCTTGTTCCAGCTTAGGATTTTCCAGTTCGTTTCCGGTGAGGGAAGAGAGAGACAATGGCGAGAGCCAGGCACAGTGCAGTGCACAGCGTGAAATAAAATATTCTAATACTACTGGCATTTGAAGTAATACAATGCAGTTAGGAACCTTTAAGACCCTCATTACAAAATAGCCTATTGATAAATAAACAATACATTAGCTGATATAGTCACATCTGGCGTAATATGTTCAATTGACAATGAAAAGTAATAAATTACCAACGAAGACAAGACAGTTACACAACTAGATGGCAATGTTCGTTTATAAAAATAATATATTAACTATTTCTCATTTCATTTTTAATTAATCTTGTGTATTTTACCTTGAAATATTCAGTTAAATCACTTATCTGTGATATAAGAAATTGCACGATTATAATAAATAGTACAAAGGATGTTTATACTAATATAAAAACGTAAGAAAATATTTGTTTACTGTGTAGTGTAATTATTTTGATTTTAAGTAAAGTTTTATAAATGTATTGGCTGAGCGCTGTACGTTGGCAAATTGGTTAGAACAGTTCACATGGGTAAGTTGATGACATAGGGAAAAATCCCCAGCAGTCGAGCTTTCGGCACGTGCGCGCGCGTGGGCAGGAAGTGACGAGACGGGAGCACATGGGGTAGCTGGCCGGACGGCGCCGCTCGGCATCAGTCGGCATGTGGATCTACAGGTGGAGGTTATAGATTTGTGTGTGGCAATCGCCACGTGTGGTTGCTCGTCGTAGACTGCACCAAGCTGAATCGAGTGCTACTGTGTGTTTGTGAATATTTAGCTGGTGGAACAAGGTGTGCATCGCATTGAATTAAAGTGACTGTGATTTGTTAATATAACACGTGTCGTCGCATAGGCACGAACATAGACGGTGTTTGAGGCAGCCACATGGTGTGAAAACAATTTGCGACAAATATTCATTTTGTCTGGGGGCTCATGAGCTATAACTTTATTTGATAATTGTGTCGACGTACAGACGTATCAGCCACAGGGTTCAAATATTGTGAAATAAACAACATAAACTGAACTTTCACGTGTTTTCAAAAATAGTAGTTAGTGTACCCTTTTCTCTCATGAACTTGATTTTATTATGAATTTGTTTTGTTAATCGTATGCTGGGAAGGAAAGCTGCGAACATGTGATATCATCCCCTAAAAAACGACTCAAACAGTCGCAATCACAGTTCCAGCTTTTTGGCATGTTTAGGAATTTGGTTCGCAGCTGGTGGTTGTGAGTTTCTCTATTTTAAACTCTCACCCCGACCTTCACTCTCGCACGCACTTGGAGTCATTCAATTGCCCCAACATCCAAAATGTTCTTTGCATACCTTATATGACTGTGAAGTAGGTGTATCCGGGCTTAAGGTATTCAAGCACGACTTGTGACTTCTTAGCAACTAGTGAACATTGAGTTAAATGCATTACTCGAAATTAAAATATCAAATTTGATTTCAAAGTTAATCTTTTTGATACATTTACTTTACGAACATCTAGGTATTTTGCTTTGTTGCAAAATTTCATTAAATTATGGCAATACTGGCCATTTTTCCTACACAGCTGCTGTGTGAAAAATAGACTAAAATTATCATATTCCCCTCTGAATATCTTTCTGCTTCTATCGCATCCACTAAAAAATTTCAAATGATCACACTGATAAATGGGAAGAAATTGTAGTTAGTACAAACAACGTTACTACAAGAACACCATTCAACACTCAAGTGTGAGTCCATGTAATAAATTTTAGATATTTCTTGCCCAATAATTAGCCTCACAGATGGTCTTGTCATTAGCTAGCTGTAAATCCAAGGGGGTACAGCATGTGCTGAAGTTTGGGCACGTCAGCAAGTGGTAGACCGTCTGGACATTCCCACAGTCGCAAAGAGGTTCCCCGTCGAGTAGCCCCGACAGGTTGAACTTGCAATTTGAGACTCCAGTCCTAAGCCTGTTGAGAGCCTTCCAGGTTGTAAAGGATTTGTCACCTGCAGCTGCAAGGGTTAGGTGTTGCCTCCTTCCTTAGCTGAAGCCTCCTCTCTTCGAGGTGGCTCGGAGAATATGTCCCGGGAAGGAAAGTCATCTGTTTCTTAGCCTTCTTCTGCTAGGGATATTAATCGATTTCTTCTTCGACGCTACCATTCCCTTCGTCGACCTGCGTTGAATTAGGGAAGTTGTCCACTTCTGTTAAATAGCTAACGCATGAAAGACTCGTGCAACTGCTGGTTATAGCTGAGAACATAATGAACGTTTTCCTGCAAGAACAAGCTACTTGACATGTCTTCTTGCATGTGCAGGATATTGTGTTTAACAGTTCTTGAAGCGCTGTTGAGTGGGTAGTTGCAGTGGTCATGACCGTTTGCAGTTGGATCCATCTTTGTTACTATAAATCAGAATGTGGGGGTAAACGTACTAAACTAAAGACATCATCTTTCTTTATAGCTCTAGTGTACCTTGACACAAACCCTCTACTTCACGATGAAGTCAATAACCTCGGTCGTTACAGCACATTCCAGCTATCTATGAGGTCTCAATCTCTTGTAAGGAGAAAGAAACGCTTGCGGCAAGAACTGTGTGGTACCTTCCTCCTGCTGTTACTATACTTGTTTCAGTGGCTAGCTTCCATGAAACATTCTCACCTCATTCATTTTCTCTAGCTGCGGCAGCCATTCTTAAAGTTTCTATAGTCTCCAAGTTCATTACCTCATGGAAGCTATCTTGCCTTTTTTATTTATTTTGTTGGGCCATAAAAGATGCAGAGACTTCCTTCTCACGATAAATTCAAAGCTCCTTGAAGGTGAACGGTTCACTTTACCTCTTGCAAATGTTCCCAAGTTTTTACTTCTCTTTCACCCTTGAGAACACTCGCCTCCCTTGTGTAGACAAAGTTTTGACACTTTCCATCACCAACAACAGATGTCTGACGATCTACCTAAGTACAATTGCCTTCTTTTCTCCTCATGTTGACATCAATGTAGGTTTGCAGAGCCTTTTCCTTTATAGTAGTCCAGATAGATCCGACACTATTTCAGTGTAAATGTGCTCCTAAAGGCAACTGTCAGTTTCATTGCTGACGCATTAATACGCTCGATCCTCCAGCATGGGCCGATAGCAAGAGAAACCAATGGCCAAAGGGCACTAACATCGTCGTGTGGTATGGGTTGAAAATTTGGTGACCTTGGGAAGCATGCCTGGATATACTAACTGGTTAATGTGACCACAGATCCGAAGAGACAAATTCCGGTTCGAATCCTGGTCCAGTAAAAAGTTTTAATCCCGTCGTTAAATTAATTCAATGGCCCGAAAGAGTCGAGATATTTCAATATTTCTAATTCGTAAAATAACGGACGTTAGTGTCAACGAATGTTGTCTGTTTTTGTGGACATGTCCAGAAATAGCACGCACCTTATCAACCAATAAAATCATGTGAAAAGTTGAGCAAAATTAAAAATTTCCTTCTCTATGTAAGATGGGCTTCTCTCTCTACATTTTTATTGTCCCCTTAAACCATGATCTGTTTAAATTAGCTCTGATGCCGTAAGTGAGCGAAACACTGGCTGCCCATTATTGCATAGATATATCATGTGTCGGAATTATCATTAGTGACTGAAACGCTGAAGCGAATAACAAATGGAGCAGTTTTATCAAACTGTAGAGATTCATCAATGTACTACTATATTTGAACGTCTCACTCTAATTCTGAATGTGTGAAATAGTCCAGGTGAATGACGTGGTTGCTCTCATCACTACTTCATATCTTTAATCGTAGTTACCCGTTTTTCACCTGCGGCGAGTTCACTGTCAGACGGCCTTTCTTGAGTTTGACAAACTTCGAAGAATTATTGGTCTTACCTTTTTCAGTGCTGCACCACCAAAGTATCTGCCAAAAAGACACATTGTCTTGCTATCGAAAACACAGGTCTCAGTGGAATTTAGTGATACAAATCTTTTTAACTTTATTGCTGAAGTCTTTCAAAAAGTATAAAGTAAAAATATTATCACGTACGTTTTATTTCTTCAGACACGCTTTTACTATTGTTAATTTATCTGTCAGTCTGGTCAGTCTCACTAACAATTGAGCACATATTCCCTATGCCCTCGATTACGGGCTAAACACCGCAATCTTGGATCACGTCATTAACCACGAGCTACAACCACCTCACCCTTGGTGTTTGTTTGGAGTCAACTTTACTCCATCTACAGCGCTCGAACTCGGCTTTAAGGCGAGGAGGTACCTTAAAAAAATCATCGTGAACTTGAGACTCCTGTAGGTTGTTTCATTTCTGCTAAAGTTCAAATTCACACAAAACGTGCCAGGAGTATTAGGATTTAACGTCTTCCGATAGTATAATCATTAGAGACAGCGCATTCACATAGATTTCATTTCTACTGATTCAACCTTAGTATGTAACCATACAATCGAATATTCAAACTAATCAACTTGTATTTATATGTGGTGACTACTCCCAGATGGGGACAAATTTTGAACTTTCCACACTGATTTACTTCGATGCCCACTGTCAGTTGGCTTCGTAAAATCCTTCGGATATAAATCAACTCAAGTTTAATTATACCAAGTCGGTGACCTGCCTGGTGAGTCCGAATAAACAAGATTCGCCCTAAACTTTTCGACCATCACACTACTGAGCCTACTTTTTTGTCCAGTTCTTCCTGATGCTACTCCATTTCTGTTATTTTCATTTCTGTATTCAGAAGATGTATTGGTTTCCGATACTCCATTGTCGTTGAGTTGTTGTTGTCAGACTGAGACATTGTTAAGGACAAAACTCAAACTCGCTTTTAATTTATATTTACATTACCGGTTTCTGCAGATAAAACTTGCATTAGCGAATCTTTCAATGAAACGAAGTATTGAAAGTTTAATCTGCTAAAACCGGTAATCAAAATACAAATTAAAAGTAATATTGGCCGTTGTCCTTAACAATGTCGCAGTTAGTTTGACAACAACTGTCATTTTATTTAGATTTCGGTAGATTAAATGAAATGAAAGATCTGAAGATGGAAGTTCAATCTGCCGAAACCTAAATAAACTGACTGAAAGTATCGTCCCCAAATATGACAAACTCTTATGACTGGGACTAACTTGCTTAATTTTGTGTGTTTGTTATTGACAGATTTAGTGATTTCTCAAGCAATCACATTCACTGCTTCTTCTGTTCGTTACAAGACTGCCTCTGAAGCTTCCCGTATCTATCCCTCTATCCGTTTTTTGTATACTCCTTCTCATATCCCGTCAAAATATTCATCATGAGTTTTTATTCTCCTTGTAATTTTAAACCTTGAGCTTCTTACGAGCATTGCACTGTTTCTGCATGCTTTCTCCTTTAGAGTGTTTGTCCATCAGTTACTTCTTCTAAGTATTGTTCATTAACATTTTGTTGTCAATAACAATCTTCCACAGTATGCTGAAAATTATATCGTCTAAATCTATTGCTTCCACTGTTTATATGACCATCATAGCTGACTGTGTTACTTTGCCATTTTAGCTGCTCCTGTTTGGTCAGTTCAGTAGCTAAGTATTCTTCTTCGTTATTAAAGGTAACATCAACGTGTTGCCCACTGCCCGATGCATCCTAATTTCTGTCTGCAGTCAGGCTGTAGTTGTCTAGTGCTATATAGGGCACAATGGTTTTTATGACGTCCTGTCACAGCAGCCCAGAATTCACAAAGTATGTAGTGCATTATGAGTATCATGTATACTAAACGATGATGCCTTCGCTTTTCTCACGTGGGACACAGTAGCCCATTTGATTCATCACCGATGGTTCGTTTCAAAAATGCTAATAGGACATACCATCTAACATTGTAATGTTTGATGTTAAATTGTAAGTACCACCCGTAAAATATTTTTAGAATCGCTGGAAAAATGATCTGTGTGGTGAACATGGTAATTAATCGTACTGTTCGAATGATATTTACTGTTTCATCTCTTTGAGTTACGAATTTCCCACTGACTTGTGGCAGTGCACAGCTAAACAGGCACACACGCCGTAGTTCGGTTCAAGGTTGCCATTATCTTTCACAAACACCATAATTTTGGTACTAACCAAGTACATGATTCCTTGTGTCACTGCAGTATCATTAAAGGTACCCTCATCGTTCTACATGTAACTGCGCAGGTAGAAGAAAGTACCAGTAGCTATATGCGTATTATTTATTTAATTATGCGACCGGTTTCGGTGTTACAATCACGTCATCTTCAGGCCCCTGATGTGCAAATGTCAGTATTAGCACAATTGAAAAGTGCAGCCCGTATCACCGGTAGCCGTAAATTTCTTAGTCCATTCATGGGAGAAGCTCAGCAACGACGGCGTGTCATCAAGGTGTACAAGAGGCGTGCGGGGAATCGTCATTGCCATACAGAATAGTGGCACGTTGGGTAGAAGCCTTTAATGAAGATTGGCAAAGTGCGGCAGACATGCATCGGATAGGTCGTCATAACATTTCTGAAGAAGAAGTGCACATTGTTGCCAAGTTAGTGGACAGTGATCGACGTCGTTGTTGGGCTTCTCACTTGAATGCACAAAAAAATTTACGGCTGCCCCTTTTCAAATGTCCCATTACTGACATTTGCACAACGGGCACCTGAAGATGTTGTGATTCTAACAACGAAACCTGTCGCACAATTAAATGAATAATACTTCTACAGCTGCTGGTACTTTCTTCCACCTTCAGATTTATCAGCTGTGGTCCCAATACATTGATTTGGAGAGAATTAAATGTAATTGTGCATGTCGGGACATATCTGTCAGGCAGCAAATATTTTAATTATAATTACTTGCATGCTTACTTCTCGAACACAAGAGCATCAACTACGATAGACACCAAGGTGTTAAAAATTTAACTAGAGAATGATTCACTAAACAATTTGAGGAAGTAAACATCGGTTCGGAGAAACCGGCTTCAGGAAATACGAAGAATATCAGTACACCGTCTTGTCTTGCAATTCTGTTTTTCATCTTAGTTACAAGCAAAGGCGTAGACCTTTATACCCACTGTGTTAATTATTTAAGTGCATAATCTTTCTTTCGTGCAAGTAATCGAGAAGGACGAAATTCAGGAAAAGGAAATCATAATGCAGGTGTTGATTACTTTAGTTGTCCTAGAGGTTGCTATAATGTACACTACTTGCCATTAAAATTGCTAAACGAAGAAGAAATGCAGATGATAAGCAGGTATTCATTGTACAAATACGTTTTACTAGAACTGACATGTGATTACATTTTCACGCAGTTTGGGTGCATAGATCCTGAGAAATCAGTACCCAGAACAACCACCTCTGGCCGTAATAACGGCCTTGATGCACCTGGGGCATTGAGTAAAACAGAGCTTGGATGAAGTGTACAGGTACAGATGACCATGCAGCTTCAACACGAAACCCCACTTCATCAAGAGTAGTAACTACAGTATTGTGACGAGCCAGTTTCTCGGCCACCATTGACCAGACGTTTCCCATTTGGTGAGAGATCTGGAGAATGTGCTGGCAAGGGCAGCAGTCGAACATTTTCCGTATCCAGAAAGACCCGTACAGGAACTGCAAGATGTGGTCGAGCATTTTCCTGCTGAAATGTAGGGTTTCGCAGCGATCGAATGAAGGATAAAGCCACGGGTCTTAACATATCAGAAATGTAACGACCACTGTTCAAAGTGCCGTCGATGCGAACAAGAGGTGACTAAGACGTAACCAATGCCACTCCAAACCATCACGCCGGGTGGTATGCCAGTATGGCGATGAAGATTACATGCTTCCAATGTGCGTTCACAGTGATGATGCGACCATCATTATGCTGTAAACAGAATTTAGATTCATCCGAAAACATGACGTTTTGCCATTCGTGCACCCAGGTTCGTCGTTGCGTATACCATCACAGGCAGTCCTGTCTGTGATGCAGCGTCAAGGGTAACCACAGCTATGGTTTCCGAGCTGATAGTCTGCAGCTGATAGCTGCAAACGTCGTCGCACTGTTCGTGCAGATGGTTGCTCTCTTCCAAACGCTCCCGTCTGTTGACTCAGAAATGCGGATAAGATGCCTGTCATCTCGACTGGTGGTGATACAAGGCCGTTGGGATCCAG
Organism: Locusta migratoria; assembly: GCA_026315105.1. Taxonomy (NCBI): domain Eukaryota; kingdom Metazoa; phylum Arthropoda; class Insecta; order Orthoptera; family Acrididae; genus Locusta; species Locusta migratoria. Next base: position 230,262,058 of record CM048746.1, on the reverse strand, counting down.
CACGGCGTTCTGTATTTCCCTCCTGAACCCACCGATTCCATATTCTGCTAATAGTCATTGGATCGCGACCAACGCGAGCAGCAATGTCGCGATACCATAAACCGCAATCTTGAAAGGCTACAATCCGACATTTATTAAAGTCGGAAGCGTGATGGTGCGCATTTTTCCTCCTTACACAAGGCATCACAACAACGTTTCACCAAGCAATGCCGGACAACTGATAGTTGTATATGAGAAATCGGTTGGAAACTTTCCTCAAGTCAGCATGTTGGTGAATGCTCTGAAAAGCTAATCATTTACACCTTACAGCATCTTCTTCCTGTCGGTTAAATTTCGGTTCTGTAACACGTCATCTTCGTGACGTAGCAAATTTAATGTCCAGGAGTGTACTTCGAAACAGCCTAGCATAACATTTTGAATGGGCACAAATTTTCAACGGCGCATAAGTTCACAGTAGTTGGGAGGAAATCAACAGGATACTGCTGGCTTACAAATTGGCAGCTGAGACCGACATATTATTGATAATCACTGTTCCACTGAAGTAAATAGGAAGGGATGATGAATATTTTCTATTACCATATATTTATTTCTCTTCATTTTTGTAAATATTCCTCTACTGAACGTTTCTCCCTCTTCGAACACACATTCCACAATAAACATCGTATATGGCCACGCTTCTTTTTTTGTGTTTAGAAATACTTCTCATACATTTCATACGTCCATACGAGTAAGTTTGGCAGTAATGTAGAGACAATCATTGTGTAAACTAATACCTTTATTGATAAACCACTAACCATATTCGTACACCGATGTTTCACAGATACTGAGGCATTGCTAGTAGATCCACCGAAATTGATTGTGGAGTAGTTATCACACTTGACATTCTGGAGGACGCGTGTTCAAATCCGCAAGTGGTCAGGCAGATTTACATGGCCAGCCATATCCCTAAATCGCACCATGAAAATTCCGCAATAATTGTTTCGAATGTCGGAACCCACCTCTTCCCACCTCTTGGGAACAACTCGAGCCTGTGCTCCGCCTCTACTTGACCTTGCTGCTAGACCTTAACCGTAACCGTACTCTCCTTCGTAGTATATCCGAAATAATATACCGATGTACGTTTTTTAATTAGTTACAGAGAGTGATGGAGCACATATTTTGACATACTAAATTATAAATAAATTATCTCGTTAATCTGCGTCGTTACTGGAACAATGGTGGATAAATTTTTAGCTGGCCGCGGTGGCCGAGGGAACTGAGGTCACGGTCACGGTCTGCACGGCCACTACGGTCGGGGGTTCGAAGAAAATACTACACTATTAGAGAAACAATGGAATCCTGATAGTGATATTCTTTTAGTATAGTGTTTCCGATGCCTGTATGTGTTATATAATATGGTTGTGCCGCAGGGGTGTAGCCTAGCAGACTGGAGCGTCACGTTACGGTTCGCGTAACCTCCCGCGTCCGAGGTTCGAATCCTCCCTCGGGCATGGATATGTGTGTTGTCCTTAGGCTAGTTCAACTTTGTTTGTAAGTATAGGGACCTATGCCAAAAGTAGTTTGGTTCCATAGAATTATAAACATTTGAACATTTTTGAATATGAATGTGTTCTGCCTAGACGGGTGCAATTCGCAGTCTCACATGGTTTTCAGTGTCCAACATTAGGATTTCTTTTTTATTATTATTATGGAAAGCAGCCAAGATATGTCTTCAGATGACCGGTTTCGGCAGATTAAACTGCCATCGCCGGATCTTTCATCTCATTCACCACATCCCAAAGAATTTTTTAAATCTTTCAAAAACAGATTTAATCACCCAAATTATTGTCTTTTAAAATTTTTCTTTGTGATGTTAAATAAATGAAAGTTTCAACGATGGCAGTTTAATTTGCCGAAATCTGTCGTGTAGCTAAAAATTAATTGAACTGACCACCATCCCCCCAGTATAACGAACTTTTATTATGACTTCCAGTTGCACCGCGTTTCGTTCCCGCCTGATATACATTCATGAGTCCCCGAGCTCGGAAAAATACATGTAGGACGTTGTAGTGACGTAATAACCTGTCCACAAATTTCGCGTTGCTGTGTGCACTGGCGTATCAAGGGGAGCAGTGGTGGGGAGACGTAGGGTGTGTGACCTGTCACGTGAGTCAAACACCGAGGAGCGGGAACGGGTGTTCTAGAGAAACAAGGCTTGCAGGAAAAATTTTAAACAGTTTATTTTTATTATTATTTTTATTTTTATTTTATCCCCTCAATTTAAAGGCTAACCAGCTTCGGTGTTCCAACTTATCCGAACACACTATAGAATTTTGTAGAAGCTTACATAGATCGTAAGTAATTATAATGTTCAAAGAATGGCTGACGTCGTCGACCACCACCGGTATTTCGACAGGGGCACATCCTGCCATTCTCAAGGCACAGCTGCACTTTAGAAAGCTAGAGAATTTAATACCTCGGTTTACAAAGAGAAAACAGGAAAGGTAACCCACAGACAAGTAACCTCAGGGTCAACACAACCAAAGATGACCAACATTAGAAATATCGATAGTAACTATTAATGAACAGGTGAGGCAGCATTAATCTTGTCCCTCTGTTTTTGACGAGAGACAGAGCCGGATTCCAAGCATAATTTAAACTGAACCACCATATTTATTCATAAGGTCGCTTGCTTGTTCAACATCCATCACATTCTTAACAATTTTTCATAGAATGCTACAGGTATATTTGTCGATAGACCAGGCCACATAATGCAAAGTAAAATACCTTCAAGTGGTACAAATTTCTTATTGTGACACATTTCAATGTTTTCGTAAACTGCCAGTAACAGAAAGTTTAAAATTACGTGATGAGAACAGAAGTAGCGAAACATTTTGGTGCTCACAGTTTACCAATGTTTTGAAAATTGTTAGAATAATATGACTTAAACTTTTTTTATGGTGCATGATGTGGCCTGCCCCATGACCAATTATTATTTTACCATTCATGGACATGAAAAAAGTGATTTTACGTTTTCACGCACTTTTCGAAAGTGGTTTCGTGGTTACATCCCTGTGAAGCTTAAATTATTAAAAGATAAGGAAGAAAAATTGAAATTGGGGTTTTCATAGTAAAGAAAGATGTCTGTTATTACTTTATACAAACATTTATCCAAATTGCCCATTACAGAAAAAAATACAGTCTTGTAACTGGAGTGGACTCAGTGAAACTTCGGACTGCCAGAGATTCTCATATTGGATACTCCTATTCGTAGGAAACTTTGGAATTTCCATTCAGTGTAAATTTATTTTTAAACATCTTTTAAAAATTGGTTTTGTACTGCTCGCTGCTACTACACGATCGGTATCTTGACACTCTAATGCGTTGACGCAAAAAATTGACGTCTATCAGTTCGGTCGTCGACAGTATCTATCGCAAAACTCCTCTAGAGTGGACTTTGGTGATTTTTAATTCTGCTGCGCGCCCTCTCGCTATTGCCCGTTGGTCTTCGGAAAAGAATCCAACGAACTAAGAAACGAGATACGTTTCATATAATAGTTCGCGACCGGTAATGCATGTTTTAGTTCGCGACCGACTGCACATGATTTAGGTCGCGACCGATCGCGCATATCTTATTTCGCGACCGGAAGCTCTCCATTTAGTTCGCAGCTCGGCCGCGAAGTAGGTGGCTCTTTTTAGTTCTTCCGCTCTTTTTGGCTTTTGCTACAGCTACTAAAAGAGCTCTTTCTTTTGTTACGACAGCTTTTTTATGTAATGATCAGTTTTGCCCAAGCATGTGCTTTTACCCGTATTTTTTGGTAATTAGAATTCAAATACTTAAGCAAATAAACCAGTTATTTACAGGAATGGGTGATACAATGATATTCACGTACTGTGAATACAGAGTACTCTAGTATGTTATTTTTAAAATGGATTTCTTTATTTATTTAATAGTTCACTGAAGGAACATTACCTACAAATCACGTGATGCTGCGCGTTCTCGCGTCCTCTCGTTGTTCCCCGACAGTCTTCGGAAAAGGAGCGGACGTTCTAAGAGGCGAGGTATCTGAGAACTAGTTCGCGTAGCTCGCCTGTGGAAGCGCTCTTCCGAAATAGTTCCTTCGCGAACTACGCAAGACAAGTCGGATGTGTTCTCAGAGAGACAAATGGTTATGGCTAGCCCTAAGCTGGAGATTCGGGTTCCATTAACAGTGTGGAACAAATTTTCGGTTGTCACTACTGTTCAGTGTCTTCTTCCACCTTACTCATACTTACTTTCCTCTTACCCTTAACTACCATCAGTACATGCAACTGATGATCGTGCATGTTTAACACTCCAGCGGCAGCGCTGGTGCAAATATGCTACCACTTTTCTTTAAATGCTCATTGTAGTCTCAATAATGGAGATGCCGTAGTTCCGCTTTAGCTATTCCTCATTTAAACCTTAACAGTGATCTCAGTGTAGGTTCTGAGTTTCTAGTGCACGGCTGTGTCTACACAAAGTAAGTTTTGTTGGAGAGTGCATGACTGGTAGCAGATTTGCACCGCGCTGCCTGACATGTAAGTTCATTTGAAATGTTTTGTGTTACGTCTAGTTATCCTTGCAAATGGATTTGTAGCACTTTTTAGTAAATATTTATTGTATAAATTTTACCCTTCATATTAGAATACTCAAAACATTAAATTTATTTCGTAAGTAGGAGTTTAACTCTTGATAAATGTTTTACACAATGTGAAAAAGGGGAATTATTCTACTGATTCTACTACATAATTTACTTTTCACCTCTTGTAGACGTGGTATGGATCTAACAGATGAGGAAATAGAAAAATTTTCTTTTGACAAGTAATGAAGATCTTATTGATTTTTTTCTGGATTCCTCTTCAGATGATGAAGAGGAAACTATTGTTCAAGATGATAAAAATCCTAGTTCAGATTCCGAACAAGATTTTAGTGCCATAGAATCTGATATTGAAGATTGTGCCAATTCGTAGATGGGAAAAGACGGTACCACCCTGTGCAGTAAACCCCCATGCAACCAGAACTCCAAAACTTTGAAAGAAAATGTCGTAAAAATCTCCCCTGATACAAAAGGGAGCGCAAGGGGCGTGAGGTCAGAGACGGAAGCTCTACTATTCATGATATATGACAACATCATTGACGAGGTAATTACGTATACTAACACAGAAGACAGGTGACATTAATTATTCAAGAAAAATGTTCAAATGTTTGTTAAGCTTATGGGACTTAACTACGGGGTCATCAGTCCCTAAACTTACAAACTACTTATCAACTACCTTATACTAATGACGGCACAAATATCCATGCCCGAGGGGGGATTCGAACCCCCGACCGTAGGGGCCGTGCAGACCGTTCTGGAGCACCTCAGTCCCCTCGGCCACCGCGACCGGCTAATTATTCAAGAGACAGAAGCTATACGAAAGTAACGAGTGAGGAAACGATAGCACTGCTGGGTCTGTGGAAAACAACTAGATGGACCTTTTTGCTTTTCAAATAAGCCTACTGATGGTATTACCAGGTTGATAGAGGAGATTACCGCGTAAAACAAAAATCTGACATCTAATAATTGGTACACTGATTATTCGTTAGCATTATCTCTCCTACAGAAAGGCGTCATTAATGTTGGTACACTGCGCTAGAATAAAAGAGAAGTTCCTAAACAGTTTGAACAACATAATGATCGAGAAGATGGTTGTAATCTATTTGGATATAAGTATATTTTGTCGTTTCGATCACTTAGTAGCAATATACTAGGTGTGTACCTCGATATACACAGTGGTAGCAAATCTGCACCGCACTGCTGCTGAAGTTATAATATTTGGCGCTGCCACCCTAAAGGTTCAGTAGATTTAGATGTAGCTGGGAACGAACGTGTATGTGTGTGTTTGTGCGTGTGTGTGTGTATGTGCGCGCGTGTGTGAGTGAGTGAGTCCGTGAGTGCGTGTGTATGTATGTATGTGAATCCCGTACGTATCTGTGGTTTCTATGCTGTGCGGCTGTTCGATGAAATGGAATCACTGTGGTAGCCACGAGGGACAACACGGAACGAGGTGGGGTAACAGTTTTGGGCGGTGAGCGCCCCTGAAGATGGCCCCTGCGGAGAGAAACTTGGCGACGGCGGCGGCGGCCACTTGAGTAAGCCGGGCACGGCTGTCAGGTCGACTGCGGCCGAGTGCCGCCACCGCCCGCGGGGAGCGCCAACCCCCACCCTCTCCTTCCTAATGGTGATGGCCTCCCCCCGACCTACATCTGCTCTCCTGAAACCCATCACGCTCCCCATCTCCACTCCACACCCGCAATTTACTTTCCTACTCTCTCAAAAGCATCTGACATCCACTTCATGACTACGTAACGTCGCAAGTTCTACATGATTAACGTGTGCTTAGTACACAGAAGCAGCAATGCTATCAATAACATTATATTCGGAAAGTAATTTAGTTTGTAAAGCTACCAATAAAATATAAATAAATAACAATAATGAACTTCGTGAGTCGAAGATTATAGATACCACCAAGGATCGTTTTTCTTTCTAATGAAAAATAATCTCTGAAAACCCAACATTCCCTTGTTTTACCGCCGGAGAGAAAGAACAGCGAACCGCTTCATTTGTCTGTCTTTTGCCAGCGTCGAGTTAAGACGCATTACTAGCAGCTCTCCCTGTTCGCCATTAAAATTGCTATAATTGTGGTGCCAAATTCAATAGAATTAGCTGAGCGTTCTAAGGCACCTCGCTGCGGAGCGCGCGGTTGCTCGCCGTGGGAGGTTCGAGTCTTCCCTGGGGCATGGGTGTGAGTGTTTTCCCTTAGGTTAGTTTACCTTAGTTTAAGCAGTTTCTAAGCTACGGACTGATGACCACGCAGTTTGGTCCGATAGATTTACAAACATTTGAACATCAAAAGGATGTATCCTGTAATATTTAAGTCCATTAATAAATGGCGGAGGTGTTCTTATTTGATTTCCCGCGTCTTAGTGATTTAGATGATTTCCCATTTGCGTGTTAATGAATTGGACGCCATTTCGGCTAATGAATAACAGTGCAGTGATTGTTAAAAATTTTATTTACGTACTGTGTGCAGTGTCCGTGTTTATTTGTATAACTAAGCAAATGTCCTTCAGACATGCATGCATATCTGAAGAACATTTGCTTATTTATATCAATAAACACGGACTGAACATCGTATTTAAAATCAGTCATGCATGCATGCCTGAAGGACATTGTCTTAGTTATATCAATAAACACTGACACTTCAAATCAGTCATACATCCATGTCTGAAGGAAATTTTTCCTAGTTATATCAATAAACACAGACACTGTACATCGTATTTAAAATCAGTCATCGCAAGGCTTGCTACAAATGTACTAAAAAGTCTCACCCTGTGCGGGAATTACATCATAGAATGTACGAGCACTCATGGTCAGTAGACAATGTGTGGCATATGAAGGTTTGGGTCTTTCCAGGAAGGGGACGGGGCCGCTCGCGATACGCGGGAAATCCGGGTTCGAGTCCCGGCCCGGCACAAATGTTCATATTTCACCGTTACACCGTTCAGCTGATGCTGATTAATATTCGCAATTGCGAATACATTTCTTGTATAAACATTATATTACTATTAGATTGAAATCTTTCCCGTTCACAATAGTATTCAATTTTTCTTTAGAATCTGCAATCATTTATATTAAGCTATAATATATGACGAAGTCTGAATTTCCTATACTCGCGAGATTTTACCAACCGCAAACGCGGAGCCCCCAACTAAAATTTATCGCGCGGTCCACTGCTCATCAAAATTCCGCCCGTCCAATTGTTGATCACGATGGTGTTTTAACTTCAATTATTCTCATTTTAATTTACAGATTTCTGGGCTGATATCACCAAAGAGATGGATCATAACCATGAAGGTAAAGCCTGCCAACTCTTTTTATAATGTAGTTGCCTCCAAGATTCCCCTCGTTTCTGACGTTATACAAAATTAATCAAAGGATATTTACAATCATACCCTCCATTTATCTTCCTTTTCTTCCCGATTCAAAGCTGTCACGTAATCTTTTAGGTAACGTCTTGAACCCAAACAACTGATAGGCGCTACATTATAAAAAGTTTCACAGGTTACAATGTTACTGTGAATTCTAATAATGATCTAGGAATGTATAGTAAATATATGTAATAACAGATAACGAGACAATGTTGTCTCAAGGAATTGTAGTATTTGTTGACATTTTGACTACGTTAGTTACTATCTTCAGTGGATGTGTAAGACAGTAAGACTGATTTAAGCAAAATCGGAAAATAAAAAATAAGTCTGACATTTTGTACTTCTGTTTTATTTTTTTGATTATGCTTCAATCGGTCTTACTGGATTGTACTTGCACTGAAGATGGCTACTAATGTAGTAAAACTCTGTTTTCAATTATAAATAAACTGTAAAAAAATGACGTCCATTGCTGAAGTTTAAGTAGTGGTGCACACCATACCCAATGGAACCTTCATACAATAGATATATTTAATTACAGTTTCGTCACACATTTTGCGCTGCGGATTATCAGTTTCGTTCAGTGATTACCATCGTCATATCTGGTTTTTGCAATATATTTTATGTAGTTAATCGGTTGCGGCATAAAACAAACCAGCTTAGTTTTGTTACACAAAAATAGTGTGGAAACTAGGCCACAGTGCCGGCAGAAACATTCTGTTATCGACGCTGCTGTTAGAAAGAGACTGTCACTGTCACCTGTGTCTCGAAGTATTTAGGTTAATAGTGTAACATACGTCAATTATATAAACGTTTTTGCCAGTACGGCATGTTTAGGAACAACATTATTCCACTTTGAAGTATTGTAGTTGACAAGTGCGCATAATGACATACGAATGTTTTGTTTTAGAAGGGGTGTTTACGATAACAAAACATGTTTGCTGCTTATATTTTCTTGATGACGTTGCCTATTTGCTGATTATTCTTAATAGTATTTTATTATGTGAATTGCATGTTTGGTTCGTGAGTCGTGGAATTCGTGAGTCCTATTTTTAAGTTTACAATATGACAACGTAGTACAGACAAAAACGTTTAAATAAGCAACAACTGGTGTGTCTTTTGACTAAACAAAAAGTGTGTTGTGTTTTATTTAAAAGGACACCACGATGATAACTGTATTACACGTTCCAAGCGCAGATATTAAGATGGTCCTTACTGGCCCTAAACGGTATTCTGCCTGTGGTGTTGCACAAGTATGAAGTGCGCGCCACCTACTTTCACCATGATTGCGTCTGTCGCCCTCTGCAATTCCGCTCGTGGCCACCACTGAACTGTCTCGTCCACTTGTCATCACGACAGGAATTAGTTCGGACTCTCCTCAGTAGTCAGCAGCTTATACCGATTCTTCAATATACCTAACTTATGACAGGCTTCTCGTTGTCTTCACATCTTCAAGTTACGTACAGTAATATTAATGCCAAATATAAATGTTGCATTAATCTAGCTCAGTGTGTTTGGCTGATCACCTTAGACTCAGTCCCCGCACGCACAGACATCCTACTTCCCTGTGTCTGTACAAATCCATCGGCCAGCGATACCCAGGACAACCGGCGGCCATAAGGCACAAAACTATCGTCCATAATTTGTGACTGAAGACGTAAATCAGGATATTTAAATAATACAGAAATAAATAATCCGTTAGGAAAACGTTCACCTACCGCAGACCTCCTTACATAAATATACAAATTAAACTAAAATCTTTTATTCTTATGTATATATAGAGAACAATCTAGAGTGCAATAATTTATTTTATTCAACTACTTTCGGTCTTCCTTTAGACCACCTTCAGAAATTTTAACTCTGAAATATATCATAGTAACATCTAGAGGAATTTCAAGCAATATACATTAGTGTCAAATTCAAACTAAATTAATAAAGAGAAATGATACGATGTTATACCCATCGATGTTGTGGAGTTGGCAGGTAACTGAGACCCTTCCAGTGCGTCACTGTTGGCTAGAGCAAGGTTTACAGCACTTAAATAGCTGAGGTTCCGCCCCTTTGTCAGCTCCACACAACTTTGATAGCCAATGCAACACTACATAGATGAATTTAGCCAAAAATTATAAAGTTATAATTAGCTACACATTTCTTTGAGAGTGTCTAAGATAAATATAATTATAGTCATCTTTCTGATATTTAAAATAAAGATTAAAACATTAAAATACTGACAATAAAATGTATCATGTTCTTATTAATGTTTCACAGATATTCTATAAGTGGTTCTGCAGCGTAGTATGTAAATTTACTGGTATTAAAAAATTTAACTATAAAATTTATTCTTATGTAATTGAAACATATTCCTGTAATCATTACATCAACATTGAGATCGCACAATGAACAATAAATAAAAGAAATTAATTTTAATGATGCTGAACCTTTTAAGTGTGTGTGTGTGTGTGTGTGTGTGTGTGTGTGGCACTGGGTTCGAGTCCTGACTTTGATACATATTTTCATACCAGCGTTTACAAATATTCGTCATAGATGTTTGTGACTTTAAATTCTCTCAGAATCATGTAAGCCGCGGCGGAGTGGCCGAGCTCATGGAGGCTCTTAGCTCCGATGCCCGAGGCCGTTCCCCGTCGAGGGTTCGAATCCTTCCTCGGGCATGGATGTTTCTGCTGTGGTTAGTTTATAAGTAGTCTGTAAGTTTAGGGACTTCTGACCCCGCAGTTAAGTCCCATAAGTTTAATAAACATTTGAACATTTGAATCATGTAATTTAATTTTTATAAAGGCAGTTAAGCATGAGTTTCCAGGCAGGATCCTCGCTTCGTTCTATGTGGAGGAGAATATTATACTGTAATATATTTGTCCAATGAATACCCATTTATCACCTGCATTTCTTCTTGGTGAAGCAATTTTAATCGTCAGTAGTTTATTTCTCTTCAATCAATGAAATCAAACATTACAAAAATTATAAAATTGATTTCATCACGAAACGTCCATTACAACATGAGATATTGCACGGCGAAACTGATGCTTGAATTAAATAATACTCGCCGCGGAGCGCTGTTGACAAACAACTACTAACAACTGGCATTTACCCAGTGCTACATCCTTTTATTAGCTCCTTTGTCACTCTTTATTTATGTTTACCCTGGCCAGTGATACTCGATATTTCGTTACCGTTATGAACATTCTAGTACTGTTGTAAGGATCAATAAACCACGATCGAGTGTTCTCTCGCCTTATATTACATTTTGTGTTACTGGAAATTTGCATTGTTTCTGTTCCACGTAATAGCTGTGTAAATAGCTATACGTACACCGCTGTCGCACCAAAGTGAGTTAGTCACATCGTGAATGTGAAAAGTGGGGTTCACGCTTCAATTGGCACTCTCGGTAGATGCAGTAATTCCATGTTCTGGTTATTCGCTTTCTAGTGTCTCGGGACGTAACTGACGTACCACAATGCAACCATTTCCATTACTTTATGATGTTTCATTTAAATGTTGAAACACGTGCACTGAATGTGTGGTCGTGTTCCATTTTGCGTTTTGAACTATAAAAAGGTCTACTTTCATTACTTGAAAGTGCTTCTCCACCATTAATTTTGTTTATCTGTAGATCAATTACTTGATTCCTTTATTAATGATCAATGCCCCATGTTTACATATGTTGCCACCCGTGTGATTGAACTTGTGTGTTTGTATGTATGTGGATGGTTGCTTTTAATATTGACTGACTGCCGCACAATTGTTAACTGTCGCCGCTTCGCGCATTAGGCCTCGTTTACTATAATTAAAAACGCATGGTTTTGTATGTAATACTGAGTGGATAGCATGCTATTAGATTGCACGCTGTTTATTTGTGATCTGGCCTTCCTCGATTAATACTGAAAGTTTTTCTTAAGTAATTCTTTCGCTATTCGTGTTGAAGTGTGTTTTATGTGTATTATATTTCAGAACTCAAGTAATTTAGTGTAAATTTAGTAATTCAATGTGGTAATCACTTTTGTCTTGCTTTTTCCTCTTAATTAGAATTCACTTTTGAGGCCTTCAGAATTTGTGTACACATTCTACGTTTGAATTCCTTGCTGCTTTTAAGTAACGTTTTCATGTGGTGTCTCTTTCTGTGAGCATGCTAAATTCTCTCTCGAAATTTGTCGCTGATTCCGTCTTTCCTATCTTGATATGACCGATCGCATGTTTGTACATGACGTGGTCCTTAAGGACTGTATGCTGTTGCTACCCCACACATGAGTTCGGTCATGCATTGTATACTTTTAAATTGGGCTTGAAGACATCCGCCATCTCGTCAAAACGCCGCCGACGTTTCGATCTGTAACTACCATGACTTGTTCCCGATTGAGTAACTGTTGCAAGCATTATGCGTGTGCGAGTGTGTGTGTGTGTGTGTGTGTGTGTGTGTGTGTGTGTGTGTGTGTGTGTGTGTGAGTGAGTGAATGAGAATGCTTTCTTTATCCCTTGTGTATTTGCAAATATCCTCCTACGTTCCCTCATATTCAGGAAGGTCAGAAACCATTTTATTACGGGCAGTAAATAATTTAATTCAATGTAGTACAAGGTGTGTGCTTCATCGTGCTTATTTGGACTTCCTACATTTTTGCTTGTTTATTTTTGTCCCACTTTAGGTTACGGTAGTAACACTGAAATTGGGCTTTCGTGATCGTTTTTTGACAGCTAGAAATTTAAATGAAACAAACTACTTATGAACTAGCTAGCACTAAGGACGGCACAAATATCCATGCCCGATGGGGGGATTCGACCCCCGACCTCTGTGGCCGTGCAGCTGAACTGTCTGGCATACGACATCTTGCGTTACGTATTTGATGATTTTCTTACTGTAACTTGTACGTTATCATTTCTAAAGAATGGAGCACTGACGATTTAACAAAAACGTTCTTTCTTCGTGCAATAAATGATTACCAAGGGTATAAAAATGCCATATAAGTATCAGTTAACTGCCGTTAATAGTACAAGTATGAAGGTCGCATATTCCAGATGTTACGCGTGTCCCGTGTCACATAATAAAATAAAAGTGGTGTAGTGGAAAGCGCGTTGGACTGTAATGCTTCGGAACCCGCCACATGCCGTGAAATACGTAACAACGAAATGAACAATGGTCTTTCGAAGCATATAAACGTAAACTGAGGATACTGTAATAATGAACATTCTGATCAACGCGCTGATACAGATAGTTTCGTAGATACAAAGGATGTTCTAGATTTCTGTGGCAAGTGTAGTTCCTTAATGAAACGAAAGGGACGTATATACTTTGCAACAAATTACTTTCTTCTTTTTTTTTCTAAGCGTTTATTCACTATTTATGGAATATATTGAAAGTTATTAATTAGAATTATTGTATCTACTAAAATGTTTGACATGGTTGCTATGGACGGTTTTAACGTAGATGTTACTACTTTTCCTGTAGTTCAGATATGACTTCGTTCATGTTACTCTGTAAAATAAATAGCAAATATTCTATTTCAAACCGTGATTACGTTTTCTTTTACAGCTAAAATCACAAACGGAGTAAGTGTGGTAATACTCAATTCCACATAACTCCAGTACTTAAAATATATACAAAGTTATTTGTTATAATTACAACAGTAATTTTAACAGTATCTCCCCAATTTATGTACATGTGATAAAGAAGTCAATGTTTACAATTCATTGCTATGTATTTCATGGCACGTCCTCGAAACAGAACAAATGCACTTTTCAGAGAAAGAGCTGTTACCTATCAACAACTCTGACTCTCGCAGAATGTAGTTGTGTTCAATTAACAAGATTGTGTGACAACCTTTTAGAAAGCAAGAGGATATATGCGGTCGTTTGTTCATATTCGTTCTGGGTTGTTCGCTGCGAAATTTACTCAGTTTTATATTACAGATGGCGTTGAATCAACACCGTCTGAAGAGAACGCCTGTGCACTGCCGTGACCCGTCACGTCACGCAGAGTAGGTCGCGATCGAGTTGCTCACTGGCTGACTAGCTGGCTGATGGAGCACAGCCCACCGTGTCACAGCGGCTAGCCAGTGATCTAATTTCGTTCCAGGCAAAGAAAATAAAACTTCCTGGCAGATTAAAATTGTGTGCCGGAACCGGGACTCGAACCTGGGACCTTTGCCTTTCGCGGGCAAGCGCACTACCGACTGTGCTATCCCGACACGACTCACGATGCCGCCTCACAACTTTACTTCGCTTGCCCGCGAAAGGCAAAGGTCCCAGGTTCGAGTCCCGGTTCCGGCACACAATTTTAATCTGCCAGGAAGTTTCATATCAGCGCACACTCCGCTGCAGAGTTAAAGTTTCATTCTGGAAACATCCCTTAGGCTGTGGCTAAGCCATGTCTCCACCATATCCTTTCTTCCAGGAGTGCTACTCTTGCATGGTTCGCAGGAGAGCTTCTGTGAAGTTTGGAAAGTAGGAGGCGAGGTACTGGCGGAAGTAAGGTTGTGAGGCGGCATCGTGAGTCGTGTCGGGATAGCACAGTCGGTAGTGCGCTTGCCCGCGAAAGGCAAAGGTCCCAGGTTCGAGTCCCGGTTCCGGGACACAATTTTTATCTGCCAGGAAGTTTCATATCAGCGCACACTCCGCTGCAGAGTGAAAGTTTCATTCTAAAGAAAATAAACTTTGAACTACCATAGCAAGACAGGTGATAATATTTTAACGGAAAAATATAATGAAAATGTGGGAGATATTCGAATGTTCAAATGTTTGTAAAGCTCATGGGACTTAACTACGGGATCATCAGTCCATAAACTTACAAACTACTTATGAACCAGCTTATTCTAACGACGGCACACACATCCATGCCCGAAGGGGGATTCGAAACCCCGATCGCAGCGGCCGTGCATACCGTCACTGGCACGGCACAGACCGTTGGCCACTGCAGCCAGCGGGAGAGATATTAAAATGTCAGTTCGAAGAGGTAAAAGTTCAATTAAGAGTATGTTTGTCAAAGCTGAACTCAAATATCATATAATTTTGGCTGTTTGTTAAAGTACGGTCAGATGGAATAATACGTGTTGGGTGCATAGATTTTACCACAATACTAAAGTCGTAATCATACCACCATAATTTTTTATTATTTAGATTATTATTTTGATCCGAAATGTATACAGAAACTTATAAAACTACAAATCTAAAGTGGGCCGTAAAACACGTAAGTGCGATTTTTTTAATATATAATGATCCACAGTATCAAATTCCTGCTTTATAATTTCATGCTCCCCATCCCTTGTTTATTTATCTATTCCTTCTTGTACATTATTTTTGATTTTGTTAAAACGTTGGTTGCTCCCTTAAGGACTAAGCAGTTAGATGAATTTCCCTTGCGCAAGAATTGAGACCATTCACAAAGTAATTTGGAGCAGCAGTGAGTGTTTTAACTTGCCTTTTCTGATGTCTACCGCCATAGTTTTCAATAAAATGTATGTAACCAGGTACTTTCAATGTAATAACGATATTTTCATAAAGAAAGAAAGTGTAAGCATAAATTTTGTAGTGTTTCATATTAATTTCGTTCATCAGCTTTTCCATCGCAGTAACACCAGCCAAAGTGGTTTTTAAACTTCTTCTGTTGTTCCAGAGATACTTACGCTGAAAATATTAAATTGGTCGCTCTGTATATGAAAATCCTACTGCGAATGGGTAGATCCTTGTTACATTCCCCACTGTGACTTCTATCTCAGTAAATTAGATGCAATATCAGGCCAAATTCACACTCAGGGCGCCTACCTAAACTTTAATATCTTGTTTTAAGCCCAAAGGTACTTTCGAACCTCTTGAATCAATGATTTTCTCACCCGACTATGCCCTCCTTGCGGTACATACTTCCACATGGAAGAGTGAAAGTCATTGAAATGCCGTTGACATGGAGACTAAAAAGGGAAAGAGAACTATGATTCGACTGTGGTTGGGCACTGTTTACGTACATATATGAAGATATGTTAAAATGTTCTTTGAGCCCAGCTCACGATTCAGAACCCGTTCAATATCAGTAATAACGAATGCATTCAATACGACTTTGGTAGCACCGGTAAATGCTGAATGTTCACCAGTAAACCTGTATCCTGAGACTTCACGAATTTTTCCCATTTGTTACAGGTATTATCTTACATTAATCCGTATTTAAAGGGAGACATCAATCGCTAAACTTCTTACTTTCGTCCACGCCGTTCAGCATTTTATATCTGTTGTACACAATTTTGTTCACTTGTGGATTGCAGAGGAATGAATTATGGAAGTGAAAAATTTACAT
This sequence comes from Locusta migratoria, assembly GCA_026315105.1. Classification (NCBI taxonomy): domain Eukaryota; kingdom Metazoa; phylum Arthropoda; class Insecta; order Orthoptera; family Acrididae; genus Locusta; species Locusta migratoria. Next base: position 230,245,799 of record CM048746.1, on the reverse strand, counting down.
CGTTAAATCACGTTCAGCCGGTCTGAGAGGAGCTTAGCGTGACGTTCAGCAGCGTACACGGCAAGAGGTACGGCCGCTAAGAACTTAATCCTTTTAAAGCATTGAGGAATAATCTTTTTCGTCGAAGTAGCTACCGAGCAATAGCCATAATAACAGAAGCAGTATTTCATCTGCATTTTGTGGTAGAAGATGTCTTTACCGTTGCCGTTACTGCATGTTATACAAAGTAGACGCTCCTTTTTTTACTGAAGAAATCAAAATTTGGAAAATCTATTACACTATAATATTCCAATTTCATCTTCTGTTCTTTCTAATGCTTGTACTAGCCCAAACAAGCTCGAGAGCGACAAGAGAAATCATTCAGAGTTTAAAAATCTCTAGCACTGAAAATAATTACAAGAGCACATAAATGTAATTACATCTGTAGCATTATTAGAAGAAAGCAGCAAGTCATGGAATTTCTTAAACGTTTGAATTTGTTACTCTTCTGGTTACATCTACATCTACATCTACATCGATACTCTGCAAATCACATTTAAGTGCCTGGCAGAGGGTTCATTAACCACCTTCATAACTTTTCTCTACCGTTCCATTCTCTAATAGCGCGCGGGAAGAAAGAACACCTAAATCGTTCCGTTTTCGATCTGATTTCTCTTATTTTATTGGGATGGTCATGTCTCCCTAAGTAGGTGGGTGCTAGCAAAATATTTTCACATTCAGAACTAAAAGTCGGTGATTGAAACTTCGCAAACAGATCACGCCGCAATGAAAAACGTCTTTCTTTTAATGATTTCCACCCCAATTCGTGCAACATTTCCGTGACGCTCCCCCCCCCCCCCCCCCCGTAACGTGATAAAACAAAACGAGCTGCCCTTCTCTGAACCTTCTCAATATCTTCCGTCAGTCCCACCTGGTGAGGGTCCCACAAGGGGCAACAATACTCCAAGAGAGGACGCACAAGTGTGATGTAGGCAGTCTCTTTGGTGGAGCTGGTGCATCGTCTAAGCGTTCTGCCAATGACACGTAACCTTTGGTTCGCCTTCCCCACAATATTTTCTGTGTGTTCTCTCCAGTCAAAGTTGTTCGTAATTGTAACTCCTAGGTATTTGGTAGAATTTACGACCTTAAGGTTTGACTGATTTATCGCGTAATTGAAGTTCAGCGGGTTTCTTTTAGTGGTCATGTGTATTACTTCACACTTTTATTTATTTAGTGTCAATTGCCAATTTTCGCACCAAGTAGAAATTTTGTCTAAATCGCTTTGCAGTTGCTTTTGATCCTCTGTTGACTTAACTAACCGATAAACGACAGCATCATCCGCGAACAGTCTAAGGGAGCTATTCAGATTATCTCCAAAATCGTTTATAAACACGAGGAAGAGTAGGGGACCAATAACGCTTCCCTGTGGAGCGCCAGATATCACTTCTGTTTTACTCGATGACTTACCGTCAATTACAACGAACTGTGTCCTTTCTGATAGGAAATCGTGAATCCAATCGCACAATTGGGGAGATATTCTATAAGCACGCAATTTCATTAGAAGCCGCTTGTGGGGTACAGTATCAAAAGCCTTCCGGTAATCCAGAAATATGGAATCGATTTGAGATCCCTTGTCGATGGCACTTAACACTTCATGTGAATAAAGGGCAAGCTGTGTTTCGCAAGAGCGATACTTTTTGAATCCGTGCTGACTATTGGTTAATAGGTCGTTCTCTTCGAAGTAGTACATAATATTCGAACAAAGTATATGTTCCAAAATCCTACTGCAAATCGACGTCAATGAGATAGGCCTGTAATTTTGGGGATCACTCCTATTGCCTTTCTTGAATATTGGAGTAATTTGGGCAACTTTCCAGTCTTTGGGTACGGATCTTTCGCTGAGTGATCGGTTGTAAATTATAGCTGCTCCTGATCTCGAGTCAGAAAATATGCGGCTGACAATCTTATCACTGGCAACTCTATCAAACAGACACATTTCATGGACCGCCAAATTACTTTTGTCAACTGTCACATTACTTCATTATTTGTATTGCGGTCAGTTGCTATATTGATTTCATTAATATTTTAAACGTCGTCAGTTATGTGGTAGAGGGTGGAGTAAATGAAGTGAACTGGGCGATGGGAAAGGTTAGCATATCCATCTGTGCTTACAGTCATACTCACATAAAGACACTGACTTCGGCTCGTTACACCATTGCTACAGCATTTGCACATTATCGACACTCATTCAAAAATAAATAAATAAATAAAACTTGAAATGTTTGTAATCCTATGGGACCAAACTACGTTGGTCATCAGTTGCTAGTCTTACAAACTACTTAAAGTAAAACTAACCTAAGCGGCGTCTCTGACATCCATGTCCGAGGCAGGACTCGAACCTCCGACGCGGGAGGCTACACGATGCGTAACGAGCGCCCCAGGCCGCTCGGCTACTCCCGCGCGGCTCTCGCTCACTGCCCAGGCCAACGATGTCTGGAGACTGCTCATGTGATCGCCCACCTCTCTGGTTCCACCGTCAGTTCCAGAATAGTGACCAGTAAAAGAAATCTGTTTATGGATCTATACAAGATTGTCACGGCTCATTGGCACAATATTTACACTAAATATAAATTATCTGCCTGAATGAAAAAGTGATTCATACGGAGGAGTGCTTGAGACTGTACTTGATGGAAGAGTTTGTGACTTTATTCAAGTTATTACCATATGGGATGAAGGAACTAAGACCACTCTCAATTACAGGAAGTACGTTTCCGCAAAGTTTGTGTAATTCGACCCCTATCTGCTCGAATGCCTTCAGGAGATTCGCGTTGGTGTTAAAACGCCTTTGAATCTTTCCCTGTGGCAAAGTTTTTCGATGAGGTTCCGCAGGTCAGTACTTGAATGGAGGCCCAGCTTCGTCCCAAAGGCGCTCAATAATGGAGATGTCCGGAGATGTTGCTGGCCACTGGAGAACTTTAGCATGCTGTAGGCAGTTCGAAGACATCATATTGTTTCCACACTGTCCCAGGGTCAGTGTCATCTATGATAGAAGATACTGACAGAATGTTTGTGACGTGTAGTTGTGTCGTCAGTCTCTGCCGAAGCACTACTATATGTGACCTGAACGCTAGTCGTATGACTTCCCGCTCCTTGATACCAGGGTTACACCTTTGTTTTTCCCCATAATATTGGAAACATTTGCCCTCTGCTATTACAATATTAGCATAATTTTCCCTCCTGCCTTGAGACCGCTAATCCAGAACTAGACGGTCATTGGAGATTAAGAAAAACGGCAGTCATCTTATACGTTTGCAGGACACACAAAGTTACGCTCCCTACCAGATGGCTGCCAGTGTATTCACTGCGGAGCTGGTAGCCATCTATCAGGCACTCGAACATCTCCGTTCCTGCCCCTGTGCGGTCTCCAAGCAATCGACCAGTGTTTCCCAAGCCATCCTTTGGTTGTTGCCACACAAGGGTCCATCTACGCCATTAAACAACGAGGGCAGTCAGTGAAATTCGTTTGGACTCCCGGACACGTTGGGATAGAGGGCAAAGAACTGGCTGACAGGTTTGCAAATGAGGCTACCATTAAGCGTCTCCTTGTGATCTCCGTTCCATACTACGCCGTAAGGTTCTCGCTTTGTGGAGCGCTGAATAGCACACCCTACAAGTGCCCAACAAATTGAGGTCTATAAAGGAGACGACAAACGTCTGGAGGTCCTCCTTGCGGAACCCTCGCAGGGACTCTGTCGTCTCCGGCTCCGCATTAGCTGACACACGGTCACCTTCTTCGTCGCGAGGACCCATCTCAGTGTTGCTGTGGCGTCGATTTATCAGTCGCCCACATTTTAATGGAATGCACTGACCTTGCCGCTCAATGTCGGTGATATAACCTCCCTGACGCCCTGAGCTCTTTTATAGCAGACGATGCCTCTCTATGGCTGGTAGTTTTAAATTTTATTCGTGAAAGTGGATTTTATAATTCCATCTGAATTTTATTGACTTTTTAGTATCTATCTACCCTCCACTTACCTAGCACATTTAGGTAGATGGTTTTAATGTGTAACATAGTGGTCGGATGTTCTATTTCTATTACTGTGATCACCCAGCCAAGATAAACTGTTATTTTTTTTTAATTCTTTCCCTCCTTTCTCGGTGTTCTTCACTTGCTACTTTTATTTCTTGACTTGTTAACCCCCTTTTCTAGGTGCATTTTATCACATTGTTTTTGCACTTTTTAGCGAGCATTCCTTTACTCTTTCTACTTGGAACAAGGGACTTATTACCTTTGTCGTTTAGTCCCTTTTCAAAATCAAACCTACCTACAGTGATCATAATGGGACGCAATTCGCCATCAGTTCATTCCTCACGGGCCTGATCTAATGTCAATGGCAGCCAACATGAGGGGCCTTGGGGTCACTATCCGGCACGTACACTACTTTCTTTGTTAGGCATTGTATATGACGGTGCCTATCTCAGACAGTTTTATGCATTAATGTTTAGTTCACAATTATATTTCCATCACGCTAAAATTTTCTCATGTATTTGTTCTGAGTACCATTTCGATGAATATGACTTCTACCTGAAACATATTTCTTCAATGTAGCATTTAAGAAAGTAGAATGCTGACTCATACGTTGAACACCTGTAACATATACTGCTAATGAATCGCGAATCAGTTGCTCGTGTCTTGGTTCCTCATGAAACACGTCCTGGTAGTTGGAGGGTTATGGTTGCACGCAGCATTGTCTTATGGAGTAACTGATATTTATCGCACACATTTTCCAACACGCCAGACCAACAAACTGTGCCTAAAAGTGGCATTTTAGAGTAATAAATTTTATGTTCACTCTGTTTTACAATAGATTTTGTTTATTTACAATTTGTAACACAGTTGCCGTAGTTACCATGTTTTACAGTAGTTCATTGTCTCTCCCAAGAGTTTCTTCCGGTACTTAATCGCAGGTCGAACGCTGGCGCTCAACCTTGAAATAGGCAATATACGAACAGCAACTGTTATCAAGAAAGTTCGTTATCAAAAGAAAAAAATTAAAAAAAAATATTTATATAAATAAATTAATGAGGCTCTCTTCGCTTGACTGTGTGGTATCGGGCATTAGAGTTTTGTACATTTGTGGTACGTGAAGTTCTAAGTCAAATAACAGTCAGCCAAAGTCATCTGGCGCAAATTCTCGAGAAGATCGACTTTGAAGTTTTTCAAGTACACGTAAGTGCCGATAATTAAAACAATTGCAGCATATGTCGATGTAGCTCAGGTGGTTGCGTTCTGGTATTAAAAACACAGGGTCGGTGGTTTGAATCCTGTTGTAACAGAATTTTTTCTTTTCTTGTTCGAATACTTACACAGTTTTAATATATAATGGTATTTTCTACGAATAATGCATGTATTTTATTTATTCCTAATTTTTTATATTTTATAAAAGGTTGTTAATAATAATGGCTTCAATCAAAAACATAGTTTACATTTTATACAGTATTTGCTTCACAGGTAGTTGACGACAGTAGTCTTTGATTGTTCACTTTATGAAGAGCTATAACGCTGCTATTGGAAAGTCATCTCCATAGCTATTAACAGCTTTCCAAGCAGCTAACCCATTTATTCATAAAAATGTTTAAATGTTTGTATAGCTTATGGGACATAACTACGGGGTCATCAGTCCCTAAATTTACAAACTAGCTAATACTAAAGACGGCGCAATTACCCATGCCCGAGGCGGCATTCGAATCCCCGACCGTAGTGGCCATGTAGACCGTGACTGGAGCGCCTCAGTCCCTTCGACCACCGCCGCCGTCATTCAATAATAGTTTTAGGTGACAAGGTGTTCAGCTCGTCCACGCACACATGAACAAAAACTGGCGCAACACGTGGAATTCAAGATCCCAAATTCGCAAACATGTCACAGCGGGATGGTAACAACCGACTATATCGTTTAGAGAAGAGAACGCTACCACCAGAGCTACGCCAACAGATGCTATAACGGTTTTAATTTTTGGTACATACGTGTACTTGCAAAACTTCAAATTCGATTTTCTCGAGAAATTAGGGTAGCTTGTTATTTAAGTTTTGAACTTCACGTTTTGTAAATATAATGAGCACCTATGTTGTCTCCGTGTAAGACAGTATGGTAGGGATTGTGCGGCCGCTCCCCGACGGAGGATAGAGTCCTTCCTCAGGTATAGTTTTGTGTGATGTGCTTAGCCTAAGTTAGTGTAAGTACATTTGAGAGTCTCTGTTTATAGCAATGCCATCTGCCGCCTGACGCACACCTGTAGAGTAAGTAGCGTAACATAATTATCTGTGTACTTGCTACTAATCAATTTCATAAACATCGTTACTGTTTCTGTGTCTTCAGAGCTCAATTCTCGTATATCTGGTACTATTTCTGTTTTCAAGGGCTATATTTTTGCGTGTTTTGGTACAAACTACAACTTTAAGTCAGTTGGCAGAGATGGACAGGAACTGAGCGTGTTGTGTGCTTTTTCAGGTTTTAGCCACTGAGCGTAAGCAGCTGGACGCTGCGTTGGTGATGGCTTACTTTCTCTTCTCAAGATGTTGAGATGTTTTGCACCGTCAGAGGCTTCTGCAGATGTACAAGAAGAAAGGAAGAAAGTTGCATATTTACCATATGCCGGGCCAATTCAGCCAAATCAGTGGAAATCTCCTCATATATAATACCAACAGCGTGTACCATCCCTTCACCAAAATTAAGGCTCTGCTAAGGAGTGTTATGGATGAGCTGGGTCTACAGAAACCCGGTGATTACCTCATACCTTGTCATTGTGGTATGGAATACATGGGCCAGACTATTAGGTCTGTTGCATCAAGTGCAAAGAACACCAAACGCATACAAGACTTAGACAGGCAACCAAGTCAGCAATTGCCGATTACTGTTTACAACTAGGTCATTCTAAGAAATATGACGACTCCAAGATTATAACACATACACCGGTAAACTGGTATAGCGTCATCAGTGAATCTGTTGAAAGATAAGATTACAGTGTTTTTGTTTTAAATGGCTTCTCTTCGTGTGTTTTGGTACAAACGGCAACTTGAATTTGGCAGAGATGGGTAGGAACTGAACCTGTTTCGCGCAGTTTCACTTTTCACTGTCCGTAAGAAGCTGGAGGCTGTGTTGGTGATGGTTCACCTTCTTTAGGTGGCTGCCCTTCGATGGCGTATCAGAACGGCACCTGACGAGATGACTGGTGTACGGCTAGTGTCGGTTTTGACATCTCCGATCAGTATTGCCACAGTGGTTACAGATTTCAAGGGCTTTATTTTCGCATGTTTTGGTACAAATGGCAACTTTAAGTTGGAAGAGATGCAAGAACTGAGTCTGTTTTTCGTGTTTTCAGGAATTGTCTACTGTCCGTAATGCAGCTGGAGACTTGGCGACGGTTAACGTTCTTTGGGCAGCTGCCGTTGGATTCCATGTCACCATAACACCTATGGCGATTGCTGCGATACGTCTGGTGTTCTGTGACGCCTCCGATCCGTACTGTGCTGTGGTTATAGTTTCCGACGTACCTCCCACTCAACAGTTGCCTCTCGGGGAATAGCGTACTGTGAGTGAGTCACGAAACTCTGGGCAGAAGGCGAAACCGCTAACTGGAAGACTGCAATCTGTATCTGGCTTCTGTGCTCGATCGAACAGGAATGTGCACGTTCCGTGGCAGTCCGGAAGATGTCAGTGCCGTCACTTAACACGCTGCGATGAAACTCGTCGTTTTTCATCGTGCTTATTCGGAAATGCCGAACTCCAAATGCCCGACCGTGTACTTTCAGAAAATGGTAAACCTAGTTCTCCGATTGTTTTAAAATGACTTGGAGGTGTATAGGACTAAGCCACATCGTATTAAAAAAGGATAAATAAATAAATAAAATAGAAAGTTTCACATTCTTTGAGAAAATAATAAAGTTATTTAGGAGATTTTATAGAAAGTAACCGTTGTTAAGTGCCGCAGTCTGTCTTGTGCGTCCCATAGATTTAGAAACATTTGAACAAACATTTTTGTTTTGCACGTGCCATTGATTGTCAAATCCTGAACTGAAGTGTGATAGCGTGCAGATGGCTGTGACTTACGATTTACGTTATGCTACGCTGCAAATGAAATGTAGTTAAAACTTTCGTAGAGTTTTGGAAATTGTACTGAGTACATTCATGACATTATCACAAGTACCTATTATCCATTGGTTGGTTTGGTTTGTTGGTTTGTTTGGTTGGGATAGGGGGACTAAACTACTGATGTTATCAATCCCACGGGGGGGAGGAGAAGGACTGAGGATAGGAAACGGAGGGAATGGAAAGGAAATGCAGTCCGGGAAGTGAAGAAGGAAGGAAGACTGCATTGGCTCGGAGCCCCATGCTCACGATGCACGTACTCACGAAAGAACCGTGAGCCCCCTGGTGGGTTATCCAATGGTGTTAGTGTTGCATTTGTAAGCCAACAAAAGTAACACAAGTTTAGCTTATACCGTCAAACACTGAAGGAGACTAAAGCGAATAACTAGGTATCAATCCTGGGTATGATGTCGGAGCCGCGGCAGAGCGGCCGAGCGCATTGAGGCACTATACTATGATGCGGGAGGCCCTTTCCCGTCGGGGGTTCCAATCCCTACTCGGGCATGGATGTTTGTGTCGTCTTTAGTGTAAGTAGTTTGTAAGTTTTCGGACTTATGACCCCGCAATTAAGTGCCTTAAGCTTTACAAACATTTTTATGATATCGGATATTGATAGGATTTTTATGTTCAGAAAACTCTATAAGCACAAACAATTTTTTTCCTCAGCGGGCGAGCTAGGCGAGGCCGCGTGTGCCCCACTCGACCGACGCGACGGAGCATATACTCCACTCACCGAACCGAGAGACGTACTGTAACACAGCCAGGCACGTGACCACAGAGCTGCCGTCGAGGTGTGTACAAGACGGGGGCGCACAGCCAGCGTGGCCATCTCCATTGCAGGTGTGAGCGAGTTAGTGCGTGTTGTTGGCGGCGATTTCATGATCTCTTAAGTTCATGTTTAAAGACGCTTGAAAGACTAGTTGAACCTTCGAGAAGTGGTTTTAAGATGTTCGTCCTCGGCTTGTTATTGATAAAGCTCCGTACCATTATCGTAGAAAAGGGAAACTTCCCTGTCGAATTCCAATAATCCAATAAGCATGAAATATCAGAGTAGCTAAAATCTAGAAACCTCTATTTTGAAGGCGGTATTTTGAAGAAATAAGATTTAGATATATTTCATAATTACTGAACGGCGCACAACGAATACGCGGTAGATGAATGCAGGGAAAACTGTTCTTGGAATTCCTCCGTACTACTCTGAATTAAACGCCATCGAGTAAGTGTGAGTCAGAATCAAAGGCTATGTTGCAGCGAAAGACAAAACATACAAAATGCTGGAAGTTGAAGAACTGCAAGAAGAAGCAGTAAAAACAGTGACTGCAGAAGTTTGGAACAAGTGCGTCCTCCATGTCGTATTTTTAGTTGAAAGTCAAATGTGGTAATTGCAGAGGGGAGAGGGACAGAGAGAGGAGCGGTTTGGTATAAACCTCAACGAAAACAGTTCAAATTTGACAGAATGAACCTAGTTTCGGCTTCCTTTACCATTATTATTACTGGTAATGTTATTAAAAATTTTGTATGAATGGAGCGTTTTGATGGCAACCTGTTTGAAAAAAAATCTGTTTTGATAGAATAAACTGAGTTTCAAATGTTCAAATGCTTGTATAGCTTATGGGACTTAACTACTGGGTCATCAAACTTACAAATTACTTATGAACTAGCTAACACTAAGGACGACACAAATATCCATGCCCGAGGGGGGATTCGAATCCCCGACCGTAGTGGCCGTGCAGACCGTGACTGACGCGCCGCAGTCCCCTCAGCCACCACCGCCGGCGAACTCAGTTTCATCGTACTTTTAACATTACTGTAACTGGTTTTGAATCTTCCATGTCGTGCTTTATTTCGTTACATTGTTGTCCAGGTTTCTGAGGGTCCGCTATGACGTCAGCTCGGCAGCCAGCCGACGTCACCAGCTGCAAAGCGTGCAACAAGGATTTTGTACACCCCTTCGTATCACATGAACACCGAATGCTTTCTCTGAAAACGATAGTAGTCGCTCACGTGACACTGTTTCGTCCCAGCTCTAGGTGAACTATAGGTCAAGCGGCAGCCCGCTCAGAACATTCATACTCGAAATAGCCGCATACTGGCAAGCAAAATCCCCAATATGCTTACCGCCCACAAGACGGACCTCTTATGTCTCAGCGACTGGCTCGGGGTGTCGTCCATTGCTGATAATATCTCTGTCAGGAAAGGGTGCCTCGCCTGTTGCGGCGATAGCCGATCCATCTGAGAGCTTACGGCGTGGCATCTATTTAAAATATAACAGAGAGGGACAGTGCATAGTTGACAAAGTTCCTGAAACACCTCCCCTCTTTCATGCCTTCCTCGGCGATGTTACCAACGCACTTCGTGCCAGTGCCCTGGTTTGTAAACAAGGCAACACTGCACGCGAGGTGCCGTGCCGATATGCAACTTTAGTGCACGTCTAAAATCACTCTTTTACTAACCTTGAGTCTTCTGTCGAAGTTGATGTCCCATTGCGCAGGTGGAGCACGCAGGTTGCGCATCCGTTGTACCTGAAGTGATGCTTAAAGAGGTGTTGAAATGTGGCTAGGAAGTACTGCACTACGATTAACTTTAGCTTTTGCAGGATGCCAATGCTTGTTTTCATTGAAGAAAATGTTCAAATGTTTGTAAAGCTTATGGGACTTAACTACGGGGTCATCAGTCCCTAAACTTACAAACTGATAGTGAACTACTTACGAACTAGGACGGCACAAATATCCATGCCCGAGGGGGGATTCGAACCCCCGACCGTAGTGGCCGTGCAGATGTGACTGAAGCGCCTCAGTCCCTCGGCCACCGCGGCCGGCTTTATTGAAGAAATGTCAGTGTATATCCAAGCACAAATATACAGAGTAATATTGATTATATTAACGATACATAACGTATAAACTATCCCTGGCCCGCACTGAACTAACATGAATGTGCAAGGTATCGCGGTCGGCGCTCGACTGACTGCCGCCGCCTCTCGCTGCGCGCCACAAGCCACCGTTTTGGCGCCAAGCGAAACTTCTAGAGTAACATTGTTCAACTTATTACAAAATATACAAATAATTAAATCTTTGAATTACCCGTAATATAGCTTAGCACAAAAGCATTACAGAAAGTATACAGATAATTTTTAATAAACATAGGAAAGTTAAATATGAATAAAATAAGCTTGAAGTTTTGGCGGACAACTAGTATAGGCGGGAGCCAATCAGATCTCAACTTGAAATAGGGGCGGAGCTTTCCCACGGGATACAAGCACATCTACTGTCTCCCTCTCTCACACTTTGTATTACGTAACGCAGTTCTCCAACCAAGAAAACTTCTTTAACCCTCTCATGCGTCGCGTCCTCACATGAGGACACTTAAATTTTGTCTCATTTCTGTCATCTTTTATATGTGAAGGGACGGTAAAACGACAGGCACCTCATATGAAGACTATTAATGAATGCTAGACTGTCTCCTAGACGTCAGTGGTAGTCGTTGGGCTAACAAAGAAACGGAAAGTAGAGAATACAAGAAAGAGTTGAGACAGGTATTCAGATGAAAGTACATTGTTGTCTTTTCGTCGAAAAACAAAAAAGTTTGTCATTCGTTACCCAACGAATTAGGCTTCGTTGGGGTATAACACTGGCCAGCCAAGTCAGTTGATCTCAATGCCAAGACGTGTCATGATAGGGACTGACGACGGAAAACACGTTACTGTTGAGAAAAGTGTAAACTTGCTGTCCGCCCTGAGTGCCTGAAACAATTTCATTGTACGAAAAATACAAAATGTAGCAGTTTTAGTACTCACTGTCTTCTATTGAGGTCACCTGCCACCTGGACGATGAAACATTTTTTTTTTTTTTGTTTTTTTTTTTAGATGAATTATGTTCAAGATAGGTCTTAAGTTACCAAATAATGTATTAGAAATTTTGTTCTTTGGCGTGTTGATAATTCGTACATGAGGGGGTTAACACCTAATATATTAATATGCGAAATAAACGGCTTCCTTTTTTTTTTTTTTTTTTTAAGTAATCATGTCCAAGATAGGTCTTAAGTTACCAAATAATGTATTAGAAATGTTGTTCTTTGTCGAGTTGATAATTCGTGCATAAGGGCGTTAACACCGAATATATTAATATGCGAAATAAACGGCTTTTTTTTAGATGATTTATGTCCAAGATAGGTCTTAAGTTACCAAATAATGTATTAGAAATTTTGTTCTTCGTCGGGTTGATAATTCGTGGATGAGGGGGTTAACACCTGATATATTAATATGCGAAATAAGCTGCTCCATATCAGCCCCCTCACAAGGTCCGGACAGACGCAGAATGCCGTGGCGTAGAGCAGCGCAGCGCCAGCGGCAAGCACGGCCACGGCCGCGTGGCAGTGTGCAGTCGACAAGCGCGCTCTGTTGGGACGCTGTGCCAAGAACGCTCTCCACGCGACACAGGAGACCAGAGCCGCTACGGAAGGTCGCTAACCACACTCGTGCGTTAGGAAGCCTACATAGGGACAGAGTGGCCGTGATAACGCGGCTGATTGGCTGAGAGCCGAGGACGCCATGTTTCTACTAAACTTGGCGGTCTTCGTATGTGTGTGAATTGCTACTCTCTGCGTTTCTGTACTGTTGAGTGTCTTTAACGCTTCTGGTAGCGATTTCGCTGTTACCGCTGTTACCCATCCTACCAACCCTAGTCCATCCCCGTTTTTGTACGCCCCCTCTGCTTTCCCCTTCTGCCTCACTCCCTCCCATGCTTGGCATCCCTCTCCTTCCCTATCCCCTGCTGTCCTTGCGTTTTCCTCCTCCATCCTAAAGCCCTGCATCCGCGTGGCGGAAGGGCGTGAGTGCCAATGCAGCCTACTGCGCGGTTACCGCGCGCATGCGGAAGTTTGCGAGCGCTTGGCCGCCCCACAAGTAGGGATGGGCTATGAAAGCTCTCGAGAAGCGCGCGCCGCTAAGTCAAATTCTCGGGAAATTCGCGAGTATTCTCGATAAGTTGTCAACAGTGCTGCGCTCGCTGGAGGCTGGGAGAAAGTGTTCTACTGGGAAGCATTACGACAGAGCAGTCGTAATCGCAGTCTTCCGTACGTGGATGGAAGAAACTGAATTATTATTATTATTGGAAAGGTTTGCCGAAGCAAAAATCATTGGTGATCATTAAAACAGGTATCTTACACGAAACAATAGATTCATCCTTACCAAAACCAAATATGCATTCCGCATATATTGATACATGAGAGAAAAATGCTACAACATGTTAAACTCAAAAATTCCTTACTTACATTTACTAACTGTAGAAAAAAAATCGCACTGACGTGTTTTACGGCCCACTTTAGATTTGTTGTTTTATAGGTTTTTGCTAACATTTTGGACCAAAATAATAATCTAAATAATAATAAATTAATAAGAATGTCTGAAACCCTTTTAGGAATAAAAAAAATTCATGTAGTGGCGGGTTTCGAACCACCGACCTTTCGCGTCGCAGTCCAGCACCTTTCCCACTACGCTTCGGCTACAAACCAGAATTATTTAGTCTCATACTATTCATGGCCGTTGTTAACTGATGTTAATATGGCTTTTGTAGATATTAGATTATCATCGAAGAACGATGTGTTTTTGTTAATTCCTAAATGTACCGTTTCTTTGAAATGACAACGTGTAAGTTACAATAAGAAAATCATCAAATACGCGAGGAACATCACGTGACATCTCCAAACGGCTGGTTTTCGTTAATTCAATGGAGGGTGTCAAATATCCGTTTTTTGCAAATATGTCTAAAACGATACGAGATATGAAAAAAACATAAGGGAGCTAACATTTAGAGAATTTTCTCCTCTACTAATTGGGTTATTCAATTTTAGTGTCAGATGAATAGTTAAGCCGTTATTTTCATTTACATTTCGAGCTGGAAAAGACGATCGCAAAGGCCCACTTTTAGTGTTACTACCGTAACCTAAAGTGGGCCAAAAATCGGCAGAGTTTATAGCATTGGAAGGAGGGAAGCTTATGATCTTATATCCCGTCGAAAGCGTGGTCATTAGAGACGGAGCTTACACTCGGATTTTTGGGGAAGGATGGGTAGGAAATCGGCCGTGCGCTTTGAAAGGAACTATCCCGGCATTCGCCTGCAGTGTTTTAGGAAAATCACGGAAAACCTAAATCTGGATGGCCGGACGTGGATCTGAACCACCATCCTTCCGAATGCGAGTCCATTGTCTTATAGTTTAAGCCAGCGTTACGTACCTGAAATTTCGTCCTTATTTCAGATAAAAGCTCTGGTATTTCCTGAACACAGACACCACAATTTACGATACTGTTGGTTGTTATGTCCTTACTCTGTTCAACACTTTGGATAGTGTTAATTGTGATGAATTTTGCATCTTATTGCAGCCAAATTAAAAATTACACTTTTCCGACACTAGCGGACTGTTTGAGGCACTATCGAACCTTTTCACCAAATTTCTTTTTAATGTAGTTTTAATGGATAACATACACAATAGCTAGGTAATTTGTCTTTTAATACAAGAATGCACTTTTGTATCCGCGAACGTATTTGTTTGGTTCCTAGATTTATTGTGTAACATTGAAAGTCTTATCATGCCTGTTGTATTCTTTTTGTTACACTGCAACAGACGTCTCCATCCTCCTTAAAGTACTGCCAGTTCCGTGATTTTGGTTTTCGTGTATACAATGCTCGTATTTGATAATCACAGCAAGTTGCGAGCGTTGCACATAAACGCTGCGCGTGGCATGGCGAGCAGCCCCGGTCAACCGCCGGCCAGCGGCACACACCGTTTCTCGTGAGATTCTCGAGAACTGCTCGAGCGCCGGAAATTCGAGAAATTCTCGGTGCACTCGAGTCACCGCGCCTTACAGTCCCATCCCTACCCACAAGGTTACTGCACGACGCACTTGCCGCGTGCGCTGCAGCGAGCGCGTGACCGGCACGCGGTTGACAACCACTGCCGGTTCCGCAGCCGCTGCCCCATTACACAGCCTGCTAAGGTTAGTTAGTGGCCAAGCCGGAGAGGTTGGCGCATCGGGTTTGCGCAGCTGCAAATTCGCAAACAATTTGTGACGAGTTTAAGACGGCCACACACGTAACAGCATGCCTGACAAGCACGCTTGCGCAAGCATGCTTGTACAAGCAACGGTTTATTTACATTTCGAGCTCAGAGAACGATGTGTTTTTTGCTGTCACAGCTTTTATGCTCGTGATGAAAAAAAGAAACTAAAACACGTAAAACTTGGTATAAAGAGTGGTTAAGAAAACGAAAATCCTATTCACATACAAATTTACTCAGAGAACTGAAGATATACCCTCATGATTGGCATAACTATCTCGTTAAGCCTTTGATGAAGAGGCACCATACAATAATGAGGGAGGCTATAACACCGCATGAAAGATTAACAGCATCATTACGACTTCTCGCGTCAGGAAGAAGTTATGAAGATCTCAAATATACTACTATTATTTCGCAAAGGCACTCGGTGAAATATTTCGCGACTAGTATGTCACATGCAGCGTCTCTCTTATTTTTATCATGACAGTCCTTACATTTAATATTCTACAACGAGGGATTCATTTCAAACAGTGTAATAAATTCCTCTAAGAGGTCGTGGTTTATGTTTCTTAATTCAGACATTGCTGTTGACATTACTAATTGAAACTTATCGAAAACAAAGGATGCAGCCTCACTCAGACTGTCAGATGCTTGCACAAGCATCTGTATTGTCCACACACACTCAAGCACACATACGCTTGAAAGCTTGCACAAGCATGCGTAATAGAAATTCCACCCAGCATCAAGCTGCTTGTACAAGCCTGATCATTGATGAAATTTATCCTACACACGCTCAAGCATGCTTGTGCAAGCAGGCTTGCGCAAACGTGCTTGTGAAGCATGCTGTTACGTGTGTGGCCGCCTTGGAGCGCGTGGCGTCCGCGTGGTATCCGCGTGGCCTGTGCATCTGTGCGCGCGCTCGTCGAATTACGCTGGAAATCATCGGTTAACTTCGGCATCATTCGCCAGTACTCCCGAAGTGTATTCACGCTCCCACTCGCACACAACTGGTGCACGCGGCGCGTGCGAGCGTCGCGGACAGGCCACGCGTATACTGAGCCCTACTCCACCACCCCTCCCAATCTCCTCCTGTGTCACCCCACTGCGCCTCCTCTCCTTCCTCATCCCCTGCGGGGATGATCCCTCTGCCATACAACTTTTAACAGTACGCCGTTAGTATTGTGTCAGTGTATGTGTCTCTTTAAAAAAAAAAAAAAAAAAAAAAAAAAAAAAAAAAAAAAAAAAAAAAAAAAAATCACATCTTATGACCTTTCTATGTTTTTAACAAACAACTTGTCAAAATTGCAAATACGATCGGCTGAAGATCAGCAGTGAAGCTGCTGCCAGCCTGCCACCCCTGGTGGCCTTAAAATATCAATTGAAAACTTCCCTGTGCAGTTATTTACGGTAAGAACTCGTGCACTTTTGCACGTTTTCTGTCGGCTTTCTTTACGTAAGTTAACTTACATCAATAAAAATGCATTTTCATGGTCTGAAGCATAATCTTAATACGTCGCAGTAATATTTGAGATTAAATGTTGATTTGAAATGTTTTACAAAGTATAACTAATATTGTGAATTACATAAGCATTAAGTCAAGAGAATTGCCTCGATATTCAGCTATTGACTCTAAAACCGAAGTCAAGGCACTTCTTTTCCCAAAGAAAGAATAAATAATTAAACAGTGGGCGGTAACCGTAAAGGTGACTTAAAGGAAACGAGCGAATTATTCCTGTGTGAAGTAAGTATTTTCTGATGCACCCTCCCCTCCCCCCCCTCCCCCCCCTCCCCCCATCCCCTGCAAGAAAGGCCCTGATAAAAGTTCATATATATTGCGTACTGTGTTTCTTCCGTGGCGTAGAGGGTACATAGTGGTTAACTTTAATTTCTTAAGCTTAAGGGACTTAACTGCGGGGTCATCTGTCCCGAAACTTACAACCTACTTACGAACTACCCTATACTAAAGACGACAGAAACATTCATGCCCGAGGGGGGATTCGAACCACCGATCGAGCGGCCATGCAGACTGTGACTGGCGCGCCGCAGACCGCTCGGTCACTGCGGCCGGCTGTACGTACTGGTTTCGTAGTCTAAAGGTAGTGGGCCGAATCGGTAAGAGGAAAGAGTTTTGATATAAATATTTTGTAGTTTTTTATTAGTTTGTGGCTTTGAGTTTTGACACGACTTTCCACACTGTATGTTAAAATAAGGCTACGGAGCCTTACGTGAACGCATATCCGGCTAAAATTTGTAACAGAATGTAACATGAAAGGAGGGGGGGGGGGACTATTGACTCATTTTGGATATTCAATTGCTTATTTTATGACAGTTTTTGCTATTCTTTTCGATTTTCTGTGGTACGATGTTCCTAATTACGAACAAATGACCTTTTGATATTTCCCAGTGTACCACAATGTTATATGTTTCACAAGACCACATTAAATTGGTTGCGGAATGGAATAAGATATTACTAATATCAGCGTAGTGTTTTGTGCACAATAATCATAAAAAATAATCATTTTCTTTTAAATACATCACGACTGCCAATTGTCGATGTTACCAGAACATCGTAGAATACATTTAACATAAGGCAGACAGGACTTCACGAGACTTTCCTTTTTCTCACAAATTTGTTAGGTTTACACAAACATAAACAAATAGCACTTACTGAGTATTAAGCTAGGAGGCCAGATGTGAATTCATTGACGGTCAGTCATCGAGTAAAACAGGAGTGATATCTGGCGTTCCCCAGGGAAGCGTTACAGGTTCCATACTCTTCCTTGTGTTTATAAGCGATTTAGGAGACAATCTGAATAGCTCCCTTAGAATATTCGCGGATGACGCTGTCGTTAATCGGATAGTGAAGTCAACAGAGGATCAAAAGCAACTGCAAAGCGATTTAGATAAAATTTCTACATGGTGCGAAAATTGGCAATTGACACTAAATAAAGAAAAGTGTGAAGTAATACACATGACCACTTACAGAAATCCGCTGAACTTCAATAACGCGATAAATCAAACCTAACGGTCGTACATTCTACCAAATACCTAGGAGTTACAATTACGAACAAGTTAGACTGGAGAGAACACACGGAATATATTGTTGGGAAGGCGGACCAAAGATTACGTTTCATTGGCAAAACGCTTCGAAGATGCAACAGCTCCACCAAAGGGACTGCCTACATCACACTTGTGCGTCCTCTCCTGGAGTACTGTTGCCCCTTGTGTGACCCTCACCGGATGGGACTGACGGAAGATATTGAGAAAGTTCAGAGAAGGGCAGCTCGTTTTGTTTTATCACGTTACCGGGGGAAAGCGTCACGGAAATGTTGCACGAATTGGGCAGGAAATCATTAAAATAAAGACGTTATTCATTGCGGCGTGATCTGTTTGCGAAGTTTCAATCACCGACTTTTACTTTTGAGTGCAAAAATATTTTGCTAGTGCCCATCTAATTAGGGAGACATGACCTTCGCAATAAAATAATCAGATCGAAAACGAAACGGTTTAGGTGTCCTTTCTTGCCGCGCGCTATTAGAGAGTGGGACGTTAGAGAAAAGTTATGACAGTGGTTCATGAACCCTCTTGCAGGCACTTAAATGTGATTTGCAGAGTATCTATGTAGGTGTAGATGTAGATACGTCGAACTGAGTTCTTATTTTAATCGTTTAGTGGCTGCATCTCTGCATGGGTTGCTATGTAAATGCACGTCCTGCGTGCAATCTGGTAGAAACATGGCGGCCACCGGCCGATTGGACACTCTCTCGCTGTAAAGGCTCTCTATGGTGCGAGGCCCTTGTGCACGAGCGGCGACGTCGAGCACTATTTCGAACGTCGGATGTAAATAGCATTTATTGTAAATCTCCGCGCCGCGGTGAATGCGCCAGCTACGGTATGCGTTTTTTACCATTCCGACGGAAAAGAGCAGCAGATACTGACTGAAGCAGGGAAGCCATGGAACCATCGTCCTGCGACGACTGTGTGCGCCGCGCCATCTCTATCCTAGTATTTAACCTGAAGCAATCCTAGCCGGAATAATAGTAAAGAACGGTCCAAGAAACGTAAATTATTCGCATTAGCAAAAACTAAAGAGCAACCTTATCTGTCATGAAAATTGCTTTATTTCTGTTAACCACTGTAGAAGAGTTTTCTGTATTTTGTTAAGAATTTCAATTAAAAAATAGAGTTTGTTTCAATAGTTAGTTACTCTAGTCTTCACTCATAACTGGGCTAATATTCTTGTAGAAACTTTCTGGCATATTAAAATTGTGTGCCGGGGCCGGGATTCGAACATGGGATTTTTGCCTTCCGTAAGATAGCATCCTACCGCCTGAGCTATCCCGTCACGCGTCACGGTCTGTCTTCACAATTATACTATTCCAGTACCTCACGTCCTGCATTCAAAACTTTCGTTCTGGAAACATCCTGTGGCTAAGCCATTTCTACACTGTAACCATTTTCCCAGGAGTGGTAGTCCTGAAACTTCCGTGAAGTATGGAAACTAGAAGGCAAGGTACCGGCAGAAGTGAAGTTGTGAGGTCGGACAGTGAAGCGTGCCGAGATAGCTCAGAGCGATTGCCCGAAAAGGCGAAGGTCCCAGGTTCGAATCCTAGTTGCTCTGCAGAGTGAATGTTTCATTCTGGAATATTCTTGTTAATTTTAAACTGGGAATACCTCACGGTTTGCGAGCAATAAGGAATTTTTGATCTGAATAAGTGTGAAGGATTCAGTTTGAAGAATACTTCACAAAGAGTCGGTTTGTCAATCATTGGAAGTTCCAGCGTTAGGCGGGAGATGGAGCCAATTAGCGAAATAGCGATGAAGGCTTGAAAGAATGACAATGCCCACTATGCTTATACAATATGACGAGGCTCTGCCGGAGGCACTACAGAGCTGTGGGTGTTGCAAATAGGTATTCATGTCGGCACAAATGACTCCTGCCGTCTGGGTTCCGAGGTTATTAACGATTTCTTCACGGGGCTTGCGGTGTAGCTGCGGAGCTATCAGTTTGTAGCTC
This sequence comes from Locusta migratoria, assembly GCA_026315105.1. Lineage (NCBI taxonomy): Eukaryota > Metazoa > Arthropoda > Insecta > Orthoptera > Acrididae > Locusta > Locusta migratoria. The sequence goes on along the minus strand of CM048746.1, from coordinate 230,225,606 downwards.
CATTAGCAGAACCGATGGCGGTCCTTTGGCTTTAAGCCTAGTGTAAGGCTTAAACAAGAGGCGCAGACGATTCTGTGACGATCATGGTGCCACGGTGGATTACCCGTGCGCACTGGCGCAGTGCTGCGGTGCGCGCGGCTGTTCGCCGTCGGAGGTTCGATTCTTCCTTCTGGCAGGAGTGTTTGTGTTGTCCTTCGGTTAGTTTACCTTAGTATAAGTAGTTTGTAAGCTACGGACTAATGACCAAGCAGTTGAGTCCGATAGATTTACAAATATTTTTGACGATCTTGGGTAAAACATTTTCGACCCGCTAGCTGCAGCAAAAACGAAGGGGTCCCTTGAACAGCTCAGACGTACACTACAGGCAGCAAGCGGCTGCTAGGATACTGGACACCGTGTGCAGCGCACATCCCTCCGCAGGCAAGATAAGAAAATTACTGGTTCCGGTCAGGGTAGCACTCAAGTCAATACGACGGGGAAAGAAAATATCAATATAGAAATGGTTAACTGTAGGAGCGTCTACGCAAAGATACCAGAACTGTCCTACTTTTACATAGTTATAATGCCCACATAGTACTAGGGACGGAAAGCTGGCTGCCGCGGTGGAGTAGCCGAGTGGTCTAAACCGTGGTTGCTCGCCGTGGAGGTTCGATTCCTCCCTGGGGCATGGATGTGTGTGTTTGTCATTAGGTTAGTTTACCTATGTTTAAGTAGTTTGTAAGCTACGGACTGATGACCACGCAGTTTGGTCCGATAAATTTACAAACATTTGAACATTTTGGAAAGCTGGCACGAAATAGGTGGCAATAGTAATGACTGGAAACATTACCTCCACTTAATGGAGTGGAAGTGCTTATAGTAATAAATAATACGATTGTATCAAGTGATACTAGTCCAGATTCGGATTGTGAAAATATTAGATTCAAGGTTCGCGCGAAACGTGGAGATTGCAAGTAGGGAAGTTTTAATAGATTTCCTAGTCAGGTATAGTGAAAGACATCAAGGGAGTGCAAATAATTGAGAGTAGCAAATCAAAATCGGAATATTCCCAAAAACGTCTTAAATTATAAGTTTATAATGTACTGTCGATATTTACCTGACGCAGAAGATTACTACGGAAATTGAGAAAAAACTGTAACTGTTTAGAATATCATATTGGGTGTTATAGTCCTTGATTTATTATCCTTACTTGCTGAAACAAAAATTAATACTGTCAGGTACTTTTACAGTACATTGAGCACGAAAGTCACACAGCTACCCCAGTTTCTTTATAAAAGAAAGGCAACCTGTGGCATTGCAGAAAGGAAGGGCAATCTGCTTACAAACGACTACTCAACGCGCCGTTATCTGCCGGCTCAAGGCTGAAGAAGGGGCGTGTGTGTATGTAATGTCCTGCGGCCATGCGAGCCCATATTGACCGATGTGGGCAGCTGTGCACCATGCTGCTGAATAGCTTCGAGCACGCAGCTTGCGTCCAGATATAGCAGACAAAAGTGATGTCAGTTTAAAAATCACCATAACCTGTTGGAATAACAAGTTTTACAGGAAAAGCTTTGCATGCTGATGTAACTGTAGAGTGGTGATAAAAATACAAATAACTACTAATCTAATAGAACTATAAAGGACTTGAGAAAAGCTGATGAAGAACAGACATTACGAAGCACTACGAAAGCTACATCATGACTATGACTTTTGCGAAAACAGAAAATAAAATAAGATAAAATATATAAAAATAAAAAAAAAACGTTGAAATATTGGATGCGTCTTATCAAAGAAATTGTTAGTGGTTTACGTGCCGCATTTCTCAACGTTCTAGAAATTAGTCTTTAATCTCGCACATTTGAGCTGCTTCTGGTGGATTTCTGTCGGTCAGATGTATTTTAAATTACATAACACAAAATTAGTGGATCAATATTAACGTAATCAGTGGGGGTTCAGTAAATTACTACGACAAGAGTTGGGCTCAACATGGGAAATTACACAAATTGATCGTTTATATCCTCTTATCTCTATGAATTATTTAACAGGTGTAAACTTGTGTTTTTCATCACGAAGAATCTATATTCCCAATTCAGTTATGAATCATAATACATTGAAATTATTGTAAAAGAATCAGATTCAGGAGAGAGGCACAACTGTTATGTACGGAAAAAAAGGTACAGACAAACATGCAAGACAAGCACTTCTGAAAGAAAGGATATGGTGGAGACAGTGCTTAGCCACAGCCTAAGGGATGTTCCAGAATGAAACTTTCACTCTGCAGCGGAGTGTGCGCTGATATGAAACTTCCTGGAAGAATAAAATTGTGTACCGCAACCAGGACTGGAACCTGGGAACTTTGCCTTTCGCTGGCAAGCGCTCTACCGACTGAGCTGTCCCAACACGACTCACGATGCCGCCTCACAACTTTACTTCCGCCAGTACTTCGCTTCCCTAAAGTTTTGAGGCGGTATCGTGAGTCGTGTCGGGATAGCTCAGTCGATAGGGCACTTGCCAGCGAAAGGCAAAGGTCCCAGGTACGAGTCCCGGTTCCGGCACACAATTTAAATCTGCCAGGTGGTTTCATCAAATGATAAGACTGCATCTTTCGCTAAAATACCACTGTAAAACTAAAAACACTTTGCCAGAGTTGCACCAACTCATGAAACATAGCTAAAACTACAATATCTCCAAATGTAACATCTATTGGTTACAAACATATTAATATGTAATTTCCTAACCGTCCTTGTCTGGTGTATCCCACTTACTTACTTACTTTCCGTGTCCGGAACTAGACTTCTAACTTCCAAAAATTTGCAGCCAATATGACTTTGTCGTTAGCCTCCCATAAGTCTTCCATTGTACAGGGCTTTTCTAAATATGGACAGATAAGCAGGTGTTGAGGATCCTGTACAGCACCACAAAGACACAGAGTGTTCTCATTATCTTTTAGGAAGCCCCATCGCTGCATGTTTGTCTTGCACTTTGGCACTTCTACCCTCATACGGTTCAGGGTTCTCCAGACTGTGTATGACAGGTGTCCACCAGGTGCCAGTTCTTCTTTTGCTGCTTTATGGGGGCTTCTAAAATCCATTTCCCACGTTGCAATACGGTTTTCAGCGGCCGACCCTTCCAGTGCTCGGGTACATGACAGGAAGCTCTTCCTCGAACGAAGCAGTCGGTCAGCAGGCTGGTGTCCATATAGAGGGTGACGCATGTCCTTTTCTTGCTTCGTTTTTTCAGCTTCGGCAGCAATGTCACGTCGTATGTTGGGCGGTGCGATCCGCATAATTAAGTACATCTTGTGTACTGGTGGTGGTTTCAGGCACCCAGTCACAATCCGTGCCGTTTCATTCACCGCGATGTCAACTTTTCTCGCGTGTGTTGACGAACTCCATACTGGAGCGGCGCACTCCGCAGCTGACACACTAAGCGCAAGGGCTGAGGCTCTCAGGACTTTTGGGTTTGCACCCCAGGATCCGTTAGTTAATTTTCTGATGATGTTGTTTCTCGCTGAGACTTTCTCCCTTGTGGCATTGCAATGATGTTTATAGGTCAGTGTGCGGTCCAGTATGACACCGAGATATTTGGGCGTCGGACAACGCGCGAGTTGTTCACCTCTCCATGTAACATTCAATTCCCTATTTGCCTCTGCATTCTTTAAATGGAAAGCACTGACCTGAGTCTTTGAAGGGTTCGGCCGTAGGTGGTTTGCCTCATAATACTGGGAGAGGGATTCCAAGGTAATGGATAATTTCTTCTCTAAATCCATAAAATTCGTACCTTATGCTGCAACTGCAGTGTCATCGGCATACATAAATTGGCGCTGGTTGGTCATTTGTGTATATATTATACAGAGCTGGAGCGAGGACGCTTCCCTGAGGCAGACCGTTCCTCTGATTTATCCTTACCCTGGAGACAGACAAAAAATCTCCTATTTTGCAGGAAAGTAGCAATCAGTTATGTTAAATGATAGTCTTTTGTTACATCATATACTTTCCTGAGGAGCCTCCGATGGTTTACAGTATCATATGCAGCTGTAAGGTCTATGAATGCCACTCCCGTTATCTCTTTTCTCTCAAAACCATCTTCGATATGTTGGGTCAGGTTCAGGACTTGACCGCAGCATGATTTGCCTTGTCGGAAACCTGCCTGTTGTGGGATGATCTGTTGTTCTAAGACGTTTTCTATGCGACTTAACGTCAGGCGTTCTAAGATCTTAAAGCAGTGACACAAAAGAGACACAGGACGGAAGTTCTTTGGATCATTAAGGTCCTTTCCCGGTTTCAGAAGAGCAACCACGCGGGCTTTCCTCCACATCTTTGGGATGTGAAGTCTTTCTACGCACGCATTCATCAGATCTAACAGCCACTGTAGGGTATTACTGCCAAGATTTTTAATTTGCTCGACTCTCAGTTCATCGATACCAGGAGCTCTTTTAGTCTTCAGGCTGGAAATAGCTGCTGTAAGTTCTGACATTGTGAATGGTGCCTTGAGGTGATGGTTTTCCTCTGCCAGAACCTCAAGGCACCATTCACAATGTCAGAACTTACAGCAGCTATTTCCAGCCTCAAGCAATCGACTTAAGATATCCTATTTCCACATCGTCACAAACAGTAGTGCTAGATGTATGAAATGGGATGAATTTATATATATCCCATTACGGAGAGCGCTAGAAATCAAATGCGTATTTTTCCCAACGGTACGTAATATTGGTACTAAGCGTTGCTGAAATTTTTTCGAGACTTGCAAAAATTGACTGTACCACTCTTCAATAATAATCACAAATTTTTGTTTGCAATAACTCGTTATTGGATCAAATTTGGTTCAAAAATCTAATTTGTCAATTAACTATTAATTATTCCTGTCTCAATCCCTGCAGAAACTATGGATAAAAACGTCGTCAGTGACATCCACAATCATTGTTGTTGTTACCGTATTGAGTACATGATAGGTGTGATGTAGCTCCTCCAATTCATAACAATCAGGTACTTTCGAAAAGTAAAGGGAATATGAAAAGTACACGTAACAACATAGGACATTGAATTACGATAAAGGCGGATTTCCCTGTATCTCGTTGAAATTCCCGTTGAAGAGTTGAAGGAAGAGTGGGCTTCAGAAGGAGCAGTTGACATAAAGAATATTATAAAAAGGTGTAACTACATAAACCCAAATCTTTTAATAGTGCGGGAGTACGAGAACGGTCACATTATTCAAAGCAATGCTTTGGGACTATCAAAATGTTCATATGTTTGGTAAGCTTATGGGACTTAGCTGCGTGGTCATCAGTCCCTAAACCTACAAACTACTTACGAACGACCTTATACTATGCAGCCCAAAGAGAACCACACAATTTTAGAATTACATTGTTACGTGTCTGAATCTTTGTAGCACTATTTCTCAGATGTTACTGGAATGACAGTGTTCAGTCGAGTGTAACATCTAAATTTCCGTAGGTTGTAAAGTAAAATTACCGTACACGTGATCCTTGGGTGGTACTGAACGAGGAACATAATCAAGCTGTCAGATTATCCTAGTGTTCTCTTGGGTATTTTACATGAAAACTGCTGAGCTGAAAACAGCCATTTAGGAGACTATCAAGAGCATCGATGTTTCTACCTACACTTCAGCGCGTTTCAATATTAGTATGCTCCACACAATCACGAAGATCAGGCATACCGAACATGTCATAACCTAAATGTGAATACCTGTAGTGTCGTATGTCTACATCTACATGTACATACATACTCCGCAATTCACCGTAAGGTGCGTGGCGGAGGGTACACTGTACCACTACTAGGCATTTCCTTCCCTATTCCACTCTCAAACAAAACGAGGAAAAAAAGAATGCCTATATGTCTCCGTACGAGCCCTAATTTTCTTATTTTGTCTTTGTGATCTTTACGCGAAATGTAAGTAGGCGGCAACAAGATCGTACTACACTCAGCTTCAAATTCCGGCCCTCTAAATTTCCTCAACAGAAATTCACGAAAAGAACGTCGTCTTTCCTCCAGCGATCCTCAATTGAGTTGCCGGAGCATTTCTGTGACACTCGCGCATGGGTCGAACCTGTCAGTAACGAACCTAGCTAATCGCCTCTGAACTGCCTCTATGTCTTCCTTTAAACTGATCTGATGCGGGTCCCAAAAACTTGAGAAATACTCAAGACGTGGTCGTACAAGCGTTTTATACGCTGTCTCCTTTACAGGTGAAGTACATCTTCCCAAAATTCTCCCAATAAACCGAAGTCGGCTGTCCGCCTTACTCACAACTGTCCTTACATGTTCGTTCCATTTCATATCGCTCGGCAATGTTACTCCTAAATTTTTGAACGACGCGACAGCATCAAGAAGCTCACTACTAATGTTGTATTCGAACATTATGGGATTGTTTTTCCTACTTGCGCATTACCTTACATTTTTCCACATTGAGGTGCAATTCTTCGCACCAACTAGAAATTTGGTGTAAGTCATCCTGTATGCTATTACAGTCAGTATGTTGAATAAAGTATGTGCACGCCGTAGTATCTGATTTACATTGTTTCATACAGTTCAATAATTGTCACCGTGTATGCTGGTGTAGTTTTAAATTATTTCAACTCCCATAGAAGAGGCCACGCATAGCTTTTGTATTTACAGTACCAAATCTGAACGGACAGTTATGAATTTGCAAACGTAGGCTTCCGCGGTTGTTGTCACTATCAATAAAATTCTTCCGGGTATGAGACCGCGTCGTCATTTTATAAACTATACCGACGTTTCTGCCACTGTTAAAGGCCTTCATCAGGGTCTGTGTCTGACTGCTGAATATACGATAGCTTGGGATTTATATAGCTGCGGATGAGGGAGAGGAAGGAGGACGTTGGTTTTCCTTTATTGGTGGTTATATTATTGCACGACATTGGTGGATAGCGGCAATGATGATTGGTGTTTTAAAGGCTGGTTTTTGATAAGATTGGAGGTTGCGTTCTTCCCCCTTGTTGGTCAAAATGGGCGTTTCCTATTGGCTTTTGCATTACAAGTTGCTATTGGTGGAATGGACCTGGGAGAACGGACAGCGGCTGCGGCGTGCCGCAGTTGACTTGTCGCCTGGCGCAGACGGCGGCGGGCCAGTGCTCTGCGTGTTCGCGGCCGCTGTGGTCTCCGGGGCGCCTGCGCGAGTCATTCCGCGCGCGGTGCCGTCACGTAGCGTTGCAACTGCTGGCAGCCAAGACGCCGGCAGCCTGTAGCCATCCTCCCTGTTCATATTGGCGGGACGCTTCGCTATTTCTATAGCCTCTCTAATCTTCCTCCTCGTTGAGAATGGTTGTTTCGCCAGCACGCGGGCCTCGCCGAAAGAGAACTATTTACCGCACTGATTGTGGTGCTCAGAAACCTCTGACTTTGTGTGCTGTCCAAGCCGTATATATCTTTCATGTTCAGAAAGCCTTGATGAGATTTCTCTTGCGGTCTCTCCTATATAAACCAGCCCACACTCGCAGCTTATTTCATAAACGCCGGCGTTACTCAGTTTTTCAACTGCGTCCTTAGTTGAACCTAGGAAATCTTTAGTCTTATTGGTGCTGCGGAAGACTGGCTTGACGCCTGCCCGACGTAGAACCTTGCCCACACGCTCAGTGACGCCCTGTAAGTAAGGTAATAAAATGTTCAAATGTTTGTACAGCTTATGGGACTTAAATACGGGGTCATCAGTCCCTAAACTTACAAATTACTTATGAACTACTTACGAACTAGGACGGCACAAATATTCATGCCCGAGGGGGGATTCGAACCCCCGACCGTAGTGGCCGTGCAGACCGTGACTGGAGCGCCTCAGTCTCCTCGGCCAAAGCGGCCGGCCGTAAGGTAATAGGGCGATGCTTTGTGCTTCCTCTTGCTCCCCTCTTTTGCTTTTTTTTCAAAATGTTCAAATGTTTGTTAAGCTTATGGGACTTAACTACGGGGTCATCAGTCCCTAAACTTACAAACTACTTATGAACTACTTACGAACTAGGACGGCACAAATATTCATGCCCGAGGGGGGATTCGAACCCCCGACCGTAGTGGCCGTGCAGACCGTGACTGGAGCGCCTCAGTCTCCTCGGCCATCGCGGCCGGCCGTAAGGTAATAGGGCGATGCTTTGTGCTTCCTCTTGCTCCCCTCTTTTGCTTTTTTTTCCTCGTGGACATTGTTTTTATATATCTTGCCCAGTCCATAGCCATTAGCCGCAAAGGTGGATCTGAGATGTCGTAGTTCCGCCTGTAGGTGATCGTCATCGCGGAAAACCAACGCGCCGGCCGCGGTGGCCGAGGGGACTGAGGCGCTTCAGTCACGGTCTGCACAGCCACTCGGGGGTCGGGGGTTCGAATCCCCCCTCGGGCTTGGATATTTGTGCCGTCCTTAGTCTAAGGTAGTTGATAAGTAGTTTGTAAGTTTAGGGACTGATGACCCCGTAGTTAAGTCCCATAAGCTTAACAAACATTTGATTTGAAAACCAACGCTCCCCTTCCTCTCCCTCATCCGCTGCTATATAAATCCCAAGCTATCGTATGTTCAGCAGTCAGACACAGACCCTGATGAAGGCCGCCTGAACAGTGGCCGAAACGTCGGTATAGTTTATAAAATGACGACGCGGTCTCATACCCGGAAAAATTTTATTGATAGTTATAAATTTCTCCAAGCCAATGTGGATGTCTGGCAAGCAAGACCCTTTGCAACGTGGCACCGAATCTTCCAACAGCTGCGATACCACAGCTTCGCGTACCACGGGCCTGCCAGTAGGCGCCTTCTTTCCGCCCCTGAACCTCGGCAACCGGGCGAAGCAAGCAGCCAGCCATCCTGGGCCGTATTAGCTGGCGGGGCGTGTATTATTTACGGCAGAGCACCGCAGCGCCTCAGCTTATCGCACGTGTTCCGGCCAGCCTGCTCAATTCCCTTGGGGTAGCGACGGCCCCTCGTCCGCACCGCACAACCCTCCACCCCTTCACCATACACACACACACACACACGTTCCGCAGTCGTATCGGTATACCGCCTGCGCTAGGCGTTGCTGTGCTGCTCAGCTGCCGCCCGGCGCCTTTCTGCAGTTGCAGGTCGGCGGAGGGTGAGTAACGGGAGGACAGGCGTGCAAAAAGCGAGAAGGGATTAACCGGTGAAATATTACGGGTGGCAGCCCTACCGCTGTTGTGTAACACGCGGCTGGACTCTTACTTCCGACAGAGTAGGAAATTGTAGCGCGCTATCTCACTTTGCGGGACACATTTCAAGCACACTTCTCCACTACTGCATGAAACCTGAAACTCGGCCAAATAAATACAATACCTAGTACACGTTTCTGCACTAAACCGAGTGAAGGCGGGACGTCATTCGTTCTTGGATAGCACAGGTGGTACATAACATGAGCGTGAAAACCGTCGGTTCCGCGCTGGAGTTGTGGTCCAAAATCAGTTTAAATCTTCCGCGGAGATTCACATTTTCGCATTTCGTAGGTAGTAAAATTTATTGTTCATTAAATTAATCCAATATACTGACTACCATCTATAAATGTGAATGTCTGTTCGGTGTACGTTTATCACGTGTGAACCACAAGACATAAAGAGCTATAAAATTTTACAGTTACTAATGTCTACCCGGGGAAGGCTTTAGGCACGGTTTTATGGCGATCGGATAGCTATTTATCTATATATAGTAATGTGAATGTCTGATCGGTGTACGCTTATCACATCCAAACGACAAGACGCAGAGACTTAAATATTTGCACAGTTACTAATTTATAGCTGAGGAAGGTTTTAGGCACGGTTTTATAGCGATCAGATTAATATTTAGTAATTTTAAGAATATAACGCGAAATGCGAAACAATAATGATTCTTTGAAAATTAAATTTACTCTTTGAAAATGGTTTTATTAATTGCATTGTTGCTAGAGGGTTGATAACGATAAAAGGGTGTAGTATAATGAGATTGAAAGTTATCGGTGTATATAAAATTCTACGTGTGTGTTAATATTTCGCAATGCAGCGAAAACTACAGAACGCAAACGAATGGTCTGTGTGTAATTGTTGTCCTCAGTCTCCCGTTGTACACCATAGCAGTTCCATGCCGACAGCTATAAGGGGGTGGAAGATATGGTGGTTGAAAATCGTCAAATTATAAAAAAATTCGGACTGAAGGCCAGCGATGACGTTTGCGAATCTATAGCAAGGAGGTTATGTACAGCGAAACGTAATGCCACAGACCATATCCCTGGTCTATGGGGGCCTCAATGTCTTCATCTCTTTCTCTGTAAGGATAAGCATACGAATAAGAAAATATAAGAATAAATAAATAAAGCAGTAAAAAAGAAATTTCTTTTAACGCATCTCTTTAAAAAAATCGATTTGAAGTTCTGTGAATTACATCAAGTGATTCATCTGCGATAATATTCCAATCATTACTGTTGAATTTCGTGATTGGATTCTTCTAAACGAGTGCATTTATACCTGTGCTTTCTTATATATTCTCTGATAAATGTTTTGAGAAAAAAGGATATGGACAGAGAGAGAGAGAGAGTGGATAGGAAAAGTACTAACTCAAGGTTCGAATAAATAAATAAATACCCGAGCAACGCCGGGTTTTCAGCTAGTGTATAGTACAAGTTAGGTACTACGAAACAGCAGCAGCACATTGCTAACACGTTGGCTCAAGTTATGTGATGAACATTTAATTTTCTCATAAGTGGTTTACGCTTCCTTCCATATTAATTTTATATTTTTTAAAGTAGTAGTACCATTGTCTCACGCTTCAGATAATCTTCAAAGCATTCCTGCTCATTTTCAGGAAATTTTCAAACATTGTCGTCACGTAGCAGTTTTAGCACAGTCACCGAACATCACTAGGGTTAAAATTTTATGAACCTCTAGCAGGAAAAAATTACATTAATGGCAACTTTGCCCCTGGCAAGCACCGATCTCTCATCATCAGATAGAAAATATTCCGATAAATTGATAACAGTGCGGGAAAAATCTAAATGACTAATGGTCGGTTGCGGTCACAAATTGTGAAATTTCTTCCTCTGTCTACTAGACGTTGTCAACACACATTTGTTGATGGTATCGTGCAACAATCAGTCAATTCTATCCCAGTCACAACTACACACACCATTACTGATGGTAATATGGACAAACAATAACTTACAGTTTGTGCTTTCCACGTCCCGCCGGGTCTGTTGAATGCGCTCCCGTATTAGAGGCTCTTCCGTCCGTTATAAAGACGTTGGCGGACAGATCCAGGAACATCTGTCAACCGGAATTACTTGACGCGGTATTGAAATACCTGAGTAATGCTTTGCTTAAGAATGGCTACACGTTTACAGAGAGCTTTGAGACCGACACGTATAGTTGAAAACGAGAAAGGGTTCCTGCCTTTTATTAAGGACGTCACCGACCGCATCGGCAAAATTTTGGCGAAACGGAATGTTGCCGTTATTTACAAACCTACTCGAAAGATACAGGATCACCTGAAATCGGCAAAGAATGCTCGAAAACTGCTGGAAAGAGCAGGAATTTATAGGATGCCGTGTAGACTCAATGACAGCAATTGAAGAAACGTCAAGGATTCGAATAAAAATTCGGAACGAAAGAAAATCAGTAATGCAATCAGTGAATGTCTGGAAGATTTACTGGATCTGTCGAACGGAATGTACAGTCGAATCAGTTATGACTATGTATTAAGAGTAAACAGTAGATAGGGAAAGAAATTAATCACTGGCTAAAAATCGGTAATCACGAGGTTGATGCAGTTAAGAAATACCGCTATTTTGGAAGCAATGTAACCCAAGACGAACGAAGGAAGGAGAACGTAAAGAGTAGATTAAAGTAGACAATGTCATTAAAGCAGAAATAAGTCGTTCTGCATCAAAAATTAGTTAATTTGGGGAAACGTTGGTGAGAATTTATGCTTGGGGCACAACTTTATATGGTAATAATTCAGACAGTGGGATAGTGGTAGACAGTGGGAAATTCGGTGTAGGCGAAATAGATGAATTTTTGGTGCTATGTAATTAAGTTGAAGATTATATGGCCTAATAAAATGACAAATGAGGAGGATCTATCGAACAACGGAACATAAAAGAACACTGTAAAGAGGTCATAGAGTTATGAGATTCTTTTTCAATCACCAGGGAATAACTTCCATGGCACTAGAAGGAGCTTTTGAATGAAAAATTCCAGAGAAGGACGGAAGTGAATACAAAACGCAATAGACGATATATAGGGTAAGTCCTGCTCTGAGATTGTTTCAGGAAAGCAATTAAAGGTGTGAGGCATAAAAAATAAATAAATAAGTACATAAAAACATGTGGCTTGTACTCGGATACTAGCGCCCTTTAGTGAAAATGACTTCCGTGCTAAGGAAAGTTTCCCCTGCGTACTTTGGTAGCTACGACCGCAGTTCTTGTCCATATCAGAGCCTCCATAACACCTGTAAAGAGGTTTACAAAATATACTCCCAATATTACGAGATAGTCTAACTGAAATGCTGCTCTATCAGAAATTCGAGTGTGGTATCTTTTATGAGCGACTACGATGATCCACTTTCCTATCCGAGCATCCAGACGTAGGAAATTCATAATTTATCTAACTCACTACAGCACATTTTTAACATTGTGCCTTTGATAAGGACAAGGTAGACTTCATTCCCCATTCTTTCTCATTCCGAGCTTATAGGCCTATTAGGGCTCACCAGAAGTTGCGGCCATTTTCGCTAACAAAGGAGCAGTGCCCGTTTGTACAGACTGACCGAAGACGGTAATTCTACGCAGTGTAATGGACCCCATTCAGGCTTTCGTTCTAACTTGTTGCCGCCACATTACCTGCTGTTAAGATGGCGAGTTTGATTACCGATCCGCAGCTACACAGTGCAGATTTTATACAGTCTAACATTTCAGTCGGTAATTCACTACGCGATAGCCAAATTACAACTGCGTGACGAGCAGGGCTGTCATTTTTTAAATGCACTTTTCCTTTAGCGATCGTGACTTAATGCTACAAAAGTTCCTTGCTCTTTGAGCGCAGATGTAGTAAAAGTTTGTGGATGTAACCTCCTTTCTCGTTTTTTACATGGATTAAATTTAACATGTTACAATCTTATTTGATGTGGCATTTTACGTCGTATATTATATCCGAATCGAGTAATTCTGAATGCAATGCCAGCTGATGTATTCAGTGATTTTCACCAACAAGTAAAAAAGACAGGTAGCTCGTCCAGTTACCTTGATTAATATTTCAGCATCGTTGTCTACCAAGACTACACGAATTTACTTTAGCCTGATTAATCAATACTTCAAGTTTTCAGTATTCAGTAATTACATTCTCAACAATACAATGCGTGATATTTATTTACTGTAGAAAGAGGCCCACTGCCTTGTAACAGTTTTCTGCCATACACTTGGTAATGATATTTTGAAAAACTCTAAGAAATAACGCAAATATGAAATTTTTCTTCTTTTATCTAGAATCTAAAGCTTTACAGAACTAAAAGAAGTTCCGTCTTTTTCTTTCTGTGAGCATCAGAAAAAATTAAGTGGAAAAATAATTAATAATCACTATCTACAATTAGGGTAGAAGAGTGTAAGTTCCAATGTGTTGAGCAGTGTGTTACTGTCTACGTTGGCTAAGTAGTTAGCTCATTGATGTATCCTTCAGTACAGTAGTCTCGGTAGTACTTTGAGCTATTGTCACCTGCGGCAGTGTGTGCTTTTGTACGTGTTGCTGTGACGTTGGATGTGTCACTTACTTTGTGGCACAACACTACATGATTTTCTACATTTACATATACATCTACACAGATACTCAGCAAATCACATTTAAGAGCCTGGCAGAGGGTTCATTGACCGCTTTCATAACCTTTGTCTACCGTTCCATTCTCTAATAGCGCGCGGGAAGGAAGAACACCTAAATCCTTCCGTTTTGGATCTGATTTCTCTTATTTCATTTACAGAAGTTTTCTGTTTATGCAGTTACTGGCTGTTGTGATGTATTCTGTGTGATACCTTGGAAACATATTGCTCAGTGTGACAGATAAAGATGAACAGAAGCAGCAATGACTAACCAAACAGCCTGTGGAGTAGCCGAGCGTTCTAAGACGCCTCGCTGCGGAGCGCGCGGTTGCTCGCCGTCGGAGGTTCGACGCAGAATTTTGCCTGGCAGAATTTTGCCTGGCAGAGGGGTTATCAAATTGCTTTCATAATGTATCTCTACTGTTCCACTATCATGTTTGTCGCAGGATAAATTAATGCCGGAACTCTTGCGTTAATTTATTATGATGCCGCCCTATGAAGTTGTATCCTAACAAAGTGTTTCCAATCTGAGGAGAAGGTTTATCAAATAAATTTCGCCGATAAATATGGTCACAGTAGATATCGCCTTTATTTCAATTATTTTCGCCACAACTCGTGCATAATTTCCGTGCCAATCGTTCCCCTGAATTGCGATAATACAAAACATAGTTCCCTCTCTGAACTTTCATTACGTTCTCCCTCAGTCCCACGTATTCTGAGCCCACAATATGCAGCAAAACTCTAAAATTGTACGCAAAGTCCGTTTCAGTAGATAAACGTTTACAGTTTCTTATAATGGAAGGCATCTCTTTGTTTACCTTCTCCAAGATATTTTCTTTGTCTTCATTCCAATTAAAGTTGTTCAGAAGTTAATTCCTAGATATTTAATTGAATTTACGGCATTTAGTTCTAATATATACTCTAAATGATACATAACTGATTTAGTGCACATATTACAGCTTTTAATTATTTGGGATCGATTCCAAATTGTCGCACGATTTTGATATATCAAATTTGCCTTGTATTTCCTTTTGATTATTTAGTGATTTTATTAACCTTTAAGTGATACCATCTGTGAGCAGTCTATGAGATCTTCTTATATTGTCTCTCAAATGTTTCATACAGGAATAGCAGTGGCTGCATAGCACTTCCCTGGGTAGTAACAGATCGCTCTTCTACTCAATGACTCTCCGTTAATTCCAACGTATCATGTCCTTTCTGACAGGAAGTTAAGAATCCAGTCGCACAACTAAGACGATAATCCAGAAGCATGCAATTTGATTAGAAGCCTCTTGTGTGACACAGCGTCAAAAGCTTTGCGGCAACCTTGTCGTCAGCACTCATCACTTCATCTGAGTAACGACTTTGTCAAAGGAAAGATTCTCCATGAATCCGTGCCAATAGGTCTTTCTCTTGGAGATAGCTCCCACAATGCATGTGGAAACTGACGTCAAAGTTGTGAACCTGTGATTTTGTGGATAACTCCTAGTCCCCTTCTTGAATATTGGAGTGATCTGTGTGGCTTTCCACTCTTTTAACACGGAATTGTTTCAATGTTCAAATGTTTCTAAACATATTGGATCAAAATGCTATGGCCGTCAATCCCTAGACTTACAAACTACTTAAATTAATTTAAACATAAACACAAAAATGTTGGTTATTGTGATTACCATCAATCACGTCCAGTACTATACACATTCTATAAAGGTAGAACTAAAAAGTAAAGAAGCTTTAATCAAATATCAAAGATTAGATAAAGGAGTCACAAGCATTTGGAATGCAATAATGCGGAATTAACTGCAGTAAAACATTCATACAGTAAATCTAAGTCATGAGCACCAATACAACGTTTACAGAAGCAACGACAATTACGTTCCATGAAACAAGAACTGAGACTCGCAGTGGCTCTGTGCTCTGACAAGTGAAACACAAATTAACACAATGTCTTTAGATAAAAATTCTCATTGAAAAAAGATTGAAATAAATTGGTGTCACCTCTTACATCAATTAATTGGTATTTTCCTGGGAAAAATCTAAAGTAACACATCAATGGTTAATGATTGTGTTTTGTCCTTGGTGTCTTTTACATATTATCATAATAGCTCTGGATTTTCGACCAAATTACGAGACATAGTTTCCTTGAGGAAACTATTATAAGCTTTTTGCATTAAGAGTGCACTAAATTTTAAGTTCCTTCCGAAACGACCCACCTCATGGTAATTTTGACATGTTTCTCCCTTTGCTTCGGTAATAGTGATCTGACCTGTTTTCCCTATCTCTGGTAAACAGTCCCCTTTTCTGTTACTTTATTAGATGTATGTCTCTTAATTTTTGTCTACAATATTTCCTTATTTGTAAGCCAAATCTGATCTGTACTCACAATGTTTGTTTAGAAAGACTGATGAAGTCACCCAAGAAAGTTTAAAGCTACTTTTATATATACTATTCGTTCAATTTTGGTACTTTTGGGAATTCCGATATTCACACCCGCTTGGAAGACTTTGTATTCACGAATATCTGTATCTTTTTCTCTTCTAAGCTCTTTATAATTTGTTGCTAGACGTTCAAATGTGTTTTCACAACACCTAGGAGTTCAAGTGTGTTTTCAGTCATATACTATTCTAGTGGGTTAGTCACCTAAGTGTTCTAAATATTTTTCTGAGATTACATTCACAGACATTACACTCTTGGATGATGTTTTTTATGCTTGGCTTAGATTTTTATCGCGCATTTTTGCACACATATCGGTTTATGTTAAAGACACAAGCAATTAAAATTACATGTTTTTCATAAATTTTTGGATTTTTAATACAACTTTCTTTGAACATTTCAGCGATCGTATCGTCTGACGTAGGGGCCGGTGAAAACGTGACTATACCATCTTGTCACAAAAAGACACTATTTCTAATATGCTTTATTGACGTCATCCAACTCAAACATAAGTGTATTTGTAATGAAAATTTTTAAAATTTTTTTATACAAAATTGTATATTGTAAACGTAAGTAATTATTTTATCATACATCACCAGGTCCACTTAAAAATGGCATAAGCCGAAACAAGCTTGTAGTTGAGTTAATTTGCACAAGCTTAAAAAATACTTTTAGCAGCAAAATTGGATTTCTATATTAGGATAATGTCATATTTTGACCTTGTATATGCTGCGGGCCCAGTAGAAAAGAAACTATTGATCTTTAATGTTTGTAAAAATACTGGATGACGGTCCCAAGAACTTAATTGGTGTCATAGGTAATGTGTCATTTCCACAGCGTATAAGCACAGTCTACAATTTATTCCATTATTTTTGATTCACCTTCCTAAGAATATTGATAATATTTTATATTTATTAACGTATTCTCAATATTTTTCAATTAAAGGGTTAGAAATTGGTTACAGGCTATGAGCCTGCGGGTTTATAGATATCTTGCATCCATAGTTGAAAAGTCTTCCAATACAGCGCAATACCCTCCCAATTTATTTATACTCTCCTCGACACCATATTATTCTAACTCTGATGGTAGTATATGCCAATTAACGTTTCATATAATCTTTTTCATCTGCGAACTTCCTTATAAACATTTTCGTTATAACTGTTAAATAATTGTTGGTGTCTTATCCACACATCCCTGAGTACAACTCCATGCAGCTGTGCCGTAGAATACCACTACATCATCACGATTGAACACATGGGCTGCCAAAGTTTACAGTAGTTCTGCATTTTCCATCGATACATGTACGAATATCAAGACGTGACCAATTTGCACAATTCATTTATGATATTTCGTTCCCCCTGTCTCTTTTGTAATGAAATCCACAATAAAAATTACAAATATATCTATTTAATAAAATGCATCTTTAACCATCAACTGTTTAATTAAAATCTTTACAGTCGACTAGTTTCAGCCCAGGACCATCATCATAGATAAAGAGGTCTTAAAACAGGCGAGTCAGCAGCATTAAATAACATAGATCTGGGTTAAAACAGCAGGAGCCACTTTGAATAAAATTACAAATGTCATACTAGATTATCATAGATCTGGCTGAAAACAGCTGGAGTCACTCTGAATAAAATTATAAATTTCATATTACATTATCATAGTCAAAACAAACATAAAATACGAGAATGAACTGTGAATACTGAAGAGTGCACAGTGCTAATTGCATAAGTCAAAGCTTGTGATGGTGTTTGATTTATAAAATTAGCATTGTGCACTCCTAGTATTCACAGTGCATTTTCATATTTTATGTTTGTTTTGACTATGATAATCTAATATGAAATCTGTAATTTTATTCAAAGTGACTCCAGCTGTTTTCAGCCAGATCTATTTGGTTTAATGCCTTCGAATAACCTGTTTTAATATCTTTTTATCTATGATGATGGTCTTGGACCGGAACTAGTCGATTTTAAGGATTTTAATAGATTAGCTGCATTTTATTAAATACATGACGGCTGTTAGCACTGACCTCACCAAAACTTTAAAAATATTTCATTTAGAAAGTTTATATACACTTTTCTAGCTGATTCCTACGTAATAGCCGCTGTATCGTAGATTGTGGTCTCCAGTTTCCAACGTTCCGCTGTCCTAGTCATAGTAGGGGGCCCCCTGCTCTTTCTGCTACTTATCCACGTCGGTCTATCTATAACTGTGATGTATGAAATAGTCAAATAGTCAAAAGGACCACATAGAGGTTGCAGATAATATTATCGTCTGGGTGACACGCAGTAAGGAGGTACAACAACAAACGTACATCCTGATGATACGATCGAGATTTATGGAATGAAATGAAGTGTGACGAAAAGAAAGACCACGGTGGTAACCAGAGAGAACAGAGAGGGCAAGGGACTAATTCTTATTTTCTTATTAAGGGATAGGATGTTCAAATATTGGACAACTTTAAATATCTGGGAAGTGTATGAAAGGATAATGCTCATGTAGAGCCACAAATTAGTGAAATAACACAACAAAGTAGTGCATTTTATCAGTATGTGAGAGGCTTAGTATGAAGCAGGGAGGTGCCAACGAAGTGCACGTTGGTGCTACAAAAGATCTTCTTCGCATCCATACTAACATATGGATCAGAAACATGGACTGTGAGTCGAAGAAAGGAGAGTAGGATAAAAGTCAGTTTCTTCATAAACTTGAACGTTACACACTGCATAAATAAATGTTTAAAATTATTGTTATATAAGCTACAGAAATTATGTCATAGTACACTCGTTTTAGGTCAGGGAAAGCTTGTAACACATAATTCACCAGTTTATAGTACCGGGATACCTTAGGTGAAAAATTACTTTAGTGTAAGAGGGGACAAATGTGTGTTGCTTATTTCTCTATTTTTGTATAATAATCGTTTTGAATCGACGACCTATTACAATAGGTCACTGAGGTGAAAAGCAGTTTAAATTTTCGAAGAAACAGATAGTGTTATCATTTGCCTGTATCTTCTAGGATAGAGAAAGGATAGTTGAAAGGAGATTCAGAAGTCAGCCACTATCTTTATTTTTAATTAATATTGAGAACTGAGCTTATTTCCAGTAATCTCGTAGAAAAGTGAGATTTAGTTATTCAAGGGGTGTTGTTGCATTTTAATTCATGGTTGTACAAACGAAGGGAAGAATTACTGTAATTTGTATTGAAACAAATACGTATATCTGCGTGGTATTTTTCGCAACTAGTTACTCAGAACCAAATGTTGTAATGGACAGATTTACATTATACTTGAGCGACTATTCAGTTGCCGAAAAGCCATTGGAAACTTCTCCGGTAATACGTTAATTTTTACGACAAGCTAGCTACAACGATGCATGTTGTTTTGACTGATATAGAAAACTGTACTTCGTAGTAAATAAAGGTTTTTCAGTGATTCATATAATCTTTTGTCTACAATAACAACTAAATTTTGTGAAATTTCAGTCCACCATTTAAAATCTAGCGAAGACTTGTTGCATGAATAATAATTTTGTTTTATGAAATAGAGGTGACTGTTGTACAGGTTTCTCAGTAAAAGGAGCAATACTTAATTTCAACCTTGTGGTCGGGGAATAACTTTATTTACAATATGCCCATTATTACCAATCACATGAACATAAATATGTCTATAAATTAAAGATTACATATGTAATTAAAATCACTCCACTGCATACTTTTGTGGCGCTGGCACAGCAACCGTAATTAACATTTCTGGTAAAAAAAAAAAAAAAAAAAAAAAAAAAAAAAAAAAGTAGAGGTTGCAACCAAGATTGTTTTTTACCAAAAAGATTAAATATGTTGTAATACGATGATTCTGTTCATAGATGAGTAATAAAATACGATAGAGAGACAGGGTTGTCTATTCTGTGACGACAGTAACATTTTTTAAAACAGTATAAGGAAATGTTACGGACGCGATGCTAACTGACGAAAACGAAGATTATAGCTAACGTTGTGAGCATTGTTTTGAAGAGGGCCGCCAATGAAAAGGGCTACCCAACCTTTCGAATGACCGATCAAGACAAGAAGAAGCGAAGATTACTGTTCACAGAAAGCTTTACTGAAAGTTCTCCCAGTTGTAGCGACCTTTTTAATTTTATATGCAAATCTAAATTTATTGGCATAACTAAATAAATCTCCTAAATATACTTAAAGATCAAATCGAACTGAAACAAAGAAAGCAAATCAAAAATTTTATTCATACCAATAGTGACCAAACGACAGTCTACAAGATGAATCCATAGTAGTAACACAAACGCCACACAACAAAGATGTAAAATAACACAAAATATTGACCAACGAAGATTATTACATTGAAGTTGATTTAAAAACAGTAAAAAATCCCAATACAGAATAGAAACCCTTTTCATTAAGCAGTAAAGGACAAAATCTAAGAAGTATAAAACCAGAAAACTATGACACTGCATATAAATTATTGATAGTTATACAACCAATGTGTAACTTCTCCTCTAATTACAGTAAAAAGTTTTGGGTTATATGTATTTGAAGACAACCTGATTAAGACTATAACGCCAAAATAGTCTCATCTTAATTAGTTAAATCACACTTATAGCAGTGTAAAGGTAATTAACAAAATTTATTACAATTATTTCACTAACTTAATATTTCACCCTCATGGCCCCAAAGAAAGGAAAGTAATTTGTAATTACATGATCGGTATCGACATCTCAGACCAGTTTAAGATAGAATTCAGGAAGCATTCAGAGATTTTAATGGGAACTTCTTAAGGCGTTTATAATCATATGAAATGGGCCTACTCTGTGAATTCAGCAAGAGTTGCTTATTGTTTTCCTCCTACCCTCATTCCTTTATTGGATGTGCCCCAGGAACAGGCGATAAATAAGAAACCACAAACATTCATCATACACCCTTTATAAAAGCAGGCGCAAACAGTATTGCTGAACAGAAGTTCACTAACATATGTGTGGTACTGTATGCTGTGGAACCGCCACGTTGCACCAAACACAGAATTTCATTACATAGATCGATAGAAGGCAATCCAGTGCACACCGGATGCGTACCGCGCCGGCTTTAGCAACAGGCGTCACCGCGCCTGCGCCACCTGCTGGCAAATGGAGCGCCTGAGACGTAGGCAACACGCTTGTCGCGGAAACGCGGCGCACAGCAGGTGTGGCGGATCCGTGACGGATTAGCGGTGGCGGTGGCGCCAGCGACTTATCGAGCCGCCAGCCGACTGGCGCCAGCTTATTGTTTCCTCCGGCAGTGGGCTCGCTTGCGGCAAGACGTGACTCCCTCACCCCCAGCCCGAGTCACGCCACTCCGGGCCGTCTTTATTGGTTCCGCCATTCTCCCGCCAACAGCTACGCCATAAAACTGGATTAAAAGATTCCAAATAGCGCTCTTTACTATTCTAAGAAAGAACATGACCTTAACCACGTAAAAAGAGAAATTTCCTGCATGATATTTATTTATTTACAGCGAACATAGAGTTCTTGTTACCTTCACCATGTTAATCTGCCTTTTAATTGCGGAAGTAATTGTGAAAAATGTGAAAACTTGTGTCGTCCTATCTTTCAATGCGGGATTTAACAGACGCAATTAACTTATCTTCACCTCTCAGAGACCGTGGTCACCGTATAAACCGGCTATTTGACGTTTTGTGGATACTATGGGCGACATATTTCAAAATATACCGGCTAAATCGTGAGGGAGTGTCACTTTGACAGAGCGATTACTAAAAATTTCCGGGTTATTATCTTCACCTCTCAGAGACCGTGGTCACCGTATAAACCGGCTATTTGACGCTTTGTCGGATACTGTGGGCGACGTATTTCAAAATATACCGGCTAAATCGTGAGGGAGTGTCACTTTGACAGAGCGATGCAAAATTACTAAAAATTTACGGGCTATTATACCGTGGTCTAGTGGATTTATTGTCGAAACCCAACGTTTCGTCCCCGATAGGGAGGACATTCTCAAGGAGGATCGTAGCACTTTCAATGTCCGATACACACCATGGCTCGCTACTGACTGAAGCCAAACTCCGTTTACGAGAGCTCGCGTACAGGGGTGTGACGTCAGACGTTTGACATGCGCGCGCAATTCGGCGTTGCCGATTGCCGTCGTCCGTTGATATCGACCCATGGTGGAAGACTGTTACATTTCTTCTTCAAAGCCGGAATCCAGATTTCATTTAATTTCACGCCCTCCTCCATCCTATTGAAATTATGTGTTTTACAATTTCTATAGCCTCTCTGTACAGTCTTTCATGGTATCCATTTGTGGCTGCTAAAACCTAAGTCTTATCAAATTGAATAAGGTGGTGCCCTGGTTGAAAAACATATTCAGCAACAGCTGATCAGTCAATCTCTCCCCTTATCGTAAACGGAGTTTGGCTTCAGTGCGTAGCGAGCCAGGGTGTGCATCGGACATTGAAACTGCTACGATCCCCCTTGAGAATGTCCTCCGCAGTCGGGGACGAAACGTTGGGTTTCGACAATAAATCAACTAGACCACGGCATAATAGCCCGGAAATTTTTAGTAATTTTGTCCATTCCGGCCTGAAAGTTTTCATTTTACAGAGCGATGCAAGTGATTCAGACTGTGAACTATCCATGGATGCTCTCATTATTCTCGATTAAAAGTTATCCATTGTCGTTCTCTTGGCACAATGACGAATTCCATAATATTTGTAACCTTAATGCTCATCGCTTTCGATTAAAATTATTATGGGTTTCATAAATTCTACTGTTGTTTCCCAAACAAGCATATAAATGCCATGTCCTTAATGAAATGTTCATATCACTAAAATATGATTTCGTGATATCCACCTTCTAAGGCATATTTTTAGGCGAGTAGCAAGGTCAATTCCTATTTATGGCTATGTGTATTTCGACACGTCTTTCTGTACATAGAAAACATATTTTTGTTCACAATTCCACATAGTTTTACTTACTCCAAATCGCGATAGGGGTACCGCCTATTTTTTCTCTTGTTGAATATTATTTGCAACTATTTTCATTTTTTTTCTCTTTTCGCCTGTGATTCATAACATTGGTTACACCATTACTCCTGAGGGCAATCAGTCATTACCTACTCTTCCGGTCTCTTGTTATTAGATTCCAAAATCAAATTGACACATAATAAATCTATAGAAAAAACTCTTCTGATAATTCTGTTTTTATATCCCGATCAGTAATATGTAGTTCGTGTACAGTTTTATTGAACCCCACGTTATTGGACCAATGAAGAAAAAAAACAAAAAAAAAAAAAAACTGCAGAATAAAAATAAAGATCTCTGGTAAGATCATAATGCTGTGACCAGAAGTCAGAGTAGTTCATTTACAATACTGCATGTAAAATTCCTGAAATTGGATAAATATTAACTACTAAGGCAAAAGTAATTGGTGTTCCGTTTATGAAGTCTTCATAACGTCAAAATATACATGTTGAGCTTATACCTTCACACTACACAGAGATATATTAAATGAAACATTAGAAGTTGTACCTTAACTTTTTGTTTCACTTATTCACACACACATAATAGTTACAGAGCAATATGAAGAGGTTACCAACTTCGGAACAAACAGATTTATAAATTACACATGGATTCAAACTGCATAAAACCCGTAGAAGCGTCTAGTGCGTGGTATGTACTCAGTGACTATGTGCTGTCATCTCAGTTCCACGCGGAACTAAAGAAACACACTATACCACTTACAAATCGACGGACAGCACTTTCTCATGGAGTACACACCACGTATAAAAGCATATATCTGTTCCACTTTTACATAAAATTGGATGCTTGTACAGTCTATAAATCCATTACTAATATTTCATCCATTAGCATATTGTCTGGCTGTAAGTTACGAAAAACTCACGTTAGTACATGTAACCATTCATGTTTTGTTATTCTATGTGGTACACAATTTAATTAACATAAAGGAAAAAAAAGATATTTCGACGTTACAAAGATTTTATAATTGTAGGACAAATTATCCTTGAAGGGTAATCTCTACTCGATAGCCGCGGTGGAGTGGTCGAGCGTTCTAAGGCGCCTTTCTGAGAAGCAAGCCATTGCTCATCATCGTGTGTGTGTGTGTGTGTGTGTGTGTGTGTGTGTGTGTTTGTATTGCCATTATCGTAAGTTACTTGAAGTAGTTTGTAAGCCT
This sequence comes from Locusta migratoria, assembly GCA_026315105.1. Classification (NCBI taxonomy): domain Eukaryota; kingdom Metazoa; phylum Arthropoda; class Insecta; order Orthoptera; family Acrididae; genus Locusta; species Locusta migratoria. Next base: position 230,201,213 of record CM048746.1, on the reverse strand, counting down.
ATGGACTGGTAACTGCAGCATTTAAGGTTTTTAGACTTACAAACATTTTTTAACTCTGTTTGATGTAAAAAGTTATTTATATAATCTTATATAAAAAGTACAGCCTCCTGGTAAAGGGGTGAAGTATCATGTATGTAATCTTTGCTTCACATTAAGATGTCTACCATATGTCATACCATGCACATCAGGGAACTAAGAAATGGCAGTATATATTACGAAATACAGCACGCAATAGATGCACAAAAGGATTGTAATAACAATGTGTTATTACTTTGTAACAACGGATATTAAAATGTGCCTTCCTAAGAGATCTTGTGAAAATCCGCTTTCAATATTTTATGTACCTGCAATGCTTCTTTACTGTATTTACGAGCACGCGTGTAATACTCTTTAATTGATCTGAAGATGATACTTGAAATTAATCGATATTATTTCTCAAGATACAAATAATGTTGCAAAGTTGAGATCATTGAAGATAGCGTACTACCACTTAGTTTTTACATATTGAACGAGTACAGAATGCTCTCTTCCTATGACCATGCCAGGTAACTTTAAACGTGTAACGTTATTTCACACCGACTACTGACCTTACTGACTGTCCATGATTTGACTGCCATACTTCTTCCTTCTGAGGTTAATCTAATGTTTACAAACGATGTAAAGTTGAAAAAACTGAAGTACCTGCCTAATAATTATAGTGTAACACCCCCGCAAAGATGTATAAGTGTCACAACACGACGTGGCATGGAGTAGACTAATGTCTGATGTAGTTCTGAAGGTAAATGACATCGGGTTTTCTACAAATTCATAAGATTACTGTGGTGTTCTGATCAACACATTTTAAGGAATCCAAGATATACTCAGTGTTCCTATCTGGGGAGTTTTGTGTCCAGTAAAGGTGTTTCAACCCAAATAAAAGTTCCTGGTACCATTCTGCAGCAATTCTAGGTGTTAGTCTTGGTGGAAACACTCAAGTCCGTCGGAATGTTCAATGGCAATGCACCGTTTTTGTTTTATTTAACGACCGTTTTCTGTATTACATTAATACCGCAGTCACGCTCTATAAGAATAAAGTTACAAATCAGTGATGTATATATTGTCGCGTCGCAATGGAATCAGGCTTGACTTCGAAGGCAACTGAAAACATGACTTATACTGAAAGCACGTTTATTACGAACTTAACAAACACGCAGCACTGACTGCCTCTCGGGCAGAGTGCTCTGCTATTTATACAATGACAGAATTTACCAGAAATTAAAAGAACTGTTAACATAAGAAACAAGTAGAATTTACAAGTGAAGATAAGAAAGATGTAGAACATTCTGGAATTGTTAATTACAAAGAAATAAATTTTTGCCGCTGGGCGGGATTGAACCGACTACTTTCAGCACCGCAGTCGATGACGCTATCCCCTGCACCACGCCGGCAGTCGGTATACGTGGTCTCTCGCGGCATTGCTCCCTCTCCTGGAGAAACAGCGACTCGCTGTTATGTTCCCTGTGGAGCTAGCTGCAATGTCATGGATCTTGACCTTGTCATGGGTACTCTGCGTGGCAGTTCAAGAGAATCCCTCCCTTCTCCATGATTATCGACGACAGACGTTCCTGTCGTGGCTTCATCAGTAACATTACCGTCCTTAGAGTCCTTGAACAAGAAGCCATTGTCGCCTAACTGCTCCTCAAGATTGTAGTACGGCTTCATGCACAGGACGTGAGCAATGTCTCGTCGTTTTTGTCGTTTCGACGACGGCTCGTAATCCTCAGTTTCGTATGTGACGTCTGACAGGCGGCGTATAAACGATACGGACCAAAGTATCGCTTCAATAACTTTTCCGACAGTCCAAACTTCCGTACAGGGGTAAAACTCTATACCAGATCTCCTGGGCTGTACATAACAGATCGGTGCTTGTCGTTATACCGCTGACGGTCCTTCTCCTGGGCATCCAGTTTCCGTAAGCGAGCCAGCTGTCTTGCTTCTTCGATCCTGGTGATGAGCTGTTTAACATAATCATCCTGAGTGTCGTCCGGTTGGAACGGAAACAGCGTATCCATTGTCGTCTCAGCTTCACGGCCATGGAGCAGGAAAAACGGCGTGAAGCCTGTGGTGTCTTGTCTTGCGGTATTGTAAGCAAATGTCACGACTGGCAGAATTGTATCCCAATCCTTCTGCTCAACATCGACGTAGATCGACAGCATATCGGCTAACGTCTTGTTTAAACGTTCCGAAAGACCATTTCTCTGACGATGGTATGCAGTTGTCATTTCTGTGGTTAATGTCGCACCGTGACATTACTTCCGATACTAGTTTCGACTGATATCGACGATCAGATATCATGACACGTAGTGCTCCATGCTTCAAAATAATTTCTTCTACAAGGAATTTTGCGATCTGTAGAGCTTCTGCAGTCGGCACAGGTTAGGTGACAGCGTAGCGCGTGAGGTAGTCAGTGCAGACTATTATCCATCGGTTACCGATTGTCGACATCGGGAACCTTCCTAAAAGATCGAGCCCAACTCGGTGGTATGGAGCTGCTGTCAGCGGAATCGGTACGAGATGCCCTGGAGGTAATTGCGGCACATGCTTCCGTCGCTGGCACTTTTTACAGTGACTCTCATAGTGCTTGACAGATCGGTAGAGACCTTTCCAGTAGTACCTGTCTAGGGTCTTCATGAATCCCAAATGACCGAATATTGGAGCATCGTTGAAATATTTGAGAATAGCTGGCTGGAGATGAGCTGGAACGACCAGTAGCCATTTGGGGCCTAGTGGATCGTAGTGGTTCTTATACAATGTTCCGTTTATAAGTTGGAACTCTTTATTGGTCGGTTCTCCTTTCTCCAAGGCACCTATCATTTTTAATAGTGCTGGATCTTCCCTCTGTTCAGTTCGAACTTCGTCTACGTCCGTGAGGGCTGATATTTCATTCATGCTGTTGTGTTCCACTAATGGATTCCTCGAAAGGCAGTCGGCATTCTTGTGTTTGCGTCTGTTATTGAACACCACTGTGACATCGTACTCTTGGAGTCCTAGTGCTCATCTTGCTAGTCAACCTGATGGATCCTAAAAGCTAGTCAGCCAACACAAAGAATGTCACGACGGTGAATGGTTTGTCGAATAGATACGGCCGTAACTTGTTGATAGCCCAGATAACGGCGAAACATTCTTTCTCAGTTGTAGAGTACTCTTGATGCATAGGCTATCACTTTTTCAGCACCTTCCTGAATTAGTACGAGCACTGCACCAATCCCATAACCACTGGAGTCTGTGTGAAGTTCCGTTTCGGCATTCTCGTCGTACAAGGCTATCACTGGTGAGGACGTTAGAGCCTCCTTAAGTGCCCGGAATGCCCTTTCCTTTGTCTTATCCCAGTAAGACTTGGCGTCTCCCTGCAGAAGTTCTTGTAATGCACGTGCCTTGTTACAAAATCCTTTGATGAAACGTCGGTAGTATGAGCACAGTCCGAGAAAACCTCTCACATCACGAATGTGCTGAGGAGATGGAAATTTTGTGACTGCCCTTACTTTATCTGGATCAGGACGGACACCATCTCCGTTGACTAGGTGCCCCAGGATTTTTATCTCTTTGGCGACGAAGAGGAACTTCTTTGGATTGAGGCGGAGTCCTGGAGTCTGAACACACTTCAACACAGTTGACAGGCTACTCAAATGTCCTTCAAATGTTTTCGAGAAAACGACAATGTCATCTAAATAGCAAAGACACGTCGTCCACTTCAGGTGTCGAAGCAAGTTGTCCATCATGCGTTTGAATGTGGTCGGAGCATTATATAATCCAAATGGCATTAATTTGAATTCATAGAGGCTGTCAGGTGTAATAAAAGCCGTCTTCTTCCTGTCAGCTTCGTCAACCTCGATTTGCCAATAATCTGTCTGCATGTCCATAGTTGAGAAGTATGCAGCTCCTTTCAAGCAGTCTTAGGTGTTGTCAATATGCGGCAGTGAGTAGGCATCTTTCTTGATGATTTTGTTCAGACTCTCCGAAGTTTGAACAATGTCATCGTGCAACATTTACTCCACTTCCTCCCGAATTATCCATTTCAGCTGGCGACACTCTATACGAACGCTGCCTAATTGGCGGATGATCCCCAGTATTGACACGATGCCTTATCGTGGGCCGTTTCGTCTGACTTTTCATCTGATGAGATGTGAATGCACCCGAATATTGGCGTAGTATACCTAACACCCGCTAGCGTTGTTCCTTGGTCAGTCCGGGCCCTATTGGGAGTTCCACGTTTGTTTCCTCCAGCGTGTTGTCTGTACTAACAGCAGAGCATGAGTCTTCATTGATGACGTTGAGCTCACCGTCCTGGATTGGTTCAGCTGTCCCGATACACATTCCTTTTGGGATAAGTTGCGACTACTCGTGACAATTAGTAATCCAAATCACTCCTCGACCTCCGGTAATGCTTATGATAGCTGCTGGTATGTAAATTTCTTTTTATGAGCGTGATAAACATTTTAATATCAACAAGCACTTCACAATTTAATCGCTCATCTGTGTTTGTGACTCCAGCTCTTCTCATCGTCAACGGCGGGATCGTCACATTGTCAACGGCAAATAACTACCCAGAAAATTATGTATTACGTGTATCCGTCGGAACAACTTCTTCAATTTGCAGCTCAGATCTTCCACAGTCAATGATAGCTTGGGATGCCTGAAGGAAGTCCCATCCGAGGATGACATTGTGACTACATTTTGTTAACACGACAAATTCAAATGGCTGCGTCCTGTTGTTGATGGTTATTCTTGCGACACAAGTTCCTGCTGGCTGGACGTACTTTCCATTCGCGACCTTCAGCACAGTTGCCCCCGTATCACAGAACATCGTCTTCTTTAGTATGTGGCGGTAATTATCCGACAATACAGGTAAAGACCCTCCTGAATCAACAAGTGCCAGGACAGGTTGGCCGTCGATTATGACATCGTTGAGATTTCCCGACATCTTGGCGACTGTCGACCATGGAGTATTTTCATCTGCGGCGGCCTCACCTCCGTATATGGTCGCCTCGCTTAGTTTTCCTGGGCGCGGCGGCTAGGGGAGCGACCTCGTCTAGGCTTCTTCCCATAGGTAGACTGAACTCATCAGCAGGTGATTGCCTGGTATAGAACTGCTCTGATGGCTGACGTCTAGCGGCAAAATAATCGACTAATACTCGCCTTCTCTCTCTGCAGTAGCGTACGACATGTCCAGGGCGCCCACAGTTGAAACACAACGGCATGTTGTTTTCTGTCCTCCAAACATCTGTTCTTCTGCGAGGCGGCATAGTTGGTTGTGGCCGCGTCGGCCGGTTAATAGGCTGCCGTTTCGCGGCTGCGGCGTATGTCATAGACGGACGACGCCATTCTTCACGTCGGGTGCGATTGACAGGGCAGACAGGAGCTAATGTCTGAAATACCTCTTCCTCAACGGCGTCGGCTTCCTCGTGATTTACAGGGCTTACATCCATAGCCCTAATCTGAGGCTCCCTTGATCTCCTAGTCCCGGCTGTCATAAACTGTTGTAATTCTTCTCTCACAATTTGGCGTATGAGTGAAGCAAACTCATGCTGGTCTTCCACAACGGCCATTGGGAAGTCGGTCATACTTCTTTCGTCCTATCCTACTTTGCTGCATCTCTTCAATACGCTGGCACCACGTGATGGACTCTTCCGTCGTAGCGACTTCTTTGATCAGAAGAGCTTGGTACATGTCTACTGCAATACCCTTCATCAGGTGCGTGAATTTGTTGGCCTCAGTCATATTCGGATTGACTATGTTACACAGGGCCAAAACATTCTGTAATGACGACTGTGTCGGCTCACGATGTCGTTGTGCCCGGTTCTTCAGTTCTTCCGCCGAGCGGATTTGTCGCTGGCGGTCTCCAAACGTCTCCTTAAGTTCCGCCTGGAACGTTTCCCAGTCATTCAGTTTGTCTTCTTGTTCTCGAACCATTGCTGGGCTGTTCCGTCCAGGTAGAAATAAACGTTGGCCAAGCACATTGTGTGGTCCCCCCTTTTGTACTTGGCGACTTGGTCGAACCCTTTTAGCCATTTGTTGGGGTCCTGTCCAGCATCTCCAGAGAACACTGACAGGTTTCTGATGTGCAGCTGGCTTACCGCTGGTTTCGTGTCCAAGGTTCTTCTGATGATACGGACTTTTGGAAAGATGTACTCGGTAAATCCTTTGTATTCCGGTTCCAGTTCGTGTAAGCGACGGCTCTTACGTTGTCTAATCGGAGCCACGGTGACGCAGCTGTAGCACAGGATACCCGGCGCCTCCATCAAACAATGTCGCATTGCAATGGAAGCAGGCTTGACTTCGAAGGCAACTTAAAACAGCACTTATACTGAAAGCACGAACCTAACATACACGCAGCACTGACTGCCTCTCGGGCAGAGTGCTCTGCTATTTATACACAGACAGAATATACCAGAAATTAAAAGAACAGTGAACATAAGAAACAAGTAGAATATTCTGGAATGGTTAATTACAAAGAAAGAAATTTTTGGCGGTGGGCGGACGTAATCCAGCGACCTTCAGCACCAGCGTCGGTGACGCTACCCCCTGCTCCACGCCGGCAGTCGGTATACAGTGTCTCTCGCGGCATGTGTCAACAATCAGAAATGAAGTAATATAATAAGGCCTAATTAATGGTACACTACCAGTTGGATATTGAAATAAAATAATGTTTATAAATAACATAATAATGAAAGTATCTGAAAAATATTACTTGTAAGACAAGAGGTGTTGATTGTATGCAGTCAATAACATTTAATCAGAGTTTTAGTGTGATAAAATACCTCAGGCAGTAGTAGACTTTTGTGAGAATATTTAAAAAGATGTAAGATAGAGCAATATATGAAATAGTTTCCTTGGAGAATATCGTTGGCATAATCATTAGGTGACACCAACGAAAAAGGGAAAAGAAAACATTATTTAGGACAATACACAATATTAAATTTATGAGAGGTCACTGTAGTAAAAATTTACAGAATATACGTCAGTTAATAACGAACGTCAATAATATAAGTAATCCAACGACTAAAAACCTTCGTGAGAACTCGTGGGCTGTTGGCGATGAAAGTAATCAGCATTAAAATAGAGTAAAATGTGAAAAACTCAAATACGCGATCAGCAGTGGGCAAGTAATAGTCGGCGACACTTCATGGGTCCTCAGAGAGCAGTGAATTCGACCTAATCATCATGAACTCAAATGATATAGACCACAAACCAGTATAACATCAACCGAATTTATAATTTTAATTACAATTTTTCTCTCGAAATAGTGAAGTATCTTAATATATACAAAATTTCAGTTGTATATTTCACTCTGCTGCCAAAACTACACATCGCAAACAAATATTGTTTGTTTGTGGTAGTAGGTATCGGTCTCACATTGTGGACTATAATGTAAGGGGTTTGATAACGATAAGGGGTTGGAAGATATGGGAGTTCAAAAATACCGACTTATATAAAGTTCTACGTGTGGGTGTCAATGTTTTGCTCTTCCACAAAACCTACACAATGGAGACGAACAATCTCTCTGTGTTGTTGTAGTAAAAACTCCCTCGTTATACACCATAGCAGTTCCGTGCCGATAGCTGTAAGAGGGTGGAAGATATAGTGGTTGAAAGTCGTCAACTTATATGCAATTAGGACTGAAGACCAGCGATGACTTTTGTCACTATAATACCAAAGAGGTTATATACAGCGAAGCCTAATGCACATTCTTCAATTTTTTTCTGCAACAAGCCTACGAATAAAGAAAAAATAAGTGAATATTGCAGTTCGGAAAGTAAAACTAGCAAGAAATATCCCAAAGCGTAAGAAAGAAATTTTGCGTTCTCGATCCGTTTCTAAATGACAGAAAACGGCACCGAAAAGTGAATCTACAGACGTTAGAAACTTGAAATTTGTAGACCTTATTTATCTTACTCTATCGGCACCAGCAATTTGTCAGTATTCCCATCCATAGGGAGGTGAAATAGGGGATGAAGGTGTTTTTTTTATTTATTTATTTATTTATTTATTTATTTATTTTTTTTTTTTTGTTGTTGTTGAAAGTATGTTGATATACAGGTAATTGTGAAGAAAGAAATACAAAACTTAGCATTTAGATTTTTGAGTGGAATTTTAGAAAGCAAGTGTTTCGATGTTTTTGGAAATTCAACCACTAAGCGGGTGGAATAAGACAGAATATTTTGAGGATTCTCCAAACATATTATGGTACTAGAAATGTGGAGATTTGTATTTGTCCATATAGGCATAAATAAAAGCTCATCTGTCGACTAAAATTATGTATTAACCACAGATGTAAAGTTATAGGGTAACACCCGAACTACATGCATTGTATGGGGTTTCAGTGCAGAAGATCAACATGTGTGGCTACTCAGTATATATAGCATGTTCATCATACACTGCGTTGTCCATATGAGTCTTTGAACACGTGGTAAGCACTTATAAGGAATGGCTGCACTCTTTAAAAGAATATTAAATGCTTAGCGCAGTTGCAACTATCATACTAAGTAATTACGTTGTAAACTGATGTTAAATCTAGTAAGGCAAATATATCAAAGAAGCAGGTACATTCACTTGTCATAACGTACATCCAAGAGAACTGTCGAAATGGCCATATATACCAGTTACTTGATGTTAATGCTGATAACTTACCTCGGTGTCATCCCACACGTTCTCACGGATGTTTTAATTCTTAGATTACTTATATTACTGTCGTTAATTTGTCACTGACGTATACCCTGCGGATTTTCACAACAGTGACCACTAATAAATTTAATACTATATACTGTCCTAAATAACGTTAATTAACGTTAGTTTCACCTACTGATTATACCAATGCTAATCCCCTATACAATTATTTCATATATTTCACCCTCTTATATCATTTCAAATATTCTGATACAAATCTACTACTGCCTGTGATATTGTATGACACAAAGAGACTGAATAAACGATGTTGATTGCATACAATCAACACTGGTGCGTCTAGAGGTAATATCTTTCTGATACTTTTATTCTTATATTATTTATAAATATTATTTAATTTTAACGCGCCCTTTTATTGCACCAGTTATTACGCCTTCTTATATTGCTTCAGTGCAGATTGTCACCTCATTTGTACTTCTTGTTATATTTTTCATGACACGTGTATAGCATGATGATATAGACACAACACTGGTTTGTAACGTTGTTTGTATAGAGCCTCAAGATGTTATTAATGTAATAGCGAAACGGCTGTTAAATTAAACATAAAAAAATTTATGACTGTTGGAGATTACGTCAATAATTTCGAATGGAAACTCGACCAGGCGCAGTCCCGAGTCCATAAGAACACGGACCTACATCGACTGAATGGGTGCATGTGATTAGTCGGAATGTTTACGTAGCTGGCAACAGTCAGAATAGTATGTAGACGAATCAGGAGTCCTAAGTCACTAGAACTGCATACCCCACACAATTATAGTGTCTCTACCAGCTCTGAAGTCCCATGACATACAAAGTCCATGTTTTCTTGAGGGGGGGGGATTCATACTCGCTCATCTGCTTCATGCAATTGGATAGATACTCATCAGACCAGGCAATAGTGAGTCAAAGCGTTCTATCGGAAATCCCATATGGATGATATTTCGTTGAATGGTTCACATGCTGTCATTTATTGATAGCCTAACACTGAAATTCGTGGTAACTAGCGTAAGGAATGCGCTTCTGTCACGATGAACAATTCTAACAACAAATCTGACACTTGCTGTGGCCTGTTAATTCAATCTGTTTACGTCACGAATACTGTGAATCTGTGCTACTGGAACAATGTCAGTCGTATGACAGCACAGAGACCCATTTTAACTAGCAGTGGTCTTCAAGTTAACCCTTTTTTGAAGCTAGCCGGCCGCGGTGGCCGAGGTGACTGAGGCGCTGCAGTCACGGTCAGCTCAGCCACTACGGTCGGGGGTTCGAATCCCCCCCTCGGGCATGGATATTTGTGCCGTCCTAGTTCGTACGTAGTTCATAAGTTTAGGGACTGATGACACCGTAGTTAGGTCCCATAAGCTTAACAAACATTTGAACATTTTTTTTGAAGCTATAAAAGAATCAAGATAGTATAGTAGAATGTATAGTGCATGTATACTGAGAAAAATGTTGAAAAAAATTCCTTAAAATTATTTTGCATTACTAGCAACGAAAAGTTCATAGATGATCAGCTATATACTGCTTCAATGATGTACCTGATGTAGTAAATGTTACTATTACGTCTCTCACCTTTTCAGAAAGAAACTCAGTAGTGTGTGATTGACTACTTTTACATGGCAAAGTAGGATTAATAAAGTAAACAAATACATGTTCGGAGTAATTAAAAAAGTTCAAATCTTTGTTAATTTTATGGGATTTAATTGCGGCGTCATCAGTCCCTAAACTTATCAACTACTTATAAAATACCTTACATTAATGACAACACAAACATCCATGCCTTAGGGAGGATTCGAACCCCCGACGAGGGCGGCCTTGCGCATCGGAGCCTAGCGCCTCAATGCGCTTGGCCACTCCGCCGCGGCATGAGTAAATGCAGCTAAGTGACGAAATGATTGAGTACCACTCTGCAATTTGCAATTTCTAGGATGAGTTACTAGCAAATGTAAACTATGTATACCAGCAGGTACAAATTAATTTGTGGTAAAATGTTGATAAATTTAGAGGTAATGGAAAAAATAAGGTATTTAGCTGATCAGCTACACTGTACTTTAAAGAATTCACATTTTTCAAAGAATACTGCTTTCGCTAGCTTCTTCGGCGTAAGCATTAGGAATAGTCACAATCAAAATACTGGCATTGGTAATGTAATATGTAAAAATCTAACTTCATGTATATTACCTGGATAAGTACCCTATAAGTGTATTTGGTAGTAAATGATGTTTAAGGGTATATTTAGGGGTTTAAAGACGTTTGCAATCCTCGAACGGGGAAGCAATTCAGACATCACTTTCAGAAATCCACGTGCACTGCTCCAACTAAACGATCGCTGGAGATAAGCCAGGAGCTTATGGCCTACTGAAGGAGCAGTTTGCTTTCCATTACCCGCTGCCGATATCGAATACGGGAGCATCTGCCTGCCTCTGTAGAAATTGCTCCTTTCGCGTCTCGGAGGCGGTTTTAAGAACGATTTCAGCACCGCAAAACCGCAAGAGGGATATTTCGGCAGAAATTCCGGCTTGAGTTAATATCCCGGACGAGAAGGTCTCATCCAGTCTCATTCAGTGGCGGGTTCTGCGCCGCTTGTAGCATAAACACAGGCGGAGATCCGAAACCGCGCGCAGCTGAGAGACAGGTTTTTAGCTTCGTAATTTTCACCTGTAAAGCTCGGATCCGGGAGCCAAAAAGAGAAACGCGGCTCGTTAGAGGGATGTGAGTAGGAGGCGACCCATCTGGCGGGGCTCTGCGCTTTGCTCAACCACTCTGCACACCCGCCCCCTCCTTACCCCTCCCCACAACTCCGCCACCCCTAGCCAGAGAGAGTGGCGACCGTGAAGTAGGTCACCGGGAATGCCATCCTCACCTTTCAGACCCTTCTTTCCTTTCGCTCTGCCGCACTGAAACAACTTACAAGCACTCGTCTTTCAAGATGACAAATGCTCATCCGAAAGTAAAAAAAAAAAAACTGTTGTAGCATTCCGCACTCGTTGCTGCTGCACTTAAGAAAGTGAAGTTAATGATGTGCTTGACTGCATGGTTCTTATCTTAAAATAGCAAATTTTCTAGTCAGATTCAACAAAACTGAGTGTGATCAACATGTTCTCCTCAAATTCAGTACCAATTCCAACCAAACTTTATATTTATTATTAATAAAATTCTTCCGGGTATGAGACCGCGTCGTCATTTTATAAGCTCTACCGACATTTCGGCCGCTGTTGCAAACGGCCTGATGATGACCGTTTGCAACAGCGGCCGAAACGTCGGTAGAGTTTATGAAATGACGAAGCGGTTCCGTACCCGGAAGAATTTTATTGATAGTGACAACAGCCGCGGATGCCTATGTTTGCTTTCAGATTCTTTTTTCTCACCGTCAGACAATAACCGCTGAGGGGGTACATCTACATTTACATCTATATGGGATACTCTGCAAATCACATTTAATTGCCTGGCAGAGATTTCATCTAACTACCGTTATACTATTTTATCACCCATTCCATTCTCGAATAGCTTGCGGGAAGAAAGAACACCTGAATCTCTCCGTTCGGGCTCTGATTTCTCATATTTTATTCAGATGATCATTTCTACCTACGTAAGTGGGAGTCAACAATATATTTTCGCATTCGGAGGAGAATGTTGCCGATTGTAGTTTCGTAAGCAGCCCACGCCGCAGCGATAAGCGCCGTTGTTGTAATGATTCCCATCCCAGATCCTGAATCATTTCTGTAACGCTGTCTCCCGTGTATCGCGACAATACGAAACGAGCTGCCCTTCTTTGGACTCTTTCGATGTCCTCCGTCAAACCCACCTGATAAGGATCCCACACTGGGCAGCAATATTCCATAAAAGGACGGACAAGCGTAGTGTACGCAGTTTCTTTAGTAGTTCTGTTGCATCTTTTAAGGTTTCTGCCAATAAAACGCAGTCTCTGGTTCGCCTTTCTCACGACACTATATACATGTTCTTTCCAATTTAAGTCAAAAGTAATTGTAATTCCTAGGTATTTTGTGGAGTTTACGGCCTTTACATTTGATTGATTTATCATGTAAACAAAGTTTAACGGATTTCTTTTCGTACTCATGTGGACGACTTCACACTTCTCATTATTTAGAGTCAATTGCCAATTCTTACATCACACTACCATACTACCAACGATACACAGCCCTCACGTTCCTGGTACCTCACAGCGACGCAGGTACTGCCAAATTGGCAACAACATTAAATGAGACCGCAATAAAATTATTTGAAGAATAATGGCACTATCAATGAAATTTGCAGGAACTAATACAAAACTTTCGGCATGGATTGCGTGTATACACACAGTGGTATAAGGGTAAAAACAGCCGCTAAAACCTGCCGCTTAATGAGGCGCGGCAATAAAGGCATTTCTTACAATTTGGAGGATGAGGCTATTTAGCGACTTGCAGCTATCATTAAAAATGATTCTAAGCCATTAAACAACTTTTGTTTCTCTCAACTAACAGAAAATTATGCAACGAAAGAAGTTTACCGCTTCCTACTTTGCTGCTGTCCGTGCAGAAAAATTACGACGTTCGACATGTTACAGTTTATTACTTCAACGCTACTAATTGTAGTTGACATTAATATTTTGGGACGATCGCAAAAAATCAAAATTAATACATTTCCTTGAAACAATATTGTCTCATTATACCAAAGGTATTAAACATAAGGAGATGCACTGAATAAAAATTTGTGCTGTGGTTGGGATTCGAGACCTTCTACTTAATACGTAGGCGATCTACACCGCTCAGCTAACACAGCGATGCTGTAGTGCTATTCCAATTTAGAAGAGCCCTAGCAATTTGATACGTATTTCACAGGGAACAGGAGGCAGAATTAAAGTGTGTGGTGTGGAGAGAGAAGTGCTTTAAGACAGTCCGTGTAGTCGCTTTGGCTGCAATGCTGTGCTGCCTGAGTGCGCTACAGCGCCTACATAGTAAGTAGGAGGAACTGGCTTCCAATCCCGGCCACAGCACAGATTTTAATTCAATGCCTCTCCTTATGTTTAAGATCGTAAAAAAGATTTTTGCTTTGTCGGCCGGTTTCGGTACACTGGGTAGTATCTTCTGGCCCTGGGTAGTTTCTTCTGGACATCTTATAGCATTTATGTCTGTACAGAAGCACTCAAGATTGGCACAGCGCAGTAATCTTCAAGTGCATAATGATACATTTTACTGTATATATTTTTATTGATTTTACATTCGATTTCAAATTATTGTAACCCAAAGGGACGAAACTGTCGGGGTCATCGGTTCCTAGACTTACAACCTACTTAGAGTAAGTTACGCTTAGGAGACACAAACACCCTTGCCCCAGACGGGACTTTAACCTACGACTGGAGTGCACGTACAATCCGTCTCATAAAGCCCCAGCCCACGTAGACATACCGGCGTAGCTTGATGTGAATTTGCACTGACAACAACTAAAAGTTCAGCACATCTGTCAATACATAAATGCTTTAAGATGCAGCCGATAGCACCCCAGTTTACCGAATCAGGTCGTCAAAGGAAACAATCATAATTTCGCGATCTTCGCATTATATCAATTTAAATTAAAACATGTTCGTCTATCCCTAGAATAATCGAATTAAACCACTAATTCAGATCAGGAGACAATTTACAGATCGCATGAGCAAATGTATGAGCTTATGCCTTGGTACAATACCTTATGCATGGGACACGATGTAATTAACATCAGACATCTGTATCCAAATAAATGTGTTTTCTAAATTATGTAACGTCACACACTTAGAAGATACGAAGTTATCAATAACGACATACATAAAATATGGTCCCATAAAAATTAAATTGTAATTAACTTATATGACATCAAGTATATTCGAAATACATTTCCCTTACAATTCTCTAATATTGTCCCCTACATACCTGGAAAACTTTTGTATTACAGGACAAGATGTTCAGAAGACAAGTTGTCGAAAGCATTGAGCTGTGTGAAAGAGTTGGGCAGGAAATGAACAGAAGGGAATGGATTGAGGAAATGGCTCAATATAAGAATGGAATAAAAAACTCAGGTGCAAGCGCTAGAATTTCACAACTGCGTAGTGACAGCGGACAGATCATGAAATGATATCCGAAAGATCTAACATTGGCACCACTTCTTTTCGATAGCTACCACGCTAATTTCTTGGAGCAAGAAGTTTTGAATACGAGTCTAGTGATGTAATAAGCAACTATCAGAGAGAGAGCACCCAAAGACAATGAATTTTGAGACAACAAACTAGGTTCTGTTCTGTACAACAGATGAGGTGTATTGTAATAATTGATGTGACACAATATTCATGCCGCTGCTAAGTGGCCTAACGAATTGATGCGCTGTGCTCCGCGCGAGGCCGTTCCCCTTCGGGGGAGTCGAATGTTGTGTTGTCTTTAGTATCAGGTAGTTCAAATGTCCAAATGTTTGTACAGCTTATGGGACTTAACTACAGGGTCACCAGTCCCTAAACTTACAAACTACTTACAAAGTACCTTATAGTAAAGGCAGCACAAACATCCATGCCCGAGGGGGCATTCGAACCCTTACGCATCGTAGCATAGCGTGGCCGCGGTGGAGTAGTCGAGCGGTCTAAAGCACCTCGCTGCGGAGCGCGCGGTTGCTCGCCGTGGAGGTTCCAGTCCTCCCTGGGACATGGGTGTGTGTGTGTTTGTCCGTAGGTTAGTTTACCTAGGTTTAAGTAGTTTGTATGCTATGGACTGATGACCACGCAGTTTGGTCCGATAGATTTACAGACATTTGAGCATAACGCGTCAATGCACCCGCCCGCTCTGCCGCGACCTATCAGGTAGTTCATAAGTAGTTTGTATGTTTAGGGTCTGATGACCCCGCATGTAAGTCCCATAAATTTAACAATCATTTTGAACAATATTCACGATTATCTTAAGAGACGTATTACTGTGCACGTTACTGGTGGAAGTTCGTACTACACTTAATAAACGATTGAATATCCTAGCATTACCATAGACTAGTTTTCTGAGGAACTAATCACTTAGAAAAAAGTATTTATCAGGAAATAGCAAGTAGTCTGAGGCGTTCGGAGAGCCGGCCGCGGTGGCCGAGGTGACTGAGGCGCTCCAGTCACAGTCAGCACGGCCACTACGGTCGGGGGTTCGAATCCCCCCTCGGGCATGGATATTTGTGCCGTCCTAGTTTGTAAGTAGTTCATAAGTAGTTTGTAAGTGTAGGGACTGATGACCCCGTAGTTAAGTCCCATAAGCTTAACAAACATTTTTTTGCGTTCGGAGAATTTAAGGAAAGAAGATGTATTATTTATTTACCAAAATAAAACTCCGTAGGGTCTCGCGATTCTTTCTTGAGTACGTGCGTGGCGAGCACAGGGCTCCGAGCTAATGCAGTCTTCCTTCCTTCTTTACTTCCCGGTCTGCATTTAATTTCCCCCTTTCCCACCGGGGGACTGATACACTTAGTAGTTAAGTCCACGAATCCCAAACAAACAACCCAACTAAAGCAAATGTATTCTCTGTTAATTTTTTCTTCATTAAAGTACAAAAAGTTTTAATTTTTTGGCTGTAAAATTCAGGCTTCAAACAGGGTGTGTAGCCTATTTCACATTCAATTCTTTAATTACATTTGGGGATGTACCTTTTAAGCTATGGCGTCCTCGTTTATTCCCACATATTTGAATTTTTCCTGTTACAAAAATATACAGGGAGAAATTAAACATTATTTTCTTCTTGACTTACACTGTATGTATAGAACAATAATAATCCACAGAGCAACCCTTTCGACAAACAAATTATCCATTATTATTATTACGGTTATTACTATAGCAACTGTTAAAAAAACTTTGCTATTACACGCTGTTGCTATACTTACCAGAATCCGAAACCTCTTGAATAGTCTCACTAGTTGGCACTGGTGACTACTAAATAACAGACGGTTTTACGCTTGTATATTGGAGTTTCTTTCGATAAGATGTTGTTGGTATTTTTCATGTTAATGTGAAAAACCTTTTTCTGCAAGTTAGGTTGTACATCACATTATTTGAAAAAGGGTGTTTCCTTCGAAGATTATCATTTCCTTTTTCTTGTTTCAATTTTAGTAAGAATAGTGGGACCTGATTCGAATATATCGTCTGGACTGAAGCATGCATTTTTTCTACACTTTGTCGTCTGTTATAAATACGGATTCGTCTTTTATTCTCGGACGATAAAATTACGATTGAAGTAAAGATTGTGAGAAGAAAACAACTATTGTTCCCAATATAAATTTTTCATACAAATCGCTTAGGTCTAGCACCCAGTTATCATCAAGCGTATGATATCAAATCAAAAAATGTTCAAATGTTTGTTAAGCTTATGGGACTTAACTACGGGGTCATCAGTCCCTAAACTTACAAACTACCTTTGAACTACTTTCGAACTAGGACGGCACAAATATCCATGCCC
Source organism: Locusta migratoria (assembly GCA_026315105.1). NCBI lineage: Eukaryota > Metazoa > Arthropoda > Insecta > Orthoptera > Acrididae > Locusta > Locusta migratoria. Next base: position 230,184,072 of record CM048746.1, on the reverse strand, counting down.
GAGGGGGGATTCGAACCCCCGACCGTAGTGGCCGTGCTGACCGTGACTGGAGCGCCTCAGCCACCTCGGCCACCGCGGCCGGCGTATGATATCAGGAGTGGTTATAACGGATACCCTTGAAGTTAGTTACGTGAGTCTGTTAAAACACTCCTGCCGATATACGCTGGACAGTGGTGATGGCTAGGAACTATCCGAAAGAAATTTTTGATAAAGATTGTAATATCTGACTAATCGCTGTTTTCTTTTACACAAATTATCAAACGATCGCTGCTGCACATTTCAAAATGTTCAAAATGTTTGTAGAACTTATGGGACTTAACTACGGGGTTATCAGTCCCTAAGCTTACAAACTACTTATGAACTAGCTAAGACTCTTAATTAACCCAATCGCTGGTTCCCAAGCTTTGCCAAGTTCAAATGTTCAAATGTTTGTTAAGCTTATGGGACTCAACTACGGGGTCATCAGCCCCTAAACTTACAAACTACTTATGAACTACTTACGAACTATGACGGCACAAATATCCGTGCCCGAGGGGGGATTCGAAACCTCGACCGTAGTGGCCGTGCAGACCGTGACTTTAGCGCCTCAGTCCCCTCGGCTACCGCGGCCGGAGCTGCACACTTGTCGAAACATGTATTCAAACAGAATTTCGAAGAAATTGACAAACGAATGACGTTCTGGAATATGGTTTGTAAGTGCACTCGGTGTAAACGAAGGATGTAAGTACCGCTGAAAACTCCATTAATTTAGCTGTCAATAGTTATTCCATTAATTTAGCTGTCAATAGTTATTCATGATAACGGCATTGCGCGATCTAGAGGACGAGGTAAGGTGAGAAAACCGGGGGGTGTGCCCCCATTCGGAAATGTAGATCCTGCTCTGAATAATAGTTCAAGCGATGAACTGTATCGTTGACATGTATGCTCTATTTATTCTTGCATTGCAAATGTAATTCTTTTTTGTTAAGTAAAAATTTAACAAATCCCGTGAGTAGCTGTCATGGACGAAGCGACGTTTGATGACTTGGTCGAGAGTGTTCGCTGTGGCGTGGGTCGCCCTCTACGACATGGGACTAGTGACGAATTCAGTGGTCTGGTACGAAACTTGTTGGACGCCGCTGTTGCAGGAGCCCAGGCGACGACCAGCTTGTCGTGAATAAACCATGCTGCGGTTTGGTCACCCCTCGCTCGCTGTCGGATTTATTTCTCCGACCTTCGCCAGTCGTTCCGCTCACCCCCGTTGCTTTACTGAAGGGTGACTCTGCAGCAGTGATTCTACGCCAGTACCTCCCTGAGACACAGACGGTCGCAGTGGGTTACCAGGGTGCTGAAACTTTAAAGGAGACGGATTACTTCTGCTGCAAGACGTGTATCTTACAGTTTTCTGCGAGGAATATACTGCCCGACTCTCTCTTAATGAGAATGCCGCAAAAGTGATGTTTGGATTTTACGTCTTATTTCAATTATTTTTTACGTTCAAACTGTTGTGTGTCTTCATTAACACAACCCTGAAGTCTGTTTTGGAAACTGTTCCATATTCTACGGCCTAGTGTGGTATCACCAGAGATGCAAATTTGAAAAAGAAGCTTTTCGTAATGGCAGCGGATGGGGATGAAACAGGGCCAAATCCCGCAATTTATTTCAAAAATTTACCGTAAAAATCTCCATTTGATGCTGAACTGTAGCGTTTAAAAATAACAAGCGACGAATACGCACCTACTAAAAAATAAATACACCTCTGGAAGATTATACGTAATTCTTGAAATGTTTGAAGAGCTTAGGGGCTAATGACGCCCTAGTTAAGTCCCATAAGCTTACAAGCTGCTTGTGAACTAGCTTATACTAAAGACGCCACAAACATCCAAGCCCAAGGGTCGATTCGAACCTCCAACGGGGAACGGCCTCGCGCATCGTAGCATAGCGCCTCAATGCGCTCGGCCGCGCCGCCGCGGCCGTGATTTTAAAGCGCGACTTAAGTGCTGCTCAATAACTTTCAGTGGCTAATGACTCAACACCAGGAACAACAGTACTCATATTCACGGAATGTATGACATTAACTGCGAAATGGGCGAGTTGATAATTTGTACTCAGCCGGGATACGAACCCGAGTTTCGAACCACGCTTTGTATGTGGTTGCACTGACCACTACAACTCTTTCTTCATTAATAATGTATTTGCAGCCAAGATCGCATTTTTCATTTAGTATGTCCGGTTTCGGCGTGCTCGCCGCCATCTTCAGACCTGTCGTAATTTACCTAACTTCACGACATTTTTATATACTAAAAGAGTACATTCAGGTTGATGCATCACTAAACATGTTTAGTGACATAATAAATGAAAAATGCGATCTTGGCTGCAAAATCATTATTAAACAATTATAGATTGCCCCATCGAACTATGAGTTCTTTATTTATTACTAATGGTTTTTTTTTCTTCGGGTTGTTAAATCCGTTGTCCGTTTTCCTTCGTTGTTCACAGTTGAGTTCAGGACAGTTTTTTTAGCCCTCTAACGGAACGCGCTGAGTCACCTCGTCGGCTTCACTGGGGACGCAGCGATCGCCACAGCCTCTCATCGGACACAAGTTTTCAACTTCACCCTGCCCACTAGAAATCAAACTCGTAATTTTTGTAAACAGATTCCCTTAACAGTATTGGCCTAGGAGTACCTCCGTACAGAAGAAAGGTTAATTGCTCGTCATCGGCATATGCAGGGCGTTTCTAAATGATATCGACAAACTTCGTGGGGTGATACAGGATGACTTGAAGAACAAAATGAGGTGGGGAACCCGTGTCCGGAAGCATCAGCCAACGGCGCTACCGAGCGTCAAAGTTGTAGATTCTGGTGCCTGCCGATAGGTCACCCCTCAGGCGGCGAAAGCGTCGTTCTGTGCACACAGAGACCGCGGTCAAGCCTGTAATCTGTGGTAACTGATATTCCAGATTTCCGACTGATTGCAACGATCTCCCGTGGAGAAGATGGAGCTATCAGTTGTATGGGCATGCCCTGTTTTCTATAAATGCAATGCTCCCTTGCCGTGATGTGCCAGCACCTATAAATTTGATTCTCCGTAGCGCCATTCGCTGACGTTTCCGGACACGAGTTCCCCATCTCATTTGGTTCCTCAAGCCCCTCCACCACCTAACGAAGTTTGTTGGTATAATTTAGAAACACCCTGTATATGTCGGTGACGGGCAATTACCCTTTCTCCTGTACGGAGGCACTCCGAGGCCACTTATTGCTTGCACTTTCGCGATGGTCATACGCACCATTAAATGACAGTACCACAAATAGTTCAGGAGATATGACTTATTAAACAACGAAACGCGCGGAAAAGTGTTGCATCATACGAGGTCTGCTTCTAAACCTCGTACCTGTTTCAGCCAAATATGGTACACATGTTCCTTTCATGACTTAACAACTGATCTATGAGTAACAACTGCTTACGACATAATTTCAGGAGATATGACGTCATAAACAATCCTGAGACATGCGAATAAGCATACACTATTCATCCAAAAATCTTCTTGACATTTTGGACATTTGACCTTCAAATCAAGAGAAAGGTCACTGTTACATGAAATTTTAGATGGTGCATGGCGGGGGATACTTTACATATGGACATCTACAGTTGTATTCCGATCCTGATGAAATTTTTAAATATGTATGAACAATTCAGTTTATCAGTGTAGTATTAATATATTCAGACTGCCTGCAATCATTTCAATTAATTAACGTGACTAAATAGTTAATTTTCAGATTTCTGCGAACTTTCGAATGAAACAAAATTCCAGAAATTTCTAGCAGCTCCCTCTCTGGTAGTTACGTTGGGTGATAATCAACAAAGACACATTTAAAACATAAATATTGTTCACAACATGTAAATTTCATGTAAGAAATTTAAAGTAAGAAATTTTTAAACAAATTTGCTTCAGTGGAAGGCATACTTTATTCAGATTTTTAAATGTCAGGGTTTTGATGTCAGCTTTAATATGCATACCAAGCGTAACGAATCATTTGGGGTGAAAACCACAAGCAGAAGGAATTTGTTATTACCAACGTACGGTTTTAATGCGAATTTGAAAGTAAATCTGATATATGAATATTAACTTTGTTCGTCTTTTTGTTGGTTTTTTATGTACGGCCATCCGTACATCCGACTCATTGATTGCACCCGCGCAGTGATTATAAGCATACTAAAATAACTTCGCATGGTGCTTGGCGGAGGGTGCTCTACAATTAGTAATTTCATTTCTTACGCTTTCACGCTCAAATGGCTGGGTGGATATGAATGAAATTTGGAACAGAGGTAGCTGATACCGTTACTAATACATGGGCTACCTTTCGCACGTACGGTGCGTGGCGGATGGTACGGGTTAATATATTTGCTACTGCTTCATGCTGAAAGGGATGGACAGATTGGACTGAAATTTGGAATGGAGGTACCATAACCCTGCATTAATACATGGCCTACCTTTCGTAAGCCACCCTACGGTGCGTGGCGGAGGGTACTTACAGTGGGTTAACGCTTTTGTTACTCTTGAAGCAGAAACGGCTGGTCGGAATTGAATGAAATGTGGAATGAAAATAGCTTATACCCTGAATTAATACATGGGCTACCTTTCGTAAGACTCCGTAGGTGCATGGCGAAGGGTACAGTACAACATACATTCAAACTGTTTGACTAGTCACCATGAAAGTCAGCACATGAATGTAATTTACATGATGGAGTTTTTTGTAACTGGAAGCCAGTGAATTGAGCATGGCTGGGGAACTTTCCGATTTTGACACCGTTTGACCAGTTACCATAAAAATTGGTACATATATGTATGATCTCATATCTAGGAGGGAGAGGAGTAGGTGGCGAATGAGAGGAACAGAAAGGGGACGGAGGAGACGGACAGAGAGTGGGTAGAGGAGGAGAGGAACATAATTATGAGGAGCGGGACATGAAGAGGGTGGGAAACGAGAGAGAGAGAGAGAGAGAGAGAGAGAGAGTGAGTTTGGCTGAATAAATAACTATCCGAGCAACGCCGGCTTTTCAGCTAGTATATAACTTACAAAACATTAGCACGCCATATCGCAATCTAACTATAAGTTTACGCATCCACAGTAGTGATCTAGGCTTCACCTCAAATGTTTGTTAAGCCTAACTGCGGGGATATCAGTACCTAAAGTTACAAACTACTTAAGAACTACCTTATACTAAATACGACACAAACATCCATGCCCGAGGATGGATTCGAATCCCCGACCGTAGCGGCCGTGCAGACTGTGACTGGCGCGCTGCAGACCGCCCGGCCACTGCGGCAGGCCGGCTTTACTTCTGTGTATGTGTGTATTATACTGTTTGGACCAAATTGACGAAAAAAAAAAAAAGGTTTCGGACTGGCGTTATTACTGAAACTATACTGCTTTATAAAATGATTCTACGAAAAAACTGTGTTACCAACCTCCTGAAATAAATCAAATATCGAGTTTCCGTAATTTTTACACAGGATGCCGTATCACCATAATTTTTGGGTATAAATTGTTATAATTACGGACAAATTGTGATACTTGACTTATCTATATCACTGTACAAAAATGAAATGCGTCGTGTATGCAGAATTTTAGTTCATCAAGTGTCTGAGACTTTTGAGAATAAACATGGTTCTTGAATACACCCTATGAGGGAAAAAGATCCATGGATCATGTAACTGACGAACACGAAGGCATGTGAATATCTCCTCTTGGAGCAATACCTATTCATTGAAACATTTGTCTCAATACTGAATAGTATGATTTGGTGGAGCACCATCGTGTTGACAGTCAATTTCTTGAAAGTTATAAGCACCCGTCATAGGTCTTGGCACCAAGGAATTGTGAAGTATATCCAAATGCTTATCTTCCGTCACTGTTACTTAAAAAAATCTACGATACATGAATGCCAAACGATGATGTTGCCCACGATATTCTCATGTCATGTTGATCTCGCTGTTATAACAAAGGATTTTGATAATCACTAGGCCTGTATATGTGCACTAATGTCTGCTATCTTGCTCGCTTAACATAAAATTGGTTTCTACGTCTACATCCATATTCCGGAAGCCAGCTCACGTTGTGTGGCGGAGGGTACATTATGACCCACTGTCACTTCTTTCTATTCCAGTCGCTTGTTACGCGGAGGAAAACGATTGCCAGTAAGTCTCACAAAGAGACCACATGAATATCTGATTACAGAAGTTCTTTATATTTATGGTACGTGAAGTTTAGAACTTAAATAACAATCAGCCAAAGCCATTCGACGCAACCCTCAAACATTTTCGAGAAAATCGATTTTAAAGTTTCGCAAAGAACACGTAAGTATTAATTAAAACGGTTGTTGCACCTGTTCGTTTAGCTCAGGAGGTAGCGTTCTGGCCTTCCAGCACAGTGGTCGGTGGTTCGAATCCTGTCATGGCAGATTTTTTTAAATTTTTTTTCCATTGTATTCGAACACTTACACAATTTAATATGTAATGGTAATTTTTACGAAAAGTGCACATGTTTTGGTTTATTTGTAATTTTCTAGAACTTATGGAAGGTTGTTAATAATGATACTCAATCGAAAAACGTAAGTTGCATTTTTGACAGTATTGGCTTCACTATTAGTTGACGACGGTATTCGTTTATTGTTCAGGTTGCTAAGAGCTACGGCACTTCTTTTGGCTTTCCAAGAAGCTACCCCACTCAACCACCGTTTCACGTGCCGACTAGGTTTTCAACTCGCATACATACACATGAACTGACACAACACGTGGTATTAGAGATACGAAAATGTTTTATATAACTAAATAAGAGAACGAAAAAAAATTACGTCCCAGTGGGGTTTTAACCACTGACTCAATGATTGTGAGGCCAGAGCACTACGACCTAAGCTGCACCGACAGATGCAGCAACCATTCTATTTCCTGGTACTTACGTGCACTTTAGAAAATTTTAAAGTCGGTTTTCTTAAGAAATTTTTAGAGGTTCGCCCAATGGCTTTGCCTGATTGTTATTTAAGTCCTGAACTTTACGTACCATAAATATAAAAAAATTCTAAAATCAGATACCCATATGGTCTCCTTGTCATTGTGTCCCCTAATCTCTATCATGTTATCCTTGTGGTCGCTTTGCGACATGTACTTAGCAGTGACCGATTTATTGTTTGACACTTCATGAAACCTAAGTTCTCAAATATTTGACAGAAGTCTGTGTCGCGATACACAATGTATTATATCATCTGCCATTGGAGTTTCCTAATCCATGACGTTTTCGTGTTTGCTAAATGAGCCCGAAACGAAGCGTGCTGCTCTCCTTCGGATCATCGCTGTGTCATCTATTAACCCTACATCACACGGATCCCATACCGATGAGCAATACTCAACCGCTGACCGAACTAGTGTTTTGTAAACCACTTCCGTTGTTGAGGGTCTACACTTCTTGCGGATTCTTCAAATGAATATCAGTCAGGCATCTCCCTCACGATTGGTTTTATATGGTCGTTCCATTTCAAGTCGCCTACCCCTGCCACCCTTACTTCTGCTTCTTGATGTCTGCCACTTAGAATGCTATGCCCGTAATATTACGTTGCTAAAGTTTGTTCGAAAATGTTCAAATGTTTGTATAGCTTATGGGACTCAACTACGGAGTCATCAGTCCCTAAACTTACAAACTACTTACGAACTAGCTAATACTAAGGACGGCACAAATATCCATCCCCGAGGGGGCCTCTAAACCCCGACCGTAGTGGCCGTGCAGACCGTGACTGGAGCGCCTCAGTCCCCTCGGCCACCGTGCCGGCACAGTTTGTTCGAAGATTACCATGCACGTAATATTACGTTCGATGTCTCTTTGGAGAACTGTAGCACCCACAATATTACCGACTGCTGCTCTCATACGAATTCTAGTTTTTAGGCACGAAATAAATTTGGTGTCGACCTCCAGAGAGTGTCTTACGGGATATTTGAGAATCGTTCAGTCACGTGGTGGAGAAAGCTATCATTCCGCTTGATCTCGATGGCAATTTCAGATTCATGTGTTCTGTACACTCGGCTGATCAAGAAGAACATTTCTACCAGGAAGTTTATTATTGCTGTATGCAAAGACTTGTCACCACCACATGCCGCAGAATTTCAATCTGGTGCAAGTGGTGTTGCGATTTCACGACTGTACGGATCTCCTGGAAAGAATACCCATTCCACCAAGGAAGAAGAAGGCGCAATACATTTGTAGAATGTGCTTAGAGAGGGTCACGAAAGATGCAAGGGTCGCCAAAATAAAAGATACTTCCAGTGTGTTACCACTGCGCCATCTTGCTCGGTCAGCAGGACTCCAGACGTATCTGCACGATCCGTTACAGCTGCTAGCGATACGAGTCCGTTCGGTATTGCCCTCCTGAACCCACTGATTCCATAGTCAGCTAACAGTGATTGGATCACGATTAACGCGAGCACCAATGTCGCTATACGATAGACCGCAGTCGCGAAAGGCTACAATCCGACCTTTATCAAAGTCGAAAACATGATGGAACGCATTTCTCCACCTTACACGAAGCATCATAATAACGTTTCACCAGACAACGCCGGTCAACTACTATTTGTGTATGAGAAATCGGTTGGAAATTTTTCTCATGTCAGCACGTTGTAGGTGTTGCCACCGGCGCCAACCTTGTGTGAATGCTCTGAAAAGCTAAAAATTTGCATATCACAGCATGTTCTTCCTGTCGGTTAAATTTCGCGTCTGTAGCACGTCATCTTCGTGGTGTATCAATTTTGATGGCCGGGAGTGTAGTTTCTTCCTGATCAGTCGATTGCACATAAATTCGGAAGAAATATAGTTTTAGCAGTCTTCGTCACGTACTTTTCCTCCATACCTACACATCTCTATATCACTCTATATCAAAGGAGCTTCGTGGGTGCGCGATGGAGCTTCCCCAGATTAGATAAGATCAATACTTGTTCCACAGATCATATACACAACATTTCGTAATGATGTGGAACGTGTCAGTTTAGTAAATGTTGTCTATACATGACAATCAATATTTTAAGGATTTTTTATTTTATTGATGTTTAATTTTTTATTATTATGTTTCTCTACCTCGCTCGGTACAGCTTGCAGAGTTGTTCATTTCTTTCAGCTTCATTCTAATGAATTTTCAGCCTTTTTGTAATACTTGAGTATGGTTCGTGTCTCTGATTACTCACTCACCCCCCTCCCCTACCCCTCAAGTAAAATTAGAAGAAACCGCAGTGCTTTCGATGTATATGTGACAAAGAAGTAAAGGACATGCTTAAAAGTTTTTCGGTTTTCTTTCCTCGTTTATTATTGGTAAGAGAACGTTTTATTCAACGTCTCAGTCGGGAAAAACTTGATGTCGATAGTAGTAAATGACACAGTGGATGGAATAAAACATAGATCGAGAATAACTAAGAATAAAGAGGAGTGGGGAAAAGTATGAAAAAGTACTTAATATTTCTAATCAATAAATTGTGGAGGCATGTTTGTTGACATTGACATCTCGCTTTCAACGATGAGACCGCTTTCAGGGAGCGATCTATACGTTTTTGGATGAAGGCAGATCATTGCCTGTGCACGGGCTCTTAGCCTCTCAACCAGAATCTCATTTCTCACCTCTCAAATGTTGATTTCTACAAAGGATCATAAATTTTGTTTTCTTTGTGGATATGGAAAGATTATATAGTTAGGTCGTTAAATCATCATATAGAACAATGAGGGTTGTCCACTGTACCTGTAAGAGAAGCACGATTTTCTAAGAAATGGTGTGAGATAAATGGTGTAACAACAGTGGGTCAGAATCTTCAGTTTTCTTTGTCGTTTGTTGAAAATTAATTGTTGTATATGTTAAACAACGTGGGTGATAAGAGACACCCTTGTGTAACTCCTTCGCTATTCTTCTCTCCTTAATGGATGATGTACTTTGATACTGTTATCAACATACAAACTCTGAATTATCTTCATTAAATGTCGAGGAAGATTTAGATCTCACACCTCACGATATTACCTATCGGATTGAATTTTCTGTCCTTTTCTGTCATCTTGTTCGAAAATTTTGTGACAAGAGACACTGTAACGATTTTCAATTAAACAGAAAGTGAAAATCTCTTCTTGCCGACCAAAGAGTCAATAAGCCACCACTTGTCTTAAGATTGTAATTTAGATCGGAAATTTACCTTGTACATGACTTCAAGTACCGATTCCGTTACATGTGAGGATGAAAGAAGTCATGACATTCAAACACAGTTTCTGAACGAGTTTTTGTTTTCTTTAGTCTCTCGGTGCCGTTGTCACAGATTACAAGAGTAATTAACAATTTATTACTGGGAAAATATTTAATGTCAGAACAGTATTCTACATTGAAACATATCTAATGTTTAACACCATATTTTCTCCTTTGTAATTTATGATAGAAATATCGTTCCGTAATATTGTTGGAGACAACGAGAAATAGTTCAGAACATATTTCAGCACGCATACTACACCGCATTTTCGACAACAAACGTGCCTAAATTTTATACAAAGACAAGTCACAGTTGCAGAACATTGGTGTTATCGATCTTTCAAAATCTGATGCCGCGAAGCCACGGAAATGAATTTCGATTTACGAGCTCATTCTGCAAAGGAAATGAAAGGCCAGCAGATCGAGAAATGAGAAAGGACCGTTTTTCTGGAAAACCGAACAAGTCCATCAAGTGACATTTGTTCGGAAGAATTTTTGATGAAAACATATTTTATGTAGCACAGTTTCTGGGGTCTTTCAATCAATTATTGTTTTTTTTTTTGTTTTTTTTTTTTTTTTTTAATTTACGTAGGCATATACTCTAAGTTTTGTAAATTAATAGCTAAAGTGAAGGAGACCTTTATACGATAATGGATTACTCCATCAAAATAGTTGCCAAACGCTTTATTCTCACAACAGCAGTAATATCTCCTATGCTAAAAATAATTACCTGTTATGAAAATTTGGTATTACGAATTTTTCCATAGTATCTTGGTTGAAGACTGCATGATGTGCCTTAAAGGAATTAACTGCCGGGTGGTTAATAAAAATGCAGTTCTTAGTAAATAGCTAGAAATCTGGCGTGGTGTGGCTTGCTTCGAATGCTACAAAGAAATATGTTCCTTATCAGTTAATCATGGAAGAATTACTGCCGGCGGCGGTGGCCGAGGGAACTGCGGCGCGCAGTCACGGTCTGCACGGCCACTACGGTCGGGGATTCGAATCCTCTCTCGGGCATGGATATCTGTGCCGTCCTTAGTGTAAGCTAGTTCGTAAGTAGTTTGTATGTTTAGGGACTGATGACCCCGTAGTTAAGTCCCATAAGCTATAAAAATATTTGAACATTTTTGAAGAATTACTGATGATATGTTGAAGATTAACTGGTACTGAGCGTAACTCTCCAATGTCTAAGAATACAGTGTGTTCCAAACGTACTGAACCAATTTTACGAAAGTTGACACTTAAGATCTATTATGACTCTATAATACAACTACGAACTTTATGTTCTGGAAAGATCTATTTACGTCTTCAGTGGTACATTTTTTTATGTACATTCATGCTAAACTTGGCGTACTTTCACAAAGATGTAGACACAAAATTTCATTTAGTGTTCCATGTGTTGTGTCATTCCCTCAACGTACGACAGATGCTAGTAAAACTAATCCTTTGCTTTCGCAAGTATGTGTGGAGATACTTCATTCCTTTCTGTAATTATGCGGCGACACGCTTATATATATATATTGGCTATGAAATCGGTTTCTTGTTCCTTCTGGTCAACATTTTAGAGCTTTTGGTGCAGTTAGCAGGAGGGTGTCCACAGCAAAGATATCATAGAAAAACTGGTAATGAGCACTATAGATAAAGCAGGTAAAGCAAACTGGTTGAGATGGGGTCATATTATCCGCATGGGAGAAGCAATATTACCTAAGATTAGTAGAGGTTAGAAAGTATCTTGGTTGACCTTGGAAAAAGTACCTATATTGGGACAAGAATGGTTTGAAGTTACGAGCTTAACATCACACGAGTCATAAATGTTTGCATTGAATAGAGAATCATGGAGAATTTTATACGGGATTCCATGCTCCAGACTAAACGCAGTAAGGCAAAATTAGTACTAAATGATGAGGAGGAAAAAGATTTAACAGTTACCAAATTTCGGCTATATATGCCGTAAGGCTGCCGCATCTGCTTTACCTCTCATAACGCTATTCGAAATCTATTTTGCATACAAAACCCACATACATCACTAAATGTGTCTGCAAAGTTATGTCAGTGTACGACACATCGTTCAGGAGATATATAAATATAGATGCGTGGAAAATAGCAAAAAGTTTGGTTTTGTTGCTAAACATCTTTCAATAAAATTCCGTGAACGTATAAACAGAAATTGTATAAAATCACGGGTGTATTCAAATGCCATGACGAATCACAATTTCAAAGAAGTTGGTCAAAACCAATGGGCATTGCAGTACATGCAGGTAGAGTTTATTAAAACAATTAGTACTTATTTCAAAATGTTAAATATGTCACTATATTACAGTAAATCGAAGAGCTGAACATAAAGTAACTTCGCTCGCACACTTCAAATTGCGAGGGTTAATACATTTCCGATTTTCGGTATCCTAGGCTTTTTGTTGTAATTAGGCTATCTCGCCAATTTTGGGAGAGATAAAAATTAAGTTTCTGTATATTGTGTAAATAAAAATATAAAACTCTGCCATAATTATTCATTAACAGATAAATTCCCATGTTAAGCTTGATACGATAAGTACAAAAACTAGGAACTTTGTAGTTGTCTTGAAGTTGATGGAACTCGAATGTTCAAAAATTGTTCTTCAGTTAATCACAAATGGTAACAGATCCAAACCATAACACTTCGCTAATGTTTTGCTCTATAACACCCTCGGAAAAATTTAGGAAAGGATAAATTTTATCACTTAATAAATTTTCATCTTCGTCTCGTAAAATCATCAGTATCTACCATGACATTTATTTCATTACTTTTTATATACTAAGTAGGTTCGTGGTAAACACGGTGCACAAGATCTGAATATGTCCCCGAACGTGCCTGAAAAATTATGCCATAGAATACAACTTAGATCTGGAGATATTAGATGATAGATACCTACATTCTGATTACCATGGCGTGTAGTAAAACTCAACTTTAGTCGTAAAACTATATTCTGTTTTTTCTACTCATCAAATATTTTATATAAACTATGACTACATGAAGAAAAGAATGTACTTGCTATATTATATCAATGTCCAGAAATAAAACAGAAGAAATTGAATCATAAATAATGAGATGCGTTGAAGACGTGGTTTATGGTAACATTGAGCACACAATAGCCCTTCTACGATATTGCAGTCTTTCATTATAAGTGTATTTAAAGAGTTATTAGAAATTTTAATCATAATTGTAGTCATTTCGAAACTTTTTCTCAACTACATGCTAATCTTCAAGAATAGTGCAATTAGGTCGCAATACGACTATTGCAATACTCTGGGGAGACGCGGTACCTTCATTTTTCTTCAGTTATTTTGTTGACCAGGAAGATCGTGACCATTGACAGACAGATAGTGGTTCAGAAAAATGATAATATCCTCTTTCCAAATCCTTTGTGTGTGACGACTACATTTCAATAGAGCATGCTTGATATTTATCATCTCATATGCCGTAATTTGTGAGATATTAAACGCCATTCACCCATTATTTGAGCTGCGCAGATTAAGCCCCGCTCTTCAGTTCGGAGAAGTGAGCCTCACTGATCTTAGTCTTTTCCAGTCGTTCAAAATGTTCAAATGCTTGTATTTCTTATGGGACTAAACTACATTTAGTAACGAAAGCAATTTTTTGGAAACAGCGCTCTTAACATTTTAAATAATTAAAATACGACAGTCCAGATCGCAAGTTGCTGATCTTTTTTTGGCAACCGGTTTCGGTCCTACAGGAGCATCAGGCGATTGGCACCTTGTTGGTGGACGGTGGCGGTGGCCGGAGCAGCAGCATCTTGCAATCTGGACTGTCGTATTTTATTAAAACTACTTTTGACAACTACTTAAACTAAGTTAAAATAACTTAAGGTCAACATAAACATCCATGCTCGAGAGGGGATTCAAATCCCCGACGCGGGAGGCTGCATGGCTACCCCCGCGCGGTTCCAGTCGTTGTTGAGGCAATGGTTACACGCATGGGACCGTTTGCACTCGTGATTTGTACATTGCCTTAACTTAACTTAGTTCCTGTTGCTTCCTCTGGAACATGGAGCCGCTTCTCTCTTGATCGTTCTTTTCGAGGTATGTTTCCCAACTCCTTGAGGGTTCCAGTCCGACTCCACCTCTTCGAAAGCCCCATCAGACTTCCTCAATGTATGCTCAATCCATTTCCATTTTATTTCCATTGATGTACAGTTGCTGATCTTTTTTTGGCAACCGGTTTCGGTCCTACAGGAGCATCAGGCGATTGGCACCTTGTTGGTGGACGGTGGCGGTGGCCGGAGCAGCAGCATCTTGCGATCTGGACTGTCGTATTTTATTAAAACTACTTTTGACAACTACTTAAACTAAGTTAAAATAACTTAAGGTCAACATAAACATCCATGCTCGAGAGGGGATTCAAATCCCCGACGCGGGAGGCTGCATGGCTACCCCCGCGCGGTTCCAGTCGTTGTTGAGGCAATGGTTACACGCATGGGACCGTTTGCACTCGTGATTTGTACATTGCCTTAACTTAACTTAGTTCCTGTTGCTTCCTCTGGAACATGGGGCCGCTTCTCTCTTGATCGTTCTTTTCGAGGTATGTTTCCCAACTCCTTGAGGGTTCCAGTCCAACTCCACCTCTTCGAAAGCCCCATCAGACTTCCTCAATGTATGCTCAATCCATTTCCATTTTATTTCCATTGATGTACAGAAAATTTTTATTTCAGTAATTTTATTATTGTGACAACCCTGTGTGGTACCATATTTTATATTTAAAGCACATTTAAATTTCAGTGCTGACCTATTTTTATTATGTACGAGCATCTGGCTATGTCAGATAGTTCTGCTCAATCTGGTGATGAAAAAACATAAATTATTTCAACATCAAAATCAAATGTTTGTAAACCCAACTTAACTACTAGTCTTACAAACTACATAAAATAAGTTAAACTAACCTAAGGACAATACACACAAATATGCCCAATGGAGGACTGGAACATCCAATGGGGAGCTTTAGAGCGCTCATTTCATTGCAGCTCTTCATCTTGGAAGTCAGTATAACAAGTCACACCAAATCACCCCAACAGAATATGAATATTATGTAAATTATTTCCTTCACGTGAGATTTTGACTGTGCCATCATTTCGATAGTGCCCTTGATCATAAATTTAAATGTAGGTAAGAGAGACAACACTTATTCACACCAGTAGAAAAAAAAAATTCTACTAATAGTATAATGGCGTGAGACTTCACACCCTTCATAAAGTTTACGCTGTCATCATTTCTGCAACATAGGACGAGTTGGTTATAGATGTTGGGTACATCACTAGCGATGAAATTTCCTATGAGCAGATGTAGAAGTATAGGAATCACACTCAAGGATTACCTCTAGAGGAAATAAAATTGCTGCATACGAAGATGACTAGCTACAGACGCGAAGTTTAACCGACAGGAAGAAGAGGCTGTGATATGAAAATGAGTAGCTTTTTAAAGCATTCACACAAGGTTGGCGCCGGAGGCGACACCTACAACGTGCTGGCATGAGGAAAGTTTACAACCGATTTCTCATACACAAACAGCAGTTGACCGGCGTTACCTGGTGAGGCGTTTTTATGATGCCTCGTGTAAAGAGGAGAAATGCGTACCGTCACGTTTCCGACTTTGATAAAGGACGTATTGTAGCCTATTGCGATTGCGGCTTATCGTATCGTGACATTGCAGGCTTGCGTTGGTCGTGATCCAATTCCTATTATCAGAATATGGAATCGCTGGGTTCTGGAGGGTAATACAGAACGCCGTGCTGGATCCCCACGACCTGGTAACGCTAGAAGTCGAGATGATAGGCATCTCATCCACATGGCTGTAACGGATCGTGCAGCCACTTCTCGATCCCTGATTCAACAGATGGGGACGTTTGAGAGACAACAACCCTCTGCATGAGCAGTTCGACGATATTTGCAGCAGCATGGACTATCAGCTCGCAGACCATAGCTACGGTTACCCTTGACGCTGCATCACAGACAGAAGCGCCTGCGAGTGTGTAGGAATAGCAAAACATCATTTTCGGTTGACTCCAGGTTCTGTTTACAGCATCAAGATGGTCGCATACGTGTTTGGCGACATCGCGTGAACGCACATTAGAAGCGTGTATTCGTCGTCATCGCCATACTGGTGTATCAGCCGGCGTGATGTTATGGAATGCCATTGGTTACACGTATCGGTCGCCTCTTGTTTGCATCGACTGCACTTTGAACATTGGCAGTTACAATTCAGGTGTGTTACGACCCGTGGCTCTACCCTTCATTTGATCCCTTCGAAACCCTACATTTTAGGAGGATAATGCATTACCCAGGTCTCTTACCAATTAAAAACGTCAGGTCAATGGTGGCCGAGCGACTGGCTCGTCACAATACGCCAGCCACTACTCTTGATGAACTGTGGTATCGTGTTGAAGCTGCATGGGCATCTGTACCTGTACACGCCAAGCAAGTTCAGTTCACTCAATGCCCAGACGTATCAAGGTACTGATTTCTCAGGATATATGCAAGCAAATTGCGAGGAAATGTAAGGTCAGTTGTAGTATATTGTATTTGTCCAATGAATACCCGTTTATCATCTGCATTTCTTCTTGGTGTAGCAATTTTAATGGCCAGTAGTGTATAATATGGAAGTAATGGCTTACCAACAACGCTAATTTTATGTATCGCTGATAGTCGCGCGAGATTGTCAATCCGCAAGTTTTGATCATTCTCTCATCGCTGCTCTATCCCCGCAAACAATGGAGTAACGTGCTTAATATGATTTATGTTAGTTTTTTGTGCACAGAGATGAAGAAGGAACATAAAATTACAGTAATTCGGACTGTCAGACTACTCGCCACTACTATAGGTTAAACGGTTCCTATTGTCTGAAATCGCTTCGCGGGTCTTGGAAATTAAACTTTAGGACAATCCAATAGCTTCAGCCACCTCGTTCTGTGTCTGTCTTGCTTCCATCCTTCTTAAGGCTGTACATGCCATAGCTTCGGGTAAGTCACGTTGTTGTCGCATTACACTACCTGTTCAGTACACTATCTGAACCCAACTGCTTGTGTGATTCGTTTTGTAGAGTAAAAACAACACCATCCCCTCTGCAGCAACTCTCTGTTATTACCACTACCCCGGTTGCCCTAATGTCGTTGTCCCTAATTGTTTTACCAGTGTTGTTCAGAAATGGTTCAATGAATTCTTTTCTACTCATTTAAATGTTATTTGTAGAATTTTCATATAGATGCGGAAACTGATTTTGTTTGACATCTTGTCGGGGAGGCGATCTGTAAGTATCTTTCAAGTGATCAGATTGTAAATGTAATGTCTTTATCGCCAATTTTATTTATTATGATTACTAGTTTCTGCTCATTTCTAAGCCATTATAAAATCTAAAATACAGATAATAACCATATTATACATAAAACAGTAATCAGTACAAAAAATAGATTGATAACTATATTACAATGCCTTATGTACAAGCCATGTTGGTCAATTCGATAAACATTAGCCGAAAGACAATGTAATCATCCAAAAACATCATAATTAATTTTATATTATAAGAAAAAGCATTATACTTTTTTTAATTTTTGAAAGTAAAATACTTTGGATACTGATCACCTTGACGAAGCCTGCTGATAGAAACTTTATTTGTTGTGGACAATAAAACATTAAAACATGAAAAGAGCGGTGGCAAACAGAAGAGATTGAAATCAATTATAAAAAAGGTTTGCAATATGTGGTTGGGAAATACACACAATATCAGCGGATGAGAATCAGTCTCTACATATTAATAACACTACAAAATTTTTGAAATGCAGTAAAATTGCTAATAACAACAGCATGGACAACTAAGCAAAATAATGGCCATTACATTTTATATAATTAAGGAAATTTTTTTTATATTGAAAACATAGTGAATGTTATCATATTATTCACTTAGACCTTGAGCAATGAACAATTACTCATGGTGCTCGGCTTACCATGCTATTGTTACCAGCAATGTTTTTACACTTCAAAAAATTTATAGTGTTTTTAATATGTAGAGACTGATTCTCATCTGCTGATATTGTATTAGCCAACCATATATTGTAAATATGTTATTTGTTAATCGATGTCATTTCTTCTGCTTCTGCTGTTTTCATGTTTTAAGATTTACATTGCCATCCATTATCAGTACTTGTAAATCACTACCGTAACACCTTTGCTGTAATATGTAAATAATAATTACTCTTCATACAAAGAAAAGAAATTCGTATCCACTCATTATTTCATTCTATGAATTCAATCAAAAAGAAATGTACAACTTCCTCAGATTATCTTCATGCAATAAACATTCTATTGCCACCTGCAATATTTATTACGTACTTATTTCTATAAAATGACTACACCTTGTACTGCAACGCCATCTGGCAAATCACCATGACGATTGGCCTGTTATCTGCCTTTTAGTTCAACATCAGCTGTCATGTTGCACAGTTATCTGTGGCAAATAGTTGTTCACATTAATACGAAAGTTATGTCATCTTTAAAAACAATGTGCTTCACGTCTGTCACACAGTTGGAATTTCATTTTAATCAGAATTTTAATAATATAAATTATATTTATAACACTGTATACTTTAATGTTAGCTATAGTTCTGCTATTAGCTTATTTCGTCATCGAAGCCATGTTGATGTGTTTCGACTGAATTACATACGTTTTTCATAATATTTCGTACTACGTAGCCTATTTATTTTATAAGGAGCGGAAATGAAATTAATACATACCACATTCTTGGAAAGCTGTTCATTTTGAACGTATTGTGACGAAATGTTTTATATACTTTTAACACCACACTTCCAAAACGATAATATAATCTACCTCTTGAGACTCATGTAAGTGCGGCAGCTCGAGGTGATGGTTGTATGACTGTGTTGTGTGCCTGTGTGATTGCGCGAGTGTTCTGTTTTCTGAAGAAGACCATGGCCGATAGCTGAAAGTGTTGTATGTGTGTCTCTTGTATGTGCCTGTCGCAGCTCGTCGCCATGTATATATATATATGAGTGTCGTTGCATTGTAGCAGAATTTTAGAACATATACTTTCCTTAAATATTATGAATTACCTCGAAGAGAACGACGTATTCACCCATAGTCAACACGGATTCAAGAAATATCGCTCTTGTGGAACACATCTAGCTCTTTACTCAAACGATGTAATGAATGCTATCAATAGATCCTTTATTTCTATATTCCCGGAAGGCTTTTGTCACTGTACCTCAGAAGCGTCTTCTAATCAATTTGCGTGCTTATGGAATATCACCACAATTGCGCAACTGTCAGAATGAACACAATACGTTGTAATTGACGGTAAATCATCGAGTAGAACAGAAGTGATATCTGACGTTTCTGAGGGAAGTGTTATAGGGGCCCTACTGATCCTTATTTCTCATAAAGTAATTAGGAGGCAATCTGAGTAGCTGTCTTAGACTGTTCGCGGATAATACTGTCGTCTATCGGTTAGAAACACTCACCAGAGATCAAAATCAACTGTAAAATGATTTAGGTTAGATATCTGCATAATGCAAAAAATGGCAATTTTTCCCTTGCTAGTGACAAGTGTTAAGTCATCCATATGACCACTTGAAGTAATCCGTTAAAACTTCATTTAATGATAGTCAAATCTACAGGCCGTCAATTCGACTAAATTCCAAGGAGTAACAATTTCGAACAACTTAAATGGGATGTAACACATAGAAATATTGTAGGGATACTGAACCAAAGACTATGTTTCGTTACTATAACAGAAGATACAACAGTTCTACTAAAGGAACTATACGCCACACTTGTGCGTCCTATATTGCTGCGCGTTGTGAGATGCGCACCAAGCGAGACTGACAGACAATTTAGAGAAAGTTGAGAGAAGAACAGCTCGTTTTGTATTATCGTGGTATGGTGATGCACGAAATGATGCACGAGTTGGGTTGTAAATCAGTAAAGCAAAGGCGTTATTCCTTGTGACGAGAAGTATTTACGAAATTTGTTTCACCAACTTTCTCTTAAGAATACGAACATAACTTGTTAGCACCCACCTACACAGGAATCCATGACCACCAAAATAAAATCTGATAAATCAGATCGATTTAATTGTTCCTTTATCTAGTGAGCTATTAGAGAATGTAACTGCAGAGAAATCATAAAATCGGTTACATGAACCCTCTGACATGCACTTCAGTGTGACTTGCAGAATATTTACGTAGCTGTAGCTGTAGATACCTCTCTGTAGCACTCTTTAGTTTACGAGAATCAAGAGAAGTTGTGTTGTACAAGAATGGTGTTTCTCAAACTCATGATTGTTACTTGACTATAGTTTGGCCCACCATAGTAGACTCATATGATAGTGTATTGCGCGACCCCTGAAGGTAGTCCAGAAAGTGTCATTATTAACGTTACGACGATCCTCCGAGCGGCGCAAGGTTAATCAAGAGGTGATCACTAGTGCCACCAGTAACTCCGACGCCACAGGAACAATAGCATTTTATTGAGAGCTATGAGTATCTAAAGAGAACACATACTTATGGCGCCCATATACAGCTTTCGCATAGCAACACAATTTGCAATAATAATTTTTAAATGTTTACAAATCTATGGCACTTCTGTGTTTATCTGTTCCTGGGCTTAAAAACTACTGAAACTAATTTAACGTAAGTACAAAAACAGAAAACCATGACTGACGGAGGGCTCTAACCTATGACGGCGAGTTACCTCGCACGCCCCAGGAAGGCGCCTTAGAACGCTCGACCACTCCACCACGGCCGCAATTTGCAGTAAGGAGAATTAGTATGAGAAGAAATAAAGGAAAAAAGTAGCGCAATAGTTATTAAAAAGCTAAGACCCGTAGGCATTACAATATGAAACGAAAAATAAAACGTTAAAATGTGAATTGCACTGCCTACAAGACGAAAGACTCACATAATTTGACGACATTACTGGCACGAGGCAATGCAAATTAAAACGTTAAAAGAATCATTTAATATACCACGAAACTTCTAAAATATAAGAAAGGATAAAATGGACATCAACAGGGCGGTCTCCGTGAAAAGTACAAAAACAAAATAGCCAGCAAAATGATAAAAAAAGGGAGCTACATCATATAAAGTGGCAGGACGAACATTTCACACAAGTTGAAACACTAAGTAAACTGAAAATTGAAATTTTTCTGATTTTTCTTATTCAGCAAATTTTGTAGCAACACAATTGTCTGTTTTCGAGCCTTCAGTACACATTTTTATTATCTGAACCGTTCCTTTGAAAGAAATAACATAATAACATCACAGGATCATATAAAGTCAACTGGCTGTCAGATATCAAATGTCAAAACAAGGATATCAACTCCCTGTTTTTTGCCGTCATTGTTAGTGTACTGGAAGTTTGCCGCCTGCTGGTGCCACACTGTGTAGAAACATGGAACAAATACACGTTGCGCACGTTACACAGTCCATTCACGATTGTGTGATACAGGCCGGAACTTCCTAGCGTGAAACGAAAGAAATAAAGCGAGCAAAACCAGAAACGCACAGTTGTGCGTGAGGGGCCTGTAAGGGATATAATATTTCACTGTTAAAAGGTATTTAATCATGTTATTTGCGGTGTTATCTAATATCGACAGTTACAGACTTACAGACTTGAAGATGGCAACTTAGAATTGTCGAAACTGGTCTAAATAAAGCAATTTGAAACTAGCGACCTCGTCACCTCTGCTTATGCAGAGCCGCGGCGGAATAGCGTATACCAACCTCGGGCATGTGTGTGTGTGTGTGTGTGTGTGTGTGTGTGTGTGTGTGTGTGTTGTCCTTAGGTTAGTTTAACTTCGTTTAACCCTTTCATTCACAGTGTTGTTCCTGGGTAACAACGTATTAGGAGGTGATTTATACCGTATTTTGTTTATCAGTCTTTGAAGAAGCATGGTTGTTAGTTCGGCGTGTAGCCATTTCTGAGGCATTAATTTATCCGTACTAGAGTTTGTGTTCGTTGCCGTATGTATGTAGCTATGAGTTTGAGCGTGAGTGTGGTTCATGTTATTTTATTGCAGCAGTGAAATGTCTTGTCTTTGGTGGTGTGGCGAACGTTATGCTAGCATAATTGATCTGACAGGGTTATCTATCAGCAAAATAACGTCCCAAGTAATAACATACCTCGGTACAAACGTCTGTGTTATGCATGAAATACACGACGTAAAAAATAATAGTTAGATAAAAAATTTAAAACACATTTTTATGTTTAGTGCAGATGCAGAAAACACCGAATTTCAATCCATCCGAAGCTGAATTCATAATGTAGGAATGAAAGGGTTAAGTAGTTTCTAAGCCTAGTGACGAATAACCAAGCAGTTAAGTCCCATAGATTTATAAACATTTGAGCTTATGCAGATTCCAAACCTAAAGAAAACTCACCAATCAACAGAACCTGACTTTAATTTTTCCGTGGTAGGGCGGCGATCTCTTTACTTTGAAGTATTAAAATGCCAAGATCGCAAATATTGATTTATTTTTCCTTATTATCGGTTTCAATACACTTGGTGTATGTTTTCTGCAAGCCTGAGACCGCTAATTAGTTGTAAGAAGTCGCTCTGTCAACATGACACACAATGGAGAATGTGTTTTAAATATTTTAACCGTTTTGTGTGTGACGTACCATTGGTCAAAGTCAAATGTGTTATGAGTCACGTACCATTGTAATGTCATACGCCTTCACAACACGAAAACATTGGACACAACTGACCAGATGATGATACCATAAATGTACGGAAACCGGTCGTCAGGAAAAATAAATCAATATTTGCAATCTTGACATTTTACTACTTCACAGGACTAGAATTAGCAGGAGAATAAATGAGAATTTATGGGGTAGTTAGAGCGGCATTAGATCAAAGAGATATTAGGGAATATGATGGGAGATGTGAAAAGCAATATAGAGGGACTCGAAATACATCAGCACAAATGCATCATTCTACCAACAAATATTAACGAACTGGAATGAGAAGGGCACAACTGAAAAAATTAAAATGTATTTAGTAAGTAAAGAAATTATAAAATAAAATATAAGAAGTTACACTGTCGAGAATGGTATAATGTTGGGCATAAAGAATAATAAGAAATCTATATCTATAAATGTGAATGTCTGTTCAGTGTACGATTATCACGTCCGAACGACAAAACGCAAAGACTTAAATATTTGCACAGTTACTAATTTATACCTGAGGAAGGTTTTAGGCACGGTTTTATAGTGATTTGATAGATTTTTAGTAATTTGCAGAATATAATGCGAAATGCGGAACAATAAATACTATTTAAAATTATATATACTCTTTGAAAATGGTTTTATTGGTTGCATTGTTGCTTGAGGGTTGATAATGGTAAAAGGGTGGAGTATATTGGGATGGAACGTTATCGGTGAATATTAAATTCTACGTGAGTGTGTTAATATTTCCCTCTGCAGCGAAAACTACAGAACGCAAACGAATTATCTTTGTGTAACTGTTGTCCGAAGTCTCCAGTTGTACACCATAGCAGTTCCATGCCGATAGCTATAAGGGGGTGGAAGATATGTTGGTTGAAAGTTATCAACTTAAAAAAAAAAATCGGAATGAAGGCCAGCGATGACGTTTGCGACTCTATAACAAGGAGGTTACATACAACGAAAAGTGATGCCACAAACCATATCTTCGGTCTAAGCGTGCTACAATGTCTTTAGCTATTTCTCTGTAAAGATAAGCATTCGAATAAGGAAATATAAGAACAAATAAATAGCCGCAGTGGAGAAGCCGAGCGGTCTAAAGCGTCTCGCTGCGGAGCGAGCGGTTGCTCGCCGTGGAGGTTCGAGTCCTCCCTGGGGCATGGGTATGTGTGTGTTTGTCCTTAGGTTAGTTTACCTAGGTTTAAGTAGTTTGTAAGCTACGGACTGATGACCACGAAGTTTGGTCCGATAGATTTACAAACATTTGAATAAATAAATAAAGCAGTAAAACAGAAATTTCTTTTAATACATCTCTTTAAAAAATCGATTTGACGTTTCGCGCATTACATCAAGTGATCGATTTGTGATATTATTACAATCTTTAAATTGGATTCCATTATGTGGATGGGTGTGCTCAACGGCCACAAGATCACTTTTACCAGTAATGAAAGGAGCAGTATTAGCCGTAAAATCTTTCGCTTTATTTAGGCAAAGGAATTTCGGTTTTCCAAGAAACCTTCTTCAGTGCTGTCAGCAAGTTCAAAACAGGATATTAGTAAAATGTATAGTGATACTCACATGTATCTATGTTAGTGGATTTGTTAGACGTAAATGTCACTATACATTTTACTAATATGCTGTTTTGAACTTGCTGACAGCGAGCGTATAAAATGAACATTAACAAGAGCAAAACAAAAATAATGGAATGCGGTCTTAGAAAATCAGGCGATGCTGAAGGAATTAGATTAGGTAACGAAACAATGAAGGTGGTAGATGAGTTTTTTTACTTGGGTAGTAAAATAACATGCGATGGTCGCAGTACAACGGATATAAAATGCAGAACGGCAATGGGAAGAAAAGCATTTCAGAAAAAGAGAAATTTGCTAACTTTGAATATTAATTTAAGGGTAAAGAAGTCTTCTCTGGAGGCATTTGTGTGGAGTGTTGCCTTGTACGGGAGTGAAACATGGACGATAAGCAGTGCGGACAGGAAGAGAATAGAGGCTTTTGAAATGTGGTGCTACAGAAGAATGCTGAAGATTTAGGTGGGTAGATCACATAACTAATGAAGAGGTACTGAACAGAATTGGAGAGAAAAGGAATTTTTGGCATACCCTGACTAAAAGAAGGTATCGCTTGGTAGGACACATTCTTAGACATCGAGGAATCGTAAATTTAGCATTGGAGGGAAGCGTGTGGGGTAAAAATCGCAGAGGGAGACAAAGAGACGCGTATAGTAAGCAGATTCAAATGGATGTGGGTTACCGTTCTTATGAGGAGATGAAAAGGCTTGCTCAGGATAGAGAAGGGTGGAGAGTTGCATCAAACCAGTCTCCGGACTGAAGACCATAACAACAACAACAAATAAAGCAAAAGATTTTACGGCTAATGCAGCTCCTTTCAAAAAAATGTTCAAATGTTTGTTAAGCTTATGGGACTTAACTACGGGGTCATCAGTCCCTAAACTTACAAAATACTTATGAGCTACTTACGAAGTAGGACGGCACAAATATCCATGCCCGAGGGGGGATTCGAACCCCCGACCGTAGTAGCCGTGCTGACCGTGAATGGAACGCCTCAGTCACCTCGGCCACCTCGGCCGGCAGCTCCTTTCATTATTGATTATTACAATCATTATTGTTGAATTTCGTGATTGCATTCTTCGAAACGAGTGCATTTTTACGTGTGATTTGATCTCATAGCACACTACTGAAAGATAGCTTATCTATCATAATCAACCAACACGCGAGCGGAGCCGCGGGTTTAAGCTAGTATAAAAATAAAGTAAGTCGTTTGTAACTGCTTCCCTTGCTTAAATGCCAGCACACGCCACAGCATATCAACAGGGATATCGACGACTGTTACTGCCGTCGTTCCCAGCAACAGAAACAGAGGCGGCGGATGTCGTTTATCGCGCGGCTCCATCGCAGACGCATGCTGTGACGCGGCCGTGTCCGGCCTGAGCAAGACAACGGACGGCCTGCCAGCGCGGAGGAAGAAGAATGGCCGGCTGCTGCCGCTGCTGCAGCGAGCGCCGCTGTGTTGACGAGGGCGGGCAATCTCACCCCACCCCACCCCATCCCCACCCCCTCCACACAACAGACCCCCCCCCTCTCCAGAGTCCTCTGGAACGTCGCCGCCGGGTCGTCGCCGCTTCCTTTTCTTTGCGCCCGCTCTTCCTGGCGTCCGACGCAGTAAACTGTCTTTTGCGGGTCTTCCAGGACGCCTCCCCGAGCTTTGTGGGGTAAAGCTCGACGTCCGCTGTAGGGAGAGCAGCGCTTGCGTTTAGAGAATATCAAACAGCTCTGCGGTTGCGCCAAACTCAGCCTGTTGTGTATCTTTGGATGAAGATGCAGTAGAAACGGTTTGTGACAGTATTAGTCTGCGGAAACAAAAGGTTGGTTTTCTGAATAACAGTCCATTATTAACATTTCCCAAAAATGTTCAAGTGTTTGTTAAGCTTATGGGACGTAACTACGGGGTCATCAGTCCCTAAGCTTACAAACTACTTATCAACTACCTTATACTAAAGACGGCACAAATATCCATGCCCGAGGGGGATTCGAACCCCCGACCGTAGTGGCCGTGCCGACCGTGACTGGAGCGCCTCAGTCTCCTCGGCCACCGCGGCCGGCAATATTTCCCATGAGACGATTCGAGTACTTATTGTAATGCAAAGCATTTTTTATTTAATCGAGTGTTTTTCAACTCATGCAATGAAGGCTTTCACGACCGGATGTCATAGTTGCTGGTAGAACTTACGGGTTATAAGGCCGTGGTCCATAAAACTTTCCAGTTTCACCTAACGTTTCATTCAGAGCTGCGCCGTACATCTTCAGAGGTCTTCTCACTTGCGTTGAATCTTGCCGACTGATGAGTCCGGCGTCTGAGAGCGCCATATATACTGTGATATATACATCTACATCTACATACTTACTCCGCAATTCACTGTAAGGTGCGTGACAGAGGGTACACTGTACCACTACTAGGAATTTCCTTTCCTATTCCACTCCCAAATGGAACGCGGAAAAAAGGTATGCCTATATGCCTCAGTACGAGCCCTAATTTCTCGTATCTTGTCTTTGTGATCTTTACGCGAAATGTACGAAATGTAAGTAGGCGGCAGCAAGATCGTACTACACTCAGCTGCAAATATACAGTATATTGCCTATACAGTATATATGGCGCTCTCAGTCACCCGACTCATCAGTCGGCAAGACTCAACGCAAGTGAGAAGACCTCTGAAGATGTTTCTCAACTGTTTGGAATATGCGACCCTTTCCAACTAAAAATATCCTGGCGACCACGTTCAAAATAATCCGGTCGATCCCTCTCCCTGCCTCCCCGCTCCTCACGAATCCTACAATTTATAAAGAAGTAGATCTTTTTCCGAATTTTTGAGAGTCACTTCCTGTATCATGTTCTTTTACGTATGGATTCGTTCCTGAGAACATAATAATTTTACTCATGGTGACTTAGTAACATTTGGGTGTATCTACTGTCTCCAGAGTCCAGAATATCAGTTAGGAGCTAACTATTAATGTGTGTTGACTACTTTCCCTTAGCTTCCCACTTCTAAATCCTTTTTATTGCTAATCAGCAGTTTGGGCCAAGGAACCAGATTTCAAAGGTAGGAAGCAGACAGTAGTTCACTTTTAACGTCCATAAAATGACGTAGGGCTTGCAATATACCTGGACGCGTACATTCGTGTCAAAATCCATATTCAAATTGTCAGTTGCCTTATAGACAAGGAAACGACTTCGCCTCAATCTTCTCCTACTGCGAGACATCTGTTTGAGTATTGAATGCTATTGCACGCGAGGCTGCTTGGAAACCGACCCTGTGTCTTCCGGTACTAACCCTTATATAAAGTCCCTTACCTGAAACCGGAAACAGATTTTTACACATGGTGCACTTTGTGCTGTATTGTTTAAATAACATTACCTTATCTCCTTATCTATGTTTTAAAAATATACAATAAAAACTATGTATTGATATTTTCCAAAAGCCTAGAAGCGAATCTTGGTGTTGTAGCCATCAGGGGCACTCGGATTCTGTGAGAGGCACCCTCGGGGCGTCTCTGTGATTACTACTGTGTATAAATAAATCCTAGTTAACTGGCATATGACGTCTACGGAGACCGATCGAAAATTTATATAAAGTACACCAACTTCAGCCAAGATCGATAATTTTTTATTCTACCGGTCTCAACAAGCTATGTCATCTTCAGAAAAGTTACAATGTTCTCCTATCTTTAGTAAAGTAACGAGTTACTCGTGACAATGTAATATAAGAAACAGAACATTGTCAAACCATTAAAATGCGCATTATGAAAACTCGCATCACCAAAGTGGATCGTCATCTACAGTGCAAATTTAAAAATTGTTTATACACAGGTGCGCAATGCAGATGACGATCCACTTTGGTGATGTAAGTTTTAATCATGCGCATTTTAATAGTTTGTCAATGTTCTGTTTCTTATATCGCATTGTCACGAGTAATCCGTTGATTTACTGAAGACAGAACATTGTAACTTTCCTGAAGATGATGACATGGCTCATTAAAACCGGTAAAAAAGAACAGCTAATAAAATAAATCAGCGTCCTTGGCTGAAGTAATGAAACTTAGTTGGCATTGTTCCGCACGACGCTCCAGTTTTTCTAAGCGTCTCATACCTCTAAAATTCATTTCCGGCACCCTATCAATAGTGCTTTGCGGTTGCTGATAAAGGGCTTCATATAAGTCATAGTACCGGAAGAGGCAAGAACAGTTACCAAACGCACTGAATACTCACAGAGACGCCTCGATATAGGAGAAGATTAAGGCGAAACCGTTTGCCTATCTATAATGCAATTGACAACTTGAATATGGATTTTAACATGAGTGCAGGCGCCAAAGTGATATTCCAACGCCCTTCGACAATTTTTGGATGTTCTGTTAATTTCACAATATTTAACAAAGGAACTCCGCGACGCTGAAGTGGGTGGTTGACTATTCTTCGTTATAATGGAAATACTGTTAAATAATTTAAAATAAGGGCAGAATTTACATGGTCTGCAAATAGTGTATGAGACCTCTTGGCTGTCTTGAAGCCTTGCAGTTGTTCCTTTGGTCTATGAATGCTTTCGTGAATGTTCCACTGAGTAGCCGAGCGGTCTAAAGCACCTCGCTGCGGAGCGCGCGGTTGCTCGCCGTGGAGGTTCGAGTCCTCCCTGGGGCATTGGTGTGTGTGTTTGTCCGTAAGTTAGTTTACTTAGGTTTAAGTAGTTTGTAAGCTACGGACTGATAACCACGTAGTTTGGTCCGATAGATTTACAGACTTTTTTTTTTTTTTTTTTTTTTTTTTTTTTTTTTTTTTTTTTTTTTTTTTTTTTGTTCCACTGAGCACAGTTCAGCCGCCGCAAGTATTTGCCGTCCCGTAATATATGTGTCAAGGACCTGTCGCCCAGGGAGAGGAAGACCGCAGCCTCTACCGACTTGATGGAGAAGGTATCGGGATTCATGACACTATGCAAAGCTCTACCATTGCACGAAAGACCAGGACGATGGCAACGTTCCCATTACAGTCTTAGTTGCCTACGTTGTGGTGTTAACATTGACAAATGCACAGCTCTGACAGAGTACTCGAACCTCCTGTGGGAGCAGCCACTCAATTTGTAACAGGAGGCCAACTACCGAGTAGCCATTCCAACGTAGCTAATTTCACTCTAGTAGTCCCATGCAGTGTGAGGAGTGTCCATGTGTGTTAAAAACGATTTTTCATCGGAGTCAATCGATTTTTCTAAACACTGCACAGAAAAGATATTTGAATGTTGTGCAGGAGTTATTAAAGTGAATGGAACGAAACTGATAATTGTTCTTATTTATAGAGTCCCTGACTCAGATTTTAAAATGTTTCTGCCCAAGCTACAATTGGTTCGAGATTCACTTTATAGGAAGCATAAAAATTTAGTTGTTTGTGGGGATTTCAACATTAATTGTGTAAGCAGCAGCTCAAAAGAAAGTCAGCTGTTAGGTCTATTTAATTCCTACAATCTGATACAAACAGTATTCCTTCTAACGAGAGTGCACGGCAGTAGTACTTCTACCATTGACAATATTTTGTTGACTCATCATTATTAAAAGGGCACACTGTTAGCAGAATAGTAAATAGCTTATCAAATCATGATGCACAAATTTTAACTCTAAAAGGTATTCGTTCTCAAACAAGTGTTAAATATAATTATAAACAACTTAGAAAAGTTAATGCAGTTGCAAATGAGACATTTTTAAGCTTAATTAGGGAAGAAGTACTGATAGTACAGATCATAAATATAATGCTTTGCTGAACACATTTCTTGCGCTATTTGAAAGTAGCTTTCCGCTTGAACACTCAAAACAGGGTAGTTCTAGTAACAGGCAGCCAGGGTGGCCAACAAACTGGATAAAAGTATGAAACTTTCACTCTGCAGTGGAGTGTACGGTAATATGAAACTTCCAGGCAGATTAAAGTTGTTTGCCGGAACCGGGACTCGAACCTGTGACATTGCCTTTCGCGGGCAAGCGCACTACCGACTGTGCTATCCTTACACGACTCACGACGCCCCCGCTCAACTTTACATTCGCCAGTACCTCGCCTGCTACTTTCCAAACTTCACAGAAGCTCTCCCGCGAACCATGCTAGACTAGCAAGTAGGAGGCGAGGTACTGGCGGAAGTAAAGTTGAGCGGAGGAGTGCTAGTCTTGCATGGTTCGCAGGAGAGCTTCTGTGAAGTTTGGAAAGTAGGAGGCGAGGTACGGGCGGAAGTGAAGTTGTGAGGCGGCGTCGTGAGTCGTGTAAGGATAGCACATTCGGTAGTGCGCTTGCCCGCGAAAGGCAAAGGTCCCAGGTTCGTGTCCCGGTTCCGGCACACAATTTTAATCTGCCGGGAAGGGATAAAAGTATCATAAAGAACAAATGTTATTAAGAAAGCGAAACGTATGTTGTATGCAAAAAGAATACCCGGTGGACGTCACCTGCCAGCGTGTGTAGTGCCAACAGTAAATGTCGGAGACAGTCGTGTTCTTGTGTGGTCGTGTATTTGGTGGAGAGGGCTGGCAACCCTTGTTGTTGCGTGACATTGTCATCGCACAGGCCTACATTGCTTCCTTCTGTTGAACAGCCATTCGGGGATGGCGATCGAGGAGCTGTTCATAATGCACGGCCTGTGGCAGCCCTGTAATGGACTGGCCTACACAGAACCTGGGTTTGCCTAGTTTGCGACGTGTGAAAGTTGTAATGAGTTGTGGCCCGAAACGTTTCGGTGTTTGTATATGTGTTTTACCGTTTGTTTCACCATCACAATTCTCCTCGAACATCCGATAGGTGTTGCATTTTCTAAAAAAGTACGTGCAACATACACTTAGTCGAAAAATAAAATACATAAGTCAAGTCAATAACTGCTTGTAAGAGCCTAAAGTAATAAATAATTTCCAATTGAATTGTTGTAACTATATAAAACGTATTAGGTAAAGTTGCTAACTATTAGCTCTTATTGAACTTTTTTCTTGGAGGTATACACACGATGGTAATTTCAGAGGTAGCTGTTACAGTCGTTCAATGAAAATTCGTGCATTATTTTAGTAACTAACTTTATAAATTATGTTCTCTATTTGTATGACTTGGACTTAAAGCATTTGTTAATGGCGACAGAATTTGTTGAAATTAGAAATGTTCAGTAACTACATTCGAAAACAAAGTGGCTTGTTACCACGTTCTAGAAAATGTCTCTTTTAAAAATAATGGAAGATCAGTCGCGCTCCTCAACTGACAGTATGTCAGATAATTATTGTTATATAAAAATATGTGATCACTAAGAAGGAAGTATTGACTTCTAACATTAATAAAACAAGGAATCCATTGAACCTTATATAATATCAAAGGGACTTCGCCATAGATTTGGACAAATAAAGAACCATGTTTATACGCAACCGTTGTTAAAGGTAGTTGAAGTTTTCGTCATTATATTAATGGGGTATTGGACGAAGATCCGCCAAAGGAATATATCTAAAGTGAGAGCCATGTATCCGGCGAATAGGTGGACATACGAGGTCCGTCGTGTTGTCAGTGGTGGAAATGAAAATATCACTATAATAAAGTAACGTTATTATTTATTTTGAAATAATTTGTACTCTCTTTCTCTTTGGCCATGTTCCCGCACATCCAGGGTCGGCTTTGTTAATCGGATTTGTCGTGTAAATATTTACGGGCTGACCGGATGCCCGTCCTGTCGCCACCGCATACACCCCGGGAGGAAATGTGTACTCCAAATGTCTGCGTGTAGTGTTCAAATGTTTGCTAAGCTTAAGGGACTTAACTAGGGGGTCATCATTCCCTAAACTTACAAACAACTTACGAACTAGCTAATACTAAAGACGGCACAAATATCCATGCCCGATGGGGGATTCGAACCCCCGACTGTAGTGGCCGTCCAGAATGTGACTTGACCGCCGCAGTCCCCTTGGCCACTGCGGCCGGCGTGTAGTGTTATACGTGTGAAAGTGTAAAGTGTTACGAAACGTTTGCGAATATTTTTTTTTAATTTAACGTCACAGAGCGACCCACAACCTTGTGATTCTAAAGTGCGTCGTGCCCTTCTATACTGGTTACTGAGCCGCCGTAGGTTCTGGAAGTGATGAGCTTCCAGAACCTACGTCTTTGCCCGTCCCAGCCATGTGGAGGCGAACCAGTACTCTGTTCTGCAACTTGCTTTCTCTGTGATGTTTTATTACTTTTCAATTTGAATTTACAGTATTATATTAACCCTTTCAGAACCTCTGGCTACAATTGTGTACATACATTTTACAGTGTCTAAGATAGATCAGAAACATTTTTTCTCAATTGAAACAACGTGTATATGAGACTATGAGTGTTCAACGTTTTCACCGTGCACACTTACTGTCAATTGCGGAAGATCACTATACAAATGAAAGGAATCAGTGTTGCATTGCGCAGAAGCTTGTGAATTCCAAAAACATGCAAGTAGTGGGTTACTTGTTTTCCAATGTACAACTGAAAAGTAGTAGTAATTATTTTG